>CM077641.1:56222500-57472500 GCA_039660915.1 Euphorbia tirucalli
CCATGATAGGCCAAAATTTGGCGATTTCAAAATAATGGCTATGGACATATATGAAATGGGATTAATTCATGCATTTAACATGTTTATAAATTGTATGTATTGGATACGTGTATGTATGATTAAATGCATGAATGGATGTTTTGGGCCTTATTTATTCGGGTTGTAATATTCTTTTGGTAAATACGGCCTACGCGCCGTTTTTCTTTTATGTAATTTTATTTTATGTGTTTATTATGGAATTATGTAAAGAAGAAGAAGCCGATTGGATTGGCGTGCTAGAAGGATGAGGATGCAGCCCACCTGATGTCGTTCTAGTATAGGTTTACTAGAATTATATTAGGATGTAAATTTTGGCCCATAGCATTTCATTTTTATTTAATTATGCTTTATTTATTTACATGTGAGAATGTATGTACAAACCCAATTTCACCCGCCTATGCATCTAAGCCGTTATTAATTGAATCTAATAACCAAAAGGTAATTACTAAGTCTCTTAAAAGTGCTTCCCTCATTCATAACCTACTCGAAGTGGGGATAGGCCAGCTGTAGACCAACCCTCGTTGGATGCACTGGAGTATCGTCATTTTGTATTGGGTTGGAGTATTGGTTACTCTAACACTTGGATGGAGGTTTTGACTTAGCGTGGGTAGTAGGATGTTCCTGGCCCTAAGCACAGATGGGTAAGTGCCAACAGACCCATCAAACCGAGAGTCCCTAGGTTGGGATTGGACGGCGTTCCTACCTAAAAATTGGGGTATAGTTGTTCCAGGCCCTCGTCTGGCTATATCTTGATATAATATGGATCTCGGCCCATGAGCCCAACAACTCGAGTTAATTAATAACACGATTCATTATTAATTATAATATGGGAAGAACATGTTAAGTCCTTTATTTACACTCGTAAATTTTTCTGTGTAGAAACCAATGGCTACGAATGATACTTTATCACTGCGATCTTTCTTGGAATGGGACAAGCTTTCTGGCCCTAACTTTTGGGACTGGTCTATGAACTTAAGGAAAGTTCTAAGACAAGAGTCTAAAGAGTATGTGCTCGAAAAGCCTGTACCGGTTGTGCCAACGGGAAGTAATCCACCGGCTGCCCAGCTGGAGGAATACTTGGCACATGTAAAAGATAACCGGGATGTGACATGCCTGATGTTGGCTAGTATGGTTCCTGAATTGCAAAAGCAGTTCTTGGATCATCAGGCCTTTGCTATAATGACAACTCTTAATGAGATGTTTTATGAGCAAGCTTATCAGGAAAGGTACCTGATCCACAAGGCATTCCGCAGCTGTAAGATGGGAGCCGGGACATCTGTGAGTGCACACGTGCTCAAGATGAAGGGCTATCTGGATAATTTAGCCCGTCTCGGAACTCCTATCTCACGGGGGCTGGCGGTTAGTACGATCCTGGATTCTTTACCGGATTCTTATGATCAATTCATCCTAAACTTTTACAAGCAAGGGATGGACCGTACTGTTAGTGAGCTGCATTGGATGCTTGAGCTCGCTGAACTGTCGATCAAGAAGAATCCGCCGGTACTTGAGGGGAAACCTCCTTTTGCTAAAGGCAAGGGCAAGGCAAAGGCCAAGGCCAAGGCTAAGGAAGCCAAGGCTAAAAAGGCTAAAGCCCAGCCCAAGGCCCGTTCCAAGGATGTCTGCTTCGGTTGCAAGCAGGCTGGACATTGGAAAAGATCGTGTCCCAAGCTTTTGGGAGAGAAAAGGAAGACGCAGGGCGTGTCTTCATCAGGTATATATGTCATAGACATTAACCTCTGTTTCAACATCTTATGTATTGGATACTAGATGTGGTTCTCACATTTGTTGTAATGTGCAGGGACTTAAGAACAGGAGATCACTGGGATCGGGACAAGTGGACTTGCGGGTCACAAATGGAGCAAGGGTTGCTGCCATAAAGATCAGCGGGACCAGCTTATGATGCCTAGTAGATTAGTTTTGTTACTACTGAAACAATGTTATTTTGTACCTGTTATGTACAGGAATATTATTTCTGTTTCGGTTTTGGATATTTCTGGATGTACATTTACTATTAATAATAGTAAAAAGGGTTTATCTAGAAAAGAATTATTTTATGGAGTAGCTCTATTAAATAATGTCTTTTATATCCTGGATCTAAATGAAACTAATCATGTCTATACTATACACACTTAAAGGGTTAAGCCTAACGAACTTAATCCGGTTTACCTTTGGCATTGTCATTTAGGCCACATAAACAAGAAGTGCATAGCTAGGCTTCACATTGCTTGAATCCTAGGATCATTTGACATGGAGTCACTTGATATATGCGAGTTTGGTTTATAAGGTAAAATGACTAAAAGGCTAAAAGGGTTGCTAGCTTATTGAACCTAATGCATTGAGATGTATATGGACCGACAAGCATAGCAACCAGGGGTGAACATCTATACTTCGTATCCTTCACAGACGATTTCATCAGAAATGGCCATGCCTATTTAATGAAATATAAGTCTGAGACCCTTGATAGGTTCAAGGGAGTAAGAAACGAAGTACAAAACTAGGCAGAAATATCAAAGCCTTTCGGTTGGACCGAGGTGGTGAGCATATAAGCCTATAGTTTGACTCATTTTAAGAGAGCATGGAATAGTTCCACAGCTCACTCCTCCAGGAACACCACAATGGAATGGGGTGTCCGAACGGAGGAATAGGACCCTGTTGGACATGGTCCGCTCAAACGATGAGTCATGCCTTTCTCCCAATAAGTTTTTTAATGGATACGCTCTTGAGACAATGGCTCTCATTTTCTATTATACTCCGACTAAGGCTTTGGAAAAGACCCCATTTGGAATATGGACGGGCAGGGTGCCTAATGTGTCTTTCTTACGGATTTGGGGTTGTTATGCACAAGTCAAGAAATTGACTGTGAACAAAACTAGAACCCAAAACTTACCAATGCCTGTTTGTGAGCTACCCTAGGGAAACCAAAGGGTATTACTTCTACAACCCCGCTGAGAACAAGGTGTTCATGGCGCGAAAGGGGGTCCTTCTTGAAAAGGGGTTTCTTTCTAAGAAAGACAGTGGGAGCGATGTTGAACTCAGGGATGTTAAAAGCTCAGAAACTCCTGAAAAGGATAACTCGAGACCAGGGTGAAGCTTCCAAAAGGGGAAGCACCAGCCCAGGTCACACAAGGACCTAAAAGGTCTGGTAGGGATCATCAGGAACATGAGAAACATCGGTTTTTGTTTCTAATGGTTACGCTCCTTTTGTCTTGGACAAAGAGGAGCTCAAAACCTACTAGTAGGCTATAGCTAGCCCACTGTCTGCCATGGTGGTGGATTTGCGATCTATGTACGATAATCAGGTTTGGAACCTGGTTGATTCACCTCCAGGTGCTAAGGTAATAGGTTGCAAGTGGTGCTATAAGCTATAGGCCGACAATACCTTTAAGGGTGTGTATAAGAGGTTTAGTGGGAGCATAGTAACTTTCCTGGTATTATATAGATGGCATCCTTCTGATTGGAAGCGACATACCAACACTACAAGGGAATTGTAATGGTTGTGTAAGTGCTTCGCAATGAAGGACTTAGGCGAAGCTGAGACGATCCTAGGGATTAGGATCTACAGGGTTAGATCTAATCGGCTTCTAGGCCTAAGTCAGGCCAAGTACATAGACATAGTTCTGAAAAGATTCAGCATGGACCAGGCTAAGAAAGGTTTCTTGCCAATGGGTCATGAGCTGAAACTTAGCAAGACGAACTATCCTAAGACAAGGCAGGATAGGGAGAACATGGATTGGTTCTATATGCTTCGGCTATAGGATCAATCATGTACTCCATGCTATGTATAAGACCTGATGTCGGATTTGCACTAAGTATGATGGGCTGGATCCTGAATGGATCACAGGTAGGCTGTCAAAGCAATCCTGAAGTACCTTAACCGGACTAAGGATAGCTTCTTAGTGCATGAAAGTTAGGAAGAGCAGTCAGTTACCAGGTACACTGATGCAAGCTTCCAGACTGACCAGGATGAATATGAGTCGCAGTATAGGTACGTGTTCATGCTAAATGGTGGTGCTATTGTTGGAGAGGCTCCAAGTAATAGACCATCGCGGTTTCTATCACAGGAACTGAGTACATTGCAACGTGTGAAGCAGCTAGGGATGCTGTGTGGATAATGAAGTTTATCATGCAACTGGGGGTAGTGTCAACTATCCAGTAACCAGTTGATATCTTCTGTGACAACTAGGGGCTGTTGCACAAGCTATGTGCCCCGGTCACACATATACACGAAGCACGAACTCAGGGAGTTTCACCTATTGTGAGAAATCACTGATGGGGTGACATCTCATTACAAAGAGTAGACACCAAAGACAATGTCGCAGATCTTTTGACCAACATGCTTGGCTATGCCTCTGCACGAAGGTTATACTGGATCTATAGGGATTAGACCCATGCCTAGTAGGTACTAGTGCAAGTGGGAGATTGTTGGAAATGCCCTAGTCCCGAGGCATTGGTCCTTGTGTTTGTATAATACATTTGTACATTTATGTAATCTTTATGTATTATACAATTTGTGTCAAGGAAATAAAGGCATTAATCTATTTATTATATGTCTTGTGCTATATTTTAAATAGAGTATCCAATGGACATATCCATATCCATGTTGTCAAGTGTGAGGCACTTGGCAGTAAGACTGTGGATAGTGAAAACGATATGACCATAAAGTTATCCGTAGTCTGTTCTAATCATGGGAATGAATGGAACTAAAGACTATCATTAGCCTGGTTGTATGGCGGTGTCTTACCGGTCATAGAACATGGAATGTCAACCAGGTTAATGGGTACATGCAAAAAGGGCATGGTACTGGATTGATCCACTTAACGGGAATCTGCATGGTATAGTATCACAAATGATTCTTGTGTAGTACTTGTATAAGTCCTTTGACCGGACCATATAATGGTGCTGCATGTGAGGTGGCACACTTTTGTGTACGCCCAACGGGCCTGTAAAAGGGTGCTAAGTACGGGTACGTTCGGGTGTGTCAGTAAGCATGGCAGCACTATGGATATGCAGAAGGGAATGTCACTCAGTGATTCACTGAGACGATATCATCGGCCTCTTGAAGAATGTTACTGATAAGTGTGCGGCCGCACCCAAACAAGATTGGATCTTGTTTGTGAGCATCAGTTCATTCGGTATCAAGTAAAGGTCCAGACACAAAGAGGGTGATACTTCCATGCCTCTGTGTTGGACACCGATATCAGTGACATGGGATTTACAAGTTCAAACTACTGGGTTACGTTTTCAGTTGGACTGCTTACTCCGTCTTAATTGGGGGCTACAGTGGCTTGCTAGAGCCCGCCTGTAGTCTGTGGGCCTTGGCCCACTGCCAACATAAAGACGGGCCCATCGGATCGTACACATTGAACGTCTGGACTTTAACTAGTCGGATTAAGTATGTACTTGGAGTATACACATTTGAAGAGAGAGAGATATATTAATTATATTATATGAATCAATTGGATTGATCAAAGTTATATAATTAATATTTATTTTGGCCTTCTCATAATTAATTCAATGAATTAATTTATGGGATTATTTCCTAGGTGGAAATATTATGACATGTATAGGTTTACATGTTTGTCATTTTATGTGTGTCTAATTTAATCCATTGATTAAATTAATAGGTCAAATGAATTTTAATTTAAATGTATGTAATATGTTACATGGTATCATATATATAAACATACATGTTAAATTAAAGTTGCATTTGCATTTAATTAAATCAAAGGAATTTAAATTGGGCTTAAGGCTTAAAATGAAAAATGCCCACATTAAGTGGGATGTGTTGGCCGAAATTGTGGGCAAGGTTGGGATAAGAATGTGAGTCATTTTATGGATCAAAATGATGATGACCAATTCTTATGAACCAATAAGAAAATGGTGAGTCATTGGTTTGACCTAAGAAGTGGCAAAGTTGGACTTTGCTCCATTTGATCTTTCCTTTACTTATGGTAAGAAAGGGGAAAAGATGATGACCATTTTTCTCTTGGTGTTGGCCGAATATATGCATAAAGAAGTGAGTCATTGTTTGACTTTGAAGAAGCAAAGTGAGACTTTGCTTCTTTATGCATAATGATGAGATTTTTGGTGAGTCATTTGGATGAACCAATTAAGGGGTGATGAGTCATTAGTTTGACTAGAAAACATGCAAAGTTGGACTTAGCAATTTAATTCATTCTCTCATCTTTTGGCCGACCACCATGTTTGTATAAGATGGGAAAAATGGTTTTTATGGATGGTGGGTGTGAAAACATTTTTGCCCACTTTGGAGAGAAATTTCTTTTGGTAAGAACTTTGAGCCCAAGTTGATTACTTGTTTTATTTCTTTTGGAAAGAAATAGAGGACAACCATATTCATCTTGGGCCGCCCCTCTCTCCCTCTCTTCTTGTCATCCGAGTCGCTAGCACGGGTTTCGGTCCGAGAGCCGTTCGTGTACGTGATGTTGGAGGGAATCTACACTTGATTTCTGCAGTCTGCATCCGTCTCTTAGAGAGACTTTGTGGTGAGTTTTTGAAACCCTCCTTTTATGCTTTAAGTTTTTGATTTCCACATCTTAAGCTCCTGGGCCGGATTCGAGGAAATCGACGCGTTTTTCCGCTTTTATCGGTCGGTTTCCCGTGACGAATCCCAACATCTGTTGGGGATTAACGGTTTCTTCAAAAATGTTTTCATAAAAACTTAAGGAACTTAGGGCACAACTGAAGTATATCCTCACTTGTAGTGAATTATTAATTCATAATTTGATATCTCACCCACAACAGCATAGCAAGGCATTTTCTCTTCTTTAATCCTTCCAACACATGATTAAGCCCGGTTTATTTCCAAAGGTGACCTACCTCTTCTGCTAGGATTGGAGGCACCCGAGGAGCTAAACCACTCATAGCAGCACATGAACCTTACATCGTGTTCTACGATGAGGAGTGTATTTTCGCTATGGGTACCTGTACAACCCTTGGTTTGACTCATACCTTCATCTAATGGCCTAGCAACTTCCCCTTAGGGTTACCAAAACATATATTTTAAAATGGACATTGAGAGTACACCTATGGTATCCCCAGTTGATGCCAAAGTGACCTAATACCTAGGAAGAATGTGTGACCATTTGAAAGGAGGAATAAGGTCGGAAGGGTGAGCATGTTGTTGCGTGTGCTAACGTTTCCTCCATAGTTGTTTTATTTTTTAATTTTTCATTCGACATCAAAACACGCATCATTCGTATGCCATTCTAACCACATTTTTATGCAGCTATTTTGAAGCATCATCATACGTATGCTATTATACTAACCACATTTTCATGCAGCCATAATATCTTATCCGTGTGTCATATGCATCCTGTGTATTTGCATTTCATAAAGCATACATGACATCATCTTTTGTGTCATGCATCCTAACCATGTTTTTGTGCAGCCACTTGCATCTTGTATGACATGAGCATTCATCTCATCTCACCCCATATAAAATGAAAGGATGTTCTAAGTATGCCCTTCATGATAATTTCATTTCATGACATATCAGGAGTCCCCAAGACTACCCGTGTTTCGCCTGTGCACCGGATTGCACTTGGCCATTTCATTACATCATTTCACTTGTTAGAAGACCACAATGATCTTAGGCTTATATTTGTGTGACAGATCACACAATACCATTACATAACATCATGCCATTCATCTTTGGTGTCATGGCGACACCAAGGTCTTGCTTGTGTGTCACGATCCACTTCGGGTTGTTTCATAACATTGCTGATTCATTCGAGGTACTCCACGAGTACTAAACTAGTAGTCATATTAAGACATTTCATAACATTCCTAAATCATGTAAGGTGTTCGAAGAACGCCGAAATTTTGTCCGTATTTCGAGTTACACGTGACTTGTTTGTAACATCACTTCATCCAAGATGCTATGAAAGCATCGAACCCTTGTCTATGGAACGGCTCCCATATGACTACTTCATATCATCTCGTCGACCTATGAAGTGTCAAACCTCTGTTCGTGTATTGGTACACATGTGACCATTTCATGACATTCACTAGGTGCCCCGAAGGGGCCGAACATTTGTCCACGTGACGGCTCACACGCAACATTTTTGCATCATTTTTCATATGACATGGGGTATGCTTGGAACATCCAAAATAATAAGAAAGAAAATACAAAAGTCATTTTCATCCACATCCATGTAGCATCATCCAAACATGAACACGAACATATCATACATGCCATCTAGTGTGTCGAGTCTAGGTCCACGACATCCATCCGAGATTCTAACCTTATGTTGAATGTGCAATTTGGAGTTGAACCTAGAAGTAATTAGTTCCTGTCGAGTCAGAACCAGACCAATCAATTCAGTCAGTTCAATCAGAACTAGTCACCGTGGAGGGGATCAGTTTATGGTCAAATTCAGATCGAGAGGTTGAAACTCAGTTACCTACTTTACCAGCTGATAGTCAGATTCTGTTGGAAGAAGCAGATAAATCAGAGATGGCTGATGGTAACAGTGGAAATGTGCCTTTTGACATGGCTACTTTTATAAGGAGTTTCCTGAGCTCAGATGAATTTAAGGCTACTCTTAGGGAGCAAATGCAAGCAGTAATGAACACTACCCCGGTTCAAACTGTTCCACCAATTCAGACTTCGGTTGAGAATGGAGGATAATAGCTTGTCCAAGCAACTAATGGTGCTAGAGGAAGCGGCGAAATTATCAACCTTAGGGAGACTGATCATCAATTTGAAGAATATGAGGCCTTTAAGAAGGCAAGAGAAGCCTCAATTGAGACTATGGTGCAAAAACATCTCAATCAGAAATTGTCTAATATTGAAGCCATGATGCCTAAGCTAAAGGAGATGGTGCACTATAATCCCATTCGGTGAGTCGACCCTGCTACTTTGATGGACGGTGGAGAAGATCAGCTTCCGGTTGATTTTCACATGCCTTATCTTCCTCCCAACACCGGAGAAGGCCCACCGGAAACCCACTCGGACAGTTACGTGAGGTTGATGGCTACTATAGGGATCGGTGTAAGTGCCGGGTTTTCCCGACCTCTGTGATGAGAATTCTTATGTTACCTATGGAGCGATCAAACTTGAAAGCACCCGGAATGTCACCTGGTATCTTAAATGTCCTAAAAACCAAGATATCCGTGATCTGAAATCCCTAAAAAAGTCTCCCGAGCTGTTCCTAGCATTTAAGGTACGCGTCTGATTTTTGAAATTTTGCCCCGACTCTTGTTAGAGCCACACGGCTCTAGTGGGCAAGACCAGTTGCTCTGCAAAACAGAGCAACTTGTCTCGCCAGAAGTAAAATGGGGCAAAATCAAAGAGAGTCAAGTGGCCATTTAATGTTTGAAATGATGAGAAGAGGAGAGTATAAAAAGCAAAAATCAAATCACAAAAAAAAGGAGGTTGGCAGTCTTGAGCAAAGAAAAACAAGTTTCCAAGAAAAAAAAAGAAGCAGAAGAAAAAGAGAGAAGGAGAGGCCAAAGACATTTTAAGCAAGGAGGTGAACCAAACACAGGGATTAAGACTTAAAATCAATCCTCATACATAAAACACAAATCATAACCTTTGCTCATTGATTGGGGATCACTTTTTGGGTTGTTTTAGATCGTTGTGGTTTTTGGTCGGTTGAGTTCCTAGGAGACATTCCAAGCTTCCAATCTGTTTCTTGACGTTTAAGGCATCAAAACAACATCAAGGTAAACTCTGAGATGCCTTAAACCTGTTTGCATTGTCTTTTCTATGCATTTTCTTCGTTCTTGCAACTTTCAGAAACCGGATTGCCCGAATAGACCCGAGCGGTTGTGTTCATCATGAACACAGCCGTACGGCTATGTTCATGATAAACATAGAAGTGCAGCTCTAGTACCAGAGCCGTCCAGGGACAGAATCCTGATTCGTCTCGATCGGCCGAAAACAGTCTATTTTCTATTTTGTACATTCTGTTGTGAGTATTTTCAGCCCAAATCCATCCATATGTTATAAAATTTTTGTTTTCATATTTCTATATGTACAGATATTAGGGTTTTCGGTGTTTCCTGGGTTTATTTTCTCAGTTTTGGGGTTGTTTCATACGAATCGGATCCATAGTCCAGCATTAGCTGATCCATAGTCCAACTGCTCCCACTGGAATTGGGAAACTATGGGTCCAATTTAGCCGTCCAAGTAATTGTGCCAAAATCACCCGAACCAATTTCCATTAACCATATTAATTTCCAAAACTAATATCACATGAATGAAATAAAATTCATCCAAGAAACCATGCGCATTTAAATTACATAAATTTAAACACATGAATTTTAAAACCAATTAAAATTTCAAAACTGGGCCCCGGACTAAAACCTGCAAAATCCAAAAAATGGGCCCTACCCGCTGCAGCTAGGGCAACGGGGTTGCCCTAGCAGCAGCAGCGGCGCAGCCGCCTAGCCACTCCCCAGCAGTGGCTGCCGCCTGCAGCGGCTGCCGCCGCGCCTCCCGCCGCATGCGGCGGCCGCCGGCAGCCCCGCACCCCGGGAGGCCGATTTTTTTTTTTATTTAAAAACAGAATTAAAATAAAAAAAATAACCAACCATCATCCATAGCAATTCACCAAGAATTACAACAATACAACAAAATTAAAACAACATAAACCAATATGCAATATTAATTTTCATTGTATTAAAACATATGGGAAAAATCATGAAACCCATACCAAGAATCCCAATCAAAAACATCCAATTTCAAAATAGGGATTCAACCAAATTAATCAATTTCCATGGATCAAAAGCCCGCTCTGATACCACTGTTGGGATTTGTCACCGGAAATCACCCGATAAAAGTGGAAGAACGCGGTGATTTCCTCAAATCCAGTCCCAAGAGCAATTGAAGTAGAAATTGAAAAACTTAAAATCAAATAGAAAGGGATTAAATTTCTTACCAGAAAAATCTCTTTCTTAGACAGATGATGACTGCAGAATTCAAGGTAGAATTCCTCCACTCTCACGTACACGAACGCTTGACGAATGCAACCCGTGCTAGCGTCGGAAAAACCAAAACAATGGAAGAGAGGAGAGGGGGAGATTTCGGCCAATGGTGTGCTAGGGTTGAGTTGGCCGAAATTTCACCCTAGGTTTTATACCTAGGGTGGCCGAATTCCCCTAGGGGAATTCAGGCCCAAGCTGGCTCCATTCCATTCTGTGCGGGCTTCCATGTTTTAATTTAGGCCCAGTCTAATTTTAGTTATTCTGGTTTAAATTAATTTCAAGCCCAATTTTAATATACCCATGTATTTAATATATTACTCCAAGTAATACATTATTTACATTTAAATTAAAATTAGTTTGACAATTAATTTAATCCATCAAATTAAAATTAAATCTACACAAAATAAAATCATATGTAAACCCATACATATGAATATTTCCACCTAGGAAATAATATCATAATTAATCCAATTAATTATGAAGAGCCAATTGAATATATTAATTTTATTATTATGATCAATCCAATTGATCTTTATAATATAATTAATATATACACACTTCTCCCTCCATGGTGTATTATCCAAGTATACATGTGATTCCTTAAGTCTGCATTCTATCGTTCTATGTGTACGATCCTGTGGGCCCATCTTTATGTTGGCAGCGGGCCTTTGGCCTGCAGACTGCAGTTGGGCTCTAGCAAGCCACTGCAGCCCCCAATTAAGATGGAGATGGCAGTCTAACTGATATCATAACCCTGTAGTTTAAACTTGTACATCCCATGTCATTGATATCGGTGTCCAACACAGAGGCATGGATTGATCACCCTCTTTTGTGTCCGGACATTAACTTGATCCCGAATGCACTGAACCTCACAAACAAGTTCCAACTTGTTTGGGTGTGGCCACACTCTTATTAGTCACATTCATCATGTGGCCGGTGATATCTTCTCAGTTGGTTACTGAGTGACAAATCCCTTCTGCATATCCATAGTATTACCATGTTTAGTGACATACCCGAAAGCACCCATACTTGGCACCCTATTACAGGCCCTTTAGGCGTACCCCTAAGTATGCGACTTCACATGTAACACCATCATATGGTCAGGTCAAAGGATCCATACAAGTACTACACGAGAATCCATTGTGATACCATACCATGTGGATTACTCGTTCAGTGGATCTATCCAGTACCATGCTTCCAGGCATGTACCCATTAACTTGGTTGACATTCCATGTCCAATGACCAGTAAGACATCGCCATACAACCAGGTTAATGATAGTCTGTTGTTCCATTCATTCCCATGACTGGAACAGACTACGGATCTATTCATGGTCATATCGTTAACCCTATCCATGGTCTTACTGCTAAGTGCATGACACTAGTCGTCATGGATATAGATATGTCCATTGGATACTTCATTTAATATATTGCACAAGATAGATATAATAAATGAATTGATGCCTTTATTAGTGACACAAATGAGTACAACACATAAATCCAATAAATGTATAGTACAAATACAAGGACCAATGCCTCGGGACTAGGGCATTTCCAACAGGTATGTCACCTACAATGATAAGGATGTCATCAACATACAGCACTAAGAAGGTGGAAACGCTCCCACTAACCATTTTATACACACAGGGCTCATCAGAATTCTGTGTGAAGCCATATTCCGTAATGGCCTCATTAAATCTCTGATTCCATGACCTTGATGCTTGCTTCAATCCATAAATGGATCTTTAAAGCTTGCATACCCAGTTTGGATACTTTGGATCTATAAAACCCTCAGGTTGTGCCATGTAGACATCCTCGAGTAGCTTTCCATAAAGGAAAGTGGTCTTAACATCCATTTGCCATATCTCATAATTGTACCATACAGCCATGGCTAGTAGTATCCTAATGGATTTGGGCATAGCAACTGGTGAAAACGTTTCATCATGGTCAATTCCTTGAACTTGCCTGAATCCTTTTGCCACCAATCGCCCCTTGAAGGTGTTGTCCGCCTTTAACTTGAAACACCACTTGCAACCTATCACCTTAGCAACCAGAGGTGGATCCACCAAGTTCCATACTTGGTTATCGTGCATAGATTACATCTCAGCCTCTATGGCTTTGCATCATTGATCTGAGTGTGGGCTTTTAATGGCCTCCTGATAGGTCTTGGGCTCCTCTTGGTCAATGGCCATAAGGTCCTCATCATCAATCACGAGAAAGTCGTACCTCTCTGGCTGATGACTTGTCCTACCAGACCTTCTAAGGTCCTGTGCAATCGGTTCTAGTTCCTTAATTTTTTAAGTAATCAGATCGGTTCCCGAAGCATCCTCAGTAGTAGCTACAGGAGTTTGTGAGTCTTGAACTTCTAAAAGTTCAACATTACTCCCACTATCTCTCTTGGAAAGGAATTCCTTCTCCAAGAAGACTGCATTTCTGGCTATAAAAATTTTGTTTTCCACCAGATCGTAGAAGTAATAACCCTTAGTTTCCTTAGGGTAACCCACAAACTGGCACTTGACAGATTTGGACTCGAGTTTGCCACTTGTCAATTTCTTAACATGTGTACCACAGCCCCAAATCTTCAAGAAGGAAACATTGGGCTTTCGGCCCTTCCATAGTTCATATGGTTTTCCCTCAACTGCCTTGCTTGGTGTATTATTAAGAATGTAAGCAGCTGTCTCTAAAGCATATCCCCAAAAGGAGAGAGGTAGTGTAGCATGACTCATCATCGAGCAGACCATGTCTAGCAAGGTCCTATTCCTCCTTTCTGACACTCCATTCCACTAGGGTGTACCAGGAGGAGTGAGTTGGGATACAATCCCACACTCTCTAAAAAATGAGTCAAACTCTTGGCTCAAATATTCACCTCCTCGGTCACACCGAAGTGCTTTTATTTTCTTGCCAAGTTGGTTTTCTACTTCATTCTTAAAGTCCTTGAACCTTTGAAGAATCTCAGACTTATGCTTCATTAGATACAAGTAATCGTATCTGCTGAACTCATCCGTGAAGGGACGAAGTACAGAAAACCAGATCTAGCACTAGTGCTTATTGGGCCACATACATCGGAATGTATCAGCTCCAATAGCTTTGAGGCCCTTTCAGCAGTCTTGCTAAAAGGCACCTTTGTCATCTTGCCACTCAAATAAGATTCACATGTGTCATAAGACTAGATGTCAAATGACCTAGCACTCCACTAGAGTGAAGCCTAGTTATGCGCTTCTCGTTTATGTGGCCAAGTCGACTGTGCCAAATGTATGTAGGATTAATTTCATTCTGTTTAATCCTTTTAGTATTTATGTTATAGATTGAACTTTCACATTTTAGATCAAGGATATATAAGCCATTTTCAAGAAATGCTGTTCCATAAATAATATTGCCACATTGCATAGAAATTCTACCATGTCCAATATTAAATACGAAACCAGAAATATCCAACAAAGAAACAGAAATAATATTCCTGCGCATTGCAAGTACAAAATAACAGTTTCTTAGTTCCAAAATATGTCCACTAGGCATCTCTAAGAAATAATCTCTGATCTCCATGGCCTGAACTCGAGCACCAATTTTGACTCGAAGATCTACTTCTCCAGATCCTAGTAATCTCCTATTTCTTAGACCATGCACATTTGAACAAATGTGAGATCCACATCTAGTGTCTAAGACCCAAGATGTAGAAATAGCCAGATTAATCTCAACAACATAAATTCCTGAAGCAGTAGTTTTGCCCTTCAGTTGCTCCTTTAGCTTTGGACATGAGCTCTTCCAGTGCCCCTTCTCATGACACTCATGGCAGACATCATCAGGAGAAGCAACCCTTGCTTTAGGTTGGGCCACCACCTTTTTGCCCTTAGCCTTGGCCTTAGATTTGGCCTTGCCCTTAGCAATGGACGTATTGCCCTTGTTCACCAGCAATACTTTAGGAGTCTTCTTAAGAGACTGCTCAGCAAGCTTGAGCATGCCATGCAGCTCAACAACTGATTCATGATAAACTGGTTGTAAGACTCAGGAAGTTGTTGGAAATGCCCTAGTCCCGAGGCATTGGTCCTTGTATTTGTACTATACATTTATTGGATTTATGTGTTGTACTCATTTGTGTCATTAATAAAGGCATCAATTCATTTACTATATCTATCTTGTGCAATATATTAAATGAAGTATCCAATGGACATATCTATATCCATAACGACTAGTGTCAAGCACTCAGCAGTAAGACCATGGATAGGGTTAACGATATGACCATGAATAGATTCGTAGTCTGTTCCAGTCATGGGAATGAATGGAACAACAGACTATCATTAACCTGGTTGTATGGCGGTGTCTTACCGGTCATTGGACATGGAATGTCAACCAAGTTAATAGGTACATGCCTGGAAGCATGGTACTGGATAGATCCACTAAACGAGTAATCCACATGGTATGGTATCACAATGGATTCTCGTGTAGTACTTGTATGGATCCTTTGACCTGACCATATGATGGTGTTACATGTGAAGTCGCATACTTAGGGGTACGCCTAAAGGGCCTGTAATAGAGTGCCAAGTATGGGTGCTTTTGGGTATGTCACTGAACATGGTAATACTATGAATATGCAGAAGGGATTTGTCACTCAGTAACCAACTGAGAAGATATCACCGGCCACTTGATGAATGTGACTGATAAGGGTGTGGCCACACCCAAACAAGTTGGAACTTGTTTGTGAGGTTCAGTGCATTCGGGATCAAGTTAATGTCCGGACACAAAAGAGGGTGATCAATCCATGCCTCTGTGTTGGACACCGATATCAATGACATGGGATGTACAAGTTTAAACTACAGGGTTATGATATTAGTTAGACTGCCATGTCCATCTTAATTGGGGGCTGCAGTGGCTTGCTAGAGCCCAACTGCAGTCTGCGGGCCAAAGGCCCGCTGCCAACATAAAGATGGGCCCACAGGATCGTACACATAGAACGATAGAATGCAGACTTAAGGAATCACATGTATACTTGGAGTATACACAGTGGAGGGAGAAGCATGTATATATATTAATTATATTATAAAGATCAATTGGATTGGTCATAATAATAAAATTAATGTATTCTATTGGCTCTTCATAATTAATTGGATTAATTATGAAATTATTTCCTAGGTGGAAATATTCATATGTATGGGTTTACGTATGATTTTATTTTGTGTAGATTTAATTTTAATTTGATGGATTAAATTAATTGTCAAACTAATTTTAATTTAGATGTAAATAATATATTACTTGGAGTAATATATTAAATATATGGGTATATTAAAATTAGGCTTGAAATTAATTTAAACCAGAATAATTAAAATTAGACTGGGCCTAAATTAAAACATGGAAGCCCGTACAGAATAGATAGGAGCCAAGATGGGCCTGAATTCCCTTAAGGAATTTGGCCAACCCTAGGTATAAATACCTAGGGTTAGAGATTTCGGCCAAGCCAAGCTTAGAGCCTTCTAGCCGAAATTTTCATAGTTCTCCCCTCTCCATTGTTTCGTTTTTCCGACGCTAGCACGGGTTGCATTCGTCAAGCGTTCGTGTACGTAAGAGTGGAGGAATTCTACCTTGAATTCTGCAGTCATCATCCATCTCAGAAAGAGATTTTTCTGGTAAGAAATTTAATCCCTTTCTATTTGATTTTAAGTTTTTCAATTTCCATTTCAATTGCTCCTTGGACCGGATTTGAGGAAATCACCGCGTTCTTCCACTTTTATCGGGTGATTTTCGGTGACAAATCCCAACAGTGGTATCAGAGCGGGCTTTTGATCCGTGGAAATTGATTAATTTGGTTGAATCCCTATTTTGAAATTGGATGTTTTTGATTGGGATTCATGGTATGGGTTTTATGATTTTTCCCATATGTTTTATACAATGAAATTTAAATTTGCATATAGGTTTATGTTAGTTTAATTTTATTGTGTATTATTGGAATTCTTGGTGAATTGCTTGGATGATGAATGTTTTTTTTTATTTATTTAATTCTGTTTAAAAAAAAAAAAAATCAGCCTTCCGGGGGTGCGGGGCTGCCGGCGGCGGAATCGCCGCCGCACGAGGCGGGAGGAGAGGCAGCAGCCGCTGCCTGCTGCTGCGCCAGCAGCAGGAGCCGCGCAAGGGGCTGCTCCAGCTGGTTCCAGCAGCTGCCGCAGCAGCGGGCTGCTGCTGGGCAGTGGCCGCTGGGCGGCCACTGCGCAACAGCAGTGCCGCTGCAGGCGGCAGCCACTGCTGGGCAGTGGCTGCTGCTGCTAGGGCAACTTTGTTGCCCTAGCTGCAGCGGGCCGGGCCGAGTTTTTGGATTTTGTGGGTTTTTGGGTCCGGGGGCCCAGTTTTGAAATTTTAATTGGTTTTAAAATTCGTGTGTTTAAATTTATGTAATTTAAATGCCCATGGTTTCTTGGATGAATTTTATTTCGTTCATGTGATATTAGTTTTGGAAATTAATATGGTTAATGGAAATTGGTTCGGGTAATTTTGGCACAATTACTCGGACGGCTGAATTGGACCCATGGTTTCCCAATTCCAGTGGGAGCAGTTGGACTGCCTGGGCTGGAGGCCCAAAGCCCGTTAAGGGTTAGAACCATGGTGGGCCAAAATTGGCGATTTCCTAATAATGGCTTTGACATAATTTAAATGGGCTTAAATCATGCATTATGACATGCTTTTGAATTGTATGTATTGGATGCATATGAATGGTTGAATGAATGTATGATTGGATGCTATTGGGCCTTTTACGAGATGGGTTGTATTTTTCTTTTGGGTAAATATGGCCTGCGTGTCGTTTTTCTTTTAATGTAATTTTATTTTATTTAAATTAAATATTATAAAATTTGTAAAAGAAGAAGCCCATGGAGTGGTGAGCCCAAATGGAGGTACAAGCCCAAATTGGAGGTGCAAGCCCAGAAGGAGAAGATGGAGGCCCGCCTAATATATGTTTCTAGTATAGGTTTACTAGAATAATATTAGGATGTAAAATAGGCCCATAGCAGTCCATTTTAATTTTATTTAATCATGTTCTATATTCATTTGCATGTATGCATGTATGTTCCAATAGCTCATTCACCCGCTTTATGTATGTAAGCCGTTATAATTGAATCTAATAACCAAACGGAATTACTAAGTCGCTTAAAAGTGCTTCCCTCATTCAAAACCGAATCGAAGTGGGAATAGGCCAGTTGTAGACCATGCCCTCGCAGGATGCACTGGAGTATTGTCACTTTGTATTGGGTTAGAGTATGGGATACTCTAACACTTGGATGGAGGTTTTGACTTAGCGTGGGTAGTAGGATTCTCCTGGCCCTAAGCACAGATGGGTAAGTGCCAACAAGCCCATCAAACCGAGAGTCCCTAGGTTGGGATTGGACGGCGTTCCTACCTAAATAATTAAGGTATAGTTGTACCAAACCCTCGTTTGGCTATATCTTAATGAAATATGGATCTCGGCCCAAGAGCCCAACAACTCGGTTTAAATTAATAACTTGATTCATTATTAATTTTATGGGAACAACAAAGCAAAGCCCTTTATTAACACTCTCAATGTTTTTCTATGTAGGAACACCCAAATGGCAAACACAAATACCTTATCACTGCGATCAATTCTTGAAAAGGACAAGCTTTCTGGTCCTAACTTTTTAGACTGGTCTAGGAACTTGAGGATAGTTCTAAGACAAGAGTCAAAAGAGTAATCCACTAGAAAGGCCTGTGCCGGCTGCGCCTCAGGGACGTAATCCACTGGCTGCCCAGCTGGAGGAATACGAGGCGCACGTCAAGGACAACCGGGATGTGATGTGCCTTATGTTGGCTTGCATGGTCCCCGAACTGCAAAAACAGTTTATGGACCATCAAGCCTATGATATGATAACAACTCTTAATGAGATGTTTCAAGAGCAAGCTCGTCAGGAAAGGTACCTGACCAATAAGGCATTCCACTCTTGTAAGATGGGGGCCGGGACATCTGTGAGTGCACACGTGCTCAAGATGAAGGGCTATTTGGATACTTTGGCCCGTCTCGGATCGCCTATCTCTCAAGAGTTGGCGGTGGACACAATCCTCGCGTCCTTGCTGGATTCTTATGATCAGTTCATCCTTAACTACAACATGCAAGGGATGAACCGCACTGTCAGTGAGCTGCATGGGATGCTTAAGCTTACTGAGCAGTCGATCAAGAAGACTCCGCCGGTGCTGCTGGTTAACAAGGGGAACGCTCCTCTTGCTAAGGGTAAGGCCAAGGAAAAGGCCAAGGCTAAGGCCAAGAAGGCCAAGGCCCAACCTAAGGCCTAGCAGAAGGCAGGTCCTGAGGACGTCTGTTTCGGGTGCAGACAGGCGGGCCATTAGAAGAGATCGTGTCCCAAGCTGATGGGAGAGCAAAGAAGGGGCCAAGGTGCGTCCTCTTCAGGTATTTATGTTATAGATATTAACCTTACTGTTTCAACATCCTGGGTATTGGATACTGGATGTGGTTCTCACATTTGTTGCAATGTGCAGGGACTTAAGAACAGAAGGTTGCTGGGGTCGCGAGCGGTGGACTTACGGGTCGGGAATGGAGCAAGGGTTGCTGCCATAGAGATCGGCGAATACCACCTAATGATGCCCAGCGGATTGGTTTTAATTTTTGAACATTGTTACTTTGTACCTGCTATGTGCAGGAATATTATCTCTGTATCAATGTTGGATATTTCTGGATTTGATTTTACTATTATAAATGGTTGAATTTCTATATCTAGAGAGGGGTTATTTTATGGAGATGCTCTATTAAATAATGGCCTGTATGTCCTGGACTTAAATGAAACCAATCATATCTATAACATAAACACGAAAAGGGTTAAGCCTAACGAACTTAATCCAGTCTACCTATGGCATTGTCGCCTTGGCCATATAAACGAGAAGCGCATAGCTAGGCTTCACAAAGCTGGAGTCCTAGGGTCATTTGACTTGGAGTCAATTGATACATGCGAATCATGTTTAAGAGGCAAGATGACAAAGGCGCCTTTTAGCAAAAAGACTGAAAGGGCCACTGGCTTGTTGGACCTAATACATTCAGATGTATGTGGACCTATGAGCGCAGCGACCAGAGGTGGGCATCTGTACTTCATCACGTTCACGGATGATTTCAGCAGATATGGCTATGTCTATCTGATGAAACACAAGTCCGAGACCCTTGATAGGTTCAAGGAATTTAGGAACGAGGTACAGAACCAGCTAGGCAGGAATATCAAAGCCCTTCGGTCGAACCGAGGCAGTGAGTATATGAGCCTAGAGTTTGACTCATACTTGAGAGAGCATGGAATAGTTCCACAGCTCACTCCTCCTGGAACACCACAATGGAATGGGGTGTCTGAACGGAGGAATAGGACTTTGTTGGACATGGTCCGCTCAATGATGAGTCAAGCATCTCTCCCAATTAGCTTCTGGGGACACGCCCTCGAGACAGCAGCTCTCATATTAAACAATACTCCGACTAAGGCAGTGGAAAAGACCCCATATCAGATATGGACGGGCAAGGAGCCCAATGTGTCTTTCCTAAGGATTTGGGGGTGCGAAGCACATGTCAAGAAATTGACTAGTGGCAAGCTAGAGCCCAAAACCGATAAATGCCTGTTTGTGGGCTACCCTAGGGAAACCAAAGGGTATTACTTCTACAACCCCGCCGAGAACAAGGTGTTCGTGGCAAGGAAGGGGGTCTTTCTGGAAAAAGAATTCCTTTCCAAGAAAGATAGTGGGAGCAATGTTGAACTCAGGGAAGTTCAAGGTCCACAAGCTCCTGAAGAGGATAACTCAGAGGCCCAGGTGGAGCTTCCACAAGTGGAAGCACCGACCCAGGCCACACAAGAACCTAGAAGGTCTGGTAGGGATCGTCGGTAACCGGAGAGGTATGGTTTCCTCGTCACCGATGATCAAACTCTTCTCATCTGGGATGAAGAAGAACCTAAAACCTACCAGGAGGCTATGGCTAGCCCACAGTCTGCGAATTGGCGTAAAGCCATGGAGGCAGAAATGCAATCTATGTACGATAATCAAGTTTGGAACTTGGTTGATCCACCTCCGGGTGCTAAGGTAATAGGTTGCAAGTGGTGCTATAAGCTAAAAGCTGATAATACCTTCAAGGGGCGTCTGGTTACGAAAGGTTTCAGACAAGTCCATGGGATAGACTATGATGAAACTTTCTCACCAGTAGCCATGCTCAAGTCCATCAGGATACTGCTAGCCATAGCCGCATGGTATGACTATGAGGTATGGCAGATGGATGTCAAAATCGCTTTCTTAAATGGGAAGCTACTCGAGGATGTGTACATGACACAACCTGAGGGTTTTGTCGATCCTAAGTATCCGGGAAGGGTATGCAAACTTCAAAGGTCCATTTATGGATTGAAGCAAGCATCCCGTAGTTGGCATCTAAGATTCAATGAGGCTATAAAGGAATATGGCTTCATACAGAATCTGGATGAGCCTTGTGTGTATTAGAGGACTAGTGGGAGCATTGTCACATTTTTGGTACTTTATGTAGACGACATCCTACTCATTGGAAGCGACATACCTACACTGCAAGGGGTAAAGCAGTGGCTGAGTAAGTGCTTCGCAATGAAGGACTTAGGCGAAGCTGAGATGATCCTAGGGATCAGGATCTATAGGGAAAGACCAAATTGGCTTCTGGGCCTAAGTCAGGCTTCGTACATTGACAAAGTTCTGAAAAGATTCAGCATGGACCGGGCCAAGAAAGGTTTCTTGCCAATGGGCCATGGGCTGAAACTTAGTAAGAAGAACTGTCCAAAAACAAGGGAGGACAGGGAGAACATGAAATTGGTTCCATATGCCTCGGCTATTGGATCAATTATGTACTCTATGTTATGTACGAGACATGATGTCGCCTTTGCACTGAGTATGACGAGCCGATACCAGCAGGATCCCGGGGAGGATCACTGGAAAGCTGTCAAGGCGATCCTCAAGTACCTCAACCGGACTAAGGATAGCTTCTTGGTGTATGGTGGTCAGGAAGTGCTATCAGTTACTGGGTATACTGATGCAAGCTTCCAGACAGACCAAGATGAGTACCAATCACAGTCAGGGTATGTATTCTTGCTGAATGGTGGTGTTGTAAGCTGGAGGAGCTCAAAGCAGCCAACTATAGCGGACTCTACAACAGAAGCTGAGTACATCGCTGCGTGTGATGCAGCTAAGGAAGCTGTGTGGATGAAGAAGTTTATCACTGAGTTGGGAGTAGTGCCAACTATCCAGGACCCAGTCGATATCTTCTGTGACAACAATGGGGCCGTCGCACAAGCTAAGGAGCCCCGGTCACACAAGAACACAAAGCACGTGCTCAGAAAGTTTCACCTCATATGAGAAATCACGGAGAGAGGTGACATTGCATTGCACAGAGTGGACACCGAGGATAATGTCGCAGATCCATTGACCAAGGCACTGGCCCAGCCCAAGCACGAGGGTCATACTATATCTATAGGGATTAGGCCCATGCCTAGTTGGAACTAGTGCAAGTGGGAGATTGTTGGAAATGCCCTAGTCCCGATGCATTGGTCCTTGTATTTGTACTGTACATTTATTGGATTTATGTGTTGTACTCATTTGTGTCATTAATAAAGGCATCAATTCATTTACTATATCTATCTTGTGCAATATATTAAATGAAGTATCCAATGGACATATCTATATCCATAACGACTAGTGTCATGATCTCAGCAGTAAGACCATGGATAGGGTTAACGATATGACCATGAATAGATCCGTAGTCTGTTCCAGTCATGGGAATGAATGGAACAACAGAATATCATTAACCTGGTTGTATGGCGGTGTCTTACCTGTCATTGGACATGGAATGTCAACCAAGTTAATGGGTACATGCCTGGAAGCATGGTACTGGATAGATCCACTAAAAGAGTAATGCCTGGAAGCATCACCGCGTTCTTCCGCTTTTATCGGGTGATTTCCGGTGACAAATCCCAACAGAAGTGACCTAAGAATAATGTCTGCTGCCAAGTCCTGCAGAATTGGAGAGCCAATGCGGGCAAGTGTATCACTATACCCCTTTAACTTTAGCATATGAGTGCTAACAGAAGTCCCAACTGCCATCACAGTCGTGCAAAGTGCCTTAGTTGTCAGGTAACGTTCCTGACGAGCCTAATATTGGAACATCTTTTTAAGCTGATCCATCATCTCATAAGCATGCTCGTCCATGAACTGCTTCTGAAGATCAGAAGCCATGGTACCCAGCATGAGGCACGAGACATCTTGGTCATCCCTCACGTGCCGGTCCTACTGTTCCACCATCGCCGTGGTGACGCCTTGACCTGCGGGAGGGCCAGCTGGTAAAGGAGCATTCAATACATACTCCTTAGACTCTTATCTAAGAACTATTTAAAAGTTCCTAGCCCAGTCCAGGAAGTTAGTCCCCGAAAGCTTCTCCTTCTCCAAGAGTGACCTAAGTGAGAGTGAGTTGTTATTTGTTGCAGCCATTTAAATTGCTCAAGTAAAATGGGATTATCTACATGGAAGAAATCATTGCTTGAGTTAGAAATAAAGGACTTTTAAGCCAATTCAAATTAATAATCCAATTTTAATTTGTTTGTTGGTAATGTTAATTGGCTGACTTGACCAAGATCCATAACTTATCAATGACTGGCCGAACTAGGGCTCACTAACCAACCATTGATTCGTTTGGTAGGACAACCTATCCAATCCTTCCAGGAAGGACTTTTGGTTTGATGGGCTTATTGACACTTTAGCCATCTATGCTTAGGGCCCACTCTGAGCTAATGCTACCCATGTTGAGTCAAACCACCATTCACATGTTAACCATACCAAGTATCCTAACCCTCGATGGCCCATTGAATACTACAATGTAACTAGCTAGGGCATGGTGCACATTGCAGCATCAATGGGAGGAAGAGGTGTGAATGTGGGAAGCACTTTTAAATGACTCAATATTTTAATTTCCCGATTATAATTAAGTGATACGGCTTAGTATGCATAAACGCGGGTAATAATTTGGTGATCCATATATCCATATTATATGACAAATGCAATAGCACACTTAATTTAAAATAAATGAGATCCTATGCGCCTTTAGTTACAAATCAATGAAAAACTAGATATCCTATCTAATTCTTCATGGGCCGGACTACAATCCTTCTTGGGCTCCCACCATGGGCTTGCTCCATCTGGACCTTCCTCCATACTTGATGCAATTACAATAATTTTGTAAAATAAAATCTATTCTAAAATTACATCAAAATAAAAAAAATGGCACGCAGGCCATATTTCCCAAAATTAAATTACAACCGATAATAATTTAGGGCCCATAGAACTCAACATCACATTTCAAACAAAGTACCTATCGTGCATATACATACCAATATGATGCATGATCATGGCATTCCAAATTAAATATAAATGTTAAGCCGAGTTACTTAGGGTGAAATCGCCAATTTTAACAAATGTGACTAAGGCCCATAAAGGCCCAATGGATAACATCCATAAATGCAAAATTCGCAATTTTGCTCCTACTTGAATTTGGGTTGTCACAAATTTAAAATTTAGCTCTCCCAATTTTAACCAGTGTCACGGTTTATTGGGCTAATTTCACAAAGTCCATATTCAATTTAATATGTAAACAATTAATTTAAACATGCATGCCAACAAAATAAAAATTTAAATACAAATTAATTCAAAAATATTTAATTTAATTTGCATTAGGACCCGAGATAAAAAACAATACCCGCAAAATCCAAAACCAGACCCAAATCCCACGAGCGGCAGCAGGCTGCCGCAGTTGCTTACTGCTGCCAGCTGCAGCTACTGCAGCAGCAGCTGCACAACATGGCATGATGGAATCGCAAATTGCTATTCCATCTTGCCCAAACTCTAATTTTTTTTTTAATCATAAACAAGAAAAATATTTCCAGCCAAAAAAAATATATATAATTAATATAGAAAACAATTTTAGATGCAAAACAATTGGGGAAAAATAATCAAAAACCCCAATCCAAAAATTCTATGGTTCATCAAAACCAAAACCAATTGAATAAAAACCCTAAAATCACAAACTTGAAACCCATTCTTTCTTCAAGAACGCTTTCAAGAATGAATTCCAATTAATCTAATGGACAAAACCTAGGCTCTGATACCACTGTTGGGATTCGTCATTGGAAAAAAAACGTGGCGCAGCGGAAAATACACCGTTTAAAATTTCCTAGAATCTACCTATCGTGTCCAATTACCATTGATTAGAATAAAACCAAATTGAAACAAGAGAGATTAACTCACCAGAGTCGTCTCCTCTAGAGACTGCTGCAGAATCATTTCTTGAAACTGCGATTTCCAAAGTCAGGTGCTAGCCGAAGAGGCGAAGGAATAGAAGATTAATGCTGGGATTTTCGGCTGATTTGGGACTGCTCTTGGTGGCTAAATTTCCCAGCAAGTAATTAGGATTGAATTAGGGCTTTATTCCTTAAGTGTGCCCACCTTGTCTAATTGGGTTTTAATTAGGTTAATTAAACCCAAGCCCACTAGAATTATAATTACATAAATAAACTTTAATTAAAAAGTATATATTATGTAATTTAATTCCATTTGGCTAAATTTAATTACCCCTAAATAAAATTAAATCACACTTAAGTAAATACAATACATGTATTTAATTTTCCTACTTAGGAAAATTATTTAATTAATTGTTTACTTTATGTAATTCAATTAATTGATAAATTAATTAATTACGTTATGTAAACTTATTAATTAAATTAAATTCAACCCAATGTTAATTAATTACCTTGACACCGAATATCAATTAATTAATTAACACATTCCATCCAATGTACATTACATGTACAATTTCTATAAGTTTCGGCTCAGTTGATCTATGTGCACGATCCTATGGGTCTGTCTTTATGTTGGCAGTAGGCCCAATACCCACAGACTGTAAGTGGGTTCTAGCAAACCATTACAGCCCCCAATTAAGACAGAGATGCAGTAATCTTTCGAAGACACTCACCCGGTAGGAATCTCATAGTGTCCTTTGCCTAACGATATCAATATGAATAAACAAGAGGCATGGTGTCCGTCATCCACTTCTGTTGTTTATTATATTTCTTGATCTTGAGTTGACTGATTAATCAAATAAGCACCGACTTACTTGGTTATGGCCACACACTTATCAGTCCCACTCATCAAATGGCCAATGATATCATCTCTTGTTACCCGAGTGGCTATTCCATCACTTCATCATCAATATCAACATGTTCACCGGTCCACCCAATCATACTTGTATTTAGCATCCTTTTATAGGCCTGTTAGGTGTATGTCAAAGTGAACCGGATTCCATATTGATATTATAATGAAATCTAGTCTGAGGACAAAAGCGACCTACTCAAATAAGACCTATGACGCGATAACCATGTGGCTTTCTTGTGCGGATTGATCCAGTCCCATGTCAACGACATGTACCTATATTCATGACTGCTATACAAGTACTATGGCTAGTTAAGAACTACTATACCATCATCGAATATACAAGTCTGTGGTTCTATTTGTTCACACGATTAGAACAGACCTGGGATAGATTTTATGATTATCAATCAATGGATACTCTACTCATATTATAGCACAAGATATAAATGAAATAGATTAATTGCCTTATTAATGTGACATAAATAATGTATTCATATAATGAGTCTTAATGTATAATAGAAAATACAAGAATCCAATGCCCTAAGAACTAGGGCACACCAACAGATTCCTCACCATGTAGTAACTGACAACAAAGTGCAATTTCAAGGGGCAACAGCTGAGCTATTTACAGAACATGGCATAGATCATCACAAGTCTTTGCCTTATAGACCACCAGCTAAGGTGCAGTTGAGGCGGCTAACAAGTCGATTAAGAAGATCTTGTCCAAGATGGTGACCACCTACAGAGACTGGGCTGACAAATTGCCATATGCTCTTTGGGGTTACAGAATCAGCGTCAGAACACCAACTGGTGAAACTCCTTACACCTTGGTGTATGGAATGGAAGTAGTGTTGGCAGTGGAAATGGAACTCAAGTCACTCAGGATAACCTCAGAAGCTCAGCTACCAGAAACGGAATGGGCTCAGGCCAGATATGAGCAGTTGGCAGCATTAGATGAAAGGCGGTTGAAAGCGTTGGATCACCTGCAGATGTATCAACGCAGAATGGTTAAGGCCTATAACCAAAATGTGAAGTGTCTCAGACAGCAGCTAAAAGTTGGGGACTTGGTTCTGAAACAGTTAAGGCCTACGAATGTCGATACTCGGGGGATGTTCAGGCCGAATTAGGAAGGCCCCTATGTTGTGAGGAAAGTGCCATCGAAGGGGGGTGTACGCATCGCAGACATGGATGGGAATGAATTTGCAAATCCTATCAATCAAGACCACCTGAAGCCTTATAATGTATAAAAAAAAGAGTTTGCAAGGTTGAAAACTCAAAAAGGGCGGCCTAGGCAAAAGTCAAGACACGAGAGAAAATGATTAGTTGGAAAATCTGCAAGGGACGACTGGTAACGGATTCTAGTTCTGTGTGGAATGTAGACCATTTTAGGAACCAATCTTTTCAAATGTATTAATGCTACTTTCATCAATGAAGCGTGATGTTTTGTTTAAATGTGTTTGCATGGTTATATCAAAATGCATAAACAAAATTATCTTGTCTAAACATCCATTTAAAGAAAGCACTTTGCATTAAATTGGTTAAAAGACTCGCATTATTCAATGTTGAAATGTGCTAAAATGCTTGCAACTCATTATCTTTTCTTTCCCTTCGAATTCAATTCATCATTCCTTAGAGTGGTCAAAAATTTTGAAACAGATCCAAGTTCAAGAGCCACAAAAAAAAAAAAAAAAAGAAAAAAAAAAGAAAGAGAGAGCTTGCTAAGGTGAAAACCAAAAAGGCGCCTCAGGCAAAGTTTAGAGCAGCTCACTGAGCTGAAAACCCACGTCGGGCAGTTTAGGAAAAATTTAGAGCACTTCCAGATTTTACCATTCCAAGGGAGCAGTAAAGTGGAACCTCTCCACCATTCCCCAGCAGATGCTCTTTTATTATTCTCCGGCAGAATCCTCTACGTCATTCCCCAGCAAAACTATCACAAAGAACGCCACCACTTTCATCCCCCAGCGGACATCCCTTCCATTATTCCCCAGCAAAAACTCTTTTACTATTCTCCAGTGGAATCCTCTGCACTATCCCTAGCAGAACCATCACAAAGAGCATGACCACTTTCTCCCTAGCAGTCATCAGACTTCCATAGCAGCCATTGCGTATCCCCGTATATCCCCAGCAAAAGTGCGAGAGTCGCATCACATAAAGAATATTCTCCCCAGCTAGGGGCAGTCATAGGCATGATGCACTTTCCCTAACCGAAGGCACTTTTATTCCCCAGCGGAGATCCCTTTCACCATTCCTCGATAGAAGCCTTTCCATACCTTCTCCAGCAGGATCACCTGCACTATTCCCCAGCGTAACTATCACAAAGAAGGCCACCACTTTCTCCCCAGCAGGAACCCTTCCATGATATCTTCCCCAGCAAGAGCATCCATATTACTCTCAGTGGGACCTTTACGAGGGGCGTTTTCATTTCCTCCCTAGTAAGTCATCGCACATTCCCAACAAGGCTATAGGGATCGCATCGCCCAAAGGGCGTACTTCCTCAGCAAAAGCCAGTCAGCGTCATGGCATAATCTCCATGAACATCCCTAGCAGGAATGTGAGACACCCGGGTTGGACATGGCAGGAAACATATCTCATAGAGTCTGCATTCATATGCATTGTCATGCATACATACATATCATGCATAAAGCAGTCATCCCCAACTACTCTTCATTATTGATCGAAGGGGCAAAAATTTTTGTTCGAAATCTCTCGATCAAGGAGTGAAGACTCGCTGTTTCAAATGCAGGAATTCATCAACCTTGGTCCGCCGTGGATACAGATAGATCAGGTATCGGCTTACATCAACTTCCCCAGCAGATCCACCTCAGGCAACCTAGACCCATTATCGGTCCAGATCGGCTTACATCAACTTCCCCAGTAGATCCACCTCAGGTAACCTAGACCCAGTATCGGTCCAGATAGGCTTCATTCCAGATCCCCAGTAGATCCACCTCGGGTAACCTAGACCCGGTATCGGTCCAGATCGGCTTACATCAAGATCCCTAGCAGATCCACCTCGGGTAGGCTAGACCCAGTATCGGTCCAGATCAGCTTCACTTCAAATCCCCCAGCAGATCCACCACGGGTAACCTAGACACGGTATCGGTCCAGATCAGCTTATTTCATCACCTTCCTTACCTCGGGTAACCTAGACCAGGTATCGGTTTATTTCTGTAGCAGATCCACCTCGGGTAACCTAGACCCGGTATCGGTCCAGATTGGCTTCTACTTCACCAACCTCGACTCAGGTAACATAAATCCGATATCGACTCATTCCAATTCAGTACAGCAATTCAGGTATGTCTTTCTTTCCTTTCGTTTGCAGTGCTTCATTCGCATTCTTAAATTCCCCTCAGGTAACCTACACCCGTTATCGGGTATTGAATTTAATCACACGAGGGGCAGCTGTAAGCGCCGAGTTTTCTCGACCTCTGTGATGAGAATTCTTGTGTTGCCTATAGAGTGATCGGACTTGAAAGCACCCGAAATGTCACCTTGGTATCTCAAATGTCCTGAAATCCAAGATATCCGCGATCCGAAATCCCCGAAAAGCCTCCCGAGCAGTTCCTAGGGTTTAGGGTGCGCGTCGGATTTTCAAAATTTTACCCCTGCTCTAGTGGGCAAGACCAGTTGCTCTGTAAAACAGAGCAACTTATCACGCCAGAAGTAAAATGGGGCAAAATCAGAGAGAGTCAGATGGCCATTTAATGTTTGAAATGATGAGAAGAGGAGAGTATAAAAAGCAAAAATCAAATCACAAAAAAAGGAGGTTGGTAGTCTTGAGCAGAGAAAAACAAGTTTCCAAGAAAATAAAAGAAGCAGAAGAAAAAGAGAGAAGGAGAGGCCGAAGACATTCTAAGCAAGGAGGTGAACCAAACATAGGGATTAAGACTTAAAATCAATCCTTATACATAAAACACAAATCATATAACCTTTGCTCATTGATTAGGCATCACTTCGGATTCATTTTGGGTTGTTTTGGATCATTGCGGTTTTTGGCTGGTTGAGTTCCCAGGATACATTCCAAGCTTCCAATCCGTTTCTTGACATTAAAAGCATCAAAACAACATCAAGGTAAACTCTGAGAGGCCTAAACCGGTTTACATTATCTTTTCTGTGCGTTTTCTTTGTTCTTGCAACTTTTGGAAACCAAATTGCCCGAATAGAGCTGGGTGGCTCTAGTGTTAGAGCCTCCCGACTCTGTTCTTTAGGTACAGAATCCTGATTAGTCCCGATGGGCCGAAAACAGTCCGTTTTCCATTTTTTACATTCTGTTGTGAGCATTTTTTGCCCAAATCCATCCGTATGTTATAAAATTTTAGTTTTCCAATTTCTATACATATGGATATTAGGGTTTTCAGTGTTTCCTGGGTTTATGTTTTGAGTTTTGGGGTTGTTTCATCCGAATCGGATCCATAGTCCAGCATTAGCGGACCCTCGAATACTATAAAATCCCCAGAAAATATTGAAAACGAATAAAGTAGTATTTTTCACAAATGTTTTTGGCATGTTTATTGCATTTTGGATCCTAGATGGATGTTGGAATTAGGAACCCGCATGAACGGAACCCTGGATTCTGGGATAATAGACCCATAAAAATGAAAATTTTCATGTAACCGAGCCAAATGTTTTCCAAAAATTGATTTTCCAGCATAAAAATTACAGGGCGTTTCAAAACCGTTTTCTAGGTCTAACTAGTCTAACTGGTCGGGTCTACCCGGTTATCCCCTAAATGCATGCCCCCGTTCCCTAAATTCCCAATTCTGTCCTATTTAAGTCCTATCTGTGTGTGCAATATAAATTGTGCTAACCAATTTGTTTTGCAGCATTTATTTTTATTATTTTTACGTAATTAATAGATTATTTCGTGTAAATTAAGCAGATGTACTTTTTAGATCCTTGTGTCCTTAGGTGATTGTAAAGTGAGAACGAGAGTTTTCCTTTTTATTCGATTTGGTTGTATAATCGACCTCTATTTTTATTCTTTTGACTGCTTGTATGCTTTACTTTCTTGTAATTTATTTCCTGCATTTTGCTTTGGCATCGCTTGAATAAATATAAACAAATTGGGATTAGAGAAAGATAATAAAGCGAATTAAATATGGTAATATGAATGGTAAAGTGAAAGCAAGCTAGAGGTTAAGTAAGTTACTTGCCCAAACCCTAAATCTCTGGATTAGGTGTAGTAGTCTATCCTCGGTAGGGAGCTATATCGGAATTCCCAAATGAGTTGATTCGGGTGACGACTCTGTCACTGATCTTGAGATTTAAGTTTTGAGGTCTTTAAGTTAAAACGGGAAAATGTTTTCTACAAAGGAATTTTCAAATCAAATCCATGATTTTCCTAACTCAAGATAAACAAAACCCATTTTTCCACAAAACAAAATGTAACAAAAAACGTTTTCCTCGGTTCACTTCGCCGCGTTCCTTTCCCACTTCTTTTCTGTAAAAAGGTCATTCGCTCACAATCGGGAAGGGTCATCTCTTGAACTTGTTTCTGACTACTTTGAAGGGTGCTACGGCAAAATGGTACATTAAGATGCCCATATATACCCGTTCTACTCGGGAGAACCTATCTGATGCTTTTGTGAAGCAGTATGCCTACAACACCCAGGTAGAGACGACTCTAAAAGATCTAGAGAGAATTTGCTAGAAGCTGAATGAGTCTTTCCCGATTTATTACAAACGGTGGATGACTATGCAGGTTCTAGTGGATGGGGCACTGAAGTTGGAGTCGCTCATTGTGAAGCTGGTGGATGGTAGTCTGCCCTAATACAAAGACAAGATGAAACTGAAGAGATTCCACTCCTTCAACAAGGTGGTAGAATTTGCTAAGCGTATCAAACGATACGAGGAAGAGGACCAGAGGGGTAGATAGAGTTTGGGCTTTTACAGAAGTAATCAGGAGTACTCTCAAGGGTACAAAGGCAGTAGCTCAAACGGCACCTCAGCTGGGTCTAGTGCTATGACAATTCCGGAAGCAGACTCGATTAAAGTGCAAGACGCGGGTGTCACCGCTGTGAACCAGAAAAGACAAACTCCTCAAAGGGTCATTAGTCCATGGGCTGAATCAGTGAGCTGAATTTATGCTAAGTGTAGGAAGGTGGGGTTGCTGCTGAATCAGCCATTTTCACCTCCAGTTGAGGTGGATAAAGACAATTTCTGCTCTTATGATGTGATGACTTGTCACTGTAAAAACGAGTGCACTTAGTTGATTAAGGCCATCAAGTAGTTGGTCACTGACGGAAAGATTATCGAGCCGGCTTTGAAACCTAGCATTTAGAGTAATCCTTTACCTAATGTGAGCGCACAACCTTTCTTATTAATGAATGCGGTGAAGCGAGCCTGGAGTTTGGGAGTGGTTTGGATTTGGAAAACGGGTTTTTGTTTATCTTGCTTTAGGGAAAATCATTCATTTATTTTGAAATACGTTTTGTAGAAAATGTTTTCCCGTTTTATTACTTAAAGACCTTGAGACCTAAATTTTGAGATTAGTGACAGAGTTGCCACCTAGATCAGCTCATTCGGGAAATTCCGGCACAACTCCCTTCCGAGCGCATACTACTGTACCTTATCCAGAGATTTAGGTTTGGGCAGCTTACCTACTTAACCTCAAGCTTGTATTCATTTTATAATTTATATTACCATATTTATTCAATTTATTATCTTTCTCTAACCCAAATTCATTTCATTTTACTAGCCCGTGCTCAAGCAAATGACAGAATTAAATTGCAAGAAATTAAATCATCCACACAAATACGCAAAAGAATAATAGCGGCCGCTTATACAACCAAATTGAATAAAAAGGAGAAAACTCTCTTCCTCACATTTACAATCACCTAGAGTACATGAAAATCTAAAAATTTGCAAATGCCTAAAATACACAAGTTAATCAATTAATTACATGAAAAATAGTAAAAAATAAAATGCTGCAAAACCGATGGTTAGCACAATTTATATTATAAACACATATAGGACTCAAAATAGGACAGAATTGGGGTGGTAGGAAATCGGGGCATGCATTCATGGGGTAACCGGGTCATCCCGACCGGTCGGACCGGTTAGTCCTGGAAAACAGTTTTGAAAGGCCCTGTAGATTTTTTGTGCTGGAAAAACAATTTTTGGAAACCCATTTCACTCGGTTACATGCAAAATTCCACTTTTGCGGGTCTGTTATCCCGTAACTCGGGGTTCTGTTCGTGTGGGTTTTCCTAATTTTCACAAACTTCTGGGGTCTAAAAAAAAGCAGTAAACACTCCAAAAATAGTCTAAATTCGAAAACAGCATCGCACAACGACGTCCGTATGGGCCGTTCTGCGATTCTGTGTTTTCTGGGAATTATAGCCGCACGGCTGGGAAATAGAGCTGGGCGGCTCTAACTCACACTGGGCGACTGTAATACCTAGACCCGAAACCAGTTTTCTTATTTTTTCAAAAAATCGTTATTTTGTTCGTTTTCAATGTTTCCCGGAAGATTTTATAGGGTTCAAGGGTCCGCTGATACTAAACTACGGATCCGAAATGGATCGAACAATCCCAAAACTGAAATATAAAACCAAAAAAAAAACCAAAAAACCAATATCCATACGTCCAAAAATCCGAAAACCGAAACTAAAACGACGTACAAATATTCTTGGGCTGAAAAATACCCTAACAGAATGCACGAAATGGAAAAAGGACTGCTTTCAGCCGATCGGGACAAATCAGGATTCTGCCCCTGAGGAACAAAGCCACCCGGCTCTAGGTTCAGAGCCAACCGGCTCTGGTCATCACGAACACAGTCGTGCAGCTGTGTTCATGAAGAACACAGCTGTACGGCTATGATGGGTTGAGTCTGTTTTCTGGAAAATGTAGAATTAGAGAAAAACACACAGAATAGACAATGCAAACAGGTTTAAGGCCTTTTAGAGTTTACCTTGGTGTTGTTCCAGTGTACTAGATATGCAAGAACGGATTGGAAGCTTGGAATTGATGCTGGAAGCTCAACCGGTCGAAAACTGCAGCGATCCAAAACGACCCGAAACCAACCCGAATGAGTTCTAAATTGATAAGTAAAGGTTGTAAAATTTATATCTAATGTCTTAAGATTCATTTTAAGTTGTTATATTTGATGTTTTTAATTCCTCTCTTCTTTCTCTTTCGATCTCTCTTTCTTTCTTTTTGTCTCTACTTTTTTTTTTCTTCTCTCTACCCAAAAGAAAAGTCCCCCCCAGTAGAAATCAAAATCCCTCCTTATATATCCTCTCTCTCATATCACCTCATCTCATTAAATGGCTGCCTGACTTCTTATTTTTACACTAAAAAAACTTTCTGTCAAACCAAGTTGCTCTGCTTTGTAGGGCAACATGGTTTACCCACTAGAGCCGCCCCATTCTAGCGAAAGCCAGAGCAAAATTTGAAAAATAGGACATGCTCGGGAGACCTCTCATGGGGTTTCGGATCGTGGATAGCTCAGTTTTAGGACATTTGAGACACTTCAGTAACAATCCGGCCGCTTTCGAGCCCAATCAAGTTCGCCTGCTCCACAAGTAACTAAGGAATTCTCATCACCGAGGTCAGAAAAAACCAGTGCTCACAGGCTGCCCTTTGCGGGACCAAAGTCGGCTCATGGTGGGCTATGAAGCCTAGAAAGAGTTTGGTCTCGCGACTGAGAGCGCGGTGAGAAAGGATGAGAAAGCGCACCTGATGCCCCTCGTTGGAGGAATTGAGTTATCGACTCGCTATGGTAGAGTTTACGCATTATGTCAACTCGCTGTGGTGGAGTGTACCCATGATATCGACTCGCTGTGGTGGAGTGTGCCGGTGATATCGAATTGTTGTGGTGCAGTGTGCCCGTGATATCAACTTGCCGAGATCAAATTGGAATAAGCAGAAATCGTGAAAAATTAAGGGAAACACGATACCTGAAGAATCAGAGCTGGGCGGCTCTGCCTTGGTGAGATAGAGTTGGCGGCTCAAACATAGAACCGCTTGGCTCAAGGCTAGAATCCGCCGGCTCTAGCTTGCCACACAAGCTAGAGCTGTACAGCTCTAGTAGGTTGAGGTTGAAAATAAAAGGAGGAACCTCCCCCTGCAACTTCATTTCTTCCTTTCTCTTACCTATTTTGTGAAAAATTCCTCTATCTCCTTTCGACCAAAATGAGGAAAATGCGAAAGGCTATTCTTCCAAATGCTCCCACACAACCATCTCCTCATGTAAGATATTCTTTACCCGAAGGGGAGTTCTTCCTGCCCATTGAATCTACAGTGGACATGTATGGATTGCAAGAGACGATCTCGTACTGTGGGATTAGAAGAGATGATCCCGTACTTGTGACCTTGAAACCATCTACACCAGTATTCAGAATCTGGTTAGTTTTCTTTAATTTATTTCTTTTCCTTCCACTTTTGAATTTCCACAAAATAGGCAAAATTAGGTAAAAATATATGAAACTGATGCATGTTAGAGTAGATTTTGCCCCTAGAAAACTCAATTGATGATTTAAAGTTGATTTTAGGGTGAAAATTGCAAAACCTAGGTTTTAGGAACCAAACTGCCGGTTTTCCGAACAGAGCCGGCCGGCTCAATGCTAGAGTCGGGCGGCTGTGTTCTTGGCCTGGCGGCTCTGGTCAAGAACAAAGCTGGCCGGCTCTGTTCCGGCCAGCGCAGAGCCGGCCGGCTATGGTCTGGGCCGGGCAGCTCTAACCATGGCCGAACGGCTCTGGTTCGACCAAAACCAAAATTTCGAGTTTCAAATTTTATTTTAAAAGCTTCCAATTGATTTATTCAAGTAATGTAAAATATAAATGACTTATAAAACTCCCTGTTTATTATCTGCAGACACGGCAATATAATCGAAGGGTTGGCTCCATAATGCACTGGCTTGGTACCGAAAGCTCCTTGATGAGTTACGGGAGTTGGTTGATATGACCGGGCTGGACCGGTTCATTTGTTCTATGTGTGAGGATGCGTCCCAGATGAGCTGGGGTCTATTGATGGCACTCTTGGAGAGGTGGATGGACTCCACACACACTTTTCACTTCTCGATAGGGGAGTTCATCATTACACTCGAGGATTTCATGGCTATCAACGGTCTATCTTTTGGTGGGTGTACCATAGACTTTAACCAGACGCTGGAGCAAGGAGGCTTCAGACCTGATGTGATTGCCATGCTAATTGGCCTGACTCCTGCAGGTAAGGTCCAAAGAAGCACCCTACGGGATTATTTGCTGAGTAGATAGGACAGTCTGCCTACGGGCTCCTCATTCCTACTTAGGGATGTGAGACGTTATGCTCAATCATTCCTGCTACACGCCTTGAGCACTTTGCTATTCCCTACAGGTAAGAGTGACTTGGACCTTGCTGTGCTCCCTTCGCTGGTACAGCTAGAGGACGTAGGGAGTCTGAACTCGGGACGAGCTGGACTGGTTCAGCTATATTATGGTCTCGACGTCTGTGCCCGCAGGAGGCATCGAGAGGTGAAGGGTGCCATGGATAGTTCTTCACGTGAGTTACTTATATATATATACATTTTCTCTCTTTTTTTTTTTGACTTTTGTTGCTATGCAGATTTTGGCGTATGAGTACGCCTTCGTCCATCAACCAAAATTAGCCATACCAGCTAATGCTAAGATCCCCAACTTTCCCTGACTGCGGCGATGGCTAGGCTTTGGTTGGAGCAAGGTGGACACCAACCCTTGAATCTGCTACCAGCTTTTGGTGGGTATGACTTTTGAGCAGGTATTCGTCCAATAAAAATTTCTTCTTCTCTTTTTTTTTTTTTTTTGACTTTTGTCCGTCTTCAGGTGATCAAGGAGCCGTGGGGGAATGCTGTGTGGTCCTTAGAGCTTATAGATGCTCAGAGGCTGGTGCCCCGACTGTTTTCATGGAGAGCCCCATCAGTTTGGAGTGGTACTTCGGCGTGCCGCCCCCCTAGAGCATAGGATCCCGCCTGTACTTCCAGTCGGGCTGTTCTGGCCACACCTGCTACCAGTGGAGGACCATCCGGATCTGTTTGGGTCCGAGTACACAGTTATGTGGGATGATGGCGACTATCCAAAGTTCATCAGCACACAGCTTCTTCCTCCCACTAGGACTACACCACCAGAGGATGCACCAGCTGGGGTACTTCTTTGCTTTGCTTTTCATCTTCTACTTGCTTTGAGACTAATCCACTACTTACTCTTTCCCCCTTCTTCCCCTTTTCCTTTCTATTTTTTTTATTTTTTTATTTTTTATTTTTTAGCCATCTTAGAGGGGTAAGCGCCCACGCTCTTCATCTGGCAGACATTCCAGTGGTCGCAGATCTGGGACTATTGGCAGCCGAGGAGATGGAGGTTCCTCTGCCCATACGGGTGTGCCTAGTGTTGACACCAAGGTGAGGTACAATGAGCCCATTCCCTCGATGGTTCCTCCTGTGGTTCCTCCTGCTGGCTTCATCCCAGGACGTCTGGACTACCTGGTGGAGCCCTGGGTGATGCTATATAATGAGGCAGGGGAGCTTTACTGAGCTGATCTGCACATCAAGGCACACCCTCCTCCTGTTGCTATTCCTGCAGACGCGACACATGCTTACTTGTGACCGTTACTATTGCCACTAATCTGATCTGTTTGCTGTTCAATGTGCAGATTTCAGTGACACATGGGATGGCTCTATGCCAGGCAACTTTTGCTCTTAGATTCCTCTCACTCAGGGATAATGGGGTGATGACGGTAAGTATCTGCGTCGACATGTGTATGTGCATGCATGTATGTTTCAGATGCAAGTGTATGTATGACATGATGCTTACGTTGTTTTAACTCTGATGTAGGCTGTACTTGCCACCCGTCGACGTGAGGATGCCCATGTGAGGGTGGAGATGGAGGAGATGCAAAGGACTATTGCAGATCTCACATTCATGAATGAGACTCTCCATACTCAGTTAGACGACTGGGAGGCCAGTCGGTGTATCTTCGGTGATGGCGTCGGAGCCGAAGGAGAGGAGGATGATGATTCGACTAAAGGGGGATAGTCGTAGACTTTCTTCTATAGTTTTGTAGTTTTGTGTTTATGCAGCCCGTTTGTGGGCTAAGATTAGACGTCATCATGTACATATACATATTTCATTATGTAACCATCGACTGGTGTACAACTTTTGCTGATTTTTTTATGGAATTTCCTCCCCCCTTTTTGTTGATCTATCATTTCTTTCTCTCTAGATTTGCTTTTCTGATAGCGTTTTATTTGTTTTTTGTGCCGTAGGAAATAGTCGCCCAGTTCTTCTTGTGCCCTTTTTGGATGGACTTAATATGCACCCCCCTTAGGGATTACTGGAGAACATCTCGCTTATCCAATTAGGCCTTACTGGCACCCTACGGTCTGTATCCCATGTGGTTTTCCATGAATCTACCTCGAAACTAACCCTTCCTGGTAGCTGCAGCCAGATTCTGGGATCCGATGGATCACATCTTTTGCTTCTCCAGGCAAGAGCTGTGCCCGATGGTGGAGGAATTCGGGGCTATCCACTTTGCTCCCTATCCATGTGGAGTAAGGTTAGCTGTTCCCGAACCCAATTCAGATAGCCTACAGACACTTCGGGGGCTATTGGATATAGCATATTTGGACCGCTTGCTCTCTGGTGAGACTGCCCCTAGGAGACTCAACTTTTCTGTCGTCATGGACGTGTTCTGCCCTAGACTCCTTTGCCCCTAGTTGGGCTTCTCTGATGAGTCTGTTGTTGATGTCCCTTTATCTGTGCGAGTCAAGAGACGGCACTTGTGATTTCTGATTAATCCCGGTGGTGGTCCAGATGGCCGACGGTTCTTTACCTATAAGGATCATCCTAGCCAAGACCCTGATTTATTTTGATTCTATCCACTCTGGTCACCCGGTCGAAACATATGGGTGTCCTTTTCTGTTTCAGGTTTGTTCCCACCTTTAAGTTTGATACCCTAATTAAACATGCATCCCACTAATTGCCCGCCTTTTCTGTAGATCTGGTTACTAGAGAAACTGAATCTCTTGAGCCCTCCTCCACCTCAACCAAGATATGTCCTGAAGCATTTTTGGACCCATCGTATTGAACCTATAGACTTTGCCACACGGACTACAGAGGGATGGCTCAGTTGGCTGAGAGAAAGGATAAACGTATCCATCTGTTGGGTTTGCCCTTGGTGGGAAATCTCACAAGTGACTACGGAGACTTAGGCAGGAGGTATATAGCTCCTCAGACTGTCCAAGGTGACATTTTATTCTCCTACACGATTATGTAGACAATACAGGCAAGCAGAAGGGGTGCCTCATTCTTTATGCACGACCAAGTGTGGGGAATTCACAGGACGGTGGCCCCGGCATGTGGAACAGTAGTGGATGAATCCTCTCCGCTTTAAGGTTTTAAGATATGACAATGTAGCTTTGATGGACACAGATGGTCGTTATAGAGCCTGGTTGGCTGAGCTAGTGTCCTGCCCTACAAGACGCGAGCGTGAGATCTTGACCCTAAGGTATCTTCGCCTGTAGGTCTCATCTACGCTGTATGGAGTTATCACTGGATAACATTTATTTTGATGTTTTATTTTATGTCCTTACTTTGCATAGACTGCCCTTGTGGGTTTTCAATCTATCGGACTGTCTTAACTTTTACCTGGACCGCCCTTTCGGGTTTTCAATCCAACAGACTTGTATTTGCATCTTAAATTTTGCATGGACTACCTTTCGGTTTTTATCCACCAGATTTTTTTTAACACATGATGCATGCAAAACATGGAATGTGCACAATCATATATATATATAATAAAAAACTAATTTCGAGCAAACTCAAGACATTTAAGCAGACAGTAAAGGCATTCATTCATTTATTCATCATAACATTTTAGTACAATGTGTATCAATAATGAAATAAAGCTAAGAAAAAACTTAAAAATGGTATCCGTCTCAACTGAACTCGTAACTGCTACTAGCTAATCGTCGTAACTTTTCCCGCCGATAGTGCTCAACTTTCTGTCCTGACTTTTTACACGGATCGCCTTTTCGGTTTTCTACCCATGTCTCGCTCTTTTTTTTTTTACACATAATACCGTTTGAGCTTGTCCTGATTGACGGGGTTGACGAACTCGTTTCCATCCATATCCATGATCTTTATGGGACCTTTGGAGAGTACTTTCTTCACCAAGTACGGACCTTCCCAATTAGGCCCAAACTTCCCTCTCACATCCGTGTTGATCAGTCTAATCTGCTTTAGAACCAAGTCCCTGGCCTTGAGTGGGTGCTTTTGGTGACAGACTTTGCTATCATAAGCCCTAGCCATTCTCTGCTGATACATCTCTAAGTGATTCAGTGCTAGGAGACGCTTCTCATCAATCAGTGCCAACTGTTCATACCTTGACCGAACCCATTCTGATTCTGGCAACTGCACTTCTATAACCACACTCAGTGACTTGATCTCGGTTTCAACTGGTAAAATAGCTTCCATTCCGTAAACTAGGGAATATGGTGTTTCTTCGGTGGGGGTTCTGACACTGGTTCTATAACCCCACAAAGTAAATGGCAACATATCAGCCCAATCCCTGTACATGACCACCATTTTCGATAGAATCTTCTTGATCAATTTGTTGGCCACTTCCACCGCACCATTAGCTTATGGCTGGTATGGAGAGGACTTGTGGTGCTCAATCCTCTTATTTTGAAACAACTGTGCCGTATGTTGGAAATGCCCTAGTCCCGAGGCATTGGTCCTTGTGTTTGTATAAGACATTTGTACATTAATGTGAACTTTATGTATTATACAATTTGTGTCAGGAGATAAAGGCATCAATCTACTTATTAAATGTCTTATGCTATATTTTAAATAGAGTATCCAATGGACATATCCATATCCATGTTGTCAAGTGTGAGGCACTTGGCAGTAAGACTATGGATAGGGAAAATGATATGGCCATGAAGTCATCCATAGTCTGTTCCAATCATGGGAATGAATGGAACTAAAGACTATCATTGGCCTAGTTGTACGGCGGTGTCTTACTGGTCATAGAACATGGGATGTCAACCAGGTTAATGGGTACATGCACAAAGGGCATGGTACTGGATCGATCCACTAAACGGGAATCTACATGGTATAGTATCACAAATGATTCTCGCGTAGTACTTGTATAAGTCCTTTGACCGGACCATATGATGGTGCTGCATGTGAAGTGGCACACTTTGGTGTACGCCTAAGTGGCCTGTAAAAGGATTATGGGTATGTTCGGGTGTGTCAGTGAGCATGGTAGTGCTATGGATATGCAAAAAGGAATGTCACTCAGTAGTTTACTGAGACGATATCACTAGCCTCTTGATGAATGTTACTGATAAAAGTGTGGCCACACCCAAACAAGATTAGATCTTATTTATGAGCATCAGTGCATTCGGGATCAAGTAATTGTCCGGACACATATAGAGGGTGATCAACCATGCCTCTGTGTTGGACACCGATTTCATTGATATGGGATATACAAGTTCAAACTACAGGGTTACGGTGATAGTTTGACTGCTATCTCCATCTTAATTGGGGGCTGCAGTGGCTTGCTAGAGCCTGCCTGTAATCTATGGGCCTTGGCCCACTGCCAACATAAAGACGGGCCCATCGGATCGTACACATTGAACGTCTAGACTTTAACTAGTCAGATTAAGTGTGTACTTAGAGTATACACATTTGAAGAGAGAGAGACTTATTAATTATATTATATGGGTCAATTGGATTGATCAAGATATTATAATTAATATTTATTTTGGCCTTCTCATAATGAATTCAATGAATTAATTTATGGGATTATTTCCTAGGTGGAAATAATATTACATGTATAGGTTTATATGTATTTCAATTTATGTGTGTCTAATTTAATCCATTGATTAAATTAATAGGGCAAATGAATTTTAATTTAAATGTATGTAATATATTATATGGTATAATATATATATGCACACATGTTAAATTAAAGTTGCATTTGAATTTAATTATATCAATGTAATTAAAATTGGGCTTGGGCTTTAAAAATGAAAAGCCCATATAATGTGAGATTGTGATGGCCGAAATTTTGGCAAGGAAGGGAAAGAATTATGAGTCATCTTAGGACAAAAGAATGATGAAAAAGGATGAGTCATGGATGACTTTAGGTGGCAAAGTTGGACTTTGCATCATGAGATATTTTGGTCATTATTATGGTATGATTAATGAGAAAAATATCCATCAATTTTCTTTCCTCTCTTGGCCGAATTGATTGGAGTGAAGATGAGTCATCTTTTTGACTTTTTGGTATTATGGATAAAGAAGAAGAAAAGGTGATGGTGAGTGGTGGTGGTGAGTCACCATGGTGAGTCATTGGTTTGACTCATTTGTAGCAAAGTTGGACTTTGCTCTTCCATGCTCATCTCCTTTCTTTAATGAGAAATAATAACAATTTAATTCACTCCACTTTTGGCCGAAGGAATTTTTCTTTAAAAGAAAATTTTGCCCACTTTTATGGATTATGTTTCTTTTGGAAAGAAACTTGTTTGCCCACTTGAGAAAATTAGGACTATCTTTTGGAAAGATATATATATATATATATATTTCTTTTGGAAAGAAATATTGTAGAGCCATAATTTTTAGTGGGTATCCTTTCTCTCCCTCTCTTTGAAATCTTCTGAGTAGCTAGCATAGGTTTCGGTCGGAGAGCCGTTCATGTACGCATTGGTGGAGGAAATCTACACTTGGTTTCTGCAGTCCGCATCCATCTCGTAGAGAGCCTGTATGGTAATTTTTTCGAACTTTCTTTTTATGCTTTAGTTTTTGATTTCCACATCTTAAGCTCCTGGGACTGGATTTGAGGAAATCAATGCGTATTTCCGCTATTATCGGTCTATTTCCCGTGAGTAATCCCAACACCGTAGCCCCTTGGAACTGCACCCCACTATCTGTAACGATATGATGCGGGATCCCGTACCTTGTAAAGATACTTTTCTCGATGAACTTGGCTATTTTCTTGGCCGTGACATGCGTAAATGATTCCGCTTCCACCCATTTTGAGAAGTAGTCAATAGCCACAACAATAAATCGGTGTCCGTTGGATGCATGCGGTCTTATTTCCCCAATGAGGTCTATTCCCAAGTAGCAAACAGCCATGGAGTTGTTGATATCTGAAGTTCAAGTGGTGGAAGATGGCTGAGATTTCCATACACCTGACATTCGTGACATCTTTTCACCTCTTCAATACAATCCGCTTGCAGTGTAAGCCAAAAATAGCCTTATCATAGTACTTTCTTGGCCAAAGCTAACCCATTCATGTGCGGTCCACAGGTCCCTGCATGGATTTGCCTCATGACTTCTTTAGCCTCTTTTTCTGTTAGGCATTTCAGAAGCAAGCTGTTAGAAGTTCTATTGAAGATCTAACCCTCAAACAATCTAAACTGCACTGCTAACCTCCTGAGGGAGATCTTATCTGAATCGCTGGCATCATTAGGATACTGCTTGTTTTGAATAAGCTGTGGAATATCATGATACCAGGGGCGCTCTTCAGTTGTTGCTATAACACTGACTGACAAGTAACAGGGATTCTGCGTGACTTCCACTACCACTGGCTGCATAGGATGCCTTTGGGGTTCCTCCCATATTGACGAGAGTGTGGCCAAGGAGTCTGCCATCTGATTCTCTTCTCTCGGCACATGCCTGAACTCACATAGCCCAAAACTTCCACCTTGTCCCAAACCAACTGGAGATACGGTCGGAGTGACTCTTCTTTTACTTCCCATTCGCTGGTGATCTGATGAATCACTAGTGCTGAATCTCCAATTATCAGTGTTTCCAGTGCCCCTAGTGTAATCAGAGAATCAATCCCCGATAGGCAAGCTTTATACTCTGCCCCATTGTTAATCACCAGGAATTCAAGGCGTTTAGCCAGGGGGATGATTTCTCCGTCAGGCATGCCAAAGATCACTCCCAATCCTGCCCCATGCTTATTCACAGCCCCGTCAAAGTACATTATCCACCTGCTCGGTTCTGCTTCTATTATCGCCAGTTGTTCATCAGGGAACTCCAGATTCTCGACATAGTCTGACTCTAGGGGTTGGTTGGCTAGAAAATCTGCCACAGCCCTTCCTTTGATTGTCTTCTTAGTCACGTATTCAATGTCAAATTCAGACAACAGGAGTAGCCATCTTGATAATTTCCCGATTGGTGCAGGGGTCTGACATAAATACTTCATCGGGTCAACTTTTGCCATCGCCTGAACTCTGTACGATTGGAAGTAATGCCTTAACTTCTTGGTTAGCCACACCATAGTGGTACAGGTCTTTTCCACTATAGTATATCTGGCTTCGTAGTCGAGTAGCTTCTTACTCTGGTAGTAGATTGCATGTTCTCTCTTATCTTCTTATTCTTGAACCAGCATTGCCCCCACTGAAACGTCCTCAATTGCCATGTACAGAACCAAAGGCTTATCCGGCATCGGAGGCTTTAGGACTGGTGGATTAGCCAAGTAAGTCTTGATTTTGTCGAAGGCTAACTGGCATTGATCATTCCACTCCATCGGCTGATCTTTCTTTAGAAGCTTGAAGATGGGCTCACAGATTATAGTCAACCTTGCAATGAACCGGCTGACATATTGTAGCGATCCCAGAAATGATCTGACTTCCTTCTCTGTCTTTGAAATGAGGTCACCCCAAACACACACTTCTTTGGATTGAGATGGAGGTTGTACTTTTCAACCCTAGTCAGGAATCTATCCAAGATAGCAGGGTACTCTTCTTGGGTCATCGGCTTGACTAGCATATCGTCCACATAAACTTCAACCTCTTTATGAATCATGTCATGCAATAGTGTTGTGACGGCCCTTTGATAAGTGGCTCCGGCATTCTTTAGTCCGAATGGCAAAGCCCTGTAACAGTAGACCCCCCACTCTATGATGAAGGCTGTCTTCACCTTATCGACTATGTTCATGAGGATTTGATTATACCCTGAAAAGCCGTCCATGAATGAATACATTATGGCTTTTGCAGCACTATCGACCAACACATCAATATGCGGTAGTGGAAAGTCATCCTTGGGAGATGCCTTGTTCAGATCTCTATAATCGACACAGACTCTGACTCTGCCATCCCTTTTAGAGACCGGCACTATGTTAGCCAACCATTCTGGATATTCCACAACTTTCAGAAACTTTACTTTTATTTGTTTGGCCACCCCTTCTTTGACCTTTTCTGCCCAGTTCGGCCAGAGTCTTCTTAGCTTCTGCTTGATAGGCTTCATTTTCGGATTTGTTAGGATTTTGTGCTCTATAATCTCCCTGTCAACCCTTGGCATATCATTATAAGACTATGCAAAGGCTTTACAAGCTTTATGAGCACATTCATAATTTCTCTTCTCTCTTCCGGCGTGAGGTCTTTTGAGACGGATACCATTTTTGGATTATTATCTGTTCCTAAATTCATTTCATGTAATAATGCATCGTGTATGCTAAAAACAGTAAATGAATGTTTGTATGTATGCACTGTTCCATCCGGAAAAACATCACACAATTAAGCAAAGTCAGATTTTATCGCATTGAAGGCCTTATAGGCTGAGTTATTTACATGAAAAACAGAAAATAAAGATACATCAAAATGATTTTCACCCCCCACATATGGAGGGTCTTCTCCTGTTCCAGCTCCTTCGACCTCCTCAAACAGGTCTCCCAGGTCACTCTCTAGGGACTATTCCTGGTCAGCAGTAGGGTCCTCCTCGATCATCTTTGCTTTTTCGGCCATCATTAGGTTGGCCAATTCTTTCACAGCCTGATTCACTAACTCCTCTTGAGTTTTCAGCACAGCTGCTTGTTCTGGTTCAGATCCCATGTTAGCTTCCATGAGCGCGGCCAGTGCCCTGGTGACGACCACGATAGCCTCCTCAGCTTCTCCACTCTTGGGGCCTACTTTTTTAGAGGACTCTCCCTTGTCCTTGAACTCAACTTCAGCTCGACTGACTGCTCTCTCTTCTACTTTCAAAGCTTTCCCCCTGTCATTTTTAGCCTCGGTACAGAGCATGCTCTCTGGTTCAACTCCGTATTTTCCAAAATCAATGACATCCGAAAAAATTTCAAATCCAGTGAACTGATTTCATTCAATTTCCACTGGCTTCGAAGCCCCATCATATGCCTTTTCAGATGGATGGACAAAAGCGTCTACTAGATTAACGGACCTCTTATTCGACTTGCTTCCTTTCTCACATTAACCAAGCCCATGTTGATAATACTTTCCCGGTTCTATATCAAACTTGGGGACACCCTGTTGTCTCGCCCCCAGGCCCTTACTGGGCTCAAACTTTTGCCAGGCGAAGTACTTATCACCCTGTTTTCTTTTTTTATGTAATTTTATTTTATTTATTTATTATAAAATGATGTAAAGAAGAAGCCCATTGGAGAGGCAAGCCCAGAAGGAAGAAGATGAGGCCCATCTGATGTCTTTCTAGTATAGGTTTACTAGATTTATGTTAGGTTGTAATATAGGCCCATAGCAGTCCATTTTATTTAATTATGCTTATTTATTTTCATGTATGTATGTATGATCCAAACCCATTTTCACCCGCCTTTGCATCTAAGTCGTTATTAAAATGAATCTAATAACCAAAGGAAATTACTAAGTCCCTTAAAAGTGCTTCCCTCATTCAAAACCGACTCGAACTGGGGATAGGCCAGTTGTAGACCATACCCTCGCTGGATGCACTGGAGTATTGGTTACTCTGACACTTGGATGGAGGTTTTGACTTAGCGTGGGTAGTAGGATTCCCCTGGCCCTAAGCACAGATGGGTAAGTGCCAACAAGCCCATCAAACTGAGAGTCTCCAGGTTGAGATTGGACGGCGTTCCTACCTAAAGAATTAGGGTATAGTTTTTCCAGGCCGTCGTCTGGCTATATCTTAATGAAATATGGATCTCAGCCCATGAGCCCAACAACTCGAGTTAATTAGTAACATGATTCATTATTAATTAAATATAGGGAACAAGTTTAAGACCTTTATTAACACTCTTAAAATTTTTCTGTGTAGTAATCTAAATGGCAAACAACAACTCACTTTCACTGTGATCTATCCTGGAAAAGGACAAGCTTTCTAGTCTTAACTTCTTAGACTGGTCTAGGAACTTAAGAATAGTTCTAAGACAAGAGTCAAAGGAGCATGTGCTAAAAAGGTCTGTGCCCACTATGCCTCAGGGACGTAATCCACCAGCTGCCAGTTGGAGGAATACCAGGTGCATGTAAAGGATAACAAGGATGTGAAATGCCTTATGTTGGCGTGTATGGTCCCTAAGATGCAAAAGCAGGTCATGGACCATCAGGCCTAGCTATGATAACAACTCTAAATGAGATGTTTCAAGAGCAAGCTCATCAGGAAAGGTACTTGACCAATAAGGCATTCCACTCCTGTAAGATGGGGGCTGGGACATCTGTGAGCGCACATGTGCTCAAGCTGAAAGGCTATCTACATACTTTAGCCCATCTCGGATTGCCTATCTCACAAGAGCTGGCGTTGAACATAATCCTTACTTCCTTACCGGATTCTTATGATCAGTTCATCCTGAACTATAATATGTAAGGGATGAACCGCACTGTTAGTGAGCTGCATGGGATGCTTAAGCTCACTGAGCAGTCGATCAAGAAGACTTCGCCGATGTTGCTGGTCAACAAGGGGAACCCTCCTCTTACGAAGGGCAAGGCCAAGGAAAAGGCTAAGGCCAAGGCTAAGAAAGCCAAGGCCAAGAAGCCTAAGGCCCAACCCAAGGTCCAGTCCAGCCTGCTTCGGGTGTAAGCAGGTGGGGCATTGGAAGAGATCGTGTCCCAAACTGTTGGGAGAGCAGAGGAAGACCCAGGGCATGTCTTCATCAGGTATTTATTTCATAGACATTAACCTCACTATTTCAACATCCTAGGTATTGGATACTAGATGTGGTTCTCACATTTGTTGTAATGTGCAAGGACTTAAGAATAGGAGGTCACTAGGATCGGGGGAGGTGGACTTGTGGGTCGGTAATGGAGCAAGGGTTACTGCCATAAAGATCAGCGAATATCACCTCATGATGCCTGGTGGATTGGTTTTATTAGTGGAACATTGTTATTTTGTACCTGCCATGTGCAGGAATATTATTTCTATTTCAGTATTGGATATTTCTAGATTTCATTTTACTATTTCTAATGGTAGAATTGGTTTATCTAAAGAGGGATTATTTTATGGAGAAGCTCTATTAAATAATGGCCTATATATCCTGGATTTGAATGAAACCAATCATGTTTGTAACATAAACACTAAAAGGGTTAAGCCTAACGAACTTAATCCTGTCTACCTTTGGCATTGTCGTTTAGGCCACATAAACGAGAAGTGCATAGCCAGCTTCACAAAGCTGGAATCCTAGGGTCATTTGACTTGGAGTCACTTGATATATGCGAGTCTTGTTTATGAGATAAAATGACTAAAGCGCCTTTTAGCAAGAAAGCTGAAAGGGCTACTGGGACCTAATACATTCAGACGTATGTGGGCCCATGAGCGCAGCTACTAGAGGTGGACATCTGTAGAATTGCATTTAATTTTATCCATGGTGATTAATTGGATTTAGGGATTAATGGCATTAAATCCTAACTCAAATCAAATTAAACCCAAACCAAAATTAAAGCTCAATTTTGGACCAAAATTAAAAATCAAATTGGCATGAAAGTCACGACCAAATGGAAAGAATAGCCTGCTGATTTTGGGCTAATAAATGGCTTAATTTTGGCCATTTAATTGTAATTTATTTTAGCACATGGATTATGGCTTTAATTGAGTAAGTTGACCAAATTTCTTGATTAGAAGCATACGGCCATTAAAGGATTTAGGTGGCTAGAATTTTTGGTTGACTTAGGTAGAAATTTCAGCTTAATTTTCTCTCCAGAAATTTTATTGATCCGCCGCTAGCACGGGTTTGTCTCAATAGGTATTCGTGTACGTGAGAGTAGAGGGAATTGGTTTTGGTTTCTGCAGCCATCTCTAGAAGAGATATTTCTGGTGAGAAATCAATTCTCTTCTATTTAATTTTGTTGTTTTCAATTTCCATTTCAATTACTTTTGGGCACGGATTTGAGGAAATCATTACGTTCTTCCACTTTTATCGGGTGATTTCTGGTGAAAAATCCCAACACCCAAGACCTATTAGGAGGATATTAAAAGCCCACACTCAGATTAATGGCATAAAGCCATGGAGGCTAAGATGCAATCTATGCACAATAAGCAAGTATGGAACTTGGTGGATCCACCTTCGGGTGCTAAGGTGATAGGTTGCAAGTGGTGTTTCAAGTTAAAAGCCGACAACACCTTCAAGGGGTGATTGGTGGCAAAAGAATTTAGGCAAGTTCAAGAAATTGACTATGATGAAACCATTTCACCAGTTGCCATGCTCAAATCCATTAGGATACTATTGGCCATAGCTACATGGTATGATAATGAGATATGGCAAATGGACATTAAAACCGCTTTCCTTAATGGAAAGCTACTCGAGGATGTGTATATGGCACAACCTGAGGGTTTTATCGATCCGAAGTATCCTAATTGAGTATGCAAGCTTCAAAGATCCATTTATGGATTAAAGCAGGCATCCAGGTCTTGGGCTCAGAGATTCAATGAGGCCATTATATAATATGGCTTCACACAGAATTCTAATGAGCCTGTGTATATAATATGGTTAGTGGGAGAGTTTCCACCTTTCTAGTGCTCTATGTTGTTGACAACCTTATCATTGGAGGTGACATACCAACACTGCAAAGGATTAAGTAATGGTTGAGTAAGTGCTTTGCAATGAAGAACTTAGGCGAAGCTGAGACAATTTTGGGGATTAGGATCTATAGAGATAGATCCAATCGGCTTCTAGGCCTAAGTCAGGCCATGTACATAGACAAGGTTTTGAAAAGATTCAGGATGGATAAGGCAAAGAAAGGATTCTTGCCTCTACACCATGGGTTGAAGCTAAGTAAGAAAGATGGTCCTAAAATGACAATCATACCAGATCTATAGGAAGTAGGGCAATGCCCCCTTGGAACTAGTGCAAGTGGGAGATTGTTGGTGTGCATTAGTTCTTAGGGCATTGGATTCTTGTATTTTGTAATATACATTAAGGCTATTTATATGTATACATTATTTGTGTCACATTAATAGAAGCATTTAATCTATTCCATTTATATCTTATGCTATAACATGAATAGAGTATCCATTGATTGATAATCATAAAACATATCCCAAGTTTATTCTAATCGTGGAACGAATAGAATCATAGACTTGTATATTTGATGACTGTATGGTAGTTCTTAACTAGCCATAGTACTTGTAAAGTCAGTCATGAATATGGGAACATGTGGCTGACATGGGACTGGATCAATCCACACAAGAAAGCCATATGGTTGTCACGTTATAGGTCTTTCTTTAGTAGGTCTCATTTATCCTCAAATCATATTTCATTATAGTGTCAAAATGGAAGACATATGCCTAACAGGTCTATAAAAGGATGCTAAATACGGGTATGATTGGGTTGACCAGTGAACATATTGATATTGATGATGAAGTGATGGAATTGCCACTTGGATAACACTGAGATGGTATCACTGCCAATTGATTAGTGGGACTGATAAGTGTATAGCCATACCCAAATAAGTCGGTTGCTTATTTGATTAATCAGTCAACTCGAGATTAAGAAATGTAATAAATACCAGAGGAGGATGACAAACACCGTTCCTCTTGTTTATTCATATCGATGTCATTTGGCAAATGACACTATGTGATTACTACTGAATAAGTCTCTTCAACAGACTACTGTATCTCTGTCCTAAATAAGGGCTGTAATAGTTTACTAGAACCCACTTACAGTCTATGGGCCTTGTGCCCACTGCCAACACAAAGACAGACCTATAGGATCGTGCACATAGATCAACTGAGCTGGAGCGTATAGAACTTGTACATGTAATGTACATTGTAAGGAATGCGTTAATTAATTAGCTGACATTCGGTGTTAAGGTAATTAATTAACATTGGGTTGATTTAATTTAATTAATAATTTTACATAATATAATTAATCAATTATCAATTAATTGAATTGCATAAAGTAAACAATTAATTAAATTGTTTTCATAAGAAGGAAAATTAAATACTTGTATTGTATTTATTTCAATACGATTTCTTTAGGGGTAATTATATTTAGCCAATTAGAATTAAATTACATAGTATAAAATTTTAACATAAAGTTTATTTATGAAATTAAATCCTATTGGGCTTAATTAAATTAACCTAACTAAAGCCGATTTATAAAGGAAGTTATAAAAGCCACATTTAACCTAAAATCAACTCTAACCCTAGTCTAACTTGAGAATTTCGTCTAGCCATAGATTGCAGCCCCCTTGGCCAAATTATTCAGTGCAAAACTTCCATTCCTTTGATTCTTCGACTAGCATTGGTTCCCGTTCGTTAGTTGTTCGTGCACCCTACTTTAGAGATCGCTTCAAGAATAGATTCTACAACAGTCTCTAAAAGAGATGAATCTGGTGAGTTTAATCTCTCTCGATTCAAACATTTGTCTTTACAATCAATGGTAATTGGATATGATTAGGTAGATTCTAGGAAATTTTAATTGGCCAAATTCCGCTGCGCCCTGTTATTTTTCCCGTGATGAATCCCAACACGCTTATTACTCGAATGGTGGTTTGATCAATGTGGGTAGTAAGATCAGCTCTTGGCCCTAAGAATATATGGATAAGTGCCAATAAACCCATCAAACCAAGAGTCCCCAGGTTGGGGTTGGAGGGAGTTCCCATCTAAATTGTTAAGGGTTAGTTGACAAGCCTCCACTTGGCTAGTTCTTGATGAAATATGGATCTTGGTCATTCTTAACCATTAATCACCAACAAATTAATTAAAAAATTGGATTGTTAATTAATACGGTTAAATTATTGAAGACCTTTATTAATACTATTTGTAATTTTTCTGTGTAGATAACTAAATGGCTGTAAAATTATTTTCACTATGTTCTCTCCTCGACAAGGAGAACCAATCTAGGCCTAACTTTTGGACTGGGCTTGGAACTTAAGAATAGTTCTAAGACAAGAGTCTAAAGAGTATATGCTGGATAAGTCCTTACTGGCCACACCTTCTGCCGGTCGTGGCACTACAACTACTCAGGTTAAGTAGTACAACCTACACTGAAGGGATGACAGAGATATCATGTGCCTTATTTTAGCCACTATGGTGCCCGAACTGCAAAAGCAATTCATGGACCAGCAAGCTTTCGAGACCATAGACACCTTAAAAAATATGTACCAAGATCAAGCATGTCAAGAGAGGTTCTTGATGACTAAGGCACTTAATACCTGTAAGATGGCTGCGGGGACATATGTGAGCACCCACGTGCTCAAGATGAAGGGATACATTGACATGGTGGCCCATCTCGGGATGCCAATCCCATAGGAGTTAGAGAATGACTTCATCTTGGGATCCCTCCCTGAGTCTTATGAGCAGTTCATTATGAACTATCACATGCAGGGCATGGACAAGACTGTGGCTAAGCTGCATGGCATGCTTAACCTGGTTGAATAGTCTATCAAGAAGACTCCCATGGTGTTGCAGGTTAATAAGGGGAATGCTCGTCTTGCTAAGGACAAGGCCAAGGCTAAGGCCAAAGCCAAGGTAAAGAAGGCCAAGGCAAAGAAGGCTAAGTCAGGGTCTAAGCCCAAGGCCAATAGTGAGATGTCTGCTTTGAGTGCAAGGAGAAGGGCCACTCAAAGAAAACATGTCTGAGGATTACGGGAGAGCATGTGTAGAGCAAGACAAGTTCTTCAGGTATCTATGTTATAGATATAAACCTTACTGTTTCTACATCTTGGGTTTTAGACACTGGATGTGGTTCACACATTTGTTGCAATGTGCAGGGTCTCAGAAAGAGGAAGTTGCTAGGATCCAGAGAGGTAGATCTTCGAGTCACAAATGGGGCTAAGGTTTGTTGGAAATGCCCTAGTCCCGAGGCATTGGTCTTTGTGTTTGTATGATACATTTGGTACATTAATGTAAACTTTATGTATTATACAATTTGTGTCAAGGAGATAAAGGCATTAATCTATTTATTATATGTCTTGTGCTATATTTTAAATAGAGTATCCAATGGACATATCCATATCCATGTTGTCAAGTGTGAGGCACTTGGCAGTAAGACTGTGGATAGTGAAAACGATATGACCATAAAGTCATCCGTAGTCTGTTCCAATCATGGGAATGAATGGAACCAAAGACTATCATTAGCCTGGTTGTATGGCGGTGTCTTACCGGTCATAGAACATGGAATGTCAACTAGGTTAATGGGTACATGCAAAAGGGCATGGTACTGGATTGATCCACTTAACGGGAATCTGCATGGTATAGTATCACAAATGATTCTCGTGTAGTACTTGTATAAGTCCTTCGACCGGACCATATGATGGTGCTGCATGTGAGGTGGCACACTTTGGTGTACGCCCAACGGGCCTGTAAAAGGGTGCCAAGTACGGGTACGTTCGGGTGTGTCAGTAAGCATGGCAGCACTATGGATATGTAGAAGGGAATGTCACTCAGTGATTCACTGAGACGATATCATCGGCCTCTTGAAGAATGTTACTGATAAGTGTGCGGCCGCACCCAAACAAGATTGGATCTTGTTTGTGAGCATCAGTTCATTCGGTATCAAGTAAAGGTCCAGACACAAAGAGGGTGATACTTCCATGCCTCTGTGTTGGACACCGATATCAGCGACATGGGATTTACAAGTTCAAACTACTGGGTTACGTAAGAGAAATTGGTTTTCTATTAAAGTATGTATTTTTCCCACTTTTATGCATTATTTCTTTTGGAAAGAAATTGGATGCACACTTGAGAGAAACTTGGTTCTATCTTTGGCTAGATAGATTTTTCTTTTGGAAAGAAATTTGGACAGCCATATTTCCTCTTGTGGGCAGCCCTCTCTCCCTCTCTTCTTGTCATCCGAGTCGCTAGCACGGGTTTCGGTCCGAGAGCCGTTCGTGTACGCATCGGTGGAGGAAATCTACACTTGATTTCTGCAGTCTGCATCCGTCTCTTAGAGAGACTTTGTGGTGAGTTTTTGAAACCCTCCTTTTATGCTTTAAGTTTTTGATTTCCACATCTTAAGCTCCTGGGCCGGATTCGAGGAAATCGACGCGTTTTTCCGCTTTTATCAGTCGGTTTCCCGTGACGAATCCCAACAAGGTTGCTACTATTGAGATTAGAGATATCTACCTGGAGATGCCCACTGGATTGTTTTGATTTTAAAGAACTATTATTTTGTACCTGCCATATGCAGGAATATTATTTCAGTGTCTGCCTCGGATATTGAGGGTTTTGTTTTAAACATTGGTTTTGATAAAATTGATATTTTCAAAGACGATATTTTATATGGAAATGCTTTGTTAAATGATGGTTTATATATTTTTGACTTAAATCAATCCAACTCAGTCTATAACATTAACACTAAATGGATTAAACCCAATGAGCTTAATCCTGCTTATATCTGGCACTGTTCGTCTAGGCCACATAAATGAGAAGTGCATAGCTAGACTCCAAAACGCTGGAGTGGTAGGGTCATACGGCATATGCGAATCATGTTTAAAGGGTAAGATGACAAAGGTGCCTTTCAACAAGCAAGTTGAAAGGGCCACAGGCTTATTGAACCTAATACAGTCAGACGTGTGTGGGCCCATGAGCATTGGTGCTAGAAATGGTTTTCACTACTTTGTTACTTTCATAGACAAATTCAACAGATATGGCTATGTCTATTTGATGAAGCACAAGTCTGAAACCCTTGATAGGTTCAAGGAGTATAAGAACGAAGTGGAGAACCAACTAAGCAAGACTATAAAAGCACTTTGGTCTGATCGAGCTGGCAAATATATGAGCCTAGAGTTTGATTCATTCTTAAGAGAGTGTGGGATTATCTCACAGCTCACTCCTCCTGGAACAGACCAATGGAATGGAGTGTCAGAAAGGAGGGATAGGACCCTGTTGGACATGGTCCACTCAATGATGAGTTAAGCTACTCTCCCAACATCCTTTTGGGGATATGCCTTGGAGACGGCATCATTCACACTTAACCACACACCGAGTAAGGTTGTGGAAAAGACGCCATATGAAATATGGACGGGCAGGGAGCCCAGTGTCTCTATCAAGAGGATTTAGGGTTGTAATGCACACATCAAGAAATTGACAAATGGCAAACTTGACTCCAAAACTGAGAAGTTCTTGTTTGTTGGTTACCCCAAGGAAACTACGGGTTACTACTTCTACAACCCTGCTGAGAACAAGGTGTTCGTAGCACAAAAGAATGTCTTTCTTGAAAAGGAGTTCCTTTCCAAGAAAGATAGTGGAAGTAACATAAAACTAAGGGAAGTTCAAGATCCACAAGCACTTGAAAAGGGCAACTCGAGGATCGAACCAAAACCTCAAGTAATTGAGGATTCTGAGCCGATCGCACCGGACCTTAGAAGGTCTGGTAGAGTCTGTCATCAACCCGAGAGATATGGGTGTCTTATGACCGATGATGGAAATCTTCTGGTCTTTGACTAAGAAGAACCTAAGACCTACCAGGAGGCTATTGAAAGCCCATAGTTAGCTGAATAGCATAAAGCCATGGAAGCTGAGATGCAGTCGATGTATGATAACCATGTTTGGAGCTTAGTTGATCCACCTCTAGGTGCTAAGGTAATCAGTTGCAAGTGGTGTTTCAAGTTGAAAGCCAACAATACCTTCAAGGGGTGATTGGTGGCGAAGGGTTTCAAACAAGTCCATGGTATAGGCCATGATGAAACCTTCTCATCAGTCACAATGCTCAAATCCATTAGGATACTACTAGCCATAGCTGCATCGCATAACTATGAGATATGAAAAATGGATGTTAAGAACACTTTCCCGAATGGAAAGCTACTCAAGGATGTGTACATGACACAACCTGAGGGTTTTATGGATTCAAAGTATCCTGACTGGGTGTGCAAGCTTCAAAAATCCAATTATAGATTGAAGCAAGCGTCTCGAATTTGGAATCTTAGATTTAATGAAGCTGTAAAGGAATATGGCTTCATAAAAAATCAAGATGAGCCATGTGTGTACAAGATGGTTAGTAGGAGTGTGGTTACCTTCCTAGTCCTATATGTAGATGAGATCCTTCTCATTGGAAGCGACATACAAACATTACAAGGGGTAAACCATTGGTTGAGTAAGTGCTTCGTGATGAAGGACTTAGGCAAAGTTGAGACAATCTTAGGGATCAGGATTTATAGGGATAGATCCAGTAGGCTTCTGGGCCTAAGTTAAGCCTCTTACATAGACAAGGTTCTGAAAAGGTTTGGCATGGATAAGGCTAAGAAAGGTTTCTTACCTATGCGCCGTGGCCTAAATCTAAGTAAGAAAATTGGTCCTAAGACAAAAGAGGACTGGGAGAGGATGTAATTGATCCTATATGCTTCGGCTATAGGATCAATCTGCTGGGATTTTTCACCGGAAATCACCCGATTAAATGCAGAAGAATGCGGTGATTTCCTCAAATCCATGCCCAGGAGCAATTGAAGTGGAAATAAAAACTTTAAAATTGAAATAGAAGAGATTAACTTCTCACCAAGAATATCTCTTCAAGAGATGGCTGCAGAAACCAAAATTGATTCCCTCCGTGTTCACGTACACGAATGGCTATCGAACACAACTCGTGCTAGCGAGAGATCGAATGAAAGAGAGGAGGGGGCTACTCAAAATTTTTGGCTGCCTTTCCTTGCTCTTTTGACCAAATTTCTTCCTAGGTTTTTAACCTAGGTGGCCGATATTCCCTTTGGGAATTTTAGGCCCAAATTCATTTAATTTCATGTGGGCTTTTCTCCTCTTTAAGCCCACGTCCAATTTAATTCTTTCCGTCCGATTTAAATTCAAATTTAATTTCTATTTAACACGTATGCTATCATATTATACCATATAATATATTACATACATTTAAGTTGAAATTAATTTGACCAATTAATTTAACCGGGGAATCCAATTAGACTTTCATTAAATCAAATACATGTAAACCGATACATGTAAAATATTTCCACCTAGGAAATAATCTCATAAATGAATTCATTGAATTAATTATGAGAAGGCCAATACAAATATTAATTTTATTATTTTGATCAATCCAATTGATCTTTATAATACAATTAATATGATCGTCTCTCTCTGATGCATATACTCCAAGTATACTGGTGATCCCTTAAGTCCGAGTTCAGACGTTTAATGTGTACGATCTTGTGGGCCCATCTTTATGTTGGCAATGGGCCTTTGGCCCACAGACTGTAGGCGGGCTCTAGCAAGCCAATACAACCCCTAATTAAGATGGAGATAGCAGTTCAACTGTAATCATAACCCTGTAGTTTAAACTTGTACATCCCATGTCATTCATATCGGTGTCCAACACAAAGACATGTATTGATCACCCTCTTTTATGTCTGGACATTTACTTGATCCTGAATGAACTGATGCTCATAAACAAGTTCCAACTTGTTTGGGTGTGGCCACACTCTTATCAGTTGCATTCATCAAGTGGCTGGTGATATCTTCTCGGTGGACTACTGAGTGACATTCCCTTCTGCATATCCATAGTACTGTCATGCTTAGTGACATACCCGAGCGTACCCATACTTGGCACCCTTTTACAGGCCCTTTAGGTGTACACCAAAGTATGCCACTTCACATGAAGCACCATCATATGGTCAGGTCAAAGGATCCATACAAATACTACACAAGAATCACTTGTGATACTTTACCATGTGGATTTCTGGTTTAGTGGATCTATCCAGTACCATGCCCCTTTTGCATGTACCCATTAACTTGGTTGACATCCCATGTCCAATGGCCAGTAAGACACTGCCATACAATCAAGTTAATGATAGTCTCTAGTTCCATTCATTCCCATGACTGGAACAGACTACGGATCTTTTTTTGGTCATATCGTTTTCCCTATCCATGGTCTTACTGCTAAGTGCATGACACTTGTCAACATTGATATGGATATGTCCATTGGATACTCTATTTAAAATATAGCGCAAGGTATATAATAAACCGATTGATGCCTTTATTTAATGACACAAAATATGTCTAATACATAAATCTAATAAATGTACAATACAAATACAAGGTCCAATGCCTTAGGACTAGGGTATATCCAACACAATCATGTACTCCATGTTATGTACAAGACCAGATGTCACATTTGCACTAAGTATGAAGAGTCGATATTAGTTAGATCCCGGGGAGAATCATTGGATGGCTGTCAAAGTAATCCTTAAGTACCTTAGCCGGACTAAGGATAGCTTCTTAGTGTATGGAGGTCAAGAAGAGCTATTAGTGACAAGGTAAATTGATGTAAGCTTCAAGACTGATAAGGATGAAAACCAATCACAGTCTGGTTATGTGTTCTTGCTAAATGGTGGTACCATTAACTGGAAGAGTTCTAAGCAGCCAACCATTACCAATTCTAAAATAGAATCTGAGTATATTACTGCACGTGAAGCTGTAAAGGAAGCTGCTTAGATGAGGAAGTTCATAACTGAGTTAGGAGTAGTTCCATCTATCCTAAACCCAGTGAGTGTCTTCTATGAAAACAACAAGGTCATTGCATGAGCTAAGGAGCCTGGGTCATACAAGAGCTCCAAACATGTACTCAGGAAGTTTCACCTCATTCGAGAGATAGTGGACAGAGGTGATATTTCATTACAGATAGTAGACACCACGAACAATGTCATTGATCCATTAACCAAGGCACTACCATAGACACATCATGAGGTTCATACTAGATCTATAGGAATTAGGGCAATGTCTAGTTGGCACTAGTGCAAGTGGAAGATTATTAGTGTGCCCTAGTCCAAAGGCATTGCTTCTTGATTGTATTGTACATTGTATATAGATATTTTTTATTATACATTGTGTTATATATAAAGGCATTTGATCTATTTATTTGTATCTTGTGCAATTTAATAAATAAAGTTTCCATTGATTATAGCCATACTCATGTTAACTAATGTAGGTCATTAGCTATTGAGACCTTGAGTAGTGTTAAAGCTATAATCATAAAGTTGTCTCGGGTTTGTTCTAATCATAGGAATGAATAGAGCTAAAGACCAGCATGCACTTCATTAGATGGTAGTGTCTCACTAACCATTGGATAGGGGGTGTCAGTCAAGTATATGGGTACATGTTAGGTTACATGGCACTGGATCGATTCACCTTATGGTCCAATCGTCATAGGTGTTTCTCAGGTAGTTCTTGATATTATCCTTAGACCTGATTTCACTATAACATGACATGGATCTCAAACACTTTGATATAAGCCCAACGAGCCCATAACAAGGTGCCAAGTATGGGTATGTTGGGTGGGCAGGTGAACATATTGATGTTGACAGTGAGTTGACGGAATTGCCACTCAGTGTCCACTGAGATGAAATTACTGGCCACTTGATGGGTGGAACTGATAAGTGTATGGCCATAACCGAATAAGTTAGAATACTTATTCGCGATCATTAGTCTACTTGGAATCAAGGAATGAATAAGCATAGAAAAGGTTGACTGGAACTATGCCTCTTGCTTATACATCGATGTCAGTTGGCAAGGGATATACAAGAATACTATTAGGCTATGTTTCACATGAGACTGCTAGTCTCTGTCTTAATTAGGGGCTGTAATGGTTTGCTTGAACCCATTTATAGTCTGTGGGCCCACTGCCAACATAAAGACGGACCCACAGGATCATATACATAGAACAGCTGAACTTGTGACATATCAGAAATGTACACATTAGGTATACTTAGAATGGAAATTCAGTTAATTGAATTAATGACAATAGGTTTTGTCGAAAAAATTAGTTCAATTAATATAAAAGAGAAATTGATCATATTTAATTAATTAATTACAATATGTAAATAATTAATTAAATACATTTTCCTTCATGGAAAACTAAATACATGGGTTGTATTTATTTAAGGTCAGACTAAATTAAATTTGGGTTGAATGTATTTAATTAATTAGATTTAATTAAGTCAATTGGAATTTTATTATATGGTTTAATTTAATTATAATTAAATAAATTAAATCAATAGATTGAATTAAAATTTAACCTAAAGTTAATTTAAAAACCTAATTATACAAGGAGTATAAATAAGAGCCTTAAATCAATTTCTCATAACCCTAATACACTAGTAGAATTCGACCAACCTAAGAGAGAGAGCAGCCGAATTTTCCTTGTAAAAAATCCGAGTTTCATTCATCTCCGTTTGCTAGCACGAGTCCGGTTTGTGAGTTGTTCATGCACTTGACTGTGTAGAGTTGCCGGTTTTCATATGTGCAATCTTCAGCAGTCTCTAGAGGAGACGTATAAGGTGAGAAAATTTATTTTCTTTCCATTCTATCTTTGATTCTATCAAAATCATGGTTCTTAGGATCATGGAATTGAAGGGAAAATTTTAATTGCTATTTTCCGCTATGCGTCGATTTTCCCTATGAGAATTCCGTACAGATTATACACTATATAATAGCTAGCTCTAATAAAGAGAAGACATATCAACAAGCAACTTTAGTAGACTAAACATCATTAAGCAGATTCAGCAGACAACTCCAAGCTATTTTTCACTTATGCCTGACGGCTAGTTCTTCAAATACCTATAAAAAGGTAGCCAAAGCATCATTCACAAGCGGGGATACTTCATACAAGTCACACATACAAGCAAAATTGAAAATCCTTTGCAACAAGTATTGAAAGAGCAATTCAAAGAAAATAAGAAATCTTCATCAATAATTGTTGAGCTACAAATTCTATATCTAGAAAGGGAACTGTAATTCACATAAGAGATTCGTATAAGGGGGAGCTTTGTTGTAGCTGATTTCAACAAAGTTGTAACGTTTCACACTTTAGTGTAAAAGTATGGTGATAATTTGGTTGTTCATCTTGAAAACAACATTTGTAATGCTGTTTGAGCTTGTTAAGCACCTAAATAGTTGTTGTTGAGTTAAGAAGCGACATCTATAAGTTTGGCGCTAAAGCTTGTAAAAGTATCGATAGATGTTTCGATACTTTTTCCTGAAAATCTATTAGGTTCATATTAACCCGTAAAAGTTGGATTTGATACTACTCCCCTAAAAGTATTGGGTTCATACTTAACTCATGAAAGTAAGGTTTTTATACTTTTTTTGTAAAAAGTATTAAGTTTGTTACTTAAAATCATAAAAAGTAACTGTTGACTTAAGTTTTGATGATCACAAGTTGACATAAAAAGAAAAAGAATTTCTTAGCTGCTAAAATAATTACAAATATGTTGTAATTAACAAAGAATAAAGGGAAGTGATGTCATATAATACAAAGACCTACAAAAGCATTATGAGATAAATACTGTATGACATAGTTTTGTTTATGAGATAAACAACTTGTGCTTATGAGTAGCAAAATACTTCCAACGGCTACACATCTCTTCAAGAGCTGCAAATTATCTCTTTATGAAGTACAACCATCAACTATAGTTTGCTTACAAGATGAAGGCAATCGCTATATTGCTTCAGGAGCTCAAAACAACTACCACATTTATCTTATGAATCAAAAGCAACAATCATATTCTCTTAGGAGATGAATGCAACAACCATATGTTGCTTATAAGTTCAACTCAACTACCACATTCCTTTATGAATCAAAAGCAACAGCCATGTCTTTATACGTTGAAGCACTTCAACACCTATATAAAGAAAGGAAGATCAAATGAGAAAGGTGGGAACTTAAAACTACAATCACACATATAAGCAATTATTTTCAAGTCTTCCATAATTCCTACAAGAGAAAAATTGAGAGAGAAGAGCTTCACTTTGTTCATTCATTCAATTATTCTATTTTAAGGGAATCGTATTTCACATAAGGTTGTGTGAAGGGGGTTTACTTTGTTGATAGTGTGGTCAATAAAGTTTGTAACAGTTTGGTGCTTGATCTTAAAAGGGCATCAAGAAAAGATTGGTATTTGAGCTTGAAAAAAATACCGGGATAAGTTTGGTACTTGAGCTTTGAAAAAGCATCAGAAGAGTTTTGTTACTTAAGCTCTGAAAAAGTAATGGTAGAGGTTTGATACTTAGCCTGCAAAAGTATTTAATTTGTTACTTGAACTTGTAAAAAGTAACACAGGCTTATTTCCTGCTCGTAAAGTAAACAATAGTGGAAAATCTCAAGTGGTTGGCTTCAGGACTAGACGTAGACCGGTTGGGTCAAACCAGTATAAATCTTGTGTCTTCATTTCTCTATCCCTATACTTTTCATTTCATTGCCATTTAAATTTCTGCAATTTAAATTAATAGCTTTATTTTTTAAAGCACTTTCAATTTTAGTCAAGCATATTTATATTCACAAGTTTTACTATTTTATCAATTTTGCATTTTTCGTAAAACTTGTGTTTGTTCAAAGGAAATTGTTTTTATTCAAAAAGAATTTTTTAAAAGAGTTTGCGAAAATAGTTATTTGGTATACAGTACTATTCATCCCCTCTCTAATATTGTAGCTAGCCTATTTAGGACCGTCAGTAACATTAGGTGTGATTTTTACTACTAAAGAAATCATAGGCTTGATTCCTGCCCTTAAGGGAATCCTAAGGGAAAATCTTGAGGGGTGTGCTTGGGGATAAGAGTAGGCCGGTTGGATCGAACCTGTATAAATCATTATGTCTCCAATATCTATATCTCTACTCTCTTTACTTATTATTATTTATGTTTTGTGCATTTAAATTAATAGCATTATTGTAGTTTGGAAACATTATTTTATCTCATCAAGTGATTATATACATAAGTTTTACAAACGTATTTAGTTCTACATTTTTAGTAAAACTTATTTTATTGGGAAAAATTGTTTTCACCAAAAGAGTTTACCAAAAAGATTTTCTAAAAGAAATTTTGTTTGGTGATATACATTATTTATCCTTTAGTGTAAATCTACCATATTTGGGACCATCATATAAAACCCAAAAAAAATTTAAAGAATAATAGACGTCTAGAGATTAAAAGAAGTACAAATCGAGAATTAATATCCACTTTAATGCCTAGTTAAATTTTGGTTGTTTTGGATGTGTTCTTAGGGATGAAAATAGACTTTTATTGGCTTGTCACTATGGTGCTCTTCTAACATGATAAACCCTTTTGTTGCTCAACTTTTGGGTTCTAGAGAGGCTTTATGGTGGCTAAGTTTACCTTACTCGTGATATTCTGCTCACTTCAGGATGGTTCTTATGTGGATTTTATGGAAAATTGTGGCATTGTTTAGTTATGGAAAATTAAGTTGTTTTCCAAAAAATTTTTCTAAAAAAATTAAAAAAAAAATTATTATTTGACTGTAAAAATTTTCCAAATTGATGCGTGATTTTATAAAAGGATGTTTCTAAAATCTATTTGATTTTAGCACTATTTGAAAAAGTATATGCATGATTTTGCTCATCCACTTCAACTTTATTTTATTTTAATTTAATTTGTTTTTATCAGTGTTGTCAGGCCCAGCCTGGTTGTGAGCACGGGTTTTCCCGACCTCTGTGATGAGAGTCCTATGTTACTTGTTAAGCAGACGAACGTGAATTGGACTTGAGAATGAGTGGGACATCGCCTGGAATATCTCAAACGCTCCAAAAACTAAGCGGTCCTCCATCTGAAACCCCGAGAAAGGTCCTTCGAGTGATTAGAGGGCTTAGAGGTGAGTGTGGGATTTAGGATTATCTATCACGGCTCTGATTAGAGATGCACAGCTGTAGTTTCACAACTACAATCGTGTGGCTGTAATTCCAGAGCCACACGGCTGTAATACTACAATTGCACAGCTCTAGCGAGCAGTCAGATTACCTCCCAAATAACCGGAATCAGTCCTGGACAGGCAAAAAATCCTAAAATTAAGGGGATTGATTCTACCGAGATTTGAAGTCTTAAAAGAGGTCTTAATAGTAGAAGAGGAGGGGGGACAGAAATCAAGAGAAAATTAAAAAAAAAAAAAAAAGAAGAGAGAGAAACCAAAAAAGAGAACAAAAAAAAAGAAAAAGAAAAGTAAAAAGAGAAGACCAGAACAAAAAAAAAACAAAAACAGACTTAGAAAGACTCAAGGGAGGGTTTCCAGTGACATTCATTCATTTGGGACTATTCTCGGGTTTTGTTCGGGTTGATTTGGGACTCACATACAAGTATTTAGGAGTGTTCGCAGGATTCTAGGCATATTTCGACTTTGAAATCCAATTTCGGTTGCCAAACACGCTGGAACATCAATAAGGTAACTCTGAGAAGCCTTAAACTCGTACTTGTTTAATTTGTGTTGTGATTTTTCTGTGTTTTGTAAATTTCTGGAAACTGGCTATTTGATTACAGCTGTACAGCTCTAATTAGAGCCGAGCGGCTATAATCACTTAGAACACAGTCGAGCGGCTGTAACAGCTTAGAACAGAGCCGAGCAGCTGTAGTTCTATAGCTGCACGGCTATGTTCTTTAGGGCAGAATCCCGAAAAGCCCTAAAATCGATCGAAAGCAACCAGAATCCATTTTGTTCATTCTGTTATGATTTATTTTGGTCCAATCACATTTGTTATACTCTGAATTATGGTTTTCGGTTTTCATTGAATGTTGATGTGAGATTTTCAGATTCTTTGGTTTTGGATTTTCTGTTTTGGGGTTGTTCGATCCAAACCAGACGCACTCTCCAACATTAGCGGACCCCCAGGTTCCTCAAAGTCCTTAGAAACCATTGAAAACTATCAAAACAGTGATTTTCAAAGCAAAGAAAGCCAATTTCAGGTTCTAGATGCTATTACCGTACGGCCGTAGTGATATAGTCGCACGGCTGTGGTTCTATAGCCCCGCAGCTCTAACTGAGCCGCACGGCTGTATCTTCCAGAAGGAGGCAAAATCACGTGACAACCTATACGGACATTGTCTCGTGATGCTATCTTCAGAATCAAATCATTTTTGGCGTGTTTGCTGCTTTTAGACCTTCGATAGATGTTTGGAATTAGGAACCCCTATGAACGGAACCCCGAGTTTCGGAATAACCGACCCACTAAATGGAGAAATTTGCATGCAATTGAGTTAAACCGTTTCCCAAAATGTTTTCAAGCACAAAAAATCTATAAGGTGTTTCTAAAACTATTTTCTAGATCTAACCGATTAAGTCGCCCGGACTTCTCGGTAATCCTCGAAATGCATGCTCCCACTTCCTGAAATCCCCAATCTGTCATGTATGAGTCCTATTTGTGTTTGTAATATAATTGTGCTAACCAATCTGTTTTGTAGCTTTTATTTTTCTTTTTTATCATTTTGGATGTATTTTATAGATTAATCGTGTATTCTAGGCGATTGTACTTTTTAGATCTTCATGTATCTAGGCGGTTGCAATGGTAAGGATGAGAGCTTTTTTCTCTTTTTGGGTTGTAATAAGCGACCTCTATCTCTTTTTTTTTATGTATGGTTTACATTTCCGATCTTAAATTTTATGCAATTTATTTGTATCGTTTGAATGAGCCTGGGCTAAATAACAAAAGATAAAATGGGTAGAGTATTAAGTGAGTAAAATATTGTCATATGTACTTATAAATGAATACAAGCTTGAGGTTGAATAGGTAAGTTGCCTGAACCCTAAATCTCTGGATTAGGTACAGTAGTCCACACTTGGTAAGGAGCTGTACCGGAATTTCCCGGATGAGCTAATCTGGGAGGCGACTCTGTCACTGATCTTGAAATTTAGGTTTCGAGATCTTTAAGTAATAAAATGGGATTTTCTAAAATGTAAAAACCAGTTTTCCAAAACTCACATCCAAAGAAAAGGTTTTCTACAAAAGGGATTTCCAAAACAAATCAATGGTTTTCCTAAGCAAGATACAAAACCCATTTTCAAAAAATTAAACAAATCCAAAAACACTCTCTTCTTTTCCCCCGGTTTGCTTTGCCGCGTTCTGCTCTTATTAGGTCATCCACTTAAAGTAGCGACTCTACTGGGGATAAAAGTTTCTTAAAATGTTTTTTTAAAAAACTTAAGGAACTTAGGCAACTACTGAAATATAACCTTGCTTGTAATCATTTACTAGTTCATAGTACCATATTTTACTCACACTTGCATAGCATGACATTTTCTTCTTCTCAACCCCTCAAACTCACTGATCAACTCGGTTTACTTCCGAAGGTGACCTACCTCTTTTGCTAGGATTGGAGGCACCCAAAGGGGTAAAGCACTCATAGCATCACATGAACCTCTTATGTTCTATGTGCAGGAGTGTATTTTCGCTATGGGGACCTATATGACCCTTAGTTTGACTTTGGCCCACATGTAATGACCTAGTAATTTCCCCTTAGGGTTACCAAAACATAAATTTAAATTTGGATATTGAGAGTACGCCTTTGGTATCCCCGGTTGATGCCAAAGAGACCCAACACCTGGGAACAATGCGTGACCAATCGAAAGGAGGAATAAGGTTGGAAGGGTGAGCATATTGTTGTGTGTGCTAACATTTGTTCCATGGTGGTTTTATTTTGACCTTTACATGAAATATCAAACACGCATAATCATTCATGTGCCATTCTAACCACATCTTCATGTAGCCATTCTTAAGACATGAGCATATGTGTGACATTAATGCTAACCACATCTTCATGCAGCCATGACATCTTAATTGCGTGCCACTTACATCTCATGTGTTGACATTTTCATTAAGCATACATGAGATCATCCTGTATGTCATGCATCCTAACCACATCTTCATGTAGCCATCCGCATTTTATGTGACATACATATTCATGCCATCTCATTCCATTACACCTAATAAAGGACGTTCTAAGTATGCCCTTCATGATCATTTCATTCCATATCTGGTGTCCTAAAACTACCCATGTTCTGCCTGTGCATCCGGTTGCACTTGGCCATTCCACTATACCATGTCATTTTTTAGAGGACCATGATAGTCCTAGGTCCATATCTATATGGTGGGTCATATGATAGCACTGCATGACATCATGCCCATTCATCATTGGTGTCACGGTGATATCGAAGTCTTGCATGTGTGTCACAATCCACATCGGATTATTCCATGACATAATGGACCATTCGAGGTACTCCACCAGTGCCAGATTATTACATATGTTGGGGCATTTCATGACATTGCCAAATCATGCAAGGTGTTCCATGAACGCTGAACTTCTATCCATGTCTCGAGTTACTCGCGACTTGTTTACATCATCATTTCATGTTGGATGCCCTAAAAGAGTCAAAAACTCTGTCCATGGGGCGGCCTCCATGTGACCATTTCATATCACTTCATTGACCTACAAGGCATCGAACCTCTGTCCATGTGTCGGTACACAGGTGACCATTCCATGAAAGTCACTAGGTGCCCCGAAGGTGCCGAACCTCTATCTGTGTGACGGCACATGACCTTTTTTTGCATTATCTTTCGCATAGCATTGGGTATTCTTGGAACATCCAAAATAAAAAGAAGGAAAACATAGAGGTCATCTTCATCATCATTCTCATTCATGAGACATCATTCAACCATGATCACTTCACAACCATACCATACACGTCACTCAGTGTGTCGAGTCTAGACTCATGACATCCATCCATTGTTCTAACCCTATGTTGAATGTGCAGTTTGTAGTCAAAATTCGAAGCAATTACTATGTGTTAAACCAAAGTCTGATTAGTTATCCCAGCCAGTTTAGCCAGAACCGGTAATCATGGAAGGGGTTAGGGTTGATTCAGATTCAAATTTAGAGCAGGAATTCAGGGGGTAGTTACCTTCTCTATCGGTTGATAGTTAGTCATTACTTGAAGAATTGCATAGAACAAAAATGGCCCAAGATGGATCTAACAGAGGAATGCCTTTTGACATGAATGCATTCGTAGATGCACTGCTGAACTCAGACAGATTTAAGGCCACTTTGAGGGAACAGATGAGAGCTGTGATGCCTACTGAAGAGGGTCAGACCGCTCAGCCAATCACGGCTTCGGTTGAAAATGGAGGGAACATAGTCCAAGCAGCAAATGGTACTAGTGGAAATATTCTAGGCAGTAGTAGGGTGGCCATTCCCCATTGGGAAATTGACTGCCAGTATGAGGAAGACAATGCTTTCATGAGGGCAAGGGAGGCCTTAATTGAGATGGCTATTGAGAAGCATCTCAAAGAAAAGTTCTCTGATCTTCAAGCTTTGCTGCCTAAATTAAAAGAAATGGTGCATTTCAATCCCATCAAATGTGTAGACCCAGCTAGTTTGATGGCGGAAGGAGGAGAGCCACTCCCGGTACACTGGAAAGGGCCCACCAAAGGCGCACTTGGACAGCTATGTAAGAATTATGTCTAGTCTGGGGATTGGAAAAATCCACCTGCTGAACCTATTCCCAACCACTCTAAGGGATGTTGCTGCTAAATGGTATTTGAAAATGCCAATTCATACTCGCTCCACATGGGAAGATCTGTCCGAAGCTTTTCTGAAGCAGTATGCTTACAATACCTAGGTGGAAACTACTCTGGAAGATCTGGAAAGTATTCGCCAGAAACCCAATGAATCTTTCTCTGCCTATTACAAGAGCTGGATGGACGTCCAGGTGCTGGTGGACGGGGCCCCAAAATTGGAGTCTCTCATAGTGAAACTAGTTGATGGCAGCTTGCCCCTCTACAAAGAGAAAATGAAGCTGAAGAGGTTCCACTCCTTCAATGACGTTGTCGAGTTTACGAAGCATATCAAATGGTATAAGAAGGAAGACCACAGGGATAAGAAGAACTTGAATACTTTTCGAGGTAGTCAAGGGTATTCATAGGGGTATGATAAGGTCGGTTTCGACCTTATCTTCTAGCCAATTTCGTGGTTTGAGTGGTAGTTTTTAGAATCATTTATGTGAATGTTTGATTGTTTTTTTTCGTATTTTGTGATTTTTATGTCTTGGTTTGATTTCTTATATTTTTAGTATTCCTCGTGTTTTTTTTTTCGTGTTTTATGGTCCGTGGTTGTGGTGCGGTTATGTCCCTTTGTGTTTGTTTTGGACAGGCATTAGGACCCGGATCGGAAGTTGGAGCAGCGGCGGCAAAGAAGGGCTTGAAGTGCTAAAAATCAGAATGGCACGGCGTGCCAAGCCAACCAGCGTGCCAAGAGTTCCAGAGAAGCAGCACGACGGCGTGCCATTCCAATCAGCGTGGCGTGCCGATCCCAACTCTGCATAGCACGGCGTGCCGACTCCACCAGCACGGCGTGCCGAGGCCCGAAAATCTGCTGTTGCCCTAATTTCAGCTTTTCTTTTCTGTGGTTTTAACCCAGCCGTACAAATAGGTTATTTTCTTGGTTTTTGAGGATCTTTTTCCCAACTTGTAGAGGTAGAGCAAAAACTTGTAGCTAGGGTTTAGCTTGACCTTTTTGTTTTCTTTGAATCTTGGAACCATCGATTGGTAGATTACTTTGCATTGAACCTTCCCCTTTTGCAACGTTCTTAGTTTCGGCTCGGGTTCGTAGAGGTACACCTCCAAGCATCTTCACACCGTCGGCATCCGGTTAATTGGATCAAGAAGGGCATAAGTTTTTCTTTTTGTCTTTTGTAATTCGATTTAGCTAGCTTTTGATTCCGCAATCGATTTTGTTTGGTTGAAAACATTGAATCTGTTACATCTTTCTTGATTAATACAGTTGAATGCAAGTTAATTTCAATCTTTATTCCTTTTCTTTATGCAATCCCTTTAGTGATAATCTAGTCTCATAAGATCTTAATCTATTAAGTTTATATTTGTGGCATTACCTAGATTGACACCTAGGCAACCATTAGTATTGACGACACTGTGGAACATACGTGCCCCTATTTTCTGAGCTTTAAGAATTAGACCGCCTCTAAACAAGGAAAACCGGCTAAGGACCTAAAAGATCTAGATACGCTAGGTTGATTTAATTGGAGGAATATAATTGAGGGTTAATTGTTGAGTTAACTTCGTCTTTTGTAGTTGATTAATTAAGCCATCCCCATCAGTCTTCATAGGTCGGTAAAACCGCCAATTGATATTCCAAATTCAAGAGCAAAGTAAGCTGGGATAGATCAACTAGGAGTAGACTAATATAGTTGTTAATATAATCAAACTTAAATTTAGTTCCGCTTAGACACGTAAAGACTCTTAGTAATTTAGTGATTATCGGGGTTTAAATTCCTTGTGGGATCGATACCTGGACTTTAGGCCAGATTTTATTACTTGAACGACGAGGTACACTGCCTTTGTTTGTGAGTCCGTTCGGGCTCCATCAGGGTACAAGAGTGGAAGTTCTACTACTAAGCCCACTGGGTCCAGTGCAAAACCGGCTCAAACAGCAACATTAGGTGGATGTAGCCGCAGTGAATAAGGGCAGGCAAACGGTGGCTCCTCAGAGGATCACCAACCCATGGGCAGAATCTTTGGTCCGTGTCTTCGCCAAATGCAGGAAGGTGGGACTACTGCAAAATTTGAAGCCCAATTCACCCCTAGATGAAGCTGAAAAGGACAACTTCTATGCATATCACATGACGACAGATCACCGCACTAATGATTACACTCAGCTGACAAAGGCCATTCGTCAGTTGATCACTGAAGGGAAGATTGTGGAACCACCCTTGAAATCGAGTGTTCAGAACAATCCCCTACCCAACTTTGACTAGTCCGGGTGCATAAGCTATTGAGAACCATGATGTAAGAGCCGGGTTTTCCCGACCTCTACGATGAGAATTCCTGTATTATCCGTGAAGCGAACGGACTTGAATCAGACTTGAAAACGACCGGCATGTCACCCAGAGTGTCTTAAACATCTTGAAAACCAAGCTATCCACGATCCGAAATCCCCGAAAAGGTCTCCCGAGTGGTTTCTAGGGTATAGGGCACGCGTCCAATTTTTGAAATTTTTCCCCAGCTCTTGCTAGAGCTAGACGGCCCTAGCTTTTAAGCTAGAGCTGTGCGGCTCTAGACTAGAGCTATACGGCTCTAATGGGTGAACCAAGTTGCTCTGTAAAGTAGAGCAACTTGGCTCAGCAGAAGAGAAATGGGGCAAAAATTAGAAAGTCAGGCGGCCATTTAATGTTCGAAATGATGAGGAGAGGAGAGCATAAAAAGAAAAGCAAAAGTCAAATCAAGAGAGGGGTGGAGTCTTGAGCAGAAAGAAGAACTTTGGAAAACCGAAAACAGAAAAAAAAAAAAAAAAAAGAAAGCAGAGTGAAAAGAGAGATAGAGGCCAAGACACAGGAGCAAAGTGTTGGGATTTGTCACCGGAAATCACCCGATAAAAACGGAAGAACGCGGTGATTTCCTCAAATCCGGTCCCAGGAGCAATTGAAGTGGAAATTGAAAAACATAAAATTAAATAGAAAGGGATTAAATTTCTTACCAGAAAAATCTCTTTCTAGAGATGGATGATGACTGCAGAATTCAAAATAGAATTCCTCCACTCTCACGTACACGAACGCTTGGCGAATGCAACCCGTGCTAGCGTCGGAAAAACGGAACAATGGAAGGGAGGAGCTAGAGAATTCGGCTAGGAGGCTCTAAGCATGGCTTTTTGGCCGAAATCTCTAACCCTAGGTATTTATACCTAGGGTTGGCCGAATTCCTTAAGGGAATTCAGGCCCATCTTGGCTCCTGTCTATTCTGTGCGGGCTTCCATGTTTTAATTTAGGCCCAGTCTAATTTTAATTATTCTGGTTTAAATTAATTTCAAGCCCAATTTTAATATACCCATGTATTTAATATATTACTCCAAGTAATATATTATTTACATCTAAATTAAAATTAGTTTGACAATTAATTTAATCCATCGAATTAAAATTAAATCTACACAAAATAAAATCATATGTAAACCCATACATATGAATATTTTCACCTAGGAAATAATTTCATAATTAATCCAATTAATTATGAAGAGCCAATTGAATATATTAATTTTATTATTATGACCAATCCAATTGATCTTTATAATATAATTAATATATATACATGCTTCTCCCTCCACTGTGTATACTCCAAGTATACATGTGATTCCTTAAGTCTGCATTCTATCGTTCTGTGTGTACGATCCTGTGGGCCCATCTTTATGTTGGCAGCGGGCCTTTGGCTCGCAGACTGCAGTTGGGCTCTAGCAAGCCACTGCAGCCCCCGATTAAGATGGAGATGGCAGTCTAACTGATATCATAACCCTGTAGTTTAAACTTGTACATCCCATGTCATTGATATCGGTGTCCAACACAGAGGCATGGATTGATCACCCTCTTTTGTGTCCGGACATTAACTTGATCCCGAATGCACTGAACCTCACAAACAAGTTCCAACTTGTTTGGGTGTGGCCACACTCTTATCAGTCACATTCATCAAGTGGTCGGTGATATCTTCTCAGTTGGTTACTGAGTGACAAATCCCTTCTGCATATCCATAGTATTACCATGTTCAGTGACATACCCGAAAGCACCTATACTTGGCACCATATTACAGGCCCTTTAGGCGTACCCCTAAGTATGCGACTTCACATGTAACACCATCATATGGTCAGGTCAAAGGATCCATACAAGTACTACACGAGAATCCATTGTGATACCATACCATGTGGATTACTCGTTTAGTGGATCTATCCAGTACCATGCTTCCAGGCATGTACCCATTAACTTGGTTGACATTCCATGTCCAATGACCTGTAAGACACCGCCATACAACCAGGTTAATGATAGTCAGTTGTTCCATTCATTCCCATGACTGGAACAGACTACGGATCTATTCATGGTCATATCGTTAACCCTATCCATGGTCTTACTACTGAGTGCATGACACTAGTCGTCATGGATATAGATATGTCCATTGGATACTTCATTTAATATATTGCACAAGATAGATATAGTAAATGAATTGATGCCTTTATTAATGACACAAATGAGTACAACACATAAATCCAATAAATGTATAGTACAAATACAAGGACCAATGCCTCGGGACTAGGGCATTTCCAACAATCTCCCACTTGCACTAGTTCCAACTAGGCATGGGCCTAATCCCTATAGATCTAGTATGACCCTCGTGCTTGGGCTTGGCCAGCGCCTTGGTCAATGGATCTGCGACATTATCCTCGGTGTCCACTCTGTGCAATGCAATGTCACCTCTCTCCGCGATTTCTCGTATGAGGTGAAACTTTCTGAGCACGTGCTTTGTGTTCTTGTGTGACCGGGGCTCCTTAGCTTGTGCGACGGCCCCATTGTTGTCACAGAAGATATCGACTGGGTCCTGGATAGTTGGTACTACTCCCAACTCAGTGATAAACTTCTTCATCCACACAGCTTCCTTAGCTGCATCACACTCAGCGATGTACTCAGCTTCTATTGTAGAGTCCGCTATGGTTGGCTGCTTTGAGCTCCTCCAGCTTACAACACCACCATTCAGCAAGAATACATACCCTGACTGCGATTGGTACTCATCTTGGTCTGTCTGGAAGCTTGCATCAGTATACCTAGTAACTGATAGCACTTCCTGACCACCATACACCAAGAAGCTATCCTTAGTCCAGTTGAGGTACTTGAGGATCGCCTTGACAGCTTTCCAGTGATCCTCCCTGGGATCCTGCAGGTAGCGGCGCGTCATACTCAGTGCAAAGGGGACATCAGGTCTCGTACATAACATAGAGTACATAATTGATCCAATAGCCGAGGCATATGGAACCAATTTCATGTTCTCCCTGTCCTCCCTTGTTTTTGGACAGTTCTTCTTACTAAGTTTCAGCCCATGGCCCATTGGCAAGAAACCTTTCTTGGCCCGGTCCATGCTGAATCTTTTCAGAACTTTGTCAATGTACGAAGCCTGACTTAGGCCCAGAAGCCGATTTGGTCTATCCCTATAGATCCTGATCCCTAGGATCATCTCAGCTTCGCCTAAGTCCTTCATTGCGAAGCACTTACTCAGCCACTGCTTTACCCCTTGCAGTGTAGGTATGTCGCTTCCAATGAGTAGGATGTCGTCTACATAAAGTACCAAAAATGTGACAATGCTCCCACTAGTCCTCTTATACACACAAGGCTCATCCAGATTCTGTATGAAGCCATATTCCTTTATAGCCTCATTGAATCTTAGATTCCAACTACGGGATGCTTGCTTCAGTCCATAAATGGACCTTTGAAGTTTGCATACCCTTCCCGGATACTTAGGATCGACAAAACCCTCAGGTTGTGTCATGTACACATCCTCGAGTAGCTTCCCATTAAGGAAAGCGGTTTTGACATCCATCTGCCATACCTCATAGTCATACCATGCGGCTATGGCTAGCAGTATCCTGATGGACTTGAGCATGGCTACTGGTGAGAAAGTTTCATCGTAGTCTATCCCATGGACTTGTCTGAAGCCTTTCGCAACCAGACGCCCTTTGAAGGTATTATCAGCTTTTAGCTTATAGCACCACTTGCAACCTATTACCTTAGCACCCGGAGGTGGATCAATCAAGTTCCAAACTTGATTATCGTACATAGATTGCATTTCTGCCTCCATGGCTTTACGCCAATTCGTAGACTGTGGGCTAGCCATAGCCTCCTGGTAGGTTTTAGGTTCTTCTTCATCCTAGATGAGAAGAGTTTGATCATCGGTGACGAGGAAACCATACCTCTCCGGTTCCCGACGATCCCTACCAGACCTTCTAGGTTCTTGTGTGGCCTAGGTCGGTGCTTCCACTTGTGGAAGCTCCACCTGGGCCTCCGAGTTATCCTCTTCAGGAGCTTGTGGACCTTGAACTTCCCTGAGTTCAACATTGCTCCCACTATCTTTCTTGGAAAGGAACTCTTTTCCCAGAAAGACCCCCTTCCTTGCCACGAACACCTTGTTCTCGGCGGGGTTGTAGAAGTAATACCCTTTGGTTTCCCTAGGGTAGCCCACAAACAGGCATTTATCGGTTTTGGGCTCCAGCTTGCCACTAGTCAATTTCTTGACATGTGCTTCACACCCCCAAATCCTTAGGAAAGACACATTGGGCTCCTTGCCCGTCCATATCTGATATGGGGTCTTTTCCACTGCCTTAGTCGGAGTATTGTTTAATATGAGAGCTGCTGTCTCGAGGGCGTGTCCCCAGCAGCTAATTGGGAGAGATGCTTGACTCATCATTGAGCGGACCATGCCCAACAAAGTCCTATTCCTCCGTTCAGACACCCCATTCCATTGTGGTGTTCCAGGACGAGTGAGCTGTGGAACTATTCCATGCTCTCTCAAGTATGAGTCAAACTCTAGGCTCATATACTCACCGCCTCGGTCCGACCGAAAGGCTTTGATATTTCTGCCTAGCTGGTTCTGTACCTCGTTCCTAAATTCCTTGAACCTATCAAGGGTCTCGGACTTGTGTTTCATCAGATAGACATAGCCATATCTGCTGAAATCATCCGTGAACGTGACGAAGTATAGATGCCCACCTCTGGTCGCTGTGCTCATAGGTCCACATACATCTGAATGTATTAGGTCCAACAACCCAGTGGCCCTTTCAGCCTTTTTGCTAATAGGCGCCTTTGTCATCTTGCCTCTTAAACATGATTCGCATGTATCAATTGACTCCAAGTCAAATGACCCTAGGACTCCAGCTTTGTGAAGCCTAGCTATGCGCTTCTCGTTTATATGGCCAAGGCGACAATGCCATAGGTAGACTGGATTAAGTTCGTTAGGCTTAACCCTTTTCGTGTTTATGTTATAGATATGATTGGTTTCATTTAAGTCCAGGACATACAGGCCATTATTTAATAGAGCATCTCCATAAAATAACCCCTCTCTGGATATAGAAATTCAACCATTTATAATAGTAAAATCAAATCCAGAAATATCCAACATTGATACAGAGATAATATTCCTGCACATAGCAGGTACAAAGTAACAATGTTCTAAAATTAAAACCAATCCGCTGGGCATCATTAGGTGGTATTCGCCGATCTCTATGGCAGCAACCCTTGCTCCATTCCCGACCCACAAGTCCACCTCTCCCGACCCCAGCAACCTTCTGTTCTTAAGTCCCTGCACATTGCAACAAATGTGAGAACCACATCCAGTATCCAATACCCAGGATGTTGAAATAGTAAGGTTAATATCTATAACATAAATACCTGAAGAGGACGCACCTTGGCCCCTTCTTTGCTCTCCCATTAGCTTGGGACATGATCTCTTCCAATGGCCCGCCTGTCTGCACCCGAAACAGACGTCCTCAGGACCTGCCTTCTGCTGGGCCTTGGGTTGGGCCTTGGCCTTCCTGGCTTTGGCCTTCTTGGCCTTAGCCTTGGCCTTTTCCTTGGCCTTACCCTTAGCAAGAGGAGCGTTGCCCTTGTTAAGCAGCAGCACCGGCGGAGTCTTCTTGATCGACTGCTCAGTAAGCTTAAGCATCCCATGCAGCTCACTGACAATGCGGTTCATCCCTTGCATGCTGTAGTTAAGGATGAACTGATCATAAGAATCCAGCAAGGACGCGAGGATTGTGTCCACCGCCAACTCTTGAGAGATAGGCGATCCGAGACGGGCCAAAGTATCCAAATAGCCCTTCATCTTGAGCACGTGTGCACTCACAGATGTCCCGGCCCCCATCTTACAAGAGTGGAATGCCTTATTGGTCAGGTACCTTTCCTGACGAGCTTACTCTTGAAACATCTCATTAAGAGTTGTTATCATAGCATAGGCTTGATGGTCCATAAACTGTTTTTGCAGTTCGGGGACCATGCAAGCCAACATAAGGCACGTCACATCCCGGTTGTCCTTGACGTGCGCCTTGTATTCCTCCAGCTGGGCAGCCGGTGGATTACGTCCCTGAGGCGCAGCCGGCACAGGCCTTTCTAGTACATACTCTTTTGACTCTTGTCTTAGAACTATCCTCAAGTTCCTAGACCAGTCTAAAAAGTTAGGACCGTAAAGCTTGTCCTTTTCAAGAATTGATCGCAGTGATAAGGTATTTGTGTTTGCCATTTGGGTGTTTCTACACAGAAAAACATTGAGAGTGTTAATAAAGGGCTTTGCTTTGTTGTTCCCATAAAATTAATAATGAATCAAGTTATTAATTTAAACCGAGTTGTTGGGCTCATGGGCCGAGATCCATATTTCATTATGATATAGCCAAACGAGGGTTTGGTACAACTATACCTTAATTATTTAGGTTGGAACGCCATCCAATCCCAACCTAGGGACTCTCGGTTTGATGGGCTTGTTGGCACTTACCCATCTGTGCTTAGGCCCAGGAGAATCCTACTACCCATGCTAAGTCAAAACCTCCATCCAAGTGTTAGAGTATCCCATACTCTAACCCAATACAAAGTGACAATACTCCAGTGCATCCTGCGAGGGCATGGTATACAACTGGCCTATTCCCACTTCGATTCGGTTTTGAATGAGGGAAGCACTTTTAAGCGACTTAGTAATTCCGTTTGGTTATTAGATTCAATTATAACGGCTTACATACATAAAGCGGGTGAATGAGCTATTGGAACATACATGCATACATGCAAATGAATATAAAACATGATTAAATAAAATTAAAATGGACTGCTATGGACCTATTTTACATCCTAATATTATTCTAGTAAACCTATACTAGAAACATATATTAGGCGGGCCTCCATCTTCTCCTTCTGGGCTTGCACCTCCAATTTGGGCTTGCAACTCCATTTGGGCTCACCACTCCATGGGCTTCTTCTTTTACAAATTTTATAATATTTAATTTAAATAAAATAAAATTACATTAAAAGAAAAACGACACGCAGGCCGTATTTACCCAAAAGAAAAATACAACCCATCTCGTAAAAGGCCCAGTAGCATCCAATCATACATTCATTCAACCATTCATATGCATCCAATACATACAATTCAAAAGCATGCCATAATGCATGATTTAAGCCCATTTAAATTATGTCAAAGCCTTTATTAGGAAATCGCCAATTTTGGCCCACCATGGTTCTAACCCTTAACGGGCTTTGGGCCTCCAGCCCAGGCAGTCCAACTGCTCCCACTGGAATTGGGAAACCATGGGTCCAATTCAGCCGTCCGAGTAATTGTGCCAAAATTACCCGAACCAATTTCCATTAGCCATATTAATTTCCAAAACTAATATCACATGAACGAAATAAAATTCATCCAAGAAACCATGCGCATTTAAATTACATAAATTTAAACACACGAATTTTAAAACCAATTAAAATTTCAAAACTGGGCCCCCGGACCCAAAAACCCGCAAAATCCAATGGGCCCGAACCGCTGCAGCTAGGGCAACAAAGTTGCCCTAGCAGCAGCAGCGGCGCAGCCACCTAGCGGCTGCCCGCTGCTGCCGTGCGGCAGCCACTGCCCAACAGTGGCTGCCGCCTGCAGCGGCACTGTCGCTGTGCAGTGCCCGCCCAGCGGCCACTGCCCAGCAGCAGCCCGCTGCAGCGGCAGCTGCTGTCCAGCAGCAGGCAGCGGCCGCTGCCTGTGGCGCCCAGCGCCACGGGCAGTGGCTGCTGCCGCGCCTCCCGCCGCGTGCGGCGATTCCGCCACCGGCAGCCCCGCACCCCGGGAAGGCTGATTTTTTTTTTTTTTAAACATAATTAAATAAATAAAAAAAACATTCATCATCCAAGCAATTCACCAAGAATTCCAATAATACACAATAAAATTAAACTAACATAAACCTATATGCAAATTTAATTTTCATTGTATAAAACATATGGGAAAAATCATAAAACCCATACCATGAATCCCAATCAAAAACATCCGATTTCAAAATAGGGATTCAACCAAATTAATCAATTTCCACGGATCAAAAGCCCGCTCTGATACCACTGTTGGGATTTGTCACCGGAAATCACCCGATAAAAGCGGAAGAACGCGATGATTTCCTCAAATCCAGTCCCAGGAGCAATTGAAATGGAAATTGAAAAACTTAAAATCAAATAGAAAGGGATTAAATTTCTTACCAGAAAAATCTTTTTCTAGAGATGGATGATGACTGCAGAATTCAAAATAGAATTCCTCCACTCTCACGTACACGAACACTTGGCGAATGCAACCCGTGCTAGCATCGGAAAAACGGAACAATGGAAGGGAGGAGCTAGAGAATTTGGCTAGGAGGCTCTAAGCATGGCTTTTTGGCTGAAATCTCTAACCCTAGGTATTTATACCTAGGGTTGGCCGAATTCCTTAAGGGAATTCAGGCCCATCTTGGCTCCTGTCTTTTCTGTGCGGGCTTCCATGTTTTAATTTAGGCCCAGTCTAATTTTAATTATTCTGGTTTAAATTAATTTCAAGCCCAATTTTAATATACCCATGTATTTAATATATTACTCCAAGTAATATATTATTTACATCTAAATTAAAATTAGTTTGACAATTAATTTAATCCATCAAATTAAAATTAAATCTACACAAAATAAAATCATACGTAAACCCATACATATGAATATTTCCACCTAGGAAATAATTTCATAATTAATCCAATTAATTATGAAGAGCCAATAGAATATATTAATTTTATTATTATGACCAATCCAATTGATCTTTATAATATAATTAATATATATACATGCTTCTCCCTCCACTGTGTATACTCCAAGTATACATGTGATTCCTTAAGTCTGCATTCTATCGTTCTATGTGTACGATCCTGTGGGCCCATCTTTATGTTGGCAGCGGGCCTTTGGCCTGCAGACTGCAGTTGGGCTCTAGCAAGCCACTGCAGCCCCCAATTAAGATGGAGATGGCAGTCTAACTGATATCATAACCCTGTAGTTTAAACTTGTACATCCCATGTCATTGATATCGGTGTCCAACACAGAGGCATGGATTGATCACCCTCTTTTGTGTCCGGACATTAAGTTGATCCCGAATGCACTGAACCTCACAAACAAGTTCCAACTTATTTGGGTGTGGCCACACTCTTATCAGTCACATTCATCAAGTAGCCGGTGAGATCTTCTCAGTTGGTTACTGAGTGACAAATCCCTTCTGCATATCCATAGTATTACCATGTTCAGTGACATACCCGAAAGCACCCATACTTGGTGCCCTATTACAGGCCCTTTAGGCATACCCCTAAGTATGCGACTTCACATGTAACACCATCATATGGTCAGGTCAAAGGATCCATACAAGTACTACACGAGAATCCATTGTGATACCATACCATGTGGATTACTCGTTTAGTGGATCTATCCAGTACCATGGTTTCAGGCATGTACCCATTAACTTGGTTGACATTCCATGTCCAATGACCGGTAAGACACCGCCATACAACCAGGTTAATGATAGTCTGTTGTTCCATTCATTCCCATGACTGGAACAGACTACGGATCTATTCATGGTCATATCGTTAACCTTATCCATGGTCTTACTGCTGAGTGCATGAAACTAGTCGTCATGGATATAGATATGTCCATTGGATACTTCATTTAATATATTGCACAAGATAGATATAGTAAATGAATTGATGCCTTTATTAATGGCACAAATGAGTACAACACATAAATCCAATAAATGTATAGTACAAAGGAGAACCCAAAAACACAAAGACAAAAACCTAAAATCAATCTGAAAACATTAAATACAAGTTCGTTAACCTTTGCACATTGATTGGGGATCGTTTCGGATTCGTTTCGGGTTGTTTTGGATCAAATTTTGCTTTTTGACCGGTTGAGCTTCCAGGACAAATTTCAAGCTTTCAATCCGTTTCTTGACGTTCAAAGCATAAAAAAAATCAAGGTAAACTCTGAGAGGCCTTAAACCTGTTTGCATTGTCTAATTTGTGCATTTTCTTCATTTTTCCAACTTTCAGAAACTGGATTGCCCGAATAGAGCAATGCGGCTGTGTTCATAATGAACAAAGTTGGGTGGCTCTAGTGCCCAAAGCCGCCCGACTCTCTTCTGTAGGGTCAGATTTCAGAATTGTCCCGATCAGCCGAAAACAGCCCATTTTCCATTTTGCACTTTTTGTTGTGGTCGATTTCAGCCCAAATCCATCCGTATGTTATACAATTTTGGTTTTCAGATTTCTGTACATAAGGATTTTAGGGTTTTCGTTTTCCTGGGGTTTTATTTTCTGAGTTTCGGGGTTATTTTATCTGAATCAGATCTGTGGTCCAGCATTAGCGGACCCCCGAACCCTATAAAATCCCCAAAAAATATTGAAAATGAGCAAAACAGTGTTTTCATAAATGTTTTTTGTGTGTTTATCGCTTTTTGGACCCTCGATGGATGTTGAATTTAGGAACCCGCACGAAGGAAACCCTGGATTCCGGAATAACAGACCCAAAAAAAAATAGAAATTTGCATGTAACTGAGCCAATTGTTTTCCAAAAATGATTTTTCAGCACAAAAATTAAAGGGCGTTTCAAAACCGTTTTCCAGGTCTAACCGGTCCGACTAGTCGGATCGACCCGGTTAATCCCTAAATGCATGCCCCCGTTTCCTAAATTCCTAATTCTGTCCTATTTGAGTCCTATCTGTGTGTGTAATGTAAATTGTGCTAACCAATTTGTTTTGCAGCTTTTTTTTTCATTGTAATTAATAGATTATTTCGTGTATTTTTAGGCGATTGTAATTTTTAGATCCTCATGTACTTAGGCGATTGTAATGTGAGGACGAGGGTTTTTACCTTTTTTTCGATTGGGTTGTATAATCGGCCTTTTCTATTTCCTTGTATATTTTGGATGTATGGTTTATTTTTCTGTAATTTATTTTCTACATTTTGCTTTATCGGCTGATTAAAAATAAATGAAATTGGGATTAGGAAAAGATAATAAAGCGAATTAAATATGGTAATATAAACTGTAAAGTGAAAGAAAGCTAGAGGTTAAGTAAGTCACTTGCCCGAACCCTAAATCTCTGGATTATGTACAGTAGTCTGTCCTCGGTAAGGAGCTGTATCGGAATTCCCGGATGAGCTGATCCGGGTGGTGACTCTGTCACTGATATTGGGATTTAAGTTTCGAGGTCTTTAAGTTAAAACGGGAAAATTTTTTCTACAAAGGAATTTCCAAATCAAACCAATGATTTTTCCTAATTCAAGATAAACAAAACCCGTTTTTCCAAAAAAAAAAAACCAAAACGGAACGAAAATGTTTTCCCCGGTTCGCTTTGCCACATTCATGATGATTTCTTTTAAAAGGTCGTCTACTCACAGTGGCGACTTTGCTGGGGATGTTTGGTTTCTTAAAAAGTTTTCATACAAACTTAAGGAACTTAGGCAACTATGGAAATATAACCTCGCTTGCAGTCACTTCACTAGTTCATATTACCATATTTATTTTCTCCTTGCATATCATGACATTTTCTTCTTCTCAATCCCTCCTACACACTGATCAGCCCCAGTTTACCCAAGAAGGTGGACTACCTCTTCCGCCAGGATTGGAGACACCCGACGGGGTAAACCACTCATAGCACCGCATGACCTTACATCGTGTTCTACGGTGGGGAAGTGTATATTCGCTATGGGAACCTGTATGACCCTTGGTTTTGACTTTGGCCCACATGTAACGGCTTAGCAACTTCCCCTAGGATTACCAAAACTTAAATTCAAAATTAAACATCAAGTGTGCGCCTTTGGTATCCCCAATTGATGGCAAAGAGACCCAACACCTAGGAAGAATGCAAGAGCAATCGAAAGGAGAAATAAGGTCGGAAGGGAGTGCATATTTTTACGTGTGCTAACATTTGTTCCATGGTGTTTTTTATTTGACTTTTCATGAAGCATCAAACATGCATAACTTTCGTGTGCCATTCTAACCACATCTTTGTGCAAAAATTTTCAAACATCGACATATGCATGACGCTAATCACATTTTCGTGCAGCCACAACATTTTGTTTGTGTGCCGTTCACATCTCGCGTGCGACATTTTCACGAAGCATACATGACATCGTTTCGTGTGTCATGCATTTTAACCACATTTTCGTGTAGCCACTTGCATTTTTCGTATGACATACACATCCATATCATTTCATCTCACCTAATAAAGGATGATTCCAAGTGTGTTCCTCACGATCATTTCATTCCATAGCATATCGGGTACCCCAAAACTACCCGTGTTTCGCCTGTGTATCAGATTGCACTCGTCCATTTCACAAATATCATATCATTCAATAGAGGACCATAATGGTCCTAGATTTATGTCTGTGTGGCAGTTCACATGATGTCATCACATGACATCACGTTCATTCATCATAAGTGTCTTGGTGATACCGAAATCTTGTTTGCGCATTATGGTTCACATCGGACAATTTCAAAACATTGTAAAATCATTCGAGGTGCTCCTCGAGTACTGGATTAGTACACATATAGGGGCATTTCATGACATTATTAAAATCATGCAAGGTGTTCCACGAACGTCGAACCTCTGTCTATGTCCCCGGTTACCCGTAACTTTTCTATAACGCCATCTCATATCACGCATCTCAAAAGCATCAGAACTCTATCTGTGGGATGATCCCCACGCAACCATCTCACTTCATGACATCGACCTACAAAGCGTCAGAACTCCGCCCGTGTGTCGGTACACACGCGGCCATCTCACGACAATTCATTAGGTGCCCAAGAGACATTTTCGCATCATTTTACATAGCATTGGGCACTCTTGGGACATCCCAAACAAAGGAAATTCAAACATGGAAAGATCATCCTCATTTTCATTTTTATTCATGAAGCATCATTCAAGCATTATTCTCCACGACACCACGTCATTCATTCGCCATTCCTAACTCTCCACTTATGATGTGGGACCATACACACGTGAGACTAGAAAAGGCTAAAGCTTCATAAAGACAGTTCATAGAATAAGATGGATCGACCAAGGACAAGGTCTCAAGCTTTGAGGACTATTATGGAATAGAAAGCAGTAGAAATTGACAGTGATTCTGATTCCGAGGAGGAAGTGGAAATGGCTAATAAAACACCAAGTCTTGCTGATGCTCTGAAGGATTTCCTGAGATCCCAGGACTTCCGTGATATGCTGAAAGAAGAGATGTGGGCTGTTGTAAGGGAAACCGGGGATATCGAAACCAGTAGGCCAGGAAAAGAAAAGGTAGATGAATCTTCTCAGTATAGGGCTAATGTCTCAGCCAGTGTGAAGAAGCTGCAAGAGATGGAAGTAGCCATGGAAAGGAAAATGAAGGCCAAGTACTTTGAACGTGATGGAGTAGTGGCTGAACTAAAGAAAGGGGCCAACATCAGTATAGGCTCCAAGAGAGGGGTGAATGTCGATGCAATGATCAATAAAGGCATTGAGACCTTCCCTATTGGGTTTCAAGTGCTGAAGATTCCTTCTTATAAGGGGATTGGCTCCCCAGAAGCTTATGTGAATCTGTATGCCCAGATAATGTTGATAGTAGGTTCCACTAAACAGCAACTGGTTAACTTCTTCTCGACCACACGTGAAGGGGGAGCCCTAAATTGGTACAACTCTCTGGCAGAAGATGTGCAATCTGACTGGGAAGCCTTATCAGCGGCTTTCATCAAATACTACAGCTTCAATACTAAGATCTAGGTGAAGTTGTCCGACCTAGAAAGGGTTAAGTAAAAGCCCAATGAATCCTTTGATGCATACTATCAGAGATGGATGAACAAGATGATTCTGTTAAGGAACCGCCCTGACGAGGACGAACTGATTCAAAAATTGATTGACGGGAGTAGGGACATCTTTCGAGACAACATGAAATTCCACTCTTTCAGTGAGCTCAGTGAAGTATATAGCATGGCAATGAAAATTGAGAGAGATGAAGAAGAAAGGGCAATAAACCAAAGGGGCAGCAGAGGCTCCGGGTACAGTTCCGGCTACCGGTCGACTACAACAGCTGGGTCGAGCGGTGGGTCCAGCTCTGGTGCTGTAAGCAAGGGTAGTTAGTTTTCAGAGACCAAGCAAGCAGGGGTTGCCATTGTGTCTCAGCAGCGGGGAAACCAAGGTAGAAATTCAGAAGGCCAGGGTATATCTCCATGGGCTTTCTTCTTGGCCAAGATCTTTGCCAAGTGCAGGAGTGGCGGTCTGTTAAGCTCTCTTAGGCCTTTTGAGAAACCAGTGGAGGAAGACAAAGACAACTTCTGTACCTACCATGTAATTATGGGACATAGAACCAACAACTATCACAGGCTGAAGGATGCCATACAGAAGTTGATCGATGAAGGGAAGTTGCAGGAGCCTGCCAAGCCCAGTACTAAGACTAACCCTTTGCCAGCATTTGAAAGGAAGGTTAATATGGTGCAGTCGGGCATGCCAGACAACTTCATTTTTGCACAAGTCCTGTAGGCAAATGCCACCGTACAGTCTGTAGTGGCTAGTGGAGCTGGGACAAAGTCTGATTGTGAGAAGTCGACAGAGCAGAAGGAACTGAAACATGTAAGTCTGGATTATCTGGATTCAGAAGATGAATATGAAGAATATGGCTGTAATGAGACAGTCAAGCCACTAGTTATGGAGACAGAAGTTTCTAAAGTCCAGAATGTTACCAGGAGTGGCCGAGTTTATCAGGCAGTGGTTCAATAGAGTGACAAGGCTCCAATGACAGGGTCGGGTGGTATGTCAGCACCTAAAGAGGTGGAAAAAGAAGACCTAGTTATTTCTCAATTGAAAAAGACTCCAGCATAGGCCAGTCTATGGCATTTGTTGCTGACTTCCATGGAACAAAAAGCGACACTGGTTAAAAAGTAGTATGAAATTGAAGTTTCTCCACTGGTATCTCCAGAGGCCATATGTTTCTTATTGGACAAGATTCATATAGTGTCCCTTCAGATTGTATTTTCTAAAAAAAATTTCCACACAAAGGGGGAGCTCACAACAAAGCCCTTTATGTCAAGGTTAACCTCCTGGACCGAGTTATGCCATGCGTGATGGTGGACGATGGATCTGCCTTGAATATATGTCCACTGAAGATGCTGCCATTCCTGGGTCTGAGTGAAGACAGTCTAAAAAAGTCCTCCACTGTGATTAGGGCCTATGATGGTTCCAAAAGGACTGTGGGACCGATCAAGTCGACGGTCACCTTTACTGTGATTGACATTCCAGTCACCTTCTCTTTGCTGTTGGGGAGGCCATGGTTCCACCCGTTGCGGGGTGTCCCTTCAATCTTGCACCAGAAGATCAAGTTTTTTATAGGCAGTGAGGTTGTGACAGTCAAGGCAGACTCCCAGTCCATGATTGCTACAGTTAGTGAGGAGACCATACCATTCAGTGGATTCCAAGTCGCCATGGTTAGTGAGGAGGAAACTACAGAGGCTCCGATGGTTATCTATGAGAACTATATGCCAAAATGGTTGTCTAAATACCTTTGCAGGCATGACTTTGTTCCGATCATGGGACTCAGAGCCAATCTACAGGGGGTGCCTGAATTTAACATTGATTCTGGAAAACCGAGGCAGTTTGGCTTAGGCTACACAGCAGAGGCATCTGAGAAGAAAGACCTGAAAAGAGGACAGAATGGCAAGCCCATGATGAAGCCATTCATTAAGGATGGTGAACAACTGTACAAGGGGCAAGCTGAACCAGTGAAGGTCGGGAGCATCGAACTCCCAAGCTTCGAGATATTTTTTGATGTTGTGGACTTTGAAAAGAGACAGGAGTAGCCAGTTGCACCAGTGATAGTGGAGGAGGCAGTTGTTGAGCCTGTCATCCCCCAGGAGAAACCATCTGAAGTAATGGCAGAAGCAGTAGAAGTGGCCAAGGAGAAAGTTGAAGAAAAAGTCTATGATGAATCTATGAAAGCAATTTCAGAGGCACTGACTGCTGCCTTAGGCAAAGCATTTGGAAAATCTGGGGAAGGATCCACTAAGGAGCTGATGACCAAGACAAACCTAGATTCTGTGGTTGCCAAAATAGTAGGTATCATGATGAAAGCCAAGGCACCAGTGGCTGAAATTGAGAAGGCTGCTCTTCCTGCTGGACAGGAGTCTGAAATTGCTGATGACCTGGACAACATCCTGAAGCTGAGTAAGGATGATGAGGAAGTTCAAGGCCCTCTGCCTGTGGAGGATGAAAATCATTTTGTTGTATCTGTTTCTTCTCTTTTTGATGTGAACGATGTACTTTTTAACAAGTTTAATGTAATGAAATCGCAATTTACTTACTTGTGTGATGTTTATCTTGATAATTCTGTGCATGCATTTGAATCACCATTAAGCATATTTAGCATTCATGACACTGCATTGCATGAAATTAACATAAGTACAGGGGAAAACCCCAAAATGGTATTCATTTCACATGGACTAAAATCCGAAGAAGAGAGAGAATTGACAAGAATACTACAAAAACATGTTAAGGCTTTCGCTTGTTCATACGAAGTCATGCCAGGGGTCGACACAGAAATAGCGGTTCATAAGATTCCAATAGATCCCTGATTCAGACCAGTAAAGCAGAAATTGAAACGGCTAAGACCAGAATGGGTTGCATTGGTAAAGGAGGAGGTGGCCAAATAGATTGGAGCTAAGTTCCTCGAAGTGGTAGAATACACAGACTGGTTAGCCAACATTGTGCCAGTGCCTAAGAAAGATGGAAAGGTCAGAGTGTGTGTCGACTACAGGGACTTGAACAAAGCCTGCCCGAAAGATAGTTTCTCCTTGCCTCACATTGATGTTTTAATCAACAGCGCAGCCAAGGCGGCAATGTATTCTTTCATGGATGGATTTTTGGGATATAACCAGATCTTAATGGATGTGATCGACAAGGTGAAAACATCCTTCATTACAGAGTGGGGCACTTTATGCTATGGGGTAGTGCCCTTCAGGTTGAAAAATGCTGGAGCCACTTATTAGAAGGCTGTCACAACATTACTGCATGACATGATTCATAAAGAAGTGGAGGTGTATGTCGATGACATGCTTGTTAAATCAATGACCCGGGAGGAGCACCCCGTTATCCTGGATAGATTTCTTACACGTATTGGAGAATACAACCTACAGCTTAATCCTAAGAACTGCATATTCAGGGTTACATCAGGTAAGCTGCTGGGTCATGTGGTCAGCCAGAGAGGAATAGAAATGGACCTAGACAAAATCAAAGCCATACGAGATATGCCAGCTCCTAAAACAGAAAAGGAGGTCCGATCATTCTTGGGTTCCTTGCAATATGTCAGCCGTTTCATAGCACGGTTAACTTTAGTGTATGAACCGATTTTCAAACTATTAAGGAAAGATCAGCCGATTGTATCTAATGACAGGTGCCAGTTGGCTTTCGAAAAGATCAAAGCTTACCTGGTAAATCCACCAGTTCTCAGCCCGCCAACTCCTAGAAAGCCTTTGATTTTGTACTTGGCCGTTGAAGACCCCTCCATAGGGGCAATGCTGGCATAGGAGTAGGACAGAAAAAAGGAGTATCCTATCTACTATCTCAGCAAGAAGCTACTAGAATATGAAACCAAGTACACACTGGTGGAGAAGACATGTGTGGTGATGATCTGGCTGACTAAGGAACTGCACCATTACTTTCAGTCATACAAAGTGCAAGCCGTGGCTAAAGTGGATCCAATGAAATACATGTACGAAGCACCAATGTTGGTTGGGAAATTATCCAGGTAGCTACTACTCCTATCAGAATTCGACATTGAGTACATCACTAGAAAACCATCAAAGGGCGAGTTGTAGCAGAATTCCTAGCAAACCAGCCATTAGAATCGGACCGCACAGAAAATCTGTAGTTCCCTGATGAACATGTTGGAGATTGTGCCCTAAGGCCAATATTGGATTATGTATTTTGACTTCTAAGATTAATCTAGTGTAGATTAATATTATCATTTATGTTTGTATGTTAGCATTTATGATAAGTATCCATGAATAAATCGTGTTATTCTAAATATCCCTAGTCGATTGTTATTATGGGAATAATAACAAACTAAGACTAGTGTGAGTGATAATGGATATTCATAAGATGAATATAGTGTATACAGATACAGATTATACTCACGGGTAATATGTTAGAGAACATGTTACTGGAGACCCACTATGAGATCAAGTTCATGGTCATGTGTCACAACTGATCTTGATTATAGTAGTGTCATTAGCTGATTCCTTTGACCTGAGGTCACCATTGATTCCGAGATGAACTCATGTTGTGCTTTGACGCAGTCAAACGCTGCTTGTAACAGAGTAGTTATAAAGGCTGTGATTGGGTACGAGATGACTCATGCTTTGGGATGTGAGTGACAGATATGGGATTTTGTCCCTCTCTAACAAGAGAGTGATATCACTGGGCCCCTCGATAAGTAAGACTGTTAAATGCATGGCCGTGCTCAAATAATTGATAGAGTATCAATTGATTTGTCTAAACAGTTTACTTTGAGATCGAGAAAGCATATGATTAATTATATAAGATTGACAAGTGTACCATGTCTTATGATTAATCATGATATCAAAGAGACAAAAGGGAATATGACATTCTATAAATAGGTATTGGATCATTCCATTCATATTAATTGGGTAGTCATAAAGGCTTGCTAGAGTCCGCTTATGACTTATAAGGATATTATGGTAATCTCCTTATTGCCAATCAATATGAACCTATGGGGTCACACACAAAGAGCAAAATGAAGTTCATCTTTTCGGGTATAAATTATTATTGGATAATAATTTATGAATGAGAAAGAGAATAAATATATATATAATGATATATATATATTTATATATATATATGTATATATAAATATTAATATGATTAATATTGCATAAAGTATGCTACATATTATAATTCAATTATATAGAGATATAATTAATTATAATATCAAATATACATATGTGTGTGATGGAGAATGGAATTGATTTAATATTAATTGAGAATTAATATTAAGTTGTGTGGGTTAATTTATAATTATAACTAATAAGGGTATTAAGTTATAATTATAATTAAGTTTAATGGATATAAAAGGAAGTTTTATAACCTAAAATCTCTAACCCTAGCTATCATCAAGTGAAGCAGATTTTTCCAGCAGCCACAATGTGTGCCAGCCGAAATCTCCTCTTCTCCATCTCCCAAAAGTTTTCGAAATTTTGGCTTTTTCATTCGAAGAAACCGTTTCTTCTATCCCGGCGCTAGCACGCGGTGAACGTATTGCTCCGTGTGGATCAACCGTAGAGGGAAGCTATTTTGGTTCCTTTTGATTCAAAACCTACAAAGAATTAAGGTAATTCTTTAACCCTCCTTCCAATTCAATGCAATGTACATGGGTCCTTGGTGGGGATTAATCCTTTATTTTCCGCTGCGTATTGTTTTTGTGCGATTAATTCCCCAACAGTGGTATCAGAGCCACTTGTGCATTGGTTGAATTGGATCTGTTATTTTGATTAGATCAAAATGCATGTTAGGGTTTGTGTGTTTTGATTTAGGGTTCTTTTGTTATTGTGAATAACAAATTGAAATTTGATTTCAATGTTGGTCATTATGAATGATTTGTTCTGTTATTGTGAATAACTATTTTGAATTGATTTGGAATTGATCATTATGAATGATGTGTTTCTTCAATTGTTTTGCTCATTCGTGCACTAGAAATCGTTTCCAGATATGAGTTCAGTTCCGAACTCGTCGGTGTGCAGGTGCTGCACGCCGTGTTAACATGCTGTGCACGCCGTGTGTTGTCTTTGCACGGCGTGCAACTGGAAATTGTTTCCAGTATTGGCTTTCAGTTCGGAACACGACGGCGTGCAGGCTCTGCACGCCGTGCAAACATGAAGTGCACGCCGTGTGATGGTTTGGCACGGCGTGCAACCGGAAATTGTTTCCGTGTGTGCTGAGACACAGCGAGGAACACGGCGGCGTGCAGGTGCTGCACGCCGTGCAAACCGGTTTTGCACGCCGTGTTCCCTTGGTGCTGCCATGTAGAAATTGTTTCTACACATTTAGCCTTTTCAAATCAATTCCTCAATGCAATAAGATTGTATTTTGCCTTTGAACCCTAAATCTTGTAGGTATGAAATTATTGTGACAATTTTATGCATGGTGTTGTGGTATGGTTTTTGAACCCCGTGGATGTTTTTTTTTGTTTTCCTTTGGTTTTGGTGGATGTAAGTTTTTTTTTATAAATACGGCCTGCGAGTCGTTTGTATTTATGTAATCTTATTTTCTAGATAAATTGTATAGGATGCAATTTATTGTTTGTAAATCTTATTTTACTAGAAAATTGTATAGGATACAATTTTGTTAAATATGTAAATCCATGAGATGATGCCAAGGAACAAAGACGTGAGGACGGATCCAAGGGGTGCGGGAGAGCTGTGACCATGCGATGGTTACAACCACCTAGGAAATGACCTGTTGATTTTCATATTGGCCTATGAAAATCAATGTAGATAAAACCACACCATAACACGGTTTTGAGTCTTATGCATGTTATATTTATTTTATGCCATAAGATGCCATGTTAATAAATATTGATGCATGTTAGAAATTATTTTGCATGTGATGCAAATGTTTATATATATGTGTAAATGCATGCCTTGTTTCTTTTAGATGCCATGTGATGCCATGCTAGATTGCATGCTTAACATATGTATGACATAGGATGCCATGCTAATAAGTATTAACAAATGTATGTTTAATATTAATGCCATGAATTGTATGAGATACAATTTAATCACAGGTTTTTATAAACCCTAAATAAACTTAAGAAGTTTATATTTGCCACCCAATTACGTATAACACTAGTCAAGTACTATGTTCGCATCATGGTATACCGCCAGGGCGGGTACGCATGTTGTGACCTTAGCGAAGCGATAATATGAGAAAAGGTGATTCTCATTGTGTTGTAATTGGTTTAACTAAAGGGTTAATCAAAAAGGTGTTTGAGCCCGAGGCAAAGATGAGATGAGTAACATACAATTAAACATGATATATGATATCATGCATCTCATAAATTAGAAGAGTTGCATAATGATGCAATTGGCAAAGAAGTGCACATCCAAAATATGTTTAAATGGTTTAAAGCATGATTTTGAGTCTTTGCCTACCGAAATTATATTTAATCATAGGGACATGCCAAAGCAGTGCTATGGTTAAGTATGGATTTTGGATCTTCACCCACTTGAATATTTTAAAGGGTTTTATAATTTAAGTGGGAGCATTTAAATAAAAAATCTTTACACGCTTTATTATAGTTATAATTGCTATTACCTTGATCTCGATTGTTATTGAACTTTGAGAATTGTTCTCAAATCAAAAGGAATCATATGTTCTCAATAATCCTTTTGCCCAATGAACCACTAGCAATTGTAACACGAGTATAAAAGATGCTTACTTGAAGCATCGAAGGGACTCTGTTTAAAATTTATTATCTTACACTTGCCACCAATTCTTCCGCACGTGGAAGTTTTACTTGAGGTATATGATACATCACAAATGGAAATGTTCCATCAGTTAGTAAGCAAGAAAAGATAAGTGTCTGAGGCAACATTTTCTCATTGGCCTCCAAAAGGCATTAAGATGTGATCTTGAATTCATTATTTGATAGTCATTGGTGATGAACTATCATTTGAATGACATGGGGAAAATTGTGAATTAGTTGCATAGGATGCAAAAGAATGTTAAGTTATCCATAAAGGATAAGCCCGCCTCGAATTATGTGCTTATGGTTCAAAAGGAAAAGGATAAAAGAAAGGTCGAAAAGCATAAAGACCGAAAGGTTCGGGTGAAAGTGCTTTAAAGGCCAAAGCTGTTGGCATAGAGAGATCTCCAAAAGAAGGGTGTTGCCATTTCTAGAATGAATCGTTCATTAGAATGGAAATAGCAAACTTTGTTTGGAGAACTATAAGAAGATGAAAGGCAGTAAGACTGCTACCTTAAGTATTTATTAACTATTCTACTTTTGTTTCTATATCAAAGGTATTAGATACCTGTTGTGGATCTCATATTAGTAGAATATGTAGAATCACAACTTGAATAGAAACCTTATGAAGGTGAAAGGTAGAATGGGAATAGGCAAGAGAAGCAAAGGTTGCTACTCGAAGGTTTTGAACTTTTACATGAAAGTTGTGAACTTCAAGTTAAAAGTTATGAACCTTTTACATAAAAGTTATGAACTTTTATATGAAAGTTATGAACTTCTACGTAAAGGTTGTAAACCTTTTACGTAAAAGTTATGAACTTTGGTTAAAGGTTATGAACTTTTACATGTGAGTTACGAACTCTTGTTGCCTATTGAGCTTGTTGGCTTAAGTAAACAAATGTTGTTTATTTTATAATTGTGAATTATAAACTTTATAAAGACATGATTATGAGATGTAGATTTACATAATTGTCTTTATATGTGGAGTCCATCTGTAACATAAATACTGTAAGGATCGAATCAAATAGTTTGATTAAACCTATTTTGGCAATGTTGTCTTGGAGACATAAGCAAAGTCGCATTACGAAACTCCATGAGAATGGACTTTTGGATTCATGAGATTATGAATCATCTTGAATCATGCAAATGTTGTTTATAGTAAAAGATGACAAAAGTGGTTCTTTGCTAAAAGTAGTTAAAGAATAATCGATTTATTAAGCATTATACATGTGGATGTATATGAATTATAAATCAACTGCTAAAGGAGGTTTTAATACTTCATTATTTTATGGAACTTTTCACTAGATAAGTGTATCTAATGAAACACGAGTTTGGAACTTTTGAAGTGTTCAAAAGCTTGTAAAAGGAGTATGAAGTATATTGACAAGATAGTAAAGTCACTTAGATATGATCCGAGTGGTGAATATTTGAGTCAAGATTTTGACAATCATCTTAGAGATTGTGGGACTGTCTCACAATTGACTCCTCCAAGTACGCCACAAAGTATGTTGTGTCGAAAAGGGAGTAGTCGAACTCTATACAGATATAGTTCAATCTATGATGAAGTCAAGATTGATCATCGTTTTCTCGAAAATATGCCATTAAAGCAGCTGTGTATATTGTGAACCAAGTTCCGTCTAAAACAATTCATGAATCAACATATGAGATATGGTTGGGTAAGAGACCCAAATTGTTTCATTGAATAAGTTTAGGGCTGTAAAGCTTATTTCGAATAAGTTGGCACCTAAATTTAAATGTCGTATTTTGGATTACTCAAAAAGAAAATAGGAGTTGTTACTCCTGTGTTTCTTTGGGATACAAAATAGTTGTAGCTAGAAATGGTTTCCCCTTGAAGAGGGAGTTAATTTCTAGAAGAGTTAGTGGGAGTAAAGTACACCTACAAAACTCGTAATTCACAAAGTGACATTAACGTTGAAGAGGAACATGGAAATGGTTTCATGATCATTGTTGAAATTACACAAGTCCAATGAAAGTCTAGTAGAATACGACATGAATAGGAGAGATATGGATTTCTCAAAATCATGATGTAGTTTTACTAGATTGGAATAAGTCTTCTTTTATGAAGAAGCAATGTTAGATTTTGAATCTAATAAGTGACTTGATGCTACAAAGGTTGAAGATAAGTCCATGTCTGACAATCAAAGTATAGACTTTGATAAATCTTTTAGAAGATGCATATGCAATGGTTGCAAGTGAGTTTTCAAATTGAAAACCGACATGGATGGTGATCTTCAAACTTATAAAGCACGACTAGTGACAAAAGGGGTTATAAATAAATTCATAATAGTGACTATGAGGATACGAACAAATTCATAGTAGGACTATGATGAAATCCTCCTTCATCATTAATCATGATCAAGTCATATTGAGTTCTTGTTGCCATATCTGCATAATATGATTATAAAATATGGCAAATGGATATCAAAATCTGTTTTCTACGTGAAAACATGATTGAGGATGTGTACGTGACACAACCCAAAGTTTTGAGCATTCAAAGAATTCAAGTAGCGTATGCAAGTTTCAAAGATTCTTATAAGAATCAAAACATGCATCAAATAGGTGGAGTCATAGTTTTGATAAAGAAATCAAATGGTTTGATTTTATCAAAAGGATGATGAATCTTGTGTTTCAAAAGGATCAGTGGGAGCATATCGGTATTCCTAATGCTATATGTGGATGACATATTGCTTGTTTGAAATAACATTCTTACCATGCAAGAAGTAAAATCTTGGCTAAGAAAGTAATTTCAGTTAATGTTTAAGCAAGGCTGCCTATATTCTTGAAATTAGAATCTATAGAGATAGATCTAAAAGAATGTTTAGGTTTAAGTCAAAGCATTGAAAGCGTTCAATGAGAAAGACTTAAAAGAAGCTTGCTTATGTTAACTGTGTAAATAGTTGCACATATACAACTGATTGCAATTAGTTGCAATATATCAATCGAGATATCGTATTCTCTTAAAAGAGATGTTATGTTTTTGAAAGGTTCAAAATAAAACGTTATAGCTAAATATCTATAATAATAGTCAAAGTATATAGCTACATATGATGTAAATTTTGGATGAAGAAGTTCATCAAAATTTTGTGTTTTGTTCTAAGCATTGCTTATCCTGTGAGACTATTGTAGGGACAATAGTTCAATGCGTAAGAACCTTGTATGACACAAGCATATACTTAGGCGTCTTTCACTAATTTAGAGAGGCTGTCTCTAAAGAAAGAGTGAAAATGTGTAAAGTAGCAACAGAAGCGAAAAATTAATAATTCACTGACAAAGACTCCTGCACGAGTGAATACATGAAGGTCATGTAGGTCAATGGGTATAAGATACTTATATGATTGGCCATAGTGCAAGTGGGAGATTGTTGGAGATTGTGCCCTAAGGCCAATATTGGATTATGTATTTTGACTTCTAAGATTAATCTAGTGTAGATTAATATTATCATTTATGTTTGTATGTTAGCATTTATGATAAGTATCCATGAATAAATCGTGTTATTCTAAATATCCCTAGTCGATTGTTATTATGGGAATAATAACAAACTAAGACTAGTGTGAGTGATAATGGATATTCATAAGATGAATATAGTGTATACAGATACAGATTATACTCACGGGTAATATGTTAGAGAACATGTTACTGGAGACCCACTATGAGATCAAGTTCATGGTCATGTGTCACAACTGATCTTGATTATAGTAGTGTCATTAGCTGATTCCTTTGACCTGAGGTCACCATTGATTCCGAGATGAACTCATGTTGTGCTTTGACGCAGTCAAACGCTGCTTGTAACAGAGTAGTTATAAAGGCTGTGATTGGGTACGAGATGACTCATGCTTTGGGATATGAGTGACAGATATGGGATTTTGTCCCTCTCTAACAAGAGAGTGATATCACTGGGCCCCTCGATAAGTAAGACTGTTAAATGCATGGCCGTGCTCAAATAATTGATAGAGTATCAATTGATTTGTCTAAACAGTTTACTTTGAGATCGAGAAAGCATATGATTAATTATATAAGATTGACAAGTGTACCATGTCTTATGATTAATCATGATATCAAAGAGACAAAAGGGAATATGACATTCTATAAATAGGTATTGGATCATTCCATTCATATTAATTGGGTAGTCATAAAGGCTTGCTAGAGTCCGCTTATGACTTATAAGGATATTATGGTAATCTCCTTATTGCCAATCAATATGAACCTATGGGGTCACACACAAAGAGCAAAATGAAGTTCATCTTTTCGGGTATAAATTATTATTGGATAATAATTTATGAATGAGAAAGAGAATAAATATATATATAATGATATATATATATTTATATATATATATATGTATATATAAATATTAATATGATTAATATTGCATAAAGTATGCTACATATTATAATTCAATTATATAGAGATATAATTAATTATAATATCAAATATACATATGTGTATGATGGAGAATGGAATTGATTTAATATTAATTGAGAATTAATATTAAGTTGTGTGGGTTAATTTATAATTATAACTAATAAGGGTATTAAGTTATAATTATAATTAAGTTTAATGGATATAAAAGGAAGTTTTATAACCTAAAATCTCTAACCCTAGCTATCATCAAGTGAAGCAGATTTTTCCAGCAGCCACAATGTGTGCCAGCCGAAATCTCCTCTTCTCCATCTCCCAAAAGTTTTCGAAATTTTGGCTTTTTCATTCGAAGAAACCGTTTCTTCTATCCCGGCGCTAGCACGCGGTGAACGTATTGCTCCGTGTGGATCAACCGTAGAGGGAAGCTATTTTGGTTCCTTTTGATTCAAAACCTACAAAGAATTAAGGTAATTCTTTAACCCTCCTTCCAATTCAATGCAATGTACATGGGTCCTTGGTGGGGATTAATCCTTTATTTTCCGCTGCGTATTGTTTTTGTGCGATTAATTCCCCAACAGAACAGTTGGCTATAATAGAAGTGAGAAGATGGGTTATGTGATTTGATGGTGCCATAAATAGAAAGGGTGCTGGAATTAGGGTGATCATAGCAACGCCAGATGGCGAGACTATTCCACTGTCAAAGAGGTTAGACTTCTCCATAACCAACAATGGGGCAGAATATGAAGCATGCTTATTCGGAATGGAAGCCCTCCCGACACTAGGGGCAGATAATGTCTTAATTGTTGGGGATTCACTCTTGGTGATTACGCAAGCACAAGGCGACTGGGATTTGAGAGAAAAAGCCTTGCGACCCTACTTAGAACTGCTGTAGTACAGGAGGGGGTTATTTGACCAGTGCGAGTTTAGACATATTCCCAGAGAGGAAAACAAGATGGTGGATGTGCTAGAAACACTGTCCTCCATGTGGGAAGATCAAAAAAGAAACAGATATAGCCTCTGGTCATAGCAACTTCCAGGCAACCCTGCTTTAATATGCATGAAGTGATGGAGTTAACAGCTGAGGAAAAACCCTGGTTCTTTGACATTTATTAGTATGTGAAAGAGGAAAAGTATCCAAAAGGAGCTAACATTGCTGATAAGGTTTCATTAAGGAGATTAGCCAGCCAATTCAGAATCTTCGAAGACAGACTCTACAAGAAAACTGAAAATGGGGTTCTTCTGAGGTGTTTGACAGAACAAGAAGCAGAAACTATAATGCAGCAAGTACATGCCGGATCCTGCAGACCGCATATGAATGGGATTGCTATGGCCAGAAAGATAATGAGACAAGGATACTTCTGGATTACAATGCAGTCTGATTGTGTGAAGGAGGTAAAAAGATGTCACGAGTGCCAAATCTATACGGATATCAGTCATCTACCACCACTCGAACTACAGAACCTAGCATCTCCTTGGCCATTCTCGGTGTGAGGGATTGATATGATTGGAGAAATTCATCCCGCAGCTTCTAATGGGCACAGATTCATAGTGGTTGCAGTAGATTATTTCTCAAAATCGGTAGAAGTAGAATCCTTCTCTAGTGTGACAGCTAAGCAGATGGTTAAGTTCATTCAGAAGAACATCCTTTCTCGATACAGAATCCCTTACTATGTAGTGACTGACAATGAGGTGCAATTCCAAGGGGCAACATCTAAGCTTTTCTCAGAACATGGCATTGAACATCATAAGTCTTCTCCATACAGACCATAGGCTAATGGCGCAGTGGAGGCGGCTAACAAGTCAATTAAGAAGATCCTATCCAAAATGTTAACCACCTATAGGGACTGGGCTGACAAATTGACATATGCTTTTTGGGGTTACAGAACCAGTGTCAGAACACCAATCAGCGAGACTCCTTACGCCTTGGTGTATGGAATGGAAGCAGTGTTGCCAGTGGAAATGGAATTCAAGTCACTCAGAATAGCCTTGGAAGCTCATCTACTAGAAATAGAATGGGTTCAAGCTAGACACGAGTAGTTGGCTGCATTAGATGAAAAATGGTTGAAAGCACTGGATCACCTGCAGATGTATCAAAGCAGAATGGCCAGAGCTTATAATTGAAACGTGAAGAATCCCAAACAGCAGTTGAAAACCGGGGATCTGGTTCTGAAACAGTTAAGGCCTACAAATGTCGATGCCCAAGGGAAGTTCAGACCGAATTGGGAAGGCCCCTATGTTATGAAGAAAGTGCTGTCGAAGGGTGGTGTAAGCATCGCGGACATGGATGGGAATGAATTTGCAAACCCAGTCAACCAAGACCACCTGAAGCTCTACTATGTTTAAAAAAAACAACAATAACAACAACAAAGAAAAGGGTCTGTTAGGCTGAAAACCCAAAAAGGGCGGCCTAGGAAAAAATCAGGACACGAGCAAAAATAATCAGTCGGAAATCTACAAGGGACGGCTAGTGACGGATTCTGGTTCTGTGTGGGGTGTATACCATTTTGGGAACCAACCTTTTCAAATATATTCATGTTACTTTCATCAATAAAGTGTGATGTTTTGTTTAAATATGTTCGCATGGTTATATCAGAATGCATAAACAAAGTTATCTCGCCTAAACATCCATTTAAAGAAAGCACTTTTCATTTAATTGGTTAAAAAACTTACATTACTTTAGCAAGAAAATGTGTCAAATACATGGAATCTGTAATCTTTTTTCATCCTCCAAATCTAACTCATCATTTCTCGAGGTGGCCAAAATTTCAAAACAAACCCAAATCAAAATGTCATAGGACCGAAAAAAAAAGAGCTCGCTAAGGTGAAAACCGAAAAGGCACCTTAGGTAAAAGTTAGAGCAGATCGCTAAGTTGAAAACCCACACCGGGCAGTTCAGGTAAAATTTAAAGCATTTTCGAGCTCACCACTCCTAGGGACAAAAAGACAAGACACTTTCATCATTCCCTAGCGGAGACACTCTCATTCCCCAGTGGAAACCCCTTCCACCATTCCCTAGCAAAAGCTCTTCCACTATTCTCTGATGGGATCCTTTGCACTATCCCTAGGAGAACCATCACAAAGAACATGACCACTTTCTCCCCAGCAATCATCGGACTTCCCTAACAGCCATTGCATGTCCTCACATATCCCCAGCAGAGGTGCAAGAGTCACATCACATGAAGAATATACTCCCTAGCATGATCAGTCTTAAGTGTGATATGCTTTCCCTAGCCAGAGGCACGACTCGATATCCCCAGCAAGAGCGTAGCATTTCAAGGCCAGACGAATAGTAGGGGATGCATCTCCCAGAGTCCATTCGCATATGCATACATTGCAACATGCACACACAAGCATTCAAAACACGTAAATACGCATGCATACATGCATCATAACCAACCCAAGTGCAGGTATCCAGGGGCAGGGCAATCGAGCTGTATTTATTCTTGATCGAAGGGGAAAAATTTTTGTTCCAAAATTATCGATCAAGGAATAAATATGCATCGCCAACGCAACATCTCATATCCAGCAGATCGGTCGTGGGTAACCTAAACCCAGTGTCAGGTTTAGATTTGCTTCTATCTCAAATCCAGCAGATCCGTCGCGGGTAACCTAAACCCAGTGTTAGGCTTAGATTTGCTTCTATCTCAAATCCAACAGATTCATCATGGGTAACCTAAACCCGGTGTCAGGTTTAGATTTGCTTCTATCTTAAATCCAGCAGATCTGTCGCAGGTAACCTAAACCCAGTGTCAAGCTTAGATTTGCTTCTATCTTAAATCCAGCAGATCTGTCGTAAGCAACCTGAACCTGGTGTCAGGCCTAGATTTGCCTTCATCTCAAATCTAGTAGATCTTTTAAGGGTAACCTAAACCTAGTGTGAGGCTTAGATTTGCTTCTATCTCAAATCCAGCAGATCCGTCGCGGGTAACCTAAACCCGGTGTCAGGCTTAGATTTGCTTCCACCCCGAACTTCAGTAGATCCGCCGTGGGTAACCTAGACCCGGTGTCAGGCTTAGATTTGTTTCCACCTCAAACTTCAGCGGATCCGTCACGGGTAACCTAAACCCGATGTCAGACCCAGATCAGCTGCAACTCAGGTATGTCTTTCTTTCCTTTTACTTACGGCGCTTTCATTCACATTCTCAAATTCCCCTCAAGTAACCCAGACTGGGTATTAGGTATCGAATTTGATCACGCGATGGGTAGCTGTAAGCGCCGGGTTTTCCTGACCTCTATGATGAGAATTCCTGTATTACTCGTGAAGCGAACGGACTTGAATCAGACTTGAAATTGATCGGAATGTCACCCGGAGTGTCTCAAACATCCTAAAAACCAAGCTATCCACTATCCGAAATCCCCAAAAAGGTCTCCCAAGTGGTTTCTAGGGTTTACGGCGCGCGTCCGATTTTTGAAATTTTGCCCCAGCTCTTGCTAGAGCCACACGGCCCTAGCTTTTAAGCTAGGGCTGGGGCGGCTCTAGATTAGAGCCGTACGGCTTTAGTACAAACTAGAGCCATACGACTCAAGTGGGTGAACCAAGTTGCTCTATAAAGCAAAGCAACTTGGCTCGGCAGAAGAGAAATGGGGCAAAAATTAGAAAGTCAGGCGGCCATTTAATGTTCGAAATGATGAGGAGAGGAGAGTATAAAAAGAAAAGCAAAAATTAAATCAAGAGAGGGGTAGAGTCTTGGGCAAAAAGAAGAACTTTGGAAAACCAAAAATAGAAAAAAAAAAAAGAAAGCAGAGAGAAAAGAGAGATAGAGGCCGAGACACAAGAGCAAAGGAGAACCCAAAAACACAAAGACAAAAACCTAAAATTAATCTTAAAACATTAAATACAAGTTCCTTAAACTTTGCACATTGATTGGGAATCGTTTCGGATTCGTTTCGGGTTGTTTCAGATCAAATTTCGGTTTTTGGCCGGTTGAGCTTCTAGGACAAATTCCAAGCTTTCAATCCATTTCTTGATCTTCAAAGCATCAAAACAACGTCAAGGTAAACTCCTTCGAGGCCGTAAACCTATTTGCATTGTCTTTTCTGTGCGTTTTCTTCATTTTTGCAACTTTTGAAAACCGGATTGCCTGAATAGAGCCGGGCGGCTGTGTTCATGATGAACAGAGCCAGGCATCTCTGCCCAAAGTAGGCTAGCTTTGTTCTGTAGGGACAGATTTTTGAATCATCCCTATCGACCGAAAATAGTCCGTTTTCCATTTTGCGCTTTCTGCTGTGATCGATTTCAGCCCAAATCCATCCGTATGTTATAAAATTTTGGTTTTCGGATTTCTGTAAGTACGGATATTAGAGTTTTTGATTTTCTCGGGGTTTTATTTTCTGAGTTTCGGGGTTATTTTATCCGAATCGGATTTGTAGTCCAACATTAGCGGACCCCCGAACCCTATAAAATCCCCAGAAAATATTGAAAACGAGCAAAACGGTGTTTTCACAAATGTTTTTGGTGTGTTTATCGCTTTTTGGACCCTAGATGGATGTTGAATTTAGGAACCCATATGAACTAAACCCTGGATTCCAGAATAACAGACCCATAAAAAAAAATAGAAATTTGCATGTAACCGAGCCAATTGTTTTCCAAAAATGATTTTTCAGCATAAAAATTACAGGGTATTTCAAAACCGTTTTCCAAATTCCCAATTATGTTGGATTGACCTGGTTACCCCCTAAATGCATGCCTCCGTTTCCTAAATTCCCAATTATGTCTTATGTGAGTCCTATTTGTTTGTGTAATGTAAATTGTGCTAACCAATTTGTTTTGTAGCTTTTTTATTTTTATTTTCACTGTAATTAATAGATTATTTCGTGTATTTTTAGGCGATTGTAATTTTTAGATCCTCGTGTACTTAGGCGATTGTAATGTGAGGACGAGGGTTTTTACTTTTTATTCGATTGGGTTGTATAATCGGCCTCTACTATTTCCTTGTATATTTTGGATGTATGCTTTATTTTTCCGCAATTTATTTTCTGCATTTTGCTTTAGCATCGGCTGATTAAAAATAAACAAAATTGGGATTAGGAAAAGCTAATAAAGCGAATTAAATATGGTAATGTAAACTGTAAAGTGAAAGCAAGCTAGAGGTTAAGTTACTTGCCCGAACCCTAAATTTCTGGATTAGGTATAGTAGTCTGTCCTCGATAAGGAGCTGTACCAGAATTCCCCGATGAACTGATCCGGGTGGCGACTCTATCACTGATCTCGGGATTTAAGTTTTGAGGTCTTTAAGTTAAAACGGGAAAGTGTTTTCTACAAGGAATTTCCAAATCAAACCAATGATTTTTCCTAATTCAAGATAAACAAAACCCATTTTTCCAAACAAAACCTAAAATAGAACGAAATCGTTTTCCCCGGTTCGCTTTGCCACATTCATGATGATTTCTTTTAAAAGGTCGTCCGCTCACACATGATGCTATAGCAACAGAAGACCCTCCGCATGTGGAGGACAATAGTTATTTTGATGTATTTTTTTATTATTATTATTTATTATGTGAACAATTCAGCCCATAAGGCGTTTAATACAATGCAATTTGATTTCAATTACTTATGTGATATTTTTTCGGATGGGACTATGCATACATACAAACCTTCATTTAATGCCTTTAACATACATGGTGCATCATTATATGAAATGAATCTAGGAACAGATGATGACCCAAAAATGGTATCCATCTTGAAAGATTTCACGCCTGAAGAGAGAAAAGAAATTACAAAAGTACCATAAAAGCATGTGGAAAACTTTATCTGGTTGTACGATGTCATGCGGAGGTTGACAAAGGAATTATTGAACACCAAATTCCAAAGGATTCGAAGACAAAACCAAAAAGCTCCATAAACTCAGAATAGAAAAAGGGGGTGGGCGGGGGTAATCGCAGAATGGGGAATTGATACAGTCAGAGAAATAAGGACACTTACGGCGAATGGAAGTCGGTTCACAGTTATAACCATCAACTACTCCTCAAAGTGGGTAGAAGCAGAGTCATATATGAATGTCACAGCCTAAAAAAGAAGTGTATGTCTAAGTTCAGAAAGAAGAATGTATTTACACGGTATGGCATTCCGCACCATGTCATGGCCGAGAATGGACTACAATTCCAAGAGGCAACAGCACAGTGTTCTAGAATAAAGGGGTTAGACATCATATATCATCTCTATATCACCCATAAGCCAATGGGGTGGTAGAAGCAGCCAATGGTTGTTACTTACAGAGATTGGGTCGACACGTTACCATTTGCCTTGCGAGGACATAGAACTAGCATCATAGTACCCACCGAAGAAACCCCATACTCTTTGGTCAATAGGGTGGAAGCAGTTCTACCAGGGGAAATAGAGACCAAGTCATCAACCCCATCAATCAGGACAAGCTCAGGCACTATTACATGTAAAAAAAAAGCGTTTGATGGATCAAAAATTGAAAAAGTGGTCCATGCAAAAATTAGGACATTCTGATGGATCAAAAACTCAAAAGGATGTCCATGCAAAAGTTAGGATAGAGAGGTGAGCACCATCAGTGAGAAAATCTGCAAAGACCAGTTGATGGCAGTCTTGGGTTCGGTCAAGTTGGATATCATTGCTGATTCTGCTCTTAGCTTCATTTCATCTTTGATGTGCATTGTGCTAAAACATTATTAATGAATGAATGTTTCATTTTGTTCATTTAAATGTCCCAAGTTTGGTCAAGATTGAATTCGGATTATGCATATATGGCTGTGCACATTTCATGTTTGCATGCATCTCACTTCAAAAAAAAAACCCGATAGTTTGAAAACCGAAAGGCGATCTATGAAAAAATTATGATACAAATAAAAGTCTACTGAGTCAAAAACCTAAAAGGGTGGTTCGAGCAAAAGTTAAGATGGTCCGATAGGCTGGAAACCCATAAGGGCAGTTTATGCAAAAATAAGGACAAAAAAAAAAATAGAACCAGCAGCAGTCCGTCAAGCCCCGAGAAGTGTTAAACCAATTCAAATAACAACAAAGGTGAGTATAGTCGAAGAACATTCATTCAGAAATACAAACTCGGCAGAAAAGAAAACCCATGGATATCAGAAGAAGTATCACAATGTATCAAGTCAAATAAACAAGTGTAACATAATAAAGCCCATAGACAAGTGGAATGTACTAAAATATAGAAATCTGAGCCCACAAGTGGGCTGTCATGTCAACAAAAGAAAAAGAAGACTAAGGTTGTCCCTCATCGTCCTGATCGTCCACCTTGTTCTCATCCCCAGTTCCTCAGAGCTGGTGAGCTGAGCCTCCAATTTGTCTACCCATGTGCGGAATGTTTAGTTCATGAACTCCAGATCCTCGACACACCTCTGTAGCCAATCCACCTCTGACCTTAGACGAGTGGACTTGCAGTGATGAACACCAAATGTGGACTACATCAGAATCAACAACATGAATATCATGTCATATAAATGCATACACTTGCAACATACACACACACATGCATACATGCATCAACACTAACTCAAGTGTAGGTACTTACTGTCATCATCATGTTGTCTCGAATCATAAGCGTCCTAAGTATGGAGACGGCCTAACACAGGGCCATCCCTTTAGATACCAGAATCTACATGGGAAACAGTTGCACGAATCAGAAAAATGGGTAACAGTGAGAATCGAAAAGTTGATGAAAGCATGGATACTCACATGAGTGGTATCAAAAGGGGTAGCAGCAGGGTAGGTGTGATCCTTGAGATACAGATCAGCCCAGTACGACTGCCCGGACTCATCAAGTAGCTAAATGAATGGGTCAATTGGGAACTCTAGTTGCCCAAGAATGAAGCCGACAGGGGGGACCACTGGAAGAATCACTAGAGGAGCAGATGGAGCGCCCTCCACCCTCACATCATCATCATGCTTGGCCACCCATATGGAGGAGCTCCCATCACCCTAACTACCTATAGTCTGAGATCCTCGACTGCTGGAGCGCCTGCCAAACAAAGTGCAAGGGTGCTTGCCTCTCCCTTACGACTACAGATAATAAAGGAAGGGTGTCAGTAAATAGTAATTCAGCATAGATAAACAGAAAGTGGAAAAAGAAGCATACCTTTAGCTGCACTGCTCCAGTAGGAGGAAGGAGGTGTGTGGTGGCAAACTGGAGGCAGTCTCCCTCCACTCCATCTATCCCGTAGTTGGATCCAAAAAGGTCGGGATGGTCCGCTGCCAATAGAAGATATGGCCAAAATGGTCCCACGGGCAGAGTGGCTGTGATCTTGCGCCCTGCGGAACCAAAATGCCAATCAGAGACCTGCTCTCCAAGGTACCACTCCAAACTGAAGGGGCACTCCATCACAAATCTCCTAGGCGTTAGCCCCTGAGCATCCCTCACCTCCTGGGGCAACTCAGCTCCCCTCCATGGCTCCTTAGTCAACTGAAATCAAAAAATCGGAAGTTAGAAGATTAGAGAGACAGCTGTGAAATACTAGAATTCAGAATCCATAAGAGGGTTCAAATGTCATCTGATACAAAAACAACCGGTAATGGTCCACACTCTAGTCCATCTTACCCAAGCTGAAACCCAGCCATTATCCTAGTTGGGGGAAGTCAGGAAGCTCAGTGGTCTCTGGAACGTGCACCACCAGCTAAGGGATGAATCTGTACTTATACGCCTAAATCTGCAAAAGGTACATAATCAGAAAGTCAAAAAAAAAAGTTTAGGAGAACTCACATGAAGGATGATCCAAGAGCCCTTCACCTCCTTTTGCTTCCCCCGGGTGCACAGATCGAGGAAATAATACAGCTGAGCCAAGCTGGCCAATCCCCAACATAGGTCCCTCATGTCATCCAGCTAGATCAGTGAAGGGAGAACAGCCAAGTTCAGGTTGCTCTAACCTATAAGGAAAACCAAAGTAGTGAGGGCATGGAGGAGAAAGGCCCTGGCATAGTAGCTCGTATCCTCTACGGTGAATGTAGTGCCCTCAGGAAGCTCAGCTTGCCTCCCTAACCAGTAATCCGGGAGGGCACTGCATTGGATCCTCTTGCCCCGAGGAGTCAGACCGATCAACATGGCGATGACCTCAGGACTGTAGCCCCATCTCTCCAGCGTCTGGTTGAACTCAATGATGTACCCGCCAAAGGGTACTCTAGTGATGGCCGTGAAGTCCTCGGGCGTGACAGTGTACTCCTTGGTCGGGAAATAGAAAGTGTGCATGGAGTCCATCCAATACTCTATCAATGCCGACTGCAGATTGTGGCTCGTCTTAGAAGGATGCTCGCACATGGAGCATACCATCCTTTACAGCCCTTTGGTGTCTACAATCACCCTCATGCCGTCCGATAGTCTTCTATACCACCTCAATGTGTCACACAGCGCCCCGGTCCCGCCATTACCGGACCGATCCTGCAAAACAATGAACTGGGAGTTTTTATAAGCTATTTGGATTGCATATAGCTCACATAAATCAAATAAAATGCATTGGAATTAAAGGAAAAAAAAAAGAAAAATTTCTGGTCTAGCCATTACAACCGTACGGCTATAGTTATAACCACACAGCTATAGCTATGGTCGCGCAGCTGTAGTCTTTAGATATAGAGCCGTGCGGCTCTATTCAAGCATTTTCAGTCTGGCCTTAGAACATAGCCGCATGGCTGTGATTTAGAGCAGTGCGGCTCTATATGGGAAATCTTAACAGCGCGAAGGAAACCATAGGTTTCGTAAAATCACCCCTAAATCGGTTCTAATCACTACTAAATCACTAATTAAAGTCCTTAGGAGCAAAATCTACCCTAAACATGCATCAATTTCATCTAATTTCATCTACATTTACAGGAATTGAAAAAATTTGAAAACAGGAAAAAAATGAGAAAACTGACCAATTTTCAGGATGCATGAGTAGACGGCTGAAGTGTGACGGATACGGGATCATTCCTCTTGACTCCGCAATACTCAACCGAGTCTTGGAGCCTGTACAGGTCGATTATGGACTCGGTGGGTAGAAAAAATTGTCCCTCAGGTAAAACATACCTCGTGTAGGGGGCGGGTTACGAATGAGCAGCTGGGTGGATCATTTTCCTGAGTTTCTTCATCATCTTGGGAGTCGCAAGTTAGGTTAAAGAGTTTAGAGGAAAAAAGAGACAATAAAAGAGCAAGAAAAATGAGTTTGTGAGAAATGAAGCCGTCTGTTCAAGTTTTAGAGGTTTTGCCCATTTCATGCTAGAGCTGCGCGACTCTAACAACGTGGCAAGTCATAGCCGTGCAGCTATAAACTATAGCCGCACGGTTATATCGTTCAAATTAGAGCCATACGGCTCTAACTTACAGGTAAGGAGATTTTCTCAATTTTTTTATAATTTTCGTTTATGCCGATATAATCCTGAAAAGGGTACTCTTTGCTTTTTGCAGGTATTTAGGGGGAAATAACCCAAGCCGTATTTGTTCTTGATCGAAGGGGTAAAAATTTTTGTTTCCAAAATTATTGATCAAGGAATAAATACACACTCTTGACGCAACTTCAAAAATTAGCATCCCTTTTGATCGACTTCAACACCCCTTCCGGGTCGACTTCATAATTAGCGCCCCCTGGGCCGACTTTAAACTACTTCAGACTTAATGCCCCTTGGGCCAACTTCATAATCAATGCCCCTTGGGCCAACTTCAGAATCAGTGCCCCTGGGCCGACTTTAAATGACTTCAGAATCAATGCCCCTTGGACGGACTTCAGAATCAGCGCCCCCTGGGCTGACTTTAAATGACTTCAGAATCAATGCCCTTTAGACCAATGTCAAATGACTTCAAAAACAAACGCCCCTTTGGGCCGACTTCAACATCACCGCCCCTTAGGCCAATTTCAAGATTATTATTTTTCCACCGAAAGCCAACTTTAAGCCAAAGCTCCTAGAGCTAACCTTGGAATCATTGCTCCACAAAGAGCCAAGCCAAAGCCCCCAGCTGGATGTTGCGTTGGACTTCTCCAACAAACCGAGGTGTCAGGTATGTTTTCTTTCCTTTTCTCACCATGCTCCCAATCACGAGACCAAACCTAATCCAGGTTTAACAGCCAGACCACGAATCGACTTTGATCCCATAAGGGGCAGCCTGTGAGCACAGGTTTTTCCGACCTCTGTGATGAGAGACCTATGTTAACTGTTAAGCAAACGAACGTGAATTCGACTTGAGAATGAGCGGGACATCACTTGGAATATCTCAAACACTCTGAAAACTTAGCGGTCCTCGATCCGAAACCCCGAGAAAGGTCCTTCGAGTGATTTGCGGGCTTAGTGGTGAGTGTGAGATTTAGAAGAATCTATCACGGCTCTGATTAGAGATGCATGGCTATAGTTTCACAACTACAACCGCGCAACTATAATTCCAGAGCCGCACGACTATAATACTACAACCGTGTGGCTCCAGCGAGTGGTTAGATTACATCCCAAATAATCGGAATCAGTCTTGGACAGGCAAAAAATCCCAAAATTAAGGGGATTGATTCTGCTGAGATTTGAAGTCTTAATAGTAGAAGAAGAGGGGAGACAGAAATCAAGAGAAAATTCAAAAAAAAAAGAGAGAAAAAAAGAAGAGAAAAAAAGAAAAAGAAAACTAAAAGAAGAAGACCAGAACAAAAAAACATAAAAATAGACTTCGAAAGACTCAGGGGGAGGGTTTCCAGTGACTTTCATTCATTTGGGACTATTCTCAGGCTTTGTTCGAGTTGATTCGGGATTCACATTCAAGTATTTCGAAGTGTTCACGGGATTCTAGGCGTATTCCAATGTTCAAATCCAATTACGGTTGCCAAACACACTGAAACATCAACAAGGTAAACTCTGAGAGGCCTTAAACTCGTACTTGTTTAATTTCTGTTGTGATTTTTTTGTGTTGTGATTTTTTTGTGTTGTAATTTGTTGGGATTCGTCACGGGAAACCGACCGATAAAAGCGGAAAGACGCGTCGATTTCCTCGAATCCGGCCCAGGAGCTTAAGATGTGGAAATCCAAAACATAAAGGCAGAAAAGAGGGTTTCAAAAACTAACCTCAAAGTCTCTCTAAGAGACGGATGCAGACTGCAGAAACCAAGTGCAGGTTTCCTCCACCGATGCGTACACGAACGGCTCTCGGACCGAGTTCAATGTGTACGATCCAATGGGCCCGTCTTTATGTTGGCAGTAGGCCAAGGCCCACAGACTGCAGGTGGGCTCTAGCAAGCCACTGTAGCCCCCAATTAAGACGGAGTAAGCAGTCAAACTGAAAACGTAACCCAGTAGTTTGAACTTGTAAATCCCATGTCGCTGATATCGGTGTCCAACACAGAGGCATGGAAGTATCACCCTCCTTGTGTCTGGACATTTACTTGATACTGAATGAACTGATGCTCACAAACAAGATCCAATCTTGTTTGGGTGCGGCCGCACACTTATCAGTAACATTCTTCAAGAGGCCATTGATATCGTCTCAGTGAATCACTGAGTGACATTCCCTTCTGCATATCCATAGTACTGCCATGCTCATTGACACACCCGAACGTACCCATACTTGGCACCCTTTTACAGGCCCGTTAGGCATACACCAAAGTGTGCCGCTTCACATGCAGCACCATCATATGGTCCGGTCTAAGGACTTATACAAGTACTACACGAGAATCATTTGTGATACTATACCATGTAGATTCCCGTTAAGTGGATCAATCCAGTACCATGCCCTTTTTGCATGTACCCATTAACCTGGTTGACATTCCATGTACTATGACCGGTAAGACACCGCCATACAACCAGACTAATGATAGTCTTTAGTTCCATTCATTCCCATGATTGGAACAGACTACGGAAAACTTCATGGCCATATCGTTCTCCCTATCCATAGTCTTACTGCCAAGTGCCTCACACTTGACAACATGGATATGGATATGTCCATAGGATACTCTATTTAAAATATAGCACAAGACATATAATAAATAGATTAATGCCTTTATTTCCTTAACACAAATTGTATAGTACATAAAGTTCACGTTAATGTACAAATGTATTATACAAACACAAGGACCAATGCCTCGGGACTAGGGCATTTCCAACATAATTTCTGGAAACTAGCTGTTTGATTACACCCGTGCAGCTTTAATTAAAGCCCAGTGCCTATAATCACTTAGAACAGAGCCGAGCGGCTGTAATAGCTTAGAGCAGAGCCGAGCAGCTGTAGTTTTATAGCCGTACGGCTATGTTCTTCAGGATAGAAACCTGAAAAAGCCCTAAAATTGACCGAAAGCAACTAGAATCCATTTTGTTTATTTTGTTATGATTTATTTCGATCCAATCACATTCGTTGTATTCTGAATTATGGTTTTTGGTTTTCATTGAACGTTGATGTGAGATTTTCAAATTCTTTGGTTTTGGTTTTTGAGTTTTGGGCTTGTTTGATCCAAACTGGACCCACTGTCCAGTTTTAGCAGACCCCCACGTTAATCAAAGTCCTTAGAAACCATTGAAAACGATCAAAACAGTGATTTTCAAAGCAAAGAAAACCAATTTCAGGTTCTGGATGCTATAGCCATATGGCCATAGTGATACAGCCGCACGGCTGTGGTTCTATAGCTGCGCGGCTGTATCTTCCAGAAGGAGGCAGAATCACGGGACGACCTGCATGGACGTTGTCGCGTGATGCTGTCTTCAAAATCAAATCATTTTTTCCGTGTTTGCTGCTTTTGGACCTTAGATGGATATTTGGAATTAGGAACCCCTGCGAATGAAACCCCAAGTTTCGAAATAACCGACCCACTAAATGGAGAAATTTGCATGTAATTGAGTTAAACCATTTCCCAAAATGTTTTCAAGCACAAAAAATCTACAAAGCGTTTCTAAAACTGTTTTCCAGGTCTAACCGAGTAAGTCACCTGGACTTCTCGGTTATCCCCTAACTGCATGCTCCCACTTCCTAAAATCCCTATTCTATCCTGTATGAGTCCTATTTATGTTTGTAATATAATTGTGCTTACCAATCTGTTTTGTAGCTTTTATTTTTCTTTTTTATCATTTTGTATGTATTTTATAGATTAATCATGTATTCTAGGCGATTGTACTTTTTAGATCTACGTGTATCTAGGTGGTTGTAATGGTGAGGATGAGAGCTTTTTTCTCTTTTTGGGTTGTAACAAGCAGCCTCTATCTCTTTTTTTTTTTTGGTTTTGATGTATGGTTTATATTTCCGCACTTTAATTTTATGCAATTTATTTCTGTTGTTTGAATGAGCATGGGCTAAATAACAAAAGATCAAATGGATAGAGAATTAAGTGAGTACAATATTATCATATGTACTTATAAATGAATACAAGCTTGAGGTTGAATAGGTAAGTTGCCCGAACCCGAAATCTCTGGATTAGGTATAGTAGTCCACGCTCAGTAGGGAGCTATACAGGAATTTTTCGGATGAGATGATCTGGGTGGCGACTCTGTCACTGATCTTGAAATTCAGGTTTCGAGATCTTTAAGTAATAAAACGGGATTTTCTAAAATGTAAAAACTAGTTTTCCAAATAAAACGGGATTTTCTAAAATGTAAAAACTAGTTTTCCAAAACTCACATCCAAAGAAAAGGTTCTCTACAAAAAAGATTTCCAAAACAAATCAATGGTTTTCGTAAGTAAGATACAAAACCCGTTTTCAAAAAACAAAACAAATCCAAAAACACTCTCTTCTTTTTCCCCAGTTCGCTTCGTAGCGTTCCGCTTTAAAAGGTCATCCGCTCACACTGGTCCAGTTGGTCTGACCGAAAGTACCTTAACCCGATGACTAGATTAGATTGAGCCACTTTAAAAACCCTTTATTACTTGACTCGTCATTACCTGTGCATCCAACGGGTTGGACCGGTGACCCAGTAAAACGGGGCAAGCAAATACTCCTAGGCATTAATATTATTTTAGCTATCATTTAATTAGTGAACTCTAATTACTAAAAACATAATAAAAAAAATCTTAGCCTCTAATGATGAAGCAATATAATTGAATTCGTGATGGTTGAATATTATTAAGTTGATGCACATTATTATTAAGAACAAATTTTGTTGTCAGTGTTGGTAGTTACCGTGTTGAATTTGTGATGTTTAATAGGTTTATCAAAACCAGTTCAATTCTAGTTCAATCCAGATTGAACCTCTAACCCTGGATTCTCTATCTCTCCGGGTTAAGTGTCGGGGACGAGTTTGATAACCATAGTTTTTACTAACTCTTATCATAATATTTTAAATTATTTTTAAATTTAATTATCATATGGTTTTAATCTTTATAATAATATTATTTTTTGATAAAACTAAATTTTTATTTATGGAAGTACTATATTCAAAAACCTTTGCTATTGTATTATTTTACTTATCTATCTTATGTGTAGTTTATGTCAATTTATTAATTAGTTAATTTTACATTATTTTATGTTAGAAACATAAAATTTAAATACAATTTATATAATTAAATTGCAGATTACAAGAAACTGGAAATGAAATAAGTTTAAGAACAGAAATTAAGACCAAAATACTTGTCAACTTAACAACCAAAGAAACAGTAGAGCTGAGACCTGAAATCACAGTCTCCTTAAGACAATTATCTGCTCGTAGTTGGTGATTTGTCTCCTAGGATACAACAGCTCTTAAAAGTGAACTCAACTATGCAAGGTAAACTATCACCGGAAAGAACAAAAATAGGCAGCCTATTATGATAGAATCAGAATTGCAGAGAAAAAGGAAGGGAATATCGGATTTCTAGTATCTCTACAACTGATGGAGAGCAAGAAGAAATAGGCAGTAGGAGGATTGACAGCTTGGAATTAAATGACATTAATTGGATTAATTCTCTTATTAAGAGAATTTATTTTGCAGTTATATTTCCATTCAAAAAATAAAACTGACAAAAATATGAAGAGGCTCAAAAATAGCTGGAGAAAATTAGTTGGACCGAAACAAAAACTAGGTAGGCCTGTTATGACTCATTTCAGTCTGGCATTAGCGAAGTCCACTTCATGCAGGTGCGCATTGGACCTTTGAAGGCTCGGGGCTAGGATTTGCAACCCCCCTGCGTGCGTAAGAGAGAGCCTTTTAGTTTACACAAGTTAACACTTTACAAAAGTGTGTTTCAATATAAACACCTTTGCCTCGTTGTTTTTTTCCCATGTGGGATAAGTTCACTTGACCCAATATTTCTTCATATATTCCATTTCATTAAGCTAACTTTTAGCAACAATTTCTCATTCACTACTTGTTTGTTTTGGGTAAATTATATACCATTGGAAAGCTCACGTTACATACTATACAATGACACTAATCATTTGATTTAATACACTTTCTTTCTATAATATAGTTTGATCCAAATTTGACAAATAGTCACTAATATATAATCCAATATTTTTCAAATTTTCAACAATCCCCCACATGAATGAAATTGATTGACAAAAAGAAAGATCAAAATTGAAGTGGTGATAGTAAACTATAGTTGATATTTGTATAGCATAGGTAGGCATCAACCCTTGAACCTTCCCTTGTGCTAGTATATTTACTTTACTGGCTAACTAGTAGACACGATGTTCTTGAACTATTCTGCCATTTGTGTAGATGACGACATACCTCACACAAATACCAACATAACACAGTTTTTGGTTCTTACGGTTATGTCCTTTATGGTCATGGACATCTCTTAGTTCTTCAAGAGTTTTAGATAACTAAGCCCCATTAGTCTGTTTTGAAGTGACCCCACTTCACTCTCACATAGGTGATGTCTTTTGCTTAAACTTTTGATGTACAAAGAATCATTAAAAGCATAGCTTAACCTTTTCACGTTTTATCACTATTTACATCACATGAATGGAAAAGGGGTTGACCCCCACAGTGACCTCACAAGGTCTATGCAATTAGGTTGTCCTATTGAACCTAGATCTTGGGATCTCCAGTTAACAAGGTTGGGTTTTCCTTCACATAGCACCTTAAATATTCATGGGCTTTAGTCCCATTCCCCTCGATGTCTTTTCAACTTTATCTTGGTTTAAGCCTTTGGTTAGTAGATTTGCAGTGTTATCCTTTGAACCTACAAAGTCAATAGAGATAACTCCCATTGAGATCAATTGTCTAACGGTATTATGACGACGGCGCATGTGTCTCAACTTACCGTTGTACATAATATTCTGTGCTCTTTTAATCACTGCTTGATTATCGCAATGTATACAAATTATGAGCACAGGCTTTGGCCATTCTGGAATATCTTTTAGGAAATTTCATAGCCATTCAACTTCCTCTCTGGCTTTATCCAAGGCTACAAACTCAGTTTCCATAGTGGATCTAGTTATAATCGTTTGCCTTGAGGATTTCCAAGACACTGCTCCTCCTCCTAGAGTGAACATGTACCTATTTATACCTTTAGAATTCTTGATGTCAGCTATCCAACTGGCATCAGAATATGCTTCTAGTACCGCAGGTTCTCTCGTATAGTGCAAACCATAATTACGAGTATACCACAAATACCTTAGTATTCTCACGATAGCTACCCAAAGAGTCTTTCCTGGATTACTAGTATATCTGCTTAAACTACTTACAGAGTAAGCAATATCAGGTCTTGTACAACTCGAAAGGTACATCAGACTACCTATAACCCTAGCATATTCCACTTGGTCTATGCCTTCGCCTTTGTGTTTGGACAAACTTTGACTAATGTCTAACAAAGTTTTGGCTGTACCAGTATCATCTTTCTTAAACTTATCAAGTATCTTGTCCACGTAGTTTGATTGAGTTAAAATGAGACTGTTAGGTGAACATTTAACTTGAATGCCTAAAATCATGTCCGCCAATCCAATTTCTTTCATGTCAAATCTGGAATTTAACATGTTCTTGGTCTCTTTACCATCTTCTCATTGCTTCCCACAATGAGTATGTCATCAACATACAAGTATAGGATAACATATCCTTCATTTGCAGTTTTGACATAAATACATTTGTCACACTCGTTGATACGATAACCACTAGCCATCATGGCATCATCAAACTTTTTGTGCCATTGTTTTGGTGCTTGCTTTAAACCGTATAAAGACTTCACCAATTTACAGACTTTCCTTTCTTGACCTAGAACTACACAACCTTCAGGTTGTTCCATGTGATTTCTTTTTCAAGATCTCAATTCAAAAAATTTGTCTTCACATCCATTTGATGTACCACAAGATTCTATAGAGGGGCAATTACAAGTACCATCCTAATGGATGTTATTCTCGACACTGGAGAATAAGTATCAAAGTAGTCAAGGCCTTCCTTTTGTCTATAACCTTTTATAACCAAATAGGCCTTTTACTTATCAATTGTTCCATCAGCTTTCAATTTCCCTTTGAAAATCCATTTAGAACTTAGTGGTTTAGTCCTGGGAGGAAGATCCAATCAATCTCACTCGTTATGGCTTCTTTCCATAAAGGACTTTCCGTTGACCTTATAGCTTCTTTGTAAGTTTGTGGTTTAGCCTCTAACATATAGGTTAGAAAATCTGGACCAAAAGATTTTTTTGCCCTTGCCCTTTTACTTCTTCGAGGCATAACCTCTATGTCTGTCTCATCCTCTACTTGAAGATCTTAAACATTCTCTTCGCCCTCTTGTTGAAGTTCTTCACCATTCTCGACTTTTTCATGTTGACCATCTTGACTGTTGTCCTCAACAGTCCCATAAGACTGTTTAGATCCCGACCCCATATCATTTTGTTTGCATGGAAACACGTTTTCAAAGAACGAGGCATCCTTTGACTCCATGAATGTATTCTTGTGTATTTCTGGGTTTTTAGATTCATGCACAAGAAACTGATACGCGTTACTGTGTTCCGCATATCTAATGAAAATACAATCCACTATCTTTGGACCTATTTTCATTCTCTTAGGTAATGGAGCCATTATCTTTGCAAGACACCCCCACACTTTCAAGTAATTATATGAAGGTTTTCTACCTTTCCATAATTCATAAGGGGTTTTGTCTTGTTTCTTATGGGTTACCTTGTTTAAAAGGTAATTTGTTGACAACACAGCATCCCCCGACATGTTTTGTGGTAACCCAGAACAAGTTAGCATCACATTCATCATTTCCTTTAAGGTAGGATTCTTGCATTCAGCTACATTGTTAGATTGAGGAGAGTATGGTGGTGTTACTTCGTGAATAATACCATGTTAGGAGCAAAACTCACCAAATGGTGCAACATATTTACCACCACGATCACTTCTTACCACCTTAATCTTTTTATTAAGTTGGTTTTCTACTTCTTGCTTATAGAGAACAAATTTCTCTAAAGCCCCATCTTTGCTTTTAAGCAAATACACATAATAGTATTTTGTGCTATCATCTATGAAGGTAATAAAATATTTATTTCCTCCCCTTGATTGAACAAACTTCAAGTCACAAATATCTGTGTGTATAAGATCAAGTGGTTCTGAATTTCTTTCAACAGAATGAAATGAAAATCTTGTCAATTTTGTCTCTACACAAATTTCACATTTATGGTCTTTATCAATTTGAAACATGGGGATATTATTCAAGTTAATTAAATGTCGCAACGTGTTAAAATTAACATGTCCAAGTCTACTATGCCATAAATTAGAAGACTCAATAATATAAGCAGAAGAAACATTGTTCTCATTTATTTCAATTGAATTTGATTTACAAGAGATAGAATTAAATTTGAACATGCCATTACATTCATATCCCTTGCCCACATACATACCCCTTTTAGACAAAATAAATTTCTGAGACTCAAAAACCATCTTAAAGCCATGTGAGCTCAAGAGGCTCCCAGAAACCAGATTCTTTATCATTTCTGGAACATACATGACGTTTTGCAGCTTCATTTCTTTCCCAGAAGTCATTTTCAGAATGACAATTCCATGTCCCTTGATCTTTGAAGTAGTAGAATTATCCATGTAGAGATTCTCTTCTTTCTTTGTAAGAGTCAATCCAGCAAAAGACCCTTCATCACAGCAAATCTGGCGTGTAGCACCAATATCAAGCCACCATTCTCTTGGCTTCGAGTCAACCAGGTTAACTTCAGAAATCACTGCATACAGATCGATGTTATACACATCTTTAGCAATTTCTTCCACAGCATTTGACTCTTTTTTGTTGACCCTTTTTGGTAGCCTAAATTAGAGGACTTGTGTGCCATTTTGTTGCAATTGAAGTATTTCCCATTAAACTTTGGTTTCTTGGAAATGCCCCCTGTGAGCGGATGACGTTTTTGAGAGAAGGAAAATGCGCCGCAAGGCGAGCCGCTTTTCGGGGGTTTTCAGTTTTAGTGGAAATTCGGTTTTGGAAACGTCATCATTTATTTCATAGAAGAATTGAGACCTAGATCTCGAAAGAAAATGTAAGAGTCGCCACCCTATTCACCTCAACTGGGAAATTACAGCGTAGTCGAACCGGATGAGGGCTGTTACACTTTCCAGAGATCTAGGTCCGTAGAAGTCCCTTATTTCATGTCTAATCAAAATAAATTTGGCCAATGTTCGTTGGTAGCACTTCATATTTCTAAGATCGATTTTCCATTGATTTAATCATGCGGCGTACATGTGGATAAAAGCGATAAGTAAATTAATTATTTACAACCCAATTGAATCACAACAAAACTATCACCGAGGATACATTTGTATAATTTGGGAATCGGGGTACAATCGCCTATTTTACATGAGTATCTAGTGCATTAAAAAATAAATAAAAATAAACTAAATTAAATTAAATTCCTGCAAAACAAAGGTTAGCACAAATATATGCAACATGTTGGACTCAAATAGACAAAACAGGAAAATGAGAGATTTTGGGACATGCATTTAGGGAATAGTCGGGTAAACTCGGCTAGTTCACCGGACTAGACTTGGAAAACGGTTTTGAAACGTTCCTGTGTTTTGTTTCATGAGAAAATACATTTTTGAAAATATTTTCTTTTACCGGTTCATTTCCATTTAGCATGTAGTGGGTCGGTTTTCAAGAGATTTGGATCCCCGTCATTGTTTTGTTTTAATTGCAACAACACGAAAAATAAATCTATGGTCGTGAATGCATGAGATGAATTTATTTTGGTTTATTTTTTATGATGTTCTGATTTTTATGCATTTTTTATAATTTTTCCCTTTTTGGGGATTTTTGTGAATTTTTATGAATTTTTTGTGATTTTCTATTGCTGACCAGAAACCACAGCTGTGAGGCTGAGATTACAGTCATACGGTCGTAAACAGAGTCGTGCGACTCTAATTACAGTCGTGCGACTCTAGTTTATTTTGGATCAGGAAATTGCTAAAATTATTTAGATCGACAGGATTTAGTGCCGTGGTGACGAATCACAGTCGTACGGATGTAACTATAGTCGTACGACTGTAATTACATCCGTACAGATGTTCAACCTTTCCAAAACCAGAAAACTTGCATTTTGGTGTCAAGATTATTTTGTGCATGAAAATGAACCAAAACACCCAGAAAACAAAGCAAAACACTAGTTTTCAGATATAGTTACCCTTGTAGCATGGATCCACTGTCGATTTAACCAAAGAAAACACCTTGAATGGGCTCCGGATTGCTTCTCCTCCTTATAATGTTAGGGTACAACAATAATGTCCAAAAATTCCAACAAGCCAATGATTTAGATGATTTTAAGTTCTAGAATCAATTGTATTTGGTATGCCAAGTTCTTAACCTATGATTTCTATCCAATTTTAAACCTTACAACACAAAGATCAAGAAGAAAAGAGTAAAAGAAAGTATTATGTGAATATCTTTTCCTTCTCTTCTTTTCCCTTCTCTTAACGCTAGGAACTCTCTTCAATCGAAATTTCTGTGTTTTTGGTTATCTGGTTGTCGCCCCTCCTAATCTGCAATCATTTTTGCTTTATTATGGGACAAGAAGATAAGAAAACACCTCCAAAATCCACCAATTCCTCTCCTAAGTGGGCTTGGCTGGAATGTCAGAAAATAGATCTACAGTCGTACAATTGTAATTTATCGGCAACTATAGTCGTACGACTGTAGTTAGAGGTGGACGACTGTAAAGTTTGGTCGTTTCTTTGACTTTGGCTGAAAATTTAAATTACAGCTGTGGTAATGGAACTACAGTTGTACGACTGTAAATTCAAGGTGCATGACTGTATTCTTTTCTCTTTTTTTTGGGGGGGAAAAATTCCGTGTTCACACCCCTTTTAGGTCCCAATTTGGACTTAGATCCAGCAGGTTGTTGGCCCTTCTTGGGATCTTCTGTTGATTAGCAGTAACAAAAGATTCCTCTCTGATCTTTTATTGTCTTCCTCAATACGAAGTCGGATAATCAGATCCTCAACAGACATCTCTTTCCATTTATGCATAAGATAGTTTTTGAAATCACTCCAACTAGGTGGCAATTTCTCAATGATTGTAGCCACTTGGAAGGTTTTACTAGTCTCCATCCTTTCAGCTTGCATCCCATGGATCAAAAGCTGGATTTCTTGCACTTGACTCACAACAGATTTGGAATCAATTATTTTGTACTTAAGGAATTGGCCTACTAAGTATTTCTTAGCATCAGCATCTTCAGTTATGTATTTCCTATCCAAGGAGTCCCACAATTCCTTTGTAATTCGTTTAACAGTGTAAACCTCATACAAATCAAGAACTAATCCATTCAGAATGTGTTTTCTGCAAAGGAAATACAAATGATTCCAACCATCAACAGCTAACTAAATAGATGCATCCACCATTCCCTCTGGTACAATAGGAGGATCTTCTTTCAGCAATCTATGATATTGCATGCTAGTCAAGTAGAAAAGCATTTTCTGTTTCCACATCTTAAAATTCACTATATTAAACTTTTCAGGTCTTTCAGGCACTGTTACTAGGTATGAACCTGAACCAGCTACAGGACCATTAGGCATAACAAGCCACCGTTTTGTCCATTTTGGTTATTCTGGCCTTGGACAATTTCAGAACCATTGCCTCCAGTAGGTGGGACAATATCAGCCATTTTTCAATCTGAAATTTCAAACAAACAAAGTTAGTGAAATTCCAAAATCAACAAATCAAATACAGAAAATGAATCATAAATAAGAACTGTTAATATAGAACAACAAATGTTCAAACAGTCCAAAAGAACACAGTAAAAGGTCCAAAGAATTTCTCCAAATGTAAAGGTATTAAATATCTAGAATGTCAAGGTAATCCTGTAAAACTTGACAAAGTACTACGAATAATTGTCTTAAGAATGTTAGAAACAGGAAATTGAAAATACAATTTATGTAAGTAAATTGCATATTACAAAAAACTGGAAATCAAATAAATTTAAGAACAGAAATTAAGACCAAAATACTTGCCAACCTTAACAACCAAAGAAACAGTATAGCTGAGGCCTGAAATTGTTGGAGATTGTGCCCTAAGGCCAATATTGGATTATGTAATTTGACTTCTAAGATTAATCTAGTGTAGATTAATATTATCATTTATGTTTGTATGTTAGCATTTATGATAAGTATCCATGAATAAATCGTGTTATTCTAAATATCCCTAGTCGATTGTTATTATGGGAATAATAACAAACTAAGACTAGTGTGAGTGATAATGGATAATTCATAAGATGAATATAGTGTATACAGATACAGATTATACTCACGGGTAATATGTTAGAGAACATGTTACTGGAGACCCACTATGAGATCAAGTTCATGGTCATGTGTCACAACTGATCTTGATTATAGTAGTGTCATTAGCTGATTCCTTTGACCTGAGGTCACCATTGATTCCGGGATGAACTCATGTTGTGCTTTGACGCAGTCAAACGCTGCTTGTAACAGAGTAGTTATAAAGGCTGTGATTGGGTACAATATGACTCATGCTTTGGGATGTGAGTGACAGATATGGGATTTTGTCCCTCTCTAACAAGAGAGCGATATCACTGGGCCCCTCGATAAGTAAGACTGTTAAATGCATGGCCGTGCTCAAATAATTGATAGAGTATCACTTGATTTGTCTAAACAGTTTACTTTGAGATCGAGAAAGCATATGATTAATTATATAAGATTGACAAGTGTACCATGTCTTATGATTAATCATGATATCAAAGAGACAAAAGGGAATATGACATTCTATAAATAGGTATTGTGTGACATCCCTAACTTTCTTAGCATGCAATGGCGGAAAACATTACATAAAGTCTAGGACATCATTATAAAAGAAACTTCCAATTATGCCTCTGATTAATACTACACGTGTTCATAAAATACGTACTCCCAAATTTAATTCTAAGTGATAAATAATAATTCAATACGAATAATACTTCAATGACAAAAACCTAAAAGTTTAGAAAATCTGAAAATCTCAATTCTAAAATGTTCATAACAACTATTTAATGTCTACTCAAAGCAATCCCTCCACACAATCCCAAGGACGGGCGTCAGGCATCATTCAATCATCACCGGCATAATCTGAAAATATCAACAGCGCCACTTAGTGACGAGTAACTAACAAATCCCAAACATCAATTTAAAGTTTGCATAAAATGACGATAGTTCACAAATATATGTTATATTAATTAATCAAGCACCGTAAGGGTAATAAACAACAATCATCATTCATACAAGTGTACATACTTACGATCACAATCCTTGTAATAGGGAACGTACCTCGTTTAACAAGCCGCTCCAACACATATCACATAGATCATATCATTTAAGTAGCAAAACATCAATCAAAGAATAAAATTCCAAGTCAAGTCATACAAACTAGATGCATACAACCGTTTAGAACAAGGAATTGTATCATGAACATGACATTATTTCATTTACACAATAACCATTATTAGTTTCCTAATACACAAATTCCAAAGTCACAAGATAGCTTACAAACCTCACTATCACAGCCAAGCATCAAAATCACATTGTAATCAACATTAACATGCAATTACATTCTTAACCGTTGATTAACATCAACTTATGTATATGCGTACAACTCATTGCATTAACCTATACACTTGTGCTTATAGGGAGTTTGGCAGCAGACGCTGCAGAGTGCCATGAACCTAGGGCTTACCTCTGCGGAGAGCCATGAACCTAGGGCTTACCTCCTTAACACATTGAGTACCATGAACCTAGGATTTACCTCAGAATGCCATGAACATAGGTCTTACATCATAATGCCATTAACATAGGTCTTACATCACCGAGTGGCATGAACCTAGGGCTTACCTCGGAATTTAGGTTGCTGTCCTAGTGCCTACCAATCAAACATGGTAAACACTTTGCCAAACTAACCAAAGCACAGCTGTATAAATCACCACAACTCAAATTAATTACTATAATCATACCAATATCAAAAGGGTGCCATTAAAATAGGTCTTATTCCCAAAACATAGCACAATACATCAATAAACACAAGGTGCCATTAAAATAGGACTTACCACAAACTCAATTTCATAATTCCAACATGTATTAATTTACCAAATCATATTTGTAATTATTATATTTCATGTCATGAGTTCTAGCATAAAATTTCTAGAATCAAATTATGCTTTACACACATTAAAAATAAATTCAGGCCTAAGGTGACAATTTCAGAATTCATAGTTCATGCCTCAACTTGCACATAATATTCCAGTAGGTTAGACTCAGAATTCAGCATGGCAATACAAAGGAAAATTTAGCCTTACATCTCAGGAACACAGGCCAACTTAAATCATGCAATTCGGATTCCTATAGCAAAAGATATTAAGGAAACACTAAAAACATGCAATCTGTAAATTCACTTCAGACCACTGCACATAGTCTGACTTCAACAGACAAAACAGGTGTGTTACTCACTGATTTAGCAAAAATAATATAAAGCAACATTGAACATCAGAATTTCAGGAATACATAGAATTTTGTTTCATGGCAAACGGAGCTACAGAGAGAAAATAAAGCCAAAATCAACACAAACTGTACAAACTGAAATTCAGCAGTTCCAGGAAATCGGCACAGTGCACATAAGGCAGTTTCAACAGGGAATACGAGCACTTTACTCACAGAATTTGCCAAAATAGTATAAAACAACCTTGTACATTTATGTCTCAGGAAAACACAGAAAGTTGAATCATGCCAATCGGAGTTATATAACGAAAATAAAGCTAAAATTATCACAACCTGTACAATCTGAAATTCAGCAGTTCAAGAAAAATCGGCACAATGCACATAAGGCAGTTTCAATAGGGAATATGAGCACTTTACTCACGGAATTTGCCAAAATAGTATAAAACAACCTTGTACATTTATGTCTCAGGAAAACACAGAAAGTTGAATCATGCCAATCGGAGTTATATAACGAATATAAAGCTAAAATTACCACAACCTGTACAATCTGAAATTGAGCAGTTCCAGCATAAAACCATTCGAAACATGCATATACATATTTCTTTCAACCCTTAACCTAATTATCATCATTTTATACCAGTAACATACATGCTTAAATTTCAATATACAAGATTATTATCTCAACATGCAATCAATAGGAACCTATCACGCAATCTATGAAAGCTTTAAATCGATATTAGAGTTTGTTTGTTACCTCGATTGCAGTGAGGTCGGTCACTAGAGTAAAAACAGAAATTAGGAGAGGGTGCTCCTCGATTTAGGTCACGAACTTAATCCGATGATTCCCAAAGAGAAGAAACTTCAGAAAATTACAGAAAAGAACAAAGTTCTTAGCAAGTTTCTAAGGAGTTAAAAGATGGAATAAAACCGATTGGGATTCCTTACCTTCAGAAAGATGAATGATTTCCTCAACTGAGACAATGGAATTTCGGAATTCACAAGAATGATGCAAGGCTGGTTTGAGTGAAAGAGAGAGGAAGAGAAAGAATAAATTTCAGCTAGGGTTAGAGGAAATTTCGAAATTTGTAGTGTTAAATAGGAAATAGAAGTTGATTTGATGAAGGAAAGGTAAGTGGGAGAGATTTGCTCCACTAAGTTGGTAGTTTCTGATTTGAATTGGTCAAACTAAATAAAAGGGATATATAAAATAGTAAATTTCGGATTTTATGGGATTTTATGTCTCCCAAACCAAAAATATAAATCCTAAAGAAAATAACTAAATTAAGCTAAGTTGGGTTCGAACTCTAGACCTCTAGTTATTAAACACATCTCTCTACCATTAGGCCAAAGCCTACGAATTGTTATAAGCATACAAAACATCGGTTAAATGCAAAAATGCTCACTCATATGCACACATCACAACATAACTAAGTCAACTTATATCTGGGGCGTTACAATCCTCCCCACTAACAAAAAGTTTCGCCCTCGAAACTCAAGGACAAAAGAGTAAGCTAGGTTCTAACCTTGATTAGTTGCAAACAATTCCGGATATTTGGATCTCATGGTCTCTTCTAGCTCCCAAGTAGCCTCTTCAAACTTCTGGCTACGCCAAAGCACCTTTACCAAAGGTATCTCTTTTCTCCTGAGTTTGCGAACCTGACGGTCGAGGATCTGAATAGGCTTCTCCTCATATGTCAAATTGGGTTCCACCTCCACCGAATCCACAGCAATAACGTGAGAAGGGTCGCTCACGTATCTTCGTAGCTGTGAAACATGGAATACATTATGAACTTTTGCCAATTCCGGTGGTAGAGCCAACCGATATGCAACTTCCCCAATCCTTTCAAGCACTTCATATGGACCAATATACTTGGGACTGAGCTTGCCTCTCTTGCCGAACCTCATCACTCCCTTCATAGGAGATACTTTCAGCAATACCTTGCTACCGACTTCGAAGGTAAGAGGTCTTCTCTTGAGATCTGCATAAGACTTCTGACGATCCTGGGCAGCCTTCATATTCGCTTGAATCACCTTCACCTTCTCAACTGTATCCCGAATCAATTCCGGACCCAACACCAATGTGTCACTAATGTCGTCCCAGCATGTCGGACTACGACATTTCCTCCCATAGAGGGCTTCATACGGGGCCATACGGATACTAGCGTGATAGCTATTGTTATAGGAGAACTCTACCAAACTCAGACATTTCACCCAAGATTTCTGGAAGTCAAGAGCACATGACCGCAACATATCCTCTAAGGTTTGGATTGTCCTCTCCGTCTGTCCATCTGTAGCAGCATGAAAAGCTGTACTCAACTTCAACCTAGTGCCCAAAGCTTCTTGCAATGATGTCCAAAAATGTGACAAGAACCGTGGGTCACGATCTGACACAATCTCCCTAGGCACACCATGTAGCCTTATAATTTCACTCGCATATGCCTCAGCTAACTGCTCCATAGACCAGGTCTTCTTCATAGGAATAAACCGAGCCACCTTGGTCAAACGGTCTATAACAACCCACACTGTGTCTAAACCATTAGCAACCTTTGGTAAACCCGACACAAAGTCCATAGAAACCGAGTCAAACTTCCATGCTGGAATAGCCAAGGGCTGCAATAATCCCCCAGGCCTCTGATGCTCAATTTTCACCTTTTGACAAGTCAAGCACCGGGCCACAAACTCAGCTACCTCTTTCTTCATTCTAGGCCACCAAAACTGCATCTTCAAATCTTTGTACAATTTCGCACCTCCCGGATGCACAGAGTAGGGAGTGCAATGAGCTTCACTTAAGATCTGCTCTTTCAACATTGAATCATTAGGCACACACCATCGGCCTTTAAATTTCATACCCCCATCTGCAAGAATCTCGAAATCTACAGCATTACCCTGCTCCTTCGCTGCACGAATCTTCTGAAGTACAGGATCACTCAACTGCTTCTCTTTCAATTCTACAAACAATACTGGTTCCACACTGATTGCATTTAAACTCGCCCGAACCACTCCTCTCGGGACCACTTCAATTTCCAACTTGCTAAACTCCTTGCAAAGATCAATAGGAAGTCTTTTCATGAAGTTCACCGAATGGATGCTCTTTCTGCTCAATGCATCTGCGACTCTGTTTGCCTTTCCTTCTTTATACTCCAAGGTTAAGTCATAATCCTTGATAAGCTCTAACCAACGTCTCTGTCGCATGTTTAGTTCTTTCTGGGTGAAAATATATTTGAGGCTCTTATGATCGGTGTATATCTTGCACGGCACACCATACAAGTAATGGCGCCAAATTTTAAGAGCAAACACCACAGCAGCTAACTCCAAATCGTGAGTCGGGTAGTTCCTTTCATGAACCCTCAATTGCCTTGAAGCATAGGCAATCACTTTTCCCAACTGCATAAGTACACACCCAAGTCCGTACTTGGAAGCATCACTGAACACTTCATACTCTACTCCGTCAGTCGGCAATGCAAGAACTGGGGCTGAAGTAAGTCTCTCTTTTAATATCTGGAACGCTTCTTCACATTCTGCAGTCCATTGAAACCTACAGTCCTTCTTCATCAACTGAGTCAAAGGTCGTGCAATAATTGAAAAGTTGTGCACAAACCTTCTGTAGTATCCAGCAAGACCAAGAAAACTTCTTACTTCGGTCGCATTAGTAGGACTGGACCATTCAAGAACGGCTTTAATCTTCGCCGGGTCCACCTTCACACCTTCTTTGGTAATCACATGGCCTAGAAAAGCCACCTCTCCAAGCCAAAACTCACACTTAGAGAACTTGGCGTACCACTTCTGCTCTCTTAATACTTTCAACACCATTTTGAGATGCTTAGCATGCTCCTCTTCATTCTTCGAATATACCAAGATATCATCAATGAATACCACAACACACACATCAAGGAGCTCGTGGAAGGTTCGGTTCATCTGATCCATAAACACTGCTGGTGCGTTAGTGAGACCGAAGGGCATTACTTCGAATTCATAGTGCCCATACCTTGTCCGGAAGGCAGTCTTCTGAATGTCGTCTTCTTTTACCGGAATCTGATGATAGCCGGATCTCAGATCGATCTTAGAGAGCACACCTGCACCCTTCAATTGATCAAACAAGTCTTCAATTCTTGGCAGGGGATATTTATTCTTGATGGTCACCTTATTCAACTCACGGTAGTCAATACATAATCGCATGCTTCCATCCTTCTTCTTGACAAAGAGTACCGGAGCACCCCAAGGTGACACGCTGGGTCTAATAAAACCCTTATCAATAAGTTCTTGCAACTGGGTCTTCAATTCTCGCATCTCCAAGGGAGCCATCCGATAAGGAGCTTTAGAGATTGGAGCTGACCCCGGAATTAGGTCGATGGCAAATTCTACATCCCTTCCTGGTGGAATCCCTGGCAGTTCATCAGGAAACACATCCGCATATTCTCGAACAATAGGAATATCCTCGATCTTCAGTTCTTCCGAGGTATCCTTTATTCGACACAGGAATACTTCCTCACCCTTCATCGCCATTTTCTTCAACTTCATGGCCGAGACCATCTTCACTCCCGGTTTCAATTTAATACTTGAATAGGAAACCATTCTCCCTTCCTGGTTCCTTAGCACCACCGGGTCGAAAGATCCTTCATAAGTTGGGGGTCGATGACGAGCAATGCGATCGAAGACAGTTTGGTTATTTGGATTTCTTTAAGCCATAGCGAGCACGGCATCTTCCAACAGCCGCATACGTCGCTGAGGAGAGTCATCGCGAACGGAATCTCTACGCGGAGGCATTCTAAAATTTTGGTTCTAGGTTGGATCTAATCATGTTATACATATAGCAAGTAATAGAAAACAAACAATTCAAAGCAGATAAACCCATTCTACCTACCCATGCATCTCACTTCTACGTTCAAAAATCTCTATCCTAGGATTCTGAGTTTTGGTTCCAAGTGACTTATGCTACCAAAGCCTCGGAACCAACGCGGGCTCTGATACCAACTGTGACATCCCTAACTTTCTTAGCATGCAATGGCGGAAAACATTACATAAAGTCTAGGACATCATTATAAAAGAAACTTCCAATTATGCCTCTGATTAATACTACACGTGTTCATAAAATACGTACTCCCAAATTTAATTCTAAGTGATAAATAATAATTCAATACGAATAATACTTCAATGACAAAAACCTAAAAGTTTAGAAAATCTGAAAATCTCAATTCTAAAATGTTCATAACAACTATTTAATGTCTACTCAAAGCAATCCCTCCACACAATCCCAAGGACGGGCGTCAGGCATCATTCAATCATCACCGGCATAATCTGAAAATATCAACAGCGCCACTTAGTGACGAGTAACTAACAAATCCCAAACATCAATTTAAAGTTTGCATAAAATGACGATAGTTCACAAATATATGTTATATTAATTAATCAAGCACCGTAAGGGTAATAAACAACAATCATCATTCATACAAGTGTACATACTTACGATCACAATCCTTGTAATAGGGAACGTACCTCGTTTAACAAGCCGCTCCAACACATATCACATAGATCATATCATTTAAGTAGCAAAACATCAATCAAAGAATAAAATTCCAAGTCAAGTCATACAAACTAGATGCATACAACCGTTTAGAACAAGGAATTGTATCATGAACATGACATTATTTCATTTACACAATAACCATTATTAGTTTCCTAATACACAAATTCCAAAGTCACAAGATAGCTTACAAACCTCACTATCACAGCCAAGCATCAAAATCACATTGTAATCAACATTAACATGCAATTACATTCTTAACCGTTGATTAACATCAACTTATGTATATGCGTACAACTCATTGCATTAACCTATACACTTGTGCTTATAGGGAGTTTGGCAGCAGACGCTGCAGAGTGCCATGAACCTAGGGCTTACCTCTGCGGAGAGCCATGAACCTAGGGCTTACCTCCTTAACACATTGAGTACCATGAACCTAGGATTTACCTCAGAATGCCATGAACATAGGTCTTACATCATAATGCCATTAACATAGGTCTTACATCACCGAGTGCCATGAACCTAGGGCTTACCTCGGAATTTGGGTTGCTGTCCTAGTGCCTACCAATCAAACATGGTAAACACTTTGCCAAACTAACCAAAGCACAGCTGTATAAATCACCACAACTCAAATTAATTACTATAATCATACCAATATCAAAAGGGTGCCATTAAAATAGGTCTTATTCCCAAAACATAGCACAATACATCAATAAACACAAGGTGCCATTAAAATAGGACTTACCACAAACTCAATTTCATAATTCCAACATGTATTAATTTACCAAATCATATTTGTAATTATTATATTTCATGTCATGAGTTCTAGCATAAAATTTCTAGAATCAAATTATGCTTTACACACATTAAAAATAAATTCAGGCCTAAGGTGACAATTTCAGAATTCATAGTTCATGCCTCAACTTGCACATAATATTCCAGTAGGTTAGACTCAGAATTCAGCATGGCAATACAAAGGAAAATTTAGCCTTACATCTCAGGAACACGGGCCAACTTAAATCATGCAATTCGGATTCCTATAGCAAAAGATATTAAGGAAACACTAAAAACATGCAATCTGTAAATTCACTTCAGACCACTGCACATAGTCTGACTTCAACAGACAAAACAGGTGTGTTACTCACTGATTTAGCAAAAATAATATAAAGCAACATTGAACATCAGAATTTCAGGAATACATAGAATTTTGTTTCATGGCAAACGGAGCTACAGAGAGAAAATAAAGCCAAAATCAACACAAACTGTACAAACTGAAATTCAGCAGTTCCAGGAAATCGGCACAGTGCACATAAGGCAGTTTCAACAGGGAATACGAGCACTTTACTCACAGAATTTGCCAAAATAGTATAAAACAACCTTGTACATTTATGTCTCAGGAAAACACAGAAAGTTGAATCATGCCAATCGGAGTTATATAACGAAAATAAAGCTAAAATTATCACAACCTGTACAATCTGAAATTCAGCAGTTCAAGAAAAATCGGCACAATGCACATAAGGCAGTTTCAATAGGGAATATGAGCACTTTACTCACGGAATTTGCCAAAATAGTATAAAACAACCTTGTACATTTATGTCTCAGGAAAACACAGAAAGTTGAATCATGCCAATCGGAGTTATATAACGAATATAAAGCTAAAATTACCACAACCTGTACAATCTGAAATTGAGCAGTTCCAGCATAAAACCATTCGAAACATGCATATACATATTTCTTTCAACCCTTAACCTAATTATCATCATTTTATACCAGTAACATACATGCTTAAATTTCAATATACAAGATTATTATCTCAACATGCAATCAATAGGAACCTATCACGCAATCTATGAAAGCTTTAAATCGATATTAGAGTTTGTTTGTTACCTCGATTGCAGTGAGGTCGGTCACTAGAGTAAAAACAGAAATTAGGAGAGGGTGCTCCTCGATTTAGGTCACGAACTTAATCCGATGATTCCCAAAGAGAAGAAACTTCAGAAAATTACAGAAAAGAACAAAGTTCTTAGCAAGTTTCTAAGGAGTTAAAAGATGGAATAAAACCGATTGGGATTCCTTACCTTCAGAAAGATGAATGATTTCCTCAACTGAGACAATGGAATTTCGGAATTCACAAGAATGATGCAAGGCTGGTTTGAGTGAAAGAGAGAGGAAGAGAAAGAATAAATTTCAGCTAGGGTTAGAGGAAATTTCGAAATTTGTAGTGTTAAATAGGAAATAGAAGTTGATTTGATGAAGGAAAGGTAAGTGGGAGAGATTTGCTCCACTAAGTTGGTAGTTTCTGATTTGAATTGGTCAAACTAAATAAAAGGGATATATAAAATAGTAAATTTCGGATTTTATGGGATTTTATGTCTCCCAAACCAAAAATATAAATCCTAAAGAAAATAACTAAATTAAGCTAAGTTGGGTTCGAACTCTAGACCTCTAGTTATTAAACACATCTCTCTACCATTAGGCCAAAGCCTACGAATTGTTATAAGCATACAAAACATCGGTTAAATGCAAAAATGCTCACTCATATGCACACATCACAACATAACTAAGTCAACTTATATCTGGGGCGTTACATATTGGATCATTCCAATCATGTTAATTGGGTAGTCGTAATGGCTTGCTAGAGTCCGCTTGTGACCTATAAGGACATTATGGTAATTTCCTTATTGCCAATTAATATGAACCTATGGGGTCACACACAAAGAGCAAAATGAAGTTCATCTTTTCGGGTATAAATTATTATTGGATAATAATTTATGAATGAGAAAGAGAATAAATATATATATAATGATATATATATTTATATATATATATGTATATATAAATATTAATATGATTAATATTGCATAAAGTATGCTACATATTATAATTTAATTATATAGAGATATAATTAATTATAATATCAATATACATATGTGTATGATGGAGAATGGAATTGATTTAATATTAATTGAGAATTAATATTAAGTTGTGTGGGTTAATTTATAATTATAACTAATAAGGGTATTAAGTTATAATTATAATTAAGTTTAATGGATATAAAAGGAAGTTTTATAACCTAAAATCTATAACCCTAGCCTACACATAAGATGCAGTTTTTCTGCAGCCTCCATGGAGCCAGCCGACTTCACCCTTCTCCTTCACCCAAGGTTTTCGAAACTTTGGCTTTTCATTCGAAGAAATCGTTCTTCAATCCCGGCGCTAGCACGCGGTGAATGAATTGCTCCGTGTGGATCAACCGTAGAGGGAAGCTACTTTGGTTCCTAATTGATTCAAAACCTACATTGAATTAAGGTAATTCTTTAACCCTCCTTCCAATTCAATGCAATGTACATGGGTCCTTTGTGGGGATTAATCCTTTTATTTCCGCTGCGTATTGTTTTTGTGCGATTAAATCCCCAACAGTGGTATCAGAGCAACTTGTGCATTGGTTGAATTGGATCTGTTATTTTGATTAGATCAAAATGCATGTTAGGGTTTGTGTGTTTTGATTTAGGGTTCTTTTGTTATTGTGAATAACAAATTGAAATTTGATTTCAATGTTGGTCATTATGAATGATTTGTTCTGTTATTGTGAATAACTATTTTGAGTTGATTTGGAATTGATCATTGTGAATGATGTGTTTTCTTCAATTGTTTTGCTCATTTCGTGCACTGGAAATCGTTTCCAGATATGAGTTCAGTTCCGAACTCGTCGGCGTGCAGGTGCTGCACGCCGTGTTAACATGCTGTGCACGCCGTGTGCTGTCTTTGCACGGCGTGCAACTGGAAATTGTTTCCAGTATTGGCTTTCAGTTCGGAACACGACGGCGTGCAGGCTCTGCACGCCGTGCAAACATGAAGTGCACGCCGTGTGATGTTTTGGCACGGCGTGCAACTGGAAATTGGTTCCGTGCGTGCTGAGACACAGCGAGGAACACGGCGCCGTGCAAGTGCTGCACGCCGTGCAAACCGGTTTTGCACGCCGTGTTCCCTTGGTGCTGCCGTGTAGAAATTGTTTCTACACATTTAGCCTTTTCAAATCAATTCCTCAATGCAATAAGATTGTATTTTGCCTTTGAACCCTAAATCTTGTAGGTATGAAATTATTGTGATAATTTTATGCATGGTGTTGTGGTATGGTTTTTGAACCCCGTGGATGTTTTTTTGTTTTCCTTTGGTTTTGGTGGATGTAAGTTTTTTTTTATAAATACGGCCTGCGAGTCGTTTGTATTTATGTAATCTTATTTTCTAGATAAATTGTATAGGATGCAATTTATTGTTTGTAAATCTTATTTTACTAGAAAATTGTATAGGATACAATTTTGTTAAATATGTAAATCCATGAGATGATGCCAAGGAACAAAGACGTGAGGACGGATCCAAGGGGTGCGGGAGAGCTGTGACCATGCGATGGTTACAACCACCTAGGAAATGACCTGTTGATTTTCATATTGGCCTATGAAAATCAATGTAGATAAAACCATACCATAACACGGTTTTTCGAGTCTATTGCATGTTTTATATTTTGATGCCATGTGATGCCATGCCTAGTATGAAATATGCATGCTAGATGAATGTATGACATTGGATGCCATGCTAGGATTAATGTTAACTTGGAAAGTTTAATATTAATGCCATGTTTTGTATATGATAAAATTCTAATCACGGGATTTATAAACCCTAAATAAACTTATGAAGTTTATATTTTTGCCACCCAATTACGTATAACACTTGTCAAGTACTATGTTCGCATCATGGTATACCGCCAGGGCGGGTACGCATGTTGTGACCTTAGCGAAGCAATAATATGAGAAAAGGTGATTCTCATTGTGTTGTAATTGGTTTAACTAAAGGGTTAATCAAAAAGGTGTTTGAGCCCGAGGCAAAGATGAGATGAGTAACATACAATTAAACATGATATATGATATCATGCATCTCATAAATTAGAAGAGTTGCATAATGATGCAATTGGCAAAGAAGTGCACATCCAAAATATGTTTAAATGGTTTAAAGCATGATTTTGAGTCTTTGCCTACCGAAATTATATTTAATCATAGGGACATGCCAAAGCAGTGCTATGGTTAAGTATGGATTTTGGATCTTCACCCACTTGAATATTTTAAAGGGTTTTATAATTTAAGTGGGAGCATTTAAATAAAAATCTTTACACGCTTTATTATAGTTATGATTGCTATTATCATGGTCTCGATTGTTATTGAACTTTGAGAATTGTTCTCAAATCAAAAGGAATCATATGTTCTCAATAATCCTTTTGCCCAATGAACCACTAGCAATTGTAACACGAGTATAAAAGATGCTTACTTGAAGCATCGAAGGGACTCTGTTTAAAATTTATTATCTTACACTTGCCACCAATTCTTCCGCACGTGGAAGTTTTACTTGAGGTATATGATACATCACAAATGGAAATGTTCCATCAGTTAGTAAGCAAGAAAAGATAAGTGTCTGAGGCAACATTGTCTCATTGGCCTCCAAAAGGCATTAAGATGTGATCTTGAATTCATTATTTGATAGTCATTGGTGATGAACTATCATTTGAATGACATGGGGAAAATTGTGAATTAGTTGCATAGGATGCAAAAGAATGTTAAGTTATCCATAAAGGATAAGCCCGCCTCGAATTGTGTGCTTATGGTTCAAAAGGAAAAGGATAAAAGAAAGGTCGAAAAGCATAAAGACCGAAAGGTTCAGGTGAAAGTGCTTTAAAGGCCAAAGCTGTTGGCATAGAGAGATCTCCAAAAGAAGGGTGTTGCCATTTCTAGAATGAATCGTTCATTAGAATGGAAATAGCAAACTTTGTTTGGAGAACTATAAGAAGATGAAAGGCAGTAAGACTGCTACCTTAAGTATTTATTAACTATTCTACTCTTGTTTCTATATCAAAAGGTATTAGATACCGTTGTGAATCTCATATTAGTAGAATATGATGAATCGCAATTTGAATAGAAACCTTATGAAGGTGAAAGGTAGAATGCGAATAGGCAAGAGAAGCAAAGGTTGTTACTCAAAGGTTATGAACTTTTACATGTGAGTTACGAACTCTTGTTGCCTATTGAGCTTGTTGGCTTGAGTAAACAAATGTTGTTTATTTTATAATTGTGAATTATAAACTTTATAAAGACATGATTATGAAATGTAGATTTACATAATTGTCTTTATATGTGGAGCCCATCTGTAACATAAATACTGTAAGGATCGAATCAAATAGTTTGATTAAACCTATTTTGGCAATGTTGTCTTGGAGACATAAGCAAAGTCGCATTACGAAACTCCATGAGAATGGACTTTTGGATTCATGAGATTATGAATCATCTTGAATCATGCAAATGTTGTTTATAGTAAAAGATGACAAAAGTGGTTCTTTGCTAAAAGTAGTTAAAGAATAATCGATTTATTAAGCATTATACATGTGGATGTATATGAATTATAAATCAACTGCTAAAGGAGGTTTTAATACTTCATTATTTTGTGGAACTTTTCACTAGATAAGTGTATCTAATGAAACACGAGTTTGGAACTTTTGAAGTGTTCAAAAGCTTGTAAAAGGAGTATGAAGCATCTTGACAAGATAGTAAAGTCACTTAGATATGATCCAAGTGGTGAACATTTGAGTCAAGATTTTGACAATCGTCTTAGAAATTGTGGGACTGTTTCACAATTGACTCCTCCAAGTACGCCACAAAGGATGTTGTGTCGGAAAAGGAGTAATCGAACTCTATAAAGATATAGTTCAATCTATGATGAAGTTAAGTTGATCATCGTTTTCTCGAAAATATGCCATTAAAGCAGCTGTGTATATTGTTCTGTCTAAAACAATTCATGAATCAACATATGAGATATGGTTGGGTAAGAGACCCAAATTGTTTCATTGAATAAGTTTAGGGCTGTAAAGCTTATTTCGAATAAGTTGGCACCTAAATTTAAATGTCGTATTGTGGATTACTCAAAAGGAAAGTAGGAGTTGTTACTCCTGTGTTTCTTTGGGATACAAAGTAGTTGTAGCTAGAAATGGTTTCCCCTTGAAGAGGGAGTTAATTTCTAGTAGAGTTAGTGGGAGTAAGGTACACCTACAAAACTCGTAATTCACAAAGTGACATTAACGTTGAAGAGGAACATGGAAATGGTTTCATGATCATTGTTGAAATTACACAAGTCCAATGAAAGTCTAGTAGAATACGACATGAATAGGAGAGATATGGATTTCTCAAAATCATGATGTAGTTTTACTAGATTGGAATAAGTCTTCTTTTATGAAGAAGCAATATTAGATTTTGAATCTAATGAGTGACTTGATGCTACAAAGGTTGAAGATAAGTCCATGTCTGACAATCAAAGTATAGACTTTGATAAATCTTTTAGAAGATGCATATGCAATGGTTGCAAGTGAGTTTTCAAATTGAAAACCGACATGAATGGTGATCTTCAAACTTATAAAGCACGACTAGTGACAAAAAGGGGTTATAAACAAGTTCATAGTAGTGACTATGAGGATACGAACAAATTCATAGTAGGACTATGATAAAATCCTTTTTCGTCATTAATCATGATCAAGTCAAATTGAGTTCTTGTTGCCACATCCGCATAATATGATTATAAAATATGGCAAATGGATATCAAAATCTGTTTTCTACGTGAAAACATGATTGAGGATATGTACGTGACACAACCCAAAGTTTTTGAGCATCCAAAGAATTCAAATAGCGTATGCAAGTTTTCAAAGATTCTCATAAGGATCGAAACATGCATCAAATAGTTGGAATCATAGTTTTGATAAAGAAATCAAATGGTTTGATTTTATCAAAAGGATGATGAATCTTGTGTTTCAAAAGGATCAGTGGGAGCATATCGGTATTCCTAACGCTATATGTGGATGACATATGGCTTGTTGGAAATAACATTCTTACCTTGCAAGAAGTAAAATCTTGGCTAAGAAAGTAATTTCGGTTAATGTTATAAGCATGACTGCCTGTGTTCTTGAAATTGGAATCTATAGAGATAGATCTAAAAGAATGTTTTGGCTTAAGTCAAAGCATTGAAAGCGTTCAATGTAAAAAGACTTAATAGAAGCTTGCTTATGTTAACTGCACATATACAACTGATTGCAATTAGTTGCAATATATCAGTCGAGATCTAGTATTCTCTTAAAAAGAGATGTTATGATTTTGAAAGGTTCAAAATAAAACAATATAGCTAAATATCTATAATAGTAGTCAAAGTATATTGTTACATATGATGTAAAAGAAATTTTGGATGAAGAAGTTCATCAAAATTTTTGTGTTTTGTTCTAAGCATTGCTTATCCTGTGAGACTATTGTAGGGACAATAGTTCAATGCGTAAGAACCTTGTATGACACAAGCATATACTTAGGCGTTTTTCACTAATTTAGAGAGGCTGTCTCTAAAGAGAGAGTGAAAATGTGTAAAGTAACAACGGAAGGTAAAATTAATAATTCACTGACAAAGACTCCTGCACGAGTGAATACATGAAAGTCATGTAGGTCAATGGGTATGAGATACATGTATGATTGGCCATAGTGCAAGTGGGAGATTGTTGGAGATTGTGCCCTAAGGCCAATATTGGATTATGTAATTTGACTTCTAAGATTAATCTAGTGTAGATTAATATTATCATTTATGTTTGTATGTTAGCATTTATGATAAGTATCCATGAATAAATCGTGTTATTCTAAATATCCCTAGTCGATTGTTATTATGGGAATAATAACAAACTAAGACTAGTGTGAGTGATAATGGATAATTCATAAGATGAATATAGTGTATACAGATACAGATTATACTCACGGGTAATATGTTAGAGAACATGTTACTGGAGACCCACTATGAGATCAAGTTCATGGTCATGTGTCACAACTGATCTTGATTATAGTAGTGTCATTAGCTGATTCCTTTGACCTGAGGTCACCATTGATTCCGGGATGAACTCATGTTGTGCTTTGACGCAGTCAAACGCTGCTTGTAACAGAGTAGTTATAAAGGCTGTGATTGGGTACAATATGACTCATGCTTTGGGATGTGAGTGACAGATATGGGATTTTGTCCCTCTCTAACAAGAGAGCGATATCACTGGGCCCCTCGATAAGTAAGACTGTTAAATGCATGGCCGTGCTCAAATAATTGATAGAGTATCAATTGATTTGTCTAAACAGTTTACTTTGAGATCGAGAAAGCATATGATTAATTATATAAGATTGACAAGTGTACCATGTCTTATGATTAATCATGATATCAAAGAGACAAAAGGGAATATGACATTCTATAAATAGGTATTGGATCATTCCAATCATGTTAATTGGGTAGTCGTAATGGCTTGCTAGAGTCCGCTTGTGACCTATAAGGACATTATGGTAATTTCCTTATTGCCAATTAATATGAACCTATGGGGTCACACACAAAGAGCAAAATGAAGTTCATCTTTTCGGGTATAAATTATTATTGGATAATAATTTATGAATGAGAAAGAGAATAAATATATATATAATGATATATATATTTATATATATATATGTATATATAAATATTAATATGATTAATATTGCATAAAGTATGCTACATATTATAATTTAATTATATAGAGATATAATTAATTATAATATCAATATACATATGTGTATGATGGAGAATGGAATTGATTTAATATTAATTGAGAATTAATATTAAGTTGTGTGGGTTAATTTATAATTATAACTAATAAGGGTATTAAGTTATAATTATAATTAAGTTTAATGGATATAAAAGGAAGTTTTATAACCTAAAATCTATAACCCTAGCCTACACATAAGATGCAGTTTTTCTGCAGCCTCCATGGAGCCAGCCGACTTCACCCTTCTCCTTCACCCAAGGTTTTCGAAACTTTGGCTTTTCATTCGAAGAAATCGTTCTTCAATCCCGGCGCTAGCACGCGGTGAATGAATTGCTCCGTGTGGATCAACCGTAGAGGGAAGCTACTTTGGTTCCTAATTGATTCAAAACCTACATTGAATTAAGGTAATTCTTTAACCCTCCTTCCAATTCAATGCAATGTACATGGGTCCTTGGTGGGGATTAATCCTTTTATTTCCGCTGCGTATTGTTTTTGTGCGATTAAATCCCCAACAGAAATCACAGTCTCCTTGAGACAATTATCTGCCCGTAGTTGGCGATTTGTCTCCTAGGATACAATAGCTCTCAAAAGCGAACTTAATTGTGCAAGGTAAACTATCACCAGAAAGAACAAAAATGGGCAGCCTATTATGAAAGAATCAGAGTTGTAGAGAAGGAGGAAGCAAATTTCGGATTTCTAGTATCTCTGCAACTAATGGAGAGCAAGAAGAAATAGGCAGTAGGAGGATTGACAGCTTGGAATTAAATGACATTAAATTGGATTAATTCTCTTATTAAGAGAATTTATTCTATAGTTATATTTCCACTCACAAAATAAAACTGACAAAAATATGAAGAGGCTTAAAAATATCTGGAGAAAATTAGTCGGATCGGAGTAAAAACTAGGCAGGTCCGTTATGACTCATTTCGGTCAGGCATTAGCATGGCCCACATCGTGCAGGTGCGCATTGCACCTTTGAAGGCTCGGGGCTAAGATTTACACCCCCTCCTACGCGTGCAAAAGAGAGCCTTTTGACTTACACAAGTTAACACCTTACAAAAGTGTGTTTCAATATAAACACCTTTTCCTCTTTGTTTTTTTCCCATGTGGGATAAATTCACTTGAACCAATATTTCTCCAAATATTCCATTTTATTAGTCTAACTTTGAGCAACGATTTCTCATTCACTACTTGTCCGTTTTTGGTAAATTATATACCGTTGGAAAACTCACGTTACGTACTATAAAATAACACTAATAATTTGATTTAATACACTTCCTTTACATAATATAATTTGGCCCAAAGTTGACAAATAGTCACTAATATATAATCCAATATTTGTCAAATTTCCAATATTTTATAATTACATAATTATTTAAATTTAATTTCTTTGAATAATTTAATATATCTATTTTTATAAATTAATTATAACTAATTAAATATTGAGTTTTGTTATTTTATACTATGATGATGTTTTACCACATGTAAAATACTAAATTTACTTACATAATACCATTTTTTTTTTATTAATTCTTGGAAATTAATCAAATTTTTTTTTGAATTAAAAATATTTTGTAGTCAAGAAACGCTTTAAGGAGAACAAGGAAATAATATCGAACCATACAATTATATTTAATCAAAAAAATTCAATAAAGTGATATAAAATTTTTTTAGATGGAACATTCTTTGAAATTTTGAAAAATAGAAAGCTAGAAAAATTAAGAATGAAAATAAAATTGGAAAGGAAAATGGAAAATGAAAATATTTTCTATGAAACATTAATTATATATATAATTTTATATTTTATTTTTTTGGAATATATATATATATATATAGAATACTATCAAAACGTTACTTTTTTTTTTTTTAACTAAAAATACGTTACAGTTTAATTCTACAATAATTTACAATTTTATATAAGTACAAGAGTAAATAAGTCAATTTATGTAATAATTGATATTTCTTTTCTTTTTTCTGACCGAACAAAAAAATATTTGGTGTTATTTTCAATCCTCTAAAACAAACAATATAAACTACAAACAATATAAAAATTCTAATGCATAAATAAAAATAATTTTGTGCTTATTGTAAAATTAATTTATTTGTATATAACTAATATATAGTCATTTAATAGATATGTTTTATATTCTTCTTCTGTTATGATTATATTGTGGTCGATCTAATTGATTTTATTTCTACTAGAAATTTAGTCCATGTTTGATAACTAAAAAATAATTTAAATTACTGTATTAAGTATGATTTTTTTTTTAATTTGTTTGATAACGGTACTTAAAAATTTCAGTTAAGTCAAAAAATCACTTAACATAATAAGTTAAAATATTTAACTTCAATTTTTAAGTTGAATTCAGTACTTTATTTTTTGTATTTATTAAACAGCTCTATCATTTAATAGTTTTAACATTTATAATATTTACTACTTAAAATTTAACGTTTAATTTTTAAGTACTTAATTTTCAGTTTACCAAACACCAACTTAATTTGCATGCAATAAAAAATACCCCAATGGTTTTAAAATGGAAATGTGAGGTTGTCCTGGTGCATGATTGTTTATTTATCTATTATTGAAAACGTATTTGTTTTGGTGATATTAAAAATACAAATGCATAATTGCAAAATAAAAAAAAAAAATTAAAAAAAAAAAAAAAGAATATTTCTGTTGCTAAATATGTGTAGTGCAACTTACCAGCAGTTAACAAATATCGAAGGCGAAGAAGTCGTCCTTGAAGGACTGGACACGTGGCAGAAAAGAAGAAAAAAGCGTCCCCTACTCCCGCCACGTTGCTCCCCTCTGCTTCCACGTATAAACCCCCCTTCTTTGTGCTTTCACTTTGACACTTTCCTGTCTACTCTATCCTCCATCATTCTATTCTTAATTAATTCCTTTTCATTTTTTGTTTGTTTTGTAATTAATAATTAATCATCAGAGATAATAATGCGGAAGAAAACGGCGGTGATGCTGATGGCAGCGGTGACGGTGGTGGCGGTTTCCGTTGATGTTTGCTGGTGTTCTTTGGATACGGGTGTGGCGGAGGGTATACCACCCACTCCTCAGGATCAGAAATCTGATTCTTGGGGTGGCTGGCTTCATGGAATGTACAAAGAGTAATTTTCCTCTCTTCTTTCAAAATTTCCCAATTTCTGTAATATTTTGTTCTTTTTAATTCATTCATTCATTTTCTTTTTCATGTATGTATATAGATTAGAATGGGAGGGAACACCACGAGTTGTTAATACCGATGTTGCACGGACATTCATACTGACATAGATGCAGACACGGACACTAGAAACGTTATATCTTAAAATTATTATTTCTAAAAATGATAGGACACGATACTTGGATATGTGTAAATAATATTTTATTTTATTCTATTAAGAGAATTTTTTTATTTTTTTACTTTATAAATCTGGTTCCAAACACAGTGTTAGAGAGTCAACATTTTTTCCTTAATGTCTAGTTCATGCTGTTGTCTTTTTAGCAATGTATTTATTGGACTTCAGATGCATATTATTATTGTTTCATTTATTATTAATTTTGTTTAAAAAAGAAGAAAAAAAGATGCATGTTCTGGAATATGTGTTGCTCTTTGTAGACTAGTGCATCAAATGTACCATAACAAGTCTAATATATGTATAGTGCCAAGCATACTGCTTTTCCGTAAAACTTCACCTCTCTTTGGAGATTCTAAATCTAGCAAAATTAAGTTTATTGTGTGTACTATGAACTTTTCCTAGATTTAGATTCTACCAAGAGAGGTGACATGTTGTGGCAATTGTACATAGGTCTATTAAATTCATAACTCTTGTGTATTTAAACATGAGATGTGAATTAATTGTACAATGCTATGGTCCATTGGACATCTACCTCAATCTTTGGATGGGAACTCAATAAGTCTTCATCATCAAAATTATACGTGTCACGATCCGTAGTGTTCTCGGATCAGTCTGGCCCTGGACAACCCTAGAAGTTCTCCTTGGTCGTTGTATGTTTATCATTTTCTCAAATTGTCTTTTTTTTTTAATGAAAAGAAGTGGTTATCATGAATTTCTAATTAATACCTCGAAAACCTTACATGAAATGTAACATAGAGGATTTATGATAGTCGGTGTTTACAGAAATGAAAAACATGTCACAAATTTTTTTATTTTCTTGGCCATTTCTATATGATATCTCAGAGACTAAATAATTTGTTTCAAAAGAAACAAGATATATTCCAATTAATCATGTGATAAATTAGGCCAACTTAATTTAAATAAACTGAAAATGAAATATTTTTTGTTGTTTGTTCGTTCACTTTTTTGTTTGGAGTGAGAACTAATATATGAGGATCAAGATGCATCTAGTTTAAGCATTTGGAAATTTATGTATTAGTCTTAATTACGAACTATGGTTATTTAGTATTATGGACTTATGGCTGGGGAAGACGAGTGCCCTCTGTCCACACGATAAAATAAATATATTATCATCAAATCAGATCTCTAGTTTCTTCCATGTAATAAATCCATAAGAGTTTGTTAAATGTTTGGTAGGACGGATCGGAACGAAACAGAATTTTAACGAAACAATTAATTATTGTACGACATTAATTTTTTCACTGTTGTTGTTGTTTGAGCTGATGGAGAAAATCTTCATGTTTTTAAATTCATCGTCGTCAACAATTATTTTCTTGTACGCATTGCGTGCTCAACTCTTAACTACGTTCAAAAGATTGTAGTTTTCAAATTCAACTAGACATATTTTCGTGCTTTCACTAATGTTCAGAGTTGATGATAGGGCTTTTAATTCAGACGATGTTGACGCAAGAGATGCTGGTAGAAATCTAATGGAGAGTACTGCAAATACTGCTGCCAAAATGAAGGACACTGTTAATTCGGCTGCGTCAGGTAATTGTTTAAACTTAATATGTGCCGAATTGTATTCTGTTGAGCACTCATTTTGTGATCCCGCCTTATTTCATGCTGCTTCTTCCAGGAGCATCAAAGTATACTGCTGAAAAGACAGGCGAGGCAGCTAACAAGGCTTATGAAACAGCAAGCGATTTAAAGGATGTCGCTTCAGACATGACAGATCGTGTTATAAGAATGGTTGGATCTAGTTCAGTTGATGCATACGACTTCCACGCAGATTGGCCTAGTGATGAAGAAGATGAAGAAGTTCGGAATGAACGGAACAGGTGTTCGGATACTACATCTCATAGTAAGCTTGATAAGCATATGGCAAGAATGGCAAATAGTGTAGTGGGTGCTACTGGAATGGACTCAGATTCTGATGGCGATTTCACAGACCATATAATAGAAGGAATCGATTATGGACGAAGCAGAATTAGTAATTCTTACGATCATGCAAAACAGAATGTAAATGCGGGCATAGATAAGGTAGCGGAGAAGGGAGCTGATGCTAGAGACGCAGTTGGAAAAGCAATGGAGCACTGGCAAGAGAGATATACTCATTTGAAAGATGAAGCTAAAGAGAAAGTCCATACAGCCCCAGATAAAGCGAGAGATGAAATGAGAGCATTCGATGAATCTCGACACAGAGTTGGTGATGCATGTGATTCAGCCAAGGAACGGATGACCAGAGAGGCAAAGGCTACCTATGAATCTGCAAAGGAGAAGTTATCAGAGGCCACTGGAGCTATTGGAGACAAGATCAAAAAGGATAAGGAAGAGCTGTGAGTGGAGCCGCCACTTTCCTCATACTTCGTTCATCTGTGAGTCATTGTCAACGTACGATATTTCTTCTTTTCGGATTAACATCTTTTTGTCGAAAAAATGCGTCGAAATGATCTTAATTTGTCTAGTGAAATTCATTACTTTCCAAAAGTTTAATTTAGCCTAATTAACATTTTTTTTCACTACATTGATGACTACAACTAGTCTAATCTCATTGTCCATTTGATGTGCAATAAAAGCTTTTCATCAGCTGTAGTTGGGTTGCTGTGACATAGAATAGGCTTTGGGAGTTGATTTGTTCATTTTGAATGTTACTATGCATCAAACCTTCATGTAGACATCTAATTAATTACTTAATTACATTTCTATGTCTTTGGAATATTCTTGAACTTATAACTGAATTTGAAAACTCCAATAGGTTAAACCCTAATAAATCTTCAACATTTCAAAGATCAATTGAAGCTACAGGCAACTGTCTTATTGAAAAACCTTGATTTATGAAGCTAGAAGACAATTAAGTTGACTAGCATTTAGATTTGAGAAGGATTTTTTTGAATGAAATATGAGGACAAAAATGTTAATAACAATGTCCTTTGTTTGATTGATTTTACTCCTAACTAATTATAATCTATTTGTTTCTTAGGGGTTTTTGAGTTCTGATTTTGTCATATATTTCCTCAAAAAATTTTGACTAGAATTATTGAAGAGTTTTCTTGTAATTAATATTCATCATATTCTCCAAAGTTTGCTTTCATCATGGTGGGAGTGTCAAAATGAGTTGTCGTGTCATGATTGAATGGGTCATTTGTTGATCTGTTTTTGACACCAATCCACATAACCTCATTCCTCGTTCACCAAATTTGCTTGTTGTACAAATTGTGTTGGTGTGTATCAATCTATTTTGATACCCTACTCTATGTAAATGAGTGATAGATGGATTGTTGAGTCAGCTCGTGATACCATATGTTCATTGGACAGTTTAGATGTCAATCCATTTTCAACTCTAAACCCATATATCTTCGATCTCCGATTCACAAAATTAATGTGTAATATGAATCATGTTAGCGTAATATGAATCATGTTAGCGTAACAAACACTTATAGGTCCCTTAGTTAAAAGTCTTTTTTACTTAGGAGGTTAGCTGTATAAGAAAGATTCTGATCATAAGTGTTTCAGTTGTTGGCTTTGACTTTTTTTCCAGCATCTCTCTCTTTCACAAACACACAGACAAAACTCACAATCACAATCAAGCATGTAAATATGGACTCCAATTATTACTATTTTGTTTAAACAAAAACCACTACTACAACTCCTTGCTCCTAATTGTTTTAATTGCTGCCCTCATTCGATTTAGTGAAGTCTATCATATCCCATCCACCAGCACATCATTTTGTAAAGTAGCTAATTTTATTCATTTTCTGCAACCCCATGAAAATTGAACCCAAACAAATCAAAAGTTTTATCTATATTTTGATATAATTAAAATTCAAGTCTTCTTAACCATACCCACACCACACGTATTGTTATTTGTCAATAATTTGGATTCAGCTCAAGATGAGAAAATCTGAATGCCTTCATATCCATATATATGTCTGTAAGCTTGATTTTGTTAAACACAAACCAACTACATGAGATCACACTAATATTGATATTAACATGTGATATTAGGAGATATAAAATAGTATCTCAACCATACACATGAAGTCAAGATCTACCGTGACTCTAACCAGGGACACGTGACAAGTAAAGATAGCAATTTCAAGAAGGCTCACCATTTGTTCTACATGTGTATTGCTGGATGATCTATTCATATATGTGTAGAATAGATGGTGATTATTTTTGAAGTCATTGTCTTTACTTGTCACGTGTCCTCTAGGAGGAACCAGGAAGGATCAAGTCTCCATGTGTATGGTTGAGACATGATCTTAGTAGCTACTGTAATTAATCTTTCCAGTTTCATCCGGTTTTAAATCTGGAAGAGGACAAAGGTTCAAGGTATCAAATATTTCAACATAACTTAGTGTCCGGGGGCCATGATGGGAAGAATCACACGCCTTCAGCCATAAAGGAAAAAATAGTGGAAGTTTTTGCCATTGAAGAAGAAAACGACATAACATGAATTTGTGACAAGCATTATTCCCATGTTCATGACCTTGACTAAAGCTTTATTTTATTTATTTTTGTTTTTCCTTGCTTTTGGCTTGTAGGTTTTCATTTTTCAGAGTTTACACCTTTTGATCTAATAAAGCAACTTTAAGAGTCTCATTATGTATTACAAACTATGAAAGCTATGGTGGTTATGCACATCTAATCTAATGTTAAACCCATAAGAAGAAACATATAAATCTATTTTCATTGAAAAACAATAGAATATTGATCTTACATTTGCTTCTTCTTCATGGATTGTTTGTTGTTATGCATCCAAACCTTGAAAATCTTTCTCTTAATGCCCACAGTGGAGCAAAACTGATGAACTTGTTGTTCATCTTGCTTCTGGATCTTCCACCCTAATCTTTCTGCAAATTCCATCATCTTCTCCTTCTGTTCATGGCTAAACTTTGTTCTAAACCTTTTCTTCACTCTCTGTATAGATCCTAAATCCCCTTGCAAATTTGATGCAAACATATTATTTAGATCTTCACTTGATGATTCCGCCGGAGCCCCGCCCCCGCCGAAACTCATCATCACTGCTGCAGTGGTAGTGGAAAAACCTCGAGGATATCTTTGACTGCTGCTATGATGTAGTAAGCCGTTGGGGAGTGGCAAAGGATTGTTTTTTGTTCGGGTTTCGGGTGCGATAACTGGTGATTGTTGATCTCCATCAATCTCTTTCCTGTGGAAGTTCCTGTGGCATTCACAAGCTGCACATTTTAAGGCCTCGGCGGTTCCCTCTTCCCCTATCGGCATGAATTCTCCACACCCGTCTAGTACTAATCCGCCCATACTTGCTGCGTGGTTCTTCAAACATTCTCGGTATCGAACCCGATTAGTAGACGCAGCTGGTGGTGATCTTGAAATGGATCTACTAGTTGTAGAAATTGGAGCTGCAGTTACTGGATCTGAGATTAGTAGGCCGGAATCGTTATTGGGTTTGAATATTTGATGTTGTTGATCGAGTTGAGGATGGTTGTAAAGTGTTTGATGATGATCTCTTCTTCTTCTGTCTTCGAAGGAATCTCCATTGAAACCCAGAGAATCTTGCCTTCTTACTTCCATCTGCAAAATAAAAAGCTTCGAAACTAAGTTTGTTATAAATTCGTGCTTAATTTGATTGTTTTAGAAACCACGTTTTGAGCTCGGAATCATGATTAACACGATTATAATCTTTCTGATTATTGCATATGGGGTTCCTGTTATGTTGTCAAACCCTAATTCTTCCCCTATCTAATCCAAGAAATAATTAATTAAAGATTCTTCTCCTTTGTTATTTTGATTTCGACGTTTATGGGTGCAAAACCCACCAACCCATTTCACTGATTTAGACCCAACCTATTCCTAAACACGTAAGCAAGTAACTGAACTAGTGATTAAAAAAAAAAATAAAAATCTGTAAAACAGTATTAATTTCAGTGAAACTAGCCTGGCCTAGCCTAGCCTACTTAAAAGCACAAAATACCAACGCTTTGAGTACTTAAAATAAAATAAATATGGGCCCGTCACTACTACTTTGAGACTCAGCTTGATGATTTTTTTTTTTTATTATTTTATTTTATTTTTTTTTTTTAAGACTTACCTTGATGAATTAGAAGTGAAATTGCTCCATAAGAAAAGAGAGAGGAAAATAGTTTGTTTCCTAGCATCCCATCCAAGGGTATAAGAATGAAGAATCAAAGGAACATTAAGTGGGTGAGGTTGTGTGAAACACTTAAGCTTAACAAAACAACCGACAAGGTCATGTTAGTTCTCTTCCATAGCCTGCAAAATGGTCCAGCTCTTAATTATTGCTTCTTTCTCCCCCACTTTCTGCTGCAACCCTAAATGACCCAAATGAATGTGGGTTTGTTTGTTTTTAAGTGCAAAACAGCTATAGAAAGAGGGGTATGTATGTATGTGTGGTTAACTGGGTTGCCTCGAATGTTCCTCCAAATTAACCAAATTATAAACAAGGGGTCTAATTAGCTTATCTAAAACTCAATTAACCAAGGTCTTAAACATGGTGATTAACCTAGAATGGTGGGGAGAGAAGAACACAAGACATTTGTTTTTTTTTTTTCTTTTTCTTTTTCTTTTTTTTTAACAAAAGAACTATTTTGGAAGATCGATGATGAGGAGAGAATTAAATTAAGAAATTGAGAAAGCTGGTCCACCACAACAATTGCTGCCCTTTTAATATGTCAGTGTCTGTCTCTCTGTCTCTATTCTGCAGTTTCTGCAACTCCACTCTTTCTTTCTCTTATGACCAATCACTTACTCTCTTCCACCTTTTTTTTCAACTTTGCTATTCCCATCCTTCAAGTTCCAATTAATCATCGCTATTACTCTCTTCTTTCTTTTGGGTATTCTTGCTTGTCTTCTCTTTCTCACAAATGGTGAAATTTAGGTAAATAATCTTTTTTTTTTCTTTTCTTTTCTACTTAAAGGATGATGTGATGTTTAATACTCTATTATAGTAGTAGATTTTTTTTTAATGTCCCTTGTAATGTTACCAAACCTCTGAATGCAGAGGAGGCTATTATGTAAACCACACAAGCCCAACACAAATTTAGATTGTTAGTTTTTGATTAAATAGATAACAGATGATTTTTGGTTTGAAACAAAAATAATAAGATAATTTTGGTTAACTCGCTAATTTAAAAATTATATGAATATTAAATACTATGGAAAAGTATACATTTGTTTTGTCAAATTTGCAAAGATAGGAATATGCTTTAAAAGTTGATAACAAGAAATATGAGATTTTCTTTATTAGTAAACAGATTCCTCATGGTTAAGAACTAAAGTCCTCCATTCAATACATCCTAAAAACCGTCTAATATTTTTGAATTTTTAACTGAAATTTTGCAGTTTGTTGATATAAATATAAATAGAATTAGCCATAAAGCTTTGTAATTTTCAAGAGACGCAAGTATTTTTTGTAATTAAAAAACGAAAAAAGGAGAAAAATAAAAAAAAAAAAGTAGGAAAATAACAAAAAAAATTCAAATGTTGATAGAAAATTCATAAATAATGTGGCTAAACCATTCACATTCTAAGTAGTAAAATATTATGAGTTTAATACATAGACAAGGTTAATAGTATGAACACAACTACTTTTGAAGCGATCTCCATGCAAATGTTGAAGTCACAATAAGGTGAAAGGTTTTGAAGATGACAAAAGACTTGATGTAATAGTTGACCTTTAACTGTATATCATTTGTAATTAATTTTCTAGAGAAATTGTTAAGATAATAACGTGAACTATAAATGATGATTAAATTCATAACGTACAAAAGGAATATTGCCATAACTAATAAGGGTTCAATCATACCCAGGAATCACAAGGCTCTAAACCTTGGAAGTATGGTATTCAAGAAAATCTATCAACAAAAAAAGGAAAGATGCTTTCCACTTTCCTGATATTGATAATGCCTCGTCTAAGAGTAAAAAAAGTTTTTTATCTAGAATTGCAAAGAATTGGAAACCTAGTCAACAACACACTAATCGGAGTATTATCAACACAAATCAGTCTATTACATTTTCACCTGAAGCCAATATTATTTCAAACATCTATTACCTAAAATGGAACATTGGAAATCTGTCTCAAATGGAAGTGACTCATTTCAAATGGCTAGGTTCTATTTCTAACAGTCAAATTCAAAATTATAGCCTATAAATTGAAACTCTGAGCTCATTAAAAAATGCTGAAGCTATTGGGATCCTCTTAATGTAAAACAAAATAAATTCGCAGCGGAGGAAACTAGTTTTACACTTGAAGCCGTGACAGGAATAAATTATTCAGAATATGAAAGAAAATCACCAAATTGACTGTGAGCGGACGACGTTTTTACGGAACGTGCGGTGAAGCGGGAACCAGGGATTTTCTTTTTAAGATGTGATGTTGGGGTTTTGAAAACGGGTCTTTAATCTTTCTTAAGAAAATCTTTCATTTTATTGGAAAAACTCTTTTGTAGAAAACTTAATTGTAAGTGTGAATTTTGGAAAAATAGGTTTTTTAGAAAATCTCAATTTGAACTTAAAGATCTCGAAACCTAAATTTCAAAATTAGATACAGAGTCACCACCTGGATCAGCTCATCCAGGAAATTCCGGTACAGCTCCCTACCAAGTGTAGATGCGGTCCCCAATTCAGAGATTCAGGGTTCGGGCAACAAATCTACTAATCCTCACTTATTTTTAATTATTATTTCATAATGTAATGTTGCATTCACTTAATTCTACTCATTTTATCTTATTTTTATTTTTAGTTAATGCTCATTCACAGGACATAAATATAAATCCAAAATAAAATGCAGAAAAGAAAAAGTGCGGGAAAAGTAAATAGAGGCTAAATTATACAACCCATAAAAAGAAAAATCTCTCATCCTCACCCTTACAACCGCTTATAATACACGATGATCTAAAAAATACATTCAAAAATAAAAACAAAGTAAAAATAAAAGCTGCATCCGAATACGGTTAGCACAAATAATCAAAGCATACAAAAGACTCAAATAGGACACAATAGGGATTTATAGGAGTGGGGACATGCATTTAGGGGGGTAACCGGGTTGTCCCGACCAGTCAGACCGGTTACACCTGAAAAAGGGTTTTTGAAATGCCCTGTAGTTTTTGTGGGTGAAAAACCAATTTTGAAAATGGTTTGGCTCATTTATATGCAATTTTCCAACTTTAGTGGGCAGGATATCCCGGGACCCGGGGGTCCTGTTCGTGTGTGGGCCTAAGTTAAACATCGATCTAGGGTCCAAAAAGAATGTAAACACATCAAAATTCAGTTTTGAATAGGAAAAAGATGCAAAATTACAAGTTTGGGGCCCAAAAGGCAAAACCGTAATTCTGTCTCACTACAGTCGCGCGACTGTAATGCTCCAGAATTGTTTTCCAGTCTTCTTTTCTCGTTTTTGAAAATAGTTTTGCAAATTTAGCTATTTCGGGTAATCTGAGATTTCTGGAAACATACTGATTTCAACCAAACGGATCCGAAACGGATTGAAATAAATCTGAAAATCCCTAAAAACTCGAAATTGCCAAACTTGAAATCACATCCATCAATTAAAAATAAGAAAACCGGGAATCTAGGCATACATGAATGCAATTGGACCGATAATAAACATGAAAAACACATTAAATCTGAAAACGGAAGCGTTATCGGTCGATTTTGGGGCATTCGGAGCTTCTGCCCCAGAGATTACAGTCGAGCGACTGTAATCAGAAGATTACAGTCGCGCAACTATAGGTCACAGTCGTGTGGCTGTAGGTTACAGCCGGGTGACTGTGATCTTAAGTGAGGCGGTTGTAATCAAAATTCACTTCTGAAATCGTAAAAATTAAAAAAAAAATCAATAAACAATACCCAGAATGAACAAAAATGGCTTTTTAAGGCCTCTCAGAATGTTACCTGGTCTGTATTCCAGTGTTTGGATCACCAGAGATGGATTCGGATGCAGGAAAGTGTTTTGCAGTCACGAACAACTCGAAAAATGCGCAATCAATGAAGCCCGAACGGAACCCCGAGAGAGATTGAGTGAGTAGTGATGATTTAAAAACACCTTACCATGGTTTCTATGTGTTTCGTTGAAATTTTTTAAGTTAATTTTAGATCAAACCCTTTTATTTATCTTAAAAACCTAAGAAAAAGTCCCAAAATCGGTGTTATTATTTGCTTTTGTGTGTTTTTCTCTCAAAACCCTCTAATTTTCTGCCTCTCTGTGAGCGGACGACGCGTTTTCGACGGGACGCGGGACTCCCTTTCGGAATGGGGCGCCACGATCTCGGGCGGGCCCCTCCCTCGCGTGGGGTTTTTATAAATGGAAATCCGTGCTTTGGAAAATAAATGGAATTAATAAATAAAAGAACCGAGACCTAAGTCTCGATGAATATTGTAGAGTCGCCACCCGGCTCAGCTCAACCGGGAAATTCTTATGTAGCTGGACCGGACGAACGGCCGCTACACTATCCAGAGATTCGGGTCCGGACAAGTCCCTTATTTCGTGTCTAATTAAAACAAATATAGCCAATGTTCTCGAATGGTATTTCAAAATCTAAAGTCCATTTTATTGAATATAAAAAGCATACAGCGCGCACACAAAACATTTAATACAAAAATAAGGAAAAGAAATAAATATTAATTGGCTTACAACCAAATCGAATAGAAAAATAAAAACACTCGCCTCACTTTTACAATCGCCTAGAATACACGAAAATCTAAGAAATAATTACAACCGCATAAATACACGATTTAATCTATTAAAATACAATAAAAATAAAAATAAAAAGAAATTAGAACCTGCAAAACCGAGGGTTAGCACAATATATACAGCATGCCACAAGTTGGACTCAAATAGACAGAATGGAAAATCAAGAATTGGGGGCATGCATTTAGGGGATAACCGGGTTGGCTCGGCTAGCCGGCCCGGTTAGACCTGGAAAACATTTTGAAACGTCCCTGTATTTTTGGTTTGGTGGGAAAATCGTTTTGAAAATAATTTTTCCGGTTTACATGCATTTTTATATATTTAAGTGGGTCGGCTTTCGGGAGAACTGGGTCTCCGTCGTTGAATTGGTCTAAATGCAAATTACTGGAAAATTGAATCTATGGTCGTGATGCACACAACAAAATTCATTTTGATGATTTTTGGGGTTTTCTGATTTTTTTGGATTTTTTTTTTGGGAATTTTCGGGAATTTTTATGGATGAAAGCTGAAATTCTGATTCTGGAACAGGGATTACAGTCGTACGACTGTAGTTTACAGTCGTGCGACTGTAATCAATCCAAGACCACAATTTCGCCAAAAATCATTTTTAAGCAAAAACTGAAGAAAAACCTCCTGGAAACTAAGAACAGTCGTACGACTGTATATACAGTCGTACGACTGTTCATGAAGACTAAGAACAGTCGTACGACTGTTCTTAGTTTCCAGGAACAAAAATACGAAAAATGCAGCAAAACGCACAAAATTCACTTCAGACGCCCAGAAAGCGAGAAAAAAAATGTAGGGAAAAGAAGTGACTACCTTTTAGAAGCTATTCCAAGTCGTTTTTGACCCCTGGCGTCGCTCCAATCCCCACAAATTCGCACTTTTTCCTTTGAATGGAAGTTGAGAGCTTTTTGTCCAAAACTCCAAATTTTAAGGGTTTCTGATGGTTTAAGTCCAAGTTCTTGATTTAGTTGTGTAGTTAAGTGATCAACCTAGAGATTTCTAACAAGTTTTAGGCTTAATTTCGAGAATTGAAGAAAATCAAAGAGGAAGAAAGGTGAGTTTTTTTGTGGTTTTCTTTTTCTCTCTCTTCTCTTTCTCTCTCTAAGTTTTTCTTTCACCAGAATTCTCTCCCTTTTTTTCCTCTTTTTCCTTCTTTTCTACCCTCTTTTTTTCCTGGTTGCTTGCTGCAGAGCCGGGGCAATTAATGCCCAACCCCTCTCTCCTCCATTTCTGCTGCAGAGGTATGGGCCTCTGCTGAAATCCCGATATTACAGTCGTACGACTGTAGCAATAGTCGTACGACCATAGTGTTTTTTTTTTTTTTTTTTTTTTTTTTTTTTTTTTTAAGTATAGAAAATTCCGGCGCTTACAGCTGCCCCTCACGTGATCAAATTCGACATCTAGCTCCAGGTCCATAATACCTGTGATGATGAATTTAAGAGCGTGAATCAAAGCGCCGTGAATGCTGGAATGAATCTTCTGATGGGATAAGCCGATACCGGGTCTATGTTACCCGAGGCGAGACTGGGGAGGAAATAAGCCGATATCAGGTCTATGTTACCCGAGGCGAGTTGATGAAGAGATTGGCCGATATCGGGTCTAGGTTACCCGAGGCGAAATTGATGAAGAGATTAGCCGATATCAGGTCTATGTTACCCGAGGCGATGCTGGAGATGAGATTAGCCGATATCAGGTCTATGTTACCCGAGGCGAAATTGATGAAGAGATAAGCCGATATCAGGTCTATGTTACCCGAGGCGAGTTTTACTGGGAAAATAGATGAAGCTGATCTGGGTCGATACCGAGTTTACATTACTCGAGGTGGATCTACTAGGGAACTTGGATGATGGAACGGATTTGGGCCGATGCCGAGCTTACGTTGCTCGGGGCGGACTCGCTGGAGATAGTTGAGATAATGGAGCGGGCCTGGGCCGATACCGAGTTTACATTACTCGAGGCGGACTCGCTGGAGATAGTTGAGATAATGGAGCGGGCCTGGGCCGATACCGAGTTTACATTACTCGAGGCGGATCTGCTGACTTGCTGAGGATATTGAGCTGGGGATGAATTCCTGCACTTAAAATGGCAAGTCTTCATTCCTTGATCGAGAGATTTTTAAACAAAAATTTTTGCCCCTTCGATCAAGAATGAAGACTAGCCAGGGATAAATAATTGATATATGCAATGTATGGATGCATGTCGATGTATATGTACATGTATGTATTTTCTGTTATTGGATGTTTATGTCCTCTGCTGGGGAGATATGTTGTGCCCCTGGTTGATTTTGCTTTTCTTGGGGCATTGTTTGATGATTATCAACGGAGTGAGGTGACTGCTGGGGAAGTGATCGTAGTACTCCTTGCAGAGATTCCACTGGGGAAGAGTGTGGCAACTCGACTAGGGACACAATTGTGGTGTTCTTTGTGTAGACTACACCAAGAGGAAACAAGACTGTTTTGCGGGGGAGTAATTGATGGTGTTCTTACGTAGACTCCGCCGGGGAATAGTGTGGGAAACTCTGCTGGAGAGTGATGTAATGAATTCTGCGGGGAATGTTGAGGATATTTTGTTGTGTTTTTTTTTTTTTTTTTTTTTTTTTTTTTTTTTTTTTTAGCTCTAATTTTTGCCTGGGTTGCCCAAATCAGGTTTTCAGCCCAGCGAGCCGCTCTAACTTTTGCCTAAGGCGCCTTTTTGGTTTTCACCTTAGTGAGCTTTTCGTATGCCCTAACTTTTGCCTAAACTGCCCAATATGGGTTTTCAGCCTAGCGGGCCGCTCTAATTTTTACCTGAGGCGCCTTTTCGGTTTTCACCTCAGCGAGCTTTTTTTCTTCTTTTTTTTTTTTTTTTTTTTTTTTTTTTTTTTAAGATCTGACTAAAATGATGTTGTGACCCTTTATTACTGGTCCGGGAAGATGAACTGGATTTTAGAGGACGATGAGAAACTTTAAATTGCATGTATTTGATAGATTTTCATTTGTCAAATAATGCGATGGTATCGATCAGTTGAATGCAAAGTGCTTTCTTTGAATGTGTGTTTATGCAAGACAACTTTGTTTGTGCATTTGTCATAACCATGCAAATATATTTAAACAAACACTTCACTTTATTGATGAAGTCAAAATGAGTACATTTGAAACAAGTTGGTTCCTAAATGGTACAGATTCCACACTGAGCCAGAATCCGTCACCAGTCGTCCTTTTCAGATTTTCCGACTGATTATTTTCTCTCGTGTCTAAATTTTTGCCTAGACCGCTCTTTTCGAGTTTTCAGTCTAGCAGACCTCTCTCTTTTTTTTTTTTTTTTTTTTTTTATACATGATAAAGCTTTAGCCTGTCTTGGTTGATCGGATTGGTGAACTCGTTTCCGTCCATATCCATGATGCTGACAGCGCCTTTTGATAACACCTTCTTCACCACATAGGGTCCTTCCCAGTTAGGTCTGAACTTGCCCCTAACATCAACATTTGAAGGCTTTAGTTGCTTTAGAACCAAATCTCCTGCTTTCAACTGCCGCTTGGAGTACTTCACATTTCGATTATAGGCTCTAGCCATTCTGCGCTGATACATTTGCAGGTGATCCAGTGCTTTTAGTCGCCTTTCATCTAGTGCAGCCAACTGTTCATACCTGGCTTGAACCCATTCAGTCTCTGGCAATTGAGCTTCCAGGGCAACTCTGAGTGATTTGAGTTCTATTTCCACTGGCAACACTGCTTCCATTCCATATACCAAGGCGTAAGGAGTTTCTCCTGTTGGCGTTCTGACACTGGTCCTGTAACCCCAAAGAGCATAAGGCAGTTTATCAGCCCAATCCCTGTAAGTGGTTACCATTTTTGACAAGATCTTCTTTATTGCCTTGTTAGCTGCTTCTACTGCACCATTAGCCTGAGGCCTGTATGGGGAAGACTTATGATGTTCAATTCCATGCTCTGCAAATAGCTCGGCTGTTGCCCCTTGAAACTGTACTCCATTATCAGTTACTATGTGGTGAGGAATCCCATACCGAGTGAAGATATTCTTCTGGATGAACTTGACCATATGCTTGGCTGTAACATTAGTGAAAGATTCTGCCTCGACCCATTTGGAGAAATAATCAACTGCCACAACTATGAATTTATGCCCATTAGATGCAGCCGGATGAACTTCACCAATCATGTCTATCCCCCATGCTGAAAACGGCCAAGGAGATACTAGATTCTGAAGTTCAAGTGGAGGAAGATGACTAATGTCTGCATAGATCTGACATTCATGACATCTCTTCACTTTTCTTATACAATCTGCTTGCATTGTCATCCAGAAGTAGCCTTGTCTCATGATTTTCCTAGCCATGGCAAGTCCATTCATATGTGGCCCACAAGATCCTGCATGTACCTGCTGCATCGTATCTTCTGCTTCTTGTTCTGTTAGACACCTCAAAAGAACCCCATGTGCTGTTCTTTTATACAACTTGTCCTCGAAGATTCTGAATTGACTAGCCAGCTTCCTCAGCGTTAACTTATCAGCAGCACTGGCCTCTTCTGGGTACCTTCCTTCCTTAACATACCGGTAAATGTCAAAGAACCATGGCTTTTCTTCGGCTGATAGTTCCATTATTTCATGCACTTCGAAGCAAGGATGCCTGGAAGTGGCTATGACCAGTGGTTGAGCTTGTGTCTCTTCTGGATTTTCCCACATGGAGGACAAAGTAGCTAATGCATCAGCCATCTTATTCTCATCCCTGGGGACATGTCTGAATTCACATCGGCCAAATAAACCTTTTCTGAATTGTAGCAGCTCCAAATAAGGCCGTAAAGCTTCTTCTTTTAGTTCCCACTCACCCTGAGCTTGCCTGATCACTAGAAGTGAATCACCGACAATTAAGACATCATTTGCTCCCAAGGTTAATAGAGTCTCCATCCCAAACAAGCATGGTTCGTACTCCGCCCCATTGTTGGTTACGGGAAAGATCAGCCTTTTGGACAAAGGAATGACCTCACTATCCGGTGTTGCTATAAGTACCCCGATCCCGGCGCCTTTTCTATTCACCGCGCCATCGAAGCACATGACCCACCTTTTCACTTCCACCATGGCTAATTGCTCATCAGGGAATTCCAGGTTCTCTGTGTAATCTGATTCTAGGGGCTGGTTTGCCAGAAACTCTGCCACGGCTCGCCCTTTAATGGTTTTCTTCGTGATATACTCGATGTCGAATTCAGACAAAAGTAACAACCACCTGGACAAATTTCCAACCAATGCCGGTGCTTCATAGAGGTACTTCATTGGGTCCACTTTAGCCACAGCTTGTATCTTGTATGATTGGAAATAGTGGCGCAGCTTCTTGGTCAACCAAATCATCGCCACACATGTCTTTTCCACCAGTGTATACTTGGTTTCATACTCCAGCAATTTCTTGCTACGGTAATAGATAGGATATTCCTTCTTGCCATCTTGCTCTTGTGCAAGCATTGCCCCTATAGAGGATTCTTCAACTGCCAAATATAAAATCAGAGGCTTCCCTGGAATTGGAGGGCTTAACACTGGTGGCTTTACCAGGTAAGCCTTGATCTTTTCGAAGGCCAGCTGACACTTGTCATCCCACACAACCGGCTGATCTTTCTTTAATAGCTTGAAGATTGGCTCACAAATGGAAGTTAACTTGGCTATGAAACGGCTGACATACTGCAAGGAACCTAGGAATGATCTGACCTCCTTTTCAGTCTTTGGAGCTGGCATATCTTGGATGGCTTTGATTTTATCTGGGTCCATTTCTATCCCCCTCTGGCTTACTACATGGCCTAACAGCTTCCCTGATGTGACGCCGAATATGCACTTCTTCGGATTAAGCCGCAAGTTGTACTCTCCAATGCGTGTTAGAAATCTATCCAGGATAACAGGGTGTTCCTCCCGGGTTGTTGATTTAACAAGCATATCATCGACATACACTTCGACTTCTTTATGGATCATATCATGCAATAGAGTTGTGACAGCCCTCTGATAAGTGGCACCGGCGTTCTTCAATCCAAAAGGCATCACTCTATAACAGAAGGTACCCCACTCTGTGATAAACGATGTTTTCACCTTGTCGATCACATCCATCAGAATCTGATTGTATCCCGAGAAGCCATCCATGAATGAGTACATTGCTGCTTTTGCTGCACTATCAACCAATACATCAATATGAGGTAGTGGGAAATTGTCTTTAGGGCAGGCCTTGTTCAGGTCCCTGTAATCGACACATACTCTGACCCTTCCATCCTTTTTAGGCACGGGGACAATGTTGGCTAACCATTCCGTATACTCCACCACTTCGAGGAACTTGGCATCTATCTGTTTAGCCACTTCTTCCTTTACCAGTGTAGCCCATTCCGGCCTTAGTCTTCTCAACTTCTACTTTACCGGTCTGAACTTGGGGTCCGTTGGGATTTTGTGCACTGCTATTTCTGTATCTACACCCGGCATATCTTCATACGACCAGGCGAAAGCTTTAACATGTTTTTGGAGTATTCTTATTAATTCTCTTTCTTCCTCGGATTTTAGCTCGTGTGAAATGAGTACCATTTTAGGGTTTTCATCTGTACTTATATTGATTTCATGCAATGCAGTGTCATGTATGCTAAATATGCTTGATGGTGATTCGAATGCATGCACAGAATTATCAGGATAAACATCACACAAGTAAGCAAACTGGGATTTCATTGCATTGAACTTATCATAAAGTACATCAGTTACATTGAAAATGGAAGAAATAGATACAACAAAATCATCTTCATCCTCCACAGGCGGAGGGCCTTGTTCTTCATCAGCTTCCATCTTCCCTTCCAGAGCATCATCGGGACTGCAGCTTTCTCGGCCAGCTGTGCCTTAGCATTCTCCATAATCTTGGCGATTTCAGCAACCACAGAGTCTAAGTTCACTTTGGCCATCAGTTCTTCGCCAAATCCTTCCTTGGATTTCCCGAAAGCTTTGGTTAATGCAGCAGTCAAAGCTCCCGAGATCACTTCTGTAGCTTCAGCAGAGATCTTCTTTTCATCTTCTTCCTCGGCCACCTCTATGGTTTCTGTTATCACCTCAGATGATTCTCCTTTCAGAATTTCACATTCAGCAGTTGCTTTTTCTTCCATTACAGGGGCTATTGGCTCTTCCTGGCTTTTCTCAAAATCCACAACATCTGCAAAGATCTCAAAGCCAGGGTGCTCGACATTTCCAACCAGCACCGGTTCAGCTTGGCCTTTGTAAAGGCTTTCTCCTGCCTTCAGAAATGGCTTCATCATGACCTTGCCATTCTCGTCCTTTTTCAGATTCTTCTGCTCGGATGACCCCTCTACATAACCAAGGCCGTACTGCTTTGACTTTCCCGAGTCGATCTTGAATTCTGGCACACCTTGCAAATTAATTCCGAGTCCCATTCCCGGGACAAAATTCAGCTTGTATAGATATCGGGATAGCCACTCTGGCATGTAGTTCTCATAAAAGACCATAGGGGCATCTGTAGTTTCCTCCTCCTTAATGACAGCAATTTGGAATCCACCAAAAGGAACCACTCCTTCATCCACTGCAGCTACCATCGACTGGGCGTCTGCCTCAACAGTCACAATTCTGTCATTCACAGAGAATTTAATCTTCTGATGCAAAGTGGAAGGAACACCTCCCAAAGGATGGAACCAGGGCCTTCCAAGCAATAGGGAGAATGTGACCGGGATATCGATCACTGTGAAGACAACCATAGACTTAATGGGCCCAACCTCCACTTCTGTTTCGAAGGTCCCTATCACTGTTCTTTTAGAATCATCGTACGCTCAAATGACTGTCGAGGACCTCTTCAACACTTCTTCATTCATGCCTAGAAACGGTAGCATTTTCAGTGGGCAAATGTTCAGTGCCGAGCCGTCATCCACCATAACACACGGCATCACCTTATCCATGATATAGGCTCTAATGTAAAGAGCCTTGTTGTGGGCTTTTCCCTCTGCTGGGAGATCTTTCTCAGAGAAGACAATATTAGGAGCTCCAGTATGGACTTTGTCTAGCAAGCAGCACATAGCCTCTGGTGAAGCTATAGGGGAGACTTCGATTTCTGATAGCTTCTTCACTAAAGCCTCCCTATGCTCTTTGGAGGTCATAAGCAAGTGCCACAAACTAGCTTGTGCAGGGGTCTTCTTCAGTTGGGAAATGACTAAATCTTCTTTCTCGATTCTTTCCGGTGCCGAAGTACTGCCCGACCCATTCATCGGTGCTTTATCTTTCGTCTGATCTGCCGGCTGATACACCCTTCCACTTCGGGTCACGTGCTGCACTTCTTGAATTTTCAACTTTTCAACAACCGGGGGTTTAACAGCTTCTCTTTTGTCAAATTCCTCGTACTCATCTTTAGAGTCAAGATCATCCAGACTTACGGGCTTGACCTCCTTACACCCCTCCTTTTCCTCACATTTAAGCTCCACTTCGGGTTCCCCTACCGCTACTGCTTGAATCATAGGGTTTGCTTGCAAAACTTGGGCAAATATAAAATTAGCCGGCAACCCCGACTGAACCATGTTAACCCGCTTCTCGAATGCCGGCAGTGGATTGGTTTTAGTGCTGGGTTTGGCTGGCTCTTGCAGTTTTCCCTCGTCAATGAGCTTCCGGATAGCATCCCTTAGCTTGTAGCAGTTGTTGGTTCGGTGGCCTGTCACCACATGATAAGTGCAGAAGTTGTCCTTATCCGCTTCAGATGGCTTCTCAAATGGCTTTAAAGATTGCAGTAGGCCGCCATTCCTACACTTGGCGAATATCTTTGCTAAGGTAAGAGTCCAAGGCGATATGCCTTGTCCTCCAGGACCTCTGTTCTGGTTGCTTTGTTGCTGATTCACAGTAGCCACTTCGACCTGCTTCACCTCTGATGACTGCCCCTGTTTGCCACTAGAACCTGAACCAGACCCACTGCCAGAACCAACTGCTGTGGTTGATCTATACCCTGAACTGTACCCTGTACTTCTTCCCCCTTTCTGACCAGCTGGCTTCTCCTCTTCATCCCTTTCTATCTTCATGGCCATGCTATAGACCTCACTAAGCTCCTTGAAGGAATGGAATTTCATGTTGTTCTTGAAGATATCTTTGCTGCCATCAATGAGCTTCTGTATAAGCTCATCTTCATCAGGGCGGTTCTTTAGGAGGATCATCTTGTTCATCCATCTCTGGTAGTATTCGTCAAAGGGCTCATTGAATTTCTGCTTCACCCTCTCCAAATCATACAGCTTCACCTGGATTTTGGTGTTGAAGCTGTAGTATTTGATGAAGGCTGCTGACAATACTTCCCAGTCGGACTGCTCCTCCTCTGACAGTGAGTTATACCATCCCAAAGCACCTCCCTCCAGTGTGGTGGGGAAAAGATTAATCAATTGCTGCTTTGTAGCGCCTGCTGTCAGCATAACCCGGGCATATAAATTCACATGGGCCTCCGGCGAGCCCATTCCTTTGTAAGTGGGGACTTTCGGCACTTGGAAGCCGATAGGAAATGTCTCAATGCCCCTACTGATCATGGCATCAACGTTCACCCCCTTCTTAGATTCAGCACTGATCCTGACCCCCTTCTTCAACTGGGCCATGACCTCGTCTAATTCAGAACACTTGGCTTTCATCCTCTGTTCCATAGCTGCCTCTATCTCCTGCAGCTTTTCAAGGCTAGCCGAAGCGTCACCACCATGTTGGGATGACTCAGCTTCTTTTTCTTTCCCGGCTCCACTACCACCGGTCTCACCAGCTTCTCTAACCACTGCCCTCATTTCTTCCTTTAACATGTCGCGGAAATCCTGCGACCTGAAGAAATCTCTCAGAACATCGGCCATACTCGGCGTCTGCTCTGCCATATTCACTCCTTCCCCAGACTCAGAATCACTATCACTCTCGACTACCCTCTGTCTCCTAGCTGCCCTTGAAGCTTGGGATCTTGTCCAAGGTCGCTCCAGTGTGTTCTGCTTGGGATTAGACAGGAGGTGTTAGGGTCGTGAATGAATGACGTGATATGACATGAAAGTTAAGACATTGAACATGCTTGAGATGCATGGAGTGGAATTATGTATGGAATGATGATATGAATGGTTTCTTCTTCTTATTATTTATTTTTTTTCTGAGGCATTCCGAGAACACCCAATGTTTATGCAAAACTGTCACGTGTGGGCCATCACATGGACAAAACTTCGGCGCCTTTGGGGCACCTAATGAATTCATGAAATGGTCGCGTGTATACCGGCACACGGACGTAGTTTTGACGCTTTGTTGGTCTGCGGGATGATATGAAATGGTCGCATGGGCCGGGCCCACCGACAAGGTCTTAATGCTTTTGAGCATATGGAATGATGTTATGAGAAAGTCACATGTAACAGGAACACGGACAAGGATTCGGCATTCGAGGAACGCCTTTCATGATTTGGTGATGTTATGGGCCTATACGTATACTAATCGGGTACTCGGGGAGTACCTTGAATGGTGAATTAGTGCCATGAAGTGGTCGGATGTGGACCACAGTGTTATATGACGTCTATGATAGATGGGTGTGATGTCATGAAATGCATCGTGTAAATTATTACACGAAAATGGGTCTAAGGCCGTTGTGGCTTTTATTAAATGAAATGATATTGGTGGAATGGCCAAATGCAATCCGGTGCATCGGCAAAATACGGGTAATTTTGGGTACCCGATATGTTATGAAATGGAATGAGATGGTTATGGTAGGCGTCCTTGAAATGACTCTTAATTTAATTTAATTTAAGTGAAATGTAGTGAATGAACATGTCACACAATATGCAAATGGCTGCACAAAAACGTGGGTTAGGATATATGACATACATAATGATGTTATGAATGCTATGTCAAAAATAAAATGTTAATCACACAAGTTTAATGTTATGGCTGAAAAAGAAATCATTAGTATGGATGACAAGCGAATGAATTAATGTTTTACACACGAAATAAAATGCAAAATGGCTGCATAAAAAAATGTGGGTTAGTATCACACAAAGATGTTTGTGTATGGTATGTCATATGTATGGAAAATGGTGATTATGGTATGTTATGCATGCGTCGGTGATGTGTCACGAAATGGTGAAGAACACGTAGCAAGCACAAGCGAATTCTTCCAACCTTATTCCTCCAACGTGGTCGGTCTCAAAAATTTCTAACCGAGTCCTAGGCGAGGTTCACTTCAATCACCAACCGGGGGTGATGAAGGCGCGATTTTATTATTATTCACACAATTATTTTGGTATCCTAAAGGAATCCAACTAGAGCTGCCTATATGGGTTCGGTCAAAGTCGGGATAACATCAAGGCTCTCATAGCAAGATATACTCCTCACTTCTCCCCACTCAAGGGTCCTAGCGAAGGGGTTCGTACGAGGCTATGAGTGGTGTTTCGTATTCGTGACCCTAAGACCATGAGGAACTTAGGCGACACTTCAACAATCCACCGGGCTACAAAAGGATACCTATTCTAATGCAAGAAATGGCTAACTAAAAATGCAAATAAAATACCAAAAGAGAATCATCCACGTTACTTTAATTAGACACTTTTCAGGGCTTGTCAAATTCTTTTATGTTTTTAAGAAAACGTTTTAAAGAATTCCCCAGCAGAGTCGCCACTGTGAGCGGACGACGCGTTTTCGACGGGACGCGGGACTCCCTTTCGGAATGGGGCGCCACGATCTCGGGCGGGCCCCTCCCTCGCGTGGGGTTTTTATAAATGGAAATCCGTGCTTTGGAAAATAAATGGAATTAATAAATAAAAGAACCGAGACCTAAGTCTCGATGAATATTGTAGAGTCGCCACCCGGCTCAGCTCAACCGGGAAATTCTTATGTAGCTGGACCGGACGAACGGCCGCTACACTATCCAGAGATTCGGGTCCGGACAAGTCCCTTATTTTGTGTCTAATTAAAACAAATATAGCCAATGTTCTCGAATGGTATTTCAAAATCTAAAGTCCATTTTATTGAATATAAAAAGCATACAGCGCGCACACAAAACATTTAATACAAAAATAAGGAAAAGAAATAAATATTAATTGGCTTACAACCAAATCGAATAGAAAAATAAAAACACTCGCCTCACTTTTACAATCGCCTAGAATACACGAAAATCTAAGAAATAATTACAACCGCCTAAATACACGATTTAATCTATTAAAATACAATAAAAATAAAAATAAAAAGAAATTAGAACCTGCAAAACCGAGGGTTAGCACAATATATACAGCATGCCACAAGTTGGACTCAAATAGACAGAATGGGAAATCAAGAATTGGGGGCATGCATTTAGGGGATAACCGGGTTGGCTCGGCTAGCCGGCCCGGTTAGACCTGGAAAACATTTTGAAACGTCCCTGTATTTTTGGTTTGGTGGGAAAATCGTTTTGAAAATAATTTTTCCGGTTTACATGCATTTTTATATATTTAAGTGGGTCGGCTTTCGGAGAACTGGGTCTCCGTCGTTGAATTGGTCTAAATGCAAATTACTGGAAAATTGAATCTATGGTCGTGATGCACACAACAAAATTCATTTTGATGATTTTTGGGGTTTTCTGATTTTTTTGGATTTATTTTTTTGGGAATTTTTCGGGAATTTTTATGGATGAAAGCTGAAATTCTGATTCTGGAACAGGGATTACAGTCGTACGACTGTAGTTTACAGTCGTGCGACTGTAATCAATCCAAGACCACAATTTCGCCAAAAATCATTTTTAAGCAAAAACTGAAGAAAAACCTCCTGGAAACTAAGAACAGTCGTACGATTGTATATACAGTCGTACGACTGTTCATGAAGACTAAGAACAGTCGTACGACTGTTCTTAGTTTCCAGGAACAGAAATACGAAAAATGCAGCAAAACGCACAAAATTCACTTCAGACGCCCAGAAAGCGAGAAAAAAAATGTAGGGAAAAGAAGTGACTACCTTTTAGAAGCTATTCCAAGTCGTTTTTGACCCCTGGCGTCGCTCCAATCCCCACAAATTCGCACTTTTTCCTTTGAATGGAAGTTGAGAGCTTTTTGTCCAAAACTCCAAATTGTAAGGGTTTCTGATGGTTTAAGTCCAAGTTCTTGATTTAGTTGTGTAGTTAAGTGATCAACCTAGAGATTTCTAACAAGTTTTAGGCTTAATTTCGAGAATTGAAGAAAATCAAAGAGGAAGAAAGGTGAGTTTTTTTGTGGTTTTTTTTTCTCTCTCTTCTCTTTCTCTCTCTAAGTTTTTCTTTCACCAGAATTCTCTCCCTTTTTTTCCTCTTTTTCCTTTTTTTCTACCCTCTTTTTTTCCTGGTTGCTTGCTGCAGAGCCGGGGCAATTAATGCCCAACCCCTCTCTCCTCCATTTCTGCTGCAGAGGTATGGGCCTCTGCTGAAATCCCGATATTACAGTCGTACGACTGTAATTTTTAAATTACAGTCGTACGACTGTAGCAATAGTCGTACGACCATAGTGTTTTTTTTTTTTTAAGTATAGAAAATTCCGGCGCTTACACTCTCTCTATGTTGTATTAGCCCTAATCCCGGATATGAGGCTTTTATATCTCCCATTTTGGTTAAAAATCGGAATTAAATGCTGATTTTTGGTAAAAAGGAAGTCTGGTGATTACAGCCGCGCAACTGTAATCACTACAGTCGCACAACTGTAGTGACCAGTTTGCCTTATTTTGTTTAAAAAGACCGAATTAAATGCTGATTTGGGCAAAAAAAGGAAATCTGATGATTACAGCCGCTCGATTGTAATGTACTATAGTCGCGCAGCTGTAGGCACTACAGTCAAGCGAATGTAGTGACCAGATTAGCCTATTTTGCTTATTTTTCATTCTTTTCTTTGGTTTTCTTAAATACTCACTAGAATTCCTTTGGGGCTCCGTACCAAGACTTGTCACACACATTTGGGTCATCCGGGACATTTTCGATATTATTCCGGTCGGTCCGAATCCACTTCACGTTTATCCGTGAAAAAGGCAACAATGACTTTCATCACAGAGGTCGGGAAAAAACCCGTGCTCACATTGACTCAACCAGAAAGTTGTTAAATCCATACACCTATGTCGTCCCTGCACAAGATTGAATATAAGCTCTTGCAGTTTCACGAAAAGCCTTCACCTTCACGCATATGAACACCTCACAAACTAGCCGATGTGTTGGCATAGGATAAAAGTGAAGCTCTCTGAATTTTCTAGTGTTTTCTGAATTCCCCTAAGGATTTAGAGGTGGTGACCGATGTGAGCATGGATTTTTTTCGACCTCTGTAATGAAAACCATTCGTTACCTGTTAAACAGATGAACGTGAGTCAGATTTAAGAATGAACGGAATAATGCCCGGAATGTTCTCAAACGGCCTGAAATTCAGAAGAGTCCTTGATCCGAAACCCTGAAGAAAGTCCCTCGAGAGATTAGGAAGCTTAGGTGCGCATGCAGACTCTATCTACAGTGGCACGACTGTGGTTTACAGTTGCACGACTGTAATAACTACTGTCACATGACTGTAACTCCACAGTCGCACAACTTTAGTTGGAGTGGTACGACTCTAGTTTTGACTCAGTATATTCCTAAATAGGAAAGAATTTTATTTTGGCTCAGATTTTGGGCATGATTTACGAGAATTAGGGCGTTAGAATAGAGAAAAAAAAAGGCAGAAAGCACAAAGGGAGGGGGAATCAATTCTGGAAAAGGGGAGAAAGCATTCTAGTGAGAGAAAGGGAGTTTTAGAGAGAGAAAGTGAGAAAACTAAGAAAATTCAATAAAAAACCAAGAAACAGTGAGAATACAGTGGAGAAACACATAGTGTGAGGATTCCCAATCTGATATCATTCACTCAAAACCATTGTTGGGTTCGTTCGGGTCAATTCGGGACATACACTTGAGAATTTTGGGTCGTTTGGAGATTCTACGCGGATTCCAACGTCCATATCCAGCTCCGGTCATCAAGCATACTGGAACGTAAAATAGGTAAACTCTGAGAGGCCTTAAAACTGGTTTCATGTTGATTTGTGATTGATTTTGTGTTTAAAAATATTCATTCAGAAAACTGTCTGCACAACTACAGCCGCACGATTGTAATTCTAGTCGCACGACTATAGTTACAGTCGAACGACGATCATTGCCTGGAACACAGCCGTGCGACTGTATTCTTCTGAGCAGAAGCCCAAAAAGCCCAAATTCAACCGAATACAGCCGGTTTTCCTGTTTTAGATGATTTTTCATGATTCAATTCGGTCAAGTCACATATGTACACTATAAAATTATGGTTTTCGGATTTCCAATGATACGGATGTGCGATTTAGGGTTTTGTTGGTTTCTATTCTTGGAATTCATGGTTGTTAGATCCTTAACCGGATTCTTAGTCCAGTGATAATGAACTCTCAGATTTCCAAAATCCCTAGAAATCATCAAAATCGGTCAAAACAAGTGATTTTAGAAAATAAGAAAACCACTATCGGGTACTGTTCATTACAGTCGTATGGCTGTAACCATTATAGCCGTACGACTATAAATTATAGTGGTATGACTGTAATACAGCCGTATGACTGTAGTGATGGGCAGAAGGCAGAATCACAGCACGACCTGCACGGACATCGTCGCATGATTCTTTCTTCAGAATCAAACCTGTTTTTGGCATATTTACTATTCTTAAACCATAGATGAATGTTTGGAATTAGGAACCCCCACGAATGGAACCCCGAGTTCTGGGATAACCGACCCACTAAACCAAAGGAATTTACATGTTATTGAGCCAAACCGTTTTCCAAAACCGTTTTCAAGCATCAAAAACATACAGGGCGTTTCTAAAACCGGTTTCAGGTCCAACTGAGTAATAGCTCGGACTTCTCAGTTATCCCTTAAATGCATGTTCCAACTTCTTAAAATCCCCATTCTGTTTTATATGAGTCCTATATGTGTTTCGGATATAACTGTGCTAATCATTTGTTTTACAGCTTTTATTTTTCTTTATTTTTATTTTGGATGTATTTCATAGATTAATCGTGCATTCTAGGCGATTGTACTTTTTAGATTCTCGTGTATCTAGGCGATTGTAATGGTAGGGATGAGAGCTTTTTTCCTTTTTCTGGGTTGTAATAAGGCCTCTATTTCTTTTTGGATGTATGGTTTATATTTCCGTACTATAATTTTATGTACTTTATTCCTGTCATCTGAATGAGCATGGGCTAGTAGTAAAGGATTAAATTGGGTAGAGAAAGATAATAAGTGAGTAAACTGTTGTCATATGTACTTATAAATGACTACAAGCTTGAGGTTGAATAGGTAAGTTGTCCGAACCCTAAATCTCTGGATTAGGTACAGTAGTCTATGCTCGGTAGGGAGCTGTACTAGAATTTCCCAGATGAGTTGATCCGGGTGGCGACTCTGTCACTGATCATGAAATTTAAGTTTCGAGGTCTTTAAGTAATAAAATGGGAAAAGGTTTTCTACAAAAGGATTTCCAAAAAGAATCAATGGTTTTCCTAGATCATCAAACCCCATATTCAAACACTAAATATTTTCTACTTCTCTTTTTTTCCCAGTTCGCTTCGCCTTGTTCCGCCTAAAAGGTCGTCTGCTCACAATGGCGTCTCTACTGGGGACAAAAGATCTTAAAAAGTTTTTATAAAAACTTAAGGAACTTAGGTAACTACTGAAATATAACCTCGCTTGCAGTCATTTGCTAATTCATAATACCTTATTTTACTCACACTTGCATATCATGACATTTTCTCTTCTCAATCCCTCCAACACATGATTACCTTGGTTTATTTCCAAAGGTGACCTACCGCTTCCGCTAGGATTGGAGGCATCCAAGGGGGTAAACCACTCATAGTACCACATGAACCTTACATCATGTTCTGTGATGAGGAGTGTATTATCGCTATAGGAACCTATACGACCCTTGGTTTGACTCATACCTTCATGTAATGGCCTAGCAACTTCCCCTTAGGACTACCAAAACATATATTTTTAAATTGGACATTGAGAGTACGCCTTTGGTATCCCCGGTGTGAGCGGACGACGCGTTTTCGACAGGACGCGGGACTCCCTTTCGGAAGGGGCGCCACGATCTCGGGCAGGCCCCTCCCTCGCGTGGGGTTTTTATGAATGGAAAATCGGTTTTTGAAAATAAATGGAATTAATGCATAAAAGAACCGAGACCTAAGTCTCGATGAATATTGTAGAGTCGCCACCCGGCTCAGCTCAACCAGGTAATTCTTAAGGTAGCTGAACCGGACGAACGGTCGCTACACTATCCAGCGAATCGGGTCTGGACAAGTCTCTTATTTCGTGTCTAATTAAAATAAATATTGGTCAATGTTCAAAGATGGTATTTCAAAAATCTAAAGTCAATTTTATTGAATATAAAAGGGCATACAACGTGCATATAAATATTTAATACAAAAGTAAAGAAAAGAAATAAATATTAATTGGCTTACAACCAAATCGAATGGAAAAATAAAAATTCTCGCCTCACGTGTACAAACGCCTAGAATACACTATTTATCTAAAAATAATTACAATTGCCTAAATACATGATTAATCTATCAAAATACAAATAAAATGAAAATTAAGATAAAATAAAAGCTGCAAAACAAAGGTTAGTACAATTTATATAGCACACCACAAGTTGGATTCAAGCACGACAGAACGAGAAATCAGGAATCAGGGGCGTGCATTGAGGGGATAACCGGGTTGGCTCGGCTAGCCGGCCCGGTTAGACCTGAAAAACATTTTGAAACGTCCCTGTATTTTGGTTTTTGTGGGAAAATCGTTTTGAAAACAATTTTTCCGGTTTACATGCATTTTTACATATTAAGTGGGTCGGTTTTCGGGAGAACTGGGTCTCTGTCATTGAATTGTTCTAAATGCAAATTTACTGGAAGTCAAACCTAAGGTAGTGAATGCACATATCAAAATTCATTTTGGTGATTTTTGGATTTTTCTGATTTTTATGGGTTTTTGGAGATTTTTGGGATAAAAGCTGAAATTCTGTTTCTGTAACAAGAGTTACAGTCGTGCGACTATAACTATAGTCGTGCGACTGTAAACAGTTCAAGATTAGAATTTCACCAAAATTATTTTGAATCAAAATGGAAGAAAAACAATCTGGAAATTAAGAACACTCGTACGACTTTATATACAGTCGTACGACTGTTCAACAAAACCAAGAACAGTCGTGCGACTGTTCTTAATTTCCAAAAACAGAAACACAAAAATGCAGCAAAAGATGCACAAAACTCACTTCAAACACCTAGAAAGCGAGAAAAAGTGTAAGGAAAGGGAGTGTCTACCTTTTTAGAAGCTAATCCAAGTCGTTTTGACCCCTGGCGTCGCTCCAATCCTAACAAATTCACACTTTTTCCTTTGAAATTGAGGTTGAGGGCTTTATATCCAAAAATCCAAATTACAAAGGATTCTGATTATTTAAGTCCGGATTCTTGATTTGGTTATGAAGTTAATTGATTAACCTAGGGATTTCTAACAAGTTTTAACCCTAATTCTGAGAATCAAAAGAAAATAGAAGAGGAAAAGTTGAGTTTTTATGGGTTTTCCACTTCTTTCTTTTCCTTCTCTCTTTTCTCCTTCTCTCTCTAAATTTTCCACCAGAAAATACCAACTGTTGCTTCTCTCCTCCTTTTCCTCTCTTTTATCTCTGATTTTTCCGACTTACTTGCTGCAACAACGGAGCAATTAATGCTCCTTCTCTTTCCTCCATTTTCTGCTGCAGACGTATAGGCTCCTGCAACTTTTCCGACATTACAGTCGTGCGACTGTAATTTTTAAATTATAGTCACACGACTGTGAGTATAGTCGTACGACCATAAACTTTTTTTTTAAGAATGGAAAATTCAGGCGCTTACAGCTGCCCCTCGCGTGGTTAAATTCGACACCTAACTCCAGGTTTCCAACACCTGAGATGATGAATTTGAGAGCGCGAATCAAAGCGCCGCGAACATTGGAATGAACCCTCTGATGAGATAAGCCGATACCGGGTCTAGGTTACCCGAGGCGATACTGGGGAGGAAATAAGCGGATTCCAAATCTAGGTTATCCGAGGCGAAGGAGTGGATGAATTACGGTTTAGCCGATACCGGGTCTAAGTTACCCGAGGCGAGCTTGAGGAAGAGATTGGTCGATACCGGGTCTAGGTTACCCGAGGCGAACTTGATGAAGAGATTGGCCGATACCGAGTCTAGCTTACCCAAGGCGAGCTTGATGAAGAGATTGGCCGATACCGGGTCTAGGTTCCCCTAGGTGAGCTTGATAAAGAGATTGGCCGATACCGAGTCTAGGTTACCCGAGGCGAGCTTGATAAAGAGATTGACTGATACCGGGTCTAGGTTACCCGAGGCGAGCTTGATGAAGAGATTGGCCGATACCGGGTCTAGGTTACCCGAGGCGAGCTTGATGAAGAGATTGGCCGATACCGGGTCTAGGTTACCCGAGGCGAGCTTGATGAAGAGATTGGCCGATACCGGGTCTAGGTTACCCGAGGCGAGCTTGATGAAGAGATTGGCCAATACCGGGTCTAGGTTACCCGAGGTGAGTTTTGCTGGGGAAATAGATGAAGCTGATCTGGACCGATACTGAGTTCACATTACTCGAGGGGGGTCCGCTGGGGAAGTGGATGATGAAGCAGATCTGGGCGGATACTGAGTTTAGATTACTCGAGATGGATCTGCTGGGCAAGTGGATGATGAAGCCGATCTGGGCCGATACCGAGTTCAGGTTACTCGAGGCGGACTCGCTAGAGAAAGTTGAGGATATTAAACTGGGGATGAATCCCTGCACTTAAAATGGCAAGTCTTCATTCCTTGATCGAGAGATTTTTAAACAAAAATTTTTGCCCCTTCGATCAAGAATGAAGACTAGCTGGGGATGAGTGATCAATGTATGTAATGCATGAATACGTGATGATGCATATGCACGTGCATGCATTTTCCATCATTTGACGTTTCTGCCTTCCACTGGAGAGGGATATGTCGCGCCCTTGGTTGATTTTTCTTTCTGCGGGGCTTTGCTTGGTGATTTTCAAAGGAATGAGATGACTATTAGGTATGTATGATACTGCTGGGGAGATACTCGTAGTGCTCCTTACAGAGATTCCACTGGGGCAGAGTGTAGCAACTTGATTGGAGAAATAATTATGGTGTTCTTCATGTAGATTCTGCTGGGGAATTACGTGATGACTCTTTGGGGATTCGATGTGATGACTTCTATAGGGAATGTTGGGGACATTCAGCTTTTCCTGTTTTGTGGGGAAATTAGGAGTTTGTAAGTGCTCTAATTTTTGCCTGGGTTGCCCAATATGGGTTTTCAGCCCAGTGAGCCGCTCTGATTTTTGCCTAAGGCGCCTTTTCAGTTTTTGCCTTAGCGAGCTTTTCATATGCCCTAACTTTTGCCTAAACTGTCCAATATGGGTTTTCAGCTTAGCAGGCCGCTCTAATTTTTGCCTGAGGTGCCTTTTCGGTTTTCACCTCAACGAGCTTCCCTTTTTTCTCTTTTTTTTTAGATGATTGAAATGTCGCCATGACCATTTTATTGCTCTTTTAGGAAGATGAACTGGATCTTAAGGGTCGGCAAAAGATTTCAAATTGCATGTATTTAATACATTTTCACTTGTTAAATAACGCGAGAATTTCAATCAGTTGAATGCAAAGTGCTTTCTTAAATGTGTGTTTATGCAAGACAACTTTGTTTGTGCATTTGTCATAACCATGCAAATATATTTAAGCAAACACTTCACTTTATTGATGAAGTCAAAATGAGTACATTTGAAACAAGTTGGTTCCTAAATGATACGCATTTCACACTGTGCCAAAATCCGTCACCAATCGTCCTTTTCAGGTTTTCCGACTGATTAATTTCTCTTATGTCTTAACTTTTGCCTAGATCGCTCTTTTCGAGTTTTCAGCCTAGCAGACCTCTTTTTTTTTTTATATATATATATACATGATAAAGCTTTAGCCTATCTTGGTTGATTGGATTAGTGAACTCGTTTCCATCCATGTCCTTGATGCTGACAGCGCCTTTTGCTAGCACCTTCATCACCACATAGGGCCCTTCCCAGTTGGGTCTGAACTTGCCCCTAACATCGACATTTGAAGGCCTTAGCTGCTTTAGAACCAAGTCACCTGTTTTCAACTGCCGTTTGGAATATTTCACATTCCGATTATAGGCTCTGGCCATCCTGTGCTGGTACATCTGAAGATGATCCAGTGCCTTTAATCGCCTTTCATCTAGTGCAGCCAACTGCTCATACCTAGCTTGAACATATTTAGTTTCCAGTAATTGAGCTTCCAGGGCAACTCTGAGCGATTTGAGTTCTATCTCCACTGGCAACACTGCTTCCATTCCATATACCAAGGCATAAGGAGTTTCTCCTGTCGGCGTTCTGACATTGGTTCTGTAACCCCAAAGAGCATAAGGCAGTTTGTTGGCCCAATCTCTGTAAGTGGTTACCATCTTTGATAAGATCTTCTTTATTGCCTTGTTAGCTGCTTCCACTGCACCATTAGCCTGAGGCCTATATGGAGAAGACTTATGATGCTCAATACCATGTTCCATAAGTAGCTTAGTTGTTGCCCCTTGAAACTGTACTCCATTGTCAGTTACTATGTGATGAGGAATCCCATACCAAGTGAAGATGTTCTTATGGATGAACTTGACCATGTGCTTGGCTGTCACATTAGTGAAGGATTCTGCTTCGACCTATTTGGAGAAATAATCAACTGCTACAACTACGAATCTATGCCCATTAGATGCAACTGGACGAATTTCACCAATCATATCTATCCCCCATGCTGAAAATGGCCAAAGAGATGCTAGATTCTGAAGTTCAAGTGGAGGAAGATGACTAATGTCTGCATAGATCTGACATTCATGACATCTCTTCACTTTTCTTATACAATCTGCTTGCATTGTCATCCAAAAATAGCCTTGTCTCATGATCTTTCTGGCCATGGCAAGTCCATTCATATGCAACCCACAGGATCATGCATGTACCTGCTGCATCACTTCTTCTGCTTCTTGCTCTGTCAGGCACCTCAAAAGGACCCCATGTGCTGTTTTTTGTATAACTTGTCTTCGAAGATTCTGAATTGACTAGCCAGCTTTCTTAGTGTCAACTTATCAGTAGCGCTGGCCTCTTCGGGATACCTACCCTCCTTAACATGCTGGTAGATGTCAAAGAACCATGGCTTTTCTTCAGCTGATAATTCCATCACTTCGTGCACTTCGAAACAAGGATGTCTGGAAGTGGCTATGATCAGTGGTTGTACTTGTGTTTCCTCTAGATTTTCCCACATGGAGGACAGAGTAGCTAATGCATCAGCCATCTTATTCTCATCCCTGGGGACATGTCTAAATTCACACTGGCCGAATAAACCTTTTCTGAACTGTAGCAGCTCCAAATAAGGCCGCAAGGCTTCTTCTTTTAGCTCCCATTCACCCTGAGCTTGCCTGATCACTAGAAGTGAATCACAGACAATTAAAACATCAGTTGCCCCTAAGGTTAATACAGCCTCCATTCCAAACAAGCATGCTTCATATTCCGCCCCATTATTGGTTACAGGAAAGATCAGCCTCTTGGATAAAGGAATGATCTCACCATCCGGTGTTGCTATAAGTACCCCGATTCCAGCGCCTTTTCTATTCACTACCCCATCGAAGCACATGACCCATCTTTTCACTTCCACTATGGCTAGCTGCTTATCAGGGAATTCCAGATTCTCTGTGTAATCTGATTCTAGGGGCTGGTTTGCCAGAAACTTTGCCACGGCTCGCCCTTTAATGGTTTTCTTCATGATGTACTCGATGTCAAATTCAGACAAAAGTAACAACCACCTAGACAGCTTCCCAACCAATGCTGGTGCTTCATAAAGATACTTCATTGGATCCACCTTAGCCATGGCTCATATTTTGTAGGATTGAAAATAGTGGAGCAGCTTCTTGGTCAACCAAATCATCGCCACACATCTCTTTTCCACCAGTGCGTACTTGGTTTCACACTCCAGCAATTTCTTGCTAAGGTAGTAGATAGGATATTCCTTCTTGCCATCTTGTTCTTATGCAAGCATTGCCCCTATAGAGGATTCTTCAACTACCAAATACAAAATCAGAGGCTTCTCTGGAATTGGAGGAATCAACACTGGTGGCATTACCAGGTAAGCCTTGATCTTCTCGAATGCCAGCTGACACCTGTCATCCCACACAATCGGTTGGTTTTTCTTTAATAGCTTGAAGATTGGTTCACATGTGGAAGTCAGCCGTGCGATGAAGCGGCTGACATACTGCAAGGAACCCAGGAATGATCTGACTTCCTTTTCTGTCCTTGGGGCTGGCATATCTTAGATGGCCTTGATTTTGTTTGGGTCCATTTCTATCCCCCTCTGGCTGACTACATGGCCCAGCAACTTCCCTGATGTGACCCCGAATATACACTTCTTGGGGTTAAGTCGCAAGTTGTACTCTCCAATGCGTGTTAGAAATCTATCCAAGATAACAGGATGTTCCTCCCGGGTTGTTGATTTAACAAGCATATCATCGACATACACTTTGACTTCTTTATGGATCATGTCGTGCAACCGAGTTGTGACAGCCCTCTGATAAGTGGCACCAGCGTTCTTCAACCTAAAGTGCGTCACTCTGTAACAGAAAGTACCCCACTCTATGATAAACGATGTTTTCACCTTGTCGATCACATCCATCAGAATCTGGTTATACCCTGAAAAGCCATCCATGAAGGAGTACATTGCCGCTTTTGCGGTGCTATCAACTAGGATGTCGATATGTGGCAGTGGAAAATTATCTTTTGGGCATGCTTTATTCAAGTCCCTGTAGTCAACGTATACTCTGACCCTTCCATCCTTTTTAGGCACAGGGACAATGTTGGCTAGCCATTCCGTATACTCCACCACTTCAAAAAACCTGGCATCTATCTGTTTGGCCACTTCTTCCTTCACCACCGTAGCCCATTCCGGCCTTAGTCTTCTCAAATTTTGCTTTACCAATCTAAACTTGGGGTCCGTTGGGATCTTGTGCACTGCTATTTCTGTATCCACACCCGGCATGTCTTCATACGACCAGGCGAAAGCTTTAACATGTTTTTGGAGTATTTTTATTAATTCTTTCTCTTCCTCGGATTTAAGCTCGTGTGAAACGAGTACCATTTTAGGGTTTTCGTCTGTACTTATATTGATTTCATGCAATGTAGTGTCGTGTATGCTAAATATGCTTGATGGTGATTTAAATGCATGCACAAAATTATCAGGATAAACATCACACAAGTAAGCAAACTGGGATTTCATTGCATTGAACTTATTATAAAGTAAATCGGTTACATTGAAAATGGAAGAAATAGATACAATAAAATCATTTTCATCCTCCACAGGTGGAGGGCCTTGTTCTTCTTCAGCTTCTATCTTCCCTTCCAGAGCATCATCCAGGACTACAGCTTTCTCTGCTTCTTTTCTAGTCACTTGCATCTTAGCTTTTTCCATAATCTTGGCAATTTCAGCGACCACAGATTCTAAATTCACCTGGCCATTAATTCTTTGCCGAATCCCTCCTTGGATTTCCCAAAAGCTTTGGTTAATGCAGTAGTCAAAGCTCCCGAGATCACTTCTGTAGCTTCGGCACAGGTCTTCTTTTCATCTTCTTCCTCGGCCACCTCTATGGCTTCTGCTGCCACCTCAGATGATTCTCCTTGTAAAATCTCAGATTCAGCAATTGCTTCCTCCATCATTACAGGGGCTACTGGCTCTTCCTGGCTTTTATCAAAATCCACGACATCAATAAAGATCTCAAAGCCAGGATACTAGACATTTCCAACAATTACTGGCTCAGCTCGGCCCTTATAAAGGCTTTCTCCTGCCTTCAGAAATGGCTTCATCATGACCTTGCCATTCTTGCCCTTTTTCAGGTTCTTCTGCTCGGATGACCCCTCTACATAACCAAGGCCGCGCTACTTCGACTTTCCCGAGTCGATCTTAAATTCTGGCACACCTTGCAAATTAATCCCCGAGTCCCATTCTCGGGACAAAGTTCAGCTTGCACAGATATCGGGATAGCCACTCCGGCATGTAGTTCTCATAAAGGACCATAGGGCATCTGTGGTTTCTTCCTCTTTAATGATAGCAACTTGAAATCCGCCAAAAGGAACCACTCCTTCATCCACTGCAGCTACCATCGACTGGGCGTCCGCCTCAACAGTCACAATCCTGCCATTCATAGAGAATTTGATATTTTGATGCAACGTGGAAGGGACACCTCCCAAAGGATGGAACCAGGGCCTCCCGAGCAACAGGGAAAATGTAACTGGGATGTCAATCACCGTAAAAGCAACTATGGACCTAACTGGCCCAACCTCTACATCCGCCTCAGATGTCCCTATCACTGTTCTTTTCGAGTCATCATATGCTCGGATGACTGTTGAGGATCTCTTTAACACTTCTTCACTCAGCCCCAGAAATGGCAACATCTTCAGTGGACAAATATTCAGTGCCGACCCGTCATCCACCATGACAAGGCATGACCTTATCCATCACATGGGCCTTGACATAAAGAGCCTTATTGTGGGCCTTTCCTTCAGCAGGCAGGTCTTTCTCGGAGAAGACAATATCAGGGCTTCCAACATAGACTTTGTCTAAGAAACAGCATATAGCCTCTGGTGAAGCTATAGGGGATACCTCAATTTCTGACAATTTCTTTACTAGGGCAGCCCTATGCTCCTTGGAGGTCAGAAGCAAGTGCCATAAGCTAGCTTGGGCAGGAGTTTTCTTCAGCTGGGAAATGACTAGGTCCTCCTTCTAAACTCCTTCTGGCGCCAAAGTACTACCCGACCCATTCATCGGTGCTTTATCTTTCATCTGATCTGCCGATTGATATACCCTTCCACTTCGGGTCATATGCTGCACTTCTTGAATCTTCAACTTTTCAACAGTTGGGATTTTGACTGCCTCTCTTCTGTCAAATTCTTTGTACTCATCTTTAGAGTCGAGATCATCCAGACTTATGGGCTTGATCTCCTTACATCCCTCCTTTTCCTCACATTTGGGTTCCACTTCAGGTTCCCCTACCACCACAGAATGAATCGTTGGGTTCGCTTGCAAAACTTGTGCAAATATAAAGTTAGCCGGCAACCCTGACTGGACCATGTTAACCCTCTTTTCAAATGCCGACAGTGGGTTGGTTTTAGTGCTAGGTTTGGGTGGCTCTTGCAGCTTTCCTTCGTCAATGTGCTTCTGGATATCATCCCTTAGCTTGTAGCAGTTGTTGGTTCGATGGCCTGTCACTACATGATAAGTGCAAAAATTATCTTTGTCAACTTCAGATGGCTTCTCAAATGGCCTTAAAGATTGTAGCAGGCCACATTCCTACACTTGGTGAATATCTTTGCTAAAGTAAGAGTCCAAGGTGATATGCCTTGTCCTCCAGGACCCCTATTCTGGTTGCCTTGTTGCTGATTCACAGTAGCCACTTCAATCTGCTTCACCTCTGACGATTGCCCCTGCTTGCCACTGACACCTGAAACAGAACCACTGCCAGACCCAGCTGCTGCGGTTGATCTATACCTTGAGCTATACCCTGTGCTTCTTCCCCCTTTCTGACCAGTTGGCTTCTCCTCTTCATCCCTTTCTATCTTCATAGCCATACTGTAAACCTCACTGAGCTCCTTGAAGGGATGGAATTTCATGTTGTTCTTGAAAATGTCTTTGCTACCGTCAATGAGCTTTTGAATAAGCTCGTCTTCATCAAGGCGGTTCTTTAAGAGGATCATCTTATTCATCCACCTCTGGTAGTATTCATCAAAGGGCTCATTGAATTTCTGCTTCACCCTCTCCAACTCATACAACTTCACTTGGATTTTGGTGTTGAAGCTGTAGTATTTAATGAAGGCCGCAGACAAAACTTCCCAATCAGATTACTCCTCCTCTGACACTGAGTTATACCATCCTAAAGCACCTCCCTCCAGTGTGTTAGGGAATAAATTGATCAGTTGCTGCTTCGTGGCGCCCGCCGTTAGCATAACTCGGGCATATAAATTCATATGGGCCTCTGACGAGCCCATCCCTTTGTAAGTAGGGATTTTCGGCACTTGGAAGCCAATGGGGAATGTCTCAATGCCCTTACTGATCATGGCATCCACATTCACCCCTTTCTTGGATTTAGCACTGATACTGACCCCCTTCTTCAACTGGGCCATAACTTCATCTAGTTCAGAGCACTTGGCTTTCATCCTCTGTTCCATAGCTGCCTCTATCTCCTGTAGCTTCTCAAGGCTAGCCGAAGCGTCACCACCATGTTGGGATGACTTAGCCTTTTTTTCTTTCCCGGCTCCACTACCATCGGCCTCACCTGCTTCCCTTAAGACTGCCCGCATCTCTTCCTTCAACATGTCGCGGAAGTCTTGGGATCTGAAGAAGTCTCTCAAAACATCAGCCATGCTTGGTGTCTGCTCTGCCATATTCACTCCTTCCCCAGGCTCAGAATCACTGTCACTCTCGACCACCCTCTGTCTCCTAGCTACCCTTGAAGCTTGGGATCTTGTCCAAGGTCGCTCCAGTGTATTCTGCTTGGAGTAGATAGGAGGTATTAGGGTCGTGGATGAATGACGTGATATGACATGAAAATTAAGACATTGAACATGCTTGAGATGAATGGAGTGGAATTATGTATGGAATGATGATATGAATGGTTTCTTTTTATTATTTTTCTTCTTTTTGGAGCATTCCAAAAACACCCAATGCTTATACAAAAATGTCACGTGTGGGCCGTCACACGGATAGAGCATCGGCGCCTTTAGGGCACCTAATGAATTCATGAAGTGGTCGCGTGTACACCGACACATAGACGGAGTTTTGACGCTTTGTAGGTCTATGAAATGATATGAAATGGTCGCATGGGCTGGGCCCTCGGATAAGGTTTTGATGCTTTTAAGCATATGATATGAAATGATGTTATGAGAACATCACGTGTAACAGGGACACGGACAAGGATTCAGCATTCGAGGAATGCCTTCCATGATTTGGTGAAGTTGTGGACCTATATGTATACTAATTAGGCACTCGGGGAGTACCTTGAATGGTGAATGAAGTGGTCGGATGTGGACCACGGTGTTATATGATGTTTATGATAAATGGGTGCGATGTCATAAAATGCATCGTGTAAATTGTTACATGAAAATGGGCCTCAGACCGTTGTGGCTTTTATTGAATGAAATGATTTTGGTGGAATGGCCGAATGCAATCCGGTGCATCGGTAAAACACGGGTAATTTTGGGTACCCGATATGTTATGAAATGGAATGGGATGGTCATGATAGGCGTCCTTGAAATGCCCCTTAATTTATTTTAAGTGAAATGTGGTGAATGAACATGTCACACAATATGCAAATGGCTGCACGAAAATGTGGGTTAGGATGCATGACACACAGGATGATGTTATGTATGCTATGTGAAAAATCCTAATCACACAAACTTAATGTTATGGCTGAAAAAGAAATGGTTAGTATGAATGGCAAATAGATGAATTAATGTTTTTCACACGAAATAAAATGCAAATGGCTGCATAAAAATATGGGTTAGTATCACACAAAAATATTTGTGTATGGTATGTCACATGTATGGAAAATGGTGATTATGGTATGTTATGCACGCATAGGTAGCAATGGCGATGTGTCACGATATGGTGAAGAGCATATAGCAAGCAAAACAAATTCTTCCAACCTTATTCCTCCAACGTGGTCGGTCTCAAAAATTTCTAACCGAGTCCTAGGCGGGGTTCACTTCAATCACCAACTGGGGGTGATGAAGATGCGATTTTATTATTATTATTCACGCAATTATTTTGGTATCCTAAGGGAATCCAACTAGGGCTGCCTATATGGGTTCGGTCAAAGTCGGGATAACATCAAGGCTCTCATAGCAAGATATACTCCTCACTTCTCCCCACTCAAGGGTTGTACGAGGCTATGAGTGGTGTTTCGTATCCGTGCCCCTAAGACCAAGAGGAACTTAGGCGACACTTCAACAATCCACTAGGCTATAAAAGGATACCTAAACTAATGCAAAAATTGCTAACTAAAATTCAAACAAAATACCAGAAGAGAATCATCCGCCTTATTTTAATTAGACACTTTGGCTTGTCAAATTCTTTTAAGTTTTTAAGAAAACTTTTTTGAAGACATCCCCAGCAGAGTCGCCACTATGAGCGGACGACGCTTTTTCGACGGGACGCGGGACTCCCTTTCGGTAGGGGCGCCACGATCTTGGGCGGGCCCCTCCCTCGCGTGGGGTTTTTATGAATGGAAAATCGGTTTTAGAAAATAAATGGAATTAATGCATAAAAGAACCGAGACCTAAGTCTCGATGAATATTGTAGAGTCGCCACCCGGCTCAGCTCAACCGGGAAATTCTTAAGGTAGCTGAACCGGACGAACGGTCGCTACACTATCCAGAGATTCGGGTCCGGACAAGTCTCTTATTTCGTGTCTAATTAAAATAAATATTGGTCAATGTTCAAATATGGTATTTCAAAAATCTAAAGTCAATTTTATTGAATATAAAAGGGCATACAGCGCGCATACAAATTATTAATACAAAAGTAAGGAAAAGAAATAAATATTAAATGGCTTCCAACCAAATCGAATGGAAAAATAAAAATTCTCGCCTCACTTGTACAAACGCCTAGAATACACGATTTATCTAAAAATAATTACAATCGCCTAAATACACGATTAATCTATCAAAATACAAATAAAATGAAAATTAAGATAAAATAAAAGCTGCAAAACAAAGGTTAGTACAATTTATATAGCACACCACAAGTTGGACTCAAGCACGACAGAACGAGAAATCAGGAATCGGGGGCGTGCATTGAGGGGATAACCGGGTTGGCTCGGCTAGCCGATCCAGTTAGACCTGGAAAACATTTTGAAACGTCCCTGTATTTTGGTTTTTGTGGGAAAATCATTTTGAAAACAATTTTTCCGGTTTACATGCATTTTTACATATTAAGTGGGTCGGTTTTCGGGAGAACCGGGTCTCCATCGTTGAATTGTTCTAAATGCAAATTTACTGGCAGTCAAACCTAAGGTAGTGAATGCACATATCAAAATTCATTTTGGTGATTTTTGGATTTTTCTGATTTTTATGGGTTTTTGGAGATTTTTGGGATAAAAGCTGAAATTCTATTTCTGTAACAAGAGTTACAGTCGTGTGACTATAACTACAGTCGTGCGACTGAAACAGTTCAGGATCAAAATTTCACCAAAATTATTCTGAATCAAAATGGAAGAAAAACAATATGGAAATTAAGAACACTCGTACGACTATATGACTGTTCAACAAAACCAAGAACAGTCGTGCGATTGTTCTTAATTTCCAGAAACAGAAACACAAAAATGCAGCAAAAGATGCACAAAACTCACTTCAAACACCCAGAAAGCGAGAAAAAGTGTCAGGAAAGGGAGTGTCTACCTTTTTAGAAGCTAATCCAAGTCGTTTTGACCCCTGGCATCGCTCCAATCCTAACATATTCGCTCTTTTTCCTTTGAAATTAAGGTTGAGGGCTTTATGTCCAAAAATCCAAATTACAAGGGATTCTGATGATTTAAGTCCAGATTCTTGATTTGGTTGTGAAGTTAATTGATTAACCTAGGGATTTCTAACAAGTTTTAACCCTAATTCTGAGAATCAAAAGAAAATAGAAGAGGAAAAGATGAGTTTTTATGGGTTTTCCACTTCTTTCTTTTCCTTCTCTCTTTTCTCCTTCTCTCTCTAAATTTTCCACCAGAAAATACCAACTGTTGCTTCTCTCCTCCTTTTCCTCTCTTTTATCTCTGATTTTTCCGACTTACTTGCTGCAACAACGGAGCAATTAATGCTCCTTCTCTTTCCTCCATTTTTTGCTGCAGAGGTATGGGCTGCTGCAACTTTTCCGACATTACAGTCGTACGACTGTAATTTTTAAATTACAGTCGCATGACTGTAAGTATAGTCGTACAACCATAAACTAACTTTTTTTTTAAAAATGGAAAATTCCGGCGCTTACACCCGGTTGATGCCAAAGAGACCAATACCTGGGAAGAATGCGTGACCAATCGAAAGGAGGAATTAGATTGGAAGGGCGAGCATATTGTTACGTGTGCTAACGTTTGCTCCATGGTTGTTTTACTTTTGACCTTTACATTCAACTTCGAAACATGCATCATCCATATGCCATTCTAACCGCATTTTTATGCCGTCATTTTGAAGCATCGTCATACGTGTGCTATTATACTAACCACATTTTCGTATAGCCATAACATCTTATCCGTGTGTCATAGACATCTTATTTGTTCGCATTTCATAAAGCATACATGACATCATCTTGTGTGTCATGCATCCTAACCACGTTTTTGTGTAGCCACTTGCATTTTGTATGACATGGGCATTCACATCATCTCATCCCACATAAAATGAAAGGATGTTCTAAGTATGCCCTTCACGACCATTTCATTTCATGACATATCGGGAGTCCCCAAGACTACCCATATTCCGCCTGTGCACTGGATTGCACTTGGCCATTTCATTACATCATTTCACTCGTTAGAGGACCACAATGGTCTTAGGCTTATGTTTGTGTGGCGGATCACAAAATACCATTACATAACATCATGTCCATTCATCATTGGTGTCATGGCGACACCAAAGTCTTGCTTGTATATCACGATCCACATCGGGTTGTTCCATAACATTGGTGATTCATTCGAGGTACTCCACGAGTACCGAACTAGAACTTATATAAGGACATTTCATAACATTCCTAAGCCATACAAGGTGTTCCACGAATGCCAAAATTTTGTCCGTGTTTCGAGTTACACGCGACTTGTTTGTGACATCACTTCATCCAAGATGCCATAAAAACATCGAAGCTCTATCTATGGAACGGCTCCCATATGACCACTCCATATCATTTCATTAACCTACGAAGCATCGAACCTCTATTTGTGTGTTGGTACACATGTGACCATTTCATAACATCCACTAGGTGCCCCGAAGGTACCAAACCTCTGTCCGTGTGACGGCTCAGACGTGACAATTTTTGCATTGTCTTTCGTATGGCATGGGGTATGCTTAGAACGTCCAAAATAACAAGAAGGAAAATATAAAGGTCATTTTCATCACCATCCCCATCCATGAAACATCATTCGATCATGAACATGAACATACAATACACGCCATTTAGTGTGTTGAGTCTAGGTTCACAACATCCATCTGAGATTCTAACCTTATGTTGAATGTGCAGTTTGGAGTCGAACCTCAAAGCGATTAGTTCGTGTCGCGTTAGAGCCAAACCAATCAGTTCAATCAGTTCAATCGAAGCTGGTCACCATGGAGGGGATCGGTTCAGGGTCGGATTCAAATCAGGAGGTTAAGGTTCAGCTGCCTTCTTTGCCTGTTGATAGTCAGACTTTATTAGAAGAGGTAGATAGAATAGATATGGCTGATGGAAACAATGGAAATGCACCTTTTAACATGGCAGATTTCATGAGAAGCTTTCTGAGTTCAGATGAGTTTAAGGCTGCCCTTATGGAGCAAATGCAGGTGGTGGTGAACACCACCCCCGTTCAGACTATTCCACCTACCCAGACCTCGGTTGGAAGTGAAGGGCAACAGTTTGTCTAAATGATGAATGGGACTGGAAGAGAAGCCTCGATTGAGACTATGCTAAAGAAATGTCTCAATCAAATATTATCTGACATTGAAGCCATGCTGCCGAAGCTGAAGGAGATGGTACACTATAACGCTGTTAAGTGTGTCGACCCGGCTGCTTTGATGACTGATGCAGGAGAGCCACTCCCAGTTGGTTTTTAGATGCCTTACCTACCTCCGTACATTGGAGAGGGCCTACCAGAAGCTCACCTGGACAATTATGTGAGACTGATGATAAGCATGGGAATCGGGAAAGGTCACCTCTTGAATATGTTCCCGACTACTTTGAGGGATGCTGCGGCAAAGTGGTATATGAAGATGCCTTTGTACACCCATTCTATTCGGGAGGACCTGTCTGAAGCTTTTGTGGAGCAATATGCCTACAATACCCAAATGGAGACCACTTTGGAAGACCTAGAAAGGATTAACCCAAAGCCAAATGAATCCTTTCCATCTTACTACAAGAGATGGATGGATGTGCAAGTTATGGTTGATGGGGCCCCGAAGTTGGAGTCGCTCATTGTAAAGCTGGTTGATGGTAGTCTGCCCCAGTACAAAGATAACATGAAGCTGAAAAGGTTCCACTCTTTCAATGAGGTGGTTGAATTTGCCAAGCGTATCAAGCGATACGAAGAAGAGGAACAAAGGGATAGATAGAGTTCGGGCTCCTATAGAAGTAATCAGGGGTACTCTCAAGGGTACAAAAGCAGTAGTTCTAAGGCTACCTCAGCTGGGTCTGGTGCTAGGATGATTCTGGAAGCAACCACAATTGGAGTACAAGAGGCAAATGTGGCTGCTATAGCTCAAGGTAGACAAACAGGAACTCCTCAAAGGATCACCAACCCGTGGGCAGAATCCCTATCTCGTATCTATGCCAAATGTAGGAAGGCTGGGTTGCTACAAAATCTGAAGCCATTTTCGCCTCCAGTTGAGGCGGATAAAGACAACTTCTGTGCTTATCACGTGATGACAGGTCACCTTACAAATAAGTTTGCCCAGTTGACTAGGGCCATCAAGCAGATGGTTACTGACAGTAATATTATCGAGCCGGCGTTGAAACCTAGCATTCAGAGTAATCCCTTACCCAACCTCGGATGATTTTGGTGCACAAGCTATTAAGGACCGTGATGCTGCAATAAAGAGAAGACCCTCCGCATGTGGAGGATTCATTTGGATGTTTTAGTTTTTTATTTTTATCATGTGAACAATTCAACCTCTGAGGTGTTTAATCAAATAGAATTTGGTTCCAATTACTTATGTGGTATTTTTCGAACGGAACTTTGCATGCATACAAACATTCATTTAATGCCTTTAACACATGATACATCAATGCATGAAATGAATCTAGGGACAGATGATGACCCATAAATGGTATCCGTTTGGAAAGACCTCATGCCTGATGAGAGAAAAGAAATTGCAAGATACCACAAAAGCACATGGAAATCTTTGCCTGACTATACGCTGTCATGCGGGGGTTGATGGAGAAATTACCAAACACCAAGTTCGAAAGGATTCAAAGACAAAACCAGCCAAGCAAGAACTCCATAGACTCGAACCAAAAAAAAAAAGTTACCATGTTATGATCGATGATGGAGTAAAATTTCAAAAGGCAATAACACAGTGTTACAGAATAAAGGGTTGAGCACCATAAATCACCTCCACATCTCCCACAAGCCAACGGGGCAATAGAAGCATCTAATAAATCCATCAATGGGATTCCATTAAAAGTGGTAATTACCTACAGAGTTTGGGTCGACACATTACCATTTTCTTTACGAGACACGGAACTAACATCGGAGTACCCACTGGAGAAACACCATACTCATTGGCCTACAGGATAGACGCAGTTCTATCAGGGGAGACAAAGACCAAGTCGTCAACCCCATCAGCCAAGACAAACTCAGGCGATACTATGTAAAAAAAAAAAGAGTCCGATGGGTCGAAAACTGAAAAGGCAATCCATGCAAAAATTAGGACAGACTATCATCTAGAAAATCTGCAAAGACTAGTCGATGGCAGTCGTGGATTCGGTCGAGACGGATACATTACTAATTCTGTTCTTAACTTCATTTCATCTTTTGATGTGCATTGTGATAAAACATTATTAATGAATGAATGAATGAATGAAGGCTTTGCTCTATTCGCTTAAATGTCCCAAGTTTGCTTGAAATTGAATTCGCATCATGCATATATGGCTGTACACACTTTTTCGGTTTGCATGCATCACACTAAAAAAAAAAGAGTCCGATAGGCCGAAAACCCAAAAGGGCGACCTATGCAAAAGTTAGGACATAACATAAAAAAATAGAATAAAAGTCATATAGTAGCATCAAGCTCAGATAACTCTAATCCTATAAGGAATAGGGTACCTCAAAGTCAGCAACACACGTCCATATCTCGTGGGGTAAGCACTCAGGTCAGTCAGCCAAACTCTGTAGTGAGCACCCGGCCCAGGTCTCAATTATCACATAAAAAATATCCCACCAAGGGCAGACCGATCAGATAGAGACGTCAGTCCGGCTCCTTAGCCAATCAAACCAGTTCAATGTGAGGCGGCTCTAAGGTGTAAATCATCCAAGCCATCAAGTACATCACGCAGCAAATGTGCAAAATTCAAAGAGAGTAACCCACAAATGGGTCAATACATCACAAGTAGAAAAACAAAAAATAGGCCTAGGAGGTGTAAATCCGGCATCAGCATCATCACCTCCGTCATCTCCTAGCTCTTCGGTCAGGTTCTCGCTCACATGCTTACCCCGCAATCCCCATCCAGGCCTCCAAATCGTCCACCCGATCTCTAAAGGTATAACTCATGATCTCTAGCTCGGTGACCCATCGACACAACTGGTCAACCTCTGCCCTTAAGCGAGTGGACTCTCGGTGCTCAATCCCAATCATCATCTACACCAAGCAAAGCATAAAAAGCACCATAATCACATGCATATACATCCAAGACATACACACATACATACATTCAAAACAGACATACACACATGCATACCTACATTAAAGATCAACCCAAGTACAGGTACTTGCTATCATCATCGGGCTGTCTCGAATCATGGGCACTCCACAAGTGGAAATAACTTGACACTGGGGCATCCTCTAATCTCAGGTAAGAGAATTTTCTCAATTTTTAGAATTCACATTTACGCTGATATAATCTCGAGAAGGGTATCTCTTGCCTTTTGTAGGTATCCAGGGGCAAGATATTCTGTCCATATTCATTCCTGATTAAAGGGGCAAAAATTTTTGTTTCCAAAATTATCGATGAAGATCAAACTCCTCAACTCACTAAAGCATCTCTCCCCAGCCACACAAGCTTCACGGGAAACGCTATTATCCTTTCATTCAGTGAAACAGGCCCCACTAGAAGTGAAATGACCAAAATGTCCTTCTGTTACCAACTAAACTACTAGATGGCCAACAGACCTTCCTTTCAGTGACACAAGCTTCATGAGAAATCAAAATATCAAAATATTTCTTCCCCTAGTGACATAAGCCCCACTAGAGGTCGAATGGCCAAAATGCCCTTCTGTTAGTAACCAAACTACCAAATGGCTAAAACACCTTTCCTTTAGTGACACAAGCTTCACGGGAAATTAAAACATCGAAATATTTCTTCCCCTAGTGACATAAGCTCCACTAGAGGAGGTGTAATCACTGGAATTTTCTGAACTTAAAAAAAATGTTGTACCACGACTGTAATTACAGTCGTGGGGCTGTATTACAGTTGTACGACTGTATTATCGGAGCAGGTATAGCAGCCCATACCTTGTGCATTAAAAAATGGGATTGATTTGAGGAGCAATTAATGCTCAGATTCTGAAGCAAGAAACCAGAAAATAAAGGGGAGAAAGAGAGGAAAGTAAAGGACTTTTGGCTTTGAGATTTTGGGGGATTTCAGAGAAGAAAAATGGTAGAGAAAAGGAGGAAAAAGGAGAGAAAAAGAAAAACCCAACAGAACTCAATTTTTCTCCTCTTTTTCTTTTAATTCTAGTGTGATAAATTTAAAACTTGATAGAAATCACAGCTTAACAACTTGACACTCTAAACTCTATCAATTCTAGACTTTAAACTCTCTAAATCCGTGACATTTTGGAGCATTTTGGATACCCTTCAAACCTTTGCATACAAGGAAATAAAGAAGCAATTTAGAGGTGATTGGGGCGTTTCCAGCGGTCAAACCTACAGTGGATCAGCGCCACAAAGGTAATTATACCTCAAACCTTCATTTTGTTGCTTTTTTTCTAGGTGTTTTGATGTGATTTTGTGCATAAAATAAATTTTTTGGGCTTGCTGTTTCTGGAAAACAAGAACACCCGTACGACTGTTATTCTTTTTAAGAACAGTCGTACGACTATATATATGGTCGTATGTGTTGGGATTCGTCATTGGAAAAATAACGTGGTGCAGCGAAAATACTATGAGCGGACGACGTTTTCGATGTAACGCGAGACTCCCTTTCGGAAGGGGCGCCTCGATCTCAGGTGGGTCCCTCCCTCGTGTGGGGTTTTTATGAATGGAAATTTGGTTTTTAAAAATAGATGGAATTAATTCTTAAAAGAACCGAGACCTAAGTCTTAATGAATATTGTAGAGTCACCACCTGGCTCAGCTGAACCAGGAAATTCTTAAGGTAGTTGTGTCGGACGAACGGTCGTTACATTATCCTGAGATTCAGGTCCGAACAAGTCTTTTATTTCGTGTCTAATTAAATTAAATATTGCCAATGTTCTCGAAATGGTATTTTAAATTCTAAAGTCAATTTTATTGAATATAAAAGGCATACAACGCGCATACAAATATATAATACAAAAATAAAGAAAAGAAATAAGTATTAATTGGCCTACAACCAAATCGAATGGAAAAGTAAAAACTCTCGCCTCACTTTTACAAGTGCCTAGAATACACGATTCATCTAGAAAAATACAATCGCCTCGGATACACGGTTTAATCTATTAAATTACATCAAAAATAAAAATAAAAGAAATTAAAACCTGCAAAACAGAGGGTTAGCACAATTTATACGGCACGCCACAATTAGGACTCAAATAGACAGAATTGGAAAATCAAGAATTAGGGGCATGCATTCAGGGGATAACCGGTCGGCTAGCCAGCCCGGTTAGACCTGGAAAACATTTTTGAAACGTCCCTGTATTTTGGTTTTGTGAGAAATTCATTTTTGAAAACAATTTTACCAGTTTACATGCATTTTTTATATTTAAGGTGGGTCGGTTTTCGAGAAAACTGGGTCTCCGTCATTGAATTGTTCTAAATGCAATTTTACTGAAAATTGAATCTATGGTCGTGAATGCACACAACAAAATTCATTTTTGGGATTTTCGATTTTTCTGATTTTTTAGGGATTTTTGTAAATTTTTGTGACTTAAAGGTGAAATTCTGATTCTGGAATGAGGGTTACAGTCGTATGACTGTAAATTACAGTCGTGCGACTGTAAGCAGTCCAGAATCAGGATTTTGCCAAAATTCTATTTGAATCAAAATGGAAGAAAACAATCTGGAAATCAAGAATACTCGTACGACTGTAATATACAGTCGTACGACTGTTCATCAAATCCAAGAACAGTCATACGACTGTTCTTGATTTCTAGAAACAGAAGCGCGAAAACACAGCAAAAAATGCACAAAAATACACTTCAATCACCCAGAAAGCAAGAAAAAGTGAAAGGAAAAGGAGTGTCTACCTTTTTAGAAGCTTATCCAAGTTGATTTGACCCCTGGCGTCGCTCCAATCCACACGAATTTGTACTTTTTCCTTAAGTTTGGGGTTAAGAGCTTTGGTTCCAAGAATCTCCAAATGTCAAGGTTTCTGTTGATTTTAGTCCGGGATTTTGATTTGTTTGTGGAGTTAAGTGATTAACCTAAGGGTTTCCAACAAATTTTAGCTTTAATCCTAGAGAATCCGAAAGAAATAGAAGAGAAAAAGAGAATTTTTGAGCTAAGTTCCCTTCCTCTTTTTCTTGTCTCTTTCCTTTTCTTTTCTCTCTAAATTTTCACCAGAAATCCAAAATTGGTTTCTCTCCCCTCTTTTCTTCCTTTTATGTTCTCCTTTCTAATTACTTCCTATCCATCCCGGCGCATTAATTGCACCACCTCCTTTTTCTCCATTTTCTGCTGCAGAGGTATGGGCTCCTGCAACTGCTCTGATATTACAGTCGTACGACTGTAAGGACAGTCGTACGACCCTTCTTTCTTCTTTTTTTTTTAAGTGCAAAGAACTCTGGCTCTTACAAATACACTGTTTAAAATTTCCTAGAATCCACCTATTGTGTCCAATTACCATTGATTAGAATAAAAAACAATAAGAATCAAGAGAGATTAACTCACCGGATTCGTCTCCTCTAGAGATGCTACAGAATCGTTTCTTGAAACTGTGATCTCCAAAGTCCGGTGCACGAACAACTATTGGGAACTAGTGCTAGCCGAAGATGCGAAGGAATGGAGGTTCAATGCAGGGACTTTCGGCTGATTTGGGGCTGCTCTTGGTGGCTGAAATTTCCAGCAATTAATTAGGATTGAATTAGGGTTTTATTCCTTAAGTGTGCCCTTATATAGACACCTTGTCTAATTGGATTTTAATTAGGTTAATTAAACCCAAACCCATTAGGATTATAATTACATAAATAAACTTTAATTAAAAAGTATATACTATGTAATTTATTTCCATTAGGCTAAATTTAATTACCCCTAGATAAAATTAAATCACACTTAAGTAAATACAATACATGTATTTAATTTTCCTACTTAGGAAAATTATTTAATTAATTGTTTACTTTATGTAATTCAATTAATTGATAAATTAATTAATTACATTATGTAAACTTATTAATTAAATTAAATTCAACCCAATTTCAATTAATTACCTCAACACCGAATGTCAACTAATCAATTAACGCATTCCTTCCAATGTACATTACATGTACAATTTCTATAAGTTCCAGCTCAGTTGATCTATGTGCATGATCCTATGGGTCTGTCTTTATGTTGGCAGTAGGCCCAAGGCCCACAGACTGTAAGTGGGTTCTAGCAAACCATTACAGCCCCTAATTAAGACAGAGATGTAGCAGTCTTTAGAAGACACTCACCCGGTAGTAATCTCATAGTGTCCTTTGCCTAACAATATCGATATGAATAAACAAGAGGCATGGTGTCCGTCATCCTCTTCTGTTGTTTATTATATTTCTTGATCTTGAGTTGATTGATTAATCAAATAAGCAACCAACTTATTTGGGTATGGCCATACACTTATCAGTCCCACTCATCAAGTGGCCAGTGATATCATCTCGGTGTTACCCGTGTGGCAATTCCATCACTTCATCATCAATATCAATATGGGATTCATCACGGGAAACCGACCGACAAAGTGCGGAAACACGCGTCGTTTTCCTCGAATCCGGGTCCCGGGAGCTTAAGTAGTGAAAATAAAAAACAAAACACAAAGGAGGAGATTGAAAGTCTTACCTAAGAAATCTCTAAAGAGATAGAAGAAGACTGCAGAAATCAAGTATAGATTTCCTCCACCGATGCGTACACGAACGGCTCTCGGACTGAAACCCGTGCTAGCGACTCGGAAAATTCACGAAGAGAGGAAGAGAGGGCAGCCAAGAGAACTTGGTTAGAGTGAATTGGTTGCACCATATTTTTGTTTTATATCTCTCACCAAGAGGCAAAAAATATCTAAGGAAGCAAAGTCCAACTTTGCTTACCAAGTCAACAATGACTCACCACTTTCACTCATTACATTTTGGCTAAAGAATGAGTCATCTCCCTTGTCCAAAGACATGAAGATTCGGCCAAGAGGTGGAAAGGAGATGGGAGACACTTGTCTTTAGTCATAATGACCAACAAATATCCAAGTTGGTAAAGTCCAACTTTACTAACTCAAAGTCCACCATGACTCACCCATTTGATCATTACCTTATGTCCCACAATGACTCATTCTTCTAATCTTAAATATTCATCATTCTTGCCTTAAATCCACTAAGAATTTTGGCCAACACATGATGAAGAAGTGGGCTTACCATTTCAAGCCCTAGTCCACTTTAATTCTTTGGTTCCTATTTGATTTCAAATACCATTGTAATTCAACATGTATGTAAGTATATTGTACCATCCCATTTGATCATTACCTTATGTCCCACAATGACTCATTCTTCTCATCTTAAATATTCATCATTCTTGCCTTAAATCCACTAAGAATTTCGGCCAACACATGATGAAGAAGTGGGCTTACCATTTCAAGCCCTAGTCCACTTTAATTCTTTGGTTCCTATTTGATTTCAAATACCATTGTAATTCAACATGTATGTAAGTATATTGTACCATATAATATGTTACATACATCTAAATTACAATGAATTTGACACATCAAATTCATCAAGGAATTAAATTAGACACATATAAGATGAGATACATGTAAACCTATACATGTATAAATATTTCCACCTAGGAAATAATCTCATAAATTAATTCATTGAATTAATTAAGAGAATGCCAAAAATAAATATTAATTTTATTCTTTTGATTAATCTAATTGACCTAGAATATAATTAATAAATCTCTCTCTCTTCAAACGTGTATACTCCAAGTACACACTTAATCCGACTAGTTAAAGTCCAGACGTTCAATGTGTACGATCCAATGGGCCCGTCTTTATGTTGGCAGTGGGCCAAGGCCCACAGACTATAGGCGGGCCTCTAGCAAGCCACTGTAGCCCCCAATTAAGATGGAGATAGCAGTCAAACTGTCACCGTAACCCTGTAGTTGAACTTGTATGTCCCATGTCACTGATATCGGTGTCAAACACAGAGGCATGGTTGATCACCCTCTATATGTGTTCGGACATTACTTGATCCCAAATGAACTGATACTCACAAACAAGATCTCATCTTGTTTGGGTGTGGCCACACTCTTATCAGTAACATTCATTAAGAGGCCGGTGATATCGTCTCAGTAAAGTACTGAGTGACATTCCCTTCTGCATATCCATAGTACTGCCATGCTCACTGGCACACCCGAACGTACCCATACTTGGCACCCTTTTACAGGCCCGTTAGGCGTACACCAAAGTGTGCCACTTCACATGCAGCACCATCATATGGTCCGGTCAAAGGACATATGCAAGTACTACGCGAGAATCATTTGTGATACTATACCATGTAGATTCCCGTTAAGTGGATCAATCCAGTACCATGCCCCTTTTTGCATGTACCCATTCACCTGGTTGACATTCCATGTTCTATGACCGGTAAGACACCGCCATACAACCAGGCTAATGATAGTCTTTAGTTCCATTCATTCCCATGATTGGAACAGACTATGGATGACTTTATGGCCATATCGTTTTCCCTATCCATAGTCTTACTGCCAAGTGCCTCACACTTGACAACATGGATATGGATATGTCCATGGGATACTCTATTTAAAATATTGCACAAGACATATAGTAAATAGATTGATGCCTTTATTTCTTAACACAAATTGTATAATACATGAAGTTCACATTAATGTACAAATGTATGATACAAAGACAAGGACTAATGCCTCGGGACTAGGGCATATCCAACAGTTCACCTGTCCACCCAATCATACCCATATTTAGCATCCTTTTACAGACCTGTTAGGCGTATGTCAAAGTGAACTGGATTCCATATTGATACTATAATGAAATCTGGTCCGAGGATAAAAGAGACCTACTCAAGAAAGACCTATGACGCGACAGCCATGTGGCTTTCTTGTGCGGATCGATCTAGTCCCATGTCGATGACATGTACCTATATTCATGACTGACTATATAAGTACTATGCTAGTTAAGAACTACCATACAGTCATCGAATATACAAGTCTGTGGTTCTATTCGTTCCCACGATTAGAACAGACCTGGGATGGGTTTTATGATTATCAATCAATGGATACTTTACTCATATTATAGCATAAGATATAAATGAAATAGATTAATTACCTTTATTAATATGACACAAATAATGTATTCATAGATGACTCTTAATGTATAATACAAAATACAAGAATCCAATGCCCTAAGAACTAGGGCACACCAACAATCTCCCACTTGCGCTAGTTCCAAGTGGGCATTGCCCTAATTCCTGTAGATATGGTATGACTGTCATGCTGTGTCTATGGCAGCACTTTGGTCAATGGATCAGCGACATTGTTCGTCATGTCAACCCTCTGCAATGATATGTCACCTCTGTTCACGATCTCCCGAATGAGGTGAAACTTTCTGAGCACATGTTTGGATCTCTTGTGTGACCGGGGCTCCTTAGCTTGTGTGATGGCCCCGTTGCTGTCACAGAAAACATCAACTGGGTCTAGGATAGTAGGTACTACTCCCAACTCGGTTATGAATTTCTTGATCCAAACGGCTTCCTTTGCAGCTTCGTACTCAACTATGTACTCAGCTTCCGTTGTAGAGTTAGCAATGGTGGCCTACTTTGAGGACCTCCAACTAATGGCACCACCATTCAGGAGAAAAACATAACCAGACTGTGACTAGTTCTCATCCTCATCGGTCTCAAAGCTTGCATTAGTGTAACCTGACACTACTATCTCATCTTGACCTCCATACACTAAGAAAGCATCCTTAGTCCGATTAAGGTACTTTAGGATTGCCTTGACAGCCTTCCAGTTTTCCTCCCTAGGGTTCGACTGGTACCGGCGGGTCATACTTAGTGCAAACGCAACATCATGCCTTGTACATAACATGGAGTACATGATAGATCCAATAGCAGATGCATAAGGGATCTTTTCCATGTTCTCTCTGTCTTTCTTTGTTTTAGGACCATCTTTCTTATTCAGCTTCAACCCATGGCGCATAGGCAAGAATCCTTTCTTTGCCTTGTCCATGCTGAATCTTTTTAGAACCTTGTCAATGTACCTGGCCTGACTTAGGCCTAGAAGCCTATTGGATCTATCTCTGTAGATCCTGATCCCTAAGATTGTCTCAGCTTCACCTAAGTCTTTCATTGCGAAGCACCTACTCAACCACTGCTTAACCCCTTGTAGTGTTGGTATGTCACCTCCAATGATAAGGATGTCGTCAACATACAACACTAGGAAGGTGGAAACGCTCTCACTAACCATCTTATACACACAGGGCTCATCAGAATTCTGTGTGAAGCCATATTCTGTAATGGCCTTATTGAATCTCTGATTCCATAACCTCAATGCCTGCTTCAATCCATAAATGGATCTTTAAAGCTTGCATACCTAATTTGGATACTTTGGATCGATAAAACCCTCAGGTTGTGCCATGTACACATCCTCGAGTAGCTTTCCATTAAGGAAAGCGGTCTTAACATCCATCTGCCATATCTCATAATCGTACCATGTAGCTATGGCTAGTAGTATCCTAATGGATTTGAGGATAGCAACTGGTGAAAAGGTTTCATCATAGTTAATTCCTTGAACTTGTCTGAATCCTTTTGCCACCAATCGTCCCTTGAAGGTGTTGTCGGCCTTTAACTTGAAACACCACTTGCAACCTGTCACCTTAGCACCCAGAGGTGGATCCACCAAGTTCCACACTTGGTTATCGTGCATAGATTGCATCTCAGCCTCTGTAGCTTTGTGCCATTGATTTGAGTGTGTGCTTTCAACAACCTCCTGATAGGTCTTGGGCTGCTTTTGTTCAACGACCATAAGTTCCCCATCATTAGTCACAAGAAAGCCATACCTCTCTAGCTAATGACGTGTCCTACCAGACCTTCTAAGGTCCTGTGCAACCGGTTCTGGTTCCTTAATTTCTTGAGTAGTCAGATCGGTTCCCGAAGCATCCTCAGCAGTAGCTGTAGGAGTTTGTGAGTCTTGAACTTCTGAAAGTTCAACATTGCTCCCACTGTCTCTCTTGGAAAGGAATTCCTTCTCCAAGAAGACTGCATTTCTGGCTATGAAAACTTTGTTTTCGGCCGGATCATAGAAGTAATAACCCTTAGTTTCTTTAGGGTAACCCACAAACTGGCACTTGACAGATTTGGACTCGAGTTTGCCACTTGTTAATTTCTTAACATGTGCATCATAGCCCCAAATCTTCAAGAAGGAAACATTGGGCTTTCGGCCCTTCCATAGTTCATATGGTGTTCCCTCAACTGCCTTTCTTGGTGTATTATTGAGAATGTAAGCAGCTGTCTCTAAAGCATATCCCCAAAAGGAGATAGGGAGTGTAGCATGACTCATCATCGAGCGGACCATGTCAAGCAAGGTCCTATTCCTCCTTTTTGAAACTCCATTCCACTAAGGTGTACCGGGAGGAGTGAGTTGGGATACAATCCCATACTCTCTAAAAAATGAGTCAAACTCTTGGCTCAAATATTCACCCCCTCGGTCAGACCGAAGTGCTTTTATTTTCTTGCCAAGTTGGTTTTCTACTTCATTCTTAAAGTCCTTGAACCTTTGGAGAGTCTCAGACTTATGCTTCAACAGATACATGTAACCGTATCTACTGAAGTCATCCGTAAAGGTGACAAAGTACAAAAAACTAGATCTAGAACTAGTGCTCATTGGGCCACATACATTGGAATGTATTAGCTCCAATATCTCTGAGGCCCTTTCAGCAGTCTTGCTAAAAGGTGCCTTTGTCATCTTACCTCTCAAATAGGATTTGCATGTGTCATAAAACTGGATGTCAAATGACCCTAGCACTCTACTAGAGTGAAGCCTAGCTATGCGCTTCTCATTTATATGGCCAAGTCGACAATGCCAGATGTAAGTAGGATTGATTTCATTTTGTTTAATCCTTTTAGTATTTATGTTATAGATTGAACTTTCACATTTTAGATCAAGGATATACAAGCTATTTTCAAGAAATGCTGTTCCATAAATAATATTGCCACATTGCATAGAAATTCGACCATGTCCAATATTAAATACAAAACCAGAAATATCCAACAAAGAAACGGAAATAATATTCCTGCGCATCGCAGGTACAAAATAACAGTTTCTTAGTTCCAAAACAAGTCCACTAGGCATCTCCAAGAAATAATCTCTGATCTCCATGGCCTGAACCAGAGCCCCATTTCCGACTGGAAGATCTACTTCTCCAGATTCCAATAATCTCCTATTTCTTAGACCCTACACATTTGAACAAATGTGAGATCCACATCTAGTGTCTAAGACCCAAGATGTAGAAATAGCTAGATTAATCTCAACAACATAAATACCTGAAGCAGTAGTTTTGCCCTTCAGTTGCTCCCTTAGCTTTGGGCATGAGCTCTTCCAGTGCCCTTTCTCATGACACTCATGGCAGACATCATCAGAAGAAGCAACCCTTGCTTTAGGTTGGGCCACCACCTTTTTGCCCTTAGCCTTGGCCTTTTGGGCCTTAGCCTTGGCCTTAGATTTGGCCTTTCCCATAACAATGGATGTATTGCCCTTGTTCACCAGTAATACTTCAGGAGTCTTCTTAAGAGACTGCTCAGCAAGCTTGAGCATGCCATGCAGCTCAACAATCGATTTATCCAACCCTTGCATATGGTAATTCATGATAAACTAGTTGTCAGACTCAGGAAGTGACCTGAGAATAATGTCTGCTGCCAAGTCCTGCGGAACTAGCGAGCTGAGACGGGCAAGTGTATCAATATACCCCTTAAACTTTAGCACATGAGTGCTAACAGAAGTCCCAGCTGCCATCACAGTTGTGCAAAGTGCCTTAGTTGTCAGGTAACGTTCCTGACGAGCCTGATCTTGGAACATCTTTTTAAGCTGATCCATCATCTCATAAGCATGCTTGTCCATGAACTGCTTCTGAAGATCAAAAGCCATGGTACCCAGTATGAGGCACGAGACATCTTGGTCATCCCTCACGTGCTGGTCGTACTGCTCCACCATCGCCGTAGGGATGCCTCTACCTGCGGGAGGGCTAGCTGGTAAAGAAGCATTCAGTACATACTCCTTGGACTCTTGTCTAAGAACTATTTGTAAGTTCCTAGCCTAGTCCAGGAAGTTAGTCCCCGAAAGCTTCTCCTTCTCCAAGAATGACCTAAGTGAGAGTGAGTTGTTGTTTGTTGCAGCCATTTAAATTGCTTAAGTGAAATGGGATTATCTATATGGAAGAAATCATTGCTTGAGTTAGAAATAAAGGACTTTTAAGCCAATTCAAATTAATAATCCGATTTTAATTTGTTTGTTGGTGAAGTTAATTGGCTGACTTGACCAAGATCCACAACTTATTAATGACTGGCCGAACTGGGGCTCGCTAACCAACCATTGATTCATTTGGTAGGACAACCTATCCAATCCTTCCATGAAGGACTCTTGGTTTGATGGGCTTATTGACACTTTACCCATCTGTGCTTAGGGCCCGCTCTATGCTAATGCTACCCATGTTGAGTCAAACCACCATTCACATGTTAACCATACCAAGTATCCTAACCCTCGACGGCCCACCGAATACTACAATGTACCCAGCTAGGGCATGGCGCACATTGCAGCATCAATGGGAGGAAGAGGTGTGAATGTGGGAAGCACTTTTAAACGACTCAATATTTTAATTTTCGGATTATAATTAAGTGATACGGCTTAGCATGCATAAACGTGGGTAATAATTTGGTGATCCATACATCCATATTATATGACAAATGCAATAGCATACTTAATTTAAAATAAATAAGATCCTATGGGCCTTTAATTCCAACCTAATGAAAAACTAGATATACATATTTTTTTTAATTAATCAATCATAAAATTTTAGCCAAATTGCAACCCAAACTAATATACATATTTTTTTTCTCTTTTTTTTTAATTAATCAATCATAAAATTTTAGCCAACAAATAAGAATGAATAATCAATAAAAAATGGATTGAAAACCAATTGGGGAAAAAAAAATCAAAAAACCCCAATCCAAAATTCTAGGGTTCAACAAAAGCAATTGAACAAAAACCCCTAAAGTCACAAACTTGAAACCCATTCTTCCCTCAAGAACGCTTTCAAGAACCAATTCTAATCAATCTAATGGATAAAACCTAGGCTCTGATACCACTGTTGGGATTCCGCATTGGAAAAATAATGTGCTGCAGCGAAAATACACCGTTTAAAATTTCCTAGAATCCACCTATTGTGTCCAATTACCATTGATTAGAATAAAAAACAATAAGAATCAAGAGAGATTAACTCACCGGATTTGTCTCCTTTAGAGACTGCTGCAGAATCGTTTCTTGAAACTGCGATCTCCAAATTCTAGTGCACAACCAACTATTGAGCAGGAACCGGTGCTAGCCGAAGATGCGAAGGAATGGATGTTCAATGCTGGGATTTCCGGCTGATTTGGGACTGCTCTTGGTGGCTGAAATTTCCAACAATTAATTAAGATTGAATTAGGGTTTTGTTCCTTAAGTGTGCCCTTATATACACACCTTGTCTAATTGGGTTTTAATTAGGTTAATTAAAGCCAAGCCCACTAGGATTATAATTACATAAATAAACTTTAATTAAAAAGTATATACTATGTAATTTAATTCCATTTGGCTAAATTTAATTACCTCTAAATAAAATTAAATCACACTTAAGTAAATACAATACATGTATTTAATTTTCCTACTTAGTAAAATTATTTAATTAATTGTTTACTTTATGTAATTCAATTAATTGATAAATTAATTAATTACATTATGTAAACTTATTAATTAAATTAAATTAACCCAATTTCAATTAATTACCTTGACACCGAATGTCAACTAATTAATTAACACATTCCTTCCAATGTACATTACATGTACAATTTCTATAAGTTCCAGCTTAGTTGATCTATGTGCACGATCCTATGGGTCTGTCTTTATGTTGGTAGTAGGCCCAAGGCCTACAGACTGTAAGTGGGTTCTAGCAAACCATTACAGCCCCTAATTAAGATAGAGATGCAGCAGTCTTTAGAAGACACTCACCTGGTAGTAATCTCATAGTGTAATTTGCCTAACGATATCGATATGAATAAACAAGAGGCATGGTGTCTGTCATCCTCTTCTGTTGTTTATTATATTTCTTGATCTTGAGTTGACTGATTAATGAAATAAGCAATCAACTTATTTGGGTATGGTCATACACTTATCAATCCCACTCATCAAGTGGCCAGTGATATCATCTCGGTGTTACCCGAGTGGCAATTCCATCACTTCATCATCAATATCAATATGTTCACCTATCCAACCAATCTTACCCATATTTAGCATCCTTTTACAGACCTGTTAGGTGTATGTCAAAGTGAACTGGATTCCATATTGATACTATAATGAAATCTGGTCTGAGGACAAAAGAGACCTACTCAAGAAAGACCTATGACGCGACAACCATGTGGCTTTCTTGTGCGGATCGATCCAGTCCCATGTCAACGACATGTACCTATATTCATGACTAACTATACAAGTACTATGGCTAGTTAAGAACTACTTCCCACGATCAGAACAGACCCGGGATGGGTTTTATGATTATCAATCAATGGATACTCTACTCATATTATAGCACAAGATATAAATGAAATAGATTAATTGCCTTTATTAATGTGACACAAATAATGTATTCATAGATGACTCTTAATGTATAATACAAAATACAAGAATCCAATGCCCTAAGAATTAGGGCACACCAACAGTATGAGTGTTCTTGAATTCCTGTGGCTTTTAGTTTTGTTTGAATAAAATTTTAGCAATTTTCTGCAATTGGATGGATTACAGACGCATGACTATAATTACAGTTGTACAACTGTAGTTACAGTCGCACGACTGTAACTTCCGTCCAAGGGCAGAATTTACAGAATAATCCACAAAAATTCCTAAAAATCATAAAAATTCAGAAAAATTAGAAAATCATCAAAAACAAATCTTGTTGTGTGCATTCGCAACCTTAGATTTAATTTTCAATGTTATTGCACTTAGAACAATATAACAACAGAGACCCGATTCTCCTGAAAACCGACCCATCTCACATGCTAAATTAAAGTAAACCAGAAAAAGAAAATGTTTTCAAAATGATTTTCTCACAAAACAAAAACACAGGGATGTTTCAAAATTATTTTCCAGGTCTAATCGGGCCGGCTAGCCGAGCTGACCCGGTTATCCCCCAATTGCTTGCCCCCGAACTCCTTAAAATCCCATTCTGTCCTACTTGAGTCCTATATGTGGTGTGCTATAAACTGTGCTAACCATGTGTTTTGCAGCTTTTAATTTCTTTTATTTTTATTTTTGATGTAATTAATAGATCAATCTATGTATTTTAGGCGATTGTAAATTTTTTAGATCATCGTGTATTTTAGGCGCTTGTTAGGTGAGGTTGAGAGTTTTTATTTTTATTCAATTGGGTTGTAATAAGATATTTATTTATTGTTTTATTATGACTTGTGTGTACGCTGTGTGCTTTAATTTAATAAAAATGAATGTTAGAATTATAAAATACTATCAAAGAACATTGGCCAATTTTGTTTTGATTAGACACGATATAGGGGACTTGTTCGGACCTAGATCTCTGGATAGTGTAGCGGCCTTTTGTCCGGTTCAGCTACACTGAAATTTCCCCGTTGAGCTGAGCCGGTTGGCGACTCCTACACTATTTATCGAGATTGGGTCTCGATTCTTTTATGAAATAATTTAATTTTTTAAAAATAATTTTTCATCATAAGAACCCCACACGAGGGAACGTTGCCCGATCTCGAGGCTCCCTTCTGAGAGAGTCCGCGTTGCTTCGAAAAAGTCATCCACTCACAGTGGCGACTCCGCTGGGGATTTCCTACAATAGTTTTCTTAAAACTTAAAAGAAGTTGACAAGCCCTGAAAAGTGTCTAATCAAAATAAGGTGGATGATTCTTGTATGGTATTTTATTTTGCATTCTTTAGTTAGACATTTTTGCATTAGGTTAAGTATCCCATTTTTAGCCCAGTGAATTGTTGAAGTGTCACCTATGTTCCTCTTGGTCTTAGGGGCACGGATACAAAACACCACCCATAGCCTCGTACGAACCCCTTCGTTCGGACCATTGAGTGGGGAGAAGTGAGGAGTAAATTTTTGCTCTGGGAGCCTTGATTTTAACCCAACTTGGACCGAACTCATATAGGCAACCTTAGTTGGATTCCCTTACCATACCAAAATAAATTATGTGAATGATATAAATTGTGCCTTCATCATCCCTGGTTGATGATCAAATAGAACCCCTCCTAGGACTCGGTTAGAATTTTCAAAGACTGACCACGTTTAGAGGAATAAGGTTGGAGGAATATGCTTCGTGTGCTATTTGTTACACGCCTCTCGACATTTCATGACATACCATAATCAACATTTTCCATGCACATGACATACCATTCACAAAGCATTTGTGTGATAACTAACCCACATCTTTATGCAGCCACTTGCATCTTAGTTTGGTGTGTGGAAACATTAAATCATCTGTGTGACACTCATACTAACCATTTCTTTGCAGCCATAACATTACATTCATGTTTTAGCATTTTCACAAAGCATACACGACATCATTATGTATGTCATGCACCCTAACCACATTTTTTTGTAGCCATTTGCATTTTGTATGACATAAGCATCCATATCATTTCATCTCATTTAAATTGAGGACATTCCAAGGGTGCCCATCACGATCATTTCATTTCATGACATATCGGAAGCCCCAAAACTACCTGTGTTCTGCCTTTGCACCGGATTGGACTCGGTCATTTCACAAATACCATGTCATTCAATATGAGACCACAATCATCCTAGGTCTATTTCCATGTGACGGTTCGCATGATGTTATTTCATAACACCATGTCCATCCATCATAGGTGTCACGGTAATGCCGAAATTCTGCTTGTGCATCATGGTTCACATCAGACCATTTCATAACATCGTGAAACCACTTAAGGTGCTCCCCGAATGCCGGATTAGTACACATAAAAGTCTACTTCATAACATTATTAAATCATTAAAGGTGTTCCCCGGACGCCGAACCTCTGTCCGTGTCACAAGTTACACGTGACTTGTTTGCAACATCACGTCATATCACATGCCTCAAAAACATCAGAACTCTGTCAGTGGGGCAGCCCCTATGTGACCATTTCATGTCATCTCATAGACCTACAAAGTGTCGAAACTCTATCCATGTGTCGGCACACACGTAACCATTTCATAAAATTCACTAGGTGCCCCAAAAGCGCCGAACTCCTGTCCTTGAGACGGTCCACACGTGATCTTTTTGCTTTATCTCTTGTTTGAAATTGGGTATTCTTGGAATGTCCGAAAATAATAATAATAATAAATAGAGATCATCCTTATCATCATCTCTCATCACGTCACTCACGACATCATTTCATTCATTCATCATAAATCACCTTTAGTGTATCACTCTTCATGCCACCATTCCATTCATTCATTGTCCCTAACATTTCCCGCGTGATGTCAAGCAGAGTAAACTAGAGCGACCTAGGACAAGATCTCAGGCTCTTAAGGCTATTGGGGAACAAAGAGCAGTACAAACAGAAAGTGAATCTGATTCTAGGGAAGAATTTGAGATGGCCAATCCAACACCTAGTCTTGCTGATGCCTTGAAGGATTTCCTGAGATCACAGGATTTCCGTGACTTACTGAAGGAGGAAATGCGAGATGTTTTGAGAGAAGCCAGGGAAACTGGTGCTAGTGGGCCTGAAAAGGAGAAAGAGTCTGAATCATCTTAGCAAGGTGCTAATGCCTCGGCTAGTCTGGAGGAGCTGCAAGAAATTGAGGCAGCTATGGAGAGAAAAATGAAAGCGAAGTATTCTGAGCTAGATGAAGTTGTGGCCCAGCTGAAGAAAGGGGCTAGTGTTAGTTATGAATCCAAGAAGGTGGTTAATGTGGATGCCATGATCAGCAAAGGCATCAAGACTTTTCCTATTGGCTTTCAAGTGCCAAAGGTTCCTTTGTTGGATATGCTCTAGTCCCGAGGCATTGGTCCTTGTATTTGTATCATACATTAATTGGATTCATGTATTATACTTATTTGTGTTATTAATAAAAGCATTAATTCATTTATTATATTTATCTTGTGCAATATATTAAATGAAGTATCCAATGGACATATCCATATCCATGATGACCAGTGCCATGCACTTGGCAGTAAGACCATGGATAGGGTAAACGATATGACCATGAATCGATCCGTAGCCTGTTCCAGTCATGGGAATGAGTGGAATAAGAGACTATCATTAACCTGGTTGTATGGCGGTGTCTTACCGATCATTGGACATGGGATGTCAACCAAGTTAATGGGTACATGCATAAGGGTCATGGTACTGGATAGATCCACTTAACGAGAAATCCACATGGTATAGTATCATAAGTGATTCTCATGTAGTACTTGTGTGGATCCTTTGACCTGACCATATGATGGTGTTGCATGTGAGGTCGCATACTTAGGGGTACGCCTAAAGGGCCTGTAATAGGGTGCCAAGTATGGGTGCTTTCGGGTATGTCACTTAGCATGGCAATGCTATGGATATGTAGAAGGGATTTGTCACTCAGTAGTCCACTGAGAAGATATCGCCAGCCTCTTAATGAATGTGACTGATAAGAGTGTGGGCACACCCAAACAAGTTGGAACTTGTTTGTGAGCTTCAGTATATTTGGGATCAAGTTAATGGCCAGACACAAAAAAGGGCGATCAATCCATGCCTCTGTGTTGGACACAGATATGAATGACATGGGATGTACAAGTTTAAACTATAGGGTTATGATAACAGTTAGACTACCATCTCCATCTTAATTGGGAGCTACAGTGGCTTGCTAGAGCCCAACTGCAGTCTGTGGGCCAAAGGCCCACTGCCAACATAAAGATGGGCCCACGGGATCGTACACATCAAGCGACTGAACACCGACTTAAGGAATCACATGTATGCTTGGAGTATACACTCTAAAGAGAGAGGTATATATATTAATTATATTATAAAGATCAATTGGATTGATTCTAATAATAAAATTAATATATTTAATTTGCTCTTCATAATTAATTGGATTAATTATGAGATTATTTCCTAGGTGGAAATATTCATATTGTTGGGATTCGTCACGGGAAACCGACCGATAAAAGCGGAAATACGCGTCGATTTCCTCGAATCTGGCCCAGGAGCTTAAGATGTGGAAATCAAAAACTGAAAGCATAAAAGGAGGGTTTCAAAACTCACCACAAAGTCTCTCTAAGAGACGGATGCAGACTGCAGAAATCAAGTGCAGATTTCCTCCACCGATGCGTACACGAACGGCTCTCGGACCGAAACCCGTGCTAGCGACTCGGATGACAAGAAGAGAGGGAGAGAGGGCTGCTCACTTTGAGATTTATGGCTGTCCCTATTTTCTTTCCAAAAGAAAATCTATCTTTCCAAAAGATAGCACCAATAATCTCAAGTGTGCACCTAATTCTTACCAAAAGAATTAATTGATGAAAAGTGGGCAATTTTCTTTCTTTAAAAGAAAACCAATTTCTCTTAACAACAACCAGTGATGGACGGCCATACTTCTCCAAAGATAATTAAATCATTCTTCAAAAATCATTAAGAAGAAGAAAAAGGTGATGGTGAAAAGGGGAAGCAAAGTCCAACTTTGCTACCCATTTTCAACCTTATGACTCACACCATGAGTCATCACCTTAATCATGAAAAGTTTGGTCAAAAAACATGACTCATCCTTGCTCTCAAATCCACGGCCAAAAGAGATGAATGTGGGGAATAACTGTCTTTCATTCCTACCATAAGAATTAAGCCACACTATGCCACCACAAAAGTCTTCCATGACTTACACTTACATCATCTCTTTTGTCCAACAAATGAGTCATCTTTAATGCCCAAAAACCCATGAATTTCGGCCAAGTGTGAGGATGAAATGTGGGATATGTTTTGTCTTTAATTCTTACCATAAGAATGACTAACCAAAAATATCCAAAGATGCAAAGTCCAACTTTGCTACCATAAAGTCTTCCATGACTCACCATTTCATCATAACATTTTGTCCAACAAAATGACTCACATTCTCCTCCCATTACACCACCATAATTTCGGCCAAACCATTCCAAGCCAAGTGGGAATATTCATTTTAAGTTTTAAGCCCAATTTAATTCCTTTGATTTATTTAAGTTCAAATGCAACTTTAATTTAACATGTATGTTTATATGTGATACCATGTAACATATTACATACATTTAAATTCAAATTCATTTGACCTATTAATTTAATCAATGGATTAAATTAGACACACATAAAATGACAAACATGTAAACCTATACATGTCATAATATTTCCACCTAGGAAATAATCCCATAAATTAATTCATTGAATTAATTATGAGAAGGCCAAAATAAATATTAATTATATAACTTTGATCAATCCAATTGATTCATTTAATATAATTAATACATCTCTCTCTCTTCAAGCGTGTATACTCCAAGTACACACTTAATCCGACTAGTTAAAGTCCAGACGTTCAATGTGTACGACCCAATGGGCCCGTCTTTATGTTGGCAGTGGGCCAAGGCCCACAGACTGCAGGCGGACTCTAGCAAGCCACTGCAGCCCCCAATTAAGACGGAGTAAGTAGTCCAACTGAAAACGTAACCCTGTAGTTTGAACTTGTAAATCCCATGTCGCTGATATCGGTGTCCAACACAGAGGCATGGAAGTATCACCCTCCTTGTGTCTGGACCTTGACTTGATACCGAATGAACTGATGCTCACAAACAAGATCCAATCTTGTTTGGGTGCGGCCGCACACTTATCAGTAACATTCTTCAAGAGGCCGATGATATCGTCTCAGTGAATCACTGAGTGACATTCCCTTCTGCATATCCATAGTGCTGCCATGCTTACTGACACACCCGAACGTACCCGTACTTGGCACCCTTTTACAGGCCCGTTGGGCGTACACCAAAGTGTGCCACCTCACATGCAGCACCATCATATGGTCTGGTCGAAGGACTTATACAAGTACTACACGAGAATCATTTGTGATACTATACCATGCAGATTCCCGTTAAGTGGATCAATCCAGTACCATGCCCTTTTTACATGTACCCATTAACCTAGTTGACATTCCATGTTCTATGACCGGCAAGACACCGCCATACAACCAGGCTAACGATAGTCTTTGGTTCCATTCATTCCCATGATTGGAACAGACTACGGATGAATTTATGGCCATATCATTTTCCCTATCCACGGTCTTACTGCCAAGTGCCTCACACTTGACAACGTGGATATGGATATGTCCATTGGATACTCTATTTAAAATATAGCACAAGACATACAATAAATAGATTAATGCCTTTATCACCTTGACACAAATTGTATAATACATAAAGTTTACGTTAATGTACCAAATGTATTATACAAACACAAGGACCAATGCCTCGGGACTAGGGCATTTCCAACACATATGTATAGGTTTACATATGATTTTATTTTGTGAAGATCTAATTTTAATTTGATAGATCAAATTAATTGGTCAAACTAATTTTAATTTAAATGTAAATAATATATTACTTGGTGTAATATATTAAATGCATGGGTATATTAAAGTTGGGCTTGAAATTAATTTAAACCAGACTAATTAAAATAAGATTGGGCCTGAATTAAAAGAAGGAAGCCCACACAAATAAGGAGCCAAGTTGGACCAAAATTCCCCTAGGGAATTTCGGCGCCCTTAGGGTTAAAATAACCCTATGAATTTCGGCCAAGGGATAAGTAACAAGTATAGCAGAAATTTGTCTCTTCCTCCTCTCCATAGTTCATGTTTTTCCGACGCTAGCACGGGTGGTGTTCGTTAGGCGTTCGTGTACGTGAACGAGGAGGGATTCTATATTGATTCCTCCAGTCTGCATCCGTCTCTGAAAGAGATATTCCGGGTAAGAGAATTATCTCTTTCTATTAAATTTTGTTTTTCCAATTTCCACTTCAATTGCTCCTGGGCACGGATTTGAGTAAATCATCGCGTTCTTCCGCTTTTATCGGGTGATTTCCGGTAAAAAATCCCAACAGTGGTATCAGAGCTAGCTTTTGATCCGTGAAAATTGTTAAAATTGGTTGAATCCCATGTTTTGAAATTGGAGATTTTTTATTGGGGTTCTTGGTTTGGGTTTAAGATTTTGTCCCATTTGATTTTCATACAATTGAAATTGAATATGCATATTGGTTTGTGTTTGTTTAATTTAATTGTATGGTTTGGAATTCTTGGTGAATTTCCTCTTGTTGGATGCCATGATATTTTTTTATATATATTTTTTTTGTTTTAAAAAAAAAAATGGCTGTTCCCGGGGTGCGGGGCTGCCAGCGGCTGAATCGCCGCCGGCGGCCGCTGCACGCGGTGGGAACAGCGGCCGCTGCTTGCTGCTGCCGTAGCAGCAGGCTGCTAGGTGGCAGCAGTGGGCAGCTGCTAGGTGGCTGCGCCGCTGCTGCTGCTAGGGCAACTTGGTTGCCTTAGCCGCAACGGGCCGGGCCCAGTGTTTTTGGATTTGGCGGGTTTTTGGGCCCGGGGCCCAGTTTTGAAATTTTAATTGGTTTTAAAATTCGTGTGTTTAAATTTATGTAATTTAAATGCGTGTGGTTTCTTGAATGAAATTTTATTTTATTCATGTTATATTAATTTTGGAAATTAATATGGTTAATTGAAATTGGTTCGAGTAATTTTGGCACAATTACTTGGACGGCTGAATTGGACCCATGGTTTCCCAATTCCAGTGGGAGCAGTTGGACTGCCTGGGCTGGAGGCCCAAAGCCCGTTAAGGATTAGAACCATGGTGGGCCAAAATTGGCGATTTCGATATAATGGCTTGGACATAATTGAAATGGGCTTAAATCAAGCATTATAACATGCTTATGAATTATATGTATTGGATGCATATGGGTGATTAAATATTTTGTATGATTGGATGCTATTGGGCCTTATTCAAGATGGGTTGTATTTTCTTTTTTGGGTAAATACGGCCTACGTGTCGTTTTCTTTTTTAATGTAATTTTATTTTATTCAATTATTATAAAATTTGCAAAAGAAGAAGCCCATGGAGTGTTGAGCCCAAGTGAAGGGGCAAGCCCAGAAGAAAGAAGATGGAAGCCCACCTGATATTGTTTTCTAGTATAGGTTTACTAGAATAATATTAGGATGTAATAAGGGCCCATAGCAGTCCATTTTACTTATTTATTTAATTATGCTTTATATTTATATGCATGTATGAATGTATGATCCAACCGCATTTCACCCGCCTTATGTATGCAAGCCGTTGTTAATTGAATCTAATAATCAAATGAAATTACTAAGTCGCTTAAAAGTGCTTCCCTCTTTCAAAACCGGCTTGAAGTGGGAATAGGCTAGTTGTAGACCATGCCCTCGCAGGATACACTGGAGTATTGTCACTTTGTATTGGGTTAGGGTATGGGATACTCTAACACTTGAATGGAGGTTTTGACTTAGCATGGGTAGCAGGATTCTCCTGGCCCTAAGCACAGATGGGTAAGTGCCAACAAGCCCATCAAACTGAGAGTTCCTAGGTTGGGATTGGACGGCGTTCCTACCTAAATAGTTAGGGTATAGTTGTACCAGGCCCTCGGCTGGCTATATCTTAATGAAATATGGATCTCGGCCCATGAGCCCAACAACTTGGTTTAATTAATAACTTGATTCATTATTAATTTCATATGGGAATAACAAAGTAAAGTCCTTTATTAACACTCTAAATGTTTTTCTGTGTAGAAACTCTAAATGGCAAACAACAATACTTTATCACTGCGATTGATTCTTGAAAGGGACAAGCTTTTCGGTCCTAACTTTTTGGACTGGTCTAGGAACTTGAGAATAGTTCTAAGACAGGAGTCTAAAGAGTATGTGCTGGAGAGGCTTGTACCGGCTGCACCTCAAGACGAAATCCACCGGCTGCCCAGCTAGAGGAATACAAGGTGCATGTCAAGGATAATAGGGATGTGACATGCATAATGTTGGCCTGTATGGTCCCCGAACTGCAAAAACAGTTTATTGTCCATCAAGCCTTTGCTATGATAACAACTCTAAACTAGATGTTTCGGGAGCAAGCTCGTCAAGAGAGGTACCTGGCCAACAAGGCATTCCACTCCTATAAGATGGGGGCTAGGACATCTGTGAGCGCACACGTGCTCAAGATGAAGGGCTATTTGGACACTTTAGCCCGTCTCGGATCGCCCATCTCTCAGGAGTTGGTGGTGGACACTATCCTAGCATCCTTGCCGGATTCTTATGATCAGTTCGTCCTGGACTACAATATGCAAGGGATGAACCGCACTGTCAGTGAGCTGCATGAGATGCTTAAGCTTACTGAGCAGTCGATCAAAAAGACTCCGCCGATGCTGCTGGTCAACAAGGGGAACCCTCTTGTTGCCAAGGGTAAGGCTAAGGAAAAGGCCAAGGCCAAGGCTAAGAAGGCCAAAGCCTAACCCAAGGTCCAGCAAAAGGTAGGTCCTGAGGATGTCTGTTTCGGGTGTAGACAGGCGGGCCATTGGAAGAGATCATGTCCCAAGCTGATGGGAGAGCAAAGAAGGGGCCAAGGTGCATCCTCTTCAGGTATTTATGTTATAGACATTAACCTTACTGTTTCAACATCCTGGGTATTGGATATTGGATGTGGTTCTCACATTTGTTGCAATGTGCAAGGACTTAAGAACAGAAGGTCACTGGGGTCGGGAGAGGTGGACTTGCGGGTCGAGAATGGAGCAAGGGTTGCTTCCATAGAGATCAGCGAATACCAACTTGTGATGCCTAGTGGATTGGTTTTAATTTTAGAACAAAGTTATTTTGTACCTGCTATGTGCAGGAATATTATTTCAGTTTCTATGTTGGATATTTTTGGATTTTATTTTACTATTTCTAATGGTAGAATTTCCATATCTAGAGAGGGATTATTTTATGGAGATGCTCTATTAAATAATGGCCTGTATATCCTGGACTTAAATAAAACCAATCACGTCTATAACATAAACACAAAAATGGTTAAGCCAAACAAACTTAATCCTGTCTACCTATGGCATTGTCGTCTCGGCCACATAAATGAGAAGCGCATAGCTAGGCTTCACAAAGCAGGAGTCTTAGGGCCATTTGACTTGGAGTCAATTGATACATGCGAATCATGTTTGCGAGGCAAGATGACTAAGGTGCCTTTTAGAAAGAAGGCTGAAAGGGCCACTGGCTTATTGGACCTAATACATTCAGATGTATGTGGACCTATGAGCGCAGCGACCAGAGGTGGACACCTATACTTCGTCATGTTCACGGACGATTTCAGTAGATATGGCTATGTCTATCTGATGATACACAAGTCTAAGACCCTTGATAGCTTCAAGGAATTTAGGAACGAGGTACAAAACCAACTAGATAGAAATATCAAAACTCTTCGGTTGGACCGAGGTGGTGAGTATATGAGCCTAGAGTTTGACTCATATTTGAGAGAGCATGGAATAGTTCCACAGCTCACTCCTCCTGGAACACCACAATGGAATCGGGTGTCCGAACGGAGGAACAGGACCCTGTTGGACATGGTCCGCTCAATGATGAGTCAAGCCTCTTTCCCAATTAGTTTCTGGGGACACGCCCTCGAGACAGCATCTCTTATCTTAAATAATACTCCGACTAAGGCAGTGGAAAAGACCTCATATCAGATATGGACGGGCAAGGAGCCCAATGTGTCTTTCCTAAGGATTTGGGGATGCGAAGCATATGTCAAGAAATTGACTAGTGGCAAGCTGGAGCCCAAAACCAATAAATGCCTGTTTGTGGGCTACCCTAGGGAAACAAAAGGGTATTACTTTCTAGAAAAGGAGTTCCTTTCCAAGAAAGATAGTGGGAGCAATGTTGAACTCAGGGAAGTTCAAGGTCCACAAGCTCCTGAAGAGGATAACTCGGAGGCCCAGGTGGAGCTTCCACAAGTGGAAGCACCAACCCAGGCCACACAAGGACCTAGAAGGTCTGGTATGGATCATCGGGAACCGGAGAGGTATGGTTTCCTCGTCACCGATGATCAAACTCTTCTCATCTAGGATGAGGAAGAACCTAAAACCTACCAGGAGGCTATAGCAAGCCCACAGTCTGTGAATTGACGCAAAGCCATGGAGGTAGAGATACAATCTATGTACGATAACCAAGTTTGCAACTTGGTTGATCCACCTCCAGGTGCTACGGTAATAGGTTACAAGTGATGCTATAAGCTAAAGGCCGATAATACCTTCAAGGGGCATTTGCTTGTGAAAGGTTTCAGACAAGTCCATGGAATAGACTATGATGAAACTTTCTCACCAGTGGCCATGCTTAAATCCATCAGGATCTTGCTAGCCATAGCCGCATGGTACGACTATGAAGTCTAGCAAATGGATGTCAAAGCTACTTTCCTTAATGGAAAGCTACTCGAGGATGTGTACATGACACAACCTAAGGGTTTTGTCGATCCAGAGTATTCGGGAAGGGTATGCAAGCTTCAAAGGTCCATTTATAGACTGAAGCAAGCACCCCGAAGTTGGAATCTTTGATTCAATGAGGCTATAAAGGAATATGGCTTCATACAGAATCAAGATGAGCCTTGTGTGTATAAGAGGACAAGTGGGAGCATTGTCACATTCTTGGTACTTTATGTGGATGACATCCTACTCATTGGAAGTGACATACCTACGCTGCAAGGGGTAAAGCAGTGGCTGAGTAAGTGCTTCGCAGTGAAGGACTTAGGCGAAGCTGAGATGATCCTAGGGATTAGGATCTATAGGGATAGATCAAATCGGCTTCTGGGCCTAAGTCAGGCCTCGTACATAGACAAAGTTCTGAAAAGGTTCAGCATGGACTAGGCTAAGAAAGGTTTCTTACCAATGGGCCATGGGCTGAAACTTAGTAAGAAGCACTGTCCTAAGACAAGGGAGGACAGGGAGAACATGAAATTGGTTCCATATGCTTCGGCTATAGGATCAATTATGTACTCCATGTTATGTACAAGACCTGTTGTCGCCTTTGCACTAAGTATGACGAGCCAGTACCAGCAGGATCCCGGGGAGGATCACTGGAAAGCTGTCAAGGCAATCCTTAAGTACCTTAACCAGACCAAGGATATCTTCTTAGTGTATGGTGGTCAGGAAGTGCTATCAGTTACTGGGTAAACAGATGCAAGCTTCCAGACCAACCAGGATGAGTAACAGTCGTAGTTTGGGTATGTATTTTTACTAAATGGCGGTGCTGTAAGTTGGAGGAGCTCAAAGCAGCCAACCTCACGGACTCTATAACAGAAGCTGAGTACATCACTACGTGTGATGCGGCTAAGGAAGCTGTGTGGTTGAAGAAGTTTATCACTGAGTTGGGAGTAGTGCCAACTATCTAGGACCCAGTTGATATCTTCTGTGACAACAATGGGGCCGTTGCACAAGCTAAGGAGCCCCGGTCACACAAGAACACAAAGCACGTGCTCAGAAAGTTTCACCTCATACGAGAGATCGCAGAGAGAGGTGTCATTGCATTGCACAGAGTGGACACCGAGGATAATGTCGCAGATCCTTTGACCAAGGTGCTTACCCAGCCCAAGCATGAGGGTCATACTAGATCTATAGGGATTAGGCCTATGCCTAGTTCGAACTAGTGCAAGTGGGAGATTGTTGGATATGCCCTAGTCCCGAGGCATTGGTCCTTGTATTTGTATCATACATTAATTGGATTCATGTATTATACTTATTTGTGTTATTAATAAAGGCATTAATTCATTTATTATATTTATCTTGTGCAATATATTAAATGAAGTATCCAATGGACATATCCATATCCATGATGACCAGTGTCATGCACTTGGCAGTAAGACCATGGATAGGGTAAACGATATGACAATGAATCGATCTGTATCCTGTTCCAGTCATAGGAATGAGTGGAATAAGAGACTATCATTAGCCTGGTTGTATGGCGGTGTCTTACCGATCATTGGACATGGGATGTCAACCAAGTTAATGGGTACAAGCATAAGGGGCATGGTACTGGATAGATCCACTTAACGAGAAATCCACATGGTATAGTATCACAAGTGATTCTCATGTAGTACTTGTGTGGATCCTTTGACCTGACCATATGATGGTGTTGCATGTGAGGTTGCATACTTAGGGGTACGCCTAAAGGGCCTGTAATAGGGTGCCAAGTATGGGTGCTTTCGGGTATGTCACTTAGCATGGCAATGCTATGGATATGTAGAAGGGATTTGTCACTCAGTAGTCCACTGAGAAGATATCGCCAGCCTCTTGATGAATGTGACTGATAAGAGTGTGGCCACACCCAAACAAGTTGGAACTTGTTTGTGATCTTCAGTACATTTGGGATCAAGTTAATGGCCAGACACAAAAAAGGGTGATCAATCCATGCCTCTGTGTTGGACACAGATATAAATGACATGGGATGTACAAGTTTAAACTACAGGGTTATGATAACAGTTAGACTGCCATCTCCATCTTAATTGGGGGCTGCAGTGCTTGCTAGAGCCCAACTACAGTCTGTGGGCCAAAGGCCCACTGCCAACATAAAGATGGGCCCACGGGATCGTACACATTGAGCGATTGAACACCGACTTAAGGAATCACATGTATGCTTTGAGTATACACTCTGGAGAGAGAGAGGTAAATATATTAATTATATTATAAAGATCAATTGGATTGATCCTAATAATTAAATTAATATATTTAATTGGCTCTTCATAATTAATTGGATTAATTATGAGATTATTTCCTAGGTGGAAATATTCATATGTATAGGTTTACATATGATTTTATTTTGTGAAGATCTAATTTTAATTTGATGGATTAAATTAATTGGTCAAACTAATTTTAATTTAAATGTGAATAATATATTACTTGGTGTAATATATTAAATACATGGGTATATTAAAGTTGGGCTTGAAATTAATTTAAACCAGATTAATTAAAATAAGATTGGGCCTGAATTAAAAGAATGAAGCCCACACAAATAAGGAGCCAAGTTGGACCAAAATTCCCCTAGGGAATTTCGGCCCACCTAGGGTTAAAATAACCCTAGGAATTTCGGCCAAGGGATAAGTAACAAGTATAGCCGAAATTTGTCTCTTCCTCCTCTCCATAGTTCGTGTTTTTCAAATGCTAGCACAGGTGGTGTTCGTTAGGCGTGCGTGTACGTGAATGAGGAGCGATTCTATATTGAATCCTGCAGTCTGCATCCATCTCTGAAAGAGATATTCCGGGTAAGAGAATTATCTCTTTCTATTAAATTTTGTTTTTCCAATTTCCACTTCAATTGCTCCTGGACACGGATTTGAGGAAATCATTGCGTTCTTCCGCTTTTATCGGGTGATTTCTGGTGAAAAATCCCAAATCCTTCTTGCAAGGGAATGGGTTAACCAGAGGACCATGTGAATCTCTACGCCACAGTCATGTTGATGGCAGGCGCCACTAAGCAACAACTGATTAATCTCTTCCCAACTACACTTGAGGGAGGAGCATTAGGTTGGTATAATTCTTTGTCAAAGGAAGAGCAATCAGACTGGGAGGCTTTATTGGTGGCCTTTATCAAATATTACGGCTTCAACACCATGATTCAGGTGAAGCTGTATGATTTGGAACGAATTAAGAAAAAGCCGAACGAGTCTTTTGATGAATATTATCAACGATGGATGAGCAAAATGATGTTGCTGAAAAACGGCCCTGATGAAGACGAATTGATCCAGAAGCTGATTGACGGCAGTAGGGACATCTTCAAGAATAATATGAAGTTCCAACCATTTAGTGAGCTTAGTGAAGTATACAGCATGGCCATGAAAATCAAGCGAGAAGAGGAAATGAAAGCAGCAAGCCATAAAAGTGGTAGGAGTTCAGGGTATAGTTCTGGGTACAGGTCAATAGCTGCAGTCGGGTCTGGTAGCAGCTCTAGCTCAGGTTTTGGAGGAAAAGGGAGGCAGTCTTCGGAGGTGAAGCAAGTTGAGGTTGCTGCAGTAAGCCAGCAGTAAAGCAATCAGAATAGAAACCCAAGAGGACAAGGCATATCCCCTTGGACTCTTCCCTTGCTTAAAATTTTTGCAAAGTGTAGAAATGGAGGCTTGTTGCAGTCCCTGAGACCATTTGAGAAACCTGCTGATGCAGATAAATATAATTTCTGCACATACCATGTTGTGACTGGCCATAGAACCAATAATTGCTATAAACTAAGGGATGCTATTCAGAAATTGATTGATGAAGGAAAATTACAGGAGCCCCTTATACCCAGCACAAAAACCAATCCGTTGCCAGCATTTGAGAAGCGGGTTAACATGGTACACTCAGGATTGCCAGCTAATTTCATTTTTGCTCAAGGCCTTCAGGCGAATCTTGCTATTCAGTCTGTAGCAATTGGCAAAGTTGAAGTAGAGTCAGGATGTGTGGGGCAGACAGAACAGAAAGGAATCAAGCCGATGACTTGAATGACCTAGACTCGGAGGACGAATATGAAGATTTCAGCTGGGATAAGATAGTTAAGTCTCCAGTTATTGAAAACCTAAAAATTCAAGAAGTTTAGAATGTGACCCGAAGTGGTAGGGTTTATCAACCGGCAACCCAAGTGAAAGACAAGGCCTCGGTATCTAGGTCGGGTAGCACTTCAACACAGGAGGGAGAAGAGAAGGAAGATCTGGTTATTTCTCAGTTGAAGAAAACCCCTGCCCAAGCTAGTTTGTGGCATCTACTTTTAACCTCCAAGGAGCATAGGGCAGCCTTAGTAAGGAAGCTATCAGAAATTGAAGTGTCCCTTATTGCATCACCGGAAGCCATGTGTAAGATCCATTCTGGCTCTCCCGATATTGTCTTTTTGGAAAAAGATCTGCCTAGTGAGGGAAAAGCCCACAATAAGGCCCTCTACATCAGAGCCAATGTGATGGAAAAAATAATGCCATGCGTGATGGTGGACGATGGGTTGGCATTGAACGTATGTCCATAAAAAATGCTACCATGTTTAGGCTTGAATGAAGATGCTCTGAAGAATTCCTCCACGGTGATCCGGGCATATGATGACTCCAAAAGGACTGTAATTGGGACTTTTGAAACTGAAGTGGAGGTTAGGCCAGTCAAGTCAATGGTCTTTTTCACTGTGATAGACAATGATGGAGTTGTACCATTTGGCGGGTTCCAAATCGCAATGGTCAGGGAAGAGAAGGCCATGGATGCTCTAGTGGTCATTTACGAAAATTATATGTTGGAGTGGCTATCTAGATATTTGCATAAGTAGAACTTTGTACCGGGCATGGGACTCGAAATTAACCTCTAAGGGGTGCCTGAGTTTAACATTGACTTGGGAAAGCTGAAATAGTTTAGGCTAGGGTATGTAGAAGAAACATCTGACCAGAAGAATCAGAAAAGGGGTAAGAATGGCAAACCTATGATGAAACCATTCATAAAGGCAGGAGAAGAGCTGTATAAAGACCAAGCTGAACCAGTAAAGGTTGGGAACATTGAATATCCGGGCTTTGAGATATTTTCTAACGTCGTAGACTTTGAGAAGAGCCAAGAAGAGCTAGTAGCCCTCGAAGTAGTGGAGGAAATGGTTGCTAAGTTTGCTGTTCTTCAAAATGAGCCGCTAGAAGAGGTAGCAAAAGCGGTGAAGGTACCCAAACAAAAAGCTGAAGAGAAAGTCTGTGATGAATCTGTAGAGGCAATTTCAGGGGCACTGATTACTGCCTTAAGTAAGGCGTTTGGGAAGTCTAAAGAAGGATTCGAAGAGAAGCTGATGACCAAGGTAAACTTGGATTCTGTGGTTGCTGAGATAGCTGAGATCATGAAGAAGGCTAAGGCACAGGTGGCTGAAATTAAGAAGACCACTATTCTTGCTGAACAAGAAGCCGAAGTAGTTGCAGATCTGGATGATGTCCTAGAGCTGAATGGGAAAGCTGAAGAAGTGCAAGGCCCTCCGCCTGTGGAGGATGGAAATGATTTTGTTGTATCTATTTCTTCCATTTTCAATGTGAATGATGTACTTTATGACAAGTTTAATGCAATGAAATCTCAGTTTGCTTACTTGTGCGATGTTTATCCTGATAATTTTGTGCATGCATTTGAATCACCATCAAGCATATTTAGCATCCATGACACTACATTGCATGAAATTAACATAAGTGCAAACGAAAACCCCAAAATGGTATTCATTTCACATGAGCTAAAACCCGAGGAAGAGAGAGAACTTACAAGAATATTGTAAAAACATGTTAAAGCTTTCACTTAGTCATATGAGGACATGAAGGGTATAAACACAGAAATAGCAGTTCATAAGATCCCAACGGACCCCAAGTTCAAGCCGGTAAAGTAGAAACTGAGAAGACTGAGGCTAGAATAGCCTACATTGGTGAACGAAGAAGTGGCCAAGCAGATTGAGGCCAAGTTCCTCGAAGTGGTGGAATATACAGAATGGCTCGCCAATATTGTACCAGTACCCAAGAAAGACAGAAGGGTCAGAGTATGCGTCGACTACAAGGATTTGAATAAGGCGTGCTCAAAAGATAATTTCCCACTGCCTCATATCGATGTCCTGGTTGACAGTGCAGCTAAAGCGGCGATGTATTCCTTTATGGATGGGTTTTCAGGATACAACCAGATTCTGATGGATGTAATTGATAAAGTGAACACATCGTTCATCAAGGAGTGGGGCACCTTCTGCTACAGAGTAATGCCTTTCGGATTGAAGAAAGCTGGAGCCACTTACTAGAGGGCTGTCGAAACTTTGCTTCATGATATAATCCATAAAGAAGTCGAAGTGTATGTCGATGATATGCTTTTTAAATCAATGACCCGGGAGGAACACCCTGTAATCCTGGATAGATTTCTTACATGCATTGGGAAGTCTAACTTGCGACTCAACCCTAAGAAGTGCATATTCGGAGTCACATCAGGCAAGCTATTAGGTCGTGTAGTCAGCCAGAGAAGAATAGAAATGGACCCAGATAAAATCAAAGCTATTCAAGATATGCCAGCCCCAAAAACAAAGAAGGAAGTTCGCTCATTCTTGGGTTCCTCACAGTATGTCAGTCACTTCATAGCACGGTTGACTTCCACTTGTGAGCAAATTTTCAAGCTGTTAAAGAAAGATCAGCCGATTATGTGGGATGATAGATGTGAACTGGCATTCGAGAAAATCAAGGCTTATCTGGTAAATCCACCAGTTCTGAGCCCACCAATTCCAGGGAAGCCTTTGATCTTGTATTTGGCCGTTGAAAATTCCTCTATAGGGGCAATGTTGGCACAAGAACAAGATGACAAAAAGGAGTACCCTATTTACTACCACAATAAGAAATTGCTGGAGTCTGAAACCAACAACACACTGGTGGAGAAGATGTGTGTGGCAATGATTTGGCTGACCAAGAAGCTATGCCATTACTTCTAGTCATACAAAGTGCAGGCCGTGGCCAAAGTAGACCCAATGAAGTATCTGTATGAAGCACCGGTGTTGGTTGGGAAGTTGTCTAGGTGGCTCTTGCTTTTGTCAGAATTAGACATTGAATACATTACTAAGAAAACCATTAAAGGGCGAGCCGTAGCAGAATTTCTAGCAAATCAGCCACTAGAGTCAGATTATAGAGAATTTGGAGTTCTCGGATGAACAGTTGGCCATGGTGGAAGTAAAGAGATGGTTTATGTGCTTTGATGGTGCCGTGAACAGAAAGGGTGCTGGAATTGGGGTAATCATAGCGACACCGGATAGTGAAATAATTCCTTTGTCAAAGAGATTGGATTTTTCCATAACCAATAACGGAGCAGAGTATAGCACTTTTGACATTAGGGGCAAATGATGTCTTGATCATTGGAGATTCACTTTTAGTGATTAAGCAAGCTCAAGGCGAATGGGAGTTGAAAGAAGAAGCCTTACGACCTTACTTAGAGCTGCTACAGTACAGAAAAGAGCTTTTCGGCCAATTTGAATTCAGACATGTCTCCAGAGATGAGAACAAGATGATTGATGCACTAGTAACATTGTCTTCTATGTGAGAGAACCCAGAAGAAACTCAAGTACAACCATTGGTTATAGCAACTTCCAGACAACCTTGCTTTGAAGTGCATGAAGTAATGGAGTTGACGGCTGAAGAGAAGCCATGGTTCTTTGACATCTACCAGTATGTGAAGGAAGGAAAATACCCAGGGGGAGCCAATGCTGTTGATAAGGTGTCATTAAGAAGGTTGGCTAGTCAGTTCAGAATCGTTGAAGATAGACTATACAAGAGAATAGTAAATGGAGTCCTTTTAAGATGTCTAACAGAGCAAGAAGTGAAAACAGTGATGCAGCAGGTGCTTGTAGGGTCCTGCAGTCCATATATGAATGGACTTGCTATGGCTAGGAAGATAATGAGATAGGGGTATTTTTGGATGACTATGTAGGCTGATTGTATAAGGAAAGTGAGGAGATGTCACTGGTGCCAGATCTATGCTGATATCAGTCATCTGTTGCCACTTGAATTGCAGAATCTGGCATCCCCTTAGCCGTTTTCAGCATGGGGAATAGATATGATTGGTGAAATTTATCGTGCAGAGTCTAATGGACACCGATTCATAGTCGTGGCAGTTGACTACTTCTCAAAGTGGGTGGAAGCAGATCCTTCACTAGTGTAACAGCTAAGTAGATGGTTAAGTTCATTCAAAAGAACATCTTTGCTCAATATAGGATTCCCCACCATGTAGTGACTGACAACGAAGTGCAGTTTCAAGGGGCAACAACTGAGCTATTTGCAGAACATGGCATCGAACACCATAAGTCTTCTCCATATAGGCCCCAAGCTAACGGCGCGGTGGAAGCAGCTAATAAGATAATAAAGAAGGTCTTATTGAAAATGATAACCACTTACAGAGATTGGGCTGACAAACTGCCGTATGCCCTATGGGGTTACAAAACTAGTGTCAGGACACCAACAGGGGAGATTCCATATGCCTTGGTGTATGGTATGGAAGCAGTGTTACCAGTAGAAATAGAGCTTAAGTTACTCAGGGTCACCTTGGAGGCTCAGTTGCCAAATACTAAATGGGCTCAAGCTAGATACGAACATTCGGCAGCGCTTGATGAAAAACGTTTGAAAGCACAGGATCTTCTAGAGATGTGCCAACGCAGAATGGCCAGAGCATATAACTAGAATGTGAATTACCCTAGGCGCCAATTGAAAGCAGGGGATTTTGTTCTAAAACAATTGAGGCCTTCAAATGTCGATGTTACGGGAAAGTTCAGACCCAACTGGGAAGGGCCTTATGTTGTGAAGAAAGTGCTATCAAAGGAGGGTGTCAGCATCATGGACATGGATGGAAATAAGTTCACAAATCCTGTCAACAAAGACCGCTTAAAGCTTTATCATGTATGAAAAAAAAGTCTGCTAGGTTGAAAACTTAAAAAGAGCGACCTAGACAAAAGTTAAGACATGAAAGAAAATGATCAGTCAGAAAATCTGAAAGGGACGACTGGTGACGGATTCTGGCTTTGTGTGGAGTGTATACCAATTTGGGAATTAATCTTTTCAAATGTACTCATTTTGATTTTATCAATAAAGTGAAATGTTTGTCTAAACATATTTGTATGCCTATGTCGAATGCATAAACAAAGTTATCTTGCTTAAACATCCACTTAAGGAAAGCGCTTTGCATTTAAGTGGTTGAACATTTCACCTTATTTAACAATGGAGATGTACTAAATACATACAATCTGAAATCTTTTATCATCCTCCAAATCTAATTCATCTTTCCAAAGAGCAACAGTGGTTATCCAAGAACTTGACTTTTGAAGAAATCAAGCAAGCTTCTGACAAGAAATTGCAGTCCAATGCTCCTCCGTATGGCACTTTTCTACATCATATCATCAGCAGGCGGATGACGTGACAAGTAGTCACGGCGCCATTTTAGTCAGCGTTTCTTCATCCAAAAAAAAAGAGCTCGCTGGGGTGAAAACTGAAAAGGCGCCTCAGGCAAAAGTTAGAGCGGCTCGCTAGGCTGAAAACCCACATTAGGCAGTTCAGGCAAAATTTAGAGCAATTCTAGATTCAAAAGTCACAGGAATAGAAGGATACAATCCCTTCACCATTTCCCTACAGGAATCCTTATAGCATCTCCCCAGCAGGATTCTCCACATCACTTCCCAGCGGAACATTTTGTTGGGATTTGTCAACGGAAATCACCCGATAAAATCAGAAGAACGCGGTGATTTCCTCAAATCCAGTCCCAGGAGCAATTGAAATAGAAATTGAAAATATTAAAATTAAATAGAAAGGGATTAATTTTCTTACCAGAAAATCTCTTTCTAGAGATGGATGAAGACTGCAGAAACCAAAGCAGATTTCCTCCTCGTTTTCGTACATGAATGCCTAACGAATGCAACCCGTGCTAGCGTCGGAAAAACGAATCAATGGAGAGGAAAGGGGCTAGGAATTTCAGCTATTATGTGTTTTCCTTAGGGTGGCCGAAATTTCTAACATTTTCCTTAGGGTGGCCGAAATTTCTAACCCTAGGTATTTATACCTAGGGTGGCCGAATTCCCTTAGGGGAATTCAGGCCCACCTTGGCTCCTGGCTATTCTGTGCGGGCTTCCATGTTTTAATTTAGGCCCAGTCTAATTTTAATTATTCTGATTTGAATTAATTTCAAGCCCAATTTTAATATACCCATGTATTTAATATATTACTCCAAGTAATATATTATTTACATTTAAATTAAAATTAGTTTGACAATTAATTTAATCCATCAAATTAAAATTAAATCTACAGAAAATAAAATCATATGTAAACCTATACATATGAATATTTCCACCTAGGAAATAATCTCATAATTAATCCAATTAATTATGAAGAGCCAATTGAATATATTAATTTTATTATTATGACCAATCCAATTGATCTTTATAATATAATTAATTTATATACACACCTCTCTCTCCATAGCGTATACTCCAAGTATACATGTGATTCCTTAAGTCTGCATTCAGTCGTTCTATGTGTATGATCCCGTGGGCCCATCTTTATGTTGGCAGCAGGCCTTTGGCTCGCAGACTGCAGTTGGGCTCTAGCAAGCCACTGCAGCCCCTAATTAAGATGGAGATGGCAGTCTAACTATTATCGTAACCCTGTAGTTTAAACTTGTACATCCCATGTCATTGATATCGGTGTCCAACACAGAGGCATGGATTGATCACCCTCTATTGTGTCCGGACATTAATTTGATCCCGAATGTACCGATGCTCACAAACAAGTTCCAACTTGTTTGGGTGTGGCCCCACTCTTATCAGTCACATTCATCAAGAGGCCGGTGATATCTTCTCAGTGGGTTACTGAGTGACAAATCCCTTCTGCATATCCATGGTATTACCATGCTTAGTGACATACCCGAAAGTACCCATACTTGGCGCCTTATTACAGGCCCTTTAGGCGTACCCCTAAGCATGTGACTTCACATGTATCACCATCATATGGTCAGGTCAAAGGATCCATACAAGTACTACATGAGAATCCATTGTGATACTATACCATGTGGATTACTCATTTAGTGGATCTATCCAGTACCATGCTTCCAGGCATGTACCCATTAACTTGGTTGACATTCCATGTCCAATGACCAGTAAGACACCGCCATACAACCAGGTTAATGATAGTCTATTGTTCCATTCATTCCCATGACTGGAACAGACTACAGATCCATTTATGATCATATCGTTTACCCTACCCATGGTCTTACTGCCAAGTGCATGACACTTGTCATCATGGATATAGATATGTCCATTGGATACTTCATTTAATATATTGCAAAGATAAATATAATAAATGAATTGATGCCTTTATTAATAACACAAATTAGTATAATACATAAATCCAATGAATGTATAATACAAATAGAAGGACCAATGCCTCGGGACTAGGGCATTCCCAACAATCTCCCACTTGCACTAGTTCCAACTAGGCATGGGCCTAATCCCTATAGATCTAGTATGACCCTCGTGCTTGGGCTGGGCCAGCGCCTTGGTCAATGGATCTGCGACATTATCCTCGGTGTTCACTCTGTGCAATGCAATGTCACCTCTCTCCCCGATCTCTTGTATGAGGTGAAACTTTTTGAGCACGTGCTTTGTGTTCTTGTGTGACCAGGGCTCCTTAGCTTGTGCGACGGCCCCATTGTTGTCATAGAAGATATCGACTGGGTCCTGGATAGTTGGCACAACTCCCAACTTAGTGATAAACTTCTTCATCCACATAGCTTCCTTAGCTGCATCACACGCAGTGATGTACTTAGCTTCTGTTGTAGAGTCCGCTATGGTTGGCTGCTTTGAGCTCCTCCAGCTTACAGCACCACCATTCAGCAAAAACACATACCCAGACTGCGACTGGTACTCATCCTGGTCTGTCTGGAAGCTCGCATCAGTGTACCCAGTAACTGATAGCACTTCCTGACCACCATACACTAAGAAGCTATCCTTAGTCCGGTTAAGGTACTTGAGGATCGCCTTGACAGCTTTCCAGTGATCCTCCCGGGATCCTACTGGTATCGGCTCATCATACTCAGTGCAAAGGCGACATCAGGTCTTGTACATAACATGGAGTACATGATTGATCCAATAGCCGAAGCATATGGAACCAATTTCATGTTCTCCCTGTCCTCCCTTGTTTTAGGACAGTTCTTCTTACTAAGTTTCAGCCCATGGCCCATTGGCAAGAAACCTTTCTTGGCCCGGTCCATGCTGAATCTTTTCAGAACTTTGTCAATGTACGAAGCCTGACTTAGGCCTAAAAGCCGATTTGATCTATCCTTGTAGATCCTGATCCCTAGGATCATCTCAGCTTCACCTAAGTCCTTCATTGCGAAGCACTTACTCAGCCACTGCTTTACCCCTTGCAGTGTAGGTATGTCGCTTCCAATGAGTAGGATATCGTCTACATAAAGTACTAAGAACGTGACAATGCTCCCACTAGTCCTCTTATGTAGGGAATTATCATCGAAAATCAAACCGAATAGACAGCGGAAGCCAGGTTCAATTCTCTAAATTCCAGTCCCAGGAGAATATGTAGATGGAAGAGAAAATAAACTTAATAGAAACTTAATTCGAAAAACTTACATTGAATCCCCACTAGGGATGGCAGAAAATCAATTGAGATTCCTCCTTTATCACGTGCACGAACACCTCGAACAATCTACACCCGGTGCTAGCCTTTTTGACCGGAATGAATGAACAAAAAACAAATGGAAGAACCCCAAAAGGAATTTAGCCCCTCACCCCTTTTTCTTCTTGAAAGTGACGGCTGCCTCTCCTTTTCAAAACACTTTTTTTTTTTTCTTTTTAAGGTGTTTTACCCACACTCCAATTCCTATTAGGGTAAAGATTACAATTAAAATAAATTAATTGTAAATTGACCTCTCAATTAATTTAATTAAATCAATTAAAATATAAATATATTTAATTGATTCAATTAACATCAATTAGGTTCAAATGTAAATATCTACTACCCATAATACAATTAGAATTAATTAATCGTTTAATAAATTAACCCGATTAATTTATCTCTCCTGTATACTAACTTGATTAACTTGTTTAATAACAAATAATCAAATAGTATTAATTATTAATTATCAATTAATAATTATTACATCTTGTTCATCATTCCAATTTATACATTATCATGTATAAATTAATAAGTGTTGATCTCAGTGTTCATTGTGCACGATCCTTAGGGTCCGAATCAATTAGGGTTAAGTATACAACTTAAACTGAAATTGGGTTCTAGCAAACCATTACAGTCCCAAATTGATTACAGATAAATGCCATCATCTAGTAGATGCACCACCCTGTAGATATTCTATTTATCTCTCACCATCGCATATCGATATCTCAAACCAGAGGCACGGTGATGTCATCCTTTATAGTTTGATCTATTTCTTGATATTGTGTTAAACTGTTGAACAGATAAGTATCCTGCTTATCTGAGTGTGGCCACACATTTCACAGTTATAACTCATCAAGTGGCCCATGATATCTTCTCACTTAATAGTGAGTGGTAATCCCATCACTTCAACTACCCGCAGTAATGAGTTCATTGATTAAACCAACATACCCATATTTGGCATCCAATTACGGACCTGTTAGGCGTATATTAAATTTAATCTGATTCCTCATTATCTACTGTATTGAAATCAGGTCTGGAGATAAAAGAGATCTACATTTATAGAAAGGTTAATGACACTTCCACCATGTACTTTCTAAAGCGGATCGACCAAGTCCCGTGCTCTCCACACGTACCTATATTCATATCCATACATGTCATGCAACCTACATGATCCTGTATTTATCCTGAATATAAAAGCTTACACCCAAGTCATTCCCATGACTTGGATTAGCTTCTGGTATAATTTTTATGATTAACAATCAATGGATACTTCATACAGTTTCTGTAGTACAAGATACATAACTTGAATGAATTAATGCTTTTATTCAATAACACAAGGAACAAAGTATAACAGTACAATAAACTAAAGTACGATACAATGTCCTAAACAGTGCCTTGGATCTAGGGCACACCAACAATCTCCCACTTGACCTAGGTCCAAGCAGGCATCTCCCTAATCCCAATAGATCGTGCATGACCATCGTTCACTACTTGAGAAAGAGCTTTGGTCATCGGATCAGCGACATTGTTTACTGTGTCAACTCTCTCTATCTGTACATCACCTCTCTGGATGATCTCTCTAATCAGATGAAATTTCCTGAGCACATGTTGGTTCCTCTTTGTTGACTGAGGCTCTTTAGCTTGTACAATAGCCCCATTGTTGTCACACAGTAGAGTAATAGGATTCTGGATAGAAGGAACTACTCCAAGATCCATGATGAACTTCCTCATCCAGACTGCCTCTTTTGCAGCCTCACAAGCAGCAATGTACTCAGATTCTGTAGTGGAATCGGCGATGGTAGGTTGCTTAGTTGACTTCCAACTGATGGCACCGCCATTGAGGAGGAAAACGAAACCCGACTGGGATTGCTTTTGATCCTGATCAGTTTGATAACCAGCATCAGTGTATGCTGTGACTACCAATTCCTCATCACCGCCATAAACCAAGAAATGATCCTTAGTACGTCTTAAGTACTTCAGAATTGCCTTGACTGCCTTCCAATGCTCCATTCCTGGATCAGACTGGAAGCGGCTAGTCATACTCAAGGCAAATGCAACATCAGGCCTGGTACATAGCATCGCATACATAATAGATCCTATAGCTGATGCATAAGGAATCCTCATCATGTCATTTCTGTCCTTTGATGTCTTTGGACAGTCCTTTTTAGACAGTTTCAACCCATGACGCATCGGGGTAAAACCCTTCTTTGAGTTCGCCATGTTGAACCTCTTAAGAACTTTATCTATGTAACCAGCTTGACTTAACCCTAGCAGCCGATTGCATCTATCTCTATAGATCTTGATCCCTAAGATCGTTTCGGCTTCTCCAAGGTCCTTCATTGAGAAACATTTATTCAGCCACTGCTTGGTTGCTTGCAACTCTGAAATGTTTCCACCAATGATAAGTATGTCATCTACATACAACACTAGAAAAGTGTTGGAGCTACCATTAACTTTTCTATACACACAGGGCTCATCAGAGTTCTGAATGAAACCAAACTCTTTTATGGATTCATTGAATCTTTTGTTCCACGACCGTGATGCTTGCTTCAATCCATAAATGGATTTTTGAAGTTTGCAAACCCGGTTAGGATATTTCGAATCGACAAAACCCTCAGGTTGAGCCATATAGACTTCTTCCTCGAGCTTTCCATTCAGAAAAGCAGTTTTGACATCCATTTGCCATATCTCATAGTCGTGCCATGCCGCTATGGCAAGTAATATCCTTATGGATTTGAGCATAGCCACTGGTGAAAACGTTTCATCATAATCAATGCCATGAATTTGCCTGAAACCTTTTGCAACCAGTCGCCCCTTGAAGGTTTTATCAGCTTTCAATTTGAAAAGCCACTTACATTCCACTACTTTGACTCCAGGGGGTGGATCCACCAACCTCCAGACCTCATTGTCGTACATGGATTGTATCTCAGATTCCATGGCTTGTCGCCATTTATCCGCATGTGGACTTTCCAGTGCTTCTCGATAAGACTGAGGATCTTCATGCTCAATGATCATAAGTTCCTCATCATGCGTGACCAGGTAACCATACCTCTCAGGCTCATGACGTGTCCTGCCTGACCTTCTAGGTTCCTGTACAACTGGTTCAGCCTGTTCGTTTGATTGAACATCCAAAACAGTTGTCTCAGCATCCACAGCCTCAGCCGTAGAAGTTTGTGGTTCTTGAACTTCTCTAAGTTCAATACTGCTCCCACTGTCTTTCATGGAAAGGAATTCCTTCTCCATGAATACCCCATTTCGAGCCACAAACACTTTATTCTCTTCTGGGTTATAGAAGCAGTAACCCTTAGTTTCCTTAGGGTAACCGACAAACTGGCATTTTATAGATTTGGACTCTAGTTTGCCACTAGTCAGTTTTTTGACATAGGCATCACAGCCCCAAATCCTCATGAAAGACACACAGGGTTTCCTGCCCTTCCATAGTTCATATGGTGTTCTTTCAACTGCCTTGCTGGGTGTATTATTCAAAATAATAGCAGCGGTTTCCAAAGCATATCCCCAAAAGGATATAGGTAGATTAGCTTGACTCATCATTGAGCGGACCATGTCAAGCAAAGTCCGATTTCTCCTCTCTGAAACCCCATTCCACTGGGGTGTACCAGGGGGAGTGAGTTGAGGTACAATCCCATACTCTATCAAGAATTCGTCAAACTCTTGACTCAGATATTCACCCCCTCTATCAGACCGGAGTATCTTTATCCTTTTGTCAAGTTGGTTCTCTACTTCGTTCTTGTATTCTTTGAACTTTTGTAAAGTCTCAGATTTGTGTTTCATCAAATACACATAGCCGAACCGACTATAGTCATCTGTGAACGTGACGAAGTATAAGTAACCAGACCTGACACATATACTCATTGGCCCACATACATCAGTGTGTATTAGCCCCAACAGTTCAGTAGCCCTTTCAGCTGTTTTAGTGAAAGGAGCTTTTGCCATCTTGCCACGTAAACAAGATTCACAAGTATCCAAAGCATGCAGGTCAAATGACCCTAACAAACCACTTGAGTGGAGCTTTGCGATACGTTTCTCGTTTATGTGCCCAAGACGACAGTGCCAGACATACGTAGGATCAATATCATTTTGTTTAATCCTTTTATTTATGTTATAGATGTGTGAATGATTTGTTGTATCTAAAACATACAACCCGTTCTGAAGAACGCCTGTACAATAATTTATATTGCCACATTTAATAGAAAAAGTTCCATGCTCAATATAAAATGAAAATCCCAAATCATCCAAACATGAAATAGAAATAATATTCCTGCGCATAGCAGGTACAAAATAACAGTCTTTCAAAACTAGTTCTAGCCCTGTGGGCAAATCAAAGTAATAATCGCCGACTTCCATGGCCTCGACTCGAGCACCATTGCCAACCCGGAGATCCACATCACCTGGAACCAGTTTCCTTCTATTTCTCAGCCCCTGCACATTGCAACAAATGTGAGACCCGCATCCAGTGTCTAAGACCCAAGATGTTGAAATAGTAAGGTTTATTTCTATAACATAAATACCTGAAGATTCAGTAGCCTGCTGTTTCTTCTTTGTATTTCCCCTTAGCTTTGGACAAGCACTCTTCCAGTGCCCCTTTTCACCACACTCGTGGCATAAGTCCAATGGGTGTGGCTTAAAAGGCTTTTTGCCCTTTGCTTGGGCCTTTTTGCCCTTGGTCTTGAACCTAGACTGGTTCTTACCACTCCCACTGGGCTTCTTGCCCTTGTTTACCATCAGCACTTCAGACTTCTTACCCTTGGTCATAGTCTGCTCGGCTTGTTTTAGCATGCCGTGCAACTCCATAACCGTTTTATCCTGACCCTGCATATTGTAGTTCAGGATGAAGGTGTTGTAAGAATCTGGAAGTGACCCCAGAATGATGTCTACAGCAGTTGTCTCAAGCATTGGTGCATTGAGACTAGCTAGTCTATCAACATAGCCCTTCATTTTCAGCACATGTGCACTGACAGAAGAACCCGGCTGCATGACCGTGCTACATAATGCCTTGGTAGTCAAGTACCTCTCTTGACGAGCCTGATCTTCAAACATAGTTTTCAGATTGCTCATCATTTCACGGGCACCTTGATTCATGAACTGCTTCTGTAAATCAGCAGACATGGTACCAAGCATAATACAAGACACCTCTCTGTCATCCTTTACATGCTTTTCATACTCCTCAATAGCTTGTGGAGTAGCATTTCTACCCGTAGGACGAGGGGGTATGGCAGTTGTCAGTACATACTCTCTTGCCTCGTGCCTCAAGACGATTTGCACCGCCCTAGCCCAATCAAGAAAGTTGGTCCCCGTCAACTTTTCTTTCTCAAGTAGTGGTTTAAGAGGGTTGTTTGTTGCCATTTCTTAAGGTTTACGTTCAAGTAGTTTCTACAGAAAATAGAGAGAAAGAGAGAATAAGAATGAAAGACTTTATATGTCAAAAAAAACAAATTAATAATCTGTCATAATTAATTTTATGTTGGTGAATTAATTTTGACACGGTTATACCAAGATCCACAGTTCTACTAATAATTGACCAAGCTAGAGCTTGTCAACCAATTATTGGCATACTTGGTAGAGCTTCCAACTCAATTCTCCCACCTAGAGAACTCTTGGTTCGATGGGCCTATTGGCACTTTACCCATCCGTGCTTAGGGGCCCGCAGTTAGCCATGATACCCCACCTTCGGGTCAAACCTACATCCTCTTATTTACCATACTTTAAAAAGTATCCAAAACCTCAACGGCCCACCAGTTACCACAATGTACTCAGCTAGGGCATGACGTACATTGCAGCACCACCTGGGAGGAAGAGGTGAGAATTAGGTAAAGCACTTATAAAATACCCGATATTTTTATTTTAACAGATTAATTAGGATGATTAGCTTAAACATGTTAATAGGAAAAATCAAGTGATCACTAAGCAATTTATTTTAATATATATTCCAACAAGAGAGAGCAATATATAAAATAAATAATAATAATAGACATCCTATGGGCTTTAAAATTACAACCTATAATTTTTAACTATGAATTAAAAATAGGTCTTCAGGGCCACCACCACGCCACATGCATTTGGATCTCCAGCTCCGGCTTTTGTTACATAAAATGAAATAAAGCCTATACATATGATCTAATTTCAATTTAAATAATTAAATAAAAATTACAACCAATCTTGAAAAATAAAGCCCATAGGATTCTAAACATATTGCTGCATTAGAGTTAGAACAACAATATAAAATAATGCATGATCATGGCAATCCTAATAATAACAATTATTAAGCCAATCCTATACATGAGACCATTATTAATTTCACAACCAGTAATTAAGCCCATAAAGGCCCAATGAATTAAATCATTGCTCCCACTTGAATTTGGAAATTGCTCAAGTGAAATTAAAATGTCCAATTAATACCATTGGTGCCCCAATCTATTAATTCAATCTCATAATTATAACAATTTCATTTATATATAACAGAAAATTAAATCTATTAACATATAAATGCATGGAACAACAAAAAAAAAATTATTAAAATAAAACGATCCGGTCCATAAAAAAAAAACAGACCCGAAAAAAAAAACGTCCCGACTAAAGGGACGGGCTGCACTTACAGCCCGCCCAACTGCCTGCGCAAGGCAGCAAACAGCTGTTGCTGCCTTCGCAGGCAGCACAAGCTGCTGCGCAAGCAGCAACAAAATATTGCTGCTTGCGCAGCAGCCATGAGAATTGCGATCACTGTTGATCGCAATTCTCATGAAACATAATTATTTTTTTTTTTTTTTTTTAAACAACAAAAACACAAATCATATAACCAATCAAGCCCATGAATAATCATACATCCATGCATTAAAACAACATCAACCCAACAACTAATTAACAAATTAATTTTAGGTTAACAAAAATTTCAATTGAAAAAAAAAAATTGCAAGTTATAGGGTTCCATTAAAATCAAAGATTAACAACGAAACCAAAAAAAAAAAATCTTCCAACGGAACATAATCCCGCTCTGATACCACTGTAGGGAATTATCATCGAAAATCAAACCGAATAGACAGCGGAAGCCAGGTTCAATTCTCTAAATTCCAGTCCCAGGAGAATATGTAGATGGAAGAGAAAATAAACTTAATAGAAACTTAATTCGAAAAACTTACATTGAATCCCCACTAGGGATGGCAGAAAATCAATTGAGATTCCTCCTTTATCACGTGCACGAACACCTCGAACAATCTACACCCGGTGCTAGCCTTTTTGACCGGAATGAATGAACAAAAAACAAATGGAAGAACCCCAAAAGGAATTTAGCCCCTCACCCCTTTTTCTTCTTGAAAGTGACGGCTGCCTCTCCTTTTCAAAACACTTTTTTTTTTTTCTTTTTAAGGTGTTTTACCCACACTCCAATTCCTATTAGGGTAAAGATTACAATTAAAATAAATTAATTGTAAATTGACCTCTCAATTAATTTAATTAAATCAATTAAAATATAAATATATTTAATTGATTCAATTAACATCAATTAGGTTCAAATGTAAATATCTACTACCCATAATACAATTAGAATTAATTAATCGTTTAATAAATTAACCCGATTAATTTATCTCTCCTGTATACTAACTTGATTAACTTGTTTAATAACAAATAATCAAATAGTATTAATTATTAATTATCAATTAATAATTATTACATCTTGTTCATCATTCCAATTTATACATTATCATGTATAAATTAATAAGTGTTGATCTCAGTGTTCATTGTGCACGATCCTTAGGGTCCGAATCAATTAGGGTTAAGTATACAACTTAAACTGAAATTGGGTTCTAGCAAACCATTACAGTCCCAAATTGATTACAGATAAATGCCATCATCTAGTAGATGCACCACCCTGTAGATATTCTATTTATCTCTCACCATCGCATATCGATATCTCAAACCAGAGGCACGGTGATGTCATCCTTTATAGTTTGATCTATTTCTTGATATTGTGTTAAACTGTTGAACAGATAAGTATCCTGCTTATCTGAGTGTGGCCACACATTTCACAGTTATAACTCATCAAGTGGCCCATGATATCTTCTCACTTAATAGTGAGTGGTAATCCCATCACTTCAACTACCCGCAGTAATGAGTTCATTGATTAAACCAACATACCCATATTTGGCATCCAATTACGGACCTGTTAGGCGTATATTAAATTTAATCTGATTCCTCATTATCTACTGTATTGAAATCAGGTCTGGAGATAAAAGAGATCTACATTTATAGAAAGGTTAATGACACTTCCACCATGTACTTTCTAAAGCGGATCGACCAAGTCCCGTGCTCTCCACACGTACCTATATTCATATCCATACATGTCATGCAACCTACATGATCCTGTATTTATCCTGAATATAAAAGCTTACACCCAAGTCATTCCCATGACTTGGATTAGCTTCTGGTATAATTTTTATGATTAACAATCAATGGATACTTCATACAGTTTCTGTAGTACAAGATACATAACTTGAATGAATTAATGCTTTTATTCAATAACACAAGGAACAAAGTATAACAGTACAATAAACTAAAGTACGATACAATGTCCTAAACAGTGCCTTGGATCTAGGGCACACCAACATCTTATACACACAAGGCTCATCTAGATTCTGTATGAAGCCACATTCCTTTATAGCCTCATTGAATCTTAGGTTCCAACTACGGGACGCTTGCTTCAGTCCATAAATGGACCTTTGAAGTTTGTATACCTTTCCCGGATACTTAGGATCGACAAAACCCTCAGGTTGTGTCATATACGCATCCTCGAGTAGCTTTCCATTAAGGAAAGCAGTTTTGACATCCATCTGCCATAACTCATAGTCATACCATGCGGCTATGGCCAGCAGTATCCTGATGGATTTGAGAATGGCTACTGGTGAGAAAGTTTGATCATAGTCTATTCCATGGACTTGTCTGAAACCTTTCGCAACCAGACACCCCTTGAAGGTATTATCAGCTTTTAGCTTATAGCACCACATGCAACCTATTACCTTAGCACCCGGAGGTGGATCAACCAAGTTCCAAAGTTGATTATCGTACATAGATTGCATTTCTGCCTCCATGGCTTTACGCCAATTTGTAGACTGTGGGCTAGCCATAGCCTCCTGGTAGGTTTTGGGTTCTTCCTCATCCCAGATGAGAAGAGTTTGATCATCGGTGATGAGGAAACCATACCTCTCCGGTTCCCGACGATCCCTACCAGACCTTCTAGGTTCTTGTATGGCCTGGGTCGGTGCTTCCACTTGTGGAAGCTCCACCTGGGCCTCCGAGTTATCCCCTTCAGGAGCTTGTGGACCTTGAACTTCCCTGAGTTCAACATTGCTCCCACTATCTTTCTTGGAAAGGAACTCCTTTTCTAGAAAGACCCCCTTCCTTGCCACGAGCACCTTGTTCTCGGCGGGGTTCTAGAAGTAATACCCTTTGGTTTCCCTAGGGTAGTCCACAAACAGGCATTTATCGGTTTTGGCTCCAGGTTGCCACTAGTCAATTTCTTGACATGTGCTTCGCATCCCTAAATCCTTAGGAAAGACACATTGGGCTCCTTGCCCGTCCATATCTGATATGGGGTCTTTTCCACAGCCTTAGTCGGAGTATTGTTTAAGATGAGAGCTGCTGTCTCGAGGGCGTGTCCCCAGAAACTAATTGGGAGAGATGCTTGGCTCATCATTGAGCGGACCATGTCCAACAAGGTCCTATTCCTCCGTTCGGACACCCCATTCCATTGTGGTGTACCGGGAGGGGTGAGCTGTGGAACTATTCCATGCTCTCTCAAGTATGAGTCAAACTCTAGGCTCATATACTCACCGCCTCGGTCCGACCGAAGGGTTTTGATATTTCTGCCCAGCTGGTTCTGTTCCTTGTTCCTAAATTCCTTGAACCTATCAAGGGTCTCGGACTTATGTTTCATCAGATAGATATAGCCATATCTACTGAAATCATCCGTGAACGTGACAAAGTACAGATGTCCACCTCTGGTCGCTGCGCTTATAGGCCCGCATACATCTGAATGTATTAGGTCCAATAAGCCAGTGGCCCTTTCAGCCTTTTTGCTAAAAGGCGCCTTTGTCATCTTGCCTCGTAAACATGATTCGCATGTATCAATTGACTCCAAGTCAAATGTGTTGGAGATTAATCGCACAAAACCAAATGCGCAGCGGAAATAAAAGATTAATCCCCACCAAGGACCCATGTACATTGCATTGAATTGGAAGGAGGGTTAAAGAATTACCTTAATTCTTTGTAGGTTTTGAATCAATTAGGAACCAAAGTAGCTTCCCTCTACGGTTGATCCACACGGAGCAATTCATTCACCGCGTGCTAGCGCCGGGATTGAAGAACAATTCTTCGAACGAGACAGAGAAAGCGAAAAATCATATTTTTCTTTGGAGTTTTTATGTAAATTTTGGCTGCCACTACTCCTTGTTTTGGTGGCTGCCGAAAAACAGTTTTTGTTATATATTATCATTAGGTTATATTATTTCCTTATATATATAACCTAATAAGTTAATTATAATTATACCCTAATACACTTATTAGTTATAATTATAAATTAACCCACACAACTTAATATTAATTCTCAATTAATATTAAGTCAAATCAATTCTCCATAATACATATATGTATATATAATATTATAATTAATTATATCTCCATATAATTTAATTATAATATGTAGCATACTTTATGCAATATTAATCACATTAATATTTATATATACATACATAAATATATATCACTATATATATTTATTCTCTTTCTCATTCATAAATTTATTATCCAATAATAATTTATACCCGATAAGATGAACTTCATTTTGCTCTTGTGTGTGACCCCATAGGATCATATTAATTGGCAATAAGGAAATTACCATAATGTCCTTATAGGTCACAAGCGGACTCTAGCAAGCCATTACGACTACCCAATTAATATGATTGGAATGATCCAATACCTATTTATAGAATGTCATATTCCCTTTTGTCTCTTTGATATCAAGATTAATTATAAGACATGGTACACTTGTCAATCTTATATAATTAATCATATGCTTTCTCGATCTCAAAGTAAACTGTTCAGACAAATCAATTGATACTCTATCAATTATTTGAGCACGGCCATGCATTTAACAGTCTTACTTATCGAGGGGCCCAGTGATATCGCTCTCTTGATAGAGAGGGACAAAATCCCATATCTGTCACTCACATCCCAAAGCATGAGTCATATCGTACCCAATCACAGCCTTTATAACTACTCTGTTACAAGCAGCGTTTGACTGCGTCAAAGCACAACATGAATTCATCCCGGAATCCATGGTGACCTCAGGTCAAAGGAATCAGCTAATGACACTACTATAATCAAGATCAGTTGTGACACATGACCATGAACTTGATCTCATAGTGGGTCTCCAGTAACATGTTCTCTAACATATTACCCGTGAGTATAATCTGTATCTGTATACACTATATTCATCTTATGAATATCCATTATCACTCACACTAGTCTTAGTTTGTTATTATTCCCATAATAACAATCGACTAGGGATATTTAGAATAACACGATTTATTCATGGATACTTATCATAAATGCTAACATACAAACATAAATGATAATATTAATCTACACTAGATTAATCTTAGAAGTCAAATTACATAATCCAATATTGGCCTTAGGGCACAATCTCCAACAATCTCCCACTTGCACTATGGCCAATCATACATGTATCTTATACCCATTGACCTACATGACTTTCATGTATTCACTTGTGCAGGAGTCTTTGTCAGTGAATTATTAATTTTCGCTTCCGTTGTAACTTTACACATTTTCACTCTCTCTTTAGAGACAGCCTCTCTAAATTAGTGAAAAAACGCCTAAGTATATGCTTGTGTCATACAAGGTTCTTTCGCATTGAACTATTGTCCCTACAATAGTCTCACAGGATAAGCAATGCTTAGAACAAAACACAACATTTTGTGATGAACTTCTTCATCCAAAATTTCCTTTACATCATATGTAACAATATACTTTGACTACTATTATAGATATTTAGCTATATCGTTTTATTTTGAACCTTTCAAAATCATAACATCTCTTTTTAAGAGAATACTAGATCTCGACTGATATATTGCAACTAATTGCAATCAGTTGTATATGTGCAACTATTTACACAGTTAACATAAGCAAACTTCTTTTAAGTCTTTCTCATTGAACGCTTTCAATGCTTTGACTTAAAACAAAACATTCTTTTAGATCTATCTATATAGATTCTAATTTCAAGAATATAGGCAGCCTTGCTTAAACATTAATTGAAATTACTTTCTTAGCCAAGATTTTACTTCTTGCAAGGTAAGAATGTTATTTCAAACAAGCAATATGTCATCCACATATAGCATTAGGATGCCGATATGCTCCCACTGATCCTTTTGAAACACAAGATTCATCATCCTTTTGATAAAATCAAACCATTTGATTTCTTTATCAAAACTATGATTCCAACTATTTGATGCATGTTTCGATCCTTATGAGAATCTTTGAAAACTTGCATGCGCTATTTGAATTCTTTGGATGCTCAAAACTTTGGGTTGTGTCACGTACACATCCTCAATCATGTTTTCACGTAGGAAACAGATTTTGATATCCATTTGTCATATTTTATAATCATATTATGCGGATGTGGCAACAAGAACTCAATTTGACTTGATCATGATTAATGACGAAAAAGGATTTTATCATAGTCCTACTATGAATTTGTTCGTATCCTCATAGTCACTACTATGAACTTGTTTATAACCCCTTTTGTCACTAGTCGTGCTTTATAAGTTTGAAGATCACCATTCATGTCGGTTTTCAATTTGAAAACTCACTTGCAACCATTGCATACGCATCTTCTAAAAGATTTATCAAAGTCTATACTTTGATTGTTAGACATGGACTTATCTTCAACCTTTGTAGCATCAAGTCACATATTAGATTCAAAATCTAACATTGCTTCTTCATAAAAGAAGACTTATTCCAATCTAGTAAAACTACGTCATGATTTTGAGAAATCCATATCTCTCCTATTCATGTCGTATTCTACTAGACTTTCATTGGACTTGTGTAATTTCAACAATGATCATGAAACCATTTCCATGTTCCTCTTCAACGTTAATGTCACTTTGTGAATTACGAGTTTTGTAGGTGTACTTTACTCCCACTAACTCTTCTAGAAATTAACTCCCTCTTAAAAGGGAAAACATTTCTAGCTACAACTACTTTGTATCCCAAAGAAAACACAGGAGTAACAACTCCTACTTTCCTTTTGAGTAATCCACAATACGACATTTAAATTTAGGTGCCAACTTATTCGAAATAAGCTTTACAGCCCTAAACTTATTCAATGAAACAATTTGGGTCTCTTACCCAACCATATCTCATATGTTGATTCATGAATTGTTTTAGACGGAACAATATACACAGCTGCTTTAATGGCATATTTTCGAGAAAACGATGATCAACTTGACTTCATCATAGATTGAACTATATCTGTATAGTGTTCGACCACTCCCTTTTCGACACAACATACTTTGTGGCGTACTTGGAGGAGTCAATTGTGAGACAGTCCCACATTCTCTAAGATGATTGTCAAAATCTTGACTCAAATATTCACCACTCGGATCATATCTAAGTGACTTTACTATCTTGTCAAGATACTTCATACTCCTTTTACAAGCTTTTGAACACTTCAAAAGTTCCAAAACCGTGTTTCATTAGATACTCTTATCTAGTGAAAAGTTCCATGAAAGTAATGAAGTATTAGAACCTACTTTAGCAGTTGATTTATAATTCATATACATCCACATGTATAATGCTTAATAAATCGATTGTTCTTTGACTACTTTTAGCAAGGAAAACCTTTTGTCATCTTTTACAATAAACAACATTCGCATGATTCAAGATGATTCATAATCTCATGAATCCAAAGGTCCATTCTCATGGAGTTTCGAAATGCAACTTTGCTTATGTCTCCAAGACGACACTGCCAAAATGGGTTGGATCAAACTATTTGATTCGATCCTTACAGTATTTATGTTACAGATGGGCTCCACATATAAAACAATTATGTAAATTTACATTTCATAATCATGTCTTTATAAAGTTTATAATTCACAATTATAAAATAAACAACATTTGTTCACTCAAAACAACGAGCCCAATAGGCAAGAAGAGTTCATAACTTACATGTAAAAGTTCATAACCTTTAACCAAAGTTCATAACTTTTATGTAAAAGTTCACAACTTTTACCTAGAAGTTCATAACTTTCATGTAAAAGTTCATAACTTTTAACCAGAAGTTCATAACTTCCAAGTAACAACCTTTGCCACTCTTGCCTATTCGTATTCTACCTTTCACCTTCATAAGGTTTCTACTTAAGTTAAGATTCTTCATATTCTACTAATATGAAATCCACCACGGTATCTAATACCTTTGATATAGAAACAAAAGTAGAATAATTAATAAATACTTAAGGTAGCAGTCTTACTGCCTTTCATCATCTCATAGTTCTCCAAACAAAGTTTGCTATTTTCATTCTAATGAACGATTCATTCTAGAAATGGCAACATCCTTCTTTTGGAGATCTCTCTATGCCAACAGCTTTGGTCTTTAAAACATGTTTCACCCGAACCTTTCGGTCTTTATGCTTTTCGACCTTCCTTTTATCCTTTTCCTTTTGAACCTTAAGCACACAATTCGAGGCGGGCTTATCCTTTATGGATAACTTAACATTCTTTTGCATCCTATGCAACTAGTTCACAATTTTCTCCATGTCATTCAAATGATAGTTCATCACCAATGACTATCAATTAATGAATTCAAGATCACATCTTAATGCCTTTTGGAGGCCAATGAGAAAATGTTGCCTCAAACACTTATCTTTTCTTGCTCACTAACTAATGGAACATTTCCATTTGTGATGTATCATATACCTCAAGTAAAACTTCCACGTGCGGAAGAATTGGTGGCAAGTGTGAGATAATAAATTTTAAACAGAGTCCCTTCGATGCTTCAAGTAAGCATCTTTTATACTCGTGTTACAGTTGCTAGTGGTTCATTGGGCAAAAGGATTATTGAGAACATATGATTCCTTTTGATTTGAGAACAATTCTCAAAGTTCAATAACAATCGAGATCATGGTAATAGCAATCATAACTATAATAAAGCGTGTAAAGATTTTTTTATTTAAATGCTCCCACTTAAATTATAAAACCCTTTAAAATATTTAAGTGGGTGAAGATCCAAAATCCATACTTAACCATAGCACTGCTTTGGCATGTCCCTATGATTAAATATAATTTCGGTAGGCAAAGACTCAAAATCATGCTTTAAACCATTTAAACATATTTTGGATGTGCACTTCTTTGCCAATTGCATCATTATGCAACTCTTCTAATTTATGAGATGCATGATATCATATATCATATTTAATTTGTATGTTACTCATCTCATCCTTGCCTCGGGCTCAAACACCTTTTTGATTAACCCTTTAGTTAAACCAATTACAACACAATGAGAATCACCTTTTCTCATATTATTGCTTCGCTAAGGTCACAACATGCGTACCCGCCCTGGCGGTATACCATGATGCGAACATAGTACTTGACAAGTGTTATACGTAATTGGGTGGCAAAAATATAAACTTCATAAGTTTATTTAGGGTTTATTAATTCCTGTGAGTTAATTGTATCATATACAATTTCATGGCATTAATATTAATCATACTTTTGTTAATATTAATTAGCATGGCATCTTATGGCATACAATTGTCTAGCATGCATATAGAATATCTAGCATGGCATCACATGGCATCTAAATAAAATAAAGCATGCATATGACTCGAACCGTGTTATGGTATGGTTTAAATCTACATTGATTTTCATAGGCCAATATGAAAATCAACAAGGTCATATCCTAGGTAGTAGCATCCATCACATGGTCATTGCACCGCCTCTTGGATCCGCCTCCACGTCTTTGCTTCCAAGCACCATCTCATGGATTTATATTTTACAAAAATTGCAACCTATACAATTTTTCTAGTAAAATAAATTTTACATATCATAAATTGCATCCTATACAATTTTTCTAGTAAAATTAAAATTTAAAATTTACATAAATACAAACGACTCGCAGGTCGTATTTATATAAAACCATAATAAATAAAATAAAGCATCCACGGGGTCCAAAACCATACCATAACACCATGCATAAAATTATCAACAATAATTTTATATCTAAAAATATTTAGGGTTCAAAGTGGTAAAATACAATCACATTGTATTTAGAATTAATTAATTTGGAAAAATTCGTAAATATGCAGAAACAATTTTCCACACTTAAAACGAAAAAGGGGTAAAACTGTCGGACAGCATGCTCGTCGGGCCGCGCACTGCAGTATCCAATACTGCGCGCAGCCCATGCTGCATGAGCAGCATGCTGCGTAGAAAAAAAATAATTTTTTTTTTTTTTTATTATAATGTGGCGTTGCAATTGCAATTGCAATTGCAACGCCAAAAAGTTTTCTGGGCGTCATGCCCAGAAAAGGAAAAAAAAACATTTTTTTTTTTTTTTTTTATTTTTATAATGTGGCGTTGCAATTGCAATTGCAATTGCAACGCCAAAAAGTTTTCTGGGCGTCATGCCCAGAAAAGAAAAAAAAAACATTTTTTTTTTTTTTTTTTTTTTTTTTTTTTTTTTTATTAATTGAAACAATTTCAATTAAAAACCCATGAATCAAATTCATGACACCAACCCCTTAAACATTCCAAATCATTAAAACAAATTATTCACAATGATTCACATTAAAATCAAATTTTAATTGTTATTCATAATAACATAGAACCCTAAATAAAAAAAAACATACAAACCCCTAACAACAATTTTGATCCAATCAAAATAACAAATCCAATTCAACCAATGCACAAGTGGCTCTGATACCACTGTTGGAGATTAATCGCACAAAACCAAATGCGCAGCGGAAATAAAAGATTAATCCCCACCAAGGACCCATGTACATTGCATTGAATTGGAAGGAGGGTTAAAGAATTACCTTAATTCTTTGTAGGTTTTGAATCAATTAGGAACCAAAGTAGCTTCCCTCTACGGTTGATCCACACGGAGCAATTCATTCACCGCGTGCTAGCGCCGGGATTGAAGAACAATTCTTCGAACGAGACAGAGAAAGCGAAAAATCATATTTTTCTTTGGAGTTTTTATGTAAATTTTGGCTGCCACTATTCCTTGTTTTGGTGGCTGCCGAAAAACAGTTTTTGTTATATATTATCATTAGGTTATATTATTTCCTTATATATATAACCTAATAAGTTAATTATAATTATACCCTAATACACTTATTAGTTATAATTATAAATTAACCCACACAACTTAATATTAATTCTCAATTAATATTAAGTCAAATCAATTCTCCATAATACATATATGTATATATAATATTATAATTAATTATATCTCCATATAATTTAATTATAATATGTAGCATACTTTATGCAATATTAATCACATTAATATTTATATATACATACATAAATATATATCACTATATATATTTATTCTCTTTCTCATTCATAAATTTATTATCCAATAATAATTTATACCCGATAAGATGAACTTCATTTTGCTCTTGTGTGTGACCCCATAGGATCATATTAATTGGCAATAAGGAAATTACCATAATGTCCTTATAGGTCACAAGCGGACTCTAGCAAGCCATTACGACTACCCAATTAATATGATTGGAATGATCCAATACCTATTTATAGAATGTCATATTCCCTTTTGTCTCTTTGATATCAAGATTAATTATAAGACATGGTACACTTGTCAATCTTATATAATTAATCATATGCTTTCTCGATCTCAAAGTAAACTGTTCAGACAAATCAATTGATACTCTATCAATTATTTGAGCACGGCCATGCATTTAACAGTCTTACTTATCGAGGGGCCCAGTGATATCGCTCTCTTGATAGAGAGGGACAAAATCCCATATCTGTCACTCACATCCCAAAGCATGAGTCATATCGTACCCAATCACAGCCTTTATAACTACTCTGTTACAAGCAGCGTTTGACTGCGTCAAAGCACAACATGAATTCATCCCGGAATCCATGGTGACCTCAGGTCAAAGGAATCAGCTAATGACACTACTATAATCAAGATCAGTTGTGACACATGACCATGAACTTGATCTCATAGTGGGTCTCCAGTAACATGTTCTCTAACATATTACCCGTGAGTATAATCTGTATCTGTATACACTATATTCATCTTATGAATATCCATTATCACTCACACTAGTCTTAGTTTGTTATTATTCCCATAATAACAATCGACTAGGGATATTTAGAATAACACGATTTATTCATGGATACTTATCATAAATGCTAACATACAAACATAAATGATAATATTAATCTACACTAGATTAATCTTAGAAGTCAAATTACATAATCCAATATTGGCCTTAGGGCACAATCTCCAACAAAATGACCCTAGGACTCCAGCTTTGTGAAGTCTAGCAATGCGCTTCTCGTTTATATGACCAAGACGACAATGCCATTGGTAGACAGGATTAAGTTCGTTAGGCTTAATCCTTTTAGTGTTTATGTTATAGATATGATTGGTTTCATTTAAGTCCAGGATATATAGGCCATTATTTAATAGAGCATCTCCAAAAAATAATCCCTCTCTAGATATTGAAATTCGACCATTAAAAATAGTGAAATTAAATCCAGAAATATCCAACATTGATACAGAAATAATATTCCTGCACATGGCAGGTACAGAGTAACAATGTTCTAAAATCAAAACCAATCCACTGGGCATCATAAGGTGGTATTCGCCGATCTCTATGGCAGCAACCCTTGCTCCATTCCCGACCCGCAAGTCCACCTCTCCCGACCCCAGTAACCTTCTCTTCTTAAGTCCCTGCACATTGCAACAAATGTGAGAACCACATCCAGTATCCAATACCCAGGATGTTGAAACAGTAAGGTTAATATCTATAACATAAATACCTGAAGAGGACGCACCTTGGCCCCTTCTTTGCTCTCCCATCAGCCTGGGACACGATCTCTTCCAATGGCCGGCCTGTTTGCACCCGAAACAGACATCCTCAGGACCTAACTTCTGCTGGGCCTTGGGTTGGGCCTTGGCCTTCTTGGCTTTGGCCTTTTTGGCCTTGGCCTTGGCCTTTTCCTTGGCCTTACCCTTGGCAAGAGGAGGGTTCCCCTTGTTGACCAGCAGCACCGGCGGAGTCTTCTTGATCGACTTCTCAGTAAGCTTAAGCATCCCATGCAGCTCACTAACAGTACGGTTCATCCCTTGCATATTGTAGTTTAGGATGAACTGATCATAAGAATCTGGTAAGGACGCGAGGATTGTGTCCACCGCTAACTCTTGAAAGATAGGCCATCCGAGATGGGCCAAAGTGTCCAAATAACCCTTCATCTTGAGCACGTGTGCACTCACAGATGTCCCGGCCCCCATCTTACAAGAGTGGAATGCCTTATTGGTCAGGTACCTTTCCTGACGAGCTTGCTCTTGAAACATCTCATTAAGAGTTGTTATCATAGCATAGGCTTGGTGGTCCATAAACTATTTTTGCAGTTCAGGGACCATATAGGCCAACATAAGGCATGTCACATCCCGGTTGTCCTTGACGTGCGCCTCGTATTCCTCCAGCTGGGCAGCTGGTGGATTACGTCCTTGAGGCGTAGCCGGCACAGGCCTTTCTAGTACATACTCTTTTGACTCTTGTCTTAGAACTATCCTAAAGTCCCTAGACCATTCTAAAAAGTTAGGACCGGAAAGATTGTCCTTCTCAAGAATGGATGGCAGTGATAAGGTATTTGTGTTTGCCATTTGAGTGTTTCTACACAGAAAAACATTTAGAGTGTTAATAAAGGGCTTTACTTTGTTGTTCCCACATAAAATTAATAATGAATCAAGTTATTAATTTAAACCGAGTTGTTGGGCTCATGGGCCGAGATCCACATTTCATTAAGATATAGCCAAACGAGGGTTTGGTACAACTACACCTTAATTATTTAGGTAGGAACACCGTCCAATCCCAACCTAGGGACTCTCGGTTTGATGGGCTTGTTGGCACTTACCCATCTGTGCTTAGGGCCAGGAGAATCCTACTACCCACACTAAGTCAAAATCTCCACCCAAGTGTTAGAGTATCCCATACTCTAACCCAATACAAAGTGACAATACTCCAGTGTATCCTGCGAGGGCATGGTCTACAATTGGCCTATTCCCACTTCGATTCGGTTTTGAATGAGGGAAGCACTTTTAAGCGACTTAGTAATTCCATTTGGTTATTAGATTCAATTATAACGGCTTACATACATAAGGCGGGTGAAATGGCTACTGGAACATACATACATACATGCAAATGAATATAAAACATAATTAAATAAAAGTAAAATGGACTGCTATGGGCCTATATTACATCCTAATATTATCTGGTAAACCTATACTAGAAATGAATATCAGGTGGGCTTCCATCTTTTCCTTCTGGGCTTGCACCTCCATTTGGGCTCACCACTCCATGGGCTTCTTCTTTTACAAATTTTATAATATATGAATAAAATAAAATTACATTAAAAAAAGAAAAACAACAAGCAGGCCGTATTTACCCAAAAAGAAAAATACAACCCATCTTGTAAAGGGCCCAATAGCATCCAACCATACAAACATTTAATTACACATATGCATCCAATACATACAATTCAAGAGCATGTTATAATGCATAATTTAAGCCCATTTCAATTATGTCCAAGTCATTATTAGGAAATCGCCAATTTTGGCCCACCATGGTTCTAACCCTTAACGGGCTTTGGGCCTCCAGCCCAGGCAGTCCAACTGCTCCTACTGGAATTGGGAAACCATGGGTCCAATTTAGCCATCCAAGTAATTGTGCCAAAATTACCCGAACCAATTTCCATTAACCATATTAATTTCAAAAAAAATTAATATCACATGAACGAAAATAAAATCATCCAAGAAACCATACGCATTTAAATTATATAAATTTAAACACATGAATTTTAAAACCAATTAAAAATTCAAAATTGGGCCCCGGGGCCAAGACCCGCCAAATCCAAAAAACTGGGCCCGGCCTGCTGCAGCTAGGGCAACGCAGTTGCCCCAGTAGCAGCAGCGGCTGCCCGCTGCTGCCGTGCGGCAGCCACTGCCCAGCAGAGGCACTGTCGCTGCGCAGTGGCCGCCCAGCGGCAGCTGCTGTCCAGCTTCGGCTGCTGCTGGTGCAGCAGCAGGCAGCAGCCGCTGCCTGTGGCGCCCAGCGGCTGCCGCCGCGCCTCCCGCCACGTGCGGCGGTAAATAAAAAAAAAATACCATCCATCAATACATGGCAATTCTCCAAGAATTCCAACAACATACAACAAAATTAAAATGACATAAACCAATATGCAAAATTAATTTTCATTGTATAAAACATATGGGAAAAATCATAAAACCCATACCATGAATCCCAATAAAAAACCTCCAATTTCAAAAGTGAGATTCAACCAAATTAATCAATTTCCACGGATCAAAAGCCCGCTCTGATACCACTGTTGGGATTTGTCACCGGAAATCACCCGATAAAAGCGAAAGAACGCGGTGATTTCCTCAAATCCAGTCCCAGGAGCAATTGAAATGGAAATTGAAAAACTTAAAATTAAATAGAAAGGGATTATTTTTCTTATCAGAAAATCTCTTTCTAGAGATGGATGAAGACTGCAGAAACCAAAGCAGATTTCCTCCTCGTTTTCGTCACGAACGCCTAACGAATGTAACCCGTGCTAGCGTCGGAAAAACGAATCAATGGAGAGGAAAGGGGCTAGGAATTTCGGCTATTATGTGTTTTCCTTAGGGTGGCTGAAATTTCTAACCCTAGGTATTTATACCTAGGGTGGCCGAATTCCCTTAGGGGAATTCAGGCCCACCTTGGTTCCTGTCTATTCTGTGCGGGCTTCCATGTTTTAATTTAGGCCCAGTCTAATTTTAATTATTCTGGTTTGAATTAATTTGAAGCCCAATTTTAATATACCCATGTATTTAATATATTACTCCAAGTAATATATTATTTACATTTAAATTAAAATTAGTTTGACAATTAATTTAATCCATCAAATTAAAATTATATCTACATAAAATAAAATCATATGTAAACCTATATATATGAATATTTCCACCTAGGAAATAATCTCATAATTAATCCAATTAATTATGAAGAGCCAATTGAATATATTAATTTTATTATTATGACCAGTCCAATTGATCTTTATAATATAATTAATATATATATACACACCTCTCTCTCCATAGCGTATACTCCAAGTATACATGTGATTCCTTAAGTCTGCATTCAGTCGTTCTATGTGTACGATCTCGTGGGCCCATCTTTATGTTGGCAGCAGGCCTTTGGCCCGCAGACTGCAGTTGGGCTCTAACAAGCCACTGCAGCCCCCAGTTAAGATGGAGATGGCAGTCTAACTGTTATCGTAATCCTGTAGTTTAAACTTGTACATCCCATGTCATTGATATCGGTGTCCAACACAGAGGCATGGATTGATCACCCTCTTTTATGTCCGGACATTAACTTGATCCCGAATGTACCGATGCTCACAAACAAGTTCCAACTTGTTTGGTTGTGGCCACACTCTTATCAGTCACATTCATCAAGAGGCTGGTGATATCTTCTCAGTGGGCTACTAAGTGAGAAATCCCTTCTGCATATCCATAGTATTACCATGCTTAGTGACATACTCGAACGTACCCATACTTGGCACCCTATTACAGGCCCTTTAGGTGTACCCCTAAGCATGTGACTTCACATGTAATACCATCATATGGTCAGGTCAAAGGATCCATACAGGTACTACACGAGAATCCATTGTGATACTATACCATGTGGATTACTCGTTTAGTGGATCTATCCAGTACCATGCTTCCAGGCATGTACCCATTAACTTGGTTGACATTCCATGTCCAATGACCGGTAAGACACCACCATACAGCCAGGTTAATGATAGTCTATTGTTCCATTCATTCCCATGACTGGAACAGACTATGGATCCATTTATGGTCATATCGTTTACCCTACCCATGGTCTTACTGCCAAGTGCATGACACTTGTCATCATGGATATAGATATGTCCATTGGATACTTCATTTAATATATTGCACAAGATAAATATAATAAATGAATTGATGCCTTTATTAATAACACAAATGAGTATAATACATAAATCCAATGAATGTATAATACAAATACAAGGACCAATGCCTCGGGACTAGGGCATTCCCAACACATTTACAAGGGATACTATGATCTTTTCCCCAGCGGTTGTAATGCATCCCCATCAGTCATCTTATTTCCCTTGTAGTCCTCATATGTCTTCAACAAGGAAAAGCTTCGTGTAAGGAGTGTCTTCCACCAGTCAGGCACAGAACATGTCTTCCCCAATAGAAAGGAGGAACATCAATGTTAACAAACAACGAGAAATGCATCATTTAGGATCCACATGCATATGCATCATCATACATACATACACAGCAAACATAGAGCATTTGTCCCTAGCTAGTCTTCATTCTTGATCGAAGGGGAAAAAATTTTTGTTCAAAATCTCTCGATCAAGGAATGAAGACTTGCTATTTCCAATGCCGAAATTCTTCATCACTGTCTCTGACATGGATAGATGCCCAGCAGATCCACCTCGGGTAACATAGACCTAGTATTGGCCCAGATCAGCTTCATTCCAGATTTCCCAGCACATCCACCTCGGGTAACATAAACCCAGTATTGGCCCACATAAGCTTCGTTCCAGATTTCCCAGTAGATCCATCTTGGGTAACATAGACCTGGTATCGGTCCAGATCAGCTTCACTCCATATCCCTAGTAGATCCGCCTCGGGTAACATAGACCCGGTATCGTCCCAGATCATCTTCGCCTCGGGTAACCTTAACTCGGTGTCGGCTTATTTCACCTTCAACTTCGCCTCGGGTAACCTAGACCTGGTATAGGCTTATTTCACTTTCAACCTCGCCTCGGGTAACCTAAACCCGATATCGGCTTATTTCACCTTTAACTTTGCCTCGGGTAACCTAAACCTGGTATCGGCTTATTTCATCTTCAACTCCACCGTGGGTAACCTAAACGGCTTATTTCACTTTCAACTTCGCCTCGGTTAACCTAGACTCGGTATCGGCTTATTTCACTTTCAACTTCGCCTCGGGTAACCTAGTCCCCGTATCGGCTTATTTCACCTTCAACTTCACCTCAGGTAACCTAGACCCGGTATCGGCTTATTTCACCTTCAACTTCGCCTAGGGTAAACTAAACCCAGTATCGGCTTATTTCACTTTCAACCTCACCTCGGGTAACCTAGACCCGGTATCGGCTTATTTCACTTTCAACCTTGCCTCGGGTAACCTAGACCCGGTATCGGCTTATTTCACCTTCAACCTCGCCTCGGGTAACCTAGACCCGGTATCGGCTTATTTCACTTTCTACCTCGCCTCGGGTAACCTAAACCTGGTATCGGCTTATTTCACCTTCTACTGCGCCTCAGGTAACCTAAACCCGGTATCGGCTTATTCCATCTTCAACCTCACCTCGGGTAACCTAAACCCGGTATCGGCTTATTTCGTCCAATAAACTCAGTGCATCACCACAACAGTGGGACTTCAACAAGTTAGTTGCATGTTTTCTTTCTTGCTCTACAGCGATTTGATTTGCGCTCTCAAATTCATCACCTCAGGTATTTTGGACCTGGAGTCGGGTGTCGAATTTGATCACGTGAGGGGCAGCTGTAAGTGCCGAAATTTTCCTGACTTAAAAATAATGTTCTGCCATGACTGTAATTACAGTTGTGGGGCTGTGTTATAGTCATACGACTGTATTATCGGAGCAGGTACAACAGCCCATAGCTTGTGCATTAAAAAATGGGATTGATTTGAGGAGCAATTAATGCTCGAATTCTGAAGTAAGAAACCAGAAAATAAAAGGGAGAAAGAGAGGAAAGTAAAGGACTTTTGGCTCTTGAGATTTTGGGGGATTTAAGAGAAGAAAATTAGTAGAGAAAAGGAGGAAAAAGGAGAGAAAAAGAAAAACCCAACAAAACTCAATATTTTTCTCCTTTTTTTCTTTTGATTCTAGTGTGATAAGTTTAAAACTTGATAGAAATCACAGGTTAAAAACTTGACACTAACTTTATCAATTCCAGACTTTAAACTCTCTAAATCTGTGACATTTTGGAGCATTTTGGACACCCTTCAAACCTTTGCATACGAGGAAAAAAAGAAGCAATTTTGAGGTGATTGGGGCGTTTCCAGCGGTCAAACCTACGGTGGATCAGCGCCACAAAGGTAATTATACCTCAAACCTTCATTTTGTTGCTTTTTCTGGGTATTTTGATGTGATTTTGGCATAAAATTCATTTTTCGGGCTTGCTGGTCGTACGAGTGTTCTTGAATTCCCACGGCTTTTAGTTTTATTTGAATAAAATTTTGGCGATTTTCTGCAATTGGAGGGATTACAGTCGCACGACTTTAACTTCCATCCAAGGTCAGAATTTCCCGAATAATCCACAAAAATTCCCAAAAATCATAAAAATTCAGAAAAATTAGAAAATCATCAAAAACGAATTTGTTGTGTGCATTCACGACCTTAGATTAAATTTTCTATGTATTGCACTTAGAACAATATAACGACGAAGACCCGATTCTCCCGAAAACCGACCCACTCACATGCTAAATTAAAGTAAATCAGAAAAAGAAAATATTTTCAAAATGATTTTCTCACAAAACAAAAACACAGGGATGTTTGAAAATTGTTTTCCAGGTCTAATCGGGCCGGCTAGCCGAGCTGACCCGGTTATCCCCCAATTGCATGCCCCCAAACTCCTTAAAATCCCAATCTATCCTACTTGAGTTGTATTTGTGGTGTGCTATAAACTATGCTAACCATGTGTTTTACAGGTTTTAATTTCTTTTATTTTTATTTTTGATGTAATTAATAAATTAATCAGTGTATTTTAGGCGATTGTAAATTTTTTAGATCATCGTGTATTTTAGGTGCTTGTAAGGTGAGGTTGAGAGTTTTTATTTTTATTCAATTGGGTTGTAATAAGATATTTATTTATTGTTTTATTTTGACTTGTGTGTATGCTGTGTGCTTTAAAAATGAATGTTAGAATTATAAAATAGCATCAAATAACATTGGCCAATTTTATTTTGATTAGACACGAAATAGGGGACTTGTCCCGACCTAGATCCTTGGATAGTGTAGTGGCCTTTCGTCCGGTTCAGCTACACTGAAATTTCCCGATTGAGCTGAGCCGGGTGGCAACTCCTACACTATTTATCGAGACTTAGGTCTCGGTTCTTTTATGAAATAATTTAATTTTCTAAAAATGAATTTTCATCATAAAAACCCCACGCGAGGGAGGGTTGCCCGATCTCGAGGCTCCCTTCCGAGAGAGTCCACGTTCCTTTGAAAACGTGTTCCGCTCATAGGTGGAATGACCAAAAAGCCCTTCTGTTAGTAACCAAACTACCAAATGGCTAAAACACCTTTCCTTTTGTGACACAAGCTTCATGGGAAATCAAATCATCAAAATATTTCTTCCCCTAGTGACATAGGCTCCACTAGAGGTGAAATGACAAAAAAACCCTTCCTCCAAAGGACACCAGCTTTCCAAGCTACAAAATTACCAAAATAACCTTCACCTTCATGAACATCAATTCACAAGGAGAATTCAGTCCGGGCAAAGTCCTCTGCTTCACGATGGAGTCGAAGCACGTCCCTGGTGTTGGGATTCGTCATTGGAAAAATAACGTGGCGCAGCGGAAAATACACCGTTTAAAATTTCCTAGAATCCACCTATTGTGTCCAATTACCATTGATTAGAATAAAATCAAATAAGAATCAAGAGAGATTAACTCACCGGATTCGTCTCCTCTAGAGACTGCTGCAGAATCGTTACTTGAAACTACGATCTCCAAAGTTCGGTGCACGACCAACTATTGAGCGGGAACCGGTGCTAGCCGAAGACGCGAAGGAATGGAGATTTAATGCTGGGATTTTCGGCTGTTTTGGGGCTGCTATTGGTGGCTAAAATTTCTAGCAATTAATTAGAGTTTAATTAGGTTTTTATTCCTTAAGTGTGCCCCTTTATAGACACCTTGTCTAATTGGGTTCTAATTAGGTTAATTAAACCCAAGCCCACTAGGATTATAATTACATAAATAAACTTTAATTAAAAAGTATATACTATGTAATTTAATTCCATTTGGCTAAATTTAATTACCCCTAAATAAAATTAAATCACACTTAAGTTAATACAATATATGTATTTAATTTTCCTACTTAGGAAAATTATTTAATTAATTGTTTACTTTATGTAATTCAATTAATTGATAAATTAATTAATTACATTATGTAAACTTATTAATTAAATTAAATTCAACCCAATGTCAATTAATTACCTTGACACCGAATGTCAACTAATTAATTAACGCATTCCTTCCAATGTACATTACATGTACAATTTCTATAAGTTCCAGCTCAGTTGATCTATGTGCATGATCCTATGGGTCTGTCTTTATGTTGGCAGTAGGCCCAAGGCCCACAGACTGTAAGTGGGTTCTAGCAAACCATTACAGCCCCTAATTAAGACAGAGATGCAGCAGTCTTTAGAAGACACTCACCCGGTAGTAATCTCATACTATCCTTTGCCTAACGATATCGATATGAATAAACAAGAGGCATGGTGTCTGTCATCCTCTTCTGTTGTTTATTATATTTCTTGATCTTGAGTTGACTAATTAATCAAATAAGCAACCAACTTATTTGGGTATGGCCATACACTTATCAGTCCCACTCATCAAGTGGCCAATGATATCATCTCGGTGTCACCCGAGTGGCAATTCCATCACTTCATCATCAATATCAACATGTTCACCGGTCCACCCAATCATACCCGTATTTAGCATCCTTTTACAGACCTGTTAGGCGTATGTCAAAGTGAACTGGATTCCACATTGATATTATAATGAAATCTGGTCTGAGGACAAAAGAGACCTACTCAAGAAAGACCTATGACATGACAACCATGTGGTTTTCTTGTGCGGATCGATCCAGTCCCATGTCAATGACATGTACCTATATTCATGACTGACTATACAAGTACTATGGCCAGTTAAGAACTACCATACAGTCATCGAATATACAAGTCTATGGTTCTATTCGTTCCCACGATTAGAACAGACCTGGGATAGGTTTTATGATTATCAATCAATGGATACTCTACTCATATTATAGCACAAGATATAAATGAAATAGATTAATTGCCTTCATTAATGTGACACAAATAATGTATTTATACAATGAGTCTTAATGTATAATACAAAATACAAGAATCCAATGCCCTAAGAACTAGGGCACACCAACAATCTCCCACTTGCACTAGTTCCAAGTGGGCATTGCCCTAATTCCTATAGATCTGGTATGACCGTTGTGCTGTGTCTGTGGCAGCGCTTTAGTCAATGGATCAGCGACATTATTCTTGTTGTCAACCCTCTGCAATGATATGTCACATCTGTTCACGATCTCCCGAATGAGGTGAAACTTTCTGAGCACATGTTTGGATCTCTTATGTGACCGGGGCTCCTTAGCTTGTGCGATGGCCCTGTTGTTGTCACAAAAGACATCAACTAGGTCTAGGATAGTAGGTACTACTCCCAACTCGGTTATGAATTTCTTGATCCAAACGGCTTCCTTTGCAGCTTCGCACGCAGCTATGTACTCAGCTTCCGTTGTAGAGTCAGCAATGGTGGCTTGCTTTGAGGACCTCCAACTAATGGCACCGCCATTCAAGAGAAAAACATAACCAGACTGTGACTGGTTCTCATCCTCATCGGTCTCAAAGCTTGCATCAGTGTAACCTGACACTACGAGCTCATCTTGATCTCCATACACTAAGAAAGCATCCTTAGTCCGATTAAGGTACTTTAGGATTGCCTTGACAGCCTTCCAGTGTTCCTCCCGGGGTCTGACTGGTACCGGCTGGTCATACTTAGTGCAAACGTGACATCAGGCCTCGTACATAACATGGAGTACATGATAGATCCAATAGCAGATGCATAAGGGATCTTTTCCATGTTCTCCCGGTCCTTCTTTGTTTTAGGACCATCTTTCTTACTCAGCTTCAACCCATGGCGCATAGGCAAGAATCCTTTCTTTGCCTTGTCCATGCTGAATCTTTTCAGAACCTTGTCAATGTACGTGGCCTGACTTAGGCCTAGAAGCCGATTAGATCTATCTCTGTAGATCCTGATCCCTAAGATCGTCTCAGCTTTGCCTAAGTCCTTCATTGCAAAGCACCTACTCAACCACTGCTTAACTCCTTGCAGTGTTGGTATGTCGCCTCCAATGAGAAGGATGTCATGAACATACAGCACTAGGAAGGTGGAAACACTCCCACTAACCATCTTATACACACAGGGCTCATCAGAATTCTGTATGAAGCCATATTCTGTAATGGCCTCATTGAATCTCTGATTCCATAACCTCGATGCTTGCTTCAATCCATAAATAGATCTTTGAAGCTTGCATACCCGGTTTGGATACTTTGGATCGATAAAACCCTCAGGTTGTGCCATGTACACATCCTCAAGTAGCTTTCCATTAAGGAAAGCGGTCTTAACATCCATCTGCCATATCTCATAATCGTACCATGCAGCTATGGCTAGTAGTATCCTAATGGATTTGAGCATAGCAACTGGTGAAATGGTTTCATCATAGTCAATTCCTTGAACTTGCTTGAATCCTTTTGCCACCAATCGCCCCTTGAAGGTGTTGTCGGCCTTTAACTTGAAACACCACTTGCAACCTATCACCTTAGCACCCCGGAGGTGGATCCACCAAGTTCCATACTTGGTTATCATGCATAGATTGCATCTCAGCCTCTATGGCTTTGCGCCATTGATCTGAGTGTGGGCTTTCAATAGCCTCCTGATAGGTCTTGGGCTCCTCTTGGTCAACGACCATAAGGTCCCCATCATCAGTCATGAGAAAGCCGTACCTCTCTGGCTGATGACATGTCCTACCAGACCTTCTAAGGTCCAGTGCAACCGTTTCTGGTTTCTCAATTTCTTGAGTAGTCAGATTGGTTCCCAAAGCATCCTCAGCAGTAGCTGCAGGAGTTTGTGAGTCTTGAACTTCTGAAAGTTCAACATTACTCCCACTGTCTCTCTTGGAAAGGAATTCCTTCTCCAAGAAGACTGCATTTCTGGCTATGAAAACTTTGTTTTCGGCCGGATCGTAGAAGTAATAACCCTTAGTTTCCTTAGGGTAACCCACAAACTGGCACTTGACAGATTTGGACTCGAGTTTACCACTTGTCAATTTCTTTACATGTGCATCACAGCCCCAAATCTTCAAGAAGGAAACATTGGGCTTTCGGCCTTTCCATAGTTCATATGGTGTTCCCTCAACTGCCTTGCTTGGTGTATTATTAAGAATGTAAGCAGCTGTCTCTAAAGCATATCCCCAAAAGGAGACAGGGAGTGTAGCATGACTCATCATCGAGCGGACCATGTCAAGTAAGGTCCTATTCCTCCTTTCTGACACTCCATTCCACTGGGGTGTACCAGGAGGAGTGAGTTGGGATATGATCCCACACTCTCTCAAAAACGAGTCAAAATCTTGGCTCAAATATTCACCCCCTCGGTCAGACCGAAGTGCTTTTATTTTCTTGCCAAGTTGGTTTTCTACTTCATTCTTAAAGTCCTTGAACCTTTGGAGAGTCTCAGACTTATGCTTCATCTGATACACGTAACCGTATCTGCTGAAGTCATCCATGAAGGTGACGAAGTAAAGAAAACCAGATCTAGCACTAGTGCTCATTGGGCCACATACATCGGAATGTATTAGCTCCAATAGCTCTGAGGCCCTTTTAGCAGTCTTGCTAAAAGGCGCCTTTGTCATCTTGTCTCTCAAACAAGATTCGCATGTGTCATAAGGCTGGATGTCAAATGACCCTAGCACTCCACTAGAGTGAAGCCTAGCTATGCGCTTCTCATTTATATGGCCAAGTCGACAATGCCAGATGTAAGTAGGATTAATTTCATTTTGTTTAATCCTTTTAGTATTTATGTTATAGATTGAACTTTCACGTTTTAGATTAAGGATATATAAGCCATTTTCAAGAAATGCTGTTCCATAAATAATATTGCCACATTGCATAGAAATTCTACCATGTCCAATATTAAATACAAAACCAGAAATATCCAACAAAGAAACGGAAATAATATTCCTGCGCATCGCAGGTACAAAATAACAGTTTCTTAGTTCCAAAACAAGTCCACTAGGCATCTCCAAGAAATAATCTCCGATCTCCATGGCCTGAACCCGAGCACCATTTCCGACTCGAAGATCTACTTCTCGAGATCCTAATAATCTCCTATTTCTTAGACCCTGCACATTTGAACAAATGTGAGATCCACATCCAGTGTCCAAGACCCAAGATGTAGAAATAGCCAGATTAATCTCAACAACATAAATACCTGAAGCAGCAGTTTTGCCCTTCAGTTGCTCCCTTAGCTTTGGATATGAGCTCTTCCAGTGCCCCTTCTCATGACACTCATGGAAAACATCGTCAGGAGAGGCAACCCTTGCTTTAGGTTGGGCCACCACCTTTTTGCCCTTAGCCTTGGCCTTTTGGGCCTTAGCCTTGGCCTTAGATTTGGCCTTTCCCTTAGCAATGGGCGTATTGCCCTTGTTCACCAGCAATACTTCAGGAGTCTTCTTAAAAGACTGCTCAGCAAGCTTGAGCATGCCATGCAGCTCAACAACCGATTTATCCAACCCTTGCATATGGTAATTCATGATAAACTGGTTGTAAGACTCAGGAAGTGACCCGAGAATAATGTCTGTTGCCAAGTCCTGCGGAACTGGCGAGCCGAGGCGGGCAAGTGTATCAATATACCCCTTCAACTTTAGCACATGAGTGCTAACAGAAGTCCCAACTGCCATCACAGTCGTGCAAAGTGCCTTAGTTGTCAGGTAACGTTCCTGACGAGCCTGATCTTGGAACATCTTTTTAAGCTGATCCATCATCTCACAAGCATGCTCATCCATGAATTGCTTCTGAAGATCAGAAGCCATGGTACCCAGCATGAGGCACGAGACATCTCGGTCATCCCTCACATGCCGATCGTACTGCTCCACCATCCCCGTGGTGATGCCTCGACCTGCAGGAGGGCCAGCTGGTAAAGGAGCGTTCAGTACATACTCCTTAGACTCTTGTCTAAGAACTATTTGTAAGTTCCTAGCCCAGTCCAGGAAGTTAGTCCCCGAAAGCTTCTCCTTCTCCAAGAGTGACCTAAGTGAGAGTGAGTTGTTGTTTGCTGCAGCCATTTAAATTGCTTAACTGAAATGGGATTATCTACATGGAAGAAATCATTGCTTGAGTTAGAAATAAAGGACTTTTAAGCCAATTCAAATTAATAATCCGATTTTAATTTGTTTGTTGGTGTTGTTAATTGGCTGACTTGACCAAGATCCACAACTTATCAATGACTGGCCGAACTAGGGCTCGCTAACCAACCATTGAGTCGTTTGGTAGGACAACCTATCCAATCCTTCCATGAAGGACTCTTAGTTTGATGGGCTTATTGACACTTTAGCCATCTGTGCTTAGGGCCCGCTCTGAGCTAATGCTACCCATGTTGAGTCAAACCACCATTCACATGTTAACCATACCAAGTATCTTAACCCCCGACGGCCCGCCGAATACTACAATATGCCCAGCTAGGGCATGGCGCACATTGCAGCATCAATGGGAGGAAGAGGTGTGAATGTGGGAAGCACTTTTAAGCGACTCAATATTTTAATTTCCGGATTATAATTAAGTGATGCGGCTTAGCATGCATAAACGCGGGTAATAATTTAGTGATCCATACATCCATATTATATGAAAAATGCAATAGCATACTTAATTTAAAATAAATGAGATCCTATGGGCCTTTAATTACAACCTAATGAAAAACTAGATATCCTATCTAATTCTTCATGGGCCGGACTACAATCCTTCTTGGGCTCCCACCATGGGCTTGCTCCATTTGGGCCTTCCTCCATACTTGATGCAATTACAATAATTTTCTAAAATAAAATCTATTCTAAAATTACATCAAAATAAAAAAAAAAGGCACGCAGGCCATATTTCCCAAAATTAAATTACAACCGATAATAATTTAGGGCCCATAGAACTCAACATAACATTTCAAACAAAGTACCTGTCGTGCACATACATACCAATATGATGCATGATCATGGCATTCCAAATTATAAATATAAATGTTAAGCCGAGTTACTTAGGGTGAAATCGCCAATTTTAACAAATGTGACTAAGGCCCATAAAGGCCCAATGGATAACATCCATAAATGCAAAATTAACAATTTTGCTCCCACTTGAATTTGGGTTGTCACAAATTTAAAATTTAGCTCTCCCAATTTTAACCGGTGTCACGGTTTATTGGGCAATTTCACAAAGTCCATATTCAATTTAATATGCAAACAATTAAATTAAATATGCATGCCAACAAAATAAATAATTTTAAATACAAATTAATTAAAAAAAATTTTAATTTAATTTGCATTACGGTCCGGGATAAAAAAATACCCGCAAAATCCAAAACCAGGACCAAAACCCGTGCACGGCGCCGCTGTCCCGGCAGGGCAGCAGTGCCGCTGGATGGAATCGCAATTTGCGATTCCATCCAGCCCAAAATACATTTTTTTTTTTAAATCATAAACAAAAAAAAAAAATGTTTCCAACAAAAAATATATATATAAATAATATACAAAACAATTTTAGATGGAAAACAATTGGGGAAAAATAATCAAAAACCCCAATTCAACAATTGGAGGGTTTATCCAAAACAATACCAATTAAGCAAAAACCCTAAAATCACAAACTTGAAACCCATTCTTTATTCAAGAACGCTTTCAAGAACCAATTTCAATCAATCTAATGGACAAAACCTAGGCTCTGATACCACTGTTGGGATTCGTCATTGGAAAAATAACGTGGCGCAGCGGAAAATACACCGTTTAAAATTTCCTAGAATCCACCAATTGTGCCCAATTACCATTGATTAGAATAAAATCAAATAAGAATCAAGAGAGATTAACTCACCGGATTCGTCTCCTCTAGAGACTGCTGCAGAATCGTTACTTGAAACTACGATCTCCAAAGTCCGGTGCACGAATAACTATTGAGCGGGAACCGGTGCTAGCCGAAGACGCGAAGGAATGGAGATTTAATGCTGGGATTTTCGGCTGTTTTGGGGCTACTATTGGTGGCTAAAATTTCCAGCAATTAATTAGAGTTGAATTAAGTTTTTATTCCTTAAGTGTGCCCTTTTATAAACACCTTGTCTAATTGGGTTCTAATTAGGTTAATTAAACCCAAGCCCACTATGATTATAATTACATAAATAAACTTTAATTAAAAAGTATATACTATGTAATTTAATTCCATTTGGCTAAATTTAATTACCCATAAATAAAATTAAATCACACTTAAGTTAATACAATACATGTATTTAATTTTCCTACTTAGGAAAATTATTTAATTAATTGTTTACTTTATGTAATTCAATTAATTGATAAATTAATTAATTACATTATGTAAACTTATTAATTAATTAAATTCAACCCAATGTCAATTAATTACCTTGACACCGAATGTCAACTAATTAATTAACGCATTCCTTCCAATGTACATTACATGTACAATTTCTATAAGTTCCAGCTCAGTTGATCTATGTGCACGATCCTATGGGTCTGTCTTTATGTTGGCAGTAGGCCCAAGGCCCACAGACTGTAAGTGGGTTCTAGCAAACCATTACAGCCCCCAATTAAGACAGAGATGCAGCAGTCTTTAGAAGACACTCACCCGGTAGTAATCTCATACTGTCCTTTGCCTAACGATATCGATATGAATAAACAAGAGGCATGGTGTCCGTCATCGTCTTCTATTGTTTATTATATTTCTTGATCTTGAGTTGACTGATTAATCAAATAAGCAACCAACTTATTTTGGGTATGGCCATACACTTATCAGTCCCACTCATCAAGTGGCCAATGATATCATCTCGGTGTCACCCGAGTGGCAATTCCATCACTTCATCATCAATATCAACATGTTCACCGATCCACCCAATCATACCCGTATTTAGCATCCTTTTACAGACCTGTTAGGCGTATGTCAAAGTGAACCGGATTCCACATTGATATTATAATGAAATCAGGTCTGAGGACAAAAGAGACCTACTCAAGAAAGACCTATGACATGACAACCATGTGGTTTTCTTGTGCGGATCGATCCAGTCCCATGTCAATGACATGTACCTATATTCATGACTGACTATACAAGTACTATGGCTAGTTAAGAACTACCATACAGTCATCGAATATACAAGTCTGTGGTTCTATTCGTTCCCACGATTAGAATAGACCTGGGATAGGTTTTATGATTATCAATCAATGGATACTCTACTCATATTATAGCACAAGATATAAATGAAATAGATTAATTGCCTTTATTAATGTGACACAAATAATGTATTTATACAATGAGTCTTAATGTATAATACAAAATACAAGAATCCAATGCCCTAAGAACTAGGGCACACCAACACCTAGAGCATCAACCCAATATGGGCAAAGTCCTCTGCTTCGTAATGGAGTCGAAGTACGTCCTTGGAGAACCAATCCAATCTGGGCAAAGTCCTTTGCTTTGTAATAGATTCGAAGTACATCTCTGGAGAACCAATTTAGTCCGGGCAAAGTCCTCTACTTCACTATAGTGTCAAAGTAAGTCCCTGGAGCATTAACCCAATCCGGGTAAAGTCTTCTACTTTGTAATGGAGTCAAAGTACGTCCCTGGAGAACCAATCCAACTTGGGCAAAGTCCTCTGCTTCCTGAGGGAGTCGAAGCACGTCCCTGGAGCATCAACCCAATCTGGGAAAAGTCGTCTGCTTCACGATGGAGTCAAAGCATGTCCCTGGAGAATGTAGAATCAATTTGGGCAAAGTCCTATGCTTCGTAATGGAGTCGAATCAAGTCCCCAAAAAATCAAGTCAATTTAGGAAAGATCGATATTTTGCGAATCAACCGAGACAAGTCCCTACAAACATCATAGTAAGCCAACATGAGGAGAACCCCAGGTACATCCTCTTTTCCTTCTCACCGTGCTCTCTATCGCTAGACCAAACTTGAATCGGGCATAAGCACACATCCAAGTCGACCTTGGTCATGCGAGGGGCAGCCCGTGAGCACTGGTTTTTTCCCGACCTCTGTGCTGAAAGCCATTCGTTACTTGTTAAACAAATGAACGTGAGTCAGATTTGAGAATGAGAGGAATAATGCCCGTAATGTTCTCAAACGGCCCAAAATTCAGAAAAGTCCTTGATTCGAAACCCCAAAGAAAGTCCTTCGAGAGATTAGAAAGCTTAGGTGCGCGTGCAGACTCTATCCACAGTTGCATAATTGTAACAACTATAGTCGCACGACTGTAATTCTACAATCGCACGACTTTAGCTAGAGTCATACGACTTTAGTTTTTGACTCAGCAGATTCCTAAATAGGAAAGAATTCTATTTTGGCTTGGATTTTGGGTGTGATTTACGGGAATTAGGGTGTCAGAAAAGAGAAAAAAAAAGGCTGAAAGCACAAAAGGGGGGAATCAATTCTGGAAAAGGGGAGAAAGCATTCTAGTGAGAGAAAAGGAGTTTTAGAGAGAGAAAGTGAGAAAACTAAGGAAAATCAAAAAAAAAAACCAAGACACAGTGAGAATTCAGTGGAGAAACACATAGTGTGAGGATTCCCAATCTGATATCATTCATTCAAAACCATTCTCAGGTTCGTTTGGCTCAATTCAGGACACACACTCAAGAATTTTGGGTCGTTTGGAGATTCTAGGCGGGTTCCTATGTCCACATCCGGCTCCGGTCACCAAGCATACTGGAACGCAAAATAGGCAAACTCTGAGAGGCCTTAAAACTCGTTTCATGTTGATTTATGATTGATTTTATGTTTAAAAATATTCATCCTGAAAACTGTCTGCCCAACTATAGCTGCACGACTGTAATTATAGTCGCACAACTATAGTTACAGTCGCACGACTGTATTTTCCTGGGCAAAAGCCTGAGTAACCCAAATTCGGTCGAATACAGCAGGTTTTCCCATTTTAAATGATTTTCATGATTCAATTCGGTCAAGTCACATCTGTACACTATAAAATTATGGTTTTCAGATCTCCAATGATACGGATGTGCAATTTAGGTTTTTGTTGATTTCTATTCTTGGAACTCATAGTCGTTAGATCCTTAACTGGATTCTTGGTCCAGCGATAATGAACTTTTAGATTTCCAGAATCCCTAGAAATCATCAAAATGGGTCAAAACAAGTGATTTTAGAAAACAAGAAAACCACTATCTGGCTATGAGCGGACGATGTTTTTAACCTCTCTAGGAAGGGAGCCTCGGTATAGGGCAACCCAAAGAAAATGTGGGTTTTGGAAAATTAAGTTATTCCATAAAAGAACTGAGACTTAAATCTCGGTAGAGTGTGTAAGAGTCGCTACCCGGCTCAGCTCAACTGGGAAATTACAGCGTAGCTGAACCGGACGAGGGCCGCTACACTTTCCAGAGATCTAGGTCTGGACAAGTCCCTTATTTATTGTCTAATCAAAATAAATTTGGCCAGTGTTCATTGATAGCATTTTATATTTCTAAAGTTAATTTTATTGATCCGATCATGCAGCACACACACAAATAAAAAGCAGTAAATAAATAAGTTATTACAACCCGATCGAATAAAAATAAAACTCTCGTTCGATCATGCAACGTACACGCTGTTGGGATTCGTCACGGGAAACCGACCGATAAAAGCGGAAATACGCGTCGATTTCCTCGAATCCGGCCCAGGAGCTTAAGATGTGGAAATCAAAAACTTAAAGCATAAAAGGAGGGTTTCAAAAACTTACCACAAAGTCTCTCTAAGAGACGGATGCGGACTGCAGAAATCAAGTGTAGATTTCCTCCACCGATGCGTACACGAACGGCTCTCGGACCGAAACCCGTGCTAGCGACTCGGATTATCCAAGAAGAGAGGGAGAAGAAGAGAAGAGAGGGGCGGCCAAGCATAGAGTAATGGCTGCCCAAAATTTCTTTCCAAAAGAAAAAAAAAACAAAACCTCTCTCAATATCCCACCATCTATTTCTTTCAAAACATATAGCATAAGAATTGGCAAACTTTTTCTACCAAAGAAAAAGTCTATCTACGGCCAAAAGAGTGGAGTCAATATTACTTTTTATCATTATTTAATGCTCCTCCTTGCTATCCAATAGAAAGAAGATCATCACAAAAACAAAGTCCAACTTTGCCATGACTCACCCATCCATGATTGGTTTAAATGAATGAGTCACCAAAATAATGATCACAAGGATGACTCATCCTTTCATCCAACATATTCGGCCAAGATAAATGGGTGAAAGCATATCTCTTATTTACTTACTTAAAAGAAAGAAGATATTTGCTTAAGGTAGCAAAGTCCAACTTTGCAACCAAAAAGTCATACCATGACTCACCCATTTCCATCATCATTTTTAACCAATTCTTACATAAATATTCGGCCAACAAAATCCCACTCCATGTAGGCATTATTCATTTTAATGTCCAAGCCCAATTAATTCCTTTGATTTAATTAATTTCAAATGTAACTTTAATAACCATGTATGCTTATATATTATACCATAATATATTACATACATTTAAATTAAAATTCATTTGACCTATTAATATAATCAATGGATTAAATTAGACATACACAAAATGAAATACATGTAAACCTATACATGGATAAATATGTCCACCTAGGAAATACTCTCATAAATTAATTCATTGAATTAATTATGAGAAGGCCAAAATAAATATTAATTATATAACTTTGATCAATCCAATTGATTCATATAATATAATTAATATATCTCTCTCTCTTCAAACGTGTATACTCCAAGTACACACTTAATCCGACTAGTTAAAGTCCAGACGTTCAATGTGTACGATCCAATGGGCCCGTCTTTATGTTGGCAGTGGGCCAAGGCCCACAGACTGTAGGCGGGCTCTAGCAAGCCACTGCAGCCCCCAATTAAGACGGAGTAAGCAGTCAAACTGAAAACGTAACCCTGTAGTTTGAACTTGTAAATCCCATGTCACTGATATCGGTGTCCAACACTGAGGCATGGAAGTATCACCCTCCTTGTGTCTGGACCTTGACTTGATACCGAATGAACTGATGCTCACAAACATGATCCAATCTTGTTTGGGTGCGGCCGCACACTTATCAGTAACATTCTTCAAGAGGCCGATGATATCGTCTCAGTGAATCACTGAGTGACATTCCCTTCTGCATATCCATAGTGCTGCCATGCTCACTAACACACCCGAACGTACCCGTACTTGGCACCCTTTTACAGGCCCGTTGGGCGTACACCAAAGTGTGCCACCTCGTATGCAGCACCATCATATCGTCCGGTCGAAGGACTTATACAAGTACTACACGAGAATCATTTGTGATACTATACCATGCAGATTCCCGTTAAGTGGATCAATCCAGTACCATGCCCTTTTGCATGTACCCATTAACCTAGTTGACATTCCATGTTCTATGACCGGTAAGACACCGCCATACAACCAGGCTAATGATAGTCTTTGGTTCCATTCATTCCCATGATTGGAACAGACTACGGATGACTTTATGGTCATATCGTTTTCACTATCCACAGTCTTACTGCCAAGTGCCTCACACTTGACAACATGGATATGGATATGTCCATTGGATACTCTATTTAAAATATAGCACAAGACATATAATAAATAGATTAATGCCTTTATCTCCTTGACACAAATTGTATAATACATAAAGTTTACTTTAATGTACCAAATGTATCATACAAACACAAGGACCAATGCCTCGGGACTAGGGCATTTCCAACAATCTCCCACTTGCACTAGTACCTACTAGGCATGGGTCTAATCCCTATAGATCTAGTACAACCTTCGTGCATAGGCATAGCCAAGCATGTTGGTCAAAAGATCTGCGACATTGTCTTTGGTGTCCACTCTTTGTAATGAGATGTCACCCCCTCAGCGATTTCTCGCAATAGGTGAACCTCCCTGAGTTCGTGCTTCGTGTATATATGTGACCGGGGCACATAGCTTGTACAACAGCCCCGCGTTGTCACAGAAGATATCAACTGGTTCCCGGATAGTAGATACTATCCCCAGTTTTGTGATAAACTTCTTCATCCACACAGCTTCCCTAGCTGCTTCACACGTTGCAATGTACTCAGTTCCTGTGATAGAAACCGCGATGGTCTATTACTTGGAGCCTCTCCAACAATAGCACCACCATTTAGCATGAACATATACCTATACTACGACTTATATTCATCCTGGCTGGTCTGGAAGCTTGCATCAGTGTACCTAGTAGCTGACTGCTCTTCCTGACCCACATGGGCGACATTAGGTCTTGTACATAGCATGGAGTACATGATTGATCCCATGGCTGAAGCGCATATAGGACCAATTCATGTTCTCCCTATCCTGCCTTGTCTTAGGACAGTACTTCTTGCTAAGTTTCAGCTTATGACCCATTTGGCAAGAAACCTTTCTTAGCCTGGTCCATGCTGAATCTTTTCAGAACGAAGTCTATGTACTTGGCCTGACTTGGGCCCAGAAGCCGATTGGATCTAACCCTGTAGATACTGATCCCTAGGATCGTCTCAGCTTCGCCTAAGTCCTTCATTGCGAAGCACTTACACAACCATTACAATTCCCTTGTAGTGTTGGTATGTCGCTTCCAATCAGAAGGATGCCATCCATATATAATACCAGGAAAGTTACTATGCTCCCACTAAACCTCTTATACACACCCTTAAAGGTATTGTCGGCCTATAGCTTATAGCACCACTTGCCACCTATTACCTTAGCACCTGGAGGTGAATCAACCAGGTTCCAAACCTGATTATCGTACATAGATTGCAAATCCACCACCATGGCAGACAGTGGGCTAGCTATAGCCTACTAGTAGGTTTTGAGCTCCTCTTCGTCCAAGACAAAAGGAGCGTAATCATTAGAAACAAAACCCGATGTTTTCCCATGTTCCTAATGATCCCTACCAGACCTTTTAGGTCCTTGTGTGACCTGGGCTGGTGCTTTCCCTTTTGGAAGCTTCACCCTGGTCTCCGAGTTATCCTTTTTTTTTAGGAGTTTCTGAGCTTTGAACTTCCCTGAGTTCAATATCGCTCCCACTGTCTTTCTTGGAAAGAAACCCCTTTTCAAGAAGGACCCCCTTTCGCGCCATGAACACCTTGTTCTCAGCTGGGTTGTAGAAGGAATACCCTTTGGTTTCCCTAGGGTAGCTCACAAACAGGCATTAGTCGGTTTTGGGTGCTAGTTTTGCTCACAGTCAATTTCTCGACTTGTGCATAACAACCCCAAATCCGTAAGAAAGACACATTAGGCACCCTGCCCGTCCATATTCCAAATGGGGTCTTTTCCAAAGCCTTAGTCGGAGTATAATTGAAAATGAAAGCCATTGTCTCAAGAGCGTATCCTTTACAACTTATAGGGAGAGAGGCATAACTCATCGTTTGAGAGGACCATGTCCAACAGGGTCCTATTCCTCTGTTCGGACACCCCATTCCATTGTGGTGTTCCTGGAGGAGTGAGCTGTGGAACTATTCCATGCTCTCTCAAAATGAGTCAAACTATAGGCTTATATGCTCACCACCTCTATTTCATTACATAGGAATGGCCATTTCTGATGAAATCGTCTGTGAAAGATACGAAGTATAGCTGTTCACCCTTGGTTGCTATGCTTGTCGGTCCATATACATCTCAATGCATTAGGTCCAATAAGCTAGCAACCCTTTTAGCCTCCTTGCTAAAAGGTTCTATAGTCATTTTACCTTATAAGCAAGACTCGCATATATCAAGTGACTCCATGTCAAATGATCCTAGGATTCAAGCAATGTGAGGCCTAGCTATGCGCTTCTTGTTTATGTGGCCTAAATGACAATGCCAAAGGTAAACCGGATTAAGTTCGTTAGGCTTAACCCTTTAGGTGTGTATAGTATAGACATGATTAGTTTCATTTAGATCCAGGATATAAAAGACATTATTTAATAGAGCTACTCCATAAAATAATTCTTTTCTAGATAAACCCTTTTTACTATTATTAATAGTAAATGTACATCCAGAAATATCCAAAACCGAAACAGAAATAATATTCCTGTACATAACAGGTACAAAATAACATTGTTTCAGCAGTAACAAAACTAATCTACTAGGCATCATAAGCTGGTCCCGCTGATCTTTATGGCAGCAACCCTTGCTCCATTTCTGACCTGCAAGTCCACTTGTCCCGATCCCAGTGATCTCCTGTTCTTAAGTCCCTGCACATTCAACAAATGTGAGAACCACATCTAGTATCCAATACATAAGATGTTGAAACAGAGGTTAATGTCTATGACATATATACCTGATGAAGACACGCCCTGCGTCTTCCTTTTCTCTCCCAAAAGCTTGGGACACGATCTTTTCCAATGTCCAGCCTGCTTGCAACCGAAGCAGACATCCTTGGAACGGGCCTTGGGCTGGGCTTTAGCCTTTTTAGCCTTGGCTTCCTTAGCCTTGGCCTTGGCCTTTGCCTTGCCTTTAGCGAAAAAGGTTTCCCCTTGTTAACCTCAAGTACCGGTGGAGTCTTCTTGATCGACAGTTCAGCGAGCTCAAGCATCCAATGCAGCTCACTAACAGTACGGTCCATCCCTTGCTTGTAAAATTTTAGGATGAATTGATCATAAGAATCCGGTAAAGAATCCAGGATCGTGCTAACCGCCAGCCCCCGTGAGATAGGAGTTCCGAGACGGGCTAAATTATCCAGATAGCCCTTCATCTTGAGCACGTGTGCACTCATAGATGTCCCGGCTCCCATCTTACAGCTGCGGAATGCCTTGTGGATCAGGTACCTTTCCTGATAAGCTTGCTCATAAAACATCTCATTAAGAGTTGTCATTATAGCAAAGGCCTGATGATCCAAGAACTGCTTTTGCAATTCAGGAACCATACTAGCCAACATCAGGCATGTCACATCCCGGTTATCTTTTACATGTGCCAGGTATTCCTCCAGCTGGGCAGCCAGTGGATTACTTCCCTTTGGCACATCCGGTACAGGCTTTTCGAGCACATACTCTTTAGACTCTTGTCTTAGAACTTTCCTTAAGTTCATAGACCAGTCCCAAAAGTTAGGGCCAGAAAGCTTGTCCCATTCCAAGAAAGATCGCAGTGATAAAGTATCATTCGTAGCCATTGGTTTCTACACAGAAAAATTTACAAGTGTTAATAAAGGACTTAACTTTTTCTTCCCATATTATAATTAATAATGAATCGTGTTATTAATTAACTCGAGTTGTTGGGCTCATGGGCCGAGATCCATATTATATCAAGATATAGCCAGACGAGGGCCTGGAACAACTATACCCCAATTTTTAGGTAGGAATGCCGTCCAATCCCGACCTAAGGACTCTCGGTTTGATGGGTCTGTTGGCACTTACCCATCTGTGCTTAGGGCCAGGAACATCCTACTACCCACGCTAAGTCAAAACCTCCATCCAAATGTTAGAGTAACCAATACTCCAACCCAATACAAAATGACGATACTCCAGTGCATCCAACGAGGGTTGGTCTACAGCTGGCCTATCCCCACTTCGAGTAGGTTATGAATGAGGGAAGCACTTTTAAGAGACTTAGTAATTACCTTTTGGTTATTAGATTCAATTAATAACGGCTTAGATGCATAGGCGGGTGAAATAGGGTTTGTACATACATTCTCACATGTAAATAAATAAAGCATAATTAAATAAAAATGAAATGCTATGGGCCAAAATTTACATCCTAATATAATTCTAGTAAACCTATACTAGAACGACATCAGGTGGGCTGCATCCTCATCCTTCTAGCACGCCAATCCAATCGGCTTCTTCTTCTTTACATAATTCCATAATAAACACATAAAATAAAATTACATAAAAAGAAAACGGCGCGTAGGCCGTATTTACCAAAAGAATATTACAACCCGAATAAATAAGGCCCAAAACATCCATTCATGCATTTAATCATACATACACGTATCCAATACATACAATTTATAAACATGTTAAATGCATGAATTAATCCCATTTCATATATGTCCATAGCCATTATTTTGAAATCGCCAAATTTTGGCCGATCATGGTTCTAAACCCGTGCGGGCTTTAGGCCTCCAACCCAGGCAAAATTGCTCCCAATCCAATTGGGAAACCATGAATTCCAAAATTAGCCGTCCGGGTAATCGTGCCAAGAAAACCCGAACCAATTTCAATTAACCATATTTATTTCCAAAATAAATATCGCATGAACGAAAAATAAATTCATTCATAAAACATGCGCATAAAATTTCCAAAATAAACACGCACAAGTTTAAAAACAATTAAAATTTTAAAATCCCACGCGTATAAAAATTACCAAAATTTAAACACGCATATTTTTTTAAAATTTTAAATCCGGCCCGGCCCAAAAATCCCGCCAAATCCAAAAATGGGCCCGGCCCGCCGCGCGGGGCAGCCGCGGCGCTGCTGCCCAGCAGCAGCCCCGCTGCCGCGCAGCGGCTGCTGCCCAGCAGCAGCCTGCTGCTGGCGTGCAGCAGCTGCTGCCCAGCAGCAGCCCTGCTGCTGGCGTGCAGCAGCTGCTGCCCAGCAGCAGCTGCTGGCCAGCAGCAGCCCAGCTGCTGCCGAGGCAGCAGCCAGCAGCAGCTGCTGCCTGTGGCGCCTAGCGCCGCAGGCAGCGGCTGCTGCCCCCGTTTCGGCCCGAAACGGTCCGTGATTTTTCCGAAACAAAAATAGCAACATGAAATTAAATCACCAAGAAATAAAATCATCCAACGGAAAAATAAATCTAGCATAAACCTATATGCAAAAAATAATTTTCCATAAACAATTCACAAATAGAAAATTAAATAAAGCATAAACCATATGCAATCAAATATTTTCCATTTGCAAAATTCAAGGGGCAAAATCACCAAACCCCAAACCAAAAATAAATCCCGTCCACAAAAATCGCCAATTTTAAAACACGGGATCCGCCAAGTTTAAAGATTTCCACGGATCAAAAGCCCGCTCTGATACCACTGTTGGGATTCGTCACGGGAAACCGACCGATAAAAGCGGAAATACGCGTCGATTTCCTCGAATCCGGCCCAGGAGCTTAAGATGTGGAAATCAAAAACTTAAAGCATAAAAGGAGGGTTTCAAAAACTTACCACAAAGTCTCTCTAAGAGACGGATGCGGACTGCAGAAATCAAGTGTAGATTTCCTCCACCGATGCGTACACGAACGGCTCTCGGACCGAAACCCGTGCTAGCGACTCGGATTATCCAAGAAGAGAGGGAGAAGAAGAGAAGAGAGGGGCGGCCAAGCATAGAGTAATGGCTGCCCAAAATTTCTTTCCAAAAGAAAAAAAAAACAAAACCTCTCTCAATATCCCACCATCTATTTCTTTCAAAACATATAGCATAAGAATTGGCAAACTTTTTCTACCAAAGAAAAAGTCTATCTACGGCCAAAAGAGTGGAGTCAATATTACTTTTTATCATTATTTAATGCTCCTCCTTGCTATCCAATAGAAAGAAGATCATCACAAAAACAAAGTCCAACTTTGCCATGACTCACCCATCCATGATTGGTTTAAATGAATGAGTCACCAAAATAATGATCACAAGGATGACTCATCCTTTCATCCAACATATTCGGCCAAGATAAATGGGTGAAAGCATATCTCTTATTTACTTACTTAAAAGAAAGAAGATATTTGCTTAAGGTAGCAAAGTCCAACTTTGCAACCAAAAAGTCATACCATGACTCACCCATTTCCATCATCATTTTTAACCAATTCTTACATAAATATTCGGCCAACATAATCCCACTCCATGTAGGCATTATTCATTTTAATGTCCAAGCCCAATTAATTCCTTTGATTTAATTAATTTCAAATGTAACTTTAATAACCATGTATGCTTATATATTATACCATAATATATTACATACATTTAAATTAAAATTCATTTGACCTATTAATATAATCAATGGATTAAATTAGACATACACAAAATGAAATACATGTAAACCTATACATGGATAAATATGTCCACCTAGGAAATACTCTCATAAATTAATTCATTGAATTAATTATGAGAAGGCCAAAATAAATATTAATTATATAACTTTGATCAATCCAATTGATTCATATAATATAATTAATATATCTCTCTCTCTTCAAACGTGTATACTCCAAGTACACACTTAATCCGACTAGTTAAAGTCCAGACGTTCAATGTGTACGATCCAATGGGCCCGTCTTTATGTTGGCAGTGGGCCAAGGCCCACAGACTGTAGGCGGGCTCTAGCAAGCCACTGCAGCCCCCAATTAAGACGGAGTAAGCAGTCAAACTGAAAACGTAACCCTGTAGTTTGAACTTGTAAATCCCATGTCACTGATATCGGTGTCCAACACTGAGGCATGGAAGTATCACCCTCCTTGTGTCTGGACCTTGACTTGATACCGAATGAACTGATGCTCACAAACATGATCCAATCTTGTTTGGGTGCGGCCGCACACTTATCAGTAACATTCTTCAAGAGGCCGATGATATCGTCTCAGTGAATCACTGAGTGACATTCCCTTCTGCATATCCATAGTGCTGCCATGCTCACTAACACACCCGAACGTACCCGTACTTGGCACCCTTTTACAGGCCCGTTGGGCGTACACCAAAGTGTGCCACCTCGTATGCAGCACCATCATATGGTCCGGTCGAAGGACTTATACAAGTACTACACGAGAATCATTTGTGATACTATACCATGCAGATTCCCGTTAAGTGGATCAATCCAGTACCATGCCCTTTTGCATGTACCCATTAACCTAGTTGACATTCCATGTTCTATGACCGGTAAGACACCGCCATACAACCAGGCTAATGATAGTCTTTGGTTCCATTCATTCCCATGATTGGAACAGACTACGGATGACTTTATGGTCATATCGTTTTCACTATCCACAGTCTTACTGCCAAGTGCCTCACACTTGACAACATGGATATGGATATGTCCATTGGATACTCTATTTAAAATATAGCACAAGACATATAATAAATAGATTAATGCCTTTATCTCCTTGACACAAATTGTATAATACATAAAGTTTACTTTAATGTACCAAATGTATCATACAAACACAAGGACCAATGCCTCGGGACTAGGGCATTTCCAACACACGCAAATAAAAAGCAGTAAATAAATAAGTTATTACAACCCGATCGAATAAAAATAAAACTCTCGTCCTCACATTACAAGTGCCTAGAATACACAACTATCTAGAAAATTACAGCCGCCTAAAATACACAAATTGAACTATTAATTACATTAGAAATGCAAATAAAAAGAAACTAAAAGCTGCAAAACAGACGGTTAGCACAATTTATAGCACACCACAAATAGGACTCAAATTGGATAGAATTGAGATTTTTTTGGGAATAGGGGCAAGCATTTGGGGGGTGTGAGCACGGGTTTTTTCCCGACCTCGGTGATGAAAGCCATTATTACCTTTTTCATGGATAAACGTGAAATAGATTTGGAATGACTAGGGTGACATCAGAAATGTCTTGAGTGACCCGAATGTGTGTGACAAAGTCTTAGTACGGAACCTCGTAGGAATTCAAGTGAGTATTTAAGAAAACCGAAGAAAAGAATGAAAAATAAGCAAAATAGGCTAATTTGGTCACTACAGCTGCTCGGCTGTAGTGCCTATAGCCTCGTGGCTGTACTACAGTGGCAAGGCTGTAGTACATTATAGCTGCGCAGCTGTAATCATCAGATTTCCTTTTTTGCCTAAAATCAGCATTTAATCCAGATTTTTAACCTAAATAGGAGATATAAATTGATTGTGACCTGATTTTAGGGTTAGGAACAATAGACAAAAATTAGAGAATTAAAAAATTGAGAGAAAAAGACATCCACACTTAGGGTTTTGGAGTGAAAAAGATTAAAATTGAGTGTTTTAATCCAAAATAATCAAAGAAACCTTAAGAAAAATCTATTTAAATCATCATAAATTTAGAGGGATTAGTTTTCTATGGGCATTCTTAGACCATAATCTCACATTCAATCTCATTCGGGGTTCTGCTCAGGCTTCGGAGATCGCACACACTTTTGGTTTGTTCGTGATTGCAAGGCATTTCCCGGCATCCGAATCCATCCCTGGTGGTCTAAAACACTGGAACACAGACAAGGTATATTCTAAGCGGCCTTAAAAATCCTTTTTAATTCATTCTGGGTGCTATTTGTTTGTGTTTTTGAGTTTTTTTGCGATTTTGGAAGCGATTCCAGTTACAGCCGCTCCACCTGATGATTACAGCCGCACAGCTGTAACTTACAGTGGCACGGTGGTCACCTACAGGGGCGCGGCTTTAATCTCCAGATTACAGCCGTGCGGCTATAACCTACAGGGGCAGAAGCTCCAAATGCCCCGAATCGACTGATAACGCTTCCGTTTTAAAGTTAAATGTGTTTTTCATATTTATTATCGGTCCAATTATATCCATGTATGCTTAAATTCCCGGTTTTCTTATTTTAATTAATGGATGTGATTTCAAGTTTGGCGATTCTGAGTTTTTAGGGATTTTCGAACTTATTTCGATTCGTTTGGTTGAAGTTAGTGTGTTTCTAGAAATCCCAGATTACCTGAAATCGCTAAATTTGCAAAATGATTTTTAAAAACGAGAAAAGAAGGCTGGAACACAATTTTGGAGCATTACAGCCGCACGACTGTAAGCTACATTGGCACGGCTGTAACCTATAGTGGCGCGGCTGTAGTTGAGGCAGAATTATAGTTTTGCCCTTTTGGGCCCCAAACTTGTAATTTTGCATCTTTTTCCTATTCAAAACTGAATTTTGGTGTGTTTACATTCTTTTTGGACCCTAGATGGATGTTTAATTTAGGCCCACCCACGAACGGGACACCCGGGTCCTGGGATATCCGGCCCACTAAAGTTGGAAAATGCATGTAAATGAGCCAAATGGTTTTCAAAATTGGTTTTTCATCTATAAAACCTACAGGGCATATCAAAAAACCGTTTTCCAGGTCTAACCGGGTCGACCGGTCAGGTCGACCCGGTTACCCCCTATGCATGATCCCGTTTCCTAAAATACCCCTATTCTGTCCTATATGAGTCCTTGGTGTGATTTATTTACTTGTGCTAACCGCATTTGGATGCAGCTTTTATTTTTCTTTATTTTTTTGGATGTATTTTATAGATTAAATCGTGTATCTAGGCGATTGTACTTTTTAGATTTTCGTATATTATAGGCGGTTGTAATGGTGAGGATGAAAGCTTTTTCTTTTTTTTTGTTGTATAATTTGGCCTCTACTTTACTTTTCCCGTAATTTTACTTTTCTGCATTTTATTTTGGATTTATATTTATGTCATATGAATGAGCATTAACTAAAAATAAAAAGAAGATAAAATGAGTAGAATTAAGTGAATGCAACATTAAATTATGAAATAATAATTGAAAATAATTGAGGATTAGTAGATTTGTTGACCAAACCCTGAATCTCTGAATTAGGTACCGCGTCTACACTTGGTAGGAAGCTGTACCGAAATTTCCCAGATGAGCTGATCCTGGTGGCGACTCTGTATCTAATTTCGAAATTTAGGTTTTGAGATCTTTAAGTTCAAATTGGGATTTTCTGAAAACCTATTTTTTTTCCAAAATTCACACTTACAATTAAGTTTTCTACAAAAGGGTTTTTCCAATAAAATGAAAGATTTTCTTAAGAAAGATTAAAGACCTGTTTTCAAACCACATCTTCACATCTCAAAAAGAAAATCCCCGGTTCCTGCTTCACCACGTGTTCCGTAAAAACGTCGTTCGCTCACAGGGGTTAAGCAGGTCAGCTCGGCCAGCCGGTCTAGTTAGACCAAGAAAACGGTTTTGAAACACCCTGTAGGTTTTATGCTTGAAAAACAATTTTGGAAAACCGTTTGGCTTGGTTACATGTAAATTTTTCCGTTTAGTGGGTCTATTAACCCGGAATTCGAGGTTCCATTTGTGCGGTTTCCTAATTCCAACATGCATCTAGATCCCAAAAGCAGTAAACAAGTCAAAAACGGTTTGAATCCGAAGGCAGCATCGAGCGATGACGTCCGTACGGGTCATTCGGCGATTCTGTCTCCTTCTGGAGACTACAGTCGTACATCTATAATGAGAGCCGTGCAGCTCTTAGTTTCAGTCATGCGACTGTAGCTTCCAGAACCCAAAAATGGTTTTCTTGGTTTTAAAATGCCGATTTGCTTGATTTTAGTGGTTCCTCGAGATTTCAATAGAGTTCGGGGGTCAGCTATTGCTGGACAACGGATCCGATTCGGATCGAACAACCATAGATTCCAAAAAATAGAAACCACGAAAATCGAAAATCTCACGCTCGCACGAATATAAATCAGAAAACCAAAGTTCAATGATATACGAGTGTGTTTGGGCCAAAAAATATCATAATAGAATTGGAAAAAATGAAAAACAGGCTGTTTTCGACCGATCCGGGGTAGCTTCGGGTTTCTACCAGAAAGAACAGAGTCGTACGGCTCTCGACTAGAGCCATGTGGCTTTGTTCTTCAGAACTAGAGTTGTATGGCTGTGTTCTTGTCAAACACAGCTGTGCGGCTCTAATTAGGCAACCAGTTTTCTGAAATTTGAGAAACAGAGGAAAATGCAAGCAAAAAGCAATGTACACAGGTTTAAGGCCTCTCAGAGTTTAGCTTGATATTGTTTTGGTGTATTTAACATTGAGAATTGGATTGAAAAGTCAAAATATTCCTGAAACATCAACTGGTCCGAAAATCCGAAAACGGATCCGAAATGATCCGAAACCAATCCGGAACAATCTCAAGTAAGTGAGTATATTTTAAGAATGCTCCTTCCAATGTCTAAGTATTGATTTGAGGTCGAGTTTTTCGTTTTGGTTCCTCTTTGTTTTTGGCTTCTATCCTTCTCCTCTCTTTTTCTGAATTTTATTTTTAGTTTTTATACCTCATAATCTTTAATCATTTCATGAATTAAATGAGCTGTTTACTTTTTCTACAAATTCGGCTGCTTTTCTCGTGTTTCAGCCAAGTTGATGGCTTTGCAGAGCAACTTGATTGACCCACTAGAGCCACACGGCTCTAAAATTTAGATTCATGCAACTCTAATCTTAGAGTTATGCGACTCTAATGTTAGAGTCATGTGACTCTAACATTAGAGTCGTACGACTCTAACATTAGAGTCATATGACTCTAAGCTCCAGCCGTACGACTGTAGTTTTGCAACTATAGCTGTGTGGCTATAGACAAAGCCGGGGCTGATTTCGTAAAAAAACCAACACTCACATTAAACCCTAAAATCACCCAGGGGACCTTTCTCATGGTTTCGGATCGAGGATAGCATGGTTTTCGTAGTGTTTGATATATTTGAAGTGATATTCCGGTCATTCTCAAGTCTAATTCGTGTCTGTCTGCTCAACAAGTAATACAGGATTCTCATCATAGAGGTCGGGAAAACCCAGCATTTACAGCTGCCCCTCACGTGATCAAATTCGCTACCCGATACTAGGTTTAAAATACCTAAGGGGAATTTGAGAACGTGAATTGAAGCACCATAAACGGAAGGAAAGAAAGACATACCTAACTTGTTGAAGTGTCGTTGTTGCAATGATAATTTGTTTTGAGCCGATACTGGGTTTAGGTTACCCGAGGTGATGTTGAGGTTGAGCCTTAACCGGATTTATTTATATCTGAGGCGGTGATGGAATGAGCCTAAGTCGAATTTATTTGTATCCGAGGCAGAGGTGAAATGAGCCTGAGCCGAATTTATTTGTATCCGAGGCGATGGTGAACTAAGTTGAGTTTTGGTCCAGGGACCTGATTCGATGTCTATACAAAACAGCGGTCTTACCTGAAATGAGTTGGGTTCATGGATTTGAAATCTTGCTTGAATGGGTTTCAAGGATTTGAAATCTTGCTTAAATCGAATGAGGTTCAAGGATTTCAAATCTTGCTTGAATCGAATGAGGTTCAAGGATTAGAAATCTTACTTGAATGGTTTTCAAGGATTTGAAATCTTGCTTGAATGGGTTTCAAGGATTTGAAATCTTACTTGAATCGAATGAGGTTCAAGGATTTGAAATCTTGCTTGAATGGAAGGAGGTTCAAGGATTTGAAATCTTGCTTGAATGCATTTCAAGGATTTGAAATCTTGCTTGAATGGAATGAGGTTCAAGGATTTGAAATCTTGCTTGAATGGGTTTCAAGGATTCGAAATCTTACTTGAATGGGTTTCAAGGATTTGAAATCTTGCTTGAATTGAATGAGGTTCAAGGATTTGAAATCTTCCTTGAATCGAATGAGGTTCAAGGATTTGAAATCTTGCTTGAATGGAATGAGGTTCAAGGATTTGAAATCTAGCTTGAATGCATTTCAAGGATTTGAAATCTTGCTTGAATGGAATGAGGTTCAAGGATTTGAAATCTTGCTTGAATGGGTTTCAAGGATTTGAAATCTTACTTGAATGGGTTTCAAGGATGTGAAATCTTGCTTGAATTGAATGAAGTTCAAGGATTTGAAATCTTGCTTGAATTGAATGAGGTTCAGGGATTTGAAATCTTGCTTGAATGGGTTTCAAGGATTCAAAATCATGCTTAAACGGATTTCAAGGATTTGAAATCTTGCTTGAATGGAATTGAAATCTTGCTTGAATTGAATAAGGTTCAAGGATTTGAAATCTTGCTTGAATAGGTTTCAAGGATTCGAAATCTTGCTTGAATGGGTTTCAAGGATTTGAAATCTTGCTTAAATGGGTTTCAAGGATTTGAAATCTTACTTGAATGGGTTTCAAGGACTTGAAATCTTGCTTGAATGGAATGGGTTTCAAGGATTTGAAATCTTGCTTGAATTGAATGAGGTTCAAGGATTTGAAATCTTGCTTGAATTGGATGCGTTCAAGGATTTTTAATCTTGCTTGAATTGAATGGGTTTCAAGGATTCAAAATCTTGTTTGATGTGAATGGGGTTCAAGGATTTGAAATCTTGCTTGAATTGAATGGTGGTTGGCTTTAGGAGTGATAATTTTGAAATCAGGTTGAGAATGAGTATTTATTCCTTGATCGATAATTTTAGGAACAAAAATTTTTGCCCATTTGATCAGGAATAAATACGGCTTGTTTGCTTTGCCCTTAGCTACCTGAGATGTTGAGGTCTGGGGACGCATGGCCCTAACTTGTATCTTGAGGCCTAATGGATGCCCTAGTCTTGGATGATTTTCCACTTTGAGAGTGATCCTAATTCGGGACGGCTCGATGATGGTGTTGGGTACCTGCAATTAGATTGGTCGTGATGCATGTATACATGTGTGTGTATGTGTGTTTTGAATGTTTTTATGTGCATGTTTCAATGTGTGCATGAGCGAATGGACTCTAGAAGATGCATTTCAAACTATTTGCTCAATCTTGATATTCTATGTTCTTACTAGGGAGACCGTGTCGTGCCTCTAACTAGGGGAAGTACATCACGCCTATGATTGACTCTAGCTAGGGAGATTATATTCTTTATGTGATGTGGCTCTTGCACCTCTGTTAGGGATATGCGAATAACTGTTGGGGAAGTCTAATGACTACTGGGGAGAACGTGGTGACATTCTTTGCGACTGTTCCACTGGGGAATAGTGCAGAGGATCCTACTGGAGAAAAGTGGAAGGGCTCCTGCTAGGGAATAGTGGAAGGGTTCCACCTTTCTGCCCCTAGGAATAGTGAATATGGGAGTGCTCTAAATTTTGCCTGAACTGCCCGATGTGGGTTCTCAGCTCCGTGAGCTGCTCTAACTTTTGCCCGAGACGCCTTTTCGGTTTTCACCTCAGCGAGCCTCTTTTGAAGGTGCTATAACTTTTGCCTCAACTGCCCAATGCAGGTTTTCAGCTTAGCGAGCTGCTCTAATTTTTGCCAGAGGCACCTTTTCGGTTTTCACCTCAGCGAGCTTTTTTTTTTTTGAGTGAGATGCAGGTAAGCGGAAAATGTGCACAGCCATATATGATGCGTAATGTGAATTGAATCTCAAGTAGACTTGGGACATTTAAATGAACGGAGCAAGGCATTCATTCATTCATTCATTAATAATGTTTTAGCATAATTCACATCACATATGAAATGAAGTGACCGACCCCACTAATGCGACCAGTCGGTCCTTACAGATTTTCCCACTGGTGGTGCTCACCTCACCGTCCTAATTTTTGCATGGACGGCCTTTTCGGTTTTCAATCCACCGGACTTCTTTATTATTCTCTCTCTTTTTTTGTTTAAGCCCATCCTGGTTGATAGGGTCGGCAACTTAGCCTCTCTTCTCCCTGGTAGAACTGTTTCCACCCTGTGGGTTGATGATCACGGCGCCTCCTTGGTGAGTGCTCTGATGCGAGTCCAGTGTCTTTGCAAAGCAAATAGTGACATGCCAATCCACTTTTGATAAAATTCCCTTGATAGACTTGTTGGCTGCTTCCATCACCCCATTGGTTTGTGGGTGGTGTGGAGCTAACGAGTGATTCCCCACCCCTTTTATTCTGGAACAAATGTACCGTTGCTCCTTGAAACCATAGTATCCTCTTGGTCATGATGGGACGCAGAATTCTGCATCATGCAGATGTCTTCTTCTTCCTAAATTTAGGCGCACGTTTTTTCTTAAGGCTATGTCACTCGTACACGACTCCGTCTTCATCCACTTTGGGCGGTCGATGGTCACGACTATGAACTGATGTCTGTTTTCTGTGAGTAGTCCAATTTTTCTGGCGACGTCAGTTTCTCCTGTCGTGGTCTCCCCTCTTTGTTTGGTCTGGGTCCATGGAGTTTCTACTCAGCTGATTTTGCCCTTAAATCCTTTGGAGTCTAGTGTTTAGTAACTTCTCTGTAAACCCCAGACATATCGTAGTAGGATCAGGTGAAGCCTGTTACACACTTTTGGGTTCTTTTGCAATTTTCTTTTCTCTTATCAGGTGTGAGGTCCTTTAAGATGGATACCATTTTTGGGTCATCATCTGTCTTTAAATTCATTTTATGCAATGATGTGTCATGTATGCTAAAGACATTAAATGAATGTTTGTATGTATGCATAGTGTTCCATCCAGAAAAATATTGCACAAGTAATTGAAATCCAATTGCATTACATTAAACGCCTTGTGGGCTAAATTGTTCACAAAATAGGATAGAATACAAAAGTAAATACATCAAAATAATTGTTGTCCTTCACATGCGGAGGGTCTTCTCCTGCTGCTACATCATTAGCTTCAATAGCTTGAACACCCAGATTAGTCAAAGCTAGGCAAGGGATTGTTCTGAACACTGGTGTAAGCGCCGGAATTTTCTATACTTAAAAAAAAAAAAAAGAAGAAGAAGAGAGTCGTACGACTATTGCTACAGTCGTACGACTGTAATGTCGGGCAGACTGCAGAGGCCCATACCTCTGCAGCAGAAATGGAAGAAAAAAGAGGGAGGAGCATTAATTGCTCGGGTTTGGCAGCAAGCAAGCAGGAAAAGAAGTGATAAAAAGGAGAAAAAGAAGAGAGAGGGGAGATTTCTGGTGAAAGAAAAACTTAGAGAGAGAAAGAGAAGAGAGAGAAAAAGAAAACCACAAAAAAAAAACTCACTTTTCTTCCTCTTTGATTTTCTTCAATTCTCGAAATTAAGCCTAAAATTTGTTAGAAATCTCTAGGTTGATCACTTAACTACACAACTAAATCAAGAACTTGGACTTAAACAATCAGAATCCCTTGCAAATTTGGATTTTTGGACTCAAACTCCCAACTTCCATTCCAAAGGAAAAAGTGCGAATTCGTTGGGATTGGAGCGACGCCAGGGGTCAAAACGACTTGGAATAGCTTCTAAAAAGGTAGTCACTTCCTTTCCTTACACTTTTCCTCGCTTTCTGGGTGTTTGAAGTGAATTTTTGTGCGTTTTTGCTGCAGTTTCGTATTTCTGTTCCTGGAAACTAAGAACAGTCGTACGACTGTTCTTAGCTTTCATGAACAGTCGTACGACTGTATATACAGTCGTACGACTGTTCTTAGTTTCCAGCCAATTTTTCTTCAGTTTTGGTCCAAAATGAATTTTTGTTGAAATTTTGATCCTGAATTGATCACAGTCGCACGACTGTAAACTACAGTCGTACAACTGTAATCATTATTTCAGAATCAGAATTTCAGTCTCATCCCAAAAAATTAGAAAATCCCGAAAATCGTCAAAATGAATTTTGTTATGTGCATCACGACCGTAGATTTAATTTTCAGTAAATTCGCATTTAGAACAATTCAACGACGGAGACCCAGTTCTCCCGAAAACCGGCCCACTTAATGTATGAAAAATGCATGTAAACCGGCAAAATCGTTTTCAAATGATTTTTCCCACAAAACCAAAAATACAGGAACGTTTCAAAATGTTTTCCAGGTCTAACCAGGCCGGCTAGTCGAGCCAACCCGGTTATCCCCCTAAATGCATGCCCCCAATTCTTAATCTCCCAATTCTGTCTATTTGAGTCCAACTTGTGGCGTGCCGTATATATTGTGCTAACCCTCTGTTTTGCAGGTTTTAATTTCTTTTTATTTTTATTTTTATTTTTATTGTATTTTAATAGATTAAATCGTGTATTTAGGCGGTTGTAATTCTTTTTAGATTTTCGTGTATCCTAGGCGAATGTACAAGTGAGGCGAGTGTTTTTTTTATTTTCCTATTCGATTTGGTTGTAAGCCAATTAATATTTATTTCTTTTTGTTTTTGTACTATATATTTTGTATGCGCGCTGCATGTCTATTCACTTCAATAAAATTGATTGTAGATTTTGAAATACCATTTGAGAATATTGACAATATTTATTTTAATTAGACACGAAATAAGGGACTTGTCCGGACCCGAATCTCTGGATAGTGTAGCGGCCGTTCGTCCGGTTCAGCTACATAAGAATTTCCCGGTTGTGCTGAGCCGGGTGGCGACTCCTACAACATCCATCGAGACTTAGGTCTCGATTCTTTTATGCGTTAATTCTATTCATTTTCCAAAACGCGGATTTCCATTATAAAAACCCCACACGAGGGAGGGATCCGCCCGAGATCGAGGCGTCCCATCCCGAAAGGGAGTCCCGCGTCCCGTCGAAAACACGTCGTCCGCTCACAACTGGGCTTTAAAGGTGGTTCCACAATCTTTCCTTCAGAGATCAATTATCGGATAGCTCTTATTAATTGCGTGCAGTAATTCTTATGGTGCCCCATTGTCACGTGATGCGAATAGAAATTACCCTTGTCTGTCTTGGCCAGGTTTTCAAATGGCTTCAGAGAATTCAATAGACTGACGTTCCTACATTTCGCAAAAATCTTGGCCAAGGAAAGAGTCCAGGGGGATAGGCCTCGATTTTGTGAATTTCCATCTTGGCCACCTCGTTGCTAGGACACAACGGCAACTTCAGTTGGCTTATCTTTCGAGAATTGCCCACTTTTGCTTATAGAGCCGAAACCAGATGCGCTACCTGATCCAGTTACAGTCACTAATTGATAACCAGAGCTATACCCGGAGCCTCTGCTACCCTTGTGGCTTGCTGCCTTTTCTTCTTCAACTCTCTCAATTTTCATGGCCATACTATAGACCTCGCTGAGTTCACTGAAGGTGTGGAATTTCATGTTGTTACTGTAGACGTCTCTACTGCCATTAATCAGCTTTTGGATCAATTCATCCTCATCAGGGTGATTCTTCAACAGGATCATCTTATTCATCCACCTTTGATAATATTCACCAAATGAATCATTAGGCTTCTGCTTGACCCTTTCCAAGTCATACAGCTCACCTGGATTTTAGTGTTGAAGCTGTAATATTTAATAAAAGCCGCTGACAAGGCTTCCCAGTCTGATTGCACATCCTTCGATAATGAACTGTAGCAGGATAACGCTCCCCCTTCAAGGGTGGTCGGGAAGAAATTAATCAGCTGTCGCTTCGTGGCCCATGCTGTCAACATTATTCGGGCATACAGATTCACATAGGCTTCCGGCAATCCAATCCCCTTGTAGGAAGGGGTCTTCGGCACTTGAAACCCAACTGGGAAAGTCTCAATGCCCTTGTCTATCATCGCGTCCACATTCACACCCCTCTTGGAGCCTAGGCTAATATTGGCCCCTTTCTTCAGCTCGGTGACCACTTCATCCAACTCTAAGTAATTTGCTTTTATTTTCTATTCCACGGCTGTCTCAATCTCTTACAGCTTCTCTACACTAGCTGAAACATCAGCCCCATGCTGAGATGATTCACACTCTTTTTCTTTTCCCGCCCCACTAGTTCTGATTTCCCCACTTTCTCTTACAACGGCCCGCATTTCTTCTTTCAGCATGTCATGGAAATCCTGAGATCTCAGGAAATCCTTCAGGGCATCCGCAAGACTTGGATTTTGGTTTGCCATTTCCACTTCCTCCCCAGACTCAAACTCACTTTATGTTTCTACTGTCCTTTGTTCCTCAATAGCCCTGGAAGTCTGAGATCTTGTCCTCCGTCGATCCTGCTTACTTAGTGAACTGTCTGTGTGGAGCTTTGGTCTTATGTATTGTCCTACACCACACGTGGAGAGTTAGGGATGGTGAATGAATGAAGTGATGACGTGAAGTATGATGCTCGGATGATGCTTTATTAATGGAAATGAAAATGAGGATGAATTTTGTGTTTTGATCTACTTTATTTCAGATGTCCAAGAGTGCCCAATGCCATGCAAAAATAGTGCAAAAAGGTCTCGTGTGAGCCGTCACACGGACAGAGGTTCGACACCTTTACGGCATCTAATGAATTGTCATGAAATGGTCGCGCGCATGCCGACACACGAGCAAAGTTTTGATGCTTCATAGGTCATTGAGATGACATGAAATGGTTGCATGAGGACCATCCCATAGACGGAGTTCTGATGCTTTTGAGGCAAGTGATATGAGATGATGTTATAGAAAAAGTCACCTGTAACTCGGAACACGGACAGAGGTTCAGCGTTCGTGGAACACCTTGTATGATTTGGTAATGTTATGAAATGTCTCTATATGTGTACTAATTCGACACTCAGGGTGCACCTCGAATGATTTCACAATGTCATGAAATGACCTGATGTGGACCATGATGTGCAAGCAGGACTTCGGCGTCACCGAGACACCTATGATGAATGAGTATGATGCCATGTAATGACACCGCGTGAACCGCCACATGGAAATAGACCTAGGACCATTGTGGTTTTATATTGAATGACATGGCATAGTGAAATGGCCGAGTGCAATCCGGTGTAGGGGTAGAACACGAGTACTTTTGGGATACCCGATATGTTATGGAATGAAATGATCGTGAAGGGCGCACTTGGAACATCCTTTATTATGTGAAATGAAATGACATGAATGTGTATGTAACACAAAATGCAAATGGTTGCACAAAAAACACGGTTAGGATGCATGACATATGGGATGATGTCGTGTATGCTTCGTGCAAATGTCAACACACGTATGTAATGTCATGGCTGTAAAAGAAATGTTCTTACACATGAAAATAAGATGCAAGTGGCTACACAAAAAATGTGGGTTAGTTATCAACAAATGCTTTGCGTGTAACATGTCATGTTCGGGGGAAATGTTGATGATTGTATGTCATGAGGGGATGAGAAACACGTAGCATATAGCATGTGAAGCTTATTCCTCTAACCTTATTCCTCTAATCCCGGTCAATTTTTTGGAAAATTCTAACCGAGTCCTAGGAGGGGTTCACTTCGATCATCAACTGGGGATGATGAAGGCGTAATTGTAACATTCATTCGATTTATTTTGGTATCCTAAGGGAATCCAACTAAGGTTGCCTGCATGAGTTCGGTCCAAGTTGGGATAAAATCAAGGCCCCCTAGCAAAATATACTCCTCACTTCTCCCCACTCAAGGGTCTGAATGAAGGGGTTCGTATGAGGCTATAGGCGGTGTTTCGTATCCGTGCCCCTAAGACCATGAGGAACATAGGCGACACTTCAACAATTCACTGGGCTAAAAATTGGATACTTAACCTAATTCAAAGATGTCTAACTAAAATGCAAGATAAAATACCATGCAAGAATCATCCACCTTATTTTGATTAGACATTTTTCAGGGCTTGTCAAATTCTTTTAAGTTTTGAGAAAACTTTGGTAAGAAATCCCCAGCGGAGTCGCCACTGTGAGCGGACGACATTTTTAACCTCTCTAAGTAGGGAGCCTCGATATCGGGCAGCCCTCCCTCACGGGGGTTTTTGGAATGAAAATTTTGGTTTTGGAAAATTAAGTTATTTCGTAAAAGAACCGAGACTTCAATCTCGGTAAAGAGTGTAAGAGTCGCCACCCGGCTCAGCTCAACCGGGAAATTACAGCGTAGCTGAACCGGACGAGGGCCGCTACACTTTCCAGAGATCTAGGTCTGGACAAGTCCCTTATTTCATGTCTAATCAAAATAAATTTGGCCAATGTTCATTGATAGCATTTTATATTTCTAAAGTTATTTTTATTGATCTGATCATGGAGCGCACACGCAAATAAAAAGCAGTAAATAAATAAGTTATTACAACCTGATCGAATAAAAATAAAACTCTCATCCTCACATTACAAGCACCTAGAATACATGATTATCTAGAAAATTACAGTCGCCTAAAATACACGAATTGAATTATTAATTACATTAAAAATGAAAATAAAAAGAAACTAAAAGCTGCAAAATAGACGGTTAGCACAATTTATAGTACACCATAAATAGGAATCAAATTAGAAAGAATTGGGAAGTTTTTAGGAACGAGGGCATGCATTTGGGGGGTAACTAGGTCTGCTCAGCCGGTCGGTCCGGTTAGACCTGGAAAACGGTTTTGAAATGCCCTATAGGATTTATGCTTGAAAAACAATTTTGGAAAACCATTTGGCTTGGTTACATGCAAATTTTTCCGTTTAGTGGGTCTGTTATCCTGGAACTCGGGGTTCCGTTCGTGTAGGTTTCCTAATTCCAACATGCATCTAGGGCCTAAAACCAGTAAACACGCCAAAAACGGTTTAAATCCGAAGGTAGCATCGCGCGATGATGTTCGTACGGGCCATTCCGTGATTCTGTCTCCTTCTAAAGACTACAGTCGTACGACTGTAATTAGAGCCGTGTGGCTCTTATTTACAGTCATACGACTGTAATTAGAGCCGTGCGGCTCTTAGTTACAGTTGTGCAACTGTAGCTTCCAGAACCCGAAAATGGTTTTCTTGTTTTTAAAATGCCGATTCGCTCGATTTCAGTGGTTCCTTGAGATTTCTATAGAGTCCGAGGGTCCGCTATTGCTGGACAACAGATCTGATTCGGATCGAACAACCCTAGATTCCAAAAAATCGACACCATAAAAATCAAAAATCTCATGCTCGCACGAATATAAATCCGAAAACCAAAGTTTGATGATGTACGGGTGTGTTTGGGCCGAAAAATATCATAATAGAATTGGAAAAAATGGAAGACAGGTTATTTTCGGCCGATCCGGGGTAGTTTCGGGTTTCTACCCAAAAGAACAGAGCCGTGCAGCTCTAGATTAGAAATGTGCGGCTCTATTCTTTAGAACTAGAGCCGTGCGGCTGTGTTTTTATCAAACACAGTCGTGCGAGTAAAGGTTAAGAATGCTCCTTCCAATGTCTAAGTATTGATTTGAGGTTGAGTTTTTGGTTTTGGTTCCTCTTTGTTTTCGGCTTCTATCCTTCTCCTCTCTTTTTCTGATTTTTATTTTTAGTTTTTATACCTCATAATCTTTAATCATTTCACGAATTAAGTGAGCCGTTTACTTTTTCTACGAATTCGGCCGCTTTTCTCGTGTTTCAACCATGTTGATGGCTTTGCAGAGCAACTTGATTAACCCACTATAGCCGTATGGCTCTAAAATTTGGAGTCGTACGACTCTAAACTATAGCTGTACGGCTGTATTTTTACAACTACAGCAGTGCGGCTATAGACAGAGCCGGGGCCGATTCCGCAAAAAAACCAACGCTCACCCTAAACCCTAAAATCACCTTGGGGACCTTTCTCATGGTTTCGGATTGAGGATAGCTTGGTTTTCAGAGCGTTTGAGATATTCGAGGTGACATTCAGGTCATTCTCAAGTCCGATTCGTGTTTGTCTGCTCAACAGTTAATACATGAATTCTCATTATAGAAGTCGGGAAAACTCGGCGCTTACACGGGCACTGTTCATTATAGCCACATGGCTGTAACCATTATAGTCGTATGACTATAAATTACAGTCGCATGACTATAATATAGCCGCATGACTGTAGTGATGGGCAGAAGGTAGAATCACGGGACGACCCGCACGGACATCGTCGCGTGATGCTGTCTTCAGAATCAAACATGTTTACTATTCTCAGATGATAGATGAATGTTTGGAATTAGGAACCCCCACGAACAGAATCCCGAGTTCTGGGTTAACTGACACTAAACCAGAGGAATTTATAGATAATTGAGCCAAACCGTTTTCCAAAACCGTTTTCAAGCATAAAAAACGTACAGGGCATTTCTAAAACTGTTTTCCCGGTCTAACCGAGTAAGTCGCTTGGACTTCTCGGTTATCCCCTAAATGCATGCTCCCACTTCCTAAAATCCCCGTTCTGTCTTGTATGAGTCCTATATGTGTTTGGGATATATCTGTGCTAACCATTTGTTTTACAGCTTTTATTTTTCTTTATTTTTATTTTGGATGTATTTCATAGATTAATCGGGTATTCTTGGCGATTGTACTTTTTAGATCCTCGTGTATCTAGGCGATTGTAATGGTGAGGATGAGAGCTTTTTTCCTTTTTCTAGGTTGTAATAAGGCCTTTATTTCTTTTTGGTTTATTTTTTGGATGTATGGTTTATATTTCCACACTATAATTTTATGTACTTTATTCCTATCATCTGATTGAGCATGGGCTAGGCGTAACGATTAAATTGGGTAGAGAAAGATAATAAGTGAGCAAACTATTGTCATATGTACTTATAAATGAATACAACCTTGAGGTTGAATAGGTAAATTGCCCAAACCCTAAATCTCTGGATTAGGTATAGTAGTCTACGCTCAGTAGGGAGCTGTACCGGAATTTCCCAGATGAGCTGATCCGGGTGGCCACTCTATCACTGATCTTGAAATTTAAGTTTCGAGGCCTTTAAGTAATAAAATGGGAAAAGGTTTTCTACAAAAGGATTTCCAAAAAGAATCAATGGTTTTCCTAGATCATCAAACCCCGCTTTCAAACACTAAACCTTTTCTACTTCTCTTTTTTCCCCGATCACTTCGCCGGGTTCCACCCAAAAGGTCGTTCGCTCACAACTGAATTCTAGTTTCAAAAAGGAAGAAGAAGAATATTTTCTATTTATACCTAAAATAGAATTAGGTTAAAATTAAATTAGAATAAAATCCATTTCATTTCATTAAAATCCCAACCAGGCCTCACGCCCCTTTACTCCAAAAGAATCATCCGCTCACAGTAGTGACTCTGCTAGGGACTTTGTTTTTAAAATTAATTTGACAAACACTAAAAATTTTAATTCACAATATTTTAATTTTTTTTTATCTCAATGCCTTTTTATTGCATATCACTTAGAAACACTTTCTACATACTTTTTGAGGTACCTTCTTAACCCTGATGTACTATTGAAGTCGTCACCTAAGTAGTGCCAAGTCTTAAGGGTACGAACAGAGTACATCACTTATAGCCTACCTCTTCATTTGTACCCTTGAGTGGGGAGAAGTGATGAGTATATTCTTATGAGCGGATGACCTTTTTCGAAAACAAAAATGGGACGCGGCGAAGCGAACCGGGGAAAATGTTTCCGTTTGATTTTGTTTTGGTTTGTGGAAACACGGGTTTTGTTTATCTTGAATTAGGAAAACCATTGAATTGATTTGGAAATTCCTTTGTAGAAAACATTTTCCCGTTTTAACTTAAAGACCTCGAAAATTAAATCCCGAGATCAGTGACAGAGTCTGTGAGCGGAAGACCTTTTTTGAAAAGAAACGGGAAAAGGAACACGGCGAAGCGAACTAAGGAAAAACGTTTTCGTTCGTTTTGATTTTGGAAAATGGGTTTTGTTTATCTTGAGTTAGGAAAACCATGGATTTGATTTGGAAATTCCTTTGTAGAAAACATTTTCCCGTTTTAACTTAAAGACCTCGAAACTTAAATCCTGAAATCAGTGACAGAGTCGCACCCGGATCAGCTCGTCTGGGAAATTCCGGTACAGCTTCCTACCGAGGGTAGACTACTGTACCTAATCCAGAGATTTAGGGTTCGGGCAAGTGACTTACTTAACCTCTAGCTTGCTTTCACTTTACAATTTATATTATCATATTTAATTTGCTTTATTATCTTTCTCTAACCCCAATTTATGTTTATTTTAATCAGCCGATGTTAAAGCGAAATGCAGAAAATAAATTGTAGAAAAATAAAGCATACATCCAAAAATATACAAGAAAATAATAGAGGTCGATTATACAACCCAGTCGAATAAAAGATAAAAACCCTCGTCCTTACATTACAATCGCCTAAGTACACGAGGATCTAAAAATTACAACCCCCTAAAAATACACGAAATAATCTATTAATTACACTGAAAATAAAAATAAAAATAAAAGCTGCAAAACAAATTGGTTAGCACAATTTATATTGCACACACGGATAGGACTCAAATAGGAAAGAATTGGGAACTTAGGAAACGGGGGCAGGCATTTAGGGGGTCACCAGGTTGACCCGAACGGTCCGACCGGTTAGGCCTGGAAAACGGCTTTGAAATGCCTTGTAATTTTTGTGCAGAAAAAATCATTTTTGGAAAACAATTGGCCCGGTTACATGCAAATTTCCATTTTTAGTGGGTCTGTTATTCCGGAATCCAGGGTTCCATTCGTGCGGGTTCTTAAATACACAATCCATTTAGGGTCCAAAAGCAATAAACACACCAAAAACAATTGTGAAAATACTGTTTTGCTCGTTTTCAATATTTTTTGGGGATTTTATAGGGTTTGGGTGTCTGCTAATGTTGGACTACAGATCCGATTCGGATAAAATAACCCCAAAACTCAGAAAATAAAACACCAAAAAAACCAAAAACCCTAATATCCGTACGTACATAAATCTGAAAACCAAAATTTTGTAACATACAGATGGATTTGGGCTAAAATCGATCACAACAGATTGTGCAAAATGGAAAACAGACTATTTTTGGCCTATCAGGGACAAATCAGGGATCTATCCCTGCAGAATAGAGCCGGGCAGCTCTGGGTACCAAAGCCGCCCATCTCTGTTCATCATGAACACACTTGTGCAGCTGTGTTCATGAAGAACACAGCCGCCTGGCTCTATTCGGGTAAGCCTGGTTCTGAAAATTGCAAAAATGAAGAAAATGTTGGGAATTAATCGCATAAAATAAATACGCAGCGGAAAGAAAAACGGATTAATCCCCGCCAAGGATCCATGTACATTGCATTGAATTGGAAGAAGGGTTAAAGAATTACCTCTTAATTTTGCAGGATTGGATACAGGAACCAAAACAGATTCCCTCTACAGTTGATCCACACCGAGCAATTGACTCACCGCGTGCTAGCGCCGGGATCGTAGAACAGTTCTTCGAATGAGAAGGTGAAAAATTGATATTTTTCACTTTTTTGCCAAAGCAAATTTCGGCTATTTGATGGAGATAATGGGGCTGCTCCCCTTTTCCTTTTTTCGTCCAACCACATTTGTTTCTAGGGTTTTTTTTTTTTTATTATTAACTTATAATTGTAATTAAATACTATATTTAATTATAATTATAAATTAGCCCCCATAAGTTTTATTAATTCTCAATTAATATTAAACTTAGTCAATTCTCCATCATATACACATATGTATGTAAAATTAATTATATCTCCATATAATATAATTAGCATACTTTATGCTATATTAATCTTATTAATATTTACATACATACATACATATATATATATACACATATACGTAAATGTATATTATAATTAATTATGTCACCATATAATATAATTATAATATACATATATATATATATATATAGCATACTTTATGCCATAAATATATTAATCTTATTAATATGTTCATGTGTATATACATATACATGTAAATATATATCTTTATATATATTTAATTTCTCATCAATAATAAATCATTATCTCATAATGATTTATCCCCGAATTAAGTGAATCTCATTTTGCTCTTTGTGTGTGACCCCGTAGGATCATATAAATTGGCAATGAGGAAATTACCATAATGCCCTCATAAGTCATAAGCGGACTCTAGCAAGCCATTATAACTACCCAATTCATATGATTGGTATAATCCAATAAACCTACTTATAGAATGTGTCATATTCCCTTTTGTCTCTTGATATCATGATTAATTATAAGACATGGTACACTTGTCAATCTTATATAAATTAATCATATGCTTTCTCGATCTCAAAGTAAACTGTTTAGACAAATCAATTGATACTCTATCAATTATTTGAGCACGGCCATGCATTTAACAGTCTTACTTATCGAGGGGACCAGTGATATCGCTCTCTTGATAGAGAGGGACAAAATCCCATATCTGTCACTCACATCCCAAGGCATGAGTCATATCGTACCCAATCACAGCCTTTATAACTACTCTGTTACAAGCAGCGTTTGACTGCATCAAAGCACAACATGAATTCATCCCGGAATCCATGGTGACCTCAGGTCAAAGGAATCAGCTAATGACACTACTATAATCAAGATCAGTTGTGACACATAACCATGAACTTGATCTCATAGTGGGTCTCCAGTAACATGTTCTCTAACATATTACCCGTGAGTATAATCTGTATCTGTATACACTATATTCATCTTATGAATATCCATTATCACTCACACTAGTCTTAGTTTGTTATTATTCCCATAATAACAATCGACTAGGGATATTTAGAATAACACGATTTATTCATGGATACTTATCATAAATGCTAACATACAAACATAAATGATAATATTAATCTACACTAGATTAATCTTAGAAGTCAAATTACATAATCCAATATTGGCCTTAGGGCACAATCTCCAACAATCTCCCACTTGCACTATGGCCAATCATACATGTATCTTATACCCATTGACCTACATGACTTTCATGTATTCACTTGTGCAGGAGTCTTTGTCAGTGAATTATTAATTTTCGCTTCCGTTGTTACTTTACACATTTTCACTCTCTCTTTAGAGACAGCCTCTCTAAATTAGTGAAAAAAACGCCTAAGTATATGCTTGTGTCATACAAGGTTCTTACGCATTGAACTATTGTCCCTACAATAGTCTCACAGGATAAGCAATGCTTAGAACAAAACACAACATTTTGTGATGAACTTCTTCATCCAAAATTTCCTTTACATCATATGTAACAATATACTTTGACTACTATTATAGATATTTAGCTATATCGTTTTATTTTGAACCTTTCAAAATCATAACATCTCTTTTTAAGAGAATACTAGATCTCGACTGATATATTGCAACTAATTGCAATCAGTTGTATATGTGCAACTATTTACACAGTTAACATAAGCAAACTTCTTTTAAGTCTTTCTCATTGAACGCTTTCAATGCTTTGACTTAAAACAAAACATTCTTTTAGATCTATCTATATAGATTCTAATTTCAAGAATATAGGCAGCCTTGCTTAAACATTAATTGAAATTACTTTCTTAGCCAAGATTTTACTTCTTGCAAGGTAAGAATGTTATTTCAAACAAGCAATATGTCATCCACATATAGCATTAGGATGCCGATATGCTCCCACTGATCCTTTTGAAACACAAGATTCATCATCCTTTTGATAAAATCAAACCATTTGATTTCTTTATCAAAACTATGACTCCAACTATTTGATGCATGTTTCGATCCTTATAAGAATCTTTGAAACTTGCATACGCTACTTGAATTCTTTGAATGCTCAAAACTTTGGGTTGTGTCACGTACACACCCTCAATCATGTTTTCACGTAGAAAACAGATTTTGATATCCATTTGCCATATTTTATAATCATATTATGCGGATATGGCAACAAGAACTCAATATGACTTGATCATGATTAATGGCGAAAGAGGATTTTATCATAGTCCGTACTATGAATTTGCTCGTATCCTCACAGTCACTACTATGAATTTGTTTATAATCCCTTTTGTCACTAGTCGTGCTTTATAAGTTTGAAGATCACCATCCATGTCGGTTTTCAATTTGAAAACTCACTTGCAACCATTGCATATGCATCTTCTAAAAGATTTATCAAAGTCTATACTTTGACTGTCACACATGGACTTATCTTCAAGCTTTGTAGCATCAAGTCACTTATTAGATTCATAATCTAACATTGCTTCTTCATAAAAGAAGACTTACTTCAATCTAGTAAAATTACATCATGACTTTGAGAAATCCATATCTCTCCTATTCATGTCGTATTCTACTAGACTTTCATTGGACTTGTGTAATTTCAACAATGATCATGAAACCATTTCCATGTTCCTCTTCAACGTTAATGTCACTTTGTGAATTACGAGTTTTATAGGTGTACTTTACTCCCACTAACTCTTCTAGAAATTAACTCCCTCTTCAAGGGGAAACCATTTCTAGCTACAACTACTCTGTATCCCAAAAAAAAAAAAAAAAAAAAACACAGGAGTAACAACTCCTACTTTCCTTTTGAGTAATCCACAATACGACATTTAAATTTAGGTGCCAACTTATTCGAAATAAGCTTTACAGCCCTAAACTTATTCAATGAAACAACTTGGGTCTCTTACCCAACCATATCTCATATGTTGATTCATGAATTGTTTTAGACGGAACAATATACACAGCTGCTTTAATGGCATATTCTCGAGAAAACGATGATCAACTTGACTTCATCATAGATTGAACTATATCTGTATAGAGTTCGACTACTCCCTTTTCGACACAACTTCCTTTGTGGCGTAATTGGAGGAGTTAATTGTGAGACAGTCCCACAATCTCTAAGATGATTGTCAAAATCTTGACTCAAGTGTTCACCACTTGGATCATATCTAAGTGACTTTACTATCATGTCAAGATACTTCATACTCCTTTTACAAGCTTTTGAACACTTCAAAAGTTCCAAACTCGTGTTTCATTTGATACTCTTATCTAGTGAAAAGTTCCATAAAGGTAATGAAGTATTAAAACCTTCTTTAGTAGTTGATTTATAATTCATATACATCCACATGTATAATGCTTAATAAATCGATTATTCTTTAACTACTTTTAGCAAAGAACCACTTTTGTCATCTTTTATAATAAACAACATTCGCATGATTCAAGATGATTCATAATCTCATGAATCCAAAAGTCCATTCTTATGGAGTTTCAAAATGCGACTTTGCTTATGTCTCCAAGACGACACTGCCAAAATAGGTTGAATCAAACCGTTTGATTCGATCCTTACAGTATTTATGTTACGGATGGGCTCCACATATAAAGACAATTATGTAAATCTGTATTTCATAATCATGTCTTTATTAAGTTTATAATTCACAATTATAAAATAAACAACATTTGTTCACTCAAAACAACGAGCCCAATAGGCAACAAGAGTTCATAACTTACATGTAAAAGTTCATAACCTTTAACCAAAGTTCATAACTTTTATGTAAAAGTTCACAACTTTTACTTAGAAGTTCATAACTTTCATGTAAAAGTTCATAACTTTTAACCAGAAGTTCATAACTTCCAAGTAACAACCTTTGCTACTCTTGCCTATTCGTATTCTACCTTTCACCTTCATAAGGTTTCTACTTAAGTTGAGATTCTTCATATTCTACTAATATGAAATCCACCACGGTATCTAATACCTTTGATATAGAAACAAAAGTAGAATAATTAATAAATACTTAAGGTAGCAGTCTTACTGCCTTTCATCTTCTCATAGTTCTCCAAACAAAGTTTGCTATTTTCATTCTAATGAACGATTCATTCTAGAAATGGCAACATCCTTCTTTTGGAGATCTCTCTATGCCAACAGCTTTTGTCTTTAAAACATGTTTCACCCGAACCTTTCGGTCTTTATGCTTTTCGACCTTCCTTTTATCCTTTTCCTTTTGAACCTTAAGCACACAATTCGAGGCGGGCTTATCCTTTATGGATAACTTAACATTCTTTTGCATCCTATGCAACTAATTCACAATTTTCTCCATGTCATTCAAATGATAGTTCATCACCAATGACTATCAATTAATGAATTCAAGATCACATCTTAATGCCTTTTTGGAGGCCAATGAGAAAATGTTGCCTCAAACACTTATCTTTTCTTGCTCACTAACTGATGGAACATTTCCATTTGTGATGTATCATATATCTCAAGTAAAACTTCCACGTACGGAAGAATTGGTGGCAAGTGTAAGATAACAAAATTTAACAGAGTCCCTTCGATGCTTCAAGTAAGCATCTTTTATACTCGTGTTACAATTGCTAGTGGTTCATTGGGCAAAAGGATTATTGAGAACATATGATTCCTTTTGATTTGAGAACAATTCTCAATGTTTAATAACAATCGAGATCAAGGTAATAGCAATTATAACTATAATAAAGCGTGTAAAGATTTTAGTTAAATGCTCCCACTTAAATTATAAAACCCTTTAAAATATTTAAGTGGGTGAAGATCCAAAATCCATACTTAACCATAGCACTGCTTTGGCATGTCCCTATGATTAAATATAATTTCGGTAGGCAAAGACTCAAAATCATGCTTTAAACCATTTAAACATATTTTGGATGTGCACTTCTTTGCCAATTGCATCATTATGCAACTCTTATAATTTATGAGATGTATGATATCATATATCATATTTAATTGTATGTTACTCATCTCATCTTTGCCTCGGGCTCAAACACCATTTTGATTAACCCTTTGTTAAACCAATTACAACACAATGAGAATCACCATTTCTCATATTATCGCTTCGCTAAGGTCACAACATGCGTACCCGCTTTGGCGTGGCTACCATGATGCGAACATAGTACTTGACTAGTGTTATACGTAATTGGGTGGCAAATATAAACTTCATAAGTTTATTTAGGGTTTGTTAAATCCTGTGATTTTAATTGTATCATATACAATTCATGGCATTAATATTAAACATACTCTTGTTAATACTAATTAGCATGGCATCCTATGTCATACATATGTTAAGCATGCAATCTAGCATGGCATCACATGGCATCTAAAAGAAACAAAGCATGCATTTACATATATATATTAACATTTTGCATCACATGCAAAATAATTTCTAACATGCATCAATATTTATTAACATGGCATCTTATGGCATAAAATAAATACAACATGCATAAGACTCAAAACCGTGTTATGGTATGGTTTTATCTATATTGATTTTCATAGGCCAATATGAAAATCAACAGGTCATTTCCTAGGTGGTTGTAACCATCGCATGGTCACAGCAAAGCCGCATCCCTTGGATCCGTCCTCACGTCTTTGTTCCTTGGCACCATCTCATGGATTTACATACTTTACAAAATTGTATCCTATACAATTTTCTAGTAAATAAAATTTACATATTATAAATTGCATCCTATACAATTTATCTAGTAAAATTAAAATTAAAATTTACATAAATACAAACGACTCGCAGGTCGTATTTATATAAAACCATAATAAATAAAATAAAGCATCCACGGGGTCCAAAACCATACCATAACACCATGCATAAAATTATCAACAATAATTTTATATCTAAAATTATTTAGGGTTCAAAGTGGTAAAATACAATCACATTGTATTTAGAATTAATTAATTTGGAAAAATTCGTAAATATGCAGAAACAATTTTCCACACTTAAAACGAAAAAAGGGGTAAAACTGTCGGACAGCATGCTCGTCGGGCCTCGCACTGCAGTATCCAATACTGCGCGCAGCCCGACGGGCTGCGCAACACATAGCTGCGCAGCCCATGCTGCGCAGCCCATGCTGCGCAAGCAGCATGCTGCGCAAGCAGCATGCTGCGCAAGCAGCATGCTGCGCAAGCAGCATGCTGCTTACGCAGCATGTGCAATTGCAATTGCAGTTGGGCGCAATTGCAATTGCAATTGCAATTGCACCCAAAAATATTCTGGGCATTATGCCCAGAATAACGAAACAATATTTTTTTTTTTTTTTTATTTCATTTAATTAATTGAAACAATTTCAATTAAAATCCCATGAATCAAATTCATGACACCAACCCCTTAAACATTCCAAATCATTAAAATAAAATCATTCACAATGATTAATCAACAAAATCAAATTTTATTTTGTTATTCACAATAACATAGAACCCTAAATAAAACATACAAACTCCTAACAACAATTTTGATCCTATCAAAATCATACAAACCCTAACATGCAATTTTGATCCAATCAAAACATAAATCCAATTCAATCAAAATACAAGTGGCTCTGATACCACTGTTGGGAATTAATCGCATAAAATAAATACGCAGCGGAAAGAAAAACGGATTAATCCCCGCCAAGGATCCATGTACATTGCATTGAATTGGAAGGAGGGTTAAAGAATTACCTCTTAATTTTGCAGGATTGGATACAGGAACCAAAACAGATTCCCTCTACAGTTGATCCACACCGAGCAATTGACTCACCGCGTGCTAGCGCCGGGATCGTAGAACAGTTCTTCGAATGAGAAGGTGAAAAATTGATATTTTTCACTTTTTTGCCAAAGCAAATTTCGGCTATTTGATGGAGATAATGGGGCTGCTCCCCTTTTCCTTTTTTCGTCCAACCACATTTGTTTCTAGGGTTTTTTTTTTTATTATTAACTTATAATTGTAATTAAATACTATATTTAATTATAATTATAAATTAGCCCCCATAAGTTTTATTAATTCTCAATTAATATTAAACTTAGTCAATTCTCCATCATATACACATATGTATGTAAAATTAATTATATCTCCATATAATATAATTAGCATACTTTATGCTATATTAATCTTATTAATATTTACATACATACATACATATATATATATACACATATACGTAAATGTATATTATAATTAATTATGTCACCATATAATATAATTATAATATACATATATATATATATATATAGCATACTTTATGCCATAAATATATTAATCTTATTAATATGTTCATGTGTATATACATATACATGTAAATATATATCTTTATATATATTTAATTTCTCATCAATAATAAATCATTATCTCATAATGATTTATCCCCGAATTAAGTGAATCTCATTTTGCTCTTTGTGTGTGACCCCGTAGGATCATATAAATTGGCAATGAGGAAATTACCATAATGCCCTCATAAGTCATAAGCGGACTCTAGCAAGCCATTATAACTACCCAATTCATATGATTGGTATAATCCAATAAACCTACTTATAGAATGTGTCATATTCCCTTTTATCTCTTGATATCATGATTAATTATAAGACATGGTACACTTGTCAATCTTATATAAATTAATCATATGCTTTCTCGATCTCAAAGTAAACTGTTTAGACAAATCAATTGATACTCTATCAATTATTTGAGCACGGCCATGCATTTAACAGTCTTACTTATCGAGGGGCCCAGTGATATCGCTCTCTTGATAGAGAGGGACAAAATCCCATATCTGTCACTCACATCCCAAGGCATGAGTCATATCGTACCCAATCACAGCCTTTATAACTACTCTGTTACAAGCAGCGTTTGACTGCATCAAAGCACAACATGAATTCATCCCGGAATCCATGGTGACCTCAGGTCAAAGGAATCAGCTAATGACACTACTATAATCAAGATCAGTTGTGACACATAACCATGAACTTGATCTCATAGTGGGTCTCCAGTAACATGTTCTCTAACATATTACCCGTGAGTATAATCTGTATCTGTATACACTATATTCATCTTATGAATATCCATTATCACTCACACTAGTCTTAGTTTGTTATTATTCCCATAATAACAATCGACTAGGGATATTTAGAATAACACGATTTATTCATGGATACTTATCATAAATGCTAACATACAAACATAAATGATAACATTAATCTACACTAGATTAATCTTAGAAGTCAAATTACATAATCCAATATTGGCCTTAGGGCACAATCTCCAACAGAAAACACATAGGAAAGACAATGCAAAACAGGTTTAAGGCCTCTCAGAGCTTACCTTGATGTCGTTTTGATGCTTTGAACGTCAAGAAATGGATTGAAAGTTTAGAATTTGTCCTGGAAGCTCAACCGGCCGAAAATCGAAATCTGATCCGAACCCACCTGAAACGAATCTTAGACGATCCCAAACCAATATGCAAAGTTTGATAGGCTTGTTATCAATGTCTTAGGATTGATTTTAGGTCTTAACTTTGATGTTTGGTTCACCTCCCTTGGCTTAGAATGTCTCAATCTCTATCTCTCTTTTTCTCTCTGTTTCTTTTTTTTTTTCTCTTATCGGTTTTTTCAAAGTCCTGCCTTAAGATTACCAACTCTCCTCTCTTTTGATTTGATTTTTTTCTTTTATACCCTCCTCCACATATCATTTCAACATTAAATGGCAGCATGACTTTCTGATTTTGCCCAACTTCTACTTTGCCGAGCCAAGTTGCTCTGCTTTGCAGAGCAACTTGGTTCACCCACTAGAGCCGTACGTCTCTAGCAAGAGCAGGGGCAAAATTTCAAAAATTGGACATACACCCTAAACCTTAGAAACCACTGGGGAAACCTTTTTGGGGATTTTGGATTGTGGATAGCTTGGTTTTTAGGACGTTTGAGACACTCCAGGCGACATTCCGGTCACTTTCAAGTTCGATTCAAGGTCGTCTGCTTCACAGGTAATCCAGGAATTCTCATCATAGAGGTTGGGAAAACCCGGTGCTTACAGCTACCCTTCGTGTGATCAAATTCAATACCCAATACCCAGTCTTGGTTACGTAAGAGGAATTTGAGAACACAAATGGGAGCGCCATAAGCGAAAGGAAAGAAAGACATACCTGAGTTGCAACTGATTTGGGCCTGACATCGGGTTTATGTTACCTGCGATGGATCTACTGAAGTTTTGAGGTTGAAGCAAATCTGAGCCTGACACCGAGTTCAGGTTACCCCGCGACGGATCTACTGGAGTTGAGATGGAAGCAAATCTGAGCCTGACACCGGGCTTAGGTTACCCGCGGCAGATATGCTGGAGTTGAGATGGGAGCAAATCTGAGCCTGACACCGTGTTTAGGTTACCCGCGGCGGATCTGCTGGAGTTGAGATGGAAGCAAATCTGAGCCTGACATCAAGTTTAGGTTACCCACAGTGGATCTACTGGAGTTAAGATGGAGGAAATCTGAGCCTGACATCGGGTTTAGGTTACCCACGGCGGATCTACAGGAGTTGAGATGGAAGCAAATCTGAGTCTGACACCGGGGTTTAAATTACCCACGGCGGATCTGTTGGAGTTGAGATGGAAGCAAATCTGAGCCTGGCACTGGGTTTAGGTTACCCATGGAGGATCTGCTGAAGTTTTAAGGTGAAAGCTTATCTGAGCCTGACACCGTGTTTAGGTTACCCACGACGGATCTACTGGGGAAATAAGCCGATACCGGGTCTAGGTTACCCAAGGCAAAGTTGATGAAGCCAATCTGGACCAACGCCGGGTCTAGGTTACCCGAGGTAGATTTGTTGGATTTCTGAAGGTTTCTGAAGTTGCATAGGTGATGCATATTTATTTCTTGATTGATAATTTTGGAACAAAAATTTTTGCCCTTTCGATCAATAATAAATACGGTTCAATTGCCCTGCCCTTCGGATACCTGCACTTGGGTTGGTCGTGATGCATGTATGCAAGTGTATGTGCGTGTTTTGAATGCTTGTGTGTGCATGTTGCAATGTATGCATATGTGAATGGACTCTGGGAGGTGCATTCCCTTGCTATTTGTCTGGCCATGAAATGCTACGCTCTTGCTGGGGATATCGAGTCGCGCCTCTGGCTAGGGAAAGCATATCACACTTGGGACTGATCTAGCTAGGGAGTATATTCTTTATGTGACGTGACTCTTGCACCTCTACTAGGGATATATAGGGATATGCAATGGCTATTAGGGAAGTCTGATGACTGCGATGGTTCTGCTATGGATAGTGTAGAGGACCTCGCTGGAGAATAGTGGAAGAGCTTCTGCTGGGGAATGGTGGAAGGGATTTCAGCTAGGGAATGAAAGTGTCTCCGCTAGGGAATAGCATAGAGGATTCTACTGGAGAATAATAGAAGAGTATCTACTGGGGAATGGTGGAAGGGTTCCACTTTTCTGCCCCCTCGGAATGGTAAAATCTGGAAGTGCTCTATATTTTGCCTGAACTGCCCGACATGGGTTTTCAGCTCAGTGAGTTGCCCTAACTTTTGCCTAAGGCACCTATTCGGTTTTCACCTTAGCAGGATTTTTCTTTCTTTTTTTTTTGGAAGGTCCTGTGTACTCCTCGAGTGCTGGATTAGTGCACATATAGAGGCATTTCATAACATCACCAAATCATAAAAGGTGTTCCCCAAATGCCGAACCTCTATCTGTGTCCATGTTACACGTGACTTTTCTATCACATCATCTCATATCACATGCATCAAAAGCATCAGAACTCTATCCATGGGATGGTCCCCATGTGACCATTTCATGTCATCTCATTGGCACACAAGGTGTCGAAACTATTCCTGTGTGTTGGCACATACGCGACCATTTCATGACAACCACTAGGTGCCCTACAAGCTGTTGGGATTCGTCATTAGAAAAATAACATGGCGCAGTAGAATAAAACCAATTTGAATCAAGAGAGATTAACTCACTGGATTCGTCTCTTCTAGAGACTGCTGTAGAATCATTTCATGAAACTGCGATCTCCAAAGTCCGGTGCACGACCAACTATTAAGTGAGAACCAGTGCTAGCCAAAGACGCGAAGGAATAGAGGTTTAATGCTGGGATTTTCGGTTGTTTTGGGGCTGCTCTGGGTGGCAGAAATTTCCAACAATTAATTAGGATTAACACCTTGTCTAATTGGGTTTTAATTAGGTTAATTAAATCCAAGCCCACTAGGAATATAATTACATAAATAAACTTTAATTAAAAAGTATATACAATGTAATTTAATTCTATTTGGCTAAATTTAATTACCCCTTAATAAAATGAAATCACACTTAAGTAAATACAATACATGTATTTAATTTTCCTACTTAGGAAAATTATTTAATTGATTGTTTACTTAATGTAATTCAATTAATTGATAAATTAATTAATTACATTATGTAAACTTATTAATTAAATTAAATTCAACCCAATGTTAATTAATTATCTTAACACCGAATGTCAACTAATTAATTAACGCATTCCTTCCAATGTACATTATATGTACAATTTCTATAAGTTCCGGCTCAGTTGATCTATGTGCATGATCCTATGGGTCTGTCTTTATGTTGGCAGTAGGCCCAAGGCCCACAGACTGTAAGTGGGTTCTAGCAAACCATTACAGCCCCCAGTTAAAACAGAGATGCAACAGTCTTTCAAAGACACTCACCCGGTAGGAATCTCATAGTGTCCTTTGCCTAACGATATCGATATGAATAAACAAGAGGCATGGTGTCCGTCATCCTCTTCTGTTGTTTATTATATTTCTTGATCTTGAGTTGACTGATTAATTAAATAAGCATCGACTTACTTGGGTATGGCCATACACTTATCAGTCCCACTCATCAAGTGACCAATGATATCATCTCGGTGTTACCCGAGTAGAAATTCCATCACTTCATCATCAATATCAGCATGTTCACCAGTCCACCCAATCATACCCGTATTTATCATCCTTTTACAGACCTGTTAGGCATATGTCAAAGTGAACTGGATTCCATATTGATATTATAATGAAATCTGGTCTGAGGACAAAAGAGACCTACTCAAGAAAGACCTATGACGTGACAATCATATGGCTTTCTTGTGCGGATCGATCCAGTCCCATGTCAATGACATGTACCTATATTCATGACTGACTATACAAGTACTATGGGTAGTTAAGAACTGCCATACAGTCATTGAATATACAAGTCTGTGGTTCTATTCGTTCCCACGATTAGAACAGACCTGGGATAGGTTTTATGATTATCAATCAATGGATACTCTACTTATATTATAGCATAAGATATAAATGAAATAGATTAATAGCCTTTATTAATGTGACACAAATAATGTATTCATACAATGAGTCTTTATGTATAATACAAAATACAAGAATCCAATGCCCTAAGAACTAGGGCACACCAACATAAGTGCCAAACCCCTATCCATGTGATGGTTCACAGGTGACGCTCTTGCATTATCATTTGCATGGCATTGGGTATTCTTCGAACGTCAAAAATAAGAGAATAAAAAACAAAGGAATTCATCGTCATTATCTCACGATATACATCTCATTCACTTGTCAAATGTTTAGGTGCTCCAGGAGTGCCAAAAACCTCACCTCATACATTAAATCATTTAGGTTCTCCACGAACGCCTAGAACCTCGTTTCATGCACCAAACCATTTAGGTTCTCCATGAACATCGAAAATGTCATTTAATGCATCAGACCATTTAGGTCCTCCATGAGCACCGAAAAACATTATCTCACGTATCAAAACCTGAGACGATCCCCGAGCACTGGAACATCGCCCATATATCAGCGCACATAGACGCATCCAATCCAAACTCATATAAGATCCGCTCATATGTCAACCTAGCTCTTATGTAAGATCCGCTCTATACGTAGATCCATACCCATATAAGATCCGCTCTATACATAGGTCCAAACCCGTATAAGATCCGCTCTATACGTTCAGTCAGCCCTCGTATAGGATCCTCTTTAGATGTATATGTGCTTTGCAAGTATCATCTTGCTTCGATCCATGGACACCCTGCATGTCATTTTATCCATGTGGTGCATATTTATACGCCATGCCTTGCTTTAACCTATGGCCAAATCAACAACATTCATTGCATTTGCATGTTTCCATTCTTGGCTTCACATACGCTTGTCTGACTTGGAATTGCATAACATGACATGACATCGCATGACATCATCATTCATACATGTATGCATCACATCACATGTTCAAGCCCACACCATCCTTGATTTGGTATTCTTCATGCGCATGCGGCTGTCAATGCTAACAAGCATTCTTAATAGGGGGAAAGTGGAAGAATTTCGAGAATGGCCAGCCCAACGAACTTCAACACCATAACAGATGTCATGGATGATTATGTTGCTTCATCACGGTTTCGAAAGATGGTCACAAAGGAAGCAGCAACAATGCGGAAGGAAACTTTAGGGGGCGATTTTGATAGGGTAGAGAGACTGACGGCAAGGTGCACTGAATTGGAAGCACGGGTGGTGAAGCTCGAAGGAAAAAATAAGGGGTATGGTATGTACAGACTCCACCGATGCTAACAAAAAGCAGAATGTCCAAATTTCTAAAACTCACCCCCGACACGTCTGAAGTGTTGGGAATTAATCGCACAAAACAAAATGCGCAGCGGAAATAAAAGATTAATCCCCACCAAGGACCCATGTACATTGCATTGAATTGGAAGGAGGGTTAAAGAATTACCTTAATTCTTTGTAGGTTTTGAATCAATTAGGAACCAAAGCAGATTCCCTCTACAGTTGATCCACACCGAGCAATTGACTCACCGCGTGCTAGCGCCGGGATCGTAGAACAGTTCTTCGAATGAGAAGGTGAAAAATTGATATTTTTCACACTTTGCCAAAAGCAATTTTTTTAGCCATTTGATGGAGATTGGCGGCTGCTCCTATTTGACATCCTTGTTATAGGGTTTTTTTTTTTTTTTCTTTTATTATTAACTTATAATTGTAATTAAATACTATATTTAATTATAATTATAAATTAGCCCCCATAAGTTTTATTAATTCTCAATTAATATTAAACTTAGTCAATTCTCCATCATATACACATATGTATGTAAAATTAATTATATCTCCATATAATATAATTAGCATACTTTATGCTATATTAATCTTATTAATATTTACATACATACATACATATATATATATATACACACATATACGTAAATGTATATTATAATTAATTATATCACCATATAATATAATTATAATATACATATATATATGTATAGCATATTTTATGCCATAAATATATTAATCTTATTAATATGTTCATGTGTATATACATATACATGTAAATATATATCTTTATATATATTTAATTTCTCATCAATAATAAATCATTATCTCATAATGATTTATCCCCGAATTAAGTGAATCTCATTTTGCTCTTTGTGTGTGACCCCGTAGGATCATATAAATTGGCAATGAGGAAATTACCATAATGCCCTCATAAGTCATAAGCGGACTCTAGCAAGCCATTATGACTACCCAATTCATATGATTGGTATAATCCAATAAACCTACTTATAGAATGTGTCATATTCCCTTTTGTCTCTTGATATCATGATTAATTATAAGACATGGTACACTTGTCAATCTTATATAAATTAATCATATGCTTTCTCGATCTCAAAGCGGACTGTTTAAACAAATCAATTGATACTCTTATCAATTATTTGAGCACGGCCATGCATTTAACAGTCTTACTTATCGAGGGGCCCAGTGATATCGCTCTCTTGTTAGAGAGGGACAAAATCCCATATCTGTCACTCACATCCCTAAGCATGAGTCATATTGTACCCAACCACAGCCTTTATAACTACTCTGTTACAAGCAGCGTTTGACTGCGTCAAAGCACAACATGAATTCATCCCGGAATCCATGGTGACCTCAGGTCAAAGGAATCAGCTGATGACACTACTATAATCAAGATCAGTTGTGACACGTGACCATGAACTTGATCTTATAGTGGGTCTCCAGTAACATGTTCTCTAACATATTACCCGTGAGTATAATCTGTATCTGTATACACTATATTCATCTTATGAATATCCATTATCACTCACACTAGTCTTAGTTTGTTATTATTCCCATAATAACAATCGACTAGGGATATTTAGAATAACACGATTTATTCATGGATACTTATCATAAATGCTAACATACAAACATAAATGACAATATTAATCTATATTAGATTAATCTTAGAAGTCAAATTACATAATCCAATATTGGCCTTAGGGCACAATCTCCAACAATCTCCCACTTGCACTATGGCCAATCATACAAGTATCTTATACCCATTGACCTACATGACCTTCATGTATTCACTCGTGCAGGAGTCTTTGTCAGTGAATTATTAATTTTCGCTTCCGTTGCTACTTTACACATTTTCACTCTTTCTTTAGAGACAGCCTCTCTAAATTAGTGAAAGACGCCTAAGTATATGCTTGTGTCATACAAGGTTCTTACGCATTGAACTATTGTCCTTACAATAGTCTCACAGGATAAGCAATGCTTAGAACAAAACACAACATTTTGTGATGAACTTCTTCATCCAAAATTTCCTTTACATCATATGTAACAATATACTTTGACTACTATTATAGATATTTAGCTATATCGTTTTATTTTGAACCTTTCAAAATCATAACATCTCTTTTTAAGAGAATACTAGATCTCGACTGATATATTGCAACTAATTGCAATCAGTTGTATATGTGCAACTATTTACATAGTTAACATAAGCAAGCTTCTATTAAGTCTTTTATATTGAACGCTTTCAATGCTTTGACTTAAGCCAAAACATTCTTTTAGATCTATCTGTATAGATTCCAATTTCAAGAATACAGGCAGTCATGCTTATAACATTAACTGAAATTACTTTCTTAGCCAAGATTTTACTTCTTGCAAGGTAAGAATGTTATTTCCAACAAGCCATATGTCATCCACATATAGCGTTAGGAATACCGATATGCTCCCACTGATCCTTTTGAAACACAAGATTCATCATCCTTTTGATAAAATCAAACCATTTGATTTCTTTATCAAAACTATGATTCCAACTATTTGATGCATGTTTCGATCCTTATGAGAATCTTTGAAAACTTGCATACGCTATTTGAATTCTTTGGATGCTCAAAACTTTGGATTGTGTCACGTACACATCCTCAATCATGTTTTCACGTAAAAAATAGATTTTGATATCCATTTGCCATATTTTATAATCATATTATGGGGATATGGCAACAAGAACTCAATATGACTTGATCATGATTGATGACTAAAGAGGATTTCATCATAGTCCTACTATGAATTTGTTCGTATCCTTATAGTCACTAGTCGTGCTTTATAAGTTTGAAGATCACCATCCATATCGGTTTTCAATTTGAAAACTCACTTGCAACCATTGCATATGCATCTTCTAAAAGACTTATCAAAGTCTATACTTTGATTGTCAGACATCGACTTATCTTCAACCTTTGTAGCATCAAGTCACATATTAGATTCATAATCTAACATTGCTTCTTCATAAAAGAAGACTTACTTCAATCTAGTAAAATTACATCATGACTTTGAGAAATCCATATCTCTCCTATTCATGTCGTATTCTACTAGACTTTCATTGGACTTGTGTAATTTCAACAATGATCATGAAACCATTTCCATGTTCCTCTTCAACGTTAATGTCACTTTGTGAATTACGAGTTTTGTAGGTGTACTTTACTCCCACTAACTCTTCTAGAAATTAACTCCCTCTTTAAGGGGAAACCATTTCTAGCTACAACTACTCTGTATCCCAAAGAAACACAGGAGTAACAACTCCTACTTTTCTTTTGAGTAATCTACAATACGACATTTAAATTTAGGTGCCAACTTATTCGAAATAAGCTTTACAGCCCTAAACTTATTCAATGAAACAACTTGGGTCTCTTACCCAACCATATCTCATATGTTGATTCATGAATTGTTTTAGACGGAACAATATACACAGCTGCTTTAATGGCATATTTTTGAGAAAACGATGATCAACTTGACTTCATCATAGATTGAACTATATCTGTATAGAGTTCGACTACTCCCTTTTCGACACAACATACTTTGTGGCGTACTTGGAGGAGTTAATTGTGAGACAGTCCCACAATCTCTAAGATGATTGTCAAAATCTTGACTCAAATGTTCACCACTTGGATCATATCCAAGTGACTTTACTATCATGTCAAGATACTTCATATTCCTTTTACAAGCTTTTGAACACTTCAAAAGTTCCAAACTTGTGTTTCATTTGATACTCTTATCTAGTGAAAAGTTCCATAAAGGTAATGAAGTATTAAAACCTTCTTTAGCAGTTGATTTATAATTCATATACATCCACATGTATAATGCTTAATAAATCGATTATTCTTTAACTACTTTTAGCAAAGAACCACTTTTGTCATCTTTTATAATAAACAACATTCGCATGATTCAAGATGATTCATAATCTCATGAATCCAAAAGTCCATTCTTATGGAGTTTCAAAATGCGACTTTGCTTATGTCTCCAAGACGACACTGCCAAAATAGGTTGAATCAAACTATTTGATTCGATCCTTACAGTATTTATGTTACAGATGGGCTCCACATATAAAGACAATTATGTAAATCTGTATTTCATAATCATGTCTTTATAAAGCTTATAATTCACAATTATAAAATAAACAACATTTGTTTACTTAAGCCAATAAGCTCAATAGGCAACAAGAGTTCATAACTTACATGTAAAAGTTCATAACCTTTAACCAAAATTCATAACTTTTATGTAAAAGGTTCATAACCTTCGAGTAACAACCTTTGCTTCTCTTGCCTATTCGTATTCTACCTTCACCTTCATAAGGTTTCTATTCAAGTTAAGATTCTTCATATTCCACTAATATGAGATCCATAACTGGTATCTAATACCTTTGATATAGAAACAAAAGTAGAATAATTAATAAATACTTAAGGTAGCAGTCTTACTGCCTTTCATCTTCTTATAGTTCTCCAAACAGAGTTTACTATTTCCATTCTAATGAACGATTCATTCTAGAAATGGCAACACCCTTCTTTTGGAGATCTCTCTATGCCAACAGCTTTGGCCTTTAAAACATGTTTCACCCGAACCTTTCGGTCTTTATGCTTTTCGACCTTCCTTTTATCCTTTTCCTTTTGAACCATAAGCATACAATTCGAGGCGGGCTTATCCTTTATGGATAACTTAACATTCTTTTGCATCCCATGCAACTAATTCACAATTTTCTCCATGTCATTCAAATGATAGTTCATCACCAATGACTATCAATTAATGAATTCAAGATCACATCTTAATGCCTTTTGGAGGCCAATGAGAAAATGTTGCCTCAAACACTTATCTTTTCTTGCTCACTAACTGATGGAACATTTCCATTTGTGATGTATCATATACCTCAAGTAAAACTTCCACGTGCGGAAGAATTGGTGGCAAGTGTAAGATAATAAATTATAAACAGAGTCCCTTCGATGCTTCAAGTAAGCATCTTTTATACTCGTGTTACAATTGCTAGTGGTTCATTGGGCAAAAGGATTATTGAGAACATATGATTCCTTTTGATTTGAGAACAATTCTCAAAGTTCAATAACAATCGAGACCATGGTAATAGCAATCATAACTATAATAAAGCGTGTAAAGATTTTTATTTAAATGCTCCCACTTAGATTATAAAACCCTTTAAAATATTTAAGTGGGTGAAGATCCAAAATCCATACTTAACCATAGCACTGCTTTGGCATGTCCCTATGATTAAATATAATTTCGGTAGGCAAAGACTCAAAATCATGCTTTAAACCATTTAAACATATTTTGGATGTGCACTTCTTTGCCAATTGCATCATTATGCAACTCTTCTAATTTATGAGATGCATGATATCATATATCATATTTAATTTGTATGTTACTCATCTCATCCTTGCCTCGGGCTCAAACACCTTTTTGATTAACCCTTTAGTTAGACCAATTACAACACAATGAGAATCACCTTTTCTCATATTATTGCTTCGCTAAGGTCACAACATGCGTACCCGCCCTGGCGGTATACCATGATGCGAACATAGTACTTGACAAGTGTTATGCGTAATTGGGTGGCAAAAATATAAACTTCATAAGTTTATTTAGGGTTTGTTAAATCCTGTGATTTTAATTGTATCATATACAATTCATGGCATTAATATTAATCATACTTTTGTTAATATTAATTAGCATGGCATCTTATGGCATACAATTGTCTAGCATGCATATAGAATATCTAGCATGGCATCACATGGCATCTAAATAAAATAAAGCATGCATATGACTCGAACCGTGTTATGGTATGGTTTAAATCTACATTGATTTTCATAGGCCAATATGAAAATCAACAAGGTCATATCCTAGGTGGTAGCATCCATCACATGGTCATTGCACCGCCTCTTGGATCCGCCTCCACGTCCTTGCTTCTAAGCACCATCTCATGGATTTATATTTTACAAAAAAAAATTGCAACCTATACAATTTTTCTGGTAAAATAAATTTTACATATCATAAATTGTATCCTATACAATTTTTCTAGTAAAATTAAAAATTTAAAATTTACATAAATACAAACGACTCGCAGGTCGTATTTATATAAAACCATAATAAATAAAATAAAGCATCCACGGGGTCCAAAACCATACCATAACACCATGCATAAAATTATCAACAATAATTTTATATCTAAAAATATTTAGGGTTCAAAGTGGTAAAATACAATCACATTGTATTTAGAATTAATTAATTTGGAAAAATTCGTAAATATGCAGAAAACAATTTTCCACACTTAAAACGAAAAAGGGGTTAAAAAACTGTCGGACAGCGGGCTGGACGGGCTGCGCATACTGCGCGCAGCCCATGCTGCGTAAGAAGCAGCATGTGCAATTGCAAATTTGCAATTGCAGCCAACTAATTGCAATTGCAAATTTGCAATTGCAATTAATTGGCCAAAAAGTATTCTGGGCATTATGCCCAGAATACGAACAGTATATTTTTTTTTTTTTTTTTTTTTTTTTTAAATTGAATTGAAACAATTTCAATAAAAACCCATGAATCAAATTCATGATTCCAAAACCCCTTAAACATTCCAAATCATTAACATAAAATCATTCACAATGATTAATCAATAAAATCAAATTTTATTTTGTTATTCACAATAACATAGAACCCTAAATAAAACATACAAACTCCTAACAACAATTTTGATCCAATCAAAATCATACAAACCCTAACATGCAATTTTGATCCAATCAAAACATAAATCCAATTCAATCAAAATACAAGTGGCTCTGATACCACTGTTGGGAATTAATCGCACAAAACAAAATGCGCAGCGGAAATAAAAGATTAATCCCCACCAAGGACCCATGTACATTGCATTGAATTGGAAGGAGGGTTAAAGAATTACCTTAATTCTTTGTAGGTTTTGAATCAATTAGGAACCAAAGCAGATTCCCTCTACAGTTGATCCACACCGAGCAATTGACTCACCGCGTGCTAGCGCCGGGATCGTAGAACAGTTCTTCGAATGAGAAGGTGAAAAATTGATATTTTTCACACTTTGCCAAAAGCAATTTTTTTAGCCATTTGATGGAGATTGGCGGCTGCTCCTATTTGACATCCTTGTTATAGGGTTTTTTTTTTTTTTTCTTTTATTATTAACTTATAATTGTAATTAAATACTATATTTAATTATAATTATAAATTAGCCCCCATAAGTTTTATTAATTCTCAATTAATATTAAACTTAGTCAATTCTCCATCATATACACATATGTATGTAAAATTAATTATATCTCCATATAATATAATTAGCATACTTTATGCTATATTAATCTTATTAATATTTACATACATACATACATATATATATATATACACACATATGCGTAAATGTATATTATAATTAATTATATCACCATATAATATAATTATAATATACATATATATATGTATAGCATATTTTATGCCATAAATATATTAATCTTATTAATATGTTCATGTGTATATACATATACATGTAAATATATATCTTTATATATATTTAATTTCTCATCAATAATAAATCATTATCTCATAATGATTTATCCCCGAATTAAGTGAATCTCATTTTGCTCTTTGTGTGTGACCCCGTAGGATCATATAAATTGGCAATGAGGAAATTACCATAATGCCCTCATAAGTCATAAGCGGACTCTAGCAAGCCATTATGACTACCCAATTCATATGATTGGTATAATCCAATAAACCTACTTATAGAATGTGTCATATTCCCTTTTGTCTCTTGATATCATGATTAATTATAAGACATGGTACACTTGTCAATCTTATATAAATTAATCATATGCTTTCTCGATCTCAAAGCGGACTGTTTAAACAAATCAATTGATACTCTTATCAATTATTTGAGCACGGCCATGCATTTAACAGTCTTACTTATCGAGGGGCCCAGTGATATCGCTCTCTTGTTAGAGAGGGACAAAATCCCATATCTGTCACTCACATCCCTAAGCATGAGTCATATTGTACCCAACCACAGCCTTTATAACTACTCTGTTACAAGCAGCGTTTGACTGCGTCAAAGCACAACATGAATTCATCCCGGAATCCATGGTGACCTCAGGTCAAAGGAATCAGCTGATGACACTACTATAATCAAGATCAGTTGTGACACGTGACCATGAACTTGATCTTATAGTGGGTCTCCAGTAACATGTTCTCTAACATATTACCCGTGAGTATAATCTGTATCTGTATACACTATATTCATCTTATGAATATCCATTATCACTCACACTAGTCTTAGTTTGTTATTATTCCCATAATAACAATCGACTAGGGATATTTAGAATAACACGATTTATTCATGGATACTTATCATAAATGCTAACATACAAACATAAATGACAATATTAATCTATATTAGATTAATCTTAGAAGTCAAATTACATAATCCAATATTGGCCTTAGGGCACAATCTCCAACATGAAGGTGCTCTTACCGAGACTCAGGTTTATCAGGGTTGACTGGTGAAGTGGAACTGAAGGTGCCCCACAAGGCCAATGCTGAATCTGTTCTATGACACACCCGGAATCCACCCCCTAAGGGTAACGGAAAAGGTATATCCCCTTGGCCTAGCTCATTGAGCAGACTATTTGCAAGGTGTAGAAAGGACGGGCTGCTTCAGAGCGCTAGGCCCTATATGGAACCAATGCTAGATCAAAAGAACAACTTCTGCAGTTATCATGTAATGACGGGACACCGGACCAAGGAATGCTTTGCCTTAAGAAAAGAGATGCAAAGACTAGTCGACGAAGGAAAGTTAAAAGTCCCATCTACCACTGATCAGCGATTAGGGGCAATCAGGGAGACTGCCAAGGAAATTCCTCAAACTTCTCAGGGAGAGGACTATGATGAAGAACTACAAGGTATGGTCTGATAAGGATGAGGCATTGAAACCAAGACGACAACTGGTTGGAGCATAGTCAACTATGAAATCAATGCCCTTAGAGGCTCCCTTATTGTAGAGGACTCATTTTGTTTATACGATGTATTGAACTCATTTTGAATGCAGTGTGTCTTGATATTTTCTTACTTATGTGGTGATTGCATGTACATGGCATTATGCATGCATTTGATCATTTGAAATGACATATCCAATATGCATAATATTGAAATGCATGATATCAGTCTGAATACTATAGGGAACCTGAAAGTGAATCTGGTCTTGACTGAACTCTCTCTTGAAAAGTGACTTGTGAGATAAATAAATGACATGATGGCATCACCTTCGCCGGGCCATTCGCTAATTGTAAGCGCTGGAATTTTACTTAAAAAAAAAGAGAAAAAGAAAAAAAAAAAATAAAATAAAAAAATAAAGTCGTACGGCATTGGCTACAGTCGTACGATTGTAGATCATTACCCATAAAAGCAGAAAAAGAAGGACGGACAAAAGGAGGACGAAAAAAAAAGAAAAAAAAAACGAAAGAGGGAGACAGACAGAAACAGAAAAGAAATGAAGGAAAAGAAGAAGAGAGAAAAGGAAACAGAAGAGAAAAAATCAAAAAGAAAAGGAGGAGTTCATCATCAGAATCCCTCAGCATTTGGAAATCTTTGGACCCAAAACTCTCAAACCCTAACTGAAGGAGAAAAGTACGGATTTTAGTGGATTGGAGCGACGCCAGGGGTCAATCCTATGGTGGACGCACGCCACAGAGGTAAACACTCCTTTTCCCCTCTCTTTTATAAGCTTTCTGGGTTATTGGTGTCGTTTTGTGCCGTTTTTATTTGTTTTTCTGTATGTCTGTTTCTGGAAATCAAGAACAGTCGTGCGACTGTTCTTGAGTTGATGAACAGTCGTACGACTGTAGTTACAGTCGTACGAGTGTCCTTGATTTCCAGCATTTTCTTCCCAGTTTTCTTCCAATAAAGTTTTGGCGAAATTCTGGCTCCGGGCCACTTATAGTCGTACGACTATAGTTTATAGTCATACGACTGTAGTTACAGTCGCACGACTGTAATGTGGTTTCCAGAACCAGAATTTCCGTTTTCATCCCCAGAAATTTCCAAAAATCATAAAAAATTAGAAAATCCCAAAAATGAATTTTGTTGTGTGCATTCACGACCATAGATTCAATTTTCAGAAAAATTTCATTTAGAACAATTCAACGACGGAGACCCGGTTCTCCCAAAAACCGACCCACTTAATATGTAAAAATGCACGTAAACCGGAAAAATTGTTTTCAAAATGATTTTCCCATAAAAACCAAAATACAGGGACGTTTCAAAATATTTTCCAGGTCTAATCGGGCCAGCTAGCCGACCCAACCTAGTTATCCCCTCAATGCATGCCCCCAATTCTAAATTTCTCCATTATGTCTATTTGAGTCCTATTTGTGGCGTGCCGTATAAATTGTGCTAACCTTTGTTTTGCAGCTTTTATTTTATCTTAATTTTCATTTTACTTGTATTTTAATAGAATTAATCGTGTATTTAGGCGGTTGTAAATATTTTTAGATTCTTGTGTATCCTAGGCGACTGTATCAGTGAGGCGAGAGTTTTTATCTTTTATTCAATCTGGTTGTAATAATTTAATTATTTACTATTTTACCTTAATTTGTATGCGCGCTGCATGTCTATTTATTTCAATAAAATTGACTTTAGATTTTTGAAATACCATTTGAGAACATTGACAATATTTATTTTAAATTAGACAAGAAATAAGGGACTTGTCCGGACCCGAATCTCTGGATAGTGTAGCGACCGTTCGTCCGGTTCAGCTACCTTAAGGATTTCCCGGTTGAGCTGACCCGGGTGGCGACTCTACAATATTCATCGAGACTTAGGTCTCAGTTCTTTTATGCATTGATTCCATTTATTTTCCAAAACGCGAATTCCCATTTATAAAAACCCCACGCGACGGAGGGGCCCGCCCTTGATCGTGGCGCCCCATTCCGAAAGGGAGTCCCGTGTCCCGTCGAAAACGCGTCGTCCGCTCACAGTGGCGACTCTGCTGGGGAATTGATTGTAAAAAGTTTTCTTAAAGACTTAAAAGAATTTGACAAGCCCTGAAAAGTGTCTAATTAAAATAAGGTGGATGATTCTCGATTGGTATTTCATTTTGCATCTTTACCTAGACATTCTTGCATTAGATTTAGTATCCATTTATAGCCCGGTGGATTGTTGAAGTTTCGCCTTTGTTCCTCATGGTCTTAGGGGCATGGATATAGCCTCGTACGAACCCCTTCGTTCGGACCCTTGAGTGGGGAGAAGTGAGGAGTATATCTTGCTATGAGAGCCTTGATGTTATCCCGACTTTGACCGAACCCATATAGGCAGCTCTAGTTGGATTCCCTTAGGATACCAAAATAATTATGTGAATAATAATAATAAAATCGCGCCTTCATCACCCCTGGTTGGTGATTGAAGTGAACCCCGCCTATGACTTGGTTAGAAATTTTTGAGACCAACCACATTGGAGAAATAAGGTTGGAAGAATTCGCTTTGTGTGCTACGTGTTACACGCTTCTCGACATTTCACTCCAAACCATAATTCATATTTATCATACATATGACATTTTCCATACATAAAACATTCTTGTGTGATACTAACCCACATTTTTATGCAGCCATTTGCATTTTATTTTCGTGTGAAATCATTAATTCATTTGTTTGCCATTCATGCTAACCATTTCCTTTTCAGCCATAACATTATATTTGTGTGATTAACATTTTTCACATAGCATACATAACATCATTATGTGTGTCATGCATCCTAACCACGTTTTTGTGCAACCATTTACATTTTGTGTGTCATAAGCATTCACGAAATATCATTTAAATTAAATTAGGGGCATTCCAAGGATGCCCACCATGATCATATCATTCCATCATGTATCAGGTATCCCAAAATGCCCGTGCTTTGCCAATGCACCGGATTGCATTCGGCCATTCGACCTAATCATTTTCATTCAATAGAGACCACAATGGTCCTAGGTATATTTCTGTGTGACAATCCACACGAGCATTTCATGATATCATATCAATTCATCATGAATGTTATATAGCACTGTGACCCACATCTGGTTACTTCATGACATTACTACATCATTCGAGGCAATCCCTGAGTGCCTGGTAGTACACATATAGGGCCATTTCATAACATCCCAGATCATGCAAGGTGTTCCCCGAACACCGAGCTTTTATCCGTGTCCCTGTCACACGTGACTCCCTCATAACATCATTTCATTTCATATGCTTAAAAGCATCAAAACTCTATCCATGGGCCAGTCCCATGCGACCATTTCATATCATCTCATAGACCTATAAAGCGTCGAACTCCTTCTGTGTGTCGGTACACACGTGACCATTTCACGAAATTCATTAGGTGCCCCAAAAGGACCAAACTCTCATCCGTGTGGCGGTCCACACCTGACATTTTGCATAGCATTGTGTGTTCTTGGGATGTCCAAAAAAATAAAAAATAAATAAAAACAAAAAAACAAAAAAATAAAAAATAAAAAACAAAGGGATCATCCTCATTAACTCATGTTGTACATCTCATCCATCCATCAAACATTCAAGCACTCCACAATGTTCGAGCACTCCACGGGCACCGAGTACTTTACCGCATGCACTAAGTCACTTAAGTGTTCCAAAAACACTAGAAGCTTCATCAAGCCCCTTATGTCTTCCATAATCCTTAGAAACCCTATCCTTGTGTCCCGCACATCCAAATACCAAATATCTTTCTGTGCAAGACAAGCTCTACACACTTCCTCCCCGTGTAAGACACGCTCTACACGTATCGCTCTAAACACTAAACCTTCCCCCGTGTAAGACCAAGCTCTACATGTACCGCTCCAAATCTCCCCGTGCAAGACCAGCTCCGCACGTATCGCATCAAACTCCACCCTTCCTTCCTGTGTAAGACAAGCTATACACGTACCTCTCCAAAATATCTTTCTGTGTAAGACAAGCTCTGCACACTTTTTCCCCATGTAAGACTAAGTTCTACACGTACCGCTCCAAATATCCCCGTGCAAGACCAGCTCTGCACGTACCACATCAAACTCTACCCATCCTCCCCGTGTAAGACTAAGCTCTACACATACCATTCCAAATATCTTTTCGTGCAAGACAAGCTCTGCACACTTCATCCCCGTGCAAGACCAGCTCTACACGTACTGCTTTAACCCTATCCTTCTTCCCCGTGTAAGACCAAGCTCTACACGTACCACTCCAAATCTCCCCATGCAAGACCAGCTCTGCACGTACTGTATCAAACTCTACCCTTCCTCCCCGTGTAAGACTAAGCTCTACACGTACCGGTCCAATTATCTTTCTGTGCAAGACAAGCTCTGCACACTTCCTCCCCATGTAAGACTAAGCTCTACACGTACCACTCCAAAATATCTTTCTGTGTAAGACAAGCTCTGCACACTTCCTCCCTGTGTAAGACTAAGCTCTACACGTACCGCTCCAAATCTTCCTGTGCAAGACAAGCTCTGCACATATCGTATCAAACTCTACCCTTCCTCCCCATGTAAGACTAAGCTCTACACGTACCGCTCCAAAATATCTTTCTGTGTAAGACAAGCTCTGCACACTTCCTCCTTGTGTAAGACTAAGCTCTACACGTACCGCTCCAAATCTTCCCATGCAAGACTAAGTTCTGCACGTACCGCATCAAACTCTACCTATCCTCCCCATGTAAGACAAGCTCTACACGTACCGTTTCAAATGTCAACTCTCCTCCCGTGTAAGATACGCTCTACAAGTAAATCCTTCGCAAGTATCACCTTGCTTCGATCCGTGGACACCCTGTGTGTCATCTTATCCATGTGGTGTATATTTATACGCCACGCTATACTTTAGCATATAGCTTCATCAACAATCATTGCATTTTGCACATCTCCATTCTTGTCTTTGTGTGCACTTGACTAGCATAGGATTGCATAACATGACATGGCATCACATGACATCATCATTCACGCATGCATCCATCACATCTCGTATTCATACCTGCATCATCCCTTGACTTGGTATTCTCCGTGCACATGCCCTAGTCAGTGCTAACAAATGTTCTTATCAGGGGAGAAAGGGAAGGAGTCTCAAGAATGGCTGGCCCAGTGAACTTCAACATTGTCACCTCTATTCACAATCTCTCAAATGAGGTGAAACTTTCTGAGCACATGTTTGGATCTCTTGTGTGACCGGGGCTCCTTAGCTTGTGCGATGGCCTCATTGTTTTCACAAAAAAATCAACTGGGTCTAGGATAGTGGGTACTAATCCCAACTCGGTTATGAATTTCTTGATCCAAACGGCTTCTTTTGTAGCTTCTCACGCAGCTATGTACTCAGCTTCCATTGCAGAGTCAGCAATGGTGGCCTGCTTTGAGGACCTCCAACTAATGGCACTGCCATTCAGGAGAAAAACATAACCAGACTGTGACTGGTTCTCATCCTCATCGGTCTCAAAGCTTGCATCAGTGTAACCTGACACTTGTTGGGATTCGTCATTGGAAAAATAACATGGCGCAGCGGAAAATACACCGTTTAAAGTTTCCTAGAATCCACCTATCGTGTCCAATTACCATTGATTAGAATAAAAACAAATAAGAATAAAGAGAGATTAACTCACCGGATTCGTCTCCTCTAGAGACTGCTGCAGAATCGTTTCTTGAAACTGCGATCTCCAAAGTCCGGTGCACGACCAACTATTGAGTGGGAACCGGTGCTAGACGAAGACACGAAGGAATGGAGGTTTAATGCTGGGATTTTCGGCTGTTTTGGGGCTGCTCTTGGTGGCTGAAATTTCCAGCCATTAATTAGAGTTGAATTAGGTTTTTATTCCTTAAGTGTGCCCTTTTATAGACACCTTGTCTAATTGGGTTCTAATTAGGTTAATTAAACCCAAGCCCACTAGGATTATAATTACATAAATAAACTTTAATTAAAAAGTATATACTATGTAATTTAATTCTATTTGGCTAAATTTAATTACCCCTAAATAAAATTAAATCACAGTTAAGTTGATACAATACATGTATTTAATTTTCCTACTTAGGAAAATTATTTAATTAATTGTTTACTTTATGTAATTCAATTAATTGATAAATTAATTAATTACATTATGTAAACTTATTAATTAAATTAAATTCAACCCAATGTTAATTAATTACCTTGACACCGAATGTCAACTAATTAATTAACGCATTCCTTCCAATGTACATTACATGTACAATTTCTATAAGTTCCAGCTCAGTTGATCTATGTGCACGATCCTATGGGTCTGTCTTTATGTTGGCAGTAGGCCCAAGGCCCACAGACTGTAAGTGGGTTCTAGCAAACCATTACAGCCCCCAATTAAGACAGAGATGCAGCAGTCTTTAGAAGACACTCACCTGGTAGTAATCTCATAGTGTCCTTTGCCTAACGATATCGATATGAATAAACAAGAGGCATGGTGTTTGTCATCCTCTTCTGTTGTTTATTATATTTCTTGATCTTGAGTTGACTGATTAATCAAATAAGCAACCAACTTATTTGGGTATGGCCATACACTATCAGTCCCACTCATCAAGTGGCCAATGATATCATCTCAGTGTTACCCGAGTGGCAATTCCATCACTTCATCATCAATGTCAACATGTTCACCGGTCCACCCAATCATACCCGTATTTAGCATCCTTTTACAGACCTGTTAGGCGTATGTCAAAGTGAACCGGATTCCATATCGATATTATAATGAAATCTGGTCTGAGGACAAAAGAGACCTACTCAAGAAAGACCTATGACATGACAACCATGTGGCTTTCTTGTGCGGATCGATCCAGTCCCATGTCAATGACATGTACCTATATTCATGACTGACTATACAAGTACTATGGCTAGTTAAGAACTACTGTACAATCATCGAATATACAAGTCTGTGGTTCTATTCGTTCCCACGATTAGAATAGACCTGGGATATGTTTTATGATTATCAATCAATGGATACTCTACTCATATTATAGCACAAGATATAAATGAAATAGATTAATTGCCTTTATTAATGTGACACAAATAATGTATTCATACATGACTCTTAATGTATAATACAAAATACAAGAATCCAATGCCCTAAGAACTAGGGCACACCAATAATCTCCCACTTGCACTAGTTCCAAGTGGGCATTGCCCTAATTCCTATATATCTGGTATGACTGTCGTGCTGTGTCTGCAACAGCGCTTAGGTCAATGGATCAGCGACATTATTCTTGGTGTCAACCCTCTGCAATGATATGTCACCTATGTTCACGATCTCCCGAATGAGGTGAAACTTTCTGAGTACATGTTTGGATCTCTTGTGTGACTGGGGCACCTTAGCTTGTGCGATGGTCCCGTTGTTGTCACAAAAACATCAACTAGGTCTAGGATAGTGGGCACTATTCCTAACTCAGTTATGACTTTCTTGATCCAAACGGCTTCCTTTGAGCTTTGCACGCAGCTATGTACTCAGCTTCCATTGTAGTGTCAGCAATGGTGGCCTGCTTTGAGGACCTCCAACTAATGGCACCGCCATTCAGGAGAAAACATAACCAGACTGTGACTGGTTCTCATCCTCATCGGTCTCAAAGCTTGCATCAGTGTAACCTGACACTACCAGCTCATCTTGACCTCTATACACTAAGAAAGCATCCTTAGTCCGGTTAAGGTACTTCAAGATTGCCTTGACTGCCTTCCAGTGTTCCTCACTGGGGTCCGACTGGTACCGGCTAGCCATACTTAGTGCAAACACGACATCAGGCCTCGTACATAACATGGAGTACATGATAGATCCAATAGCAGATGCATAAGGGATCTTTTCCATGTTCTCCCGGTCCTTCTTTGTTTTAGGACCATCTTTCTTACTCAGCTTCAATCCATGATGCATAGGCAAGAATCCTTTCTTTGCCTTGTCCATGCTGAATCTTTTCAGAACCTTGTCAATGTACGTGGCTTGACTTAGGCCTAGAAGCCGATTAGATCTATCTCTGTAGATCCTGATCCCTAAGATCGTCTCAGCTTCGCCTAAGTCCTTCATTGCAAAGCACTTACTCAACCACTGCTTAACTCCTTGCAGTGTTGGTAGGTCGCCTCCAATGATAAGGATGTCGTCAACATACAGCACTAGGAAGGTGGAAACGCTCCCACTAACCATCTTATACACACAGGGCTCATCAGAATTCTATGTGAAGCCATATTCTATAATGGCCTCATTGAATCTCTGATTCCATGACCTCGATGCTTGCTTCAATCCATAAATAGATCTTTGAAGCTTGCATACCCGGGTTGGATACTTTGGATCAATAAAACCCTCAGGTTGTGTCATGTACACATCCTCGAGTAGCTTTCCATTAAGGAAAGCGGTCTTAACATCCATCTGCCATATCTCATAATCGTACCATGCAGCTATGGCTAGTAGTATCCTAATGGATTTGAGCATAGCAACTGGTGAAAAGGTTTCATCATAGTCAATTCCTTGAACTTGCTTGAATCCTTTTGCCACCAATCGCCCCTTGAAGGTGTTGTCGGCCTTTAACTTGAAACACCACTTGCAACCTATCACCTTAGCACCCGGAGGTGGATCCATCAAGTTCCATACTTGGTTATCATGCATAGATTGCATCTCAGCCTCCATGGCTTTGCGCTATTGATCTGAGTATGGGCTTTCAACAGCCTCCTGATAGGTCTTGGGCTCCTCTTGGTCAACGACCATAAGGTCCCCATCATCAGTCATGAGAAAGCCGTACCTCTCTGGCTGATGATATGTCCTACCAGACCTTCTAAGGTCCTGTGCAACCATTTCTGGTTTCTCAATTTCTTGAGTAGTCAGATTGGTTCCCAAAGCATCCTCAGCAGTAGCTGCAGGAGTTTGTGAGTCTTGAACTTCTGAAAGTTCAACATTACTCCCACTGTCTCTCTTGGAAAGGAATTCCTTCTCCAAGAAGACTGCATTTTTGGCTATCAAAACTTTGTTTTCGGCCGGATCGTAGAAGTAATAACCCTTAGTTTCCTTAGGGTAACCCACAAACTGGCACTTGACAGATTTGGACTCGAGTTTGCCACTTGTCAATTTCTTAACATGTGCATCACAGCCCCAAATCTTCAAGAAGGAAACATTGGGCTTTCGGCCTTTCCATAGTTCATATGGTGTTCCCTCAACTGCCTTGCTTGGTGTATTATTAAGAATGTAAGCAGCTGTCTCTAAAGCATATCCCCAAAAGGAGACAGGGAGTGTAGCATGACTCATCATCGAGCGGACCATGTCAAGTAAGGTCCTATTCCTCCTTTCTGACACTCCATTCCACTGGGGTGTACCAGGAGGAGTGAGTTGGGATATGATCCCACACTCTCTAAAAAACGAGTCAAAATCTTGGCTCAAATATTCACCCCCTTGGTCAGACCGAAGTGCTTTTATTTTCTTGCCAAGTTGGTTTTCTACTTCATTCTTAAAGTCCTTGAACCTTTGGAGAGTCTCAGACTTATGCTTCATCAGATACACGTAACCGTATCTGCTGAAGTCATCCGTGAAGGTGACGAAGTACAGAAAACCAGATCTAGCACTAGTGCTCATTGGGCCACATACATCGGAATGTATTAGCTCCAATAGCTCTGAGGCCCTTTCAGCAGTCTTGCTAAAAGGCGCCTTTGTCATCTTGCCTCTCAAACAAGATTCGCATGTGTCATAAGGCTGGATGTCAAATGACCCTAGCACTCCACTAGAGTGAAGCCTAGCTATGCGCTTCTCATTTATATGGCCAAGTCGACAATGCCAGATGTAAGTCGGATTAATTTCATTTTGTTTAATCCTTTTAGTATTTATGTTATAGATTGAACTTTCACGTTTTAGATCAAGGATATATAAGCCATTTTCAAGAAATGCTGTTCCATAAATAATATTGCCACATTGCATAGAAATTCTACCATGTCCAATATTAAATACAAAACAAGAAATATCCAACAAAGAAACGGAAATAATATTCCTGCGCATCGCAGGTATAAAATAACAGTTTCTTAGTTCGAAAACAAGTCCACTAGGCATCTCCAAGAAATAATCTCCGATCTCCATGGCCTGAACCCGAGCACCATTTCCGACTCGAAGATCTACTTCTCCAGATCCTAATAATCTCCTATTTCTTAGACCCTGCACATTTGAACAAATGTGAGATCCACATCCAGTGTCCAAGACCCAAGATGTAGAAATAGCCAGATTAATCTCAACAACATAAATACCTGAAGCAGCAGTTTTGCCCTTCAGTTGCTCCCTTAGCTTTGGACATGAGCTCTTCCAGTGCCCCTTCTCATGACACTCATGGCAAACATCGTCAGGAGAGGCAACCCTTGCTTTAGGTTGGGCCACCACCTTTTTGCCCTTAGCCTTGGCCTGTTGGGCCTTAGCCTTGGCCTTAGATTTGGCCTTTCCCTTAGCAATGGGCGTATTGCCCTTGTTCACCAGCAATACTTCGGGAGTCTTCTTAAGAGACTGCTCAGCAAGCTTGAGCATGCCATGCAGCTTAACAACCGATTTATCCAACCCTTGCATATGGTAATTCATGATAAACTGGTTGTAAGACTCAGGAAGTGACCCGAGAATAATGTCTGTTGCCAAGTCCTACGGAACTGGCGAGCCGAGGCGGGCAAGTGTATCAATATACCCCTTCAACTTTATCACATGAGTGCTAACAGAAGTCCCAGCTGCCATCACAGTCATGCAAAGTGCCTTAGTTGTCAGGTAACGTTCCTGACGAGCCTGATCTTGGAACATCTTTTTAAGCTGATCCATCATCTCATAAGCATGCTCGTCCATGAACTGCTTCTGAAGATCAGAAGCCATGGTACCCAGCATGAGGCACGAGACATCTCGGTCATCCCTCATATGCCGATCGTACTACTCCACCATCGCTGTGGTGATGCCTCGACCTTCGGGAGGGCCGGCTGGTAAAGGAGCATTCAGTACATACTCCTTAGACTCTTGTCTAAGAACTATTTGTAAGTTCCTAGCCCAGTCCAGGAAGTTAGTCCCCGAAAGCTTCTCCTTCTCCAAGAGTGACCTAAGTGAGAGTGAGTTGTTGTTTGTTGCAGCCATTTAAATTGCTTAAGTGAAATGGGATTATCTACATGGAAGAAATCATTGCTTGAGTTAGAAATAAAGGACTTTTAATCCAATTCAAATTAATAATCCGATTTTAATTTGTTTGTTGGTGATGTTAATTGGCTGACTTGACCAAGATCCACAACTTATCAATGACTGGCTGAACTAGGGCTTGCTAACCAACCATTGATTCGTTTGGTAGGATAACCTATCCAATCCTTCCACGAAGGACTCTTTGTTTGATGGGCTTATTGACACTTTACCCATCTGTGCTTAGGGCCCGCTCTGAGCTAATGCTACCCAAGTTGAGTCAAACCACCATTCACATGTTAACCATACCAAGTATCCTAACCCTCGACGGCCCACCGAACACTATAATGTACCCAACTAGGGCATGGTGCATATTGCAGCATCAATGGGAGGAAGAGGTGTGAATGTGGGAAGCACTTTTAAACGACTCAATATTTTGATTACCGGATTATAATTAAGTGATACGGCTTAGCATGCATAAACGCGGGTAATAATTTGGTGATCCATAGATCCATATTGTATGACAAATGCAATAGCATACTTAATTTAAAATAAATGAGATCCTATGGGCCTTTAGTTACAACCTAATGAAAAGCTAGATATCCTATCTAATTCTTCATGGGTCGGACTGGAATCCTTCTTGGGCTCCCACCATGGGCTTGCTCTATCTGGGCCTTCCTCCATACTTGATGCAATTACAACAATTTTGTAAAATAAAATCTATTCTAAAATTACATCAAAATAAAAAAATAAAAAAATGGCACGCAGGCCATATTTCCTAAAATTAAATTACAGCCGATAATAATTTAGGGCCCATAGAACTCAACATCACATTTCAAACAAAGTACCTGTCGTGCACATACATACCAATATGATGCATGATCATGGCATTCCAAATTATAAATATAAATGTAAAGCCGAGTTACTTAGGGTGAAATCGCCAATTTTAACAAATGTGACTAAGGCCCATAAAAGCCCAATGGATAACATCCATAAATGCAAAATTAACAATTTTGGTCCCACTTGAATTTGGGTTGTCACAAATTTAAAATTTAGCTCTCCCAATTTTAACCGGTGTCACGGTTTATTGGGTCAATTTCACAAAGTCCATATTCAATTTAATATGCAAACAATTAAATTAAGTATGCATGCCAACAAAATAAACAATTTAAATACAAATTAATTTTAAAAAAATTTAATTTACTTTGCATTAGGGTCCGAGATAAAAAAAATACCCGCAAAATCCAAAACCGGACCCAAATCCCGTGCGCAGTGCTGCTGTCCTGACACGGCAACAGTGCCGCTGCGCGGCAGCAGCAGCTGCTGCAAAATGGGATGATGGAATCGCAAAATTGCGATTCCATCTGCCAAAACTTTTTTTTTTCTCAAATCATGAAAAAAAAATTCCACCCATAGGAAAAATAAATAATCAATAAAGAAAATACAATTCTAGATTGAAACCAAATGGGGAAAAAGAATCAAAAACCCCAAACAACAATTCTAGGGTTCATCCAAAAACAAAACCAATGAAGTAAAACCCTAAAATCACAAACTTGAAACCCATTCTTTCTTTAAGAATGCTTTCAAGAACCAATTCCAATCAATCTAATGGACAAAACCTAGGCTCTAATACCACTGTTGGGATTCGTCATTGGAAAAATAACGTGGCGCAGTAGAAAGTACATCATTTAAAATTTCTTTGAATCCACCTATCGTGTCCAATTACCATTAATTAGAATAAAAACAATTTGAATCAAGAGAGATTAACTCACAGGATTCGTCTCCTCTAGAGACTACTGCAGAATCGTTTCCTGAAACTGCGATCTCCAAAGTCTGGTGCACGACCAATTATTGAGCTGGAACCGGTGCTAGTCGAAGACGCGATGGAATGGAGGTTTAGTCCTCGGATTTTCCGTTGTTTTGGGGTTGCTCTTGGTGGCTGAAATTTCCAGGAATTAATTAGGGTTGAATTAGGTTTTTCTTCCTTAAGTGTGCCCTTATATAGACACCTTGTCTAATTGGGTTTTAATTAGGTTAACTAAACCCAAGCCCACTAGGATTATAATTACATAAATAAACTTTAATTAAAAAGTATATACTATGTAATTTAATTCCATTTGGCTAAATTTAATTACCCTTAAATAAAATTAAATCACACTTAAGTAAATACAATACATGTATTTAATTTTCCTACTTAGGAAAATTATTTAATTAATTGTTTACTTTATGTAATTCAATTAATTAATAAATTAATTAATTACATTATGTAAACTTATTAATTAAATTAAACTCAACCCAATGATAATTAACACCGGATGTCAATTAATTAATTAACGCATTCCTTCCAATGTACATTACATGTACAATTTCTATAAGTTCCAGCTCAGTTGATCTATGTGCATGATGGGTCTGCCTTTATGTTGGCAGTAGGCCCAAGGCCCACAGATTGTAAGTGGGTACTAGCAAACCATTACAGCCCCCAATTAAGACAGATATGCAGCAGTCTTTAGAAGACACTCACCCGGTAGTAATCTCATAGTGTCCTTTGCCTAACGATATCGATATGAATAAAGAAGAGGCATGGTGTCTATCATCCTCTTCTGTTGTTTATTATATTTCTTGATCTTGAGTTGACTGATTCATCAAATAAGCACCAACTTACTTAGGCATGGCCATACACTTATCAGTCCACTCATCAAGTGGCCAATGATATCATCTCGGTGTTACCCGAATCGCAATTCCATCACTTCATCATCAATATCAACATGTTCACTGGTCCACCCAATCATACCCGTATTTAGCATCCTTTTACAGACCTGTTAGGCGTATGTCAAAGTGAACCGGATTCCATATTGATATTATAATGAAATCTGGTCTAAGGACAAAATTGACCTACTCAAGAAAGACCTATGACACGACAACCATGTGGCTTTCTTGTGTAGATCTATCCAGTCCCATGTCAACGACATGCACCCATATTCATGACTGACTATACAAGTACTATGGCCAGTTAAGAACTGCCATACAGTCATCGAATATACAAGTCTGTGGTTCTATTCGTTCCCACGATTAGAACAGACCTGGGATAGGTTTTATGATTATCAATCAATGGATACTCTACTCATATTATAGCACAAGATATAAACGAAATAGATTAATTGCCTTTATTAATGTGACAAAAATAATGTATTCATACAATGAGTCTTAATGTATAATACAAAACACAAGAAAGAACTAGGGCACACCAACATGGCCCTTAACAACAAATTGAACCCTAATGCTGCCCCATATCACATCTTTCCACATCATCTCATGAATAGAGAAGTGTTGGGACATGTGGTTATAGTACTGTTTCAATCAGTCTTCATTTATCATCAACCTATACCAAACCAGAAATCCCTTTTATCCCACACCACTTTCTTTCAACCTTAACCCCCAGGCTGATTACATTGCATCCTCAGATGGTGGGAAGGACCTTGATTCCATGCTAGAGAGAGAGGATTTGAATATAAGTCTGCTGCAAGTGAACTGGACAAGGAGTAGCAGAAGTCGCCTAAGAACTTAACTATTAAAGGGGCCAAGCTGTACAAGGAAAAAGATTGAAGTCAGCTTTAATGGGAAGACAAGTATGATGATCAGAAATATACCCAGTTTCTTATGCCTTCCTTTTGTTTTCAAAAATAAAGTGAACAAAGGCAAAGTCCGCACTATAGCATACCCTAGACTTCAAAGCAAGAAGGAGCTGGTAAAGCACTTTGGGAAGTCAATATTTAAGTGTGAAAAGGATGATTGACTACCAATAACATTCAACCCAGTAAGGGATAGTACAAGGAGTTCAGTTGAGTGAAAGGTGATAGGGACGAAGCAGAGATTGACACTTAGTCCCTTTCAGGTTAGCAGCAACCCTGGTGGTGCACTCATGAACTTCATCAATAGTGTTGAAGCATCCAGGTTTTACAAAGCTTTCAACAATCATGAATGGGAGGACTTGCAAAGCCTACTGTGCTAACAATCGGGGGAAAGTTGCATTTACCAACCATTTCAAGAACTCATTCTTCAGCAGCAAGAAAAGTGACTACTTACCAGTGATTCTTTCACCTCCAGAAGATGGTGTGATTTGCCATAGGATCATTGTGGGTGGCAGGCATAAGACAACCAAGATTAACTCAAGTCATTCTAAATCAGGTCATGCTCTAAAGGACTAAAAGCTGTGTCCATCTTTGGGGACTATGTGCAAATTGGAATCTGGGGTGAATTGAAAGCATGAATACGGGTTCAGACCCTTAGAGAATCCAGTGGTTAATCAATTGATTTCAATCCAATGCTCAGCTGTACACTTGAATTCTCTTAAAAAAAAAAAATTCTCTCCAATATGTAAAACCGAAAGGACATGTTGGTAATTTAAAGGGGCATCAATCAAAGCCAGAGCCACCGATTGGATTTTCCTAATACATTCATGTTCATCATGTTATAAGTGTTTCATATTCTATTTTGATGTTCAATATGCATTCGTCATGTTATTGCATGTCAATATCCATATACAGATTGCAGCACACAGCGAACCAGAACTGAAAAAGTGTTTTACATCTCAAAATACAAATCTCTAATACTAGGAGCAAGTAGAGGCCAAACCACTGGATTTCATTGACAACAATGTTCCTGCAATTTCCGATGAACATATCGAGGTACACTTTCCAATCCTAAAACAAGCCAATGCGGAGATTGACTTAGACGGGATCGTCACGCAGAATTTTTAGGCCATTCATCATCAAAAAAAAAAAGAGAGAAGAAAATTTCTGACACGCAAAACCGAGAGGACGTGTTAGTAACAAGAGGAGGGCGATGTTCATAACCAAAGTCACCTCTGATCCTCCTATTGTATTCATTCTGATGTCATGATGGTAATACTATACATGTTTGGATTTCTGCTTAAAAATTCATCTTGCATGCATCATGCCACTGCATGTAAACACCCGTCAGTAGGTCATTGTATTCAAAAAAAAGGGGGGGGGGGAATTTGTGCCATAAACAATGACATCTGACCAGAGTATCATGTATGAGAATGTAATGCAGAGTATGAGATCCAGCTATTATCCTACCTCTCAGACAAGTAGCTTATTCCTTGGTGAAAAGGGTAGCAAAGTCTATGGTATCGATATGCCAAGCCCGGTAGCATCTTGGGGCGTGTCGTGGATAAAATAGAAGGATAGCCAAGAGGCAAAACTTCTCTAACAACAAGCCTTATGTAACAGCAAGTCGATCAGAATGGTCTAGAGAGTACCGGATTGAGCAAGCACGACATAGAAATATGCTCCAAGCTGGGAGAAAACATCCATCGGTCTCCATGGGGCAAATAGAATGAACAGAATTCAGAGAAATCAGAAGCTCAGCTGAGGTAAACTCCTATGGGCGAAACACTATAAACCATCTGGACTACACAAAGGATCATTGCAAGCCGCAAATCCCATCCCCAGTCTCGTACAGATACCAAGAACATTAGCATGAACATCATATCGCATATATACCTACATCCAAAACATACCCATATTCATGCATACATGCATCACAACCCATCCAGGTACAGTTACCCATCACCTGCATCTAGTTGTCCCGGATCGAGATTACCTTCAAAGCGGAAGTAGTCCAGCACTGGGACATTCACCGGGTCCCAAGATATGAGTTAAATCTGCGCAGGCCCAAACCTGAGCATCTCTGGTATCTAGGGAAAAAGCAATCAAGCCGTTTTTATTCTTGATCGAAGGGGTTGAAATTTTTGTTCCCAAAATTATCGATCAAGGAATAAATACTCATTCTCAGCCTAATCTCAAAAGCTATCACTTCTGGAACCAACATCCTTCAATTCAAGCAATGTTCTGAATCCTTGAATCCAACTCAATTCAGGCAAGGCCACCGTTTCATATAGACGTTGAATCAGGTCCCTGAACTAATAACTCAGCTCAGTTCACCGCCTCAGATATAGATAGATTCGGCACAGGCTAATCTCATCTACTCAACCTCAGATACAAATAGATCCGACACAGGCTAATCTCTTTTACTCAACCTCGAATGCAGATAGATCCAACACAGGCTAATCTCTTCTACTCAACCTCAGATATAGATAGATCCGATACAGGCTAATCTCATCTACTCAACCTTGGATACAGATAGATCCGGCACAGGCTCATCTCTTCCACTCAACCTAGGGTAACATAAACCCGGTGTCAGGTCCAGATCGGCTTCACCTTCAAATCAGCAGATCCACCTCGGGTAACATAAACCTGGTGCCAAGTCCAGATTGGCTCCACCTTCAAATCAGCAGATCCACCTCGGGTAACAAAAACCCCGTGTTAGGTCCAGATCGGCATCACCTTCAAATCAGTAGATCCACATTGGGTAACATAAACCTAGTGTCAGGTCCAGATCGGCTCCACCTTTAAATCAGCAGATCCACCTCAGGTAATATAAACTCGGTGTCAGGTCCAAATCGGCATCACCTTCAAATCAGCAGATCCACCTCGGGTAACATAAACCTGGCATCAGTCCAGATCGGCTTTATTTCAAATCAGCAGATCCACCTCGGGTAACATAAACCCGGTGTCAGGTCCAGATCGGCTTCACCTCCAAATCAGCAGATCCACCTCGGGTAACATAAACCCGATGTCAGGTGCAGATCGGCTCCACCTTCAAATCAGCAGATCCACCTCGGGTAATATAATCCCGGTGTCAGGTCCAGATCGGCATCACCTTCATATCAGTAGATCCACCTCGGGTAACATAAACATGGTGTCAGGTCCAGATCGGCTCCACCTTCAAATCAATAGATACACCTCGGGTAACATAAACCGGATGTCAGGTCCAAATCGGCATCACCTTCAAATCAGATGATCCACCTCGGGTAACATAAACCCAGCATCGGTCTAGATCGGCTTAATTTCAAATCCCCAGCAATCCACCTCGGGTAACATAAACCTAGCGTCAGGTCCAGATCGACATCAACTTCAAATCAGCAGATCCACCTCGGGTTACATAAACCCAGCATCGGTCCAGATCGGCTTCATTTCGAATCCCCAGCAGATCCACCTCGGGTAACCTAAACCCGGTGTCAGATCCAGATCGACATCACCTTCAAATTAGCAGATTCACCTCGGGTAACATAAACCCAGCATCAGTCCAGATCAGCTTCATTTCAAATCCCCTACAGATCCAACTCGGGTAACATAAACCCGGCATCGGTCCAGATCGGCTTCACTCCAAATCTTCAGTAGATCCCCTCGGGTAACATAAACCCGATATCTGTCCAAATCAGCTTCATTCCACATCCCCAACTGAATCTTGTCTCGGGAAACCTAAACCCGGTATCGGCTTATTTCATCTGTATCCTTGCCTTGGGTAACCTAAACCTGGTATCGGCTTATTTCCAACTTCGTCTCAGGTAACCTAAACCCGGTATCGGCTTATTTCATCTTCATCCTCGCCTCGGGTAACCTAAACCCGGTATCGACTTATTTCATCTTCATCCTCGCCTCAGGTAACCTAAACCCGGTATCGGCTTATTTCATCTTCAACCTGGCCTCGGGTAACCTAAACCTAGTATCGGCTTATTTCATCTTTATCCTCGCCTTGGGTAACCTAAACCCGGTATCGACTTATTTCATCTCCAACTTCACCTCGGGTAAACTAAACCCGATATCAGCTTATTTCATCTAATCAACTTAGTGCATCACCACAACAGTGGGACTTCACAAGTCAGTTGCATGTTTTCTTTCTTACGTCTACGGTGCTTCAATCTGCGCTCTCAAATTCATCACCTCAGGTATTTTAGACCTGGTGCCTAGTGTCGAAATTGATCATACGAGGGGCAACTGTAAGTGCCGAAATTTTTCGGACTAAAAAAAATTATCGTGCCATGACTGTAATTACAATCGTGGGACTATATTACAGTCGTACGACTGTAATTGCGGAGCAGGTACAACAGTCCATACCTTGTGAGTTAAAAAATGGGGGTGGTTTGTCGGTAATTAATGCCCGAATTCTCAATAGAAGGAACCAGGAAATAAAAGGAGAAAAGAGAGGAAGAAAGAGGGCTTTTTTGGCTCTGAGATTTTGGGGGATTTGAGAGAAGAAAATTGGTAGAGAAAAGGAGGAAAAAAGAGAGAAAAAGATAAACCCAACAAAACTCAATCTTTTTCTCCTCTTTTTCTTTTGATTCTAGTGTGATAAGTTTAAAACTTGATAGAAATCACAGGTTAACAACTTGGCACACTAAATTAAATCAATTTTAGACCTTAAATCCATCAAAATCCGTGACATTTTGGAGCATTTTGGACAACCCTTGAAACCTTTGCACGCAAGGAAAAAGAAGCAATTTGGAGGTGATTGCGGTGTTTCCAGCGGTCAAACTTATGGTGGATCAGCGCCTCAAAGGTAGATACATCTCAAACCTTCATTTTCTTGCTTTTTTCTAGGTGATTTGGTGTGTTTTTGTGCTGAAGAACAGTCGCACGACTATACTTACAGTTGTACGAGTGTTCTTGATTTCCCGCAGCTTTTAGTTTTATTTAAATAAAATTTTGGCGATTTTCTGCAATTGGAGGGATTACAGTCGCACGATTGTAATTACAGTCCTATGACTGTAGTTATAGTCGCACGACTATAACTTCCGTCCAAAAGCAAAATTTCCAGAATAGTCCACAAAAATTCTCAAAAATCCTAAGACTTCAGAAAAATCAGAAAATCATCAAAAATGAATTTTGTTGTGTGCATTCATGACTTTAGGTTTAATTTTCAATGTTATTGCATTTAGAACAAAACAACGACGGAGACCCAAATCTCCCGAAAACCGACCCATCTCACATGCTAAATTAAAGTAAACCAGAAAAAGAAAATGTTTTCAAAATGATTTTCTCACAAAACAAAAATACAGGGACATTTCAAAATTGTTTTCCAGGTCTAATCGAGCCAGCTAGCCGAGCCGATCCGGTTATCCCCCAATTGCATGCCTCCGAACTCCTTAAAATCCTATTCTATCCTGCTTGAGTCCTAATTATGCTAACCATCTATTTTGCAGCTTTATTTTATTTTTACTTTTCATTTTCAATGTAAGTAATAGATTAATCCATGTATTTTAGGTGATTGTAAAAATTATTTTTTTAGATCATCGTGTATTTTAGGCGCTTCTAAGGTGAGGTTGAGAGTTTTTATTTTTATTCAATTGGGTTGTAATAAGATATTTATTTATTGTTTTATTTTGACTTGTGTGTATGCTGTGTACTTTAATTTAATAAAAATGAATGTTAGAATTATAAAATACCATCAAAGAACATTGGCCAATTTTTATTTTGATTAGACACGAAATAGGGGACTTGTCCAGACCTAGATCTCTGGATAGTGTAGCAGCCTTTCATCCGATTCAGCTACACTGAAATTTCTCGGTTGAGCTGAGCCAGGTGGTGACTCCTACACTATTTATCGAGACTTAGGTCTCGGTTCTTTTATGAAATAATTCAATTTTCTAAAAATGAATTTTCAATAGAAAAACCCCACGCGAGGGAGGGTTGCTCGATCTGGAGGCTGCCTTTTGAGAGAGTCCACTTTCCATCGAAAATGTCATCCACTCACAGCTGCCCAGCATCAATTGGAAGTTCCTTAACCTTTGCATATTGATTTGGGATCGTTTCGGATTAATTTCGGATTCTTTCGAATTCGTTTTGATTTTCAGCCGGTTGAACACTCAAGGCGAATTGAAGTTTTCAATCCATTTCTGGATGATGAACACATCAAAATAACATCAAGGTAAACTCTGAGAGGCCTTAAACCTATGTACATTGCTTTTTCTTTACGTTTTTCTCTATTTTGCAAATTTTCAGAAACCAGATTACCCCAATACAGCTGCACGGCTGTGTTCTTCATGAACACAGCCATACGGTTGTAATTGCTATGAGCAGAGCCGAGCGGTTCTAGTACCCGGAGCCGTACGGCTGTGTTCTGTAGGGGCAGAGTCCCAAAACTACCCCGATTGGCTGAAAGTAGTCTGTTTTCCATTTTATGCATCCTATTGTGATCAATTTCATCCCAAATGCATCCGCATGTTGTAAAATATTGGTTTTCATATTTCTGTACGTACGGATATTAGGTTTTCAGTTTTTCTTAGGTTTTATTTTTTGAATTTTGGAGTGGTTCGATCTGAACCGGATCCGTAGTCCAGCGTTAGCGGACCCCCAAACTTTATAAAATCCTCAAGAAATATCAAAAACAAGTAAAACAGCATTTTCAAAACGAGAAATCCATTTTTTTGGGTTCTAGAAGCCATAGCCGCACGGCTGTAGTTTCCAGAATAAACAGAGTCGTGAAATGACCCACACAATTGTCGACCTGTGATGCTGTTTTCGAATTCAAATTGTTTTTGGCGTGTTTACTGCTTTCTGGTCCCTAAATGGATGTTGGATTTAGGAAACCCGCACGAATGGAACCTTGAGTTTCGGGATAACAGACCCGCTAAACGGAAAAATTTGCATGAAACCGAGCCAAATAAAATTATAAAAATTGTTTTCCAGTACAAAAAATTACAAGGTGTTTCAAAACCGTTGTCCAGGTCTAACCAGTCCGGTTAGCCAAACCGACCTAGGTACCCCCTAAATGCATGCTCCCCGTTCCTAAAATCCCAATTCTGTCTAATTTGAGTCCTACATGTGCTGTACCATAAATTGTGCTAACCGTCTATTTTGTAGCTTTTAGTTCCTTTTATTTTCATTTTTTAATGTAATTAATAGATTTTCATGTAAATTAGGCGACTGTAATTTTCTAGATCCTCGTGCATTCTAGGCGTTTGTAAAGTGAGGTCGAGAGTTTTCATTTTTATTTAATTTGGTTGTATAAGTGGCCTCTATCCTCAATAGGGAGCTGTACTGAAATTTCCCAGATGAGTTGATCCAGGTGGCGACTTTGTCACTGATCATGGAATTTAAGTTTTGAGGTCTTCAAGTTAAAAACGGGAAAACGTTTTCTACAAAAGGGATTTTTCAAACAAATCAAATCCATGATTTCTTTTTCAAGATAAACAAAACCCGTTTCCACACAAATTAAAAACAATCAAACGGAAACGATTGCCCCGATTCACTTCACCGTATTCTGTCTTCAAAAAGGTCATCCGCTCACATAAGGCGAAGAAAGCCAAGGCCAAGAAGCCTAAGGCCCAGCCCAAGGTCCAGCATAAGGCTAGTCCTGAGGATGTCTGCTTCAGGTGCAAGTAGGTGGGGCATTGGAAGAGATCATGTCCCAAACTGATGGGAGAGCAGAGGAAGACCCAAGGCGCATCTTCGTCAGGTATTTATGTCATAGACATTAACCTTACTGTTTCAACATCCTAGGTATTGGATACTGGATGTGGTTCTCATATTTGTTGCAATGTGCAGGGACTTAAGAACAGAAGGTCACTGGGATCGGGGGAGGTGGACTTGCAGGTCGGTAATGGAGCAAGGGTTATTGCCATAGAGATCGGCGAATATCACCTCATGATGCCTAGTGGATTGGTTTTGATTTAAGAACAATGTTATTTTGTACCTGCCATGTGCAGGAATATTATATCTGTTTCAATGTTGGATATTCTAGATTTAATTTTTCTATTTCTAATGCTGGAATTGTTATATCTAGAGAGGGATTATTTTATGGAGAAGCTCTATTAAATAATGGCCTTTATATCCTGGATTTAAATGAAACCAATCATGTATATAACATAAACACTAAAAGGGTTAAGCCTAAAGAATTTAATCCTGTCTACCTTTGGCACTGTCGTTTAGGCCATATAAACGAGAAACGCATAGCTAGGCTCCACAAGGCTAGAATCCTAGGGTCATTTGACTTGGAGTCACTTGATGTATGTGAGTCCTGTTTATGAGGCAAAATGACTAAAGCTACTTTTAGCAAGAAAGCTGAAAGGGCTGTTGGCTTATTCAGACGTATGTGGATTTAAGATGGAAGCTGATCTGAGCCTGATACCAGGTTTAGGTTACCCTCGGCGGATTTACTGGATTTGAGATGGAAGCTGATCTCAGCCTGACACCGGGTTTAGGTTACCCATGGTAGATTTGTCGGATTTCTGAAGTTGCGTTGGAGATGCGTATTTATTCCTTGACCAATAATTTTGGAACAAAAATTTTTGCCCCTTCGATCAAGAATAAATACGGCTCGATTACCCTGCCCCTAGACATCTACACTTGGGTTGGTCATGATGCATGTATGCATGTGTATGTATGTGTTTGAATGCTTATGTGTGCATGTTACAATGTATGCATATGCAAATGGACTCTAGGAGATGCATTTCCCGCTATTCGTCCGGCCTTAAAATGCTACGCTCTTGCTGGGGAGATCGGGTCGTGCCTCTGGCTAGGGAAAGCACATCACGCCTATGACTAATCTAGCTGGGGAGTATATTCCTGATGTGACTCTCGCACCTCTGTTGGGAATATGCAGGGATATGTAATGGCTGTTACGAAAGTCCGATGACTGCTGGGGAGGAAGTGGTCACATTCTTTGTGATGGTTCCACTGGGGAATAATGGAAGAGTTTCTGCTGGGGAATGGTGGAAGAGTTCCACTTTTCTACCCTTAGGAATGGTGAATCTAGAAGTGCTCTAAATTTTGCCTAAACTGCCCAATATGGGTTTTCAGGTCAGCGAGCTGCTCTAACTTTTACCTAAGGCACCTTTTTGGTTTTCACCTTAGCGAGCTCCCTTTTTTTTTTGGTCCTGTGACATTTGGGTTTGGATTTGTTTCGAAATTTCTAGTCGCCTTGAGAAATGATGAGTTAGATTTGGAGGATGAGGAAAGATTATAGATTCCATGCATTTAACACATTTTCGTTGTCAAAGTAATACGAGTCTTTTAACTAATTAAATGCAAAGTGCTTTCTTTTAAATGGATGTTTAGGCGAGATAACTTTGTTTATGCGAGATAACTTTGTTTATGCATTCTGATATAACCATGCAAACATATTTAAACAAAACATCACACTTTATTGATGAAAGTAGCATGAATACATTTGAAAAGGTTGGTTCCTAAAATGGTATACACTCCACACAGAACCAGAATCCGTTACCAGCCGTCCCTTGCGGATTTTCCGACTGATCATTTTCTCTCATGTCTTAATTTTTGCCTAAGCCACCCTTTTCGAGTTTTCAACCTAGCAGACTCTTTTTTTTTAGACATATTAAGGCTTCAAGCGGTCTTGGTTGCAAATTCAGTCCCATCCATGTCTGCGATGCTTACACCACCCTTCGATAGCACTTTCTTCACAACATAGGGGCCCTCCCAATTCGGTTTGAACTTCCCTCGGGCATTGACATTCGTAGACCTTAACTGTTTCAGGACCAGATCCCCATCTTTCAACTATCGTCTGGGATACTTCACTTTTTGATTATAGGCTCTAGCCATTCTACGCTGATACATCTACAGATGATCCAGTGCTTTCAATCATTTTTCATCTAATGCAGCCAATTACTTGTATCTAGCCTAAGCCCATCTCGTTTCTGGCAGTTGGGCTTCCAAAGCTACTCAGAGTGACTCAAGTTCCATTTCTAATGGCAAAACTACTTCCATCCTGTATTCCAAGGCGTAGGGAGTCTCACCAGTTGGTGTTCTGACATTGGTTCTATAACCCCAAAGAGCATATGGCAGTTTATCAGCCCAGTCTTTGTAGGTGGTTACCATCTTTGATAAGATCTTCTTAATTGACTTATTAGCCGCCTCCACTACACCATTAGCCTGCGGTCTATACGGAGAAGACCTATGATGTTCGATGCCATGTTCTGAGAATAGCTTAGCTGTTGCCCCTTGGAATTGCACCCCATTATTAGTCACTACATGATGAGGGACTCTATATCAGGAGATGATGTTCTTCTGAATGAACTTGACCATCTGCTTAGCTGTCACATTAGAGAAAGATTCTGCTTCTACCCATTTTGAGAAATAATCGACTACAACCACAATGAATCTGTGCCCGTTAGAAGCTGTAGGATGAATTTCTCTGATCATGTCAATTCCCCATGCCAAGAAAGGCCAAGCAGATGCTAGGTTCTGCAGTTCTAGTGGTGGCAGATGACTGATATCCGCATAGATTTGGCACTCGTGACAACTTTTTACCTCTTTTACACAATCAGACTGCATTGTCATCCAGAAGTATCCCTGTCTCATTATCTTTCTAGCCATCGCTATCCCATTCATATGCGGCTCACAGGACCCTACGTTTACTTGTTGCATTTCCGTTTCTACTTCTCTTTTTGTTAAGCATCTTTGAAGAACCCCATTTACAGTTCTCTTGTACAGCTTATCTTCAAAGATTCTGAACTGGTTGGCTAATCTTCTTAATGAAACCTTGTCAGTAGTGATAGCTTCTTCTGGATACTTTTCCTCTTTCACATACTAATAAATGTCAAAGAACCAGTGTTTTTCCTTAGTTGTTAACTCCATCACTTCATGCATATTGAAGCAGGGTTGCTTGGAAATTGCTATGACCAGAGGCTATATCTGTGTCTTTTCCGGATCTTCCCACATGGAGGACAGTGTCGCTAGTGCATCCGTCATTATTTTCCTGGGAACATGTCTGAACTCGCACTGGTTGAATAACCCTCTTCTGTACAGCAGCAGTTATAAGTAGGGCTGTAAGGCTTCTTTTCTCAAATCCCAATTGCCTTGTGCCTACCTAATCACCAAGAGTGAGTCCCCAACAATCAAGACGCTGTCTGCCCCTAGTGTCAGGAGAGCTTCCATTCCAAATAAGCATGCCTCATATTCTGCCCCGTTGTTGGTTATGGGGAAGTCCAACCTTTTTGACAGTGGAATGATCTCGCCATCTGGCATCACTATGATCACTCCAATTCCAACACCCTTTTTGTTTATGGCACCATCGAAGTACATAACCCATCTCCCCATTTCTACTACAGCCAACTGATCTGTCTGACTAGGAATTCTGCCACAGCTCGCCCTTTGATGGTTTTTCTAGTGATGTACTCAATTTCAAATTTTGACAGAAGTAGAAACCACCTGGATAATTTTCCAACCAAAACCGTACAGGTATTTCATTGGATCCATTTTAGCCACGGCTTGCACCTTGTATGACTGAAAGTAGTGGCGCAGCTTCTTAGTCAGCTAGATCATTGCTACACATGTCTTCTCTACCAGGGTATACTTGGTTTCATATTCCAGCAGGTTTTTACTGAGATAATAAATGGGGTACTCCTTCCTCCCATCTTGCTCATGTGCTAGCATCGCCCCTATGGAGGAATCTTCGACGGCTAAGTACAGAATCAAAGGCTTCCCTGGAGTTGGCGGGCTGAGAACTGGTGGATTTACTAGGTAAGCTTTGATCTTTTCAAATGCCAACTGACACCTGTCATCCCATACAATCGGCTGATCTTTCCTTAACAGCTTGAAAATCAGCTCACACACTGAGGTTAGCTGTGATATGAAATGACTGACATATTGCAATGAACCCATAAATGATCGGACCTTATTTTCTGCCTTAGGAGCTGGCATATGTCGGATGGCTTTGATTTTGTCTGGGTCCATCTCTATTCCTCTCTGGCTGACCACATGACCCAACAGCTTACCTGATGTAACCCAAAATGTGCACTTCTTAGGGTTGAGACGCAGGTTGTATTCCCCGATGCGTGTAAGAAATCTATCCAGGATAGCTGGGTGCTCTTCCGGGGTCATTGATTTAAAAAGCATGTCATCGACATACACCTCCACTTCTTTATGAATCCTTTCATGCAATAACTTTGTGATAGCCCTCTGGTAAGTGGTTCTAGCATTTTTCAACACGAAGGGCATTACCATGTAACAGAAGGTGCCCCATTTTGTGATGAAAGACGTTTTCACCTTATCAACAACATCCATTTAGAACTGGTTATATCCCGAAAATCCATCCATAAAGGAGTACGTTACTGCTTTGGATGCACTATCGATTAAAACATCAATGTGAGGAAAGGGGAAATTATCTTTCGGGCATGCCTTGTTCAAGTCCCTATAAACAACACACACCTTGACCCTTCCGTCTTTCTTAGGCACTGGCACAATGTTGGCTAACCATTCTGTATATTCCACCACCTCGAGAAACTTGGCTTCAATCTACTTAGCCACTTCCTCTTTTACCAATGCGGCCCATTCTGGTCTTAGCCTCCTTAGCTTCTACTTAACTGGCTTGAACCTAGGATCTGTCAGAATCTTATGGACTGCTATTTCTATATCAACCCCTGGCATGTCTTCGTATGACCAAACGAAGGCTTCAACATGTTTTTGCAGTACATTTGTCAGTTCCCTCTCTTCTTCGGATTTTAGTTCATGTGAAATGAATACCATTTTGGGGTTTTCATCTGTACTTATGTTAATTTCATGCAATGCAGTGGCATGAATGCTAAATATGCTTGATGGTGATTCAAATGCATGCACAGAATTATTAGGATAAATATCATACAAGTAAGGAAACTGGGCTCTCATTGCATTAAATTTGTTAAAGAGTACATTGTTCACATCAAAAAGAGAAGAAACAGATACAAACAAAATGATTTTCATCCTCCATAGGCAGAGGGCCTTACACTTCCTCAGCATCCTTGCTCAGCTCCAAGATGTTGTTCAGGTCAGCAGAAATTTCAGACTCCTGTTCAGCAAGAAGAATAATCTTCTCGATCTCTACCACCTGTTTCTTAGCTTTCATCATGATTCCTACTATCTCGGTAACCATAGAATCCAGGATTGCCATGGTCATCAGCTCCTTAGTGGATCCTTCCCCAGATTTTTCAAATGCCTTGCCTAAGGCAACAAACAATGCTTCTGAAACTGCCTTCACAGACTCATTACAGGCTTCCTCTTCGTCTTTCTCCTTAACAACTTCTATTGCTTCTGCTATTACTTCAGATGGTTTCTCTTGGGGAGCAACAGGATCAACAACTGCCTCTTCCACTATCACTGGTGCAACCGGCTCCTCCTGCCTGTTTTTGAAGTCCATAACATCAGAAAATACTTCGAAGCCTGGGTATTCAACCCTCCCGATCTTGATTAGCTTAGCTTGCCCCTTGTACAGCTGTTCACCAGCCTTAATGAATGGCTTCATCATGGGCTTGCCATTCTTTCCTTTTCTCAAATCTTTCTTCTCAGATGCCTCTGCTGTGTACCAAACTGTATCAACTTTCTAGAATCAATATTAAATTTGGGCACCCCTGTAGGTTGACTACGAGTCCCATACCCGAAAAAAAATCATGCCAATGAAGGTATTTAGACAACCATTCTGGCATATAGTTCTCGTAGATAACCATCGGAGCCTCTATAGTTTCCTCCTCACAAACCATGGCGACTTGGAACCCACCGAATGGTATGGTCTCCTCACTAACAGCAGCAATCATGGACTGAGAATCCACCTCGACTGTCACAACCTCACCGCCTACAGAAAACTTGATCTTCTGGTGTAAGGTTGAAGGAACCCCTCCTAACGGTTGGAACCATGGCCTCCCTAATAGCAAGGAGAAGGTGACTAGAATGTCAATCATAGTAAAGGTGATTGTCAACTTGACAGGTCCCACTTCCACTTCAGCTTCAAAGGTCCTAATCACAGTCCTTTTGGAATCATCATAGGCCCTGATCACAGTGGAGGAATTTTTCAGACTGTCTTCACTCAGACCCAGGAATGGTAGCATTTTTAGTGGACATATGTTCAGGGTAGATCCATCGTCTACCATCACACACAGCATAACTGGTCTAGGAGTTAACCTTGACATAAAGGGCTTTGTTGTGAATCTTGCCCAGTAAGCAACTCATGGCCTCTGGAGATGCTAGTGGAGAAACTCCGATTTCAGACAGGTTTTTGACCAGCGCTGCCCTATGTTCCTTGGAAGTTAGCAACAAGTGCCACAGACTGGCCTGAGCTGGGGTCTTTTTCAATTGAGAAATAACCAGGTCTTCTTTTTCTACTTCTTTTGGTATTGACATGCTGCCTGACCCAGTCACTGGAACCTTGTCACTCTGCTGAACCATTGGTTAGTAACCCCTACCACTCCTTGTTACATTTTGTACTTTGAGAACTTTTGATTCCTCGACAACTAGCAGCTTGACCATCTCACAACTACCATATTCTTTGTATTCATCTTCTAAATCTAGATCATCCAGACTCACAGGCTTCACTTCCTTCTACTTTGTCAATTTCTCACAATCAGACTTTGCCCCAATTCCACTAGCCATTACAGACTGTACGGTGGGATTTGCCTGTAGGACTTGTGCAAAAATGAAGTTGTCTAGCAGGCCCGACTGTACCATATTGACCTGCCTTTCGAATGCTAGCAAAGCGTTAGTTTTAGTACTGGGCTTGGCAGGCTCCTGTAACATCCCTTCGTCGATCAACTTCTATATGGCATCCATCAGCCTCTGACAGTTGTTGGTTTTATGTCCCACCATGACACGGCAGGTACAGAAATTGTCTTTATCTTCCTCTATGGGTCTTGAAAGGCATGAGAGAGCTTAAAAAACTGCCATTCTTGCACTTAGCAAAGGTTTTAGCCAAGGAGAAAGCCCACGGAGATATGCCTTAGCCTTCTGAATTTCTGCTCGGGTTTCCTCGCTGTTGAGACATAACAGAAACCCCTACTTGCTTATTCTCTGAAAACTGACTCCCCTTATTTGTAGCATTAGAGCAGGACCCACCGCTCGACCCAGCTGTAGTAGTCAACCGGTAGCCGGAACTGTACCCGGAGCCTCTGCTGCCCCTTTGGTTTACTGCCCTTTCTTCTTCATCTCTCTTAATTTTCATTGCCATACTGTATACTTCGCTGAGCTCACTAAAGGAGTGGAATTTCATGTTGTTTCTGAAGATGTCCCTACTACCGTCAATCAACTTTTGAATCAGTTCATCCTCGTCGGGGCGGTTCTTCAGCAGAATCATTTTGTTCATCCACCTCTGGTAGTAAGCATCAAAGGATTCATTGGGCATCTGCTTAACCCTCTCCAGAACGTACAGCTTCACCTGGATCTTAGTATTGAAGCTGTAATATTTGATGAAGGATGCTGAGAAGGCCTCCCAGTCTGATTGCACATCTTCAGACAAGGAATTATACTAGCTCAGTGCACCCCCCTCGAGTGTGGTCGGGAAAAATTTGATTAGCAGCTGTTTGGTAGCACCTGCGGTTAACATGACTCATGCATAGAGGTTTAGATAGGCCTCCAATGAACCAATCCCCTTGTAAGAAGGAACCTTCGGCACTTGAAACCCAATGGGAAAGGTCTCGATGCCCTTGTTGATCATTGCATCTACATTCACTCCCCTTTTGGTGCCCAAACTGATGTTGGCCCTTTTATTTAGCTCAGCAACTACTTCATCCAACTCAGAGTATTTCACCTTCATTTTCTTTTCCATGGTTGCCTCAATCTCTTGCAGCTTTTCTACACTGGCTGAGACATCAGCCCCGTACTGAGAGGATTCATCCACCTTTTCCTTTCCGGGTCTACTGGTCCCAACTTCCTCGGTTTCTCTCACAACAGCCCGTGTCTCTTCTTTTAGCATGTCTCGGAAATCCTTTGATCTTAGGAAATCCTTCAGAGCATCAGCAAGACTTGGTGTTTGATTGGCCATTTCCACTTCCTCTCCGGAATCAGAATCACTATCAGTTTCTACTGTTCTCTATTCCCTAACAGCCCTTAAAGCCTGGGACCTTGTCCTTGGTTGATCTGGCTTACTCTGTGAATTGTCTGTATGGAGCTTAGGTATTTTCTAGTCTCACATGTGTATGGTGTTGGATATGCCCTAGTCCCGAGGCATTGGACCTCATCTTTGTATTGTACATTTATTGGATTTATGTATTATACATATTTTGTGTCATTAATGAAGGCATTAATTCATTTATTATATATATCTTGTGCAATATCTTAAATGAAGTATCTAATGGACATATCCATATCCATGATGACGAGTGTCATGCACTTGGTAGTAAGACTAAGGATAGAGAAAACAATATGACCATAAAGAGATCCGTAGTCTCTTCCAGTCATGGGAATGAATGGAACTAGATACTATCATTAACCTGGTTGTGTGGCAATGTCTTACCGGTTAGTGGACATGGGATGTCAACCAAGTTAACGGGTACATGCAAAAGGGGCATGGTACTGGATAGATCCACAAAACCAGAAATCCACATGGTATAGTATCACAAGTGATTCTCGTGTAGTACTTATATGGATCCTTTTACCTGACCATATGATGGTGTTGCATGTGAGGTCACATACTTAGGGGTATGCCTAAAGGGCCTGTAATAGGGTGCCATGTATGGGTACTTTCGGGTATGTCACTTAGCATGGCAATGCTATGGATATGCAGAAGGGATTTGTCACTCAGTAGTCCACTGAGAAGATATCACCAGCCTCTTGATGAATGTGTTTGATAAGAGTGTGGCCACACCTAAAAAAGTTGGAACTTGTTTATGAGCATCAGTACATTCGGGATCAAGTTAATGTCCGGACATAAAAGAGGGTGATCAATCCATGTCTCTGTGTTGGACACCGATATCAATGACAAGGGATATACAAGTTCAAACTACAGGGTTATGATTATAGTTGGACTGCCATCTGCATCTTAATTAGGGACTGCAGTGGATTGCTAGAGATGGGCCCAAGGGATCGTACACATTAAGCGTCTGAACACGGACTTAAGGAATCACTTGTATACTTGAAGTATACACACCGGAGAGAGAGAATTATATTAATTATATTATAAAGATCAATTGGATTAATCATAATAATAAAATTAATATTTAATTGGCCTTCTTATAATTAATTAGATTAATTTATGAGATTATTTCCTAGGTGGAAATATTTTACATGTATAGGTTTACATGTGTCTATCAAAATTAATTCCATGGTATAATTAATTGATCAAATTGATTTTAATTTAATTTTATCAAATATATTATTTGGAATAATATATTAAAGATACAAGTTAAATGAAATTAGGTTTGATAATTAATTGGACCTGGCAAATTAATATTGGACTGGGGTTTAAAACGACAAAAGCCCATTTGAGACAAGGAAGAAAATTGGGCCAAATTCTTAAGGAGAATTTCGGCCCACCCTAGGTAAAATACCTAGGGATTTTCGGCCAAGGGAGGTGACACACAAGCCATAGCCGAAATCTCTCTCCCTCTCTCAAAGGTTTTCCGATTCCAACGCTAGCACGGGTCGTGTTCCACAGGTGTTCGTGTACGTGAACAAGGAGGGAATCTACGTTGATTTCTGCAGCCATCTCTAGAAGCGATACTCCTGGTAAGAGTTTAATCTCTTCTTGATAAAATTTTTGATTTCACAATTTTCATCTCAATTGCTCCTGGGCACGGATTTGAGTAAATTGTCGCAATCTTTCGCATTTATTTGGATGATTTTCGGTGAAAATCCTAACAGTGGTATCAGAGCGGGCTTTTGATCCATGAAAATTGTTTAATTGGGTTGAATCCCTTGGATTTAAAATTGGATTTTTTATTTGGGATTATTGGATTATGGTTTGTGATTTTTCCCCTTTGATTTTTGCAATTGAAATTAAATTTGCATATAGGTTTATGTTTATTTAATTTTATTGGATAGATGTGATTCTTGGTGAATTATTTCATTTGGCTGCATTTTTTTTATTTTGAAAAAATCATGGGCTGTTTCTAGGCATGTGGGACTGCCTCAGCAGCGGACTGCTGCTAGGGCAACTTGGTTGCCCTAGCTGCAGCGGGCCGGGCCCAGTGTTTTGGATATGGCGGCTTCGAGCCCGAGACCTAGATTTAAAATTTTAATTGGTTTTAAAATTTTGTGTGTTTAAATTTTGCAATTTAAATGCGCATGGTTTCTTAAATAAATTGTTAATTTTATTCATTAGATATTAATTTTGGAAATTAATATTGTTAATTGAAATTGGTTCGGGTATTTTTGGCACAATTACTCGGACGGCTGATATGGACTCATGGTTTCCCAATTCCAATGGGAGTAGTTAACTGCCTGGGTTGGAGGCCCAAAGTGTTGGGATTCGTCACGGGAAACCGACCGATAAAAGCGAAAATACGCGTCGATTTCCTCGAATCCGGCCCAGGAGCTTAAGATGTGGAAATCAAAAACTTAAAGCATAAAAGGAGGGTTTCAAAACTTACCACAAAGTCTCTCTAAGAGACAGATGCGGACTGCAGGAACCAAAGTAGACTCCCTCCAACGTCACGTACACGAACGGCTCTCGGACCCAACCCGTGCTAGCGACCCGGATCTTATTTCAAGAGAAAGAGAGAGCTGAAATTTTCTTTTCCAAAAGAAAAATTCCACTAAGTGATGGGCGGCCAAAACTTTAAACTTATGGCAATAATATGATTTTTTTCAAGTGTGAGTCACCACTTCTAATTGGTCCAAAAGATGCAAAGTCTAACTTTGCAACCTCTTAGTCCAAATGGTGACTCACCATACTTCTCTCATGCCATGAGTTACGGCCATCAATGCACAATTGATGACTTAGTTTTGTTTTCTTTTCCAAAAGAATAAAACCTAGGTCAAACCTATGACACATCACTTTCACCCTTTAAATGCATAAGGAGTAAAGTCAATCTTTAGCTTAGAGACAAAAGAATGACTCATCCAAATGCTTTAAGGATTCGGCCAACACCAAAAGAAATGGTCATCATCTTTTCCACTTTCTTACCAAAAGTAAAGGAAAGATCAAATGGAGCAAAGTCCAACTTTGCCACTTCTTAAGTCAAACCAATGACTCACCATTTTCTTATTGGTGCATAAGAATTGGTCATCATCATTTTTATCCATAAAATGACTCACATTCTTATCCCAAATGCATGAAAATTTCATCCATCACAATTCCAATTCAAGTGGGAATATTCATTTTACATCTTAAGCCCAATTTTAATTCCTTTGATTTAATGAATTTCAAATGCAACTTTACTTTAACATGTATGCTTATATATTATACCATATAATATATTACATACATTTAAATTAAAATTTCATTTGACCTAGTAATTTAATCAAGGGATTAAATTAGACATACATAAAATGAGATACATGTAAACCTATACATGTAGAATAATATTTCCACCTAGGAAATAATCCCATAAATTAATTCATTGAATTAATTAAGAGAAGGCCAAAATAAAGATTAATTATATAACTTTGATCAATCCAATTGATTCATATAATATAATTAATATATCTCTCTCTCTTCAAACGTGTATACTCCAAGTACACACTTAATCCGACTAGTTAAAGTCCAGACGTTCAATGTGTACGATCCGATGGGCCCGTCTTTATGTTGGCAGTGGGCCAAGGCCCACAGACTACAGGCGGGCTCTAGCAAGCCACTGTAGCCCCTAATTAAGACGGAGTAAGCAGTCCAACTGAAAACGTAACCCAGTAGTTTGAACTTGTAAATCCCATGTCGCTGATATCAGTGTCCAACACAGAGGCATGGAAGTATCACCCTCTTTGTGTCTGGACCTTTACTTGATACCGAATGAACTGATGCTCACAAACAAGATCCAATCTTGTTTGGGTGCGGTTGCACACTTATCAGTAACATTCTTCAAGAGGCCGATGATATCGTCTCAGTGAATCACTGAGTGACATTCCCTTCTGCATATCCATAGTGCTGCCATGCTCACTGACACACCCGAACGTACCCGTACTTGGCACCCTTTTACAGGCCTGTTGGGCGTACACCAAAGTGTGCCACTTCACATGCAACACCATCATATGGTCCGGTCAAAGGACTTATACAAGTACTACACGAGAATCATGTGTGATACTATACCATGTAGATTCCCGTTAAGTGGATCAATCCAGTACCATGCCCTTTTTGCATGTACCCAGTAACCTGGTTGACATTCCATGTTCTATGACCGGTAAGACACCGCCATACAACCAGGCTAATGATAGTCTTTAGTTCCATTCATTCCCATGATTGGAACAGACTACGAATAACTTTATGGCCATATCGTTTTCCCTATCCACGGTCTTACTGCCAAGTGCCTCACACTTGACCACACGGATATGGATATGTCCATTGGATACTCTATTTAAAATATAGCACAAGACATATAATAAATAGATTAATGCCTTTATTTCCTTGACACAAATTGTATAATCCAAAAAGCTTACATTAATGTACAAATGTATTATACAAACACAAGGACCAATGCCTCGGGACTAGGGCATTTCCAACAATCTCCCACTTGCACTAGTACTTACTAGGCATGGGTCTAATCCCTATAGATCTAGTATAACCTTCGTGCATAGATCAATTCAAAAGATCTATGACATTGTCTTTGGTGTCCACTCTTTGTAATGAGATGTCACCCCCTCAGCGATTTCTCGCATTAGGTGAAACTCCCTGAGTTTGTGCTTCGTGTATATGTGTGACCGGGGCACATAGCTTGTGCAACAGCCCCGCGTTGTCACAGAAGATATCAACTGGTTACTGGATAGTTGACACTACCTCCAGTTGCATGATAAACTTCATTATCCACACAGCTTCCCTAGCTGCTTCACACGTTGCAATGTACTCAGTTCCTGTGATAGAAACCGCGATGGTCTATTACTTGGAGCCTCTCCAACAATAGCACCACCATTTAGCATGAACACATACCTATACTGCGACTTATAGTCATCCTGGTCAGTCTGGAAGCTTGCATCAGTGTACCTGGTAACTGACTGCTCTTCCTAACTTTCATGCACTAAGAAGCTATCCTTAGTCCAGTTAAGGTACTTCAGGATTGCTTTGACAGCCTACCTGTGATCCATTCAGGATCCAGCCCATCATACTTAGTGCAAATCCGACATCAGGTCTTGTACATAGCATGGAGTACATGATTGATCCTATAGCCGAAGCATATAGAACCAATACATGTTCTCCCTATCCTGCCTTGTCTTAGGACAGTACTTCTTGCTAAGTTTTAGCTTATAACCCATTGGCAAGAAACATTTCTTAGCCCGGTCCATGCTGAATCTTTTCAGAACTATGTCTATGTACTTGGCCTGACTTAGGCCTAGAAGCCGATTGGATCTAACCCTGTAGATCCTGATCCCTAGGATCGTCTTAGCTTCGCCTAAGTCCTTCATTGCGAAGCACTTACACAACCATTACAATTCCCTTGTAGTGTTGGTATGTCGCTTCCAATCAGAAGAATGCCATCCACATATAATACCAGGAAAGTTACTATGCTCCCACTAAACCTCTTATACACACCCTTAAAGGTATTGTCGGCCTATAGCTTATAGCACCACTTGCAACCTATTACCTTAGCACCTGGAGGTGAATCAACCAGGTTCCAAACCTGATTATCGTACATAGATTGCAAATCCACCACCATGGTAGACAGTGGGCTAGCTATAGCCTACTAGTAGGTTTTGAGCTCCTCTTCGTCCAAGACAAAAGGAGTGTAATCATTAGAAACAACATCGATGTTTCTCATGTTCCTGATGATCCCTACCAGACCTTTTAGGTCCTTGTGTGACCTGGGCTGGTGCTTCCCCTTTTGGAAGCTTCACCCTGGTCTCCGAGTTATCCTTTTTAGGAGTTTCTGAGCTTTGAACTTCCCTGAGTTCAACATTGCTCCCACTGTCTTTCTTGGAAAGAAACCCCTTTTCAAGAAGGACCCCCTTTCGTGCCATGAACACCTTGTTCTCAGTGGGGTTGTAGAAGTAATACCCTTTGGTTTCCCTGGGGTAGCTCACAAACAGGCATTAGTCGGTTTTGGGTGCTAGTTTTGCTCACAGTCAATTTCTTGACTTGTGCATAACAACCCCAAATCCGTAAGAAAGACACATTAGGCACCCTGCCCGTCCATATTCCAAATGGGGTCTTTTCCAAAGCCTTAGTCGGAGTATAACAGAAAATGAGAGCCATTGTCTCAAGAGCGTATCCATTAAAAAAACTTATTGGGAGAGATGCATGACTCATCGTTTGAGTGGACCATGTCCAACAGGGTCCTGTTCCTCCGTTCGGACACCCCATTCCATTGAGGTGTTCTTGGAGGAGTGAGCTGTGGAACTATTCCATGCTCTCTCAAAATGTGTCAAACTATAGGCTTATATGCTCACCACCTCGGTCCAACCGAAAGGCTTTGATATTTCTGCCTAGTTAGTTTTGTACTTCGTTCCTCAATCCCTCGAACCTATCAAGGGTCTCAGACTTATATTTCATTACATAGGCATAGCCATTTCTGATGAAATCGTCTGTGAAGGATACGAAGTATAGATGTTCACCCTTAGTTGCTATGCTTATCGGTCCATATACATCTCAATGCATTAGGTCCAATAAGCTAGCGACCCTTTTAGCCTCCTTGCTAAAAGGTTCTTTAGTCATTTTACCTTATAAGCAAGACTCGCATATATCAAGTGACTCCATGTCAAATGATCCTAGGATTCAAGCTATGTGAAGCCTAGCTACGCGCTTCTTGTTTATATGACAATGCCAAAGGTAAACCGGATTAAGCTCGTTAGGCTTAACCCTTTAAGTATGTATATTATAGACATGATTAGTTTCATTTAGATCCAGGATATAAAAGACATTATTTAACAGAGCTACTCCATAAAATAATTCTTTTCTAGATAAACCCTTTTTACTATTACCAATAGTAAATGTACATCCAGAAATATCCAAAAACTGAAACAAAAATAATATTCCTGTACAAAACAGGTACAAAATAACATAGTTTCAGTAACAAAACTAATCTACTAGGCATCATAAACTGGTCCCGCTGATCTCATTTCTGACACGCAAGTCCACTTGTCCCAATCCCAGTGATCTCCTGTTCTTAAGTCCCTGCACATTACAACAAATGTGAGAACCACATCTAGTATCCAATACATAAGATGTTGAAACAGAGGTTAATGTCTATGACATTTATACCTGATGAAGACACGCCCTGCGTCTTCCTTTTCTCTCCCAAAAGCTTGGGACACGATCTTTTCCAATGTCCAGCCTGCTTGCAACCGAAGCAGACATCTTTGGAATGGGCCTTGGGTTGGGCTTTAGCCTTTTTAGCCTTGGCTTCCTTAGCCTTGGCCTTGGCCTTTGCCTTGCCTTTAGCAAGAGGAGGTTTCCCCTTGTTAACCTCAAGTACCGGCGGATTCTTCTTGATCGACAGTTCAGCGAGCTCAAGCATCCAATGCAGCTCACTAACAGTACGGTCCATCCCTTGCTTGTAAAAGTTTAGGATGAATTGATCATAAGAATCCGGTAACGAAGCCAGGATCATGCTAACTGCCAGCCCACGTGAGATAGGAGTTCCAAGACGGGCTAAATTATCCAGATAGCCCTTCATCTTGAGCACGTGTGCACTCACAGATGTCCCGGCTCCCATCTTACAGCTGCGGAATGCCTTGTGTATCAGGTACCTTTCCTGATAAGCTTGCTCATAAAACATCTCGTTAAGAGTTGTCATCATAGCAAAGGCCTGATGATCCAGGAACTGCTTTTGCAATTCAGGAACCATACTAGCCAACATCAGGCATGTCACATCCCGGTTATCTTTTACATGTGCCAAGTATTCCTCTAGCTGGGCAGCCGGTGGATTACTTCCCGTTGGCACAGCTGGTACAGGCTTTTCGAGCACATACTCTTTAGACTCTTGTCTTAGAACTTTCCTTAAGTTCATAGACCAGTCCCAAAAGTTAGGGCCAGAAAGCTTGTCCCATTCCAAGAAAGATCGCAGTGATAAAGTATCATTCGTAGCCATTGGTTTCTACACAGAAAAATTACAAGTGTTAATAAAGAACTAAACTTGTTCTTCCCATAATATAATTAATAATGAATCATGTTATTAATTAACTCGAGTTGTTGGGCTCATGGGCCGAGATCCATATTATATCAAGATATAGCCAGACGAGGGCCTGGAACAACTATATCCCAATTTTTAGGTAGGAGCGCCGTCCAATCCCAACCTAGGGACTCTCGGTTTGATGGGTCTGTTGGCACTTACCCATCTGTGCTGAGGGCCAAGAACATCCTACTACCCACGCTAAGTCAAAACTTCCATCCAAGTGTTAGAGTAACCAATACTCCAACCCAATACAAAATGACGATACTCCAGTGCATCCAACGAGGGTTGGTCTACAACTGGCCTATCCCCACTTCAAGTAGGTTATGAATGAGGGAAGCACTTTAAGAGACTTAGTAATTACCTTTTGGTTATTAGATTCAATTAATAACGGCTTAGATGCATAGGCGGGTGAAATAGGGTTGGTACATACATTCTCACATGTAAATAAATAAAGCATAATTAAATAAAAATGAAATGCTATGGGCCAAAATTTACATCCTAATATAATTCTAGTAAACCTATACTAGAACGACATCAGGTGGGCCGCATCCTCATCCTTCTAGCACGCCAATCCAATCGGCTTCTTCTTTACATAATTTCATAATAAACAAATAAAATAAAATTACATAAAAAGAAAAAAAGCGCGCAGGCCGTATTTACCAAAAGAATATTACAACCCAAATAAATAAGGCCCAAAACATCCATTCATGCATTTAATCATACATCCATGTAAACCAATACATACAATTTATAAACATGTTAAATGCATGAATTAATCCCATTTCAATAATGTCCATAGCCATTATTTTGAAATCGCCAAACTTTGGCCGATCATAGTTCTAAACCCGTGCGGGCTTTGGGCCTTCAACCCAGGCAAAATTGCTCCCAATCCAATTGGGAAACCATGAATTCCAAAATTAGCCATCCGGGTAATCGTACCAGGAAAACCCGAACCAATTTCAATTAACCGTATTTATTTCCAAAATAAATATCGCATGAACGAAAAATAAATTCCATTCATAAAACACGCGCATAAAAATTACCAAAATTTAAACACGCAAAATTTTAAAACCAATTAAAATTTTAAAACCGGGCCCGGCCCAAAACAAATCCCGCGAAATCCAAATTCGGGCCCTGCCCGCCGCGCAGCGGCTGCTATCCAGCAGCAGCCTGCTGCTAGCGTGCAGCAGCTCAGCCAGCAGCACCTGCTGCCTGTGGCGCCCAGCGCCGCAGGCAGTGGCGCCCAGCGCCGCAGGCAGTGGCTGCTGCCCCCGTTTCGACCAGAAACGGTCCGTGATTTTCCGAAAAAAAAAATCGCAACATGAAATCAAATCACCAAGAAATAAAATCATGCAATGGAAAAATAAATCTATCATAAATTTCCATAATCAAAACACAAATAGAAAAAATAAACCAAGCATAAACCAATATGCAAAAATTTTCCATTTGCAAAATTCAAGGGGCAAAATCACCAAACCCCAAACCAAAAATAAATCCCGTCCACAAAATCTCCAATTTAAAAACACGGGATCCGCCATGTTAAAGATTTCCACGGATCAAAAGCCCGCTCTGATACCACTGTTGGGATTCGTCACGGGAAACCAACCGATAAAAGCGGAAATAGGCGTCGATTTCCTCGAATCCGGCCCAGGAGCTTAAGATGTGGAAATCAAAAACTTAAAGCATAAAAGGATGGTTTCAAAACTTACCACAAAGTCTCTCTAAGAGACGGATGCGGACTGCAGGAACCAAAGTAGACTCCCTCCAACGTCACGTACACGAACGGCTCTCGGACCCAACCCGTGCTACCAAGTGAAAACGTAACCCAGTAGTTTGAACTTGTAAATCCCATGTCGCTGATATCAGTGTCCAACACAGAGGCATGGAAGTATCACCCTCTTTGTGTCAGGACCTTTACTTGATACCGAATGAACTGATGCTCACAAACAAGATCTAATATTGTTTGGGTGCGGCCGCACACTTATCAGTAACATTCTTCAAGAGGCCGATGATATCGTCTCAGTGAATCACTGAGTGACATTCCCTTCTGCATATCCATAGTGCTGCCATGCCCACTGACACACCCGAACGTACCCGTACTTGGCACCCTTTTACAGGCCCGTTGGGCGTACACCAAAGTGTGCCACTTCACATGCAACACCATCATATAGTCCGGTCAAAGGACTTATACAAGTACTACACGAGAATCATGTGTGATACTATACCATGTATATTCCCGTTAAGTGGATTAATCTAGTACCATGCCCTTTTTGCATGTACCCAGTAACCTGGTTGACATTCCATGTTCTATGACCGGTAAGACACCGCCATACAACCAGGCTAATGATAGTCTTTAGTTCCATTCATTCCCATGATTGGAACAGACTACGAATAACTTTATGGCCATATCGTTTTCCCTATCCACGGTCTTACTGCCAAGTGCCTCACACTTGACCACACGGATATGGATATGTCCATTGGATACTCTATTTAAAATATAGCACAAGACATATAATAAATAGATTAATGCCTTTATTTCCTTGACACAAATTGTATAATCCATAAAGCTTACATTAATGTACAAATGTATTATACAAACACAAGGACCAATGCCTCGGGACTAGGGCATTTCCAACACAAAGCTCGTTAAGGGCTAGAACCATGATGGGCCAGATTTGGTGATATCAAGAATAATGGCTTGGACATAATTGAAATGGGCTTAATTCATGCATTAAGACATGCTTATAAATTTTATGTATTGGATGCTTATATGCATTAAGACAGCTCCTCTCTAATATATATATATATATAGTCGTACGACTTTAACTACAGTCGCACGACTGTAGATCGTGGCAGGTGAACCAACCCATACCCTAAAAGCAGAGAAAGCAAAGAAAAAAAAAGGAGGAGGCCAGTAGAAGCAGAGAAAACGAAGGAAAAGAAAAGAACAGGAAAGAGAAAAAGAGAAAAAAGAGTGAGGAGAAGAGAAAATCAGAGAAAGAAAAGAAAGAACTCATCATCAGAAACCCTTGTATTTGGAGATCTTTGGACCCCAAACCCCTAACCCTAACTCAAGGAGAAAAGTACGGATTTCAGTGGATTGGAGCGACGCCAGGTGTCAATCCTATGGTGGACGACTGCCAAAGAGGTAGACACTCCTTTTCCCCTCACTTTTACAAGCTTTCTGGGTGATTGGTTTGGTTTTGTGCCATTTCTATCCATTTTCTGTGTTTTCCGTTTCTGGAAATCAAGAACAGTCGTGCGACTGTTCTTGAGTTTGATGAACAGTCATATGACTGTAGTTACAATCGTACGAGTGTTCTTGATTTCTAGGCATTTTCTTTCCAGTTTATTTCAAATAAAGTTATTGCGAGATTCTGGCTTTGGGTCGTTTACAGTTGCACGACTGTAACGTATTTCCAGAATCAGAATTTCCATTTTTAATCCCCAAAAATTTCCAAAAATCTGTAAAAATTCTGAAAACCACAAAAATCATCAAAATGAATTTTGTTGTGTGCATTCACGACCCTAGATTCAATTTTCAGTAAATTTGCATTTAGAACAACGCCACGACGGAGGCCCGATTTTCCCGAAAACCGGCCCACCTCACATGTAAAAAATACATGTAAACTGGAAAAATTATTTTCAAAATGATTTTCTCATAAAACCAAAAATACAGGGACGTTTCAAAATGTTTTCCAGGTCTAATCGGGCCGGCTAGCCGAGTCAACCCCGGTTATCCCCTAAATGCATGCCCCCAATTCTTGATTTCTCATTCTGTCCTGTTTGAGTCCTATTTAAGGTGTGTTATATATTGTGCTAACTTTTGTTTTGCAGCTTTTTATTTTTATTTTTGATGTATTTTTCTAAATATATCGTGTATTTTAGGCGATTGTTTCATTTTTAGACTTTCGTGTACTCTAGGCGCTTGTAAAAGTGAGGTGAGAGTTTTTATTTTTTATTCGATAGGGTTGTAATAATTTACTCATTTACTATTTTATTTCTCCTGTATGCGCGCTGTATGTCTATTTATTTCAATAAAATTGACTTTAGAGTTTGAAATACCATCTGAGAACATTGACCAGTATTTATTCTAATTAGACACAAAATAAGGGACTTGTCCGGACCTGAATCTCTGGATAGTTTAGCGGCCGTTTGTCCGGTTCAGCTGCATTATAAATTTCTGGGTTGAGCTGAGCCGGGTGGCGACTCCTACAATATTCCTTGAGACTTAGGTCTCGGTTCTTTTAAGAATTAATTCCATTTATTTTTCAAAACCGATTTTCCATTTATAAAACCCCACACGAGGGAGGGGCTCGCCCGAGATCGTCCGCTCACAGTGGTGACTCTGCTGGAGATTTCTTAAAAAGGTTTTCTTAAAAACTTAAAAGAATTTGACAAGCCCTGAAAAGTGTCTAATTAAAATAAGGTGGATGATTCTTGATTGGTATTTCATTTTGCATTTTTTTAGTTAGACATGCGTGCATTAGGTTAAGTATCCCGCTTTAGCACGGTGGATTGTTGAAGTGTTGCCTTTGTTCCTCATGGTCTTAGGGGCACGAATACGAAACACCACCCATAGCCTCGTACGTACCCCTTCGTTCGGACCCTTGAGTGGGGAGAAGTGAGGAGTATATTTTGCTATAGGAACCTTATTTATTAACTCGACTTGGACCGAACTCATATAGGCAGCCCTAGGTGGATTCCTTTAGGATACCAGAATAAATCGTGTGTAAATAAAATAAAATCGCACCTTCATCACCCCTAGTTGGTGATTGAAGTGAACCCCACCTAGGACTCGGTTAGAAATTTTTGAGACCGACCACGCTTGGAGAAATAAGGTTGGAAGAATTCGCTTCATGTGCTACATGTTACATGCTTCTCGATATTTCACGACATACCATAATCATCATCTTCCATACACGATTAACATTTTCCATTCATAAAACATTTTTGTGTGATACTAACCCACATTTTTTATGCAGTCATGTGCATTTTAATTTCATGTGAAAACATTTAACCATCCGCTTGCCATTCATACTAACCATTTCTTTTTCAGCCATAACATTATATTTTTGTGACTAGCATTTTTCACATAGCACACATAACATCATTATGTATGTCATGCATCCTAACCACGTTTCTGTATAGCCATTTGCATTTTGTATGTCATAAGCATTCATGACATATCACCTAAATTAAATTAGGGGCATTCCAAGGACGCCCACCACGATCTTATCATTCCATCATATATCGGGTATCCTTAAATACCCGTGTTTTGCCAATGCACCAGATTGCATTTGGCCATTCCACCAAATCATTTCATTCAATAGAGACCACAATGGTCCTAGGTATATTTTCGTGTGATAATCCACATGATGCATCTCATGACATCATATCCATTCATCCCAAATATCATATACCACTGTGATCCACATCGGGTTACTTCATGACAGTATTATATCATTCAAGGCACTCCCCGAGTGCCGAGTTAGTGCACATGTAGGGGCATTTCATAACATCACAAATCATGCAAGGTGTTCCCCGAACACCGAACCTCTGTCCGTGTCCCTGTCACACGTGACTCTCTTATAACATCATTTCATTTCATATGCTCAAAAGCATCAGAACTCTGTCCATGGGTCGGTCCCATGTGACCATTTCATATCATCTCACAGACCTACAAAGCGTCGAACTCCGTCCGTGTATCGGTACACACGCGACCATTTCACGAAATTCATTAGGTACCCCAAAGGCGCCGAACTTTTATCCGTGTGGCGGTCCACACGTGACATCTTTGCATAGCATTAGGTGTTCTTGGAATGTCTAAAGTAAGAAAAAAAAAGAAGAATAAAAACAAGAGATCATCCTCATTATCTCATGATGTACATCTCATTCATCCATCAAACATTCAAGCACTCCACTACGTTCAAGCATTCCATAAGCACCAAGGACTTTACAGCATGCACTAAGTCATTTAAGTGTTTCCAAAACACTGGAAACTTCATCAAGCCCCTTAGATCTTCCATAATCATTAGAAACCCTATCCTTGTGTCCTGTGCACCCAAATACCAAAAATCTTCCCATGCAAGACAAGCTCTGCACATCCGCATCAAACTCTACCCTTCCTCCCCGTGTAAGACAAGCTCTACAAGTATCGTTCCAAATATATTCCTGTGCAAGACAAGCTCTACAAGTATCGTTCCAAATATATTCCTGTGCAAGACAAGCTCTACAAGTATCGTTCCAAATATATTCCTGTGCAAGACAAGCTCTGCACACTTCCTCCCCATGTAAGACAAGCTCTACACGTCCGCTCCAAATCTTCCCATGCAAGACAAGCTCTGCACGTACCGCTTCAAACTCTACCCTTCCTCCCCGTGTAAGACAAGCTCTACACGTATCGTTCCAAAATATCTTTCTGTGCAAGACAAGCTTTGCACACTTCCTCCCAGTGTAAGACAAGCTCTACACGTACCGCTCTAAATCTTCCCATGCAAGACAAGCTCTGCACGTACCGCATCAAACTCTACCCATCCATCCCGTGTAAGACAAGCTCTACACGTACCGTTCCAAATATCTTCCCTTGCAAGACAAGCTCTACACACTTCCTCCCTATGTAAGACAAGCTCTACACGTATCATTCCAAATATCTTCCCGTGCAAGACAAGCTCTGCACACTTCTTCCTCGTGTAAGACAAGCTCTACATGTACCGCTCCAAATCTTCTCGTGCAAGACAAGCTCTGCACGTACCGCATCAAACACTGCACTTCCTCCCCGTGTAAGACAAGCTCTACATGTATCGTTACAAATATCTTCCCATGCAAGACAAGCTCTGCACGTACCGCATCAAACACTACACTTCCTCCCCGTGTAAGATCCGCTCTACATGTACCGCTTCAAATATCAACTCTCCTCCCATGTAAGATACGCTCTACATGTGAGTGCTTTGCAAGTATCACCTTGCTTTGATCTGTGGACACCCTGCGTGTCATTTCATCCATATGGTGTATATTTATACGCCACGCTCTCCTCCAACATATAGCTTCATCAACAACATTCATTGCATTTTGCACGTTTCCATTCTTGGCTTTGTGTGAACTTGACTAGCTTAGAATTGCATAACATGACTTGGCATCACATGACATCATCATTCATGTATGCATGCATCACATCACACATTCACACCCACATCATATCTTGACTTGGTATCCTCTGTACGCATGCCCCAGTCAATGCTAACAAATGTTCTTATCAGGGGAGAAAGGGAAGGAGTCCGGAGAATGGCTGGCCCAATGAACTTCAACACCATAACAGATGTCGTGGATGATTATGCGGCTTCATCACGATTCCGAAAGGTAGTCGGGGAAGAGTCAGCGGCAATGTTGAAGGAAATGCTAGGAGGTGATCTTGACAAGGTGGAAAAAGCTGACGGCTAGGTGCTCTGAACTAGAGGCACGTGTGATTGAGCTTGAGGGAGTAATAAGAGGGCTGACTGCTGAAGCAAAATCGAAGGCCCCCCTCAAAGCCAACACTAACCTTGTTCCGCGACCAAACAGGAGTCCACTCTCCAAGGGTGATGGAAAGGGCATATCCCCGTGGCCTTTGTCGTTCAGCCAATTATTTGCCAAGTGTAGGAAAGAGGGGCTACTGCAGAGCATCAAGCCGTATGTGGAGCCGGCACCGGATCAAAAGAACAACTTCTGCACCTATCATGTAGTGACAGGTCACCGAGCTAATGTCTGCTATATTTTAAGGAAGGCGATCCAGAAGTTAGTTGATGAGGGAAGATTAAAGGTGCCATCCACTACTAATGAGCAACTGGGGGCAAACAGGGAGAATAACAAGGAAATTCCTCAAACCTCCCGGGGAGAGGAATATGATGAAGAACTCCTAAGCCTGATTTGATGAAAGTGGGGCAGTGACATTGAAGCTGGGGCAGTGATCGGATAAGCAATAGTCGGACGCTATGAGATCAGTACCTTTAGAGGCTCTTTCCCGTAGGGAACTCATTTTGTTTGTAAAGTGTATTGAACTCATTATGAATGCAATGCATCTTGTTATTTTCTTACTTATGTGGTGATTACATGTATATGGCATTAAGCATGCATTTGATCATCTGAAACAACATGTCCATCACCCATAATATTAAGATGCATGACATCAATCTGAGTCTTGCAGGGAATTTACAAGTGAACCTGACTTCGGTTAAATCCCTTCTAAAAAAAAAGAAGAGAGAAAGAGAAAAGTCTACCAAGCAAATAATGGGATGACACCATTTCCGACGAATCAATTGCCAACCTAGATCAGTGATCCCTAAAACCACGATCCAAAATACTGTTGGTCTTGCCCTAAAACTTTCAACCTGAATAGCCCACAATACACCCAAATCACTCTAAACCAGAGACCATTGCTAAATTTTAGAGTCGATCCCCAAAATGAAGCTTTGAGCCTAATTCATGCCCTAAAAAGCTTCTTACATCAAAAAACCAAACCCATCAAAAAGCACCAAGCCCTAAAAAAATCCAACTGACCTTCACCACCCACCATGCTGTAAAACTCTAAAGCAGACATTGGTTTTAGTGTATATATAGTCTTGTTTATGTGGCATTCATATGCATATGACGTTACACATGCATTGTTCGTCCAAAAAGACATATCAAACACGCATGACATACATGGATTTGAATGCAGCAGGAAAGTCAACAGGTGGCTGAGGCTTGGATTTAGCTTCTTAAAAAAAAAAGCTGGTACCGATCGAAGACCTCAACTCTCCCTTACAATCAAATTTCTGCTCCTGATCTAAAGTTGTACTCTCTTCAATCATAGAGTCAAACTCTGTTGAGTGCTCGACGAATCCGGGGGTGGCCCATCTATTACATGAAATGCCGGGGTCAGTGAGTTGAGACAATGGAGATAAGCACGTTTTTGCCTGTTCTGAAAAGTTAACTTCGCGCAGTGGCAGAGAAGATCAGTGTCTTTATTTATCTCATACATGGTGGCCATAATTAAGGCTGAAGTGTCTCATGGCATTAAATGGCAAGGCGTAATACTTTTATGTTCTCCCTTGAACCGACTCTGTGAAGCCTTATTTTCTACCATCAATTGCTTCCAACAAGAGATTGAACCCCAATGCTACTCCATATCGTATTTTTCTGCATCATCTCATCATCAGAAGGGCAACGGAGCAGAAAGAGGATTTGAATGTGAGTCTACTTCAAATGAGCTCAACAATGGTTACCCAACAACCTAACTATTGAAGAGATCAAACTGAATAAGAGGGATATCAATGCCAGTCTCGGTGAGAAAACAAGCCTGATGATCAGAAATTTGCCAGGCCAGTTCCAAACACATAATCTGCCACAAATTCTGGTCAATAGTAAGCCCAAAGGGGAGTCTACTTATGGTTTCCCCTACTTCCTTATGGATTTCAAGATTGGAGGAAATATCGGTTATGCATTTGTGAACTTCACCAACAGTGTTGGGGCAACTGTGCTTTACAAAGCTTTCAGTAATCATGAAGGGGACGATACCATCAATAGGGAAGCTTACAAAGTCTGTTGTTCTCATATTCAAAGGGAAAGTTGCATTTACCAACCATTTTAAGTATTCAGTCTTCGGGAACCATGCCCGAACTGGAATCTGGGGTGAATTGGAAACATGAATACAACATCAGACCGTAGGAGAATCCAGTGGTTAATTGAATTCATCTCAGATTGTCCGTCCACAATGGCAACTCTATCCAATGATCGGGCATTCATTCCTTAAAAAAAAAATCTCTATCCAATGTGTAAAACCGAAAGGGCATATTGGTAATTTGAAGGGGCATCGATTAAAACCAGAACCACATCTTGGATTTTCCTAATGCATCCATATTTATTATGTCATGAATGTTTTGTATTCAACTTTGGTGTTCAATATGCATTTGTTGTGTTATTGCATATCAATGTTCACTTACGGGCTAGATCACACAGGATGCCTTGTTTGTGGAAGTGCTTGACACAAACCTATAATACTCCCCAAACATAAACCTATAATATCAGGGGCAAGTAAAAAACTGAACCATTGGGTATCATCGACAGCAGTGTCTTCGCGAGTCACAATGAACATATCAAGGTATATCTTTCCCGTCCTAAGAAAAACCGTTGTGAAAGGGATCAACGCAGACAAAATGCCCATCATATAATCTTTCTCAAAAAAAAAAAATTGTTGACACGGAAAACCGAAAGGACGTGTCGGCAACAGGAGAGGGGTGATAAACAAAGTCAGAGTCACTATCATATTCCCTGTTACACTCATCTTGGTGTCACCATTGCAATATTGTGCATGTTTGGATTTCCGATCAGATGTTCATCTTACATACACCATGCCATTACATATAAACATCCATTAGTAGGACATTGCATCCAAGCCCGTGATAATATCGCAGAAACTCCTGTTATGTAGCACGGAAATGCAAGGTCTCACTCTCATCTTCTTGCCCAATCGAACGGACCATCCGTTGGCACAGCCTATTATCCTAATCCGCTGAGAACTGACAATGCTCTAGTGTATGCAGAGGTAAAGTGGAAGGTCACCCAAGGCGGCCAGCTCCTCTAATACCTAGATCAGCGTAATAGTCAATCGGTTAGAAAAGCATTGGAACAATCGGACTAGGTCACCTGGGCTACCACCGGGGCCAGCCACAAGCCGTGAATTCCTTCTCCGGGCTTGCACGGATACCAAGAACAAAGCATAAGCCATATGTTGCATGCATACATACATTTAGAACCATGCATGCATCCGTACATACGTGTATACGTTTAAAGTAAACTCGCACAATTCATATGCATATGCATCACAACTCATCCAAGTGCAGGTAACCACTGCCATCACCAGGTCTCCCCAAACCAGGATCGCCCTCAAAGCAGATATGGCAAAACCCTGGGGCATCTATTAGGCCTTAAGCATCAGTGCAAACTCAAATCGCGACATATCAAGTCTCTAAGGGGCAAAATAATCAAGCCTTATTTATCCTTGATCGAAGGGGCAAAAATTTTTGTTTCCAAAATTATCGATCAAGGGATAAATACTCATCCTCCAGCCAACATCAAAATTATCATTCCTAAACCCATCTCCTTATTTCATTCAAGCCAGATTTTAAACCCTTGAACTCCATTACGTTCAAGCATGGTTGCAAATCCTTGAACCCCTTTTTTCATTCAAGCTAGATTTCGAACCCTTGAACTCCATTACGTTCAAGCATGGTTGCAAATCCTTGAACCCCTTTTTTCATTCAACCAAGATTTTGAACCCTTGAACTCCATTATGTTCAAGCATGGTTGAAAATCCTTGAACCCCTTTCTTCATTCAAGCCAGATTTCGAACCCTTGAACTCCATTACGTTTAAGCATGGTTGCAAATCCTTGAACCCCTTTCTTCATTCAAGCCAAATTTTGAGCCCTTGAACTCCCTTACATTCAAGCATGGTTTTAGATCCTTGAACCTCTTATTATTTCAAGCCCATCCAATTCCAGCAAGATTTCAAATCGTCAAAATTCCATATTTCTTTGCCTCGGGTAACATAGACTCAATATCGAACAACCCACAATCCACTTTCCTTTGCCTCGGGTAACCTAGATCTGATATCAGCTTATTTCTTCTACAGCTTTGCCTTGGGTAACCTAGACCTGATATCAGCTTATTTCAACGGCGGGTTCTTTCCTGTGTCTACGGTGCTTTGAGTCGCATTTCTCAAATTCACATCAACTATCCTAGACTAAGATCGGGTGGTGAATTTGATTACGCGAGGGGCATCTATAAGCGCCGGAATTTTGCTCCTCACTATAAAAAAAAGTATAGTCGTACGACTATAATTAAACTACAGTCGTACGACTGTAGATCGTGGTAGGTTAGCCAACCCATACCCTAAAAGCAGAGAAAGCAAAGAAAAAAAAGGAGGAGGCCAGCAGAAGCAAAGAAAATAAAGGTAAAGAAAAGAAAAGGAAAGAGAAAAAGAGAGAAAAGAGTGAGAAGAAGAGAACATTAGAGAAAGAAAAGAAAGAACTCATCATCAGAAACCCTTGCATTTGGAGATCTTTGGACCTAAAACCCTTAACCCTAACTCAAGGAGAAAAGTGCGGATTTCAGTGGATTGGAGTGATGCCAAAGGTTAATCCTACGGTGGACGCGCGCCAAAGAGGTAGACACTCCTTTTCCCCTCTCTTTTATAAGCTTTCGGGGTGACTGGTGTGGTTTTGTGCCATTTCTATCCATTTTCTGTGTTTTCCGTTTCTGGAAATGAAGAACAGTCGTGCAACTGTTCTTGAGTTTGATGAATAGTCGTATGACTGTAGTTACAGTCGTACGAGTGTTCTTGATTTCCAGGCATCTTTTTTCCAGTTTATATCAAATAAAGTTTTGGCGAGATTCTAACTTTGGGTCGTTTACAGTTGTACGACTGTAATTTACAGTCGCACGACTGCAGTTACAGTCATACGACTGTAACGTATTTCCAGAATTAGAATTTCTGTTTTTAATCCCCAAAAATTTACAAAAATCCATAAAAATTTAGAAAACCCCAAAAATCATCAAAATGAATTTTGTTGGGCGCATTCACGACCCTAGATTCAATTTTCAATAAATTTGCATTTAGAACAACACCACGACGGAGACCCGATTCTCCCGAAAACCGACCCACCTCATATGTAAAAAATGCATGTAAACTGGAAAAATTGTTTTCAAAATGATTTTCTCACAAAACCAAAAATACAGGGACGTTTCAAAATGTTTTCTAGGTCTAACCGGGCCGGCTAGCCGAGCCAACCCGGTTATTCCCTAAATGCATGCCCCCAATTCTTGATTTCCCATTCTGTCCTATTTGAGTCCCATTTATGGCGTGTTATATATTGTGCTAACCTTTGTTTTGCAGCTTTTTATTTTTATTTTTCATGTATTTTTCTAGATAAATCGTGTATTTTAGGCGATTGTATCATTTTTAGATTTTCGTGTGGCGCTTGTAAAAGTGTGGCGAGAGTTTTTATTTTTTATTCGATCAGGTTGTAATAATTTACTCATTTACTATTTTATTTCTCCTGTATGCGCGCTGTATGTCTATTTATTTCAATAAAATTGACTTTAGAGTTTGAAATACCATCTAAGAAAATTGACCAGTATTTATTCTAATTAGACATGAAATAAGGGACTTGTCCGGACTCGAATCTCTGGATAGTGTAGCGGCCGTTCGTCTGGTTCAGCTGCATTATAAATTTCCTGGTTGAGCTGAGCCGGGTGGCGACTCCTACAATATTCATCAAGACTTAGGTCTCGATTCTTTTAAGAATTAATTCCATTTATTTTTCAAAACCGATTTTCCATTTATAAAAACCCCACGTGAGGGAGGGGCCCGCCCGAGATCATGGCGCCTCTTCCGAAAGGGAGTCTCGTGTTCCATCGAAAACGTCGTTCGCTCACAGGTTGTATTTTCTTTTCTTTTTTTTGGTAAATACGGCCTGCCCGCCATTTTTCTTTTTAATGCAATTTTATTTTATTCATTTATTATAAAATTTGTAAAAGAAAAAGCCCAATAGAGTGGTGAGCCCAAGTGGAGGTGCAAGCCCAGAAGGAAGGACATGGAGTCCCACCTGATATTTGATTCTAGTATAGGTTTACTAGAATAATATTCGGATGTAATATAGGCCCATAGCAGTCCATTTTACTTATTTATTTAATTATGCTTTATATTTATTTGCATGTGTGAATGTATGATCCAACAACCAATTTCACCCGCCTTATGCATGTAAGCCGTTATTAAATGAATCTAATAACCTAATGGAAATTACTAAGTTGTTTAAAAGTGCTTCCCTCATTCAAAACTAGCTCGAAGTGGGGATAGGCTAGTTGTGGACCTTACCCTCGCAGGATACATTGAAGTATCGTCATTTTGTATTGGGTTAGAGCATGGGATACTCTAACACTTGGATGGAGGTCTTGACTTAGCATGGGTAGTAGGATTCTCCTGGCCCTAAGCACAGATGGGTAAGTGCCAACAAGCCCATCAAACAAAGAGTCCCTAGGTTGGGATTGGACGGTGTGCCTACCTAAATAATTAGGGTATAGTTGTACCAAGCCCTCGTCTAGCTATATCTTAATGAAATATGGATATCGGTCCATGAGCCCAACAACTCGGATTAATTAATAACTTGATTCATTATTAATTATAAATGGGAAACAAAGTAAAGTCCTTTATTAACACTCTTAAATTATTTTTTTCTTTGTAGAAACTCTAAAATGGCAAATAACAACACACTTTCACTGCGATCTATCCTAGAGAGGGACAAGCTTTCGGGTCCCAACTTTTTAGACTGGTCTAGGAACTTAAGGATTGTTCTAAGATAAGAGTCCAAAGAGTACGTACTGGAAAGGCCTGTGCCGATTGAGCCTCAGTGATGTAATTTACCAGCTGCCCAGCTGGAGGAATACGAGGTGCACGTAAGGGATAATAGGGATGTGACATCCTTATGTTAGCCTGCATGGTCCCTGAGCTACAAAAGCAGTTCATGGATCATCAAGCCTATGCTATGATAACAACTCTTAATGAGATGTTTCAAGAGCAAGCTTGTCAGGAAAGGTACCTGACTAATAAGGCATTCCACTCCTGTAAGATGGGGGCTGGGACATCTGTGAGTGCACACGTGCTCAAGATGAAGGGCTATTTGGACACTTTAGCCCATCTCAGATCGCCTATCTCACAGGAGCTGGCGGTGGACACAATCCTTGCTTCCCTACTAGACTCTTATGATCAGTTCATCCTAAACTATAACATGCAAGGGATGAATCACATTGTTACTGAGCTGTATGGGATGATAAAGCTCACGGAATATTCGATCAAGAAGAGTCTGCCAGTGCTGCTGGTCAACATGGGGAACCCTCCTCTTGCAAAGGCCAAGGCCAAGGAAAAGGGCAAGGCCAAGGCCAGGAAAGCCAAGGCCAAGAAGGCTAAGGCCCAGCCCAAGATCCAGCGAAAGGCAAATCCAGAGGATGTCTGTTTCGGGTGCAAACAGGTAGGACATTGGAAGAGATCGTGTCCCCAGCTAATGGGAGAGCAGAGGAGAACCCAGGGTGTGTCCTCATCAGGTATTTATGTCATAGACATTAACCTTACTGTTTCAACATCCCGGGTATTGGATACTGGATGTGGTTCTCACATTTGTTGCAATGTGCAGGGACTTAAGAACAGAAGGTCACTGGGATCAGGTGAGGTGGACTTGTGGGTCGGTAATGGAGCAAGGGTGGCTGCCATAGAGATCGACGAACATCACCTCATGATGCCTAGTGGATTGGTTTTGATTTTGGAACAGTGTTATTTTGTACCTGCTATGTGCAGGAATATTATTTCTGTTTCAATGTTGGATATTTCTGCATTTTATTTTACTATTTCGAATGGTAGAATTTCTTTATCTAGAGAGGGATTATTTTATGGAGAAGCTCTATTAAATAATGGCCTATATATCCTAGACTTAAAAGAAACCAATCATGTCTATAACATAAACATTAAAAGGGTTAAGCCCAATGAACTTAATCCTGTCTACCTATGGCATTGTCGTTTGGGCCATAAAAATAAGAAGCGCATAGCTGGGCTTCATAAGGCTGGAGTCCTAGGGTCATTTGACTTGGAGTCAATTGATACATGCGATTCATGTTTACGAGGCAAAATGACTAAGGCGCCTTTTAGCAAGAAGGCTGAAAGGGCCACTGGCTTATTAGACCTAATACATTCAGACGTATGTGGGTCCATGAGAGTAGCGACCAGAGGTGGACATCTGTACTTCGTCACGTTCACGGATGATTTCAGCAGATATGGCTATGTCTATCTGACGAAACATAAATATGAGACCCTTGATAGGTTTAAGGAATTTAGGAACGAAGTGCAGAACCAGCTAGGTAGAAATATCAAAACCCTTCGGTCAGACCGTGGAGGTGAGTATATGAGCCTAGAGTTTGACTCATATTTCAGAGAGCATGGAATAGTTCCACAGCTCACTCCTCCAAGAACACCACAGTGGAACGGGTTGTCCGAATGGAGGAATAGGACCCTGTTGGACATGGTCCGCTCGATAATGAGTCAAGTCTCTCTCCCAATAAGTTTCTGGGGACACGCCCTTGAGACAACTGCTCTTATTTTCAATAATACTCCAACTAAGGCAGTGGAAAAGACCCCGTATCAGATATGGACGGGCAAGGAGCCCAATGTGTCTTTCATAAGGATTTGGGGATGCGAAGCACATGTCAATAGATTGACTAGTGGCAAGCTGGAGCCTAAAATCGATAAATGCCTGTTTCTGGGCTATCCTAGGGAAACCAAAGGGTATTAGTTCTACAACCCCAACAAGGTGTTCGTGGCAAGGAAGGGGGTCTTTCTAGAAAAAGAATTCCTTTCCAAGAAAGGTAATGGGAGCAATATTGAACTCAGGGAAGATCAAAGTCCATAAGCTCCTGAAGAGGATAACTCGGAGGCCCAGGTGGAGCTTCCATAGGATGAAGCACCGACCCAGGCCACACAAGGACCTAGAAGGTCTAGTAGGGATCATCGGGAACTAGAGAGGTATGGTTTCCAAGTCACTGATGATCAAACTCTTCTCGTCTTGGATGAGGAAGAACCCAAAACCTACGAGGAGGCTATGGCACGCCCACAATCTACAAATTGGCGTAAAGCCATGGAGGCAGAGATGCAATCTATGTATGATAACCAGGTTTGGAACTTGGTTGATCCATGTCCGGGTGCTAAGGTAATAGGTTGCAAGTGGTGCTACAAGCTGAAAGCCAACAACACCTTCAAGGGGTGTCTGGTTGCGAAAGGTATCAGACAAGTCCATGGAATAGACTATGATGAGACTTTCTCACCAGTAGCCATGCTCAAATCCATCAAGATCTTGCTAGCCATAGCCGCATGATACGACTATGAAGTATGGCAAATGGATGTCAAAACTGCTTTCCTTAATGGAAAGCTGCTCGAGGATGTGTACATGACACAACCTGAGGGTTTTGTCGATGCAGAGTATCCGGGAAGGGTATGCAAGCTTTAAAGGTCCATTTATAGACTGAAGCAAGCATCCCAAAGTTGGAATCTTAGATTCATTGAGGCTATAAAGGAATATGGCTTCATACAGAATCAAGATGAGCCTTGTGTGTATAAGAGGAATAGTGGGAGCTTTGTCACATTTTTGGTACTTTATGTAGATGACATCTTACTCATTGGAAGCGACATACCTACACTGCAAGGGGTAAAGCAGTGGCTGAGTAAGTGCTTCGCAATGAAGGACTTAGGCAAAGCTGAAATGATCCTAGGGATCAGGATCTACATGGATAGATCAAATCGGCTTCTGGGCCTAAGTCAGGCCTCGTACATAGACAAAGTTCTGAAAAGTTTCAGCATGGATCAGGCTAAGAAAGGTTTCTTACAAATGGGTCATGGGCTGAAACTTTGTTAGAAGAACTGTCCTAAGTCAAGGGAGGACAGGGAGAACATGAAATTGGTTCCATATGCTTTGCCTATAGGATCAATTATGTACTCCATGCTATGTACGAGACCTGATGTTGCCTTTGCACTAAGTATGACGAGCCGATACCAGCAGGATCCCGGGGAGGATACTAGAAGGCTGTCGAAGCAATCCTCAAGTACATTAACTGGACTAAGGATAGCTTCTTAGTGTATGGAGGTCAAGAAGAGCTGTCAGTTACTGGGTACACTAATGCGAGCTTCTAGACCGACCAGGATAAGTACCAGTCATAGTCTGGTTACGTGTTTTTACTAAATGGTGGTGCTGTAAGCTGGAGGAGCTCAAAGCAGCCAACCATTATGGACTCTACAACAGAAGCTGAGTACATCACGACATGTGATGCAGCTAAGGAAGCTGTGTGGATAAGGAAGTTTATCACTGAGTTGGGAGTAATGCCAACTATCCAAGACCCAATTGATATCTTCTGTGACAATAATGGGGATGTTGCACAAGCTAAGGAGCCCCGTCAAGAACACAAATGACGTGCTCAGGAAGTTTCACCTCATACAAGAGATCGCGAAGAGAGGTGACATTGCATTGCATAGAGTGGACACCGAGGATAATGTCGCAGATCCTTTGACCAAGGCGCTGGCTCAACCCAAGCACGAGGGTCATACTAGATCTATAGGGATTAGGCCCATGCCTAGTTAGAACTAGTGCAAGTGGAAGATTGTTGGATATGCCCTAGTCCTAAGGCATTGGACCTTATATTTGTATTATACATTTATTGGATTTATGTATTATACATATTTTATGTCATTAATGAAGGCATTAATTCATTTATTATATATATCTTGTGCAATGTCTTAAATGAAGTATCCAATGGATATATCCATATCCATGATGACGAGTGTCATGCACATGGCAGTACGACCATAGATAGGGAAAATGATATGACCCTAAAGAGATCCATAGTCTGTTCTAGTCATGGGAATGAATGGAACTAGAGACTATCATTAACCTGGTTGTGTGACGGTGTCTTACCGGTCATTGGACATGGGATGTCAACCAAGTTAATGGGTACATGCAAAAGGGGCATGGTACTGGATAGATCCACTAAACGAGAAATCCACATGGTATAGTATCATAAGTGATTCTCGTGTAGTACTTGTATGGATCATTTGACCTGACCATATGATGGTGTTGCATGCGAGGTTGCATACTTAGGGGTATGCCTAAAGGGCCTGTAAGAGGGTGCCAAGTATGGGTACTTTCGGGTGTGTCACTTAGCATGGCAATGCTATGGATATGCAGAAGGGATTTGTCACTCAGTAGTCCACTGGGAAGATATCATCGGCCTCTTGATGAATGTGACTGATAAGAGTGTAGCCACACCCAAACAAGTTGGAACTTGTTTGTGAGCATCAGTACATTCGGGATCAAGTTAATGTTTAGACACAAAAGAGGGTGATCAATCCATGCCTCTATGTTGGACACCGATATCAATGACAAGGGATATACAAGTTCAAACTACAGGGTTATGATTACAGTTGGACTGCCATCTCCATCTTAATTGGGGGCTGCAATGGCTTGGTAGAGCCCGCTTGCAGTCTGTGGGCCATAGGCCCACTGCCAACATAAAGATGGGCCCATGGGATCGTACACATTGAGTGCTTGAACATGGACTTAAGGAATCACCTGTATACTTGAAGTATACACACCGGATAGAGAGAATTATATTAATTATATTATAAAGATCAATTGGATTGATCATAATAATAAAATTAATATTTGATTGGCCTTCTCATAATTAATTAGATTAATTTATGAGATTATTTCCTAGGTGGAAATATTTCACATGTATCGGTTTACATGTGTCTTTGTCTTACGAATGTCAAAATTAATTCCATGGTATAATTAATTGATCAAATTGATTTTAATTTAATTATATCAAATATATTATTTGGAATAATATATTAAAGATACAAGTTAAATTAAATTGGGTTTGATAATTAATTGGACCTGGCAAATTAATATTGGACTGGGTTTTAAAAGGAGAAAAGCCCACATGAGACAAGGAAGAAAATTGGGTCGAAATCTCAAGGAGAATTTCGACCCACCATAGGTAAAATACCTAGGGAGTTTCGGCCAAGGAAGGTGATGTTGGTGTGCCCTAGTTCTTAGGGCATTGGATTCTTGTATTTTGTATTATACATTAAGACTCAATGTATGAATACATTATTTGTGTCACATTAATAAAGGCAATTAATCTATTTCATTTACATCTTGTGCTATAATATGAGTAGAGTATCCATTGATTGATAATCATAAAACCTATCCCAGGTCAATTCTAATCGTGGGAACGAATAAAACCACGTACTTGTATATTCGATGACTGTATGGTAGTTCTTAACTAGCCATAGTATTTGTATAGTCAGTCATGAATATAGGTACATGTCATTGACATGGGACTGGATCGATCAACACAAGAAAGCCACATGGTTGTCACGTCATAGGTCTTTCTTGAGTAGGTCTCTTTTGTCCTCAGACCAGATTTCATTATAATATCAATATGGAATCTAGTTCACTTTGACATACACCTAATAGGTCTGTAAAAGGATGTTAAATACGGGTATGATTGGGTGGACCGGTGAATATGTTGATATTGATGATAAAGTGATGGAATTGCCACTCGGGTAATACCGAGATGATATCATTGGCCACTTGATGAGTGGGACTGATAAGTGTATGGCCATACCCAAGTATGTTGGTGTTTATTTGATTAATCAGTCAACTCAAGATCAAGAAATATAATAAACAACAGAAGAGGATGATGGACACCATGCCTCTTATTTATTCATATTGATATCGTTAGGCAAAGGACACTATGAGATTACTACCGGGTGAGTGTCTCCTAAAGACTGCTGCATCTCTGTCTTAATTGGGGGCTGTAATGGTTTGCTAGAATGCACTTACAATCTATGGACCTTGGACCTACTGCCAACATAAAGATAGACCCATAGGATCGTGCCCATAGATCAACTGAGCTGGAACTTATAGAAATTGTACTTATAATGTACATTGGAAGGAATACGTTAATTAATTAGTTAACATTCGGTGTCAAGGTAATTAATTAACATTGGGTTGAATTTAATTTAATTAATAAGTTTACATAATGTAATTAATTAATTTATCAATTACATAGAGTAAACAATTAATTAAATAATTTTCCTAAGTAGGAAAATTAAATACATGTATTATATTTACTTAAGTGTGATTTAATTTTCTTTAAGGGTAATTAAATATAGCCAAATGGAATTAAATTACATAGTGTATACTTTTTAATTAAAGTGTATTTATGTAATTATAATCCTAGTGGGCTTAGGTTTAATTAACCTAATTAAAACCCAATTAGACAAGGTGTCTATATAAGGACACACTTAAGGAATAAAACCCTAATTCAACCCTAATTAATTGCTTGAAATTTCAGCCACCAAGAGTAGCGCCAAAACAGCCGAAAATCGGAGCATTAAACCTCCATTCCTTTGTATCTTCGGCTAGCACCGGTTCCCGCTCAATAGTTGCTCATGCACCGGACTTTGGAGATCGCAGTTTCAAGAAACGATTCTGCAGTAGTCTCTAGAAGAGATGAATCCGGTGAGTTAATCTCTTTTGATTCAATTTGGTTTTATTCTAATCAATGGCAATTGGACACGATAGGTGGATTCTAGGAAATTTTAAACGGTGTATTTTTTGCTGCACCACGTTATTTTTCCAATGATGAATCCCAACAGTGGTATCAGAGCCTAGGTTTTGTCCATTAGATTGATTGGAATTGGTTCTTGAACGCATTCTCGAAGAAAGAATGGGTTTCAAGTTTATGATTTTAGGGTTTTGTTCAATTGGTTTTGTTGAACCATAGAATTTTGGATTGAGGTTTTTTTTTCCCCAAATTGGTTTTCAATCCATTTTTTTATTGATTATTTATTCTTATTTTTATGGCTGGAATTTTTTACGATTAAAAAAAAAGATGTTGGCCAAAAAATTGGAATCACGAAAGCGATTCCAATTTATGGCCATGTTGCGGCAGCAGCCCCTTGTGGGCTGCTGCTAGCAGCAGGCTGCCACACGGCAGCGCCGCTGTATCCGAACAGCAGCGTCGTGTGTAGGATTCGGGTCTGGTTTTGGATTTTAGGGGTATTTTTTTTATCCCAGGCCCTAATGCATATTAAATTAAATATTTTTAAATTAATTTGTATTTAAATTTTTTATTTGGTTGGCATGCATATTTAATTTAATTGTTTGCATATTAAATTGAATATGGACTTTGTGAAATTGGTCCAATAAGCCGTGAAACCGGTTAAAATTGGGAGAGCTAAATTTTCAATTTGTGACAACCCAAATTCACATGGGAGCAAAATTGTGAATTTTACATTTATGGATGTTATCCATTGGGCCTTTATGGGCCCTTAGTCATATTTGTTAAAATTGGCGATTTCACCCTAAGTAACTCGGCTTAACATTTATATTTATAATTTGGAATGCCTTGATCATGCATCGTATTGGTATGTATGTGCACGGCAGGTACTTTGTTTGAAATGTGATGTTGAGTTCTATGGGCCCTAAATTATTATCGGTTGTAATTTAAATTTGGGAAATATGGCCTGCATGCCATTTTTTTATTTTTTTATTTTGATGTAATTTTAGAATAGATTTTATTTTACAAAATTGTTGTAATTGCATCAAGTATGGAGGAAGGCCCAGATGGAGCAAGCCAATGGTTGGAGCCCAAGAAGAATTGCAGTCGGGCCCATAAAGAATTAGATAGGATATCTTGTTTTTCATTAGGTTGTAATTAAAGGCTCATAGGATCTCATTTACTTTAAATTAAGTATGCTATTACATTTGTCATATAATATGGATGTATGGATCACCAAATTATTGCCCGCGGCTAAGCTGTATCACTTAATTATAATCCGGAAATTAAAATATTGAGTCATTTAAAAGTGCTTCCCACATTCACACCTCTCTCTCCCATTGATGCTGCAATGTGCGCCATGCCCTAGATAGGTAAATTGTAGCATTCGGTGGGCCGTCAAGGGTTAGGATACTTGGTATGGTTAACATGTGAATGGTGGTTTGACTTAACATGGGTAGCATTAGCTCAGAGCAGGCCCTAAGCACAAATGGGTAAAGTGTTAATAAGCCCATCAAACCAAGAGTCCTTCATGGAAGGATTGGATAGGTTGTCCTACAAAACGAATCAATTGTTGGTTAGCGAGCCATAGTTTGGCCAGTCATTGATAAGTTATGGATGTTGGTCAAGTCAGCCAATTAACATCACCAACAAACAAATTAAAATCGGATTATTAATTTGAATTAGCTTAAATGTCCTTTATTTCTAACTCAAGCAATGATTCCTTCCATATAGATAATCCCATTTCACTTAAGCAATTTAAATGGCTGTAACAAACAACAACTCACTCTCACTTAGGTCACTCTTGGAGAAGGAGAAGCTTTTAGGGACTAACTTCCTGGACTGGGCTAGGAACTTACAAATAGTTCTTAGACAAAAGTCTAAGGAGTATGTACTTAATGCTCCTTTACCAGCTGGCCCTCCCACAGGTCAAGGCGTCACCACGGCGATGGTGGAGTAGTATGATCGGCACGTGAGGGATGACCGAGATGTCTCGTGCCTCATGCTGGGTACCATGGCTTCTAATCTTCAAAAGCAGTTCATGGACGAGCATGCTTATGAGATGATGGATCAGCTTAAAAAGATGTTCCAAGATCAGGCTCGTCAGGAACGTTACCTGACAACTAAGGCACTTTACACGACTGTGATGGCAGCTGGTACTTCTGTTCGCACTCATGTGCTAAAGTTGAAGGGGTATATTGATACACTTGCCCGCCTCGGCTAGCCAGTTTCGTAGGACTTGGTAGCAGACATTATTCTCGGGTCACTTCCCGAGTCTTACAACTAGTTTATCATGAATTACCATATGCAAGGGTTGGATAAATCGGTTGTTGAACTGCATGGCATGCTTAAGCTTGCTGAGCAGTCTCTTAAGAAGACTCCTGAAGTATAGCTGGTGAACAAGGGCATTACATCCATTGCTAAGGGAAAGGCCAAATCTAAGGCCAAGGCTAAGGCCCATAAGGCCAAGGCTAAGGGCAAAAAGGTGGTGGCCCAACCTAAAGCAAGGGTTGCTTCTCCTGACGATGTCTGCCATGTGTGTCATGAGAAGGGGCACTGGAAGAGCTCATGTCTAAAGCTAAGGGAGCAACTGAAGGGCAAAACTACTGCTTCAGGTATTTATGTTATTGAGATTAATCTGGCTATTTCTACATCTTAAGTCTTGGACACTGGATGTGGATCTCACATTTGTTCAAATGTGTAGGGTCTAAGAAATAGGAGATAATTAGGATCTGGAGAAGTAGATCTTCGAGTCAGAAATGGTGCTCGGGTTCAGGCCATGGAGATCAGAGTTTGTTTCTTGGAGATGCCTAGTGGACTTGTTTTGGAACTAAGAAACTGTTATTTTGTACCTACGATGCGCAGGAATATTAATTCCGTTTCTTTGTTGGATATTTCTAGTTTCGTATTTAATATTGGACATGGTAGAATTTCTATGCAATGTGGTAATATTATTTATAGAACAGCATGTCTTGAAAATGGCTTATATATCCTTGATCTAAAACGTGAAAGTTCAATCCATAACATAAATACTAAAAGGATTAAACAAAATGAAATTAATCCTACTTACATCTGGCATTGTCGACTTGGCCATATAAATGAGAAACGCATAGCTAGGCTTCACTCTAGTGGAGTGCTAGGGTCATTTGACATCCAGTCTTATGACACATGCGAATCTTATTTGAAAGGTAAGATGACAAAGGCGCCTTTTAGCAAGACTGTTGAAAGGGCCTCAGAGCTGTTGGAGCTAATACATTCTGATGTATGCGGCCCAATGAGCACTAGTGCTAGATCTGGTTTTCTATACTTCGTCACCTTCACGGATGACTTCAGCAGATACAGTTACGTGTATCTGATGAAGCATAAGTCTGAGACTCTCCAAAGGTTCAAGGACTTTAAGAATGAAGTAGAAGAGCAACTTGGTAAGAAAATAAAAGCACTTCGATCTGACTGAGGGGGTGAATATTTGAGCCAAGAGTTTGACTCGTTTTTAAGAGAGTGTGGGATTGTATCCCAACTCATTCCTCCTAGAACACCCCAGTGGAATGGAGTGTCAAAAAGGAGGCATAGGACCTTGCTAGAAATGGTTTGCTCGATGATGAGTCATGCTACACTCCCTGTCTCCTTCTGGGGATATGCTTTAGAGACAACAGCTTACATTCTTAATAATACACCAAGCAAGGCAGTTGAGCGAACACCATATGAACTGTGGAAGGGCTAAAAGCCTAATGTTTCCTTCTTGAAGATTGGGGCTGTGATGCACATGTTAAGAAATTGACAAGTGGCAAACTCGAGTCCAAATCTATCAAGTGCTAGTTTGTGGGTTACCCTAAGGAAACTAAGGGTTATTACTTTTATGATCCGGTGGAAAACAAAGTTTTCATAGCCAGAAATACAGTCTTCTTGGAGAAGGAATTCCTTTCCAAGAGAGATAGTGGGAGTAATGTTGAACTTTCAGAAGTTTAAGACTCACAAACTCCTGCAGCTGCCACTGAGGATGCTTTAGGAACCGATCTGACTACTCAAGAAATTGAGGAACCAGAACCGGTTGCACAGGACCTTAGAAGGTCTGGTAGGACATGTCATTAGCCAGAGACATACGGCTTGTTGGGATTTGTCACCGGAAATCACCCGATTAAAGCAGAAGAAAGCGATGATTTCCTCAAATCCGTGCCCAGGAGCAATTGAGATGGAAATCGGAAAAACAAAAATTTAATTGAAGGAGATAAATCTCTTACCCGGAATATCTCTTTCAGAGATGGATGCAGACCATAGGAATCAACTTAGAATCCCTTCTCGTTCACGTACATGAGCGCCTAACGAACACCACCCGTGCTAGCATAAAAAAAACACGAACTTTGGAGAGGGAGTCTAGGGAGAATTTCGGCTAGATGGATGCTTGCACACTTGGCCGAAATTCGTAGGGTTCTTTAACCCTAGGTGGCCGAAATTCCCAAGGGAATTTTGGCCCAAGCTGGCTCCTTCATCTATGTGGGCTTCCTTCTTTTAATTCAGGCCCAAACCTATTTTAATTAGTCTGGTTTAAACTAATTTCAACCCCAATTTTAATTTACCCATGTATTTAATATATTACACCAAGTAACATATTATTTACATTTAAATTAAAATTGGTTTGACCAATTAATTTAATCCATCAAATTAAAATTGGATTATCACAAAATAAATTCATATGTAAACCTATACATATGAATATTTCCACCTAGGAAATAATCTCATAATTAATGCAATTAATTATGTAGCGGGCCGGGCCCAGTAATTTTGGATTTGGCGGGTTTTTGGGCCCGGGGCCCAGTTTTGAAATTTTAAATGGTTTTAAAATTCATGTGTTTAAATTCATGTAATTTAAATGCATGTGGTTTCTTGAATGAAATTTAATTTTATTCATGTGATATTAATTTTGGAAATTAATATGGTTAATTGAAATTGGTTCGGGTAATTTTGGCACAATTACTTGGACGGCTGAATTGGACCCATGGTTTCCCAATTCCAGTGGGAGCAGTTGGACTGCTTGGGCTGGAGGCCCAAAGCCCGTTAATGGTTAGAACCATGGTGGGCCAAAAGTAGTGATTTCAAAATAATGGCTTGGACATAATTGAAATGGGCTTAAATCATGCATTGTAACATGGTTATGAATTATATGTATTGGATGCATATGGGTGATTAAATATTTTTTATGATTGGATGCTATTGGGCCTTATTCAAGATGGGTTGTATTTTCTTTTTGGGTAAATACGGCCTGCGTGTCGTTTTTCTATTTTTTAATGTAATTTTATTTTATTTACTTATTATAAAATTTGTAAAAGAAGAAGCCCATGGAATGGTGAGTCCAAGTGGAGGTGCAAGCCCAGAAGGAAGAAGATGGAAGCCCACCTGATATTGGATTCTAGTATAGGTTTACTAGAAAAATATTATGATGTAATATAGGCCATAGTAGTCCATTTTACTTATTTATTTAATTATGCTTTATATTTATTTGTATGTATGAATGTATGATCCAACAGCAATTTCACCCGCCTTATGTATGCAAGCCGTTAGTAAATGAATCTAATAACCAAATGAAATTACTAAGTCGCTTAAAAGTGCTTCCCTCATTCCAAACCAGCTCGAAGTAGGGATAGGGCAGTTGTAGACCATGCCCTCACAGGATACACTGGAGTATTGTCATTTTGTATTGGGTTAGGGTATGGGATACTCTAACACTTGAATGGAGGTTTTGACTTAGCATGGGTAGTAGGATTCTCCTAGCCCTAAGAACAGATGGGTAAGTGCCAACAAGCCCATCAAACCGAGAGTCCCTAGGTTGGGATTGGACGGCGTTCCTACCTAAATAGTTAGGGTATAGTTGTACCAGGCCCTCGTAATGAAATATGGATCTCGGCCCATGAGCCCAACAACTCGGTTTAATTAATAAATTGATTCATTATTAATTATGTATGGGAATAACAAAGTAAAGTCCTTTATTAACACTCTTTAATGTTTTTCTGTGTAGAAACTCTAAATGGCAAATAACAACTCTTTATCACTGCGATCAATTCTTGAAAGGGACAAGCTTTCCGGTCCTAACTTTTTGGACTGGTTTAGGAACTTGAGAATAGTTCTAAGATAGGAGTCTAAAGAGTATGTACTAGAGAGGCTTGTACCGGCTGCGTCTCAAGGGCGTAATCCACTAGCTGCCCAGCTGGAGGAATACGAGGTGCATGTCAAAGATAATAGGGATGTGACATGCCTGATGTTGGCCTGTATGGTCCCTGAACTGTAAAAACAGTTTATGGACCATCAAGCCTTTGCTATGATAACAACTCTTAACTAGATGTTTCAGGAGCAAGCTCGTCGGGAAAGGTACCTTACCAACAAGGCATTCCACTCCTGTAAGATGGGGGCTGGGACATCTGTGAGCACACACGTGCTCAAGATGAAGGGCTATTTGGACACATTGGCCCATCTTGGATTGCCCATCTCTCAGGAGTTGGCAGTGGACACAATCCTTGCATCCTTACTGGATTCTTACGATCAGTTCATCCTGAACTACAACATGCAAGGGATGAACAACACTGTTAGTGAGCTGCATGGGATGCTCAAGCTTACTGAATAGTCGATCAAGAAGAGTCCACTGGTGCTGCTAGTCAACAAGGGGAACCCTCCTCTGGCCAAGGGCAACCCTCCTCTTGCCAAGGGCAAGGCCAAGGACAAGAAGGCCAAGGCTAAGAAGGCCAAGGCCTAGCCCAAGGCCCAGCAGAAGATAGGTCCTGAGGATGTCTGTTTCGGGTGTCGGCAGGCAGGCCATTGGAAGAGATCATGTCCCAAGCTGATGGGAGAGCAGAGAAGGTGCCAAGGTGTGTCCTCTTTAGGTATTTATGTTATAGACATTAACCTTACTATTTCAACATCCTGGGTATTGGATACTGGATCTGGTTCTCACATTTGTTGCAATGTGCAGGGACTTAAGAACAGAAGGTCACTGGGGTCGGGAGAGGAGGACTTACGGGTCAGAAATGGAGCAAGGGTTGCTGCCATAGAGATCGGGGAATATCACCTTGTGATGCCTAGTGGATTGGTTTTGATTTTAGAACATTGTTATTCTGTACCTGCTATGTGCAGGAATATTATTTCGGTATCAACGTTGGATATTTCCGGATTTCATTTTACTATTTCTAATGGTAGAATTTCTTTATCTAGAGAGGGATTACTGTATGGAGATGCTCTATTAAAAAATGGCCTATATATCCTGGACTTAAATGAAACCAATCATGTCTATAACATAAACACTAAAAGGGTTAAGCCTAACAAACTTAATCCTGTCTACGTATGGCATTGTCGTCTTGGCCACATAAACGAAAAGTGCATAGCTAGGCTCCACAAAGCTGGAGTCTTAGGGTCATTTGACTTGGAGTCAATTGATATATACGAGTCATGTTTACGAGGCAAGATGAATAAGGCGCCCTTTAGCAAGAAGGCTGAAAGGGCAACTGGCTTATTGGACCTAATACATTCAGATGTATGTGGACCCATGAGCGCAGCGACCAGAGGTGGACACCTGTACTTCGTCACGTTCACGGACAATTTCAGCAGATATGGCTATGTCTATCTGATGAACCACAAATCTAGGACCCTTGATAGGTTTAAGGAATTTAGGAACGTGGTACAGAACCAACTGGGCAGAAATATCAAAACCCTTCAGTCAGACCGAGGAGGTGAGTGTATGAGCCGAGAGTTTGACTCATATTTGAAAGAGTATGGAATAGTTCCACAGCTCACTCCTCCGGGAACACCACAATGGAATAGGGTGTCCGAACATAGAAATAAGACCCTGTTGGACATCGTCCGCTCAATGATGAGTCAAGCCTCTCTCCCAATTAGCTTCTTGGGACACGCCCTCGAGACAGCAGCTCTCATCTTAAACAATACTCCGACTAAGGCAGTGGAAAAGACCCCATATCAGATATGGATGGGCAAGGAGCCTAATGTGTCTTTCCTAAGGATTTAGGGATGCAAAGCACATGTCAAGAGATTGACTAGTGGCAAGCTAGAGCCCAAAAGTGATAAATGCCTATTTGTGGGCTACCCTAGGGAAACCAAAGGGTATTACTACTACAACCCCACCAAGAACAAGGTGTTCGTGGCAAGGAAGGGGGTCTTTCTAGAAAAGGAGTTCCTTTCCAAGAAAGATAGTGGGAGCAACGTTGAACTCAGGGAAGTTCAAGGTCCAGAAAGCTCCTGAAGAGGATAACTCGGAGGCCCAGGTGGAGCTTACACAGGAGGAAGCACCGACCCAGGCCACACAAGGACCTAGAAGGTCTGGTAGGGATCATCGGGAACCGGAGAGGTATGGTTTCCTTGTCACCGATGATCAAACTCTTCTTATCTGGGATGAAGAAGAACCCAAAACCTACTAGGAGGCTATGGCAAGCCCACAGTCTACAAATTGGCATAAAGCCATGGAGGCAGAGATGCAATCTATGTATGATAACCAGGTTTGGAACTTGGTTGATCCACCTCCGGGTGCTAAGGTAATAGGTTGCAAGTGGTGCTACAAGCTAAAAACCAACAACACCTTCAAGGGGCATATGGTTGCGAAAGGTTTCAGACAAGTCCATGGAATAGACTATGATGAGACTTTCTCACCAGTAGCCATGCTCAAATCCATCAGGATCTTGCTAGCGCATGGTACGACTATGAAGTCTGGCAAATGGATGTCAAAACTACTTTCCTTAATGGAAAGCTGCTCAAGGATGTGTACATGACACAACCTGAGGGTTTTGTCAATCTAGAGTATCCGGGAAGGGTATGCAAGCTTCAAAGGTCCATTTATGGACTGAAGCAAGCATCCCGAAGTTGGAATCTTAGATTCAATGAGGCTATAAAGGAATATGGCTTCATACAGAATCAAGATGAGCCTTGTGTGTATAAGAGGAATAGTGGGAGCATTGTCACATTTTTGGTACTTTATGTAGATGACATCCTAGTCATTGGAAGCAACATACCTACACTGCAAGGGGTAAAGTAGTGGCTGAGTAAGTGCTTTGCAATGAAGGACTTAGGCGAAGCTGAGATGATCCTAGGGATCAGGATCTATAGGGATAGATCGAATCGGCTTCTGGGCCTAAGTCAGGCCTCGGACATAGACAACGTTTTGAAAGGTTCAGCATGGACCGGGCTAAGAAAGGCTTCTTGCCATTGGGCCATGGATTGAAACTTAGTAAGAAGAACTATCCCAAGACAAGGGAGGACAGTGAGAACATGAAGTTGGTTCCATATGCTTCGGCCATAGGATCAATTATGTACTCCATGCTATGTACGAGACCTGATGTCGCCTTTGCAGTAAGTATGACGAGCCGGTACTAGCAGGATCTCGGGGAGGATCACTGCAAGGCTGTTAAGGCAATCCTCAAGTACCTTAACCGGACCAAGGATAGCTTCTTAGTGTATGGTGGTCAGGAAGTACTATCAGTTACTGGGTACACTAATGCAAGCTTCCAGACCAACCAGGATGAGTACCAGTCGTAGTCTGGGTATGTATTTTTTCTAAATGGTGGTGTTGTAAGCTGGAGGAGCTCAAAGCAGTCAACCAATGCGGCCTCTACAACAAAAACTGAGTACATCGCGGCGTGTGATGTAGCTAAGGGAGCTGTGTGGATGAAGAAGTTTATCACTGAGTTAGGAGTAGTACCAGCTATCCAGGACCTAGTTGATATCTTCTGTGTGTTGGGATTTTTCACTGGAAATCACCCGATAAAAGCGGAAGAACGCGATGATTTCCTCAAATCCAGTCCCAGGAGCAATTGAAATGGAAATTATAAAACATAAAATTGAAATAGAAAGAGATTAAATTCTTACTCGGAATATCTTTTTCAAGAGATGGATAAAGACTGTAGAAATCAAATTAGATTTCTTCCTCGTTTTCGTACACGAACGCCGAACGAACACCACCCGTGCTAGCGTCGGAAAATCATAAAATTTCGGAGAGGGAGGAGACTAGGGAATTCGGGCAAATGGTGGCTTACGCACACTTGTGTATGTTGCCGAATTCTCCCTTGGGTTTTAACCCTAGGGTTTCCAAATTCCCTTATAGAATTTAGGCCCAGTTTGGCTTCTGTGTCTCTATGGGCTTCCTGCTTTTAATTCAGGCCCAAACCTATTTTAATTAGTCTGGTTTAAATCAATTTCAAGCCCAATTTTAATTAACCCATGTATTTAATATATTACTCCAAGTAACATATTATTTACACTTAAATTAAAATTAGTTTGACCGATTAATTTGTTGGGATTCGTCACGGGAAACCGACCGATAAAAGCGGAAATACGCGTCGATTTCCTCGAATCCGGCCCAGGAGCTTAAGTAGTGGAAATCAAAAACACAAAGCACAAGGAAGAAGGTTTTAAAAATTCACCTTAAGTCTCTCCAAGAGACAGATGATGACTGCAGAAACCAAAAAAGGATTCCTCCTTCGTCCCGTACACGAACGGCTCTCGGACTGAAACCCGTGCTAGCGGTTCGGAAAAGCAATAAGAGAGAGTGAGGGGAGAAGTAATTTCGGCCAAGAAGTAGAGAAATATGGCTGCCATATTTCTTTTATATCACCAAAGGACAAACCATGACTCATCACACAAATATCTCAAGTAGAAAAGTCCAACTTTTCCACCCTAAGTCAAACCATGACTCATCACAAATGATCATCACCTTTTGTCCTTAATATGAGTCATCCTTCTTATCACATATGACTCACCACAACTTGGCAAAATATCTCCAAAAATTCGGCCAACATGTAACATTCTTATACCATATAATATGTTACTTACACCATAAAATAAAATTCATATGACATATCAAATAAACCAAGAGATTAAATATGACATCCATAAGATGACAAACATGTAAACCTATACATGTATAACTATTTCCACCTAGGAAATAAATACTTAACTTAATTCATTGAATTAATTAAGTGATACTTAACTTAATTCATTGAATTAATTAAGTAATGGCCTAAGAAATATTAATCATATTATATTTGACCAATCCAATTGAGCTAAATAATACAATTAATACACCTCTCTTGCTTTGATGTGTATACACCAAGTACACACTTAATCCGACTAGTCAAAGTCCAGACGTTCAATATGTACGATCCGATGGGCCCGTCTTTATGTTGGCAGTGAGCTAAAGTCCACAGCTCTAGTTGGGCTCTAGCAAGCCACTGTAGCCCCCAATTAAGACGGAGTAAGCAGTCAAACTGAAACTTTAACCCAGTAGTTAAAATTGTGCATCCCATGTCATTGATATCGGAGTCCAACACAGAGGCATGGTGTGATCACCCTCTATTGTGTATGGACATTAACTTGATCCCGAATGCACTGATATTCACAAACAAGTTCCAACTTGTTTGGGTGTGGCCACACTCTAATCAGCTGTATTCATCAAGAGGCCGGTGATATCTTCTCAGTGGAACACTGAGTGACATTCCCATCTGCATATCCATAGCACTGCAATGTTCATTAACATACCCAAACGTACCCGTACTGGGCACCCTTTTACAGGCCCGTTGGGCGTACACCAAAGTATGCCACTTCACATCCAGTACCATCATAGGGTCAGGTCAAAGGATCCATACAAGTACTACACGAGAATCCGATGTGATGTGATACCATGTGGATTCTCGTTAAGTGGATCGATCCAGTACCATGCCCTTTTTGCATGTACCCATTAACCTGGTTGACATTCCATGTTCTATAACCGGTAAGACACCGTCATACAACCAAGGTTAATGATAGTCTTTAGTTCCATTCATTCCCATAATTGGAACAGACTACGGATGACTTTATGGCCATATCGTTTTCCCTATCCACAGTCTTACTGCCAAGTGCCTCACACTTGACAACATGGATATGGATATGTCCACTGGATACTCTATTTAAAATATTGCACAAGACATATAGTAAATAGATTGATGCCTTTATTGCACAGATTGTATCATACATCTCTTACATAAAAGGTACAATGTATCATACAAACACAAGGACCAAGGCCTTGGGACTAGGGCATATCCAACAATCTCCCACTTGCACTAGTACCAACTAGGCATGGGCCTAATCCCTATAGATCTAATATGACCCTCGTGCTTGGGCTGAGCCAGTGCCTTGGTCAAAGGATCTGTGGCATTCTCCTCGGTGTCCACTCGTCGTAATGAAATATCACCCCTCTCAACGATTTCTCTGATGAGGTGAAACTTCCTGAGTACGTAGCTTGTACAACAGCCCCATTGTTGTCACAGAAGATATCAACTGGGTCCTGGATAGTTGAAACTACCCCCAGTTCCATGATAAACTTCTTTATCCATACAGCTTCCTTAGCTGCATCACACGCTGCAATGTACTCAGCTTCTGTGATAGAATCCGCTATGGTCGGTTGCTTGGAGCTTCTCCAGCTTATAGCACCACCATTAAGCATGAATACATATCCTGACTGCGACTTATATTCATCCTGGTCGGTCTGGAACCTTGCATCAGTGTACCCAGTAACTGATAACTCTTCCTGACCTCCATACACTAAGAAGCTATCCTTAGTCCTGTTAAGGTACTTTAGGATTGCTTTGACAGCTTTCCAGTGATCCTCCCCAGGATCTTGCTGGTACCTGCTAGTCATACTTAGTGCAAAGGCGACATCAGGTCTTGTACATAGCATGGCGTACATGATTGATCCTATAGCCGAAGCATATGGGACTACTTTCATGTTCTCCCTGTCCTGTCTTGTGTTAGGACAGTTTTTCTTACTAAGTTTCAGCCCATAACCCATTGGCATGAAACATTTCTTAGCCTGGTCCATGCTGAATCTTTTCAGAACTTTGTCTATGTACTTGGCCTGACTTAGGCCCAGGAGCCGATTGGGTCTATCCCTGTAGATCCTGATCCCTAGGATCGTCTCAGCTTCGCCGAAGTCCTTCATTACGAAGCACTTACACAACCACTGCTTTACCCCTTGTAGTGTTGGTATGTCGCTTCCAATAAGAAGGATGTCATCCACATATAAGACCAGGAATGTGACAATGCTCCCACTAATCCTTTTGTACACACAAGGCTCATCTTGATTCTGTATGAAGCCATATTCCTTGATAGCCTCATTGAATCGAAGATTCCAACTTCGAGATGCTTGCTTCAATCCATAAATAGACCTTTGAAGCTTGCATACCATTTCAGGATACTGTGGATCGACAAAACCCTCAAGCTGTGTCATATACACATCCTCGAGTAGCTTTCCATTAAGAAAAGCGGTTTTGACATCCATCTGCCAGACTTCATAGTCGTACCATGTGGCTATGGCCAGCAGGATCCTTATGGATTTGAGCATAGCGACTGGTGAGAAAGTTTCATCATAGTCGATTCCATGGACTTGCCTAAAACCTTTCGCTACTAGTCGCCCCTTGAAGGTGTTATCTGGCTTAAGCTTGTAGCACCACTTGCAACCTATTACCTTAGCACCCGGAGGTGGATCAACCAGATTCCAAACCTGATTATCGTACATAGATTGCATTTCCGCCTCCGTGGCCTTTTGCCAATTTACGGACAGTAGGCTAGCTATAGCCTCCTGGTAGGTTTTCGGCTCTTCTTCGTCGAAGACAAAAAGAGTGTTATCATCGGTAACAAGAAACCCATATCTCTCAGGTTCTCGACGATCCCTACCAGACCTTCTAGGTCCTTGTGTGACCTGGGTAGGTGCTTCTTCCTGTGGAAGCTCCACCCTGGTCTCCGAGTTATCCTTTTTAGGAGTTTCTGAGCTTTGAACTTCCCTGAGTTCAACATTACTCCCACTATTTTTCTTGGAAATGAACTCATTCTCAAGCAAGACCCCTTTCCGTGCCATGAACACCTTGTTCTCGGCGGGGTTGTAGAAGTAATACCCTTTGGTTTCCCTAGGGTAGCCCACAAACAGGCATTTGTCGGTTTTGGGTTCTAGTTTGCCCCCAGTCAATTTCTTGACGTGGGCATAACAACCCCAAATCCGTAGGAAAGACACATTGGGCGCCCTGCCCGTCCATATCTCAAATGGGGTCTTTTCCACTGCCTTAGTCGGAGTACTATTCAAAATGAGAGCTGCTGTCTCAAGAGCATATCCCCAGAAACTTGTTGGGAGAGAAGCATGACTCATCATTGAGCGGACCATGTCTAAAAGGGTCCTATTCCTCTGTTCGGACACCCCATTCCATTGTGGTGTTCCTGGAGGAGTGAGCTGTGGAACTATTCCATGCTCTCTCAAGTATGAATCAAACTCTAGGCTCATATACTAGCCACCTCGGTCCGACCGAAGGGCTTTGATATTTCGGCCTAATTGGTTCTGTACTTCGTTCCTAAATTCCTTGAACCGATCAAGTGTTTCAAACTTGTGTTTCGTCAGATAGACATAGCCATATCTGGTGAAATCATCTGTAAAGGTGACGAAGTATAGAAACCCACCCCTGGCAGTAGTGCTCATAGGTCCACATACATCCGAATGTATTAGGTTTAATAAGCCAGTAGCCCTTTCAGCTTTCTTGCTAAAAGGTGCTTTAGTCATTTTACCCCGTAAACAAGACTCACAAATATCAAGTGACTCCAAGTCAAAAGATCCTAGAATTCCAGCTTTGTGGAGTCTAGCTATGCGTTTCTCGTTTATGTGGCCTAAACGACAATGCCAAAGGTACACAGGATTAAGCTCATTTGGTTTAATCCTTTTAGTATTTATGTTATAGACTTGATTAGTTTCATTTAAATTCAGGATATAAAGGCCATTATTTAATAGAGCATTTCCATAAAATATGCCTTCTCTAGATATAACCATTTTACCATTACCAATAGTAAATACATATCCAGAAGTATCCAAAACTGAAACAGAAATAATATTCCTGCACATTGCAGGTACAAAATCACATTGTTCCAGTAACAAAACTAATCCACTAGGCATCTTAAGCTGGTACTCGCCGATCTCAATGGCTGCAACCCTTGCTCCATTGCCGATCGGCAAGTCCACTTCTCCTGATCCCAGTGATCTTTTGTTCCTAAGTTCCTGCACATTACAACAAATGTGAGAACCACATCCAGTATCCAATACCCAAGATGTTGAAACAGTAAGGTTAATGTCTATGACATATATACCTGATGAAGACACGCCCTGTGCCTTCTTTTGCTCTCCCAGAAGCTTTGGACATGATCGTTTCCAATGTCCCGTCTGCTTGCACCCGAAACAGACATCCTCAGGACGGGCCTTAGGCTGGACCTTGGCCTTCTTAGCTTTGGCTTTCTTAGCCTTTGCTTTAGCCTTTGTCTTAGCCTTGGCCTTTACAAGAGGAGCCTTCCCCTTGTTTACCATAAGTACCGGTGGAGTCTTTTTGACCGACTGTTCAGTAAGCTTAAGCATCCCATGCAGCTCACTAACAGCTTTGTTCATCCCTTGCATGTTGTAATTCAAGATGAACTGATCATAAGACTCCGGCAAGGAAGCCAGGATGGTATCAACCGCCAATTCCTGTGAAATGGGCGACCCGAGATGGGCTAAAGAATCCAAATAACGTGCTCATAGATGTCCCAGTCCCTATTTTGCACGAATGGAATGACTTATTCGTCAGGTACCTTTCCTGACGTGCCTGTTCCTGAAACATCTCATTTAGAGTTGTTATCATAGCATAGGCCTCATGGTCCATAAACTGTTTTTGCAGTTCGGGGACCATGCACGCCAACATAAGGCAAGTAACATCCCGGTTATCCTTCACATGCACCCCGTATTCCTCCAACTGAGCAGCTGGTGGATTACGACCAGTAGGTGCGGCCGGTACAGGCCTTTCCAGTACATATTCCTTAGACTCTTGTCTCAGAACTATCCGTAAGTTCCTAGACCTGTAACGCCCCAGATATAAGTTGACTTAGTTATGTTGTGATGTGTGCATATGAGTGAGCATTTTTGCATTTAACCGATGTTTTGTATACTTATAACAATTCGTAGGCTTTGGCCTAGCGGTAGATAGTCCTGACTAATAGCTAGTGGTCTAGAGTTCGAACCTTACGTGGCTTAAATTTATTTATTTATTTTTTTTTTGTGCCTTTTTATTTTTGTGTTGGGAAGGTTGGAATTCCGAAAATCCATGATAAATATCCCATTTTTCAGTTGACCAATTCAAAAAAATTAGGAATCCTTAACCTAAGGAGAAAATCTCTCCTTAATCTCTTCCACTTTCCAAGTTTCACTCCAAGGCAATCTCTTCATCTCTATTAGGGTTAAAATTTCGGCCATTCCATTGTGTGGAGCTCCAGTGCAGCCGAAATTCTTAACTTTCTCTCCCTCACTTTCATTCATTCAGACTCTGCTTCATTCTTCTCCATTCCGAGTTAATTGCCTCAGTTGGTTTCACTGCAAACAGGGTAACAACTAAACCCTAAATGTCGGTTCGAAATTTATATAGGATGTATGGTAGATGAATTTGATCCTAGGTTGTATTATTACTGAAATTATTGTTGAGACATGAATGTATATGATATTGGTGTAAGAAATTGCTTTTAGGTTAAAAGATTGGTAGAAATATGAAAATACATGTGATTGAGTCGAAATTGGTAAGCTGCTGTATTTTCAGAATTGACTGTTTATGGTAATTATGGCATAACTTCCGTTATATAACTCCGATTGGCATAATTCAACTTTCTGTGTTTTCCTGAGATATAGGTGTACAAGGTTGTTTTACATTATTTTGGAAAATTCCGTGAGTAAAGTGCTCATATTCCCTATTGAAACTGCCTTATGTGCATTGTGCCGATTTTTCTTGAACTGCTGAATTTCAGATTGTACAGGTTGTGATAATTTTAGCTTTATTTTCGTTATATAACTCCGATTGGCATGATTCAACTTTCTGTGTTTTCCTGAGACATAAATGTACAAGGTTGTTTTATACTATTTTGGCAAATTCTGTGAGTAAAGTGCTCGTATTCCCTGTTGAAACTGCCTTATGTGCACTGTGCCGATTTCCTGGAACTGCTGAATTTCAGTTTGTACAGTTTGTGTTGATTATGGCTTTATTTTCTCTCTGTAGCTCCATTTGCCATGAAACAAAATTCTATGTATTCCTGAAATTCTGATGTTCATGTTGCTTTATATTATTTTTGCTAAATCAGTGAGTAACACATCTGTTTTGTCTGTTGAAGTCAGACTATGTGCAGTGATCTGAAGTGAATTTACAGATTGCATGTTTTTAGTGTTTCCTTAATATCTTTTGCTATAGGAATCCGAATTGCATGATTTAAGTTGGCGTGTGTTCCTAAGATGTAAGGATAAATTTACCTTTGTATTGCCATGCTGAATTCTGAGTCTAACCTACTGGAATATTATATGCAAGTTGAGGCATGAACTATGAATTCTGAAATTTTCACCTTAGGCCTTGAACTGATTTTTTTTAATGTGTGCAAAGCATAATTTGATTCTAGGAATTTATGCTAGAACTCTTGACATGAAATCTAATAATTACATATATGGTTTGGTAAATTTAATACATGTTGGAATTATGAAATCGAGTTTGGGGTAAGTCCTATTTTTTTTATGGCACCATGTGTTTATTGATGTATCAGATTATGTTTTGGGGTAAGTCCTATTTTAATGGCACCTTATGGTTATTGAATTGGTTGGGATAAGTCCTATGTTAAAGGCACCTTTTGAATATTGATATAATTATGATAATTAAATTGGTGTTTGTAGTGGCATATACTCTGGTGTCTTGGTTAGTTTGGCTAAGTGTTTTCCATGTTTGATTGGTTGACACTAGGACAGCGCCCTTTGTTTCGAGGTAAGTCCCTTCGTTGGCACTCAGAGAGGTAAATCCCTTCGTGGTACTCTAATTTATTTTATTTTTGAGGTAAGTCCCTTCGTTGGCACTCTGTGAGGTAAGTCCCTTCGTTGGCACTCTAAGGTAAATCCCTTTGTGGTACTCTTTTCTTATTGATAAGGGGGTAAGTCCCGTTGTGGTTCCCCGAAGCGTCTGAGCCGAACTCTCTAAGGACATAGGTGTATAGGTCAATACAAATGATTTATACGCGTATACCACAAAATTAATAAAGGTTAAGGTATAATTGAGTTGATGTCAAGTTTTTGATGAAGTACTTTGATTTGGGATGTTGGTATGTATTTGTATGTACATGACTTATCTTGGAAATCTGAATTTTGATGATATTGATTATCCACTTGGAATGTTTTGTACTATTATTTGAAATAGATAATTATGTGATATGCTGAACTTGAACTTTATATGTTGTATGTGATGCAGCTAACAAATAAGGGTAAGATCCCTGATACATGATTGTTACTATGAGAATTATGCATGCTTGTATAAATTGATAAATTTGCTTTCTATTAATCATGATGAAGTATACTTAAGTAATGTAATATGAAATTTATGATCTGTCATCTTCCTATGTGAACTTTGAATTGATGTTTGAGATTTATTAGTTACTCGTCACTAAGTGGCGCTGTTGATATTTTCAGATTTTACCGGTGCAGAATAGGAGATGCCTGATGTCTGTTCTCGGGGATTGTGTGGAGAGTTTCCGTCATGTTATTTTATCATCTATTCGTAGTTATGGATGTTCAAAGATTTATTTATTTATTTATTTTTTTTTACTCCGTTATATTACCTTTTGAAATACCTATTTATGTTAAATTACTGTTTTTGAAATGGAAATTTTCGAGTACTCATTTATGATTATGTTATTTTAAAGATAAAAAGGAAGTTTTGAAAATGATGACCTAAACTTTATGTAATGTTTCCGCCATTGCATGCTTGCAAAAGTTAGGGTTGTCACAGTTGGTATCAGAGCCCGCGTTGGTTCCAAGGCTTTGGTAGCATAAGTCACTTGGAACCAAAACTCAGAATCCTAGGATAGAGATTTGAACATAGTGTGAGGTGCATGGGTAGGTAGAACGGGTTTAATTGCTTTGGATTACTTGTTTTCTATTATTAGCTGTATGTATTATATGCTTAGACCTAACTAGAACAAAAATTTTAGAATGCCTCCACGTAGAGATTCCGTTCGCGATGACTCTCCTCAGCGACGTATGCGGCTGTTGGAAGATGCCGTGCTCGCTATGGCTCAAAGAAATCCAAATAACCAAACTGTCTTCGATCGCATTGCTCGTCACCGACCCCCAACTTATGAAGGATCTTCCGACCCGATGGTGCTTGAGGGATGGATCCGGGAGATAGAGAAACTCTTTGATGTGACCGGCTGTCCGAACGCCGAGAAAGTCGTGATTGGAGCCTACTACTTGAAAGGCGAGGCTGATAACTGGTGGGGCATGGTTAAGGCCGAGTGCCTGGAATTGGCTGAGTTTGGATGGGGACAATTCACTGAAAGGTTGAAGAATCGTTTCTACCCAAGTGAGTTGAGGTGGCAGAAACGAGAGGAATTCCTATGCTTGACTCAAGGAAGCATGTCTGTTCAGCAGTACACCAACAAATTTACTGAACTGTCCAGATTTGCAGGTTCAGTCATCCCCACTGAAGAGGAGAAGGTGCAGTTCTATATCAAGCGGATGAGTCCCAAAGTGAGGACACATGTCCTATGTTCTGGAGCAACAACTTTCCAGAGAGCCTATGAAGTGGCTTTAGGAGTTTATGCATCCGTTCAGGAGGATGAAGCGGTGAGGCGGACCATGTTCTTAAAGAGGTCTCAGCCTACCTCGTATGTTCATCCGACTTCCAAGAAACCCAAGTATGTTCCGGCAAAGGAAGCTGCTAGTACCGCTCAGACTAGGGAGAAGAAGTGCTTCAAGTGTAAGAAAGAGTGGCACTATGGGAAGAACTGTGATGGGACGCCTGTCCGATGCTACACTTGTAAGGAAGAGGGTCACTACTCTCAATCTTGCCCGAAGAAGTCAGGAAGTAAGAAGCCCGATTCTAGCTCAGGAGGCCCTGTTCGCAACAGAGTCTATAACATGATGGAGTCCGAAGTTGACGAGGCAGGGAATGACATCGTTGCAGGTACCATCCTTGTCAAATCTTTTCCTACTTATGTATTATTTGACACTGGTGTGTCTATATCCTGTATTTCTACTACTTTTGCTCAGAAGTTGAATTTATCTGTATCTGTTCCAATTAATTCTGTGGTTTCCCTCCCTAATGGGGAGAGTGTTGCTTGCTGTCGTGTTTTCCCCGAAGTTCCCGTAGTTATCGAGGGAGTTGAATTGAAGGCGAATTTGAGGGAATTTCCATTGACCGAATTTGATGTTATCTTCGGTATGGACTGGCTGAAGCAGCATCAAGCGGTGTTCTATTGTAGGGATGAGAAAATTGTGCTGAAGGACGGTAAAGGGAAGAGGGTTTCTTATTCAAATGTTAAGATGAAACCAGGAGCGAAGGTAGTTTCGGCTATGAAATTGAAAAAGATGGCGATGAAAGGCGAAGAAGTATTTCTGTGTAGAATAAAGGATACCTCGGAAGAACTGAAGATCGAGGATATTCCTATTGTTCAGGAATATGCGGATGTGTTTCCTGATGAACTGCCAGGGATTCCACCAGGAAGGGATGTAGAATTTGCCATCGACCTAATTCCGGGGTCAGCTCCAATCTCTAAAGCTCCTTATCGGATGGCTCCCTCGGAGATGCGAGAATTGAAGACCCAGTTGCAAGAACTTGTTGATAAGGGTTTTATTAGACCCAGCGTGTCACCTTGGGGTGCTCCGGTACTCTTTGTCAAGAAGAAGGATGGAAGCATGCGATTATGTATTGACTACCGTGAGTTGAATAAGGTGACCATCAAGAATAAATATCCCCTGCCAAGAATTGAAGATTTGTTTGATCAATTGAAGGGTGCAGGTGTGTTCTCTAAGATCGATCTGAGATCCGGCTATCATCAGATTCCGGTAAAAGAAGACGACATTCAGAAGACTACCTTCCGGACAAGGTATGGGCACTATGAATTCAAAGTAATGCCCTTCGGTCTCACTAACGCACCAGCAGTGTTTATGGATCAGATGAACCGAACCTTCCACGAGCTCCTTGATGTGTGTGTTGTGGTATTCATTGATGATATCTTAGTATATTCGAAGAATGAAGAGGAGCATGCTAAGCATCTCAAAATGGTGTTGAAAGTATTAAGAGAGCAGAAGTGGTATGCCAAGTTCTCTAAGTGTGAGTTTTGGCTTGGAGAGGTGGCTTTTCTAGGCCATGTGATTACCAAAGAAGGTGTGAAGGTGGACCCGGCGAAGATTAAAGCCGTTCTTGAATGGTCCAGTCCTACTAATGTGACCGAAGTAAGAAGTTTTCTTGGTCTTGCTGGATACTACAGAAGGTTTGTGCACAACTTTTCAATTATTGCACGACCTTTGACTCAGTTGATGAAGAAGGACTGTAGGTTTCAATGGACTGCAGAATGTGAAGAAGCGTTCCAGATATTAAAAGAGAGACTTACTTCAGCCCCAGTTCTTGCATTGCCGACTGACGGAGTAGAGTATGAAGTGTTCAGTGATGCTTCCAAGTACGGACTTGGGTGTGTACTTATGCAGTTGGGAAAAGTGATTGCCTATGCTTCAAGGCAATTGAGGGTTCATGAAAGGAACTACCCGACTCACGATTTGGAGTTAGCTGCGGTGGTGTTTGCTCTTAAAATTTGGCGCCATTACTTGTATGGTGTGCCGTGCAAGATATACACCGATCATAAGAGCCTCAAATATATTTTCACCCAGAAAGAACTAAACATGCGACAGAGACGTTGGTTAGAGCTTATCAAGGATTATGACTTAACCTTGGAGTATAAAGAAGGAAAGGCAAACAGAGTCGCAGATGCATTAAGCAGAAAGAGCATCCATTCGGTGAACTTCATGAAAAGACTTCCTATTGATCTTTGCAAGGAGTTTAGCAAGTTGGAAATTGAAGTGGTCCCGAGAGGAGTGGTTCGGGCGAGTTTAAATGCAATCAGTGTGGAACCAATATTGTTTGTAGAATTGAAAGAGAAGCAGTTGAGTGATCCTGTACTTCAGAAGATTCGTGCAGCGAAGGAGCAGGGTAATGCTGTAGATTTCGAGATTCTTGCAGATGGGAGTATGAAATTTAAAGGCCGATGGTGTGTGCCTAATGATTCAATGTTGAAAGAGCAGATCTTAAGTGAAGCTCATTGCACTCCCTACTCTGTGCATCCGGGAGGTGCGAAATTGTACAAAGATTTGAAGATGCAGTTTTGGTGGCCTAGAATGAAGAAAGAGGTAGCTGAGTTTGTGGCCCGGTGCTTGACTTGTCAAAAGGTGAAAATTGAGCATCAGAGGCCTGGGGGATTATTGCAGCCCTTGGCTATTCCAGCATGGAAGTTTGACTCGGTTTCTATGGACTTTGTGTCGGGTTTACCAAAGGTTGCTAATGGTTTAGACACAGTGTGGGTTGTTATAGACCGTTTGACCAAGGTGGCTCGGTTTATTCCTATGAAGAAGACCTGGTCTATGGAGCAGTTAGCTGAGGCATATGCGAGTGAAATTATAAGGCTACATGGTGTGCCTAGGGAGATTGTGTCAGATCGTGACCCACGGTTCTTGTCACATTTTTGGACATCATTGCAAGAAGCTTTGGGCACTAGGTTGAAGTTGAGTACAGCTTTTCATGCTGCTACAGATGGACAGACGGAGAGGACAATCCAAACCTTAGAGGATATGTTGCGGTCATGTGCTCTTGACTTCCAGAAATCTTGGGTGAAATGTCTGAGTTTGGTAGAGTTCTCCTATAACAATAGCTATCACGCTAGTATCCGTATGGCCCCGTATGAAGCCCTCTATGGGAGGAAATGTCGTAGTCCGACATGTTGGGACGACATTAGTGACACATTGGTGTTGGGTCCGGAATTGATTCGGGATACAGTTGAGAAGGTGAAGGTGATTCAGGCGAATATGAAGGCTGCCCAGGATCGTCAGAAGTCTTATGCAGATCTCAAGAGAAGACCTCTTACCTTCGAAGTCGGTAGCAAGGTATTGCTGAAAGTATCTCCTATGAAGGGAGTGATGAGGTTCGGCAAGAGAGGCAAGCTCAGTCCCAAGTATATTGGTCCATATGAAGTGCTTGAAAGGATTGGGGAAGTTGCATATCGGTTGGCTCTACCACCGGAATTGGCAAAAGTTCATAATGTATTCCATGTTTCACAGCTACGAAGATATGTGAGCGACCCTTCTCACGTTATTGCTGTGGATTCGGTGGAGGTGGAACCCAATTTGACATATGAGGAGAAGCCTGTTCAGATCCTCGACCGTCAGGTTCGCAAACTCAGGAGAAAAGAGATGCCTTTGGTAAAGGTGCTTTGGCGTAGCCAGAAGTTTGAAGAGGCTACTTGGGAGCTAGAAGAGACCATGAGATCCAAATATCCGGAATTGTTTGCAACTAATCAAGGTTAGTTTCGAGGGCGAAACTTTTTGTTAGTGGGGAGGATTGTAACGCCCCAGATATAAGTTGACTTAGTTATGTTGTGATGTGTGCATATGAGTGAGCATTTTTGCATTTAACCGATGTTTTGTATGCTTATAACAATTCGTAGGCTTTGGCCTAGCGGTAGATAGTCCTGACTAATAGCTAGTGGTCTAGAGTTCGAACCTTACCTGGCTTAAATTTATTTATTTTTTTTTTTTTGTGCCTTTTTATTTTTGTGTTGGGAAGGTTGGAATTCCGAAAATCCATGATAAATATCCCATTTTTCAGTTGACCAATTCAAAAAAATTAGGAATCCTTAACCTAAGGAGAAAATCTCTCCTTAATCTCTTCCACTTTCCAAGTTTCACTCCAAGGCAATCTCTTCATCTCTATTAGGGTTAAAATTTCGGCCATTCCATTGTGTGGAGCTCCAGTGCAGCCGAAATTCTTAACTTTCTCTCCCTCACTTTCATTCATTCAGACTCTGCTTCATTCTTCTCCATTCCGAGTTAATTGCCTCAGTTGGTTTCACTGCAAACAGGGTAACAACTAAACCCTAAATGTCGGTTCGAAATTTATATAGGATGTATGGTAGATGAATTTGATCCTAGGTTGTATTATTACTGAAATTATTGTTGAGACATGAATGTATATGATATTGGTGTAAGAAATTGCTTTTAGGTTAAAAGATTGGTAGAAATATGAAAATACATGTGATTGAGTCGAAATTGGTAAGCTGCTGTATTTTCAGAATTGACTGTTTATGGTAATTATGGCATAACTTCCGTTATATAACTCCGATTGGCATAATTCAACTTTCTGTGTTTTCCTGAGATATAGGTGTACAAGGTTGTTTTACATTATTTTGGAAAATTCCGTGAGTAAAGTGCTCATATTCCCTATTGAAACTGCCTTATGTGCATTGTGCCGATTTTTCTTGAACTGCTGAATTTCAGATTGTACAGGTTGTGATAATTTTAGCTTTATTTTCGTTATATAACTCCGATTGGCATGATTCAACTTTCTGTGTTTTCCTGAGACATAAATGTACAAGGTTGTTTTATACTATTTTGGCAAATTCTGTGAGTAAAGTGCTCGTATTCCCTGTTGAAACTGCCTTATGTGCACTGTGCCGATTTCCGGGAACTGCTGAATTTCAGTTTGTACAGTTTGTGTTGATTATGGCTTTATTTTCTCTCTGTAGCTCCGTTTTCCATGAAACAAAATTCTATGTATTCCTGAAATTCTGATGTTCAATGTTGCTTTATATTATTTTTGCTAAATCAGTGAGTAACACATCTGTTTTGTCTGTTGAAGTCAGACTATGTGCAGTGATCTGAAGTGAATTTACAGATTGCATGTTTTTAGTGTTTCCTTAATATCTTTTGCTATAGGAATCCGAATTGCATGATTTAAGTTGGCGTGTGTTCCTAAGATGTAAGGCTAAATTTACCTTTGTATTGCCATGCTGAATTCTGAGTCTAACCTACTGGAATATTATATGCAAGTTGAGGCATGAACTATGAATTCTGAAATTTTCACCTTAGGCCTTGAACTGATTTTTTTTAATGTGTGCAAAGCATAATTTGATTCTAGGAATTTATGCTAGAACTCTTGACATGAAATCTAATAATTACATATATGGTTTGGTAAATTTAATACATGTTGGAATTATGAAATCGAGTTTGGGGTAAGTCCTATTTTTTTTATGGCACCATGTGTTTATTGATGTATCAGATTATGTTTTGGGGTAAGTCCTATTTTAATGGCACCTTATGGTTATTGAATTGGTTGGGATAAGTCCTATGTTAAAGGCACCTTTTGAATATTGATATAATTATGATAATTAAATTGGTGTTTGTAGTGGCATATACTCTGGTGTCTTGGTTAGTTTGGCTAAGTGTTTTCCATGTTTGATTGGTTGACACTAGGACAGCGCCCTTTGTTTCGAGGTAAGTCCCTTCGTTGGCACTCAGAGAGGTAAATCCCTTCGTGGTACTCTAATTTATTTTATTTTTGAGGTAAGTCCCTTCGTTGGCACTCTGTGAGGTAAGTCCCTTCGTTGGCACTCTGAGGTAAATCCCTTCGTGGTACTCTTTTCTTATTGATAAGGGGGTAAGTCCCGTTGTGGTTCCCCGAAGCGTCTGAGCTGAACTCTCTAAGGACATAGGTGTATAGGTCAATACAAATGATTTATACGCGTATACCACAAAATTAATAAAGGTTAAGGTATAATTGAGTTGATGTCAAGTTTGTGATGAAGTACTTTGATTTGGGATGTTGGTATGTATTTGTATGTACATGACTTATCTTGGAAATCTGAATTTTGATGATATTGATTATCCACTTGGAATGTTTTGTACTATTATTTGAAATAGATAATTATGTGATATGCTGAACTTGAACTTTATATGTTGTATGTGATGCAGCTAACAAATAAGGGTAAGATCCCTGATACATGATTGTTACTATGAGAATTATGCATGCTTGTATAAATTGATAAATTTGCTTTCTATTAATCATGATGAAGTATACTTAAGTAATGTAATATGAAATTTATGATCTGTCATCTTCCTATGTGAACTTTGAATTGATGTTTGGGATTTATTAGTTACTCGTCACTAAGTGGCGCTGTTGATATTTTCAGATTTTGCCGGTGCAGAATAGGAGATGCATGATGTCTGTTCTCGGGGATTGTGTGGAGAGTTTTCGTCATGTTATTTTATCATCTATTCGTAGTTATGGATGTTCAAAGATTTATTTATTTATTTATTTTTTTTTTACTCCGTTATATTACCTTTTGAAATACCTATTTATGTTAAATTACTGTTTTTGAAATGGAAATTTTCGAGTACTCATTTATGATTATGTTATTTTAAAGATAAAAAGGAAGTTTTGAAAATGATGACCTAAACTTTATGTAATGTTTCCGCCATTGCATGCTTGCAAAAGTTAGGGTTGTCACAAGACCAGTCCAGGAAATTAGGACCAGAAAGCTTGTCCTTCTCAAGGATAGTGCGCAGTGATAAAGTGTTATTCGATGCCATTGATTACTACACAGAAAAATAAATGAGTGTTAATAAAGGACTTAACAAAATTTTCCCATAAAATAATTAATAATGAATCATGTTATTAATTAATCCGAGTTGTTGGGCTCATGGGCTGAGATCCATATTCTATCAAGATATAGCCAGACGAGGGCCTGGAACAACTATACCCTAATTTTTAGGTAGGAACGCCGTCCAATCCCAACCTAGGGACTCTCGGTTTGATGGGCCTGTTGGCATTTATCCATCTGTGCTTAGGGCCAGGAACATCCTACTGCCCATGCTAAGTCCAAACCTCCATCCAAATGTTAGAGTAACCAATACTCCAACCCAATACAAAATGACGATGCTCCAGCGCATCCAGCGAAGGCTGGTCTACAACTGGCCCATCCCCACTTCGAGTAGGTTTTGGATGAGGGAAGCATTTTTAAGAGACTTAGTAATTCCCTTTTGGTTATTAGATTCACTTAATAACGGCTTAGATGCAAAAGCGGGTGAAATAGGATATGGACATACATTCGCACATGCCAATAAAATATCGCATAATTAAATAAAGAATGGAATGCAACAGGCCAAAATTTACATCCTAATATCATTCTAGTAAACCTATACTAGAACAGTAGCAGGTGGGCCGAATTCGATTCTTTCTGGGTCTGCCAATCCAATCGGCTCCATGCTTACATAATTTCATAATAAAGATATAAAGTACATAAAAGGAAAACGCCGCGCAGGCCGTAAAAAGAATATTACAACCCAACATAAATGAGGCCCATTTACATCCATCCAAACATTCAATCATACAACTTGTAATTCAATACATCATGTAAACCAATACATGTAATTTATAAGCATGTTACATGCATGACTTAATCCGATTTCATTTGTCCATAGCCACTATCTTGAAATCGCCAAATTATGGTCGATCATGGTTCTTATAACCCGAGTGGGCTTTGGGCCTCTAACCCAGGAAAAATTGCTCCCAATCCGATTGGGAAACCATGAATTCCAAAATTAGCCGTCCGGGTAATCATGCCAAGAAAACCCGAACCAATTTCAATTTACCGTATTTATTTCCAAAATAAATATCACATGAACGAAAAATAAATTCCATTCAAGAAACCATGCGCATTAAATTTCCAAAATTTAAACACGTAAATTTTAAAACATTTTACAAATTTTAAAACCCGGCCCGGCCCAAAAATCCCGCCAAATCTAAATTAGGGCCCGGCCCGCCGCGTGGGGCAGCCGCGGCGCTGCTGCCCAGCAGCGGCGTGCTGCTGGCACGCAGCAGCCCTGCTGCTGGCGTGCAGCAGCGGGCAGCGGCTGCTGCCTATGGCGCGTAGCGCCGCAGGCAACCCCGTTTTCCGCCCGAAACGGTCCGTGATTTTTTCAAAACAAGAAAACAACATATGCAAGATATTAATTCACCAAGAAATAAAATCTAGCATACAACCTAGATGCAAGAAATTAAATCAACCAAGAATTAAAATCAAGCATCCATAAACTCTCTATATATATATACATATATACATAAATATTTGCAAAAGGAAATTGAACCCTAGCATGCTCCATATGCTAAACAATTTCATATGCAAATATCATGAATAACCAACACAAATAGAAAATTAAATCTAGCGTAAACCCTATGCATATAATTTTCCATTTGTAAAATTCAAAGAGGCAAAATCACAAACCCCAAATCGAAAACAAATCCCATCCACAAAACCGCCAAATTTTAAACCATGGGATTCACTTCAAGTTAGAGATTTCCACGGAACATAAGCCCGCTCTGATACCACTGTTGGGATTCGTCACGGGAAACCGACCGATAAAGGCAGAAATACGCGTCGATTTCCTCGAATCCGGCCCAGGAGCTTAAGTAGTGGAAATCAAAAACACAAAGCACATGGAAGAAGGTTTTAAAAATTCACCTTAAGTCTCTCCAAGAGACAGATGATGACTGCAGAAACCAAAAAAGGATTCCTCCTTCGTCCCGTACACGAACGGCTCTTGGACTGAAACCCGTGCTAGCGGTTCGGAAAAGTAATAAGAGAGAGTGAAGGGAGAAGTAATTTCGGCCAAGAAGTAGAGAAATATGGCTGCCATATTTCTTTTATATCACCAAAGGAAAAACCATGACTCATCACACAAATATCTCAAGTAGAAAAGTCCAACTTTTCCACCCTAAGTCAAACCATGACTCGTCACAAATGATCATCACCTTTTGTCCTTAATATGAGTCATCCTTCTTATCACATATGACTCACCACAACTTGGCAAAATATCTCCAAAAATTCGGCCAACATGTAACATTCTTATACCATATAATATGTTACTTACACCATAAATAAAATTCATATGACATATCAAATAAACCAAGAGATTAAATATGACATCCATAAGATGACAAACATGTAAACCTAGACATGTATAACTATTTCCACCCTTGAAATAAATACTTAACTTAATTCATTGAATTAATTAAGTGATACTTAACTTAATTCATTGAATTAATTAAGTAATGGCCGAAGAAATATTAATCATATTATATTTGACCAATCCAATTGAGCTAAATAATATAATTAATACACCTCTCTTGCTTTGATGTGTATACACCAAGTACACACTTAATCCGACTAGTCAAAGTCCAGACGTTCAATGTGTACGATCCGATGGGCCCGTCTTTATGTTGGCAGTGAGCTAAGGCCCACAGACTCCAGTTGGGCTCTAGCAAGCCACTGTAGCCCCCAATTAAGACGGAGTAAGCAGTCAAACTGAAACTTTAACCCAGTAGTTAAAATTGTACATCCCATGTCATTGATATCGGAGTCCAACACAGAGGCATGGTGTGATCACCCTCTATTGTGTATGGACATTAACTTGATCCCGAATGCACTGATATTCACAAACAAGTTCCAACTTGTTTGGGTGTGGCCACACTCTTATCAGCTGTATTCATCAAGAGGCCGGTGATATCTTCTCAGTGGAACACTGAGTGACATTCCCATCTGCATATCCATAGCACTGCAATGTTCATTAACATACCCAAACATACTCGTACTTGGCACCCTTTTATAGGCCCGTTGGGCATACACCAAAGTATGCCACTTCACATCCAGTACCATCATAGGGTCAGGTCAAAGGATCCATACAAGTACTACACGAGAATCCGATGTGATGTGATACCATGTGGATTCTCGTTAAGTGGATCGATCCAGTACCATGCCCTTTTTGCATGTACCCATTAACCTGGTTGACATTCCATGTTCTATAACCGGTAAGACACCGTCATACAACCAAGGTTAATGATAGTCTTTAGTTCCATTCATTCCCATGATTGGAACAGACTACGGATGACTTTATGGCCATATCGTTTTCCCTATCCACAGTCTTACTGCCAAGTGCCTCACACTTGACAACATGGATATTGATATGTCCATTGGATACTCTATTTAACATATTGCACAAGACATATAGTAAATAGATTGATGCCTTTATTGATTAACACAGATTGTATCATACATCTCTTACATAAAAGGTACAATGTATCATACAAACACAAGGACCAAGGCCTTGGGACTAGGGCATATCCAACAATATTTAATCAATCAAATTAAAATTAAGTCTTCACAAAACAAATTCATATGTAAACCTATACATATGAATATTTCCACCTAGGAAACAAATTCATAATTAATCCAATTAATTATGTAAAGCCAAATATTAATTTTATTATAATGATCAATCCAATTGATCCTTATAATATAATTAATATATGTACACCTCTGTCTCTCTAGTGTGTATACTCCAGGTATACATGTGATTCCTTAAGTCGGTGTTCAGTCGCTCAATTTGTACGATCCCATGGGCCCATCTTTATGTTGGCAGTGGGCCTATGGCCCACAGACTGCAGTTGGGCTCTAGTAAGCCACTGCAGCCCCTAATTAAGATGGAGATGGCAGTCTAACTGTTATCATAACCCTGTAGTTTAAACTTGTATATCCCATGTCATTGATATCGGTGTCCAACAGAGAGGCATGGATTGATCACCCTCTTTTGTATCCGGACATTAACTTGATCCCGAATGCACTGATGCTCACAAACAAGTTCCCACTTGTTTGGGTGTGGCCACACTCTTATCAGTTACATTCATCAAGAGGCCGGTGATATCTTCCCAGTGGACTACTGAGTGACAAATCCCTTCTGCATATCCATACCATTACCATGCTAAGTGACATACCTGAAAGTACCCATACATGGCACCCTATTACCGGCCCTTTAGGCATACCCTTAAGTATGCGACCTCACATGTAACACCATCATATGGTCAGGTCAAAGGATCCATACAAGTACTACACGAGAATCACTTGTGATACTATACCATGTGGATTACTCGTTTAGTGGATCTATCCAGTACCATGCCCCTTATGCATGTTCCCATTAACTTGGTTGACATACCATGTCCAATGACCGGTAAGACACCGCCATACAACCAGGTTAATGATAGTCTCTTGTTCCATTCATTCCCATGACTGGAACAGACTACGGATCTATTCATGGTCATATCGTTTACCCTATCCATGGTCTTACTGCCAAGTGCATGACACTGGTCATCATGGATATGGATATGTCCATCGGATACTTCATTTAATATATTGCACAAGATAAATATAATAAATGAATTGATGCCTTTATTAATAACACAAATGAGTATAATACATAAATCCAATAAATGTATAATACAAACACAAGGACCAATGCCTCAGGACTAGGGCATTTCCAACAATCTCCCACTTGCACTAGTTCCAACTAGGCATGGGCCTAATCCCTATAAACCTAGTATGACCCTCGGTGTCCACTCTATGTAATGTAATGTCACCTCTCTCCGCGATCTCTCGTATGAGGTGAAACTTTCTGAGCACGTGCTTTATGTTCTTATGTGACCGGGGCTCCTTAGCTTGTGCAACGGCCCCATTGTTATCATAGAAGATATCAACTGGGTCCTGGATAGTTGGCACTACTCCCAACTCAGAGATCAACTTCTTCATCCACACAGCTTCCTTAGCCGCATCAGAAGCAGCGATGTACTCAGCTTCTGTTGTAGAGTCCTCTATGGTTGGCTGCTTTGGGCTCCTCCGGCTTACAGCACCACCATTCAGTAAAAATACATACACAGACTGTGACTGGTACTCATCTTGGTCGGTCTGGAAGCTTGCATCAGTGTACCCAGTAACTGACAGCACTTCCTGACCACCATACACCAAGAAGCTATCCTTAGTCCAGTTAAGGTACTTGAAGATCGCCTTGACAGCTTTCCAGTGATCCTCCCCGGGATCCTGCTGGTACCGGCTCGTCATACTTAGTGCAAAGGTGACATCAGGCCTTGTACATAACATGGAGTACATGATTGATCCTATAGCCTAAGCATATGGAACCAACTTCATGTTCTCCCTGTCCTCCCTTGTTTTAGGACAGTGTTTCTTACTAAGTTTCAGCCCATGGCCCATTGGCAAGAAACCTTTCTTGGCCCGGTCCATGCTGAACCTTTTCAGAACTTTGTCTATATACGAGGCCTGACTTAGGCCCAGAAGCCGATTTGATCTATCCCTGTAGATCCTAATCCCTAAGATCATCTCAGCTTCGCCTAAGTCCTTCATTACGAAGCACTTACTCAGCCACTGCTTTACCCCTTGTAGTGTAGGTATGTCGCTTCTAATGAGTAGGATTTCATCTACATAAAGTACCAAGAATGTGACAATACTCCCACTAGTCCTCTTATACACACAAGGCTCATCTTGATTCTGTATGAAGCCATATTCCTTTATGGCCTCATTGAATTTTAGATTCCAACTTCGGGATGCTTGCTTCAGTCCATAAATGGACCTTTGAAGTTTGCATACCCTTCTCGGATACTTTGGATCGATAAAACCCTCAGGTTGTGTCATGTATACATCCTCGAGTAGCTTTCCATTAAGGAAAGCGGTTTTGACATCCATCTGCCATACCTCATAGTCATACCATGCGGCTATGGCCATTAGTATCCTGATGGATTTGAGCATGGCGACTGGTGAGAAGGTTTTATCGTAGTCTATTCTATGGACTTGTCTGAAAGCTTTTGCAACCAGACGCCCCTTGAAGGTATTATCAGCTTTTAGCTTGTAGCACCACTTGCAACCTATTACCTTAGCAACTGGAGGTGGATCAACTAAGTTCCAAACTTTGTTATCGTATATAGATTGCATTTCTGCCTCCATGGCTTTACGCCAATTCGCAGATTGTGGACTAGCCATAGCCTCCTGGTAGGTTTTGGGTTCTTCCTCATCCCAGATGAGAAGAGTCTCATCATCAGTGACGAGGAAACCATACCTCTCCGGTTCCCGATGATCCCTACCAGACCTTCTAGGTCCTTGTGTGGCCTGGGTCGGTGCTTCCACTTATGGAAGTTCCACCTGGGCCTCCGAGTTATCCTCTTCAGGAGCTTGTGGACCTTGAACTTCCCTGAGTTCAACATTGCTCCCACTATCTTTCTTGGAAAGGAACTCCTTTTCTAGAAAGACCCCCTTCCTTGCCACGAACACCTTGTTCTCGGCGGGGTTGTAGAAGTAATACCCTTTGGTTTCCCTAGGGTAGCCCACAAACAGGCATTTATCAGTTTTGGGCTCCAGCTTGCCACTAGTCAATTTCTTGACATGTGCTTCGCATCCCCAAATCCTTAGGAAAGACACATTGGGCTCCTTGCCCGTCCATATCTGATATGGGGTCTTTTCCACTGCCTTAGTCGGAGTATTATTTAAGATGAGAGCTGCTGTCTCGAGGGCGTGTCCCCATAAACTAATTGGGAGAGAGGCTTGACTCTGTTGGAAATGCCCTAGTCCCGAGGCATTAGTCCTTATATTTGTATTATACATTTATTGGATTTATGTATTTTACTCATTTGTGTTATTAATAAAGGCATCAATTCATTTATTATATTTATCTTGTGCAATATATTAAATGAAGTATCCAATGGACATATCTATATCCATGATGACAAGTGTCATCCACTTGGCAGTAAGACCATGGATAGGGTAAACGATATGACCATAAATAGATCCGTAGTCTGTTCCAGTCGTGGGAATGAATGGAACGAGAGACTATCATTAACCTGGTTGTATGGTGGTGTCTTACCGGTCATTGGACATGGAATGTCAACCAAGTTAATGGGTACATGCCTGGGAGCATGGTACTGGATAGATCCACTAAACGAGTAATCCACATGGTATAGTATCACAAGGGATTCTCGTGTAGTACTTGTATGGATCCTTTGACCTGACCATATGATGGTGTTACATGTGAAGTCGCATGCTTAGGGGTACGCCTAAAGGGCCTGTAATAGGGTGCCAAGTATGGGTACTTTCGGGTATGTCACTAAGCATGATAATACTATGGATATGCAGAAGGTATTTGTCACTCAGTAGCCCACTGATAAGAGTGTGGCCACACCCAAACAAGTTGGAACTTGTTTGTGAGCATCGGTACATTCGGGATCAAGTTAATGTCAGGACACAAAAGAGGGTGATCAATCCATGGGGCTACAGTGGCTTGCTAAAGCCCAACTGCAGTCTGCGGGCCAAAAGGCCCGCTGCCAACATAAAGATGGGCCTACGGGATCGTACACATTGAGCGACTGAACACCGACTTAAAGAATCACAGGTACACTTGGAGTGTACGCACTAGAGAGAGAGAAGTATATATACTAATTATATTATAAGGATCAATTGGATTGATTATTATAATAAAATTAATATTTGGCTTCACATAATTAATTGGATTAATTATGAAATTATTTCCTAGGTGGAAATACCCATATGTATAGGTTTACATATGAATTTGTTTAGTGGAGACTTAATTTTAATTTGATGGATTAAATTAATTATCAAACTAATTTTAATTTAAATGTAAATAATATGTTACTTGGAGTAATATATTAAATACATGGACTAATTAAAATTGGGCTTGAAATTGATTTAAACCAGACTAATTAAAATAAGTTTGGGCTTGAATTAAAAGGAGGAAGCCCACACAGACACTGAAGCCAGACAAGGCCTGAATTCGATCAAGGGAATTTGGAAGCCCTAGGGTTAAAAACCCTAAGGGGAATTCGGCCAACACACATGTGTGTGTGTAGTCCCCCCTTTGGCCAAATTCTCCCTATCTCCTCACTCTTTAATCTTCGTGATTTTTGACGCTAGCACGTGCGGTGTTCGTGAGGCGCTCGTGTACGTGAACGAGGAGGGATTCTACTTTGAATTCTGCAGTTGTCATCCATCTCTAGCAAGAGATTTTCTGGTAAGAAAATTAATCTTTTTCTATTTAATTTTAAGTTTTTCAATTTCCATCTCAATTGCTCCTGGGACTGGATTTGAGGAAATCACCGCGTTCTTCTGCTTTTATCGGGTGATTTCCGATGAAAAATCCCAAAAGTGGTATCAGAGCGGGCTTTTGATCCGTGGAAATTGATTAATTTGGTTGAATCCCTTTTTTTTTTTTAAAATTGGATGGTTTTTTATTGGGATTCATGGTATGGGTTTTATGATTTTTCCCATATGTTTTATACAATGAAAATTAATTTTGCATATTGGTTTATGTCATTTTAATTTTGTTGTATGTTGTTGGAATTGTTGGTGAATTGCTTTGTGTTGATGGATGATATTTTTTTTATTTAATTCTGATTATTAAAAAAAAAAAAATCTGCCTCCCGGGGTGCGGGGCTGCCGGCGGCGGAATCGCAGCCGGCGGCTGCTGCACGCGGCGTGAGGCGTGGCGGCAGCCGCTGCAACAGCAGCCGCTGGTTCCAGCAGTAGCCACTGCTGGACAGCTGCTGCTGAGCAGTGGCCGCTGGGTAGTGCCTGCCGCACGGCAGCAGCGGGCAGCCGCTAAGCGGCTGCAGCGGGCCGGGCCCAGTATTTTGGATTTTGCAGGTCTTGGGCCCGGGGCCCAGTTTTGAAATTTTAATTGGTTTTAAAATTCGTGTGTTTAAATTTATGTAATTTAAATGTGTATGGTTTCTTGGATGAATTTAAAATTTCGTTCATGTGGTATTAATTTTGAAATTAATATGGTTAATGGAAATTGGTCCGGGTAATTTTGGCACAATTACTTGGACGGCTGAATTGGACCTATGGTTTCCAAATTCCAGTGGGAGCAGTTGGACTGCCTGGGCTGGAGGCCCAAAGCCCGTTAAGGGTTATAACCATGGTGGGCCAAAAATTGGCGATTTCCTAATAATGGCTTGGACATAATTTAATGGGCTTAAATCATGCATTGTGACATGCTTTTTGAATTGTATGTATTGGATGGATCCATATGAATGGTTGAATGAATGTATGATTGGATGCTATTGGGCCTTGAACAAGATGGGTTGTAATTTTTCTATTTTGGGTAAATACGGCCTGCGTGTCGTTTTTCTTTTTAATGTAATTTTATTTTATTTAAATTAAATATTATAAAATTTGTAAAAAAAGAAGCCCATGGAGTGGTGAGCCCAATTGGAGGTGCAAGCCCAGAAGGAGAAGATGGAGGCCCGCCTAATGTTTATTTCTAGTATAGGTTTACTAGAATAATATTAGGATATAATATAGGCCCATAGCAATCCATTTTACTTTTATTTAATTATATTTTATATTCATTTGCATGTTTGAATGTATGTTACTTTAGCCTATTCACCCGTTTTATGTATGTAAGCCGTTATAATTGAATCTAATAACCAAATGGAATTACTAAGTCGCTTAAAAGTGCTTCCCTCATTCAAAACCGAATCGAGGTGGGAAAAGGCGAGTTGTAGACCATGCCCTCGCAGGATGCACTGGAGTATTGTCACTTTGTATTGGGTTAGAGTATGGGATACTCTAACACTTGGATGGAGGTTTTGACTTAGCGTGGGTAGTAGGATTCTCCTGGCCCTAAGCACAGATGGGTAAGTGCCAACAAGCCCATCAAACCGAGAGTCCCTGGGCTGGGATTGGACAGCGTTCCTACCTAAATAATTAAGGTGTAGTTGTACCAAACCTTCGTTTGGCTATATCTTAATGAAATATGGATCTCGGCCCATGAGCCCAACAAGTCGGTTTAAATTAACAACCTGATTCATTATTAATTTTATATGGGAACAACAAAGTAAAGCCCTTTATTAACACTCTAAAATGTTTTTCTGTGTAGGAACACCCAAATGGCAAACACAAATACCTTATCACTGCGATCCATTCTTGAAAAGGACAAGCTTTCCGGTCCTAACTTTTTAGACTGATCTAGGAACTTAAGGATAGTTCTAAGACAAGAGTCAAAAGAGTATGTGTTGGAAAGGCCTGTGCTGGCTGCGCCTCAAGGACGTAATCCACCGGTTGCCCAGCTGGAGGAATACGAGGCACACGTCAAGGACAACCGGGATGTGAAATGCCTTATGTTGGCCTGTATGGTCCCTGAACTGCAAAAACAGTTTATGGACCACCAAGCCTATGCTATGATAACAACTCTTAACGAGATGTTTCAAGAGCAAGCTCGTCAGGAAAGGTACCTGACCAATAAGGCATTCCACTCTTGTAAGATGGGGGCCCGGACATCTGTGAGTGCACACGTGCTCAAGATGAAGGGCTATTTGGATACTTTGGCCCATCTCGGATCGCCTATCTCTCAAGAGTTGGTGGTGGACACTATCCTCGAGTCCTTGCCAGATTCTTATGATCAGTTCATCCTGAACTACAATATGCAAGGGATGAACCGCACTGTCAGTGAGCTGCATGGGATGCTTAAGCTTACTGAGCAGTCGATCAAGAAGATTCCACCGTTGCTGCTGGTTAACAAGGGGAACCCATCTCTTGCCAAGGGTAAGGCCAAGGAAAAGGCCAAGGCCAAGGCCAAAAAGGCCAAAGCCAAGAAGGCCAAGGCCCAACCCAAGGCCCAGCAGAAGGCAGGTCCTGATGATGTCTGTTTCGGGTGTAGACAGGCGGGCCACTGGAAGAGATCGTGTCCCAGGCTGATGGGAGAGCAAAGAAGGGGCCAAGGTGCGTCTTCTTCAGGTATTTATGTTATAGTTATTAACCTTACTGTTTCAACATCCTGGGTATTGGATACTGGATGTGGTTCTCACATTTGTTGCAATGTGCAAGGACTTAAGAACAGAAGGTTGCTGGGGTCGGGAGAGGTGGACTTGCAGGTCGGGAATGGAGCAAGGGTTACTGCCATAGAGATCGGCGAATACCACCTTGTGATGCCCAGTGGATTGGTTTTGATTTTAGAACATTGTTACTTTGTACTTGCTATGTGCAGGAATATTATTTATGTATCAATGTTGGATATTTCTAGATTTGTTTTCACTATTTCAAATGGTCGAATTTCTATATCTAGAGAGGGATTATTTTATGGAGATGCTCTATTAAATAATGGCCTATATATCCTGGACTTAAATGAAACCAATCATATCTATAACATAAACACTAAAAGGGTTAAGCCTAATGAACTTAATCCTGTCTACCTATGGCATTGTCGTCTTGGCCATATAAATGAGAGGCGCATTGCTAGACTTCACAAAGCTGGAGTCCTAGGGTCATTTGACTTGGAGTCAATTGATACATTCGAATCATGTTTAAGAGGCAAGATGACAAAGGCGCCTTTTAGTAAGAAGGCTGAAAGGGCCATTGGCTTATTGGACCTAATACATTCAGATGTATGTGGGCCTATGAGCGCAGCGACCAGAGGTGGGCATCTGTACTTCGTCACGTTCATGGATGATTTCAGTAGATATGACTATGTCTATCTGATAAAACACAAGTCTGATACCCTTGATAGGTTCAAGGAATTTAGGAACGAGGTACAGAACCAGCTAGGTAGAAATATCAAAACCCTTCGGTCGGACCGAGGCGGTGAGTATATGAGCCTAGAGTTTGACTCAAACTTGAGAGAGCATGGAATAGTTCCACAACTCACTCCTCCCAGAACACCACAATGGAACGGGGTGTCCAAACGGAGGAATAGGACCTTGTTGGACATGGTCCGCTCAATGATGAGTCAAGCATCTCTCCCAATTAGTTTCTGGGGACACGCCCTCGAGACAGCAGCTCTCATCTTAAACAATACTCCGACTAAGGCTGTGGAAAAGACCCCATATCAGATATGGACGGGCAAGGAGCCCAATGTGTCTTTCCTAAGGATTTGGGGATGCGAAGCACATGCCAAGAAATTGACTAGTGGCAAGCTGGAGCCCAAAACCGATAAATGCCAGTTTGTGGGCTACCCTAGGGAAACCAAAGGGTATTACTTCTACAACCCCGCCGAGAACAAGGTGTTCGTGGCATGGAAGGGGGTCTTTCTGGAAAAGGAGCTCCTTTCCAAGAAAGATAGTGGGAGCAATGTTGAACTGAGGGAAGTTCAAGGTCCACAAGCTCCTGAAGAGGATAACTCGGAGGCCCAGGTGGAGCTTCCATAAGTGGAAGCACCGACCTAGGCCACACAAGAACCTAGAAGGTCTGGTAGGGATCATCGGGAACCAGAGAGGTATGGTTTCCTCATCACCGATGATCAAACTCTTCTCATCTGGGATGAGGAAGAACCCAGAACCTACCAGGAGGCTATGGCTAGCCCACAGTCTGCAAATTGGCGTAAAGCCATGGAGGCAGAAATGCAATCTATGTACGATAATCAAGTTTGGAACTTGGTTGATCCACCTCCGGGTGCTAAGGTAATAGGTTACAAGTGGTGCTATAAGCTAAAAGCTGATAATACCTTCAAGGGGTGTCTGGTTGCGAAAGGTATCAGACAAGTCCATGGAATAAACTATGATGAAACTTTCTCACCAGTAGCCATGCTCAAATCCATCAGGATACTGCTGGCCATAGCCGCATGGTATGACTATGAGGTATGGCAGATGGATGTCAAAACCACTTTCCTTAATGGAAAGCTACTCGAGGATGTGTGCATGACACAACCTGAGGGTTTTGTCGATCCTAAGTATCCGGGAAGGGTATGCAAACTTCAAAGGTCCATTTATGGACTGAAGCAAGCATCCCGTAGTTGGAATATAAGATTCAATGAGGCTATAAAGGAATATGGCTTCATACAGAATCTAGATGAGCCTTGTGTGTATAAAAGGACTAGTGGGAGCATTGTCACATTCTTAGTACTTTATGTAGATGACATCTTTCTCATTGGAAGCGACATACCTACACTGCAAGGGGTAAAGCAGTGGCTGAGTAAGTGCTTCACAATGAAGGACTTAGGCGAAGCAGAGATGATCCTAGGGATCAGGATCTACAGGGATAGATCAAATCGGCTTCTGGGCCTAAGTCAGGCTTCGTACATTGACAAAGTTCTGAAAAGATTTAGCATGGACCGGGCCAAGAAAGGTTTCTTGCCAATGGGCCATGGGCTGAAACTTAGTAAGAAGAACTGTCCTAAAACAAGGGAGGACAGGGAGAACATGAAATTGGTTCCATATGCTTTAGCTATTGGATCAATCATGTACTCCATGTTATGTACGAGACCTGATCTCACCTTTGCACTGAGTATGATGAGCCGATACCAGCAGGATCCCGGGGAGGATCACTGGAAAGCTGTCAAGGCGATCCTCAAGTACCTTAACCGAACTAAGGATAGCTTCTTAGTGTATGGTGGTCAGGAAGTGCTATCAGTTACTGGGTACACTGATGCGAGCTTCCAGACAAACCAGGATGAGTATCAATCGCAGTCTGGGTATGTATTTTTGCTGAATGGTGGTGCTGTAAGCTGGAGGAACTCAAAGCAGCCAACCATAGCGGACTCTACAATAGAAGCTGAGTACATCGCTGCGTGTGATGCAGCTAAGGAAGCTGTGTGGATGAAGAAGTTTATCACTGAGTTGGGAGTAGTGCCAACTATCCAGGACCCAATCGATATCTTCTGTGACAACAATGGGGCCGTCGCACAAGCTAAGGAGCCCCGGTCACATAAGAACACAAAGCACGTGCTCAAAAGTTTCACCTCATACGAGAGATCGCGGAGAGAGGTGACATTGCATTGAACAGAGTGGACACCGAGGATAATGTCGCAGATCCATTGACCAAGGCACTGGCCCAGCCCAAGCACGAGGGTCATACTAGATCTATAGGGATTAGGCCCATGCCTAGTTGGAACTAGTGCAAGTGGGAGATTGTTGGAAATGCCCTAGTCCTGAGGCATTGGTCCTTGTATTTGTATTATACATTTATTGGATTTATGTATTTTACTCATTTGTGTTATTAGTAAAGGCATCAATTCATTTATTATATTTATCTTGTGCAATATATTAAATGAAGTATCCAATGGACATATCTATATCCATGATGACAAGTGTCATGCACTTGGCAGTAAGACCATGGATAGGGTAAACGATATGACCATAAATAGATCCATAGTCTGTTCCAGTCATGGAAATGAATGGAACCAGAGACTATCATTAACCTGGTTGTATGGCGGTGTCTTACCGGTCATTGGACATGGAATGTCAACCAAGTTAATGGGTACATGCCTGGGAGCATGGTACTGGATAGATCCACTAAACGAGTAATCCACATGGTATAGTATCACAAGGGATTCTCGTGTAGTACTTGTATGGATCCTTGGACCTGACCATATGATGGTGTTACATGTGAAGTCGCATGCTTAGGGGTACACCTAAAGGGCCTGTAATAGGGTGCCAATTATGGGTACTTTCGGGTATGTCACTGAGCATGATAATACTATGGATATGCAGAAGGGATTTGTCACTCAGTAGCCCACTGAGAAGATATCACCGGCCTCTTGATGAATGTGACTGATAAGAGTGTGGCCACACCCAAACAAGTTGGAACTTGTTTGTGAGCATCGGTACATTCGGGATCAAGTTAATGTCCAGACACAAAAGAGGGTGATCAATCCATGCCTCTGTGTTGGACACCGATATCAATGACATGGGATGTACAAGTTTAAACTACAGGGTTATGATAACAGTTAGACTGCCATCTCCATCTTAATTGGGGGCTGCAGTGGCTTGCTAGAGCCCAACTACAGTCTGCGGGCCAAAAGGCCCGCTGCCAACATAAAGATGGGCCCACGGGATCGTACATATTGAGCGATTGAACACCGACTTAAAGAATCACAGGTACACTTGGAGTGTACACACTAGAGAGAGAGAAGTATATAAATTAATTATATTATAAGGATCAATTGGATTGATTATTACAATAAAATTAATATTTGGCTTCACATAATTAATTGGATTAATTATGAAATTATTTCCTAGGTGGAAATACTTATATGTATAGGTTTACATATGAATTTGTTTAGTGGAGACTTAATTTTAATTTGATGGATTAAATTAATTGGTCAAACTAATTTTAATTTAAATGTAAATAATATGTTACTTGGAGTAATATATTAAATACATGGACTAATTAAAATTGGGCTTGAAATTGATTTAAACCAGACTAATTAAAATAAGTTTGGGCTTGAATTAAAAGGAGGAAGCCCACACAGACACTGAAGCCAGACTGGGCCTGAATTCCATCAAGGGAATTTGGAAGCCCTAGGGTTAAAAACCCTAAGGGGAATTCGGCCAACACACATGTGTGTGTGCAGTCCCCCCTTTGGCCGAATTCTCCCTACCTCCTCACTCTCTAATCTTCGTGATTTTTGACGCTAGCACGTGCGGTGTTCGTGAGGCGCTCGTGTACGTGAACGAGAAGGGATTCTACTTGGAATTCTGCAGTTGTCATCCATCTCTAGAAAGAGATTTTCTGGTAAGAAAATTAATCCCTTTCTATTTAATTTTAAGTTTTTCAATTTCCATCTCAATTGCTCCTGGGACTGGATTTGAGGAAATCACCGCGTTCTTCCGCTTTTATCGGGTGATTTCCGGTGAAAAATCCCAACAGAGTCATCATTGAGCGGACCATGTCCAACAGTGTCCTATTCCTCCGTTCAGACACCCCATTCCATTGTGGTGTTCCGGGAGGAGTGAGCTGTGGAACTATTCCATGCTCTCTCAAGTATGAGTCAAACTCTAGGCTCATATACTCACCGCCTCGGTTCGACCGAAGGGTTTTGATATTCCTGCCTAGCTGGTTCTGTACCTTGTTCCTAAATTCCTTGAACCTATCAAGGATCTCAGACTTGTGTTTCATCAGATAGACATAGCCATATCTGCTGAAATCATCCGTGAATGTGATGAAGTACAGATGCCCACCTCTGGTCGCTATGCTCATAGGTCCACATACATCTGAATGTATTAGGTCCAATAAGCCAGTGGCCCTTTCAGCCTTCTTGCTAAAAGGCGCCTTTGTCATCTTGCCTCGTAAACATGATTCACATGTATCAATTGACTCCAAGTCAAATGACCCTAGGACTCCAGCTTTGTGAAGTCTAGCAATGTGCTTCTCGTTTACGTGGCCGAGACGATAATGCCATAGGTAGACAGGTTTATGTTTGTTAGGCTTAACCCTTTTAGTGTTTATGTTATAGACATGATTGGTTTCATTTATGTCTAGGATATATAGGCCATTATTTAATAGAGCATCTGCATAAAATAATCCCTCTCTAGATATTGAAATTCTACCATTAGAAATAGTGAAATTAAATCCAGAAATATCCAACATTGATACAGAAATAATATTCTTGCACACAGCAGGTACAAAATAACAATGTTCCAAAATTAAAACCAATCCGCTGGGCATCACAAAGTGATATTCGCCGATCTCTATGGCAGCAACCCTTGCTCCATTTCTGACCCGCAAGTCCACCTCTCCCGACCCCAATGACCTTCTGTTCTTAAGTCCCTGCACATTGCAACATATGTGAGAACCACATCCAGTATCCAATACCCAGGATGTTGAAACAGTAAGGTTAATATCTATAACATAAATACCTGAAGAGGATGCACCTTGGCCCCTTCTTTGCTCTCCCATCAGCCTAGGACACGATCTCTTCCAGTGGCCCGTCTATCTACACCCGAAACAGACATCTTCAGGACCTGCCTTCTGCTGGGCCTTGGGTTGGGCCTTGGCCTTCTTAGCCTTGGCCTTCTTGGCTTTGGCCTTGGCCTTTTCCTTGGCCTTACCCTTGGCAACAGGAGGGTTCCCCTTGTTCACCAGCAGCACCGGTAGAGTCTTTTTGATCGACTGCTTAGTAAGCTTAAGCATCCCATGCAGCTCACTGACAGTGCGGTTCATCCCTTGCATGTTGTAGTTTAGGATGAATTGATCGTAAGAATCCGACAAGGATGCAAGGATTGTGTCCACCGCCAACTCCTGAGAGATAGGCGATCCGAGACGGGCCAAAGTGTCCAAATAGCCCTTCATATTGAGCACGTGTGCGCTCATAGATGTCCCGGCCACCATCTTACAAGAGTGAAATGCCTTATTGGTCAGGTACCTTTCCTGACGAGCTTGCTCCTGAAAAATCTCATTTAAAGTTGTTATCCTAGCATAGGCTAGATGGTCCATAAACTATTTTTGCAGTTCGGGGATCGTACAGGCCAACATAAGGCATGTCACATCCCTATTATCCTTCACATGCGCCTCGTATTCCTCCAGCTGGGCAGCCGGTGGATTACGTCCTTGAGGCGCAGCTGGTACAGGCCTTTCCAGTACATACTCTTTTGACTCTTGTCTTAGAGCAATTCTTAAGTTCCTAGACCAGTCCAAAAAGTTAGGACCGGAAAGCTTGTCCTTCTCAAGAATAAATCGCAGTGATAAGGTATTGTTGTTTGCCATTTAAGAGTTTCTACACAGAAAAACATTTAGAGTGTCCATATGAAATTAATAATGAATCATGTTATTAATTTAAACCGAGTTGTTGGGCTCATGGGCCGAGATCCATATTTCATCAAGATATAGCCAAACGAGGGTTTGGTACAACTATACCTTAATTATTTAGGTAGGAACGCCGTCCAATCCCAACCTAGGGACTCTCGGTTTGATGGGCTTGTTCGCACTTACCCATCTGTGCTTAGGGCTAGGAGAATCCTACTACCCACGCTAAGTCAAAACCTCCATTCAAGTGTTAGAGTATCCCATACTCTAACCCAATACAAAGTGACAATACTCCAGTGTATCCTGCGAGGGCATGGTCTACATCTGGCCTATTCCCACTTCGAGTCAGTTTTGAATGAGGGAAGCACTTTTAAGCGACTTAGTAATTCCATTTGGTTATTAGATTCAATTTATAACGGCTTACATACATAAGGCGGGTGAAATGTTGTTGGATCATACATTCATACATGCAAATGAACATAAAGCATAATTAAATAAAAGTAAAATGGATTGCTATGGGCCTATATTACATCCTAATATTATTTTAGTAATCCTATACTAGAAATAAATATCAGGTGGGCCTCCATCTTTTCCTTCTGTGCTTGCACCTCAACTTGGGCTTGCACCTCCACTTAGGCTCACCACTCCATGGGCTTCTTCTTTTACAAATTTTATAATAATTAAATAAAATAAAATTACATTAAAAAAAGAAAAACGACATGCAGACCGTATTTACCCAAAAAGAAAAATACGACCCATCTTTTACAAGGCCCAATAGCATCCAACCATACAAACATTTAATCATACATGTGCATCCAATACATATAATTCATAAGCATGTTATAATGCATGATTTAAGCCCATTTCAATTATGTCCAAGCCATTATATAGAAATCGCCAATTTTGGCCCACCATGGTTCTAACCCTTAACTGGCTTTGGGCCTCCAGCCCAGGCAGTCCAACTGCTCCCACTGGAATTGGGAAACCATGGGTCCAATTCAGTCGTCCAAGTAATTGTTTCAAAATTACCCAAACCAATTTCAATTAACCATATCAATTTCCAAAATTAATATCACATGAATAAAATAAAATTTCATTCAAGAAACCACACGCATTTAAATTGCATAGATTTAAACACACGAATTTTAAAACCAATTAAAATTTCAAAACTGGGCCCCGGGTCCAAGACCCGCCAAATCCAAAACACTAGGCCCGGCCCGCTGCAGCTAGGGCAACAGAGTTGCCCTAGCAGCAGCAGGGACGCAGGCGCATAGCGGCTACCCGCTGCTGCCGCACGGCAGCCACTGCCCAGCATCGGCCTTGCCACTGTGCAGTGGCTGCTGCTGGAACCAGCGGCTGCCGCCGCTGCTCCCGCCGCCGCTGCTGCCGCCGGTATCCCCGCACCACAAGAGCTAGATTTTTTTTTTAAAACAGAAATAAAAAAAATGAACAAACAAATATTGCATCCACCAACAATAAGAAATTCACCAATAATTCCAAAATCATACAATTAAATTAAACTATCATAAACCTATATGCAATTTTGATTTCAATTGTACAAAACAAATGGGAAAAATCTTAAACCCAAACCAAGAACCCCAATAAAAAATCTCCAATTTTAAAACATGGGATTCAACCAATTTTAACAATTTCCACGGATCAAAAGCCCGCTCTGATACCACTGTTGGGATTTTTCACCGGAAATCACCCGATAAAAGCGGAAGAAAGCGATGATTTCCTCAAATCCAGTCCCAAGAGCAATTGAAATGGAAATTGTAAAACATAAAATTGAAATAGAAAGAGATTAAATTCTTACTCGGAATAACTCTTTCAAGAGATGGATGAAGACTGTAGAAATCAAATTAGAATTCCTCCTCGTTTTCGTACACGAGCGCCTAACGAACACCACCCGTGCTAGCGTCGGAAAATCACAAAATTTTAGAGAGGGAGGAGACTAAGGAATTTAGCCAAATGGTGGCTTACACACACTTGTGTATGTTGGCCGAATTCTCCCTTGGGTTTTAACCCTAGGGTTTCCAAATTCCCTTATGGAATTTAGGCCCAGTTTAGCTTCTGTGTCTTTGTGGGCTTCTTGCTTTTAATTCAGGCCCAAACCTATTTTAATTAGTCTGGTTTAAATCAATTTCAAGCCCAATTTTAATTAACCCATGTATTTAATATATTACTCCAAGTAACATATTATTTACACTTAAATTAAAATTAGTTTGACCGATTAATTTAATCCATCAAATTAAAATTAAGTCTTCACAAAACAAATTCATATGTAAACCTATACATATGAATATTTCCACCTAGGAAACAAATTCATAATTAATCCAATTTATTATGTAAAGCCAAATATTAATTTTATTATAATGATCAATCCAATTGATCCTTATAATATAATTAATATATGTACACCTCTGTCTCTCTAGTGTGTATACTCCAAGTATACATGTGATTCCTTAAGTCGGTGTTCAGTCGCTCAATGTGTACAATCCCGTGGGCCCATCTTTATGTTGGCAGTGGACCTATGGCCCACAGACTACAGTTGGGCTCTAGCAAGCCACTGCAGCCCCCAATTAAGATGGAGATGGCAGTCTAACTGTTATCATAACCCTGTAGTTTAAACTTGTATATCCCATGTCATTGATATTGGTGTCCAACACAGAGGCATGGATTGATCACGCTCTTTAGTGTCCGGACATTAACTTGATCCCGAATGCACTGAAGCTCACAAACAAGTTCCCACTTGTTTGGGTGTGGCCACACTCTTATCAGTTACATTCATCAAGAGGCCGGTGATATCTTCCCAGTGGACTACTGAGTGACAAATCCCTTCTGCATATCCATAGCATTACCATGCTAAGTGACATACCCGAAAGTACCCATACTTGGCACCCTATTACAGGCCCTTTAGGCGTACCCCTAAGTATGCGACCTCACATGTAACACCATCATATGGTCAGGTCAAAGGATCCATACAAGTACTACACGAGAATCACTTGTGATACTATACCATGTGGATTACTCGTTTAGTGGATCTATCCAGTACCATGCCCCTTATGCATGTACCCATTAACTTGGTTGACATACCATGTCCGATGACCGGTAAGACACTGCCATACAACCAGGTTAATGATAGTCTCTTGTTCCATTCATTCCCATGACTGGAACAGACTACGGATCTATTCATGGTCATATCGTTTACCCTATCCATGGTCTTACTACCCAGTGCATGACACTGGTCATCATGGATATGGATATGTCCATTCGATACTTCATTTAATATATTGCACAAGATAAATTTAATAAATGAATTGATGCCTTTATTAATAACACAAATGAGTATAATACATAAATCCAATAAATGTGTAATACAAATACAAGGACCAATGCCTCGGGACTAGGGCATTTCCAACACTGTGACAACAATGGGGCCGTTGCAGAAGCTAAGGAGCCCCGGTCACACAAGAACACAAAATCACATGCTCAAAACGTTTCACCTCACACGAGAGATCACGGAGAGTGGTGACATTGCATTGCACAGAGTGGACACCGAGGATAATGTCGTAGGTCCTTTGACCAAGGTGCTAGCCCAGCCTAAGCACGAGGGTTATACCAGATCTATAGGGATTAGACCCATGCCTAATTGGAACTAGTGCATATGGGAGATTGTTGGATATGCCCTAGTCCCGAGGCATTGGTTCTTGTATTTGTATTATACATTTATTGGATTTATGTATGATACTCATTTGTGTTATTAATAAAGGCATTAATTCATTTATTATATTTATCTTTTGCAATATATTAAATGAAGTATCCAATGGGCATATCCATATCCATGATGACAAGTGTCATGCACTTGGCAGTAAGACCATGGATAGGGTAAACGATATGACCATAAACAGATCCGTAGTCTGTTCCAGTCATGGGAATGAGTGAGACAAGAAACTACCATTAACCTGGTTAAATGGCAGTGTCTTACTGGTCATTGGACATGGGATGTCAACCAAGTTAATGGGTACATGTGAAAAGGGCATGGTACTAGATGGATCCACTAAACGAGAAATCCACATGGTATGGTATCACAAGTGTTTCTCGTGTAGTACTTGTATGGATCCTTTGACCTGATCATATGATGGTGTTGGATGTGAGGTCGCATACTTAGGGGTATGCCTAAAGGGCCTGTAATAGGGTGCCAAGTATGGGTACTTTCGGGTATGTCACTTAGCATGGCAATGCTATGGATATGTAGAATGGATTTGTCACTTAGTAGTCCACTGGGAAGATATCACCGGCCTCTTGATGAATGTGACTGATAAGAGCATGGCCACACCCAAACAAGTTGGAACTTGTTTGTGAGCATCAGTACATTCGGGATCAAGTTAATGTTTAGACATAAAAGAGGGTGGTCAATCCATGCCTCCGTGTTGGACACCGATATCGATGACATGGGATATACAAGTTCAAACTACAGGGTTATGATAACAGTTAGACTGCCATCTCCATCTTAATTGGGGGCTGCAGTGGCTTGCTAGAGCCCAACTGCAGTCTGTGGGCCACAGGCCCACTGCCAACAGGATCGTACATATTGAGCGACTGAACACTGACTTAAGGAATCACATGTATACTTGGAGTATACACTCCGGAGAGAGAGGTATATATTAATTATATTAGAAAGATCAATTAGATTGATTATAATGATAAAATTAATATTTGATTGGCTTTACAAAATTAATTGGATTAATTATGAGATTATTTCCTAGGTGGAAATATTCATATGTATAGATTTACATATGAATTTATTTTGTAATGATCTAATTTTAATTTGATGGATTAAATTAATTGGTCAAACCAATTTTAATTTAAATGTAAATAATATTTTACTTGGTGTAATATATTAAATACATGGGTAAATTAAAATTGGGCTTGAAATTAGTTTAAACCAGACTAATTAAAATAGGTTTGGGCCTGAATTAAAAGAAGGAAGCCCACACAGATGAAGGAGCCAGCTTGGGCCAAAATTCCCTTGGGAATTTCGGCCACCTAGGGTTAAAGAACCCTAGGAATTTCGGCCAAGTGTGCAAGGATCCATCTAGCCAAAATTCTCCCTATCCTCCCTCTCCAAAGTTCTTGTTTTTCCAACGCTAGCACGGGTGGTGTTTGTTAGGCTCTCGTGTACATGAACGAGGAGGGATTCTAAGTTGATTCTTGCAGTCTGCATCCATCTCTGAAAGAGATATTCTAGGTAAGAGATTTATCTCTTTCAATTAAATTTTTGTTTTTCCAATTTCCATCTCAATTGCTCCTGGGCACGGATTTGAGGAAATCATCGCGTTCTTCTGCTTTAATCGAGTGATTTCCGGTGACAAATCCCAACTCTGCTTTCTCGTGACTGATGATGGGGACCTTATGGTCATTGACCAAGAGGAGCCCAAGACCTATCAGGAGGCTGTTGAAAGCCCACACTCAGATCAATGGCGCATAGCCATGGAGGCTGAGATGCAATCTATGCACGATAACCAAGTATGGAACTTGGTGGATCCACCTCCGGGTGCTAAGGTGATAGGTTGCAAGTGGTGTTTCAAGTTAAAGGCCGACAACACCTTTAAGCGGCGATTGGTGGCAAAAGGATTAAGGCAAGTTCAAGGAATTGACTATGATGAAACCTTTTCACCAGTTGCTATGCTCAAATCCATTAGGATACTACTAGCCATAGCTGCATGGTACGATTATGGGATATGGCATATGGATGTTAAGACCTATTTCCTTAATGGAATGCTACTCGAGGATGTGTACATGGCACAACATGAGGGTTTTATCGATCCAAAGTATCCAAATCGGGTATGCAAGCTTTAAAGATCCATTTATGGATTGAAGCAAGCATCGAGGTCATGGAATCAGAGATTTAATGAGGCCATTCTTGACACAGAATTCTGATGAGCCCTCTGTGTATAAGATGGTTAGTGGGTGTGTTTCCACCTTCCTAGTGCTGTATGTTGACGACATCCTTATCATTGGAGGTGACATACCAACACTGTAAGGGGTTAAGCAGTGGTTGAGTAGGTGCTTCGCAATGAAGGACTTTGGCGAAGCTGAGACGATCTTAGGGATCAGGATCTATAGATATAGATCCAATCAGCTTCTAGGCCTAAGTCAGGCCATGTACATAGACAAGGTTCTGAAAAGATTCAGCATGGACAAGGCAAAGAAAGGATTCTTGCCTATGCGCCATGGGTTAAAGCTAAGTAAGAAAGATAGTCCTAAAACAAAAAAAGACCGGGAGAGCATGGAAAAGATCCCTTATGCATCTGCTATTGGATCTATCATGTACTACATGTTATGTATGAGGCCTGATGTCGCGTTTGCACTAAGTATGACTAGCCAGTACCAGTCGGACCCCGAGGAGGAACACTGGAAGGCTGTCAAGGCAATCCTGAAGTACCTTAATCGGACTAAGGATGCTTTCGTAGTGTATGGAGGTTAAGATGAGCTGGTAGTGTCAGGTTACACTAATGCAAGCTTTGAGACCGATAAGTATGAGAACCAGTCACAGTCTGGTTATGTTTTTCTCCCAAATGGCGGTGCCATTAGTTGGAGGTCATCAAAGCAGGCCACCATTGCTGACTATACAACGGAAGCAGAGTACATAGCTACGTGCGAAGCTACAAAAGAAGCCATTTGGATCATGAAATTCATAACCGAGTTGGGAGTAATACATACTATCCTAGACCCAGTTGATGTTTTTTTGGGACAACAATAGGGCCATTGCACAAGCTAAGGAGCCCCAGTCACACAAGAGATCCAAACATGTACTCAGAAAGTTTCACCTTATTCGGGAGATCATGAATAGAGGTGACATATCATTGTAGAGGCTTGACACCAAGAATAATGTCGCTGATCCATTGACCAAAGCACTGCCATAGACACAGCACGACGGTCATACCAGATCTATAGGAATTAGGGCAATGCCAACTTGGAACTAGTGCAAGTGGGAGATTGTTGGTGTGCCCAAGTTCTTAAGGCATTGGATTCTTATATTTTGTATTATACATTAAGGCTTATTGTATGAATACATTAGTTATGGCACATTAATAAAGGCAATTAATCTATTTCATTTATATCTTATGCTATAATATGAGTAGAGTATCCATTGATTGATAATCATAAAACCTATCCCAGGTTTATTCTAATCGTGGGAATGAATAGAACCATCGACTTGTATATTCGATGACTGTATGGCAGTTCTTAACTAGCCATAGTACTTGAATAGTCAGTCATGAATATAGGTACATGTCATTGACAAGGGACTAGATCGATCCGCACAAGAAAGCCACATGGTTGTCGCGTCGTAGGTCTTTCTTGAGTAGGTTTCTTTTGTCCTCAGACCAGATTTCATTATAATATCAATATGGAATCTAGTTCACTTTGACATATGCCTAACAGGTCTGTAAAAGGATGCTAAATATGGGTATGATTGGGTGGACCGGTGAACATGTTGATATTGATGATGAAGTGATGGAATTGCCACTCGGGTACCACCGAGATGATATTGGCCACTTGATGAGTGGGACTGATAAGTGTATGGCCATACTCAAGTAAGTCAGTGCTTATTTGATTAATTAGGCAACTCAAGATTAAGAAATATAATAAACAACAAAAGAGGATGATGGACACCATGCCTCTTATTTATTCATATCGATATCGTTAGGCAAAAGACACTATGAGATTACTACCGGCTGAGTGTCTTCTAAAGAGTGCTACATCTCTATCTTAATTGGGGACTGTAATGGTTTGCTAGAACCCACTTATAGTCCATGGGCCTTGCACCAACTACGGACATAAAGACAGACCCATAGGATCGTGCACATAGATCAATTGAGCCGGAACTTATAGAAATTGTACATGTAATGTACATTGGAAGGAATGCGTTAATTAATTTGTTGACATTCGGTGTCAAGGTAATTAATTAACATTGGGTTGAATTTAATTTAATAAATAAGTTTACATAATGTAATTAATTAATTTATCAATTAATTGAATTACATAAAGTAAACAATTAATTAAATAATTTTTCTAAGTAGGAAAATTAAATACATGTATTGTATTTACTTAAGTGTGATTTAATTTTATTTAGGGGTAATTAAATTTAGCCAAATGGAATTAAATTACATAGTATATACTTTTTAATTAAAGTTTATTTAGGTAATTATAATCCCAGTGGGCTTGGGTTTAATTAACCTAATTAAAACCCAATTAGACAAGGTGTCTATATAAGGGCAGACTTAAAGAATAAAACCCTAATTAATTACTGGAAATTTCAGCCACCAAGAGCAGCCCCAAAATAGCCAAAAATCCCAGCATCTAACCTCCATTCCTTCGCATCTTCGGCTAGCACTGGTTCCCGCTCAATAGTTGGTCGTGCACCGGACTTTAGAGATTGCAGTTTCAAGAAATGATTCAGCAGCAGTCTCTAGAAAAACGAATCTGGTGAGTTAATCTCTCTTGATTTAATTTGGTTTTATTCTAATCAATGGTAATTGGACACGATAGGTGGATTCTAGGAAATTTTAAACGGTGTATTTTCCACTGCGCCACGTTATTTTTCCAATGATGAATTACAAGTGACACACAAGTCATAGGCGAAATCTCTCTCCCTCTCTCAAAGGTTTTCCAATTCCAACGCTTGCACAGGTCATGTTCCACAGGCGTTCGTGTACGTGAATGAGGAGGGAATCTACGTTGATTTCTGTAGCCATCTCTAGAAGAGATAGTCCTGGTAAGAGTTTAATCTCTTCTTGATAAAATTTTTGATTTCACAATTTTCATCTCAATTGCTCCTGGGCACGGATTTGAGAAAATTGTCGTGATCTTCCACATTTATTCGGATGATTTCCAGTGAAAATCCCAACATATAGTCCTACATCATAAGTGAAGAGCTAGGGATGGTAAATGAATGACGTGATGTAGTGGAGAATGATGCTTGGATGATGCTTCATGAATGGAAATGAAAATGAGGATGATCTTTGCATGTTTGAATTTCCTTTGTTTGGGATGTCCTAAGAGTGTACAATGCTATGCAAAATAAGGCAAAAATGTCTCGTGGGAGCCGCCACATGGACAAAGGTTCATCGCCTTTGGGGCCCCCTAATGAATTGTTGTGAGATGGCCACGTGTGTGCCGACACGTGAGCAGAGTTTCGATGTTTTGTAGGTCAATGGCATGAAATGATATGGTCGCATGGGGACCGTCCCACGGATAGAGTTTTAATGCTTTTGAGGCATGTGATATGAAATGATGTTGCCAAAAGAGTCACGTGTAACCGGAGACACGGACAGAGGTTCGGCGGTCGTGGAACACCTTGCATGATTTTGATAATGTTATGGAATGCCCCTATATGTGTACTAATCCAATACTTGGGGAGTACCTTGAATGATTTCATGATGTTATGAAATGGTCCGATGTAAACCATAATGCGCAAACAGGACTTTGGCAGCACCAGGACACCTATGACGCGTGCGTATGATGCCATGTGTTGACATCTTGTGAACCGCCACAAGGAAATAGACTTAGGACCATTGTGGTCTTCTATTGAATGATATGATATTTGTGAAATGGCCGAGTGTGATCCGATGCACGGGTGAAACACGGGTAGTTTTGGGGTACCCGATATGTTATGGAATGAAATGATGGTGAAGGGCACACCTGGAATCATCCTTTATTAGGTGAGATGACATGATATGGATGTGCATGTCATGTGAAAGTGCAAGTGGCTGCACGAAAATGTGGTTAAAATGCATGACACACGGAATGATATTGTGTATGTTTCATGGAAATGTCGCACGCGAGATGTAAATGGCACACGAATAAAATGTCGTGGTTGCATGAAAATGTGATTAGTGTCACACATATGTCAATGCTCAAAAATGGTTGCATAATGATGTGGTTAGAATGGCACATGAAAGCTATGCATGTTTGATGCTTTGTGAAAAGTTAAATAGAAAACACCAAGGAACAAATGTTAGCACACGTAAAAATATGCGCTCCCTTCCGAACTTATTTCTCCTTTTGATTGGTCTTGCATTCTTCCTAGGTGTTGGGTCACTTTGGTATCAACGGGGGGTACCAAAGGTGCACACTCAATGTTCATTTTGAATCTAAGTTTTGGTAATCCTAAGGGAAGTTGCTACACCATTACATGTGGGTCAAAGTCAAAACCAAGGGTCATACAGGTTCCCATAGCGAATATACACTTCCCCACCGTGGAACACGATGTAAGGTGATGCGGTGCTATAAGTGGTTTACCTCATTGGGTGTCTCTAATCCTGGCAGTAGAGGTAGTCCACCTTCTTAGGTAAACTAGGATTGATCAGTGTATTGGAGGGATTGAGAAGAAAAAAATGTCATGATATGCAAGATGCAAATAAATATGGTAATATGAACTAGTGAAGTGACTGCAAGCGAGGTTTTATTTCGGTAGTTGCCTAAGTTCCTTAATTTTTATGAAAACTTTTTAAGAAATAATTTCCCCAGCAGAGTCGCCACTGTGAGTGGACAACCTTTTTTTTTAAAGCAGGATGCGACGAAGCAAACCTGGGGAAAACGTTTTCGTATGTTTTGATTTGGAAAACGGGTTTTGATTATCTTGGAAAAAATCATGGATTTGGTAATTCCTTGGTAGAAAACATTTTCTCGTTTTAACTTAAAGACCTTGAAACATAAATTCCAAGATCAGTGACAGAGTCGCCACCCGGATCAGCTCATCCAGGAAATTCCGGTACAGCTCCCTACCGAGGGCAAACTACTGTACCTAATCTAGAGATTTAGGGTCCGGGCAAGTGACTTACTTAACCTCTAGCTTGCTTTCACTTTACCATTCATATTACCATATTTAATTCGCTTTATTATCTTTCTCTAACCCCAATTTTAGTTTATATTTATCAGCCAATGTTAAAGCAAAATGCAGAAAATAAATTGCAGAAAAATAAAGCATACATCCAAAATATACAAAAAAAATAGTAGAGGCCGATTATACAACCCAATCGAATAAAAGATAAAAACCCTCGTCCTCACATTACAATCACCTACGTACACGAGGATCTAAAAATTACAACCGCCTAACAATACACGAAATCTATCAATTACATAAAAAAAATGAAAATAAAAGAAAGATAAATGCTGCAAAATAGACGGTTAGCACAGTTGATATTGCACACACAGATAGGACTCAAATAGGAAAGAATTGGGAATTTAGGAAATGGGGGCATGCACTTAAGGGGTAACCAGGTCGACCCGACTGGTCAGACCGGTTAGACTTGGAAAACAATTTTGAAACGCCCTGTAATTTTTATGCTGAAAAAAATCATTTTTGGAAAACAATTGGCTCGGTTACATGCAAATTTCCATTTTTTTATGGGTCTGTTATCCCGGAATCCAGTGTTCCGTTCGTGTAGGTTTCCTAGTTCCAACATCTATCTAGGGTCCAAAAAGCAATAAACACACAAAAAATAATTTGAATCTGAAAACAGCATCGCACAATAAATCCAACACAGGTCGTTCTGCGACTATATTTTCTCCTGGGGATTACAGCCGTGCGCCTATGATTTGAGCCGTGTGGCTATAATTTCTAGGACCCAAAAATGGTTTTCTCAATTTAAAAACAAATCATTTTACTCGTTTTCAGGATTTCCTAAAAATTTCCATGGAAGCCCGGGGTCCGCAAATGCTGGACTATGGATCCGGTGTGGATCGAACAACCCCGAATCTCAGAAAAACGAAAATTTAGGAAATCAAAAACCCTGTATTCGTGAGAGTGGAAATTCGAAAGATAAACTTTTACAATACACGGACACATTTAGGCCGAGAATGGATCAAGATCAGAAGGAAAATGTGGAAAAAAGCCATATGGCTCTGAGTACCAGAGCTGCCCGGCTCTGTTCATGTTGAACATAGCCGTGCGGCTATGTTCTTGAAGAACACAGCCGTGCTGCTATAATCGGTTGAAGCGGTTTTCCGAAAAATGCAAAGTAGAGAAAAATGCACAGAAAAGACAATGCAAATAGGGTTAATGCCTCTCAGAGTTTACCTTGGTGTTCTTTTGATGCTTTAAACGTCAAGAAATGGATTGAGAACTTGGAATTTTCCCTGGATATTTAACAGGCCGAAAACCGAAACGATCTGAAATAATCCAAAATCAATCTGGAACAATCCCCAATCGATGAGCAAAGGTTATGGAACTTATTGTTGATGTTTTAAGATTGATTTTAGGTCTTGGATTTGTGATTTTTGGTCACTCTCCTTAGCTTTATGTCTCAACCTCTATGTTTCTTTTTTTCTATTTCTTTGCTCTATGTCTTAGAAATTTGGTTTTCTGCCTAAGAGTGAAAAAATTCCCCTTGATTTGATTTTACTTTTCTTTTTATACTCTCCTTCACATATCATTTCAAACATTTAATATGCCGCTGACTTCCTAAAATTTCGCCCACCTATCTCTACTGTCGAGCCAAGTTGCTCTGCTTTGCAGAGTAACTTGGCTCACCCACTAGAGCCGGGGCAAAATTCTCAAAAATCCGACGCTCACCCTAAACCCTTAAAAACACTCGGGAGACCTTCTCGGGGGTTTCGGATCAAGGATTGCTTGGTTTTTAGAATGTTTGAGATACTCCGGGAGACATTCTGGTCATTTTCAAGTCCGATTCAAGTCCGTCTGCTCCACAGGTAATACAGGAATTCTCATCATAGAGGTCGGGAAAACCCGGTGCTTACAGTAAGTTTTTTGGAATCGGATTATCTGAATACAGCTGCATGGCTGTGTTCTTCATGAACACAGCGCACAGCTGTATTCCTTGTTAACAAAGCCACGCGGTTCTGGTACCTAGAGCCGCATAGCTGTGTTCTATAGGGACAGAATCTCAAAACTACCCCGATCGGCCGAAAGTAGTCGTTTTCCATTTTATGCATTCTGTTGTGATCAATGTCGGCCCAAATGCATCCGTATGTTGTAAAATTTTGGTTTTCAGATTTCTGTATGCATGGATATTAGGTTTTTGGTTTTTCCCAAGTTTTCTTTTAGGAATTTCGGGGTTGTTCGATCCGAACAGGATCCGTAGTCCAGCATTTGCGGACCCCCATACCTTATAAAATCCTCAGGAAACATCCAAAAAGAGTAAAACGACATTTAAAAAAAAATGAGAAAAGCATTTTTTGGGTTTTGGAAGTCATAGCTATATGGCTGTAAATTAGAGCCGCACGGCTCTAGTTATAGCCACACGGTTGTAATTTCCAGAACAAAACAGAGCCGCGGAACGACCCATACGGACGTCTTTCGCGATGTTGTTTTTGGATTCAAACTATTTTTGGCGTGTTTACTGTCTTTTGGACCCTAGATGAATGTTGGATTTAAGAAACCCACACGAACGGAACCCCGAGTTCCGGGATAACAGACCCGCTGAAATATGAAAATTTGCATGAAACCAAGCCAAATAATTTTCTAAAATTGTTTTCCAGCACAAAAAGTTAAAGGGTGTTTCAAAACCGTTTTTCAAGTCTAACCGGGCCGGTTAGCCAAACCGACCTGGTTACCCCCCTAAATGCTTGCTCCCCATTCCTAAAATCCCAATTCTATCCAATTTGAGTCCTGCGTGTGCTGTGCCATAAATTGTGCTAACCGTTTGTTTTGCAGGTTTTAATTCCTTTTATTTTCATTTTTAATGTAATTAATAGATTTTCGTGTAAATTAGGCAACTGTAATTTTCTAGATCCTCGTGTATTCTAGGCGTTTGTAATGTGAGGATGACAGTTTTTATTTTTATTCAATTTGGTTGTATAAGCGGCCTCTATTATTTTTTTTTGTATAATTTGAATGTGTCGTTTATTTTTCTGCAATTTATTCCTGTCACTTGCTTGAGCATGGGTTGATGAATAAATACAAATTGGATTAGAGAAAGATAATAAAAAAAATAAAATATGGCAACATAAACTGGAAAGTAAAAGCAAGCTTGAGGTTAAAGTAAGTCACTTGCCCGAACCCTAAATCTCTAGATTAGTTACAGTAGTCTACCCTCGGTAGGGAGCTGTATTTGAATTTCTCAGATGAGCTGATCCGGGTGGCGACTCTGTCACTGATCTTGGAATTTAAGTTTCGAGGTCTTTAAGTTAAAAATAGGAAGATGTTTTCTACAAAAGGGATTTTCCAAACAAATCAAATCCATGATTTTCCTAAATTAAGATAAACAAAACCCGTTTTCCACACAAATCAAACATAAAACGTTTTCCCCGGTTCGCTTCGCCGCGTGCTGTCATTTCAAAAAGGTCATCCGCTCATGGTGGCAACTCTGCTGGGGAGAAAGGTTTCTTAAGAAGTTTTCACTCAAACTTAAGGAACTTAGGCAACTACCGAAATATAACCTCGCTTGCAGTCACTTCACTAGTTCATATTACCATATGTGTTTGCACCTTGCATATCATGACATTTTCTTCTTCTCAATCCCTCAAATACACTGATCAGCCCAGTTTACTTAAGAAGGTGGCCTACCTCTACCACTAGGATTAGAGACACCCGATGGGGTAAACGACTCATAGCACCGCATGACCTTACATCGTGTTCTACAGTGAGGATTGTATATTGGCTATAGGAGCTTGTACGACCCTTGGTTTTGACTTTGGCCCATATGTAATGGCTTAGCAACTTCCCCTAGGATCACCAAAACATAAATTCAAAATGAACATCGAGTGTGCGCCTTTGGTATCCCCCGTTAATGCCAAAGAGACCCAACACCGAGGAAGAATGCAAGACCAATCGAAAGGAGAAATAAAGTTGGAAGGGAGTGCATATTATTCCGTGTGCTAATGTTTGTTCCATGGTGTTTTCTATTTGACTTTTCACGAAGCATCCAACATGCATAAGCTTTTGTGTACCATTCTAACCAAATCTTTGTGCAGCCATTTTTCGAGCATCGACATATGTGTGACGCTAATCACATTTTCATGTAGCCATGATGTGAGCGGATGACCTTTTTCTAAAAGAAGGGGCGCTATGAAGCGGACCAGGGAAAACATTTTTGTTATGTTTTGATTTCCAGAAAACAGGTTTTGTTTTTCTTGAGTTAGGAAAAACCATTGATTTTTAGAAATTCCTTTGTAGAAAACATTTTCTCATTTTAACTTAAAGACCTAGAAACTTAAATCCCGAGATCAGTGACTGAGTCGCCACCCGGATTAGCTCATCCGGGAATTCTGGTACAGCTCCCTACCAAGGGTAGACTACCGTACCTAATCCAGATATTTAGGGTTCGGGCAAGTGACTTACTTTAAGCTCTAACTTACTTTCACTTTACAGTTTATATTACCATTATTATCTTTCTCTAACCCCAATTTGTTTATTTTAATCAATCGATGCTAAAGCAAAAATGCAGAAAAAAAATAGCAGGAAAAAAAAAGCATACATCCAAAATATACAAGAAAATAACAAAGGCTGATTATACAACCCAATCGAATAAAGATGGAAAACTCTCGTCCTCACTTTACAAACGCCTAAATACACAAGGATCTAAAAATTACATCCGCCTAGAATACACGGAATAATCTATTAATTAAATAAAAATAATAAAAATAAATGCTGCAAAACAAATTGGTTAGCAGTTTATATTGCACACACAGATAGGACTTAATCAGGACAGAATTGGGAATTTAGGAAACAGGGGCATGCATTTAGGGGGTAACCAGGTCGACCAAACCGGTCGGACCAGTTAGACTTGGAAAACTGTTTTGAAACGCCCTGTAATTTTTTGTGCTGGAAAATCAATTTTTGGAAAACATTTAGCTCGGTTAAATTCAAATTTCCATTTTTTGTCGGTCTGTTATCCCGGAATCCAGGGTTTTGTTCGTGCGGGTTCCTAAATTCAACATCCATCTAGAGTCCAAAATGCAATAAACACACCAAAAACATTTGTAAAAATATCATTTTATTCGTTTTCAATACTTCCTGGGAATTTTAAGACAACCCCGAAACTCAGAAAATAAACTCGGGAAACACTGAAAACCCATATGTACAGAAAATTGAAAACCAAAATTTTATGACATACAGATGGATTGGGGCTGAAAATGATCACAACAGAATGCACAAATTGGAAAACGGACTATTTTCGGCCAATTAGGATGATTCGGAAATCTGTCCCTGAAGAACAGAGCCGGGTGGCTCTGGCACTAGAGCCGTTTGGCTGTGTTCATCATGAATATAGCCGTATGGCTGTGTTCATGATGAACACAGCCGCCCGGCTCTATTCGGGCAATCCGATTCTGAAAGTTGGCGAAACACAGAAAACGCACAGAAAATACAATGCAAACAGGTTTAAGGCCTCTCAGAGTTTACCTTGATGTTGTTTGGATGCTTTGAACATCAAAGAACATATCAAAAGCTCGAAATATATCCTAGGAACTCAACCGGCCAAAGAACTGCAACAATCCAAATGAGCCGAAACGAATCCGAAATGGTTTCCAACCAATGAGCAAAGGTTAAGCAACTTGTGTTTAATGTTTAAGGATTGATCTTAAGCCTTAATCCCTGTGTTTGGTTCAACTCTTTGATTGTAATGTCTCAGCCTCTCTTTCTCTCTTTTCTTCTTCTTCTTTTTCTCTGTTTCTTTTTTTTTCTTTAAGATTGAAAAGCCTCCTCCTTTTTATGTGATTTGATTTTCTCTTGTTATACTCTCCTCTCACATATCATTTCGAACATTTAATGGCCGCCTGACTCTCTCTGATTATGCCTATATTTTATCTCTAGCAAGACAAGTTGCTCTGCTTTGTAGAGCAATTTATCTTGCCCACTAGAGCTATACGGCTCTAGTTTGAAAACTAGAGCCGTGCAGCTCTAATAAGAGTTGGGGCAAAATTTTGAGAATCTGACGCGCACCCTAAACCCTAAGAACCACTCAGGAGACTTTTTCGGGGATTTTGGATCATGGATAGCTTACCTTTCAGGATGTTTGAGATACCCAGGTGACATTCCGGGTGCTTTCAAGTCTGATTCAAGACCATTCGCTTCATAGGTAACACATAAACTCTCATCATAGAGGTCGGGAAAACCCGGCGCTTATAGTTGCCCCTCACGTGATCAAATTCAATACCCAATACCCGGTCTGGGTTACTTGAGGGGAATTTGAGAACGTGAATTGAAGCGCTGTAAGCAAAAGGAAAGAAACACATACCTAAGTTGAAGCTGATCTAGGCCTGACACTGGGTTTAGGTTACTCGCAGCAGACTTGCTGAAGTTTGAGGTGGAAGCAAATCTAAGCCTGACAACGGGTTTAGGTTACCCATGATGGATCTGCTGAAGTTTGAGGTGGAAGCAAATCTAAGCCTGGCACCGGGTTTAGGTTACCCACGACGGATCTACTGAAGTTTGAGGTGGAAGCAAATCTAAGCCTGACACCGGATTTAGGTTACCTACGACGGATCTACAGAAGTTTAAGGTGGAAGTAAATCTAAGCCTGACACCAGGTTTAGGTTACCTACGATGGATCTGCTGAAGTTTGAGGTGGATGTAAATCTAAGCCTGACACCGGGTTTAGGTTCCCTACGACGGATCTGCTGAAGTTTGAGGTGGATGTAAATCTAAGCCTGACACCAGGTTTAGGTTACCTACGACGGATCTGCTGAAGTTTGAGGTGGATGTAAATCTAAGCCTGACACCGGGTTTAGGTTACCTATGACGGATCTGCTGAAGTTTGAGGTGGAAGCAAATCTAAGCCTGACATCGGTTTAGGTTACCCACGACGGATCTACTGAAGTTTGAGGTGGAAGCAAATCTAAGCCTGACACCGGGTTTAGGTTACCTACGACGGATCTGCTGAAGTTTGAGGTGGAAGTAAATCTAAGCCTGACACCAGGTTTAGGTTACCTACGATGGATCTGCTGAAGTTTGAGGTGGATGTAAATCTAAGCTTGACACTGGGTTTAGGTTACCTATGACGGATCTACTGAAGTTTGAGGTGGAAGCAAATCTAAGCCTGACATCGGTTTAGGTTACCCGCGAGGGATCTGCTGAAGTTTGAGGTGGAAGCAAATCTAAGCCTGACATCGGGTTTAGGTTACCTGTGATGGATCTACTGAAGTTTGAGGTGGAAGCAAATCTAAGCCTAACACCGGGTTTAGGTTACCCATGATGGATCTGCTGAAGTTTGAGGTGGAAGCAAATCTAAGCCTGACACTGGGTTTAGGTTACCCGCGATAGATCTGCTAAAGTTTGAGGTGGAAGCAAATCTAAGCTTGACACCGGGTTTAGGTTACCCGCGATGGATCTGCTGAAGTTTTAAGGATATCTGATGTTGCATAGGTGATGCGTATTTATTCCTTGATGGATAATTTTAGAAAAAAAAAAAATTTCCCCTTCGATCAAGAATAAATACGGTTTGATTGACTTGCCCCTAAATGCTTAAGATTCTGCGGTTTGGGTCTGCCTGACTTTGACTTATCTCTCGAGTCCTCATGGGTGCCCCTATATTGGACTATTTCTGCTTCGGGAACGATCTTGATTTAGGATGGTCCGACGACGTTGGTGAGCACCTGAACTTAGATTTGTCGTGATGCATGTATGTGTGTTTATATACGTGCTCTGAATGCTTTTGTGTGCATGTTTCAATGTATGCATATGCGAATGGACTCTGGGAGATGCATCGCCTGCTATTCGTCTGGCCCTAAAATGCTACGCTCTTGCTGGGGATATCGAGTCAGACCTCTGGCTAGGGAAAGCATATCACACGTAGGACTGATCTAGCTGGAGGGTATATTCTTTATGTGATGTGACACTTCACCTCTGTTGGGGATATGTGAGGACATGTAATAGCTGTTAGGGAGGTCTGATGACCGCTAGGGGGAAAGTGGTCATGTTCTTTGTGATGGTTCTGCTGGGGATAGTGCAGAGGACCATGCTGGAGAATGGTGGAAGAGTTTCTGCTGGGGACCAGTGAAAGGAATCTCCGCTAGGGGATAAAAGTGTCTCTGCTAGGGAATGATGAAAATGCCTCGTTTTTCTATCCCTAAGAGTGGTGAGTTCAGAAATGCTCTAAATTTTGCCTGAACTGCCCAGTGTGGGTTTTTAGCTCAGCGAGCTGCTCTAACTTTTGCCAAGGCGCCTTTTTGGTTTTCCCCTTAGTGAGCTTTTTTTTTTTTGTGCATATGACATTTAGATTTGGGTCTGTTTCAAAACTTTTGACGCTCTAAGGGATGATGAATTGAATATGCAGGAAGGGAAAAGATTATAAGTTGCAAGCATCTTAGCACATTTCATCATTGAATAATGCGAGTCTTTTAACCAATTTAATGCAAAGTGCTTTCTTTAAATAGATGTCTAGGCAAGATAACTTCGTTTATGCGTTATGATATAACCATGCAAACATATTTAAACAAAACATCACACTTTATTGCTAAAATCAATATGAGTACATTTGAAAAGGTTGGTTCCCCAAAATGGTATATGTGAGCGGACGACCTGAAAAGAAGCGAAAGGAACACGGTGAACAGGAGGTTTTTCGATAACAGGTTTCGCGCGATGTTTTGGAAAAAAGTGGGTTTTCTTTTATCTTGCTTTAGTGAAAATCGTTTGTTTGTTTTGAAATTCGTTTTGTAGAAAACGTTTTCCCGATTTATTACTTAAAGACTTCGAAACCTAAATTTCGAGATCAGTGACAGAGTTGCCACCTGGATCAGCTCATCTGGGAAATTCCGGCAAAGCTCCCTACCGAGCGCAGACTGCTGTACCTAATCCAGAGATTTAGGGTTCAGGCAACTTACCTACTTAACCTTAAGCTTGTATTCATTTTATAATTTATATTACTATATTTATTCAATTTATTATCTTTCTCTAACCCAAATACGTTTCATTTTACTAGCCCGTGCTCAAGCACATGACAGAATTAAATTGCAGGAAATTAAATCATCCACACAAATATACAAAAGAATAATAGCGGCCGCTTATATAACCAAATTGAATAAAAAGGAGAAAACTCTCTTCCTCACATTTACAATCGCCTATAGTACACGAAAATCTAAAAATTTACAAACGTCTAAAATACACGAGTTAATCTATTAATTACATGGAAAATAGTAAAAAAGAAAATAAATGCTGCAAAACAGATGGTTAGCACAATTTATATTATAAACACAGATAGGACTCAAAATAGGACAGAATTGGGGTTGTAGGAAATGCGGACATGCATTTAGGGGGTAACCGGGTCGACCCGACCGGTCGGAACAGTTAGACCTGGAAAACCGTTTTGAAATGCCCTGTAGATTTTTTGTGCTGGAAAAACAATTTTTTGAAACCCATTTGGCTCGGTTACGTACAAATTTCCACTTTTGCGGGTCTGTTATCCCGGAACTCGGGGTTCCGTTCGTGTGGGTTTTCCTAATTTTCATAAACACATGGGGTCTAAAAAAGCAGTTAACACTCCAAAAACAGTCTGAATTCGAAAATAGCATCACACAATGATGTCCGTATGGGCCGTTCCATGATTCTTTGTTTTTCGGGAATTACAGCCGCACGGCTGGGAAATAGAGCCGGCCAGCTCTGGTTAGAGCTGGGCGGCTCTAACTCACGCTGGGCGGCTGTAATACCCGGACCCGAAACCAGTTTTCTCGTTTTTTTTGAAAAATCGTTTTTTTGTTCTTTTTCAATGTTTCCCGGAAGATTTTATAGGGTTCAAGGTCCGCTGATGCTGAACTACGGATCCGAAATGGATCGAACAACCCCAGAACTGAAATATAAAACCCGAAAAAAAACCGAAAAACCAATATCCATACGTCCAAAAATCCGAAAACCGAAACTAAAATGACATACAAATATTCTTGGGCAGAAAAATACCCTAATAAAATGTTTAAAATGGAAAACAGACTGTTTTTGGGCGATCGAGAAAGACCAGGGATCTGTCCCTGAGGAACAGAGCCAGGTAGCTCTGGGTGCCAGAGCCGACCGACTGGCTATGATGGGCAGCCTAATTTCTGGAAAAACGTAGAAATGAAAGAAGTGCACAGAAAAGGCAATGCAAATAGGTTTAAGGCCTCTCAGAGTTTACCTTGGTATTGTTTTGATGCTTTGAGCGTCAAGAAACGGATTGAAAACTTAGAATTTTTCCGAGGAGCTCAACCAGCCGAAAACCATAATTTGATCCAAAACCAATCCGAATCGACTCCAAACAAATGTGTAAAGGTTATAGGTTTTATTTTTGTTGCTTTGAGATTGTTTTAAGGTTTTGATGAGAGTGTTTTGTTTTTTCGCTGGTTCTCAGTTCTCTCCTCTTTTTTTGTCCTTCTTTTTTTCTCTGTCTCTGCTTCCTTTCTTTTCTTTTCTTTTCTTTTTTTTTTTTTTTGAGAACCAGAGCTCTCAAAAGTCCTGCCCGAGCCAAAAAGTCCCCCTTTTTTTTTTTCTTCTCCCTCTTTTTATATCTCTCTCTTTCACACTCATTTCAATCAATTAGTGTGCCGTCTGACTTCTGAAATCTCTGTGCCCTTTCTTTTCCTTTTTGCATGCCAAGTTGCTCTGCTTTGCAGGGCAACTTAGCTTGCCCACTAGAGCCGCCCGGCTCCAGTGTGAACTAGAGCTGTACGGCTCTAGCTAGAGTTGGGGCAAAACTTCGAAAGTCGAACGCACACACCAAACCCTGGAAATGATTCGAGATACCGCTTTGGGGATTTTGGATCGCGTATAGCTTAGGAAACATTCCAGTCACTTTCAAGTACAATTGAGTCTGTCCGTTCCACAGGTAACTAAGGATATCTCATCACCGAGGTCGAAAGAAACCCATGCTTATAGGCTGCCCCTCACAAGACCAAAGTCGGCTCATGGTTAGCTGGGAAGCCTAGTTCGATGTTGGTCTTGCAAATGGGAGCGCGCTGAGGAAGGAAAAGGAAACATACCTGGCGTCCCTTGTTGGGGGTGTGGACCTCGGTCCTGAGGTTGACCCATGTGCATCCAATTCTCGAGAGCGGCCCATAGAGGCATTTGGTTTTCAAGGTCGGCCCAGGGGGCATTTGGTTTGTAAGATCGGGTCAGAGGCATTTGGTTCGTGAAGTCGGCCCGGGGGCATTTGGTTTTCATGGTCGGCCCAGGAGGCATTTGGTTTTTGAAGTCGGCCCAGGGGGCATTTGGTTTTTTAAGTCGGCCCAGGGGGCATTTGGTTTTCATGGTCAGTCCAGGGGGCATTTGGTTTTTGAAGTCGGCCTAGGGGGCGTTTAGTTTTTGAAGTCGGCCCAGGGGGCATTTGGTTTGTGAAGTCGGCCCAGGGGGCATTTGGTTTGCGTACTGAAAAGGTTCAATGAAATGCATCGTCTCTCCTATGTGGTGAAGAGGCAATACAATCTGGAATATGGTCTTCCATAGGCATTTTTTCCTCTTTCATGTGGCAAAGAGGTTGAAATGGCTGTTCTTCCCTTCCTATGCAGCGAAAAGGTTGAACAAAATGCACTATCCCTCCTATGTGGTGAAGAGGCAGCACAAACTGGAATCTTTCTTCAATAGGCATTTCTTCCTCTTTCATGTGGCAAAGAGGTTGAAATGGCTATTCTTCCCCTCTGATGTGGTGAAGAGGCAGCACAAACTAGAATTTTCTTCAATAGGCATTTCTTGCTCTTACATGTGGCAAAAAGGTTGAAATGGCTGTTCTTCCCCTCCTATATGTTGAAGAGGTTGAACAAAATGCGCTGTCTCTCCTATGTGGTGAAAAGGCAGCACGAACTGGAATTTTCTTCAATAGGCATTTCTTCCTCTTTCATGTGGCAAAGAGGTTGAAATGGGTGGAAACGTACCTGGCATCCGTTGCTGGGGATGCTGGCCCTGGTTCCAAGTTGACTCGCTGCAGTGGAGTGTGCCCATAATATCGACTGACTGCGATTAAGGGTGCCCATAATGTCAGCTCACTACGGTGGAGCGTGCCCATAATGTCGGCACACTGCGGTGGAGCGTGCCCATAATGTCGGCACACTGCGGTGGAGCGTGCCCGTAAAGGATGATACGAGAGTTGCTTTGCCCCTAGAACCTGCTAAAGGCAAGAAATACCCTTCTTGGAATTATATTGGCGTGAGCAAAAACTCTGCTAATTGGAGAATTTTCATACCTGAAATTCGGGGTCATAGGGCTCTAATTTGCATGCTATGACTCCAAGGGTGCCCCTGGATTAAATAATTCCCGCTTTGGGAAGGATCCCGACTCAAGATAACTTAATGATGATTATGAGTGCCTCAACAAAATTGTATGCAAGAGCGCATATTTATTCCTTGATCGATAATTTCGGAAACAAAAATTTTTGCCCCTTCGATTAAGAATAAATACGGCTGAGTTGCTTATGATGCATGTATGCGTGAATGCGTGCATGATTGGAGTGCATGAACATATGCTACATGGTGTTTATGTTACTATGCCCGGTATTTGTGCTAAGCTAGGGAAGGGATTTGTGACTTCTGATGATCTTCCGTGGGGGAAGACCTCGACTAGACAGCCTTGTCAAGGACACTGCTGGGGATTTGCCAAGGATAATCTTGGCTGGGGACTTTACTGGGAAGACTCTGATCTGTTTAACCCTACTAGAGCTCTGTTGGAGACTCCTCTTTGGTGGGGAATGTCTTAGCCGGGATCTTCATTGGGGATTTTGATGGAGACTGCATGGGGAACCTTTATCCAATAAGAAGTTGTTTGTGCTAGGGATTCCGTTTACCCTGAATTCCATTCATTTCATCTGCCCGATCGGGACCAACAGATATTGTCTCTCGAGAAGGGATGTGCTTCTAGGTCAATCTTGTTGGTGACAACTCTGTAGGGGATGATCCTATGGGGAATGGCCCTGCTGTGTACTATACATTTGGGCCAAGAGTTGCCATTTATAGCAGACAACCCATTTGCGCTGCCGTGGGCTTGGATGCAATGGCCTACTGATGGGTGTTTATATGTAATGGCACGATGCATGCAACATGAACATCTAAGCAGAAAATCAAACATGCCTAATATCATTATGATGACATCAGAATGAATGCAAAAGGGAAATCAAGAATGACTCTGACTCTGAACATCACTCTCTTCTTGTTACCAACATGTCCTTTCAGTTTTCCGCATTGGAAGTTCTCTCCTGGGGATTTTTATTTTTTTTAAGATGGCCAATTCTTCATAAGCGCTCCAGCCGACTAGATTTCGACGCACTGGCTTGTCTTGGGATTGGAAAGCCCGCCTCAACATGCACACCGAGAATTTTAAGAGCATTGTCCTTGATGATGCGTAGTGGATTGGCTTTTACCTGCCCCCAGGATTAGAGGTTCGTGTTTGGGTGTTTGGCTATAAAACACTTCACCAGATCTGGTTTGCTACGTGTGGCAACCTGTACATGGACATTTATATGTGATAGCATGATGCATGTGTTGGGATTCGTCATTGGAAAAATAACATGGCGCAGCGGAAAATACACCACTTAAAATTTCCTAGAATCCACCTATCGTGTCCAATTACCATTGATTAGAATAAAATCAAATAAGAATCAAGAGAGATTAACTCACCAGATTCGTCTCCTCTAGAGACTGCTACAGAATCATTTCTTGAAACTGCGATCTCCAAAGTCCGGTGCACGACCAACTATTGAGCGGGAACCGGTGCTAGCCGAAAACGCGAAGGAATGGAGGATTAATGCTGGGATTTTCGGCTATTTGGGGCTGCTATTGGTGGCTGAAATTTCCAGCAATTAATTAGAGTTGAATTAGGTTTTTCTTGCTTAAGTGTGCCCTTATATAGACACCTTGTCTAATTGGGTTTTAATTGGGTTAATTAAACCCAAGCCCACTAGGATTATAATTACATAAATAAACTTTAATTAAAAAGTACATACTATGTAATTTAATTCCATTTGGCTAAATTTAATTACCCCTAAATAAAATTAAATCACACTTAAGTAAATACAATACATGTATTTAATTTTCCTACTTAGGATAATTATTTAATTAATTGTTTACTTTATGTAATTCAATTAATTAATAAATTAATTAATTACATTATGTAAACTTATTAATTAAATTAAATTCAACCCAATGTTAATTAATTACTTTGACACCGAATGTCAACTAATTAATTAAAGCATTCCTTCCAATGTACATTACATGTACAATATTTATAAGTTCCAGGTCAGTTGATCTATGTGCACAATCCTATGGGTCTATCTTTATGTTGGCAGTGGGCCCAAGGCCCACAGACTGTAAGTGGGTTCTAGCAAACTATTACAGCCCCCAATTAAGACAGAGATGTAGTAGTCTTTAGAAGACACTCACCCGATAGTAATCTCATAGTGTCCTTTGCCTAACGATATCGATATGAATAAACAAGAGGCATGGTGTCCGTCATCCTCTTCTGTTGTTTATTATATTTCTTGATCTTGAGTCGACTGATTAATCAAATATGCAACCAACTTATTTGGGTATGGCTATACACTTATCAGTCCCACTCATCAAGTGACCAATGATATCATCTCGGTGCTACTCGAGTGGCAATTCCATCACTTAATCATCAATATCAACATGTTCACCGGTCCACCCAATCATACCCCGTATTTAGCATCCTTTTGCAGACCTGTTAGGCGTATGTCAAAGTGAATCGGATTCTATATTGATATTATAATGAAATCTGGTCTGAGGACAAAAGAGACCTACTCAAGAAAGACCTATGACGAGACAACCATGTGACTTTCTTGTGCGGATCGATCCAGTCCCATGTCAACAACATGTACCTATATTCATGACTGACTATACAAGTACTATGGCTAGTTAAGAACTGCCATACAGTCATCGAATATACAAGTCTGTGATTCTATTCATTCCAATGATTAGAACAGACCTGGGATTGGTTTTATGATTATCAATCAATGGATACTCTACTCATATTATAGCACAAGATATAAATGAAATAGATTAATTACCTTTATTAATGTGACACAAATAATGTATTCATACATGGCTCTTAATGTATGCAAAATACAAGATTCCAATGCCCTAAGAACTAGGGCACACCAACAATCTCCCACTTGCACTAGTTCCAAGTGGGCATTGCCCTAATTCCTATATATCTAGTGTGACCGTCGTGCTGTGTCTGCGGCAGTGCTTTGGTCAATGGATCGGTGACATTATTCTTGGTGTCAACCCTCTACAATGATATGTCACCTCTGTTCACGATCTCCCGAATGAGGTGAAACTTTCTGAGCACATGTTTGGATCTCTTGTGTGACCGGGGCTCCTTAGCTTGTGCGATGGCCCCGTTGTTGTCACAAAAAACATCAACTGGGTCTAGGATAGTAGGTACTACTCCCAACTCGGTTATGAATTTCTTGATCCAAACGGCTTCCTGTGCAGCTTCACACGCAACTATGTACTCAGCTTCCGTTGTAGAGTTAGCAATGGTGGCATGCTTTGAGGACCTCCAACTAATGGCACTGCCATTCAGGAGAAAAACATAACCAGACTATGACTGGTTCTCATCCTCATCGGTCTCAAAGCTTGCATCAGTGTAACCTGACACTACCAGCTCATCTTGACCTCCATACACTAAGAAAGCATCCTTAGTCCGATTAAGGTACTTTAGGATTGCCTTGACGGCCTTCTAGTGTTCCTCCCTGGGGTCTGACTGGTACCGGCTGGTCATACTTAGTGCAAACGTGACATCAGGCCTCGTACATAACATGGAGTACATGATAGATCCAATAGCGGATGCATAAGGGATCTTTTCCATGTTCTCCCAGTCCTTCTTTGTTTTAGGACCATGTTTCTTACTCAGCTTCAACCCATGGCGCATAGGCAAGAATCCTTTCTTTGCCTTGTCCATGCTAAATCTTTTCAGAACCTTGTCAATGTACGTGGCCTGACTTAGGCCTAGAAGCCGATTTGATCTATCTCTGTAGATCCTGATCCCTATGATCGTCTCAGCTTCGCCTAAGTCCTTCATTGCAAAGCACCTACTCAACCACTGCTTAACTCCTTGCAGTGTTGGTATGTCACCTTTAATGATAAGGATGTCATCAACATACAGCACTAGGAAGGTGGAAACGCTCCCACTAACCATCTTATACACACAGGGCTCATCAGAATTCTGTGTGAAGCCATATTCTGTAATGGCCTCATTGAATCTCTGATTCCATGACCTCGTTGCTTGCTTCAATCCATAAATAGATCCTTGAAGCTTGCATACCCGATTTGGATACTTTGGATCGATAAAACCCTTAGCTTATGCCATGTACATATCCTCGAGTAGCCTTCCATTAAGGAAAGCGGTCTTAACATCCATCTGCCATATCTCATAATCGTACCATGCAGCTATGGCTAGTAGTATCCTAATGGATTTGAGCATAGCAACTGGTGAAAAGGTTTCATCATAGTCAATTCCTTGAACTTGCCTGAATCCTTTTGCCACCAATCACCCCTTAAAGGTGTTGTCGGCCTTTAACTTGAAACACCACTTGCAACCTATCACCTTAGCACCCAGAGGTGGATCCACCAAGTTCCATACTTGGTTATCATGCATAGATTGCATCTCAGCCTCCATGGCTTTGCGCCATTGATCTGAGTGTGGGCTTTCAACAGCCTCCTGATAGGTCTTGGGCTCTTCTTGGTCAACGACCATAAGGTCCCCATCATCAGTCACGAGAAAGCCGTACCTCTCTGGCTGATGACATGTCCTACCAGACCTTCTGCGGTCCTGTGCAACCGTTTCTGGTTCCTCAATTTCTTGAGTAGTCAGATCAGTTCCTGAAGCATCCTCAGCAGTAGCTGTAGGAGTTTGTGACTCTTGAACTTCTGACAGTTCAACATTACTCCCACTCTCTCTCTTGGAAAGGAATTCCTTCTCTAAGAAGACTGCATTTCTGGCTATGAAAACTTTGTTTTTGGCCGGATCGTAGAAGTAATAATCCTTAGTTTCCTTAGGGTAACCCACAAACTGGCACTTGACAGATTTGGACTCGAGTTTGCCACTTGTCAATTTCTTAACATCTACATCATAGGCCCAAATCTTCAAGAAGGAAACATTGGGCTTTCGGCCTTTCCTTAGTTCATATGGTGTTCCCTCAACTGCCTTGCTTGGTGTATTATTAAGAATGTAAGCAGCTGTCTCTAAAGCATATCCCCAAAAGGAGACAGGGAGTGTAGCATAACCCATCATCGAGCGGACCGTGTCAAGTAAGGTCCTATTCCTCCTCTCTGACACTCCATTCCACTGGGGTGTACCAGGAGGAGTGAGTTGGGATACAATCACACACTCTCTCAAAAACGAGTCAAACTCTTGGCTCAAATATTCACCCCCTCAGTCAGACCGAAGTAGTTTTATTTTCTTACCAAGTTGGTTTTCTACTTCATTCTTAAAGTCCTTGAACCTTTGGAGAGTCTCAAACTTATGCTTCATCAGATACACGTAACCGTATCTGCTGAAGTCATCTGTGAAGGTGACGAAGTACAGAAAACCAGATCTAGCACTAGTGCTCATTGGGCCACATACATCGGAATGTATTAGCTCCAATAGCTCTGAGGCCCTTTCAGTAGTCTTGCTAAAAGGCACCTTTGTCATCTTGCCTCTCAAACAAGATTCGCATATGTCATAAGACTGGATGTCAAATGACCCTAGCACTCCACTAGAGTGAAGCCTAGCTATGCGCTTCTCATTTATATGGCCAAGTCGACAATGCTAGATGTAAGTAGGATTAATTTCATTTTGTTTAATCCTTTTAGTATTTATGTTATAGATTGAACTTTCATGTTTTAGATCAAGGATATATAAGCCAGTTTCAAGAAATGTTGTTCCATAAATAATATTGCCACATTGCATAGAAATTCTACCATGTCCAATATTAAATACAAAACCAAAAATATCCAACAAAGAAACGGAAATAATATTCCTGTGCATCGCAGGTACAAAATAACAGTTTCTTAGTTCCAAAACAAGTCCACTAGGCATCTCCAAGAAATAATCTCCGATCTCCATGGCCTGAACCTGAGCATCATTTCCGACTCGAAGATCTACTTCCCCAGATCCTAATAATCTCCTATTTCTTAGACCCTGCACATTTGAACAAATGTGAGATCCACATCCAGTGTCCAAGACCCAAGATGTAGAAATAGCTAGATTAATCTTAACAACATAAATACCTGAAGCAGCAGTTTTGCCCTTCAGTTGCTCCCTTAGCTTTGGACATGAGCTCTTCCAGTGCCCCTTCTCATGACACTCATGGTAGACATCATCAGGAGAAGCAACCCTTGCTTTAGGTTGGGCCACCACCTTTTTGCCCTTAGCCTTGGCCTGTTGGGCCTTAGCCTTGGCCTTAGATTTGGTGTTGTTAATTGGCTAACTTGACCAAGATCCACAACTTATCAATGACGGGCCGAACTAGGGCTCGCTAACCAACCATTGAGTCGTTTGGTAGGACAACCTATCCAATCCTTCCATGAAGGACTCTTGGTTTGATGGGCTTATTAACACTTTACCCATCTGTGCTTAGGGCCCGCTCTGAGCTAATGCTACCCATGTTGAGTCAAACCACCATTCACATGTTAACCATACCAAGTATCTTAACCCTCGACGGCCCACCGAATACTATAATGTACCAGCTAGGGCATGGAGCACATTGCAGCATCAATGGGAGGAAGAGGTGTGAATGTGGGAAGCACTTTTAAGCGACTCAATATTTTAATTTCCGGATTATAATTAAGTGATACGGCTTAGCATGCATAAACGCGGGTAATACTTTTGGTGATCCATATGTCCATATTATATGACAAATGCAATAGCATACTTAATTTAAAATAAATGAGATCCTATGGGCCTTTAATTACAACCTAATGAAAAACTAGATATCCTATCTAATTCTTCACGGGCCGGACTGCAATCCTTCTTGGGCTCCCACCATGGGCTTGCTCCATTTAGGCCTTCCTCCATACTTGATGCAATTGCAATAATTTTGTAAAATAAAATCTATTCTAAAATTACATCAAAAGAAAAAAATGGCACGCAGGCCATATTTCCCCAAATTAAATTACAGCCGATAATAATTTAGGGCCCATAGAACTCAACATAACATTTCAAACAAAGTACCTGTCGTGCACATACATACCAATATGATGCATGATCATGGCATTCCAAATTATAAATATAAATGTTAAGCCGAATTACTTAGGGTGAAATCGCCAATTTTAACAAATGTGACTAAGGCCCATAAAGGCCCAATGGATAACATCCATAAATGCAAAACTAACAATTTTGCTCCCACTTGAATTTGGGTTGTCACAAATTTAAAATTTAGCTCTCCCAATTTTAACCAGTGTCACGGTTTATTGGGCCAATTTCACAAAGTCCATATTCAATTTAGTATGCAAACAATTAAATTAGATATGCATGCCAACAAAATAAATAATTTGAATACAAATTGATCAAAAAAAAATTTAATTTAATTTGTATTAAGGTACGGGATAAAAAAAATACCCGGAAAATCCAAAACCAGACCCAAAACCCGCGTGCGGCGCCGCTGTCTTGGCGGGGTAGTAGTGCCGCTGCGCGGCAGCCTGCCACGGTAGCAGCCGCCCAGTGGGCTACTGCATGGCATGTTCGCGTCTTCGGCTAGCACCGATTCCCGCTCAATAGTTGGTCATGCACCGGACTTTGGAGATCGTAGTTTCAAGAAACGATTCTGCAACAGTCTATAGAGATGACGAATCCGGTGAGTTAATCTCTCTTGATTCTTATTTGATTTTATTCTAATCAATGGTAATTGGACACGATAGGTGGATTCTAGGAAATTTTAAACGGTGTATTTTCCGCTGCGCCACGTTATTTTTCCAATAACGAATCCCAACAGCATGCATATTGAACATCAAAACAGAATATGAGACATTTATGATATGATGAATGTGAATGCATTAGGAAAGTCCAACCGGTGGCTCTGGTTTGATCAATGCCCCTTCATACTACCAATAAGTCCTTTCGGTTTTCCATATTGGAGTGATTTTTTTTTCTTTTTGTTTTTTTTTTTGTTTTTTTTTTCTTTTTTTTAGGGACTCCATTGGGGACATGTTAAGGGCAGGTCACCAAGGTATATGGCCGATCACTGGATGGAGCCGCCTCTATAAGCAGACAACCCGGGATGGAGTCAATTAACCACTGGATTCTCTAAAGGTCTGGATCTGTATTAATTATACGTAGTCTCTGAAGATGGGCACAGCTTTCAGTCCTTCAAGGCATGGCCTGATTCAGAATGACTTAAGTTAATTGTGGCAAATCACACCATCTTTAGGAGGTGAAAGGGAATACTGGTAAGTAGTCACTTCTCTTGCAGCTAAAGACTAAGTTCTTAGAATGGTTGGTAGATGCAACTTTCCCCTGAATATTATCATAGCAGGCTTTGCAAATCTTCCTGTTTATGGGGTTCATCCCTTTCATGATTGTTTAAAGCTTTGTAAAACCTGGTTGCTCCAACACTTTTGGTGAAGTTCGCAAGGGTGAGTGTCAGTCTTCTCCTTTTTGTATCAAATTTTGCTCAACAGAACCATTTGTACCATCCTTTGCTGGGTTGAATGTTATCGGCAGATAATCATCCCTTTCATACTCAAATATTGACCCCTCAAAGTGCCCCACCAGCTACTCTTTTCCCTGAAGTCTAGTATAGGCTATAGTGAAGACTTGGCCTTTGTTCACTTTGTTTTTGTAAACAAGAGGAAGGCATAGGAAATCAAAGGTTGACACTGATTCCTCATTGTTACTCTCATTCTCTTTCATGCAGTGCTCATTCAGGAGTTCCACCAATAGTTGCTTGTGCATGGGCAATCTCCTGTTCAGCTAAAGCAGACTTATATTTGGATCCTCTCTCTATCATGGAATCAAAGCCTTTCCTATCATTTGAGGATGCAAGGTAATTAGTATAGGAGTTTAGGTTCAAGGGAAGTGGCATAGGATAGAAAGAGAGTCCCCGATCTGGTATAGGTTGATGATAAACAAAGATTGATTGAGTCAGTACTTTGTCATATGCCCCTGTTACTTTTACGGTGGTGAGATGATGCAAATGGAATAGCATTAGGATTCAATTTCTTGTTAGAAGCCATTGATGGTGGAAAATGAGGCTTCACAGAATCAGTTCAGAGGGGAGGATGAAAAAGAGTTTCATCAAATATGTGTTGGTGGCTTGGTGGTTCATTTGCAAACGGAAGACAAAGGGTGTTGAAGGTTTGGAAGAGGTTGGAAAAGGGTAGTGCTTTGGGTTTTAAGATAGGGAAGTTTAAATCTTTCACAGATAGGAGGGGAGGATCTGACAATGATGGAAACTGGGAGTTGGAGATTACTTATTACACCTCACCATTTAATGCTATGAGGCATTCTAGTGTTATCTATGGCGGCCACGCATGAGAGGGAGAAAGACTTCTGTCTGCATCGATCCCTTTTTTTTCTTTTTTTTTTTTTTTTTTTTGAGGGAACCAAATCCAAGTCGTAGCCACCTGCTGCATTCAAATTCATGCATGTCATGCGTGTTTAATATGCTTTTTGGATGAACAATGCATGTGTAATGTCATGTATATATAAATGTCATAAGAACAGGATAATATATGCACTACGACCAAGATTGCTTCAGCATTTTACCACATGATGGATAATGAGGATGAGGACCATTTGAACTCCCCACTGGCTAGAGATTTTGGTGAGTTTGGACTTTTAGCTTTAGGGTTCCACCGTGGGGTACCTTCTTGGATTAGGAATTAGGCTCCGAGCTTTATTTTGGGGTTTGGATTTTGGGTTTCAATAATAGCTTTAGAGTTTTGGCTTGAAATTGTTTGGGTAACATGTGTGCTATTCAAATTGAAACTTTAGGGCAGGGTCGATAGCATCTTAAAAGGATTATTGCTCTAGATCGGCAAATGACTCGGCGGAGGTGGTGCCATCATATCATTTATTTATCTCACAAGCTCACCTTTCAAGAGAGAGTTCAGTCAGGGCCAGACTCACTTTTAGGTTCCCTACGGTATTCAGATTGATGTCGTGCATTTTGATATTATGCATGTTTGATATATCATTTTAGAAGATCAAATGCATGCATAATGCCATGTTCATGCAATCACCACACAAGTAAGGAGATAACCAAATGCATTGCATTCAAAATGATTTCAGTACACCTTATAACAAAATGAGTCCCCTGTGAAAAGGGAGCCTCTAAGGGTATTGACTTCATAGCATCCGATTATTCCCTGTCCGGTCACTATCTCAGCCTCAGTGTCATTGCCCCACTCTCATCAAACCAAACCTTGTAGTTCTTGATCATATTCCTCTCCCCGAGAACTTTGAGGAATTTCCTTGGCCGTCTCCCTGATTGCCCCTAGTCGCTGATTAGAGGCAGATGGGGCTCTCAATTTTCCCTCATTAATTAGCTTCTGGATCCTCCTTCGCAAAGCACATTCATCGGTCCAGTGGCCTGCCATCATATGATAGCTGCAATGGTTACCCTTTTGTTCTGGTGTTGGCCCCATATATGGTTTGACACTCTGCATCAAACCTTTTTGCATATGGCGAATAGCCTATTCACCATGCCAAGCCTAGAAGATGCGATTGTCCCACTATCTTTGGGAGATGAACTCTGGGTACGTCGTGGAATAGGGTCAGTGTTGGCACTAGTATCAAGAGGCCTTTCCAATTCTCTTTCATTGGTCAACCCCGGTGAGCCCAAGTCCTAGTGAGAGGACCTTTCAAGGTGTCGCGAGGGAGTATCAGGAATCTGGGCATCTAACTTCTCATCAGAATTGACATTGGAGTTCATGCCTGCCATGCCCCTTACTTTTCCTTCGAGCTCTACCACCTGTGTTTCCAACTCATTGCATCTTTTCGCTAGTGTCTCTATCATGCCAAGATCATCCCTTAGCATTTCCCTTAACATCACTGCCGCTTCCTCCCTGACTACCTTCAGAAACCGTGATGAAGCGACATAGTCTTCCACAACATCTGTTGTGGCATTGAAGTTCCTTATGTTGGCCATTCTTAAGATTCTTTCCCCCTGATGAGAGCACTCGTTAGTGTCGACAGGTGAATGCATAGCAGATACCAAGCAAGGAATGATGTATGCATAGGTGAGTGATGTGACATGCACATGTATGAACGGTGAGTTGCACATATGATGTCATGTAATGCCATGTCATGCTATACTATTCTGAACCAACGAAGTGTATGCAAAGTAAAGAAGGGAAACGTGCAGATGTCATGAATGCTATTGGGGATGATGCATGCTAAAGTAAAGTATGGCATATAAATATACACCACATGGATAAAAGGACACACAGGGGTGTCCACGGGTCGAAGCAAGTAGTACTTGCGAAGGGAGTTGGAATAGGGCACACAACTATGCACCCTGGGGAATGAAATGACACATGGGGTGTCCACAGATCGAAGCAAGCAGTACTTGCAAAGAGGATTTGAGATAGGGCACATAACTATGCACCCTGGGAATGAAATGACACACGGGGTGTCCATGGGTCGAAGCAAGACATCACTTGCAAAGGAATTGAGATAGGGTGCATAATTATGCACCCTAGGGAATGAAATGACACTCAAGGGTGTCCACGGGTCGAAGCAAGTAGTACTTGCAAAGAGATTTTCAAAAAGGGTACATAATTATGCCCCGGGGAATGAAATGACACACAGGGTGTCCACAGGTCGAAGCAAGTCATTGCTTGCAAAGGAAATAAGATATGGTGCATAAATGTGCCCTTGGGGAAAATGACACACAAGGTGTGCACGGATCGAAGCAAGCTATCACTTGCAAAGGAATTGAGATAGGGTGCATAATTATGCCCCTAGGGAAAATGACACACGGGGTGTCCACTGATAAGGTCGGTTTTTGACCTTATCTTTTAGGCAATTTCGTGGTTTGAACGGTACTTTTTAGAGTCTTTTGTGTGAATGTTTATGTGGTTTTTGAGTATTTTGTGATTTTTATGTTCTGGATAGATTTTTATAACTTTTAGTATTTTTCGCGTTTTCTAGGGTTGTTTTTGTAATTTTTGTTAATTTGTCGTTTTTATGGTCCGTGGCGTTGGTGCGGTTATGTTTCTTTGTACTTATTTTGGACATGTATTATGACCCGGACCGGAAGTTGGAGCATCGGCGGCGAGGAAGAGTTCGAAGTGCTGAAAATCAGGGTGGCACGGCGTGCCACAATTAGGGCACGACGTGCCAATCCAGCGTGCCAACAGAAGTCGTGCCACTCAGACCAGCATGGCGTGCCAGCCCCAAAACTACACGGCACGGCATGCCAACTCCAGCAGCACGGCGTGCCGCCTTCAGTTCTGCACAGCACGGCGTGCCACTTCCACCAGCATGGCGTGCCGAGCCCCGAAATCCTGCTGTTGCCCTACTTTCATCCTTTCTTTTTCCTAGTTTTAACCTAGCCATATAAATAGGTTATTTTCTATGTTTTAGAGGATCTTTTTCCAGACTTTTAGAGTGAGAGCAGAAACTTGTAGTGAGGTTTTGAGCTTGAACTATTTGATTTCATTAGTGGTTTTGAGCATCCCTTTTGCGACGTTCTTAGTTCCGGCTTGAGTTCGTCTATAGAGGTACACCCCAAGCATCTTCACACTGTCGGAATCCGGTTAATCGGACCAAAAGGGCATAAGTTTTTCTTCTTCTCTTTTGTAATTTGATTAAGTTAGTTTTGATTCCGCAAATTGATTGTGTTTGGTTGTAAACACTGAATTCATTTCATCTTTCTTAATTAATACAATTGATTGCAAGTTAATTTCAATTTTCATTCCTTTTCTTTATGCAATTCCTTTAATGAATATCTAGTCTCAAAAGATCTTAATTTATTAAGTTCATATTTGTGGCATTACCTAGATTGACGCCTAGGAAACCATTAGTATTGACGACACTGTGGAACTTACGTGCCCCTATTTTCTGAGCTTTAGAATTAGACCGCCTCTAAATAAGGGACACCGGCTAAGGACCTAAAAGATCTAGATACGCTAGGTTGAATTATCGGAAGAACATAATTAAGGGTTGATTGTTGAGTTAAATTCATCTTTTGCAGTTAATTAATAAAGCCATCTCCATTAGCATTCATAGGTCGGTAAACTGCCAATTGATAACACAAAATTCAAATGCAAAGTAAGCTGGAATAGATCAACTAGGAGTAGGATAATTTAGTTATTAATATAATCAACCCAAAACTACGTTCCGCCTAGGACACGCGAGGAACCCGAGTAGTTTAGTGTTTGCAGAATATTTTTCTCTGTGGGATCGATACCTGGACCAACCAGAATTATTACTTGTCAACAATAGGTACACTGCCTTAGTTGTGCGTTTCTAGGTTTAGTTTTACTACTACGCCTAGAACCCATCATGTTTTTGGCACCGTTGCCGGGGAAATTTATTTTTCTGCATCATTGAGCCAAAGGTCTATTTGCCGATTTAGGCATCATTTCTGTGCATATAGTTAAATAATTTTTCTTTTCTGTGAATATTTGTTGCAATTTAGTTTTCTTTAATTTCTGTGTGTGTGTGTTTTCTAGCTTATGTGAACTCGCTCTCAGCATCCTGAGCTTTTACCTTATAACCCTGAAATTGAACGTTTGTGTAGCAGGAACTGCAGAGTACGCCAAGAGCAGATTGTCCAAATGGAACATCAGCAACATGAGGATGAGGAGAGACAACTCTGGGAATGAGTTGAGCAAGAGCAACTCCTGCGAGAGCGGGAGGAGTTTGATAGAAGAAAGGGTGGTGATAGAGACAACATGGTCATGACTGACCTAATGGCTCCACATTGGCGCCGGAACAGATCCGGAGTGGTTATCCCAGCCATCATTGCCAATCAATTCGAGTTGAAGTCCAGTATGATCCATTTGATCCAAGGGAACGGACTATTCAGTGGTGGAATAAGTGACAACCCCAATGATCACTTACAGTTTCTCATGGTGGCCGATACAGTCCGAATCGGTGGGGTACCCCAAGATGCTGTGCGGTTGAAGTTGTTTCCCTTCTCATTATGCGGGGGAGCAATGGAATGGTACAAATCCTTATGGCCCGGATCAGTGACCTCATGGGACCAACTGGAAGAACAGTTCTTAGCATACTACTTCCCACCATCAAAGACGGTTCAGCTAAGGAACGAGATCATGGGATTCCGGCAATTTGGGACGGAGACTCTTAATGAAGCATGGCAGAGTTTTCAACGGTTATTGCGGAACTGCCCCCACCATGACATGCCGCGATTTACTCAGGTAAGCACGTTTTATCATGGTTTGACACCAGCTAACAGTGCCATTATTGATTCTTCTGCAGGTGGGGACATTTTTAAGAAGACTGCTACACAAGCCGAGGAGTTGATTGCGGAGCTGGCTAGAAAGAGTACCTTGTGGCAGTCGGACACGCCAACAAGGAATGAGGTTCGAGCTGCAGATTTGGGACGCCAAGATGCAGCCATGGACCATGTAAACAAGAAGCTAGACCTGTTGATATCCCGCCTGAATTTAAATGGGCCACAATACCAGTCGGTGTTGTTTGTATCATGTGGAGTGGAGCATCCCGGGCAAGATTGTGAATTGGGCGATCCATTCGCCCAATCGTCCGAAAACGTAAGTTTTGTGGGAGGAAATCAAAGGTACAATAATTCTAACTCTTATCCATAAAACTTCAATAATAATAATAATAATTACGGAAGAAGGTATCAACACCCGAACATGTCCTATAGTAACAACCAAAATGTGTTGAGACCTCCTTCCGTATTCCATTATGAGCACCGTGAGCAGGGGTTAGGTAAGGCCCCATTTATTCCTAATGATCAATCTCCAGAGCAGCCTCAACAGTCTAAGCAAGATGAGACGGTTTTGTCGTTACTAAAAGACATCTCGTCTCAACTTGCTGATAATGAAGCATACTATAGGGATTTGGGTAAGCAGGTGGCTCAATTGAGTAGGGAGAGGCAGGAAAGACCTCAAAGAGCACTTCCGAGTAGAACTGAACAAAACCCTAAGGGTAATCAACGGGAGACAGCTCAGGTTATAACCATACGAAGCGGTAGGCAAGTGGAGGACTAGGTGCAAAACGCTGATATTCCATCCCAACCTACCGAGGTAAGTGAAGAGTCGGGAGAGGTAAGCAACCTAGACTCGATTTCTGAACACGAACCTAGCATAAAGTAAAAAGGGAAAATTCCTGACCCAGTGAGAGCCTATATGCATAAACTTCCTTATCCTCAAAGGGAGAAGAAAGATAAACTGGAGCAGAAATATTCCAAATTCCTGAAGATTTTTAAGAAGTTAGAATTTAACATGCCATTGATTGAGGCTCTCCAAGAGATGCTCTCTTATGCTAAATTTTTTAAAGAACTTCTTGCAGGGAAAAGAAAGCTAAGCGAGGACGAAGTGGTGGCTTTGACAGAGGAATGTTCAGCAATTTTCACTAACAAACTCCCACCTAAGCTCAAAGATAGGGGCAGTTTCACTATTCCATGCCGGATAGGAAACTTGGAGATTGCCAATGCCCTGTGTGACTTAGGTGCGAGTATAAATTTGATGCCTCTGTCGTTTTTCAGGAGACTCGGATTGGGAAACCCAAAGCCAACCAATATGACCCTCCAATTTGCGGATAGATCCCTCACAAGACCAAAGGGGGTGGTCGAAGATGTGTTAGTAAAGGTGGACAAGTTTATCTTCCCCACGGACTTTGTGGTAATGGATATGGAGGAAGATAGCTCGGTGCCCCTTCTACTTGGAAGACCTTTTCTCCCAACCGGTAGGACTTTGATAGATGTCCAGGAAGGTAAGATCATTCTTAGGTTGCATAACGAGGAGGTAAGTTTCAATGTCTATAATTCAATGAAATATCCGGTAGATGTTGAAAATTGTAACTTTGTGGACTTCTTTTGTCCTATTGATGCTTGTGTGGTTGAGAATTTGTGCAGTGAACTAGATTGCATCATAGGAGAAGGTCTAGGTGAAAGTGAGACAAATGAAGTGATTAGTGAGGAATGCTCATGGGTGAAGGGACGGTTTGATAAGCTGGAGTGTGAAGTCAAACCAGCACCTAAATCCTAATTGGAGGAACCTCCATCATTGGAGCTCAAAACCCTTCCCCCTAACCGTAAATATGTTTTTCTGCATCCTCCAAAGGACTTACCTGTTGTAATCTCTTCTTTGTTAACAGGAGAGGAGGAGGACAAGCTGCTAGAGGTGCTAAGGAAGCACAAAGGAGCATTCGGGTGGACAATCCACGACATCAAAGGAATAAGTCTGACGTTTTGCACACATAGAATTTTTCTGGAAGATGAGGTAAAACCGTGTGCACAGCCTCAGCGTCGGTTGAACCCCAACATGAAGGAAGTGGTAAGAACCGAGGTGATAAAACTCCCCGACGCAGGTATCATCTTCCCTATTTCTGATAGTCAGTGGGTGAGTCCGGTCCAATGTGTGCCTAAGAAAGGAGGCACGACGGTAGTGAAAAATGATAAAGGGGAACTAATCCCTACTAGAGCTGTCACGGGTTGGCGTATGTGTATTGATTATAGGAAGTTGAATGACGCCACCCGGAAAGATCATTTTCCATTACCATTTATTGATCAAATGTTAGAAAGGATGGTCGGGCACGGATATTTTTGTACATTAGATGGGCTCTCCGGTTATATGCAAATTCCAGTGGACCCTCTCGATCAAGAGAAAACCATGTTTACGTGTCCATATGGGACATTTGCATATAGGCGGATGCCTTTTGGATTGTGTAATGCCCCGGCTACCTTTCAAAGATGCATGCTAGCCATTTTTGCTGATATGATTGAGGATTTTATGGAAGTCTTTATGGATGATTTTTCTGTTGTTGGTCATACGTTTGAGTCATGTTTGGGGAATTTGGACCAGGTGCTTCAGAGATGTGAAGACACCAATTTGGCACTTAGTTGGGAGAAGTGTCAATTCATGGTCCGGGATTGCATTGTCTTAGGGCATAAGGTGTCGGGAAAGGGGATCGAGGTCGACCCGGCCAAGATTGAGGTGATTGAGAAACTGCCTCCCCCAAGTTCAGTTAAGTTAGTTAGGAGTTTCTTGGGACATGCGGGCTTTTATAGGCGTTTTGTGAAAAAATTTTGTAAGATTGCTAAGCCGTTGACTGAGTTACTCTTAAAGGATGCCCCATTTAATTTCAATGATGAATGTATGTATGCTTTTAATTTGCTTAAACGAAAATTGATTGAGGCACCGGTCATGGTGAGTCCGAATTGGGAAATCCCTTTTGAACTTATGTGCGATGCAAGTGACAATGCTGTTTGGTCATGTTTAGGTCAGAGGGTGAACAAAATTTTTCACCCAATTTATTATGCTAGTAAGACATTAAACGGTGCTTAAATGAATTATACTGTGACTGAGAAAGAATTACTAGCTGTTGTGTTTGCTTTTGATAAGTTCAAGTCTTACTTGGTCTCATCAAAAGTCATTGTGTATACTGACCATGCTGCTCTTAAGTATTTGTTGGCTAAATAGGATGCAAAGCCCAGATTGATTCGATGGATTCTACTCCTCCAGGAGTTTGATGTGGAGATTAAGGATAAGAAGGGAGTAGAGAACGTAGTGGCCGACCATTTGTCAAGGCTACCAAGTGAAGGATCCGTACCCTCTCCGAAAGCCAACATTCGTGACACATTCCCCGATGAACAGTTGTATGAGGTAACTTCTATACCATGGTTTGCGGACATTGCAAACTTCAAAGTCGGTAACATTCTTCCACCTAACCTCTCACATGCACAGAGGCGTAAATTCTTTCATGATGCTAAGGATTATTTTTGGGATGACCCTTATCTTTTTAGATTATGTGCTGATAATGTGATTAGGCGGTGTGTTGCTTATGAGGAGGTTCCCTCCATTATTGAAATGTGTCATGATAGAAGCGGGTGGCCATTTTGGACCCGATAGAACTGTAGGAAAAATCTTATCTAGTGGGTTTTATTGGCCAACCATGAAACAGGATGTCATTAGTTATATTCGAGCCTGTGATGCGTGTCAAAGGACAGGAAATATCTCGCAAAAGAATGAAATGCTCCAACATGGTATCTTGGTGTGTGAACTTTTTGATGTTTGGGGCATAGATTTCATGGGACCCTTCCCAATATCTCACAACAACCAATACATTCTTGTGGCGGTTGAATATGTGTCTAAATGGGTAGAAGCTGTCGCTTTACCAACCAACGATGCAAGGGTAGTTGTCAGGTTTCTAAAGAAAAACATTCTTACTAGGTTTGGAACCCCAAGAGTTATTATCAGTGACGGGGGTTCCCATTTTTGTAATAGGCAATTTGACAATCTTTTGCACAAGTATGGGGTTAAGCATAAGGTAGCAACTCCTTACCATCCTCAGACGAGTGGGCAAGTTGAGGTTTCGAATAGGGAACTAAAACGCATCTTAGAAAAAACGGTAAGTGCATCTAGGAAAGATTGGAGTTTAAGGTTAGACGATGCATTATGGGCATATAGGACTGCTTTTAAGACACCTATAGGGATGTCCCCTTACCGTTTGGTCTTCGGTAAATCCTGTCATCTACCTGTAGAACTAGAGCACAAGGCATATTGGGCTTTAAAATTTCTTAACTTTGATATGCAAGCTGCAGGTGAGCTTCGATTAAGGCAACTCATGGAGCTAGTTGAGCTTCGGTTGAGCTCGTATGAGAATGCCAAGATTTACAAGGAGAGGACCAAGAAATGGCATGACCAGCATGTAACAAAGAAAGGTTTCAACCAAGGAGAGTTGGTGCTCTTATATAACTCCCGGTTGAAATTCTTTCCGGGCAAACTGAGAAGTCGATGGACAGGACCGTTTACCATGCATAAGGTTTACCCCTCCGGGATGGTGGAAATTGAAACCCCGGAGGGAATTCAACAAGTAAACGGGCATCGGTTGAAGCCCTACGTCAGCGGAGGAGTGAAGGAGGAGAAGCAAGTCTTACTCCTTCATGATGTGTAATGCTAAAACGTGGACGTAGAAGTCGAGCTATTCCGACTATAAACATAGCACTGAGGTACGTATGCCTCCCTTGTACATTAGTTTTTACGTTAATATGTTTTTGTGTGTTTTTATGTGTAGGATTAGGTACTTAAGCAAGTTAGTCGAAAATCGTGATCAAAATGTGGAAAAAAGCAACAGTTGGCAGAATTCAGGATGGCACACCGTGTCACTAAGCAGCACACCGTGCCAAGGTGAAATTGGGTGTAGCACGTGGCATGCCAAAGTGGCACGAAATCGTGCCAGGCCGCTGCTCCAAAGAGGTTTGTGATTAAGCAATTCAGCACGCCGTGCCTGATTCAGCACGCCGTGCCAAGGTGATGGTCTGCACAGCGGCACGCCTTGCCACTTCAACACGTCCACGTGCCGTTGTTCTGTTCCGCAAGAGGTTTGTGCATAAAATGGAGCACGCCGTGCCAATCACAGGTTCGAAGGGCGGCATGACGTGCCAATACGGCATGCCGATGTGCCGTCGCGCTGTTCCAAAGTGAGTTGTGGAAGAAAGCCCAGCACGCCGTGTCAAGATTAGAGCACGTCGTGCCACATATTCAAATTTCCAGGCAGGACGATGTGCCGAGCCAGCACACCGGCGTGCCCTCACGCTGTTTCTAGGTAAGTGTTTTTGTCCCGCTCAGCACGCCGTGCGGAGTGTTTGGCACGGCGTGCCGAGCATTTAAATTTTTAATTCCAAGGGTTATTCAACCGCCTATTTAATACTTTTGTCATCCTTCCCCCTTTTCATAACCGTTTCTTCTTCTTCTTCTTCCTCTTTCTCACTTTCTCTCACCCTCTCACTTTCTCTCTCCCTCTTCACTCTCTCTCTCTAGAATCCACTCTCTCCTTCTCCTTCTCTATCCTTCTTCCTCTTCCTTCCTTTCTCTCCTTCTCCCTATCCACTCTTACTCTCCTTTCCTTCTTCTTCTTCTTCTCCCTCTTACCCCTTTTCCTCCACTATTTTGCCCTAGGGTTTTATTTTGCTTCAATTTCCTTGAAACCAGGTATGAATTCTTGCTTTATTCTTTCTTTTATTTATTATTATTATTATTGTTGTTCTTTTTCTCATTTTGGTTTTGATGGATTGACTGCTTAATAGGGTATTGTTTTGCTTTCTTTTTCTTTTTCGTGGTTTGTATCTTTGACAGTAGATGTTCTTTGGCTTTGTGTTCTTTTGTTTTTGATTTTTGCTTTATTTTTATGGTTATGCAATTGTAGGATGAAGAAGAAAACCATCACCGATCGAAGACATGATTCGTCACGCCGACCTATGGAACCGTCATCGGAACCGGTGCCACGTGACGAATTGCCCACCAAACAATTGATGGCCCCGTTGACGAGCCTCTCAAAGAAGTACAAGTGCCCCTTTCCTTTACTTTCAGATGATGAAGGTAAAAAGTACAAAACCTTATTTCCTTTAGAGAGCACCCCCTTTCGCACTTTCGATTGGGAATTTCTCTTTGTACAAGATAGGTCGGAGGGAGTGAAAGCTAAGTTGACTAGTCTAGGGTGGTACGAGTTTGTGAAATCTAATCCTCTACTCTTTAGGGAGTTGAACCTAGAATTCTACTCCACCTTGAGTTTTAAAACCAACCCGGATACGGGCCATAGAAGCATGACCTTCCACCTCTTTGGCACTGAACGGACTTTGGATATTGATGGCCTTAGGGCTTGCATAGGGATTGATGGGAATGGTTACAAATGGCCCGAAAATTTGGATGCCAAGAAATTTTGGCGCTTGATAGGGCAAGGGGTATACCAACCTCGGTTTGCCAAAACTTCCCAAATCCATGACCCTGTGTTGCAATTAGTTCACAAATTTGTATGTTTTAATTTTTCGGGAAAAACTGAGAGCAACCTAGTTAATGCATTTGAACTTTTGATCCTGTGGCATGTGCATAGTGAGATTAAGGTGCATATGGGCTTCTTTGTCATGGAAGCCTTATGCAATCACCACAACCGAGCTAAGTCCGAACTAGGGTTAGGACATATTCTGACTTGTATTGCATGTTTTTTTCATAGTAATACTTGTTATAGGAACCTCGATAGCATCCTTCCCAAGAAGCTTTCGAGGGGAATCTTGTCTTGTTCCTATGTTGCGACAGCTACAGGTACTTCAAGTGCAGGAGGTTCAAGTAGGGGAAAGGCTCCTATGGAAGTAGACGAGGAGGAAGAGAGTGAGGAAGCTGAAGATAGCGAGGGGGATGCGGAGAATGTTTCAGTGGACATAGATTTTATGGGGCGGATTGAAGGACGGTTGGATGGCATAATTGAGCAATTGGAAGGCTTAACCGTCCATCAGGTTCTGCTTGAGCAGCGGATGAACGCGCACCTTGATAGGTAAGTAGCTCAGCTCGCCAACGTCGAGGCGTTCGCCTCTCGCTTCTGTGCAGCCTAAGGATGGCCGTACCCGCCGCCGCCACCACCACAGGCCCCCGATATGTGAGGTAACCCTTTTCCTTTCCCATTTAGTTTGCTCCTTCTTCCATTGCACTTTTGGAAGTAAGTGCACTCTAAGTGTGGGGTGGGTAAAGGGATTTCTCCCTTTCTTTTTCTTCTTTTTACATTGCACTGTTTGATTGTTTGTTTCGAATGTTTGTTGGTGTTTTTGCATGATTGGATGTTTTGCGTTGGTTTTTGGTTAGCTTTAAGCTTTAGTTTTCAATGCATGTGAAGTTGGTTTTGGTTGTTTTTGGTTTGATAGTGTTTTTAGGTTGTTCATGTGTCAATTGCCATTTGAATAACATTGCTTAATCCACCCTCGAACCTAAGTCTCTGTGCTTGGATTGGTAGCAATTGGCTAGGGATATTAGGAGTAGTTTGTAAGTCATTAGCTTGTTTGTGCGTGATTTGTGATTTTTGATGGTAACCATTGGCTAGATTTGTCATTTGGGTTGCATTAGGGAATTAACCCTCTACCTCTACTTACATGATTGAGCTAGGATTACGCCTTGGAACATTTGTTGAATCACACGTCCTAGCATACAACCCTTAGTACACTTGTGAGAATTTGAGCCTTCAGAACCATTTCACATCAGTTCTATTTCTTTCTGAGGGTAAAAACAATCGTGGCACACTAGATCGTAGAACCCGGTGTTGTTTTGCACTTGGCATCGAGAGCTTAATATGTGGAGACCCTTAGAATTAACCCCTTGACTTAAATAGCCCTAACCCTAACTACTAATTCATCCCTTAGATCACCCATAGCCACTAAATTAACCTTTTTGACTTAAAAAAAACCTTCACCAAGCCAACTCTATAATCCTAACTTTTTACCATTCACTTTGATTTTTCCCTTCTCACCCTCCTCTCCTAAATCAAGTAATTGGCTAAGTTGTTCATTCATTTTGGGGTCAATCACCATTTGCATTTCAACTCTTTCATATTTAGTCCTATGGAAAAATTGTGTTAAAAAAAAATCCAAATAGAGTTAATGTGTTTGTTCGGTTTCTTTTTGTAAAATTCGGAGTTTGTGAACGCCTGTCTTGTTTATCCGGTTTTTGCACCTTTAAGCCGGTATTTGTGTTCCATGTCTTGTAATTTTTCATTTGTTGAATAAAGGATTAGGGCGATCATCTAATTGCCTTGACCCATGTCTTTTAATTTTTGTTCTCTTTTTCCCATTAAGTTGTGTTTTGCCCATTGGGTGTGGATAAGGCCTTCTTTTTGTCAAGTTAATTTCAAAAAAAAAATAATAAATAAATAAATAAATAAAATAAATAAAAAAATAAATAAAAAAATTTAGCAAAGCAAACACTCTTAGGACTAGTTTTGAGTTGAAAGTTGCATGACCCGTCTTTAGTACTTAGTCAATTTGTATATTTTACTTGATTCGTAGGAGTTGTACACCTAAAATTTCCCCGTATCAAACCTACCCTAAGCCGTAACATTACAAGCCCTAGGTTCTCTGATTTTGCTCCTTGACCAATGACTTCACCGGGATTGCCATTAGTTCGCTATGTGATGTGTGCCATTGTTTGTTTTTTGTGTGCTCATCCTCCTTACCTTGAACTTGAGCGTTGGAGTGACATCTTGTGAGGTGCTTTGTGGTCGTATAAACTCTGTTTGTTCCTCACCCTTTGACTAGCTAAATTTTGTTGGGTTCGGGTATTGAGTGGTCTTTAACCTGGTGCACCTAATGTCATTTCGAAGGTGATGCTTTACTTTCTTGAGTCTATGAATTTCGTACGGTTAGACCCTTAGTTGGATTTGCAAGTGAAAGCGAGCAAGTTTACTTCTTTGTCTTTAGTTGATTTGCTTGAGGACAAGCAAGACTTTAAGTGTGGGGTGGTTGATAAGGTCGGTTTTTGACCTTATCTTTTAGGCAATTTCGTGGTTTGAACAGCACTTTTTAGAGTCTTTTGTGTGAATGTTTATGTGGTTTTTGAGTATTTGGTGATTTTTATGTTTTGGATAGATTTTTATAGCTTTTAGTATTTTTCGTGTTTTCTAGGGTTGTTTTTGTAATTTTTATTAATTTGTCGTTTTTATGGTCCGTGGCGTTGGTGCGGTTATGTTTCTTTGTGCTTGTTTTGGACAGGTATTATGACCCGGACCGGAAGTTGGAGCATCGGCGGCGAGGAACAGTTTGAAGTGCTGAAAATCAGGGTGGCACGGTGTGCCACAATTAGGGCACGGCGTGCCAATCCGGTGTGCCAACAGAAGTAATCCAGTGGAGTGGCACGAAAACGTGCCACTCAGACCAGCGTTGCGTGCCAGCCCCAAAACTACACGGCACGGCGTGCGAACTCCAGCAGCACGGCGTGCCGCCTTCAGTTCTACACAGCATGGCGTGCCGAGCCCCGAAATCCTGCTGTTGCCCTACTTTCATCCTTTCTTTTTCCTGGTTTTAACTTAGCCGTATAAATAGGTGATTTTCTATGTTTTAGAGGATCTTTTTCTAGACTTTTAAAGTGAGAGCATAAACTTGTAGTGAGGTTTTGAGCTTGAACTATTTGATTTCTTTGAGTTTTGAACCATCGATTGGTTGTAGCTTTACATAGAATCTTCCCCTTTTGCGACGTTCTTAGTTTCGGCTTGAGTTCGTCTATAGAGGTACACCCCAAGCATCTTCACACCGTCGGAATCCGGTTAATCGGACCAAAAGGGCATAAGTTTTTCTTCTTCTCTTTTGTAATTTGATCAAGTTAGTTTTGATTCCGCAAATTGATTGTGTTTGGTTGTAAACACTGAATTCGTTTCATCTTTCTTAATTAATACAATTGATTGCAAGTTAATTTCAATTTTCATTCCTTTTCTTTATGCAATTCCTTGAATGAATATCTAGTATCATAAGATCTTAATTTATTAAGTTCATATTTGTGGCATTAGCTAGATTGACGCCTTGGAAACCATTAGTATTGACGACACTGTGGAACTTACGTGCCCCTATTTTCTGAGCTTTAGAATTAGACCGCCTCTAAACAAGGGACACCGGCTAAGGACCTAAAAGATCTAGATACGCTAGGTTGAATTATTGGAAGAACATAATTAAGGGTTGATTGTTGAGTTAAATTCATCTTTTGTAGTTAATTAATAAAGCCATCTCCATTAGCATTCATAGGTCGGTAAACCACCAATTGATAACACAAAATTCAAGTACAAAGTAAGCTGGAATAGATCAACTAGGAGTAGGATAATTTAGTTATTAATATAATCAACCCAAAACTACGTTCCGCCTAGGACACGCGAGGAACCCGAGTAGTTTAGTGTTTGCAGAATATTTTTCTCTGTGGGATCGATACCTGGACCAACCAGAATTATTACTTGTCAACGATAGGTACACTGCCTTAGTTGTGCCTTTCTAGGTTTAGTTTTACTACTACGCCTAGAACCCATCATCCACGGGTCGAAGCAAGACACTGCTTGCAAAGGAATTGAGATATGGTGCATAATTATGCACCCTGGGGAACAAAATGACACTCAGGGGTGTCCACGGGTCGAAGCAAGTCATTTCTTGCAAAGGAATTCAGATAGGGTCCATAATTATGCCCCTCGGGAAAATGACACACGGGACATTGCTTGCAAAGGAATTATATGCTGTGGATGCGTGTATGCGCATGGTGTATAGGCGAGTTTCGGTGCTCAGGCAGCACTTTGGGTATCCATGGGTGGAATAGGACAAGATGAAATGGTGTGCTCGGCACGCGGGTAGTGTTTCGGTGCTCGGGGAGAACCTAAACTACTTTTATACAATGGTATGATATGAGCCCGCGCTAAGGGCGCAAGCAGATTTTCAGCGCTCAGGGAGCACCCCTAGTTTTTATGTGATCATATGAAATGAGATGGTGTGGGGGCCCATAGATAGTGTTTCGGTGCTCAAGGAGCACCTAAATAGCTTGATGTATGAATGCATCATCCCCACCGGCATCCATTGCATCTGTATGGTTAAACTCCAATAGCATGACATGACATGGCGTTGCATGGCATCACATGTACAACTCACCATCCACACACGTACACATTATATCACATATTCATGCATACATCATTCCCTGTTTGGTATCTGCCACGCATACACCTGATGACACTAACAAGTGCTCTCATCAGGGGAAAGAATTTTGAGGATGGCCAACTCAAGGAACTTCAGCACCATAGCAGATGTGGTGGAAGACTATGTCGCTTCATCTCGATTCCGAAAGGCAGTTAGGGAGGAAGCGGCAGCATTGCTGAGAGAAATGCTAGGGGATGATCTTAACAGAATAGGGAGGCTGACGGCGAGATGCGTTGAACTAGAAACCGGGGTGGCAGAATTTGAAGGGAAAATAAAGGACATGGCGAGCACGGACTCCAATGTTGGCATGGATAAGGAGCAGAACGCTAAAATTGCCGACACTCCTTCCCAACACCTCGGAAGGCCCTCTCACCAAAATTTAGGCTTATCGGGATCGTCCAATGAAGGAGAACTGAAAAAACCTCTAGAGGCCAATGCCAACATTGATTCTGTTTCGCGACAAATCCAGAGCTCGCCTCCCGAAGACATAGGGGCAATCGCATCCTTTGGACTTCATTTAATGACTAGACTATTTGCCATCTGCAGAAAGCTGGGCCTGCTACAGAGTGTCAGACCATATGTGGGGCCAACACCAGAACAAAAAGGGAACTACTGCAGCTATCATGTAGTAGTAGGTCACCAGACTAATGAATGCGTCGATCTACGAAGGAAGATCTAGAAGCTGGTCGACGAGGGAAAACTGATGGTCCCATTCACCTCCAATAAATGACCAGGGGCAATCAAGGGGACCACCATAAGGATTCCTCAATCCTCCCAGGGAGAGGAATACGATAAGGAGATACAAGATCTGATCTGACGAGAACAGGGCAATGGTACTGAAATCGAGGCAGTGAGTAGTCATGGGCTAAAAAAAAAACCTCAGAGCTGTCCTTTTTATAGGGAACTCATTTTTGTTGCCACGGTGTATTAATATCATTTTGAATGCAATGCATTTTGGAATTTTCTTACTTATGTGGTGATTGCATGTATATGGCATTCCGCACGCATTTGATCATCTAACATGACATGTCAAACACGTATAATATCAAAATACATGACATCAATCTGAATACTATAGGGAACCTAAAAGTGAACCTGGTCCTGAACGAACTCTCTCTTGAAAGGTGAGCTTGTGTGATAAATAAAATGATACGATGGTACCACTTCCGCCGAGACATCTACTGATCCAACTCTGTGATCCTTGCAAGACACTACTAGTCCTGCCCCAAAGTTTCAACTGTAATGGCACACACGATGCCCAAACCTTTCTAAACCAAAAGCCATCTTTGAAACTCCAAATCCTACCCTAAAAACCTAAAAAGCCTGTCTAGAGGCACCCGAACCAAGAAAGCCCTCCTAGAGGCAAAACCAAATCAAAAGCCCTCCTTGAGGCACCCAAACCGAAGAAAGCCCTCCACGAGGCAAAGTCAAACCTAAAAAGCCCTTGTTGAGGCAATCACACCCAAAAAGTCCTCCCGGAGGCAAAGCTTGATCCCATATTCAAAGGGGATACCCCAAGCCAAAACCCTAAAGCTAAAATCCCCTGACCTCACCAAAATCTCCAACCTGAGGGAAATTCAAATGGCTTTCATCACCCTCATAACCCACCATGTGTAAAATGCTGAAGCAATTTTGGTTGTAGTGCATACATTATCTTGTTTGCTTGACATTCATATGTATATGACATTACGCATGCATTGATCATCCAAAAAGCATATCAAACACACATGACATGCATGAGTTTGAATGCAGCAGGAAGACCAACAGATGGCAACAGTTTGGGTAAAGAAAAAGGATCAGTGCAGATAGGAGCCTTTCGTTCTGCATGGCCACCATAGCTAACACTGGAGTGTCTCATAGCATTAAAGAGTAATCTTCAGCTTTCCGCATTGTCAAATCCTTCCCTCCTGCCTGTGAAAGATTTGGACTTTCCTGTCTTCAAAACCAAAGCTCTTCCCCTTTCCTTTTACAATTTCTTCCACACCTTAAACACCTTTTGTCTTCTGTTTACCACCCAACCACCAACAACCATTCGACAAAACCCCTTTTTCACCCTATTCCTTGAACTAACCCTGTGAAGCCTCATTTTCCACCATCAATGGCTTCTAACAAGAAATTGAACCCCAATGCTATTCCATATTCGCATCATCTCATTATCAAAAAGGTGATAGGGGCCTATGACAAAGTACTGACTCAATCAATCTTTGTTTATCATCAACCTGTACCAGATTGGGAATTCTCTTTCTATCCCATGCCATTCCTCCTCAACCTAAACCCCTAGACCAAACATTTTGTAACCTCAGAGTGACAAAAAATGCCTTGATTTCATGACAGAGAGAAGATTTGAATATAAGCCTATTTCAATTGAGCTGGAGTTTGCCACTGTTTAAGCAACCGCTGATGGAACTCCTAAGTAACCACTGTTCTCGCCTAACAAAATCCACACTATAGCCTATACTGGACTCAACCCAACAAGAGATGGTTTTGTTGAGCAAAAATGTACTAGGAAGAAGAGGAGACTGAGATCTACCCTTATGAACTTCACCAACAGTGTTAGAGGAACCAGGTTTTACAAAGCTTTCAACAATCATGAATCGGATGTTCCCATCAGCCGAAAGACTTGCAAAGCCTGTTGTGCTAATATTCAGGGGAAAGTTGCATTTACCAACCATTTCAAGAACTCAGTCTTTAGCTGCAATAGAAGTGACTACTTACCAGTGGTTCTTTCATCTCCTAGCCATCGTGTGCCTTGCTCTTGAGTTATTATGGTTCACAGACAAAGGAAAACCACAATTCACTCATGTCATTCTGGATCAGGCCATACCTTGAAGACTAAAATCTGTGTCCATCTTTGGCAACTGTGTGTGAATTAGAATTGGGGTGAATTGAAAACATGAACACAACCTCCTACCCTTGGAGATTTCAGTGGTTAATTGACTCCATCCCAGGTGGTCTACTCAACAGAGGCAGCTCCATCCAGTGGCCGGCTGTACACTTTGGTTACATCCCCAACGAATCCTTAAGAGAAAAAAATAAAAATAAAAAAAGAGAGAAGAAAAAGTGTAATGAAGGGACATTGATCCACACCAGAGCCACGGGTTGGATTTTCCTAATGCATTCACATTCATCATATCATAAATGTTTTATATTCTGTTTTGATGTTCAATATGCATGTGTTATGCCATTGCATGTAAATGTCCATGTTCAGGCTATAGCACACAGCAAACCAGACTTAATGAGGCGTTTCGCATCCAAACCCAAACCTCCAACACTTGGGGCAGGCAAAAGAAAAATCACGAAACATCATCAAGGACAATCCTATCATGATCCCGACGGAATCGTCAAGGCGCATCCTCCAATCCCAAGACAAGCCAATGCTATGAGATCCACTTGGCTGGCGCACTCTTATAGACTTGGCCATCGTTCATAAAAAAAAAACCATAACAATCTTTAACGAGAGAATCTCCAACACGGAAAACTGAAAGGACGTGTTGGTAACAAGAAGAGAGTGACATACAGAGGCAATGTCACTTTTGAGTTTCCTATCACATGCATTCAGATGTCATCATAACGATACTAAGCATGCTTGATTTTCTACTTAGATGTTCATATTGTATGCATCGTGCCATTGCATAAAAACACCCATCAGTATGTCATTGCATTCAAACCATGGTGGCATCAACGAGATTGTCACTACAAATGGCAGCTACCGGCCCAGTTGTATCATCCCTAACATAATTATCCCTGGCAGAGTGGTCCCCAGTAGGATCATTCCTATAGATTCTCTAACGAATTCCTCAGGCGGGTTCCCAGCAAGGCTCCCCACAGAGTCTCCAACAGATCCGCCAGCGAGATCAAACGGATCAGAATACTCCCCAACTAAGTTCTCAGCCAAAATGATCCTCACTGAGTCATTATCCTCAGCAAAGTCATATCCAACAGATCCGCCAGCGAGATTAAACGGATCAGAATACTCCCCAACTGAGTTCTCAGCCAAAATGATCCTCACTGAGTCATTATCCTCAAGAGTCACAAGTTCACTCCCCAATGAAATGCAGATACTGAACATATTGTCAAAAGCATCATGACGCATACATGTGCACATGAATCATGCACACATTCACGCATACATGCATCAAACCACCTCAACCATATTTGTTTTTGATTGAAGGGGTCATCTCGAGAAGAGATCCTTCCCAATCCAAGGGCACCCCTAGAGTCACAACACGCAAATTGGAGCCCAACGACTCCAAAACCTCAAGTATGAAAAATTTTCTATAATTATCGGAATTTTTTGTTCACGCCAATATAATCCCGAGAAGGGTATTTCATGCCTTTAACAGATTCTGGGGGCAAAACAATCTTACATCAACATCACGGATGCGCTCCCCTATAGTGAGCCAACATCATGGGCACGCTCCACCACAATGAGCCAACATCATGGGCGTGCTTCACCACAGTGAGCCAACATCATGGGAACTCCACCAAACGAAGAATCTGTTGGGAATTAATCGCAAAAAAAAAAATACGCAGCGGAAAGAAAACGGATTAATCCCCGCCAAGGATCCATGTATATTGCATTGAATTGGAAAGAGGGTTAAAGAATTACCTTAATTCTTTGAAGATTGAATCAAAGGAACCAAGATAGCTTCCCTCTACGGTTGATCCACACGGAGCAATTCATTCACCGCGTGCTAGCGCCGGGATTGAAGAACGATTCTTCGAACGAGACAGAGAAAGCGAAAAATCAAATTTTTCCTTGGAGTTTTTGAGAATTTCGGCTGCCACTATTCACCTTTTGGTGTGGCCGCCGAAATCACCTTATTGTGGTTTTGTTATATATTTCTATTAGGTTATATTATTTCCTTATATATATAACCTAATAAGTTAATTATAATTATACCCTAATACACTTATTAGTTATAATTATAAATTAACCCACACAACTTAATATTAATTCTCAATTAATATTAAGTCAAATCAATTCTCCATAATACACATATGTATATACAATATTATAATTAATTATATCTCTATATAATTTAATTATAATATGTGGCATACCTTATGCAATATTAACCATATTAATATTCACATACACATGCATAAATATATATCACTATATATATATTTATTCTCTTCCTCATTCATAAATTATTATCTCATAATAATTTATACCCGTTAAGATGAACTTCATTTTGCTCTTGTGTGTGACCCCATAGGATCATATTAATTGGCAATAAGGAAATTACCATAATGTCCTTATAGGTCACAAGCGGACTCTAGCAAGCCATTACGACTACCCAATTAATATGATTGGAATGATCCAATACCTATTTATAGAATGTCATATTCCCTTTTGTCTCTTTGATATCAAGATTAATTATAAGACATGGTACACTTGTCAATCTTACATAATTAATCATATGCTTTCTCGATCTCAAAGTAAACTGTTCAGACAAATCAATTGATACTCTTATCAATTATTTGAGCACGGCCATGCATTTAACAGTCTTACTTATCGAGGGGCCCAGTGATATCGCTCTCTTGATAGAGAGGGACAAAATCCCATATCTGTCACTCACATCCCTAAGCATGAGTCATATTGTACCCAACCACAGCCTTTATAACTACTCTGTTACAAGCAGCGTTTGACTGCGTCAAAGCACAACATGAATTCATCCCGGAATCCATGGTGACCTCAGGTCAAAGGAATCAGCTAATGACACTACTATAATCAAGATCAGTTGTGACACATGACCATGAACTTGATCTCATAGTGGGTCTCCAGTAACATGTTCTCTAACATATTACCCGTGAGTATAATCTGTATCTGTATACACTATATTCATCTTATGAATATCCATTATCACTCACACTAGTCTTAGTTTGTTATTATTCCCATAATAACAATCGACTAGGGATATTTAGAATAACACGATTTATTCATGGATACTTATCATAAATGCTAACATACAAACATAAATGATAATATTAATCTACACTAGATTAATCTTAGAAGTCAAATTACATAATCCAATATTGGCCTTAGGGCACAATCTCCAACAATCTCCCACTTGCACTATGGCCAATCATACATGTATCTTATACCCATTGACCTACATGACTTTCATGTATTCATTCGTGCGGGAGTCTTTGTCAGTGAATTATTAATTTTCGCTTCCGTTGCTACTTTACACATTTTCACTCTTTCTTTAGAGACAGCCTCTCTAAATTAGTGAAAGACGCCTAAGTATATGCTTGTGTCATACAGGGTTCTTACGCATTGAACTATTGTCCCTACAATAGTCTCACAGGATAAGCAATGCTTAGAACAAAACACAAAAATTTTGATGAACTTCTTCATCCAAAATTTCTTTTACATCATATGTAACAATATACTTTGACTACTATTATAGATATTTAGCTATATTGTTTTATTTTGAACCTTTCAAAATCATAACATCTCTTTTAAGAGAATACTAGATCTCGACTGATATATTGCAACTAATTGCAATCAGTTGTATATGTGCAACTATTTACACAGTTAACATAAGCAAGCTTCTATTAAGTCTTTTACATTGAACACTTTCAATGCTTTGACTTAAGCCAAAACATTCTTTTAGATCTATCTGTATAGATTCCAATTTCAAGAATACAGGCAGTCATGCTTATAACATTAACTGAAATTACTTTCTTAGCCAAGATTTTACTTCTTGCAAGGTAAGAATGTTATTTCCAACAAGCCATATGTCATCCACATATAGCATTAGGAATACCGATATGCTCCCACTGATCCTTTTGAAACACAAGATTCATCATCCTTTTGATAAAATCAAACCATTTGATTTCTTTATCAAAACTATGATTCCAACTATTTGATGCATGTTTCGATCCTTATGAGAATCTTTGAAAACTTGCATACGCTATTTGAATTCTTTGGATGCTCAAAACTTTGGGTTGTGTTACGTACACATCCTCAATCATGTTTTCACGTAAAATAGATTTTGATATCCATTTGCCATATTTTATAATCATATTATGGGGATATGGCAACAAGAACTCAATATGACTTGATCATGATTAATGACTAAAGAGGATTTCATCATAGTCCTACTATGAATTTGTTCGTATCCTTATAGTCAATAGTCGTGCTTTATAAGTTTGAAGATCACCGTCCATATCGGTTTTCAATTTGAAAACTCACTTGCAACCATTGCATATGCATCTTCTAGAAGACTTATCAAAGTCTATACTTTGATTGTCAGACATGGACTTATCTTCAACCTTTGTAGCATCAAGTCACATATTAGATTCAAAATCTAACATTGCTTCTTCATAAACGAAGACTTACTTCATCTAGTAAAATTACATCATGATTTTGAGAAATCCATATCTCTCCTAATCATGTCGTATTCCACTAGACTTTCATTGGACTTGTGTAATTTCAACAATGATCATGAAACCATTTCCACGTTCCTCTTCAACGTTAAATGTCACTTTTGTGAATTACGAGTTTTGTAGGTGTACCTTACTCCCACTAACTCTACTAGAAATTAACTCCCTCTTCAAGGGGAAACCATTTCTAGCTACAACTACTTTGTATCCCAAAGAAACACAGGAGTAACAACTCCTACTTTCCTTTTGAGTAATTCACAATACGATATTTAAATTTAGGTGCCAACTTATTCGAAATAAGCTTTACAGCCCTAAACTTATTCAATGAAACAACTTGGGTCTCTTACCCAACCATATCTCATATGTTGATTCATGAATTATTTTAGACGGAACAATATACACAGCTGCTTTAATGGCATATTTTCGAGAAAACGATGATCAACTTGACTTCATCATAGATTGAACTATATCTGTATAGAGTTCGACTACTCCCTTTTCGACACAACATACTTTGTGGCGTACTTGGAGGAGTCAATTGTGAGACAGTCCCACAACCCCTAAGATGATTGTCAAAATCTTGACTCAAATGTTCAGCACTTGGATCATATCTAAGTGACTTTACTATCTTGTCAAGATACTTCATACTTCATTTTACAAGCTTTTGAACATTTCAAAAGTTCCAAACTCGTGTTTCATTAGATACTCTTATCTAGTGAAAAGTTCCATGAAAGTAATGAAGTATTAGAACCTCCTTTAGCAGTTGATTTATAATTCATATACATCCACATGTATAATGCTTAATAAATCGATTGTTCTTTGACTACTTTTAGCAAAGAAAACCTTTTGTCATCTTTTACAATAAACAACATTCGCATGATTCAAGATGATTCATAATCTCATGAATCCAAAAGTCCATTCTCATGGAGTTTCGTAATGCGACTTTGCTTATGCCTCCAAGACGATACTGCCAAAATAGGTTGAATCAAACTATTTGATTCGATCCTTACAGTATTTATGTTACAGATGGGCTTCACATATAAAAACAATTATGTAAATCTACATTTCATAATCATGTCTTTATAAAGTTTATAATTCACAATTATAAAATAAACAACATTTGTTTACTCAAGCCAACAAGCTCAATAGGCAACAAGAGTTCGCAACTCACATGTAAAAGTTCACAACCTTTGAGTAACAACCCTTGCTTCTCTTGCCTATTCGCATTCTACCTTTCACCTTCATAAGGTTTCTATTCAAGTTGCGATTCTTCATATTCTACTAATATGAGATTCACAACGATATCTAATACCTTTGATATAGAAACAAAAGTAGAATAATTAATAAATACTTAAGGTAGCAGTCTTACTGCCTTTCATCTTCTTATAGTTCTCCAAACAGAGTTTACTATTTCCATTCTAATGAACGATTCATTCTAGAAATGGCAACACCCTTATTTTGGAGATCTCTCTATGCCAACAGCTTTGGCCTTTAAAACATGTTTCACCCGAACCTTTCGGTCTTTATGCTTTTCGACCTTCCTTTTATCCTTTTCCTTTTGAACCATAAGCACACAATTCGAGGCGGGCTTATCCTTTATGGATAACTTAACATTCTTTTGCATCCTATGCAACTAATTCATAATTTTCTCCATGTCATTCAAATGATAGTTCATCACCAATGACTATCAATTAATGAATTCAAGATCACATCTTAATGCCTTTTGGAGGCCAATGAGAAAATGTTGCCTCAAACACTTATCTTTTCTTGCTCACTAACTGATGGAACATTTCCATTTGAAATGTATCATATACCTCAAGTAAAACTTCCACGTGCGGAAGAATTGGTGGCAAGTGTAAGATAATAAATTTTAAACAGAGTCCCTTCGATGCTTCAAGTAAGCATCTTTTATACTCGTGTTACAATTGCTAGTGGTTCATTGGGCAAAAGGATTATTGAGAACATATGATTCCTTTTGATTTGAGAACAATTCTCAAAGTTCAATAACAATCGAGACCATGGTAATAGCAATCATAACTATAATAAAGCGTGTAAAGATTTTTATTTAAATGCTCCCACTTAAATTATAAAACCCTTTAAAATATTCAAGTGGGTGAAGATCCAAAATCCATACTTAACCATAGCACTGCTTTGGCATGTCCCTATGATTAAATATAATTTCGGTAGGCAAAGACTCAAAATCATGCTTTAAACCATTTAAACATATTTTGGATGTGCACTTCTTTGCCAATTGCATCATTATGCAACTCTTCTAATTTATGAGATGCATGATATCATATATCATATTTAATTGTATGTCACTCATCTCATCTTTGCCTCGGGCTCAAACACCGTTTTGATTAACCCTTTGTTAAACCAATTACAACACAATGAGAATCACCATTTCTCATATTATCGCTTCGCTAAGGTCACAACATGCGTACCCGCTTTGGCGTGGCTACCATGATGCGAACATAGTACTTGACTAGTGTTATACGTAATTGGGTGGCAAATATAAACTTCTTAAGTTCATTTAGGGTTTATAAAATCCTGTGATTAAAATGTATCTTATACATTAACATGGCATTAATATTAATCAACGTTTGTTAATATTAACTAACATGGCATCCTATGTCATACATATGTTAAGCATGCATATAGAATATCTAGCATGGCATCACATGGCATCTAAATAAAATAAAGCATGCATATGACTCGAACCGTGTTATGGTATGGTTTAAATCTACATTGATTTTCATAGGCCAATATGAAAATCAACAAGGTCATATCCTAGGTGGTAGCATCCATCACATGGTCATTGCACCGCCTCTTGGATCCGCCTCCACGTCTTTGCTTCTAAGCACCATCTCATGGATTTATATTTTACAAAAAAAATTGCAACCTATACAATTTTTCTAGTAAAATAAATTTTACATATCATAAATTGCATCCTATACAATTTATCTAGTAAAATTAAAATTAAAATTTACATAAATACAAACGACTCGCAGGTCGTATTTATATAAAACCATAATAAATAAAATAAAGCATCCACGGGGTCCAAAACCATACCATAACACCATGCATAAAATTATCAACAATAATTTTATATCTAAAATATTTAGGGTTCAAAGTGGTAAAATACAATCACATTGTATTTAGAATTAATTAATTTGGAAAAATTCGTAAATATGCAGAAAACAATTTTCCACACTTAAAACGAAAAAGGGTTAAAAAAACTGTCGGACAGCAGGCTCATCGGGCTGCGCATACTGCGCGCAGCCCATGCTGCGTAAGCAGCATGCTGCTTACGCAGCACGGCAATTGCAAATTGCAATTGCAATTTGCAATTGCAATTAGTATTCTGGGCATTATGCCCAGAATACGAACAGTAGCATTTTTTTTATTTTTTTTTTTAATTAAATTGAATTGAAACAATTTCAATAAAAACCCATGAATCAAATTCATGATTCCAAAAACCCCTTAAACATTCCAAATCATTAACATAAAATCATTCACAATGATTAATCAATAAAATCAAATTTTATTTTGTTATTCACAATAACATAGAACCCTAAATAAAACATACAAACTCCTAACAACAATTTTGATCCAATCAAAATTATACAAACCCTAACATGCAATTTTGATCCAATCAAAACATAAATCCAATTCAATCAAAATACAAGTGGCTCTGATACCACTGTTGGGAATTAATCGCAAAAAAAAAAATACGCAGCGGAAAGAAAACGGATTAATCCCCGCCAAGGATCCATGTATATTGCATTGAATTGGAAAGAGGGTTAAAGAATTACCTTAATTCTTTGAAGATTGAATCAAAGGAACCAAGATAGCTTCCCTCTACGGTTGATCCACACGGAGCAATTCATTCACCGCGTGCTAGCGCCGGGATTGAAGAACGATTCTTCGAACGAGACAGAGAAAGCGAAAAATCAAATTTTTCCTTGGAGTTTTTGAGAATTTCGGCTGCCACTATTCACCTTTTGGTGTGGCCGCCGAAATCACCTTATTGTGGTTTTGTTATATATTTCTATTAGGTTATATTATTTCCTTATATATATAACCTAATAAGTTAATTATAATTATACCCTAATACACTTATTAGTTATAATTATAAATTAACCCACACAACTTAATATTAATTCTCAATTAATATTAAGTCAAATCAATTCTCCATAATACACATATGTATATACAATATTATAATTAATTATATCTCTATATAATTTAATTATAATATGTGGCATACCTTATGCAATATTAACCATATTAATATTCACATACACATGCATAAATATATATCACTATATATATATTTATTCTCTTCCTCATTCATAAATTATTATCTCATAATAATTTATACCCGTTAAGATGAACTTCATTTTGCTCTTGTGTGTGACCCCATAGGATCATATTAATTGGCAATAAGGAAATTACCATAATGTCCTTATAGGTCACAAGCGGACTCTAGCAAGCCATTACGACTACCCAATTAATATGATTGGAATGATCCAATACCTATTTATAGAATGTCATATTCCCTTTTGTCTCTTTGATATCAAGATTAATTATAAGACATGGTACACTTGTCAATCTTACATAATTAATCATATGCTTTCTCGATCTCAAAGTAAACTGTTCAGACAAATCAATTGATACTCTTATCAATTATTTGAGCACGGCCATGCATTTAACAGTCTTACTTATCGAGGGGCCCAGTGATATCGCTCTCTTGATAGAGAGGGACAAAATCCCATATCTGTCACTCACATCCCTAAGCATGAGTCATATTGTACCCAACCACAGCCTTTATAACTACTCTGTTACAAGCAGCGTTTGACTGCGTCAAAGCACAACATGAATTCATCCCGGAATCCATGGTGACCTCAGGTCAAAGGAATCAGCTAATGACACTACTATAATCAAGATCAGTTGTGACACATGACCATGAACTTGATCTCATAGTGGGTCTCCAGTAACATGTTCTCTAACATATTACCCGTGAGTATAATCTGTATCTGTATACACTATATTCATCTTATGAATATCCATTATCACTCACACTAGTCTTAGTTTGTTATTATTCCCATAATAACAATCGACTAGGGATATTTAGAATAACACGATTTATTCATGGATACTTATCATAAATGCTAACATACAAACATAAATGATAATATTAATCTACACTAGATTAATCTTAGAAGTCAAATTACATAATCCAATATTGGCCTTAGGGCACAATCTCCAACAGAATCAACTTATTAATCGGTGCTCCACCACACGGAGAAGAACACTTATTTCAACCCTGTCGTCACATGGGCAGGGAAGAAATACCTATCTGAGGAGTTTCTTGCCTTTAACAGGGATCTGGGGGCAAGACAACCACCAACCTCGTGCTATCTCTTTGCCTCATAGAAGGGACAGCACATCTCTCACTTCAACCTTGTCGCCACATAGACAAGGAAGAATGTCTATTGATGAACTTCTTGCCTTTAACAGGTATCTGGGGGCAGAACAATAGACCAACTCATTCAACCTTTTTGCCACATAGGAGAGGAAGAACACTCATTTCAATCTTGTCATCGTAGAGGCAGGAAAGAAATGCCTATTGAGGAGTTTCTTGCCTTTAACAAGGATCTGGAGGCAAGACAACCAACCTCGTGCTATCTCTTCGCCTCATAGAAGGGACAGCACATCTCTCACTTCAACCTTGTCGCCACATAGACAAGGAAGAATGTTTGTTGACGAACTTCTCGCCTTTAACAGGTATCTAGGGGCAGAACAATAGACCAATTAGTTCAACCTTTTCGCCACATAGGAGAGGAAGAACACTCATTTAAACCTTGTCATCACATGAGAAAGGAAGAAATGCCTATTGAGGTTTCTTACCTTTAACAGGTATCTGGAGGCAACACAATCCTATATCAATCTCACGGGAACTCCACCACACAGAGACAACAATCAACATCATGCTGCTTCTTCATCACATAGAGGGAGACAGTACATCATCTCTTATTTCAACCTTATCATCACATGGACAGGGAAGAAATATCTATTGAAAGATTCACTTGCCTTTAACAGGTGTATGGGGGCAAAGCAATTCAATTGTATTTATTCTTGATCAAGGGGGCAAAAATTTTTGTTCCCAAAACTGTCGATCAAGAAATAAATATGCTACTTAACATCGACATTATGGACGCGCTCCGCCACAGAGAGCCAACATCACGGACGTGCTCCGCCACAAAGAGCCAACATTACGAACGTGCTCCGCCACAGAGAGCCAACATTAGGGACGCGCTCCACCACAGTGAGCCAACATTACGGACGCACTCTGCCACAGTGAGCCAAAATTACAGACGTGCTCTGTCACAGAGAGCCAATATCACGGGCATGCTCCACCACAGTGAGCCAATATTACAGACACACTCTATCACAGCGAGTCTACTTGGAATCACGGTCCACACCTCCAGTAAGGAACGCCAGGTAAGTTTCCTTTTCCTCTCTCACCACACTCCAAGTCGTAAGACCAAACTCAATCTAGGATTTAGAGCCCATGATGATCCGACTTTGATCCCGCGAGGGGTAGCCTGTGAGCACGAGTTCTTCCCGGTCTCTGTGATAAGAATACCTTGATTACCTGTGGACTGGACAAGCTTGAACAAGACTTGAAAGCGACCAGAATGCCGCCTGAGGAATCTCAAATGTCCCAAAAGCCAAACTATCCGCGATCCGAAACCCTCGAAAAGGTCTCCCGAGAGGTCTCTAGGGTTTAGGGTGCATGTCTGAAGTTTCGCCCTTTGCTTTAGCCTTCGCTAGAACCGGATGGCTCTGGTGTCTTGAACCAGAGCTGGCCGGCTCTAGTGGGCAGGACAGGCTACCAAGCAAAGTCAGGCAACCTATCTTGCAGAGAGGTATGGGCGGAAGAGAAAAATCAAACGGCGAATTAATTGAGATATAAAAAAGAGAGAGAGAGGCACAAATGGGGGGACTTTTCGAAGAAACTTTTGGGGGTTGTCAGAAAAGAAAAAACACAGACAGGAAAAAAAAGAGAAAAAGAAAGCAGAAAGAGAGGAAGAAAAGAGGAAGAAGAGAAACCGAGAGAAAAACCCAAAACACTCTCCTCTAACCTTAAATCAATCCTCAATCATTAACAATACAACCAACAACCTCTACTTTTTGATTCGGGATCATTTCAGCTTCGTTTCAGATCGTTTTGGTTCATCGAAGGATTCAGCCGATTGAGTTCCTAGGAGGCATTCCAAGCTTTCAATCCGTTCTTTAGATGTTTAAAGTATTCGAACAACATCAAGGTAACTCTGAGAAACCCTAAAACTTGTCTACATTCAATTTTCTATGCGTTTTTGTCATTTTTGCTGAAATCCGGGAAATGGTCTGCCCACTGTAGCTGTACGGCTGTGTTCCTCAGGAATACAGCCGGCCGGCTGTGTTTCTAAAGAACAGAGCTGGCCGGCTCTAACCCAGAGCCATCTGACTCTGTTCCTCAGGGATAGATCTCCGATATGTCCCAATCGGCCGAAACAGCTCGTTTTCCATTTTGATTTTTTCTGTTGCGGTCACTTTCAGCCCAGAATCATTCGTATATGTTTGTATTTTGATTTTCTAATTATTTTACGTATGGATAATCAAGGACTTTAGTATTTCCCAGGGTTTATTTCATGAGTTTCGGGGTCATTTCATCCGAACTGGATCCATGGTCTAGCATTTGCGGACCCCCGAATCCCACAAAATTCCCGAAAAATATTGGAAATAACTGAAATAATATTTTTATAAATGTTTTTGGTGTGTTTATTGCCTTTTAGACCATAGATGGTTTGTGCATTTAGGAACCCACATGAACGGAACCCCGAGTTCCGGGATAACCGACCCATAAAAATGGAAATTTGTATGAAATCGAGCCAAAGGGTTTTCCAAAATTGATTTTCCAGCACAAAAATTACAGGGCGTTTCAAAACCGATTTCCAGGTCTAACCAGTCCGACTGGTCGGGTCGAACCGGTTACCCCCTAAATGCATGCTCCCTTATCCCAAAATCCCCATTCTGTCCTGATTTGAGTCGTACTTGTGTTTATAATATAAACTGTGCTAACCAATCTGTTTTGCAGCATTTATTTTTATTTTTGATGTATTTAATAGATTAATTCATGTAATTAGGCGGTTGTATTATTTTTAGATCCTTGTGTACTCTAAGCGATTGTAAAGGTGAGGACGAGAGTTTTATATTTTATTCAATTTGGTTGTATAATCGGCCTCTATTATTCTTTTGTATATTTGTGTGAATGGTTTAATTTCCCGCAATTTATTTTATGCATTCCTACCTTAGCATCGGCTTAATAAAAATAAACAAATTGGGGTTAGAAAAGATAATAAACTGAATAAATATGACTTTATAAATAATAAACGAATACAAGCTTGAGGTTACGTAGGTAAGTTGCCCGAACCATGAATCTCTAGATTAGGTACAATAGTCTATGCTCGGTAGGGAGCTGTACCGGAATTTCCCGAATGAGCTGATCCAGGTTATGACTCTGTCATTGATCTCGGAATTTAGGTTTTGAAGTCTTTAAGTTAAAAACGGGAAAATATTTTCTTCAAACGGATTTCCAAATTAAATCAATAGTTTTCCCAACTCAACATAAACAAAACCTGTTTTCCACAAATCTCACCAAAATTAAAAATCTTTTTTCGGCCCGCTTCACCAAAACCTGATTTTCCCAAAACATCACAAAAACAAAATAAACCAAAATCTATTTCTTTCTTTTTCCCCGGTTCGCTTCGCCACGTCCCGCTTCTATAAGGTCGTCCTCTCACACTAACCATCTGTTTTGTAGCGTTTAGTTAGTTTTTATTTTTCATTTTGATGTATTTAATAGTTGAACTCATGTATTTTAGGCGGTTGTAATTTTCTAGATTATCGTGTATTTTAGGCGCTTGTAAAGTGAGGTTGAGGGCTTTTATTTTTATTTATATTCAATTGGGTTGTAATAATTTAATTATTTATTGTTTTACTTTATTTTATCTTTGTGTACGCTGTATGCTTTTATTTAATAAAATTGACTTTAGAATTATAAAATACCATCTATGAACATTGGCTGAATTTTATTTTGATTAGACACAAAATAGGGGACTTGTCCGGACCTAGATCTCTGGATAGTGTAGTGGCCTTTCGTCTGGTTTAGCTACACTGAAAATTCCCGGTTGGGTTGAGCCGGGTGGCGACTCTTACACTATTTATCGAGACTTAGGTCTCGTTTCTTTTATGAAATAATTTAATTTTCTAAAAATGAATTTTCATCATAAAAACCCCATGTGAGGGAGGGTTTTCCGATCTCGAGGCTCCCTTCTGAGAGAGTCCGCGTTCCGTCGAAAACGTTATCCGCTCACAGTGGTGACTCCGCTGGGGACTTCTTACAAAAGTTTTCTTAAAAACTTAAAAGAATTTGACAAGCCCTGAAAAATGTCTAATCAAAATAAGGTGGATGATTCTTGTTTGGTATTTTATTTTGCATTCTTTAGTTAGACATTCTTGCATTAGGTTAAGTATCACGTTTTTAGCCCGGTGAATTGTTGAAGTGTCGCCTATGTTCCTCTTGGTCTTAGGAGCACGGATACGAAACACCACCCATAGCCTCGTACGAACCCCTTTGTTCAGACCCTTGAGTGCGGAGAAGTCAGGAGTATATATTGCTATGGGAGCCTTGATTTTAACCCGACTTGGACCGAACTCATATAGGCAGCCTTAGTTGGATTCCCTCAGGACACCAAAATAAATTGTATGGATGCTATAAATTGTGCCTTCATCATCCCTGGTTGATGATCGAAGAGAACCTTACCAAGGACTCGGTTAGAATTTGCAAGACTGACCACGTATGGAGGAATAAGGTTGGAGGAATACGCTTCGTGTGCTATGTGTTACACACCTCTTGACATTTCATGACATACCATAATCAACATTTTCCATGCACATGACATACCATTCACAAAGCATTTGTGTGATACCTAACCCATATTTTGGTGCAGCCATTTGCATTTTATTTTCGTGTGTGAATACATCAAATCATACATGTGCCATTCATACTAACTATTTCTTTTGCAGCCATAACATTATATTGGTGTGTTAACATATTTTCACAAAACATACGCGACATCATCTCGTATGTCATTCATCCTAACCATGTCTTCGTGTAGCTATTTGCATTGTCGTGTGACATAAGCATTCATATCATCTCATCTCATTTCAATTAGGGACATTCCAAAGATGCCCATCATGATCATTTCATTTCATAACATATCGGGTACCCCAAAACTACCCGTGTTCCGCCCGTGCATCGGATTGCACTTGGCCATTTCACTAAATCCTCTCATTCAATGGAGACCACAATGGTCCTAGATTTATTTCTGTGTGATGATTAACATGAGGCATTTCATGACACCATGCTCATTTATGTCCCCGTTACACGTGACTTTCTTATAACATCATTTCATATCACATGCCTCAGTTTGTATATGTTAGAACTCTGTCCATGGGGCAACCCCCACACGACCATTTCATGTCATCTCATAGACCCACAAGGCGTCGAAACTCTGTCCGTGTGTCGGCACACATGCGACCATTTCACAAAATCCACTAGGTGCCCCAAAAATGCCGAACCCTTGTCCGTGTGGGGTCTACATGTGATCCTTTAGCATAATCTGTTGCATGGCATTGGGTGTTCTTGGAAAGTCCCAAAAGAGAAAAATGATAATAAATAGTGATCATTCATATCATCATTTCACTCACAACATCATCTCATTCATTCATTCATCATAAATCACCTTTAGTGTATCACTCTTCATGTAACCATTCCATTCATTCATTGTCCCTAAACATTTCCCCGTATGATGTTGAGCAGAATAAACTGGAGCGACCTTAGACAAGATCTCGGGCTTTGAGGGCTGTTGGGGAACAAAGAACAATAGAATCAGAAAGTGAATCTGACTCCGGGGAAGAAGTAAAGATGGCCAATCAGACACCAAGTCTCGCTGATGCCCTAAAGGATTTCCTGAGATCACAGGATTTCCGTGATATGCTCAAGGAGGAAATGCGAGCTATTGTGAGGGAAGTCAGAGAAACTGGCGCTAGTGGGGCTGAAAAGGAGAAAGAGGCTGAATCATCCCAGTAGGGTGGTTATACCTCAGCTAGTTTAGAGAAGCTGCAAGAAATTGAGGCAGCTATGGAAAGAAAAATGAAGGCGAAGTATTCAAGCTAGATGAAGTTGTGGCCCAGTTGAAGAAAGGGGCTAGTGTCAGTTCTGAATCCAAGAAGGCAGTTAATATGGATGCCATGATCAGCAAAGGCATCGAGACTTTTCCTATTGGCTTTCAAGTGCCAAAGGTTCCTTCTTACAAAGGAATGGGTTCACTAGAGGACCATGTGAATCTCTACACCCGAGTCATGTTGATGGCGGGTGCCACTAAGCAACAACTTATCAACCTCTTCCTGACTACACTTGAGGGAGGAGCGTTTGGGCTGCTATAATTCTTTATTGGAGGAAGAGCAGTCAGACTAGGAGGTTCTATCAGCAGCCTTTATCAAATATTACAGCTTCAACACCAAAATTCAGGTGAAGTTGTATGACCTGGAATGAATCAAACAAAAGCCCAACGAGCCATTTGATGAATATTATCATCAACGGATGAACAAGATGATCCTTCTAGAAAACCTTCATGATGAAGATGAATTGGTACAGAAGCTGATTAACGGCAGTAGGGACAACTTCAAGAACAATATGAAGTTTCATCCATTTAGTGAGCTTAGTGAAGTATACAGCATGACCATGAAAATCGAGCCAGATGAGGAAGAGAAAGCAGCAAGCCATAAAGGTGGCAGAAGTTCAGGATATAGTGCTACGTACAAACAGCTGTAGCCAGGTCTGGTAGTGGCTCTAGCTCAGGTTCTAGTGGAAAAAGGGTGCAGTCTTTAGAGGTGAAGTAGGTCAAGGTTGCCGCGATAACCCAGCAGCCAAGCAATCAGAGCAGGAATCCAGGAGGACAGTGTATATCCCCTTGGACTATCCCATTGGTCAAAATCTTTACGAAGTGCAGAAAGAAAGGATTATTGCAGTCCCTAAGGCCATTTGAAAAGCCCATTAATGTGGATAAAGATAATTTCTGTGCGTACCATGTTGTGACTGGCCACAGAACCAATAATTGCTACAAACTGAGGGATGCTATTCAAAAGTTAATTGATGAAGGGAAATTGTAGGAGCCCCCTAAACCCAGCACAAAATTCAATCTGTTGCTAGCATTTGAGAAGCGAGTTAACATGGTACACTCAGGATTGCCAGCCAATTTTATTTTTGCTCAAGTCCTTCAGGCGAATCCTGCCGTTCAGTCGGTAGCAATTGGCAAAGCTAAGGTAGAGTCAAAATCTGAGGAGCGGATGGAACAGAAGGAAATTAAGCCGATAAGATTGAATGACCTTGACTCAGAGGATGAATATGAGGAGTTTGGTGGGGAGGAGACAGTTAGGCCACCGGTTATTGAAAAGCTGAGAATTCAGGAGGTTCAAAATGTGACCCGAAGTGGTAGGGTTTATCAGCCAGTAGCCCAAGTGAAAGATAAGGCCCCGATGACTAGGTCCGGTAGCACATCAAAACAGGAGGGAATTGAGAAGGAAGACCTAGTTATTTCTCAGCTAAAGAAAACCACTGTACAAGCCAGCTTGTGGCATCTGCTTTTGACCTCTAAGGAGCATAGGGCAGCCTTAGTAAAGAAGCTCTCAGAAATTGAAGTGTCCCCTATTGCATCACTGGAAGCCATGTGTTATCTATTGGATAAAATCGATTCTGGGTCTCCCAACATTGTCTTTTCAGAAAAAGATCTGCCTAATGAAGGAAAGGCCCACAATAAGGCCCTTTACATCAGGGCCTATGTGATGGACAAAGTAATGCCATGTGTGATGGTGGACGACAGATCGGCACTGAACATATGTCCATAAAAAATGCTACCATGTTTGGGTCTAAATGAAGATGCTTTGAAGAAGTCCTCCACTGTGATCCGGGCATATGATGACTCCAAGAGAACTATAATTGGGACTTTTGAAACTAAAGCGGAGGTTGGGCCTATCAAGTCAATGGTCGTGTTCACTGTGATAGACATCCCGGTCACTTTCTCCCTGCTGTTGGGAAGACCATGATTCCACCCATTAGGAGGTGTCCATTCTACTCTGCATCAGAAAATAAAGTTCTTGATAAATGGAGAGATTGTGACTGTTGAGGCGGATGCCCAGTCTATGATTGCTACTATAAATGAAGGGGTTGTACCATTTGGCGGGTTTCAAATCGCCATGGTCGAGGAAGAGGAAACCACAGATGCTCCAATGGTCATTTATGAAAATTATATGCCAGAATGGCTGTCCAGATATTTGAACAAATAGAATTTTGTCCCAAGCATAGGACTTGGAATCAACCTACAAGGGGTGCCTGAGTTTAACACTGACTCGGGAAAGCCAAAGCAGTTCGGGCTAGGGTATACAGAGGAAACATCTGACCAGAAGAACCCGAGAAGGGGCAAGAACTACAAGCTTATGATGAAACCATTCCTGAAGGCATAAGAAGGGCTATACAATGACCAGGCTGAACCAGTAAGGGTCGGGAACTTGAATACCTCGACTTTGAAATATTTTCTGATGTCGTAGACTTTGAGAAAGGCCGGGAAGAACCAATAGCCCCTGTGGTGGTGGAAGAGGTAGCTGCTAAGTCTATTGTTCTACAGAGTGAGCAGCCCGAAGCGATAACAAAAGCAGTGGAAGTGCCTGAAGAGAAAAATGAAGAGAAAGTTTGCAATGAAGTTGTAGAAGTAATCTCAGGTGTGCTGACTACCGCTCTGAAGAAGGCATTCGGGAAGTCTAAAGAAGGGTTCGGTGAGGAGCTGATGGCCAAGGTAAACTTGGATTCTGTGGTTGCTGAGATGGCCAAGATCATGGAAAAGGCTAAGGCATAGATGGCTGAAAGTGAGGAGACGACTGTTAATGCTAAGAAAGAAGTCAAAGCAGTTGTAGATCTGGATGATGCTCTGAAAGTGAAAGTGGTAGCCGAAGCAGTGCAAGGCCCTCCGCCTGTGGAGGATGAAAATGATTTTGTTGTATCTATTTCTTCCATTTTCAATGTGAATGATGTACTCTTTAACAAGTTTAATGCAATGAAATCTCAGTTTGCTTACTTGTGTGATGTTTATCCTGATAATTCTGTGCATGCATTTGAATCACCATCAAGCATATTTAGCATTCATGACACTGCATTGCATGAAATCAACATAAGTACAGATGAAAACCCCAAAATGGTATTCATTTCACATGAGCTAAAACCTGAGGACAAGAGAGAACTTATAAGAATATTGCAAAAACATGTTAAAGCTTTCGCTTGGTCATACGAGGACATGCCGGGTGTAGACATAGAAATAGCAGTTCATAAGATCCTGACGGACCCTAAGTTCAAGCCAGTGAAGCAGAAACTGAGAAGACTAAGGCCAGAGTGGGCTATGTTAGTGAAAGAAGAAGTGGCTAAGCAGATAAAAGCCAAGTTCCTCGAAGTGATGGAGTATACAGAATGGCTAGCCAATATCATCCCAGTACCTAAAAAGGAAGGAAGGGTCAGGGTATGCGTTGACTATAGGGAACTGAATAAAGCATGCCTAAAAGATAATTTCCCCTTGCCTCACATCGATGTACTAGTTGATAGTGCAGCAAAAGCTGCAATGTATTCCTTCATGGATGGGTTTTTAGGGTACAACCAGATCCTAATGGATGTGATAAATAAGGTGAAGACATCATTCATTATAGGGTGGGGCACTTTCTGCTACAGAGTAATACCCTTCGGGTTGAAGAATGCTAGAGCCATTTACCAAAGGGCTGTCAAAACTTTACTGCATGATATGATCCATAAAGAAGTCGAAGTGTATGTTGATGATATGCTTGTCAAATCAATGACCCGGGAGGAACATCCTGTTATCCTGGATAGATTTCTTACACGCATTGGAGAATATAACCTGCGACTCAACCCTAAGAAATGTACATTCGAAGTCACTTCAAGGAAGCTGCTGCGTCATGTAGTCAGCCAGAGAGGAATAGAAATGGACCCAGATAAAATCAAATCTATTCGAGACATGCCGGCCCCAAAGACAGAAAAGGAAGTCCAGTCATTCTTGGGCTCCTTGCAGTATGTCAGTTGCTTCATAGCACGGTTGACTTCCAATTGTGAGCTGATTTCCAAATTGTTAAGAAAAGATCAGCTGATTGTGTTGGATGAAAGGTGTCAGTTGGTGTTTGAGAAAATCAAGGCTTATCTAGTGAATCCTCCAGTTCTGAGCCCACCAATTCCAGGGAAGCCTTGTATTTGGCTGTTGAAGATTCCTCCGTAGGGGCAATGTTGGTGCAAGAACAAGATGGCAGGAAGGAGTACCCTATTTACTACCTCAGCAAGAAGCTGCTAGAATATGAAACCAAGTACACACTGGTAGAGAAGACGTGTGTGGTAATGATCTGGCTAACCAAGAAGTTACGCCATTATTTCCAGTCATACAAAGTGCAGGCCGTGGCCAAAGTAGACCCAATGAAGTATCTTTATGAAGCATCGGTGTTGGTTGGGAAGTTATCTAGGTGGCTTTGCTTTTATCAGAATTCGACATTAAGTACATCACCAAGAAGACCATCAAAGGGCGAGCTGTAGCAGAATTTCTAGCAAATTAGCCACTAGAATCAGATTAAATAGAGAATTTGGAGTTCCCGGATGAACAGTTGGCCATGGTAGAAGTAAAGAGATGGGTTATATGCTTCGATGGTGCTGTGAACAGAAAGGGTGCTGGAATTGGGGTAATCATAGCGACAATAGATGGTGAAATCATTCCTTTATCAAAGAGATTGGATTTTCCCATAACCAATAATGGAGCAGAGTATGAAGCATGCCTATTTGGAATGGATGCTCTGTTGAAACTAGGTACGAACGATGTCTTGATCATTGGAGATTCACTTTTAGTGATTAGGCAAGCTCAAGGCGAATGGGAATTGAAAGAAGAAGCCTTACGGCCCTACTTGGAGCTGCTGTAGTATAAAAAAGAGTTATTTGGCCAATGTGAATTCAGATATGTCCCCAGGTGTAAGCACCGGGTTTTCCCAACCTATATGATGAGAATTCCTGTGTTACCTGATGAACGGACTTGAATCGGACTTGAAAACGATGGAATGTTGCCTGAAGTTTCTCAAACGTCCTGAAAACCAATCTATCCGCAATTTGAAATCCCCAAAGAGGTCTCCCGAGTGGTTTCTAGGGTTTAGGGTGCGCGTCAGATTTTTGAAATTTTGCCTCAGCTCTAATGGGTGAACCAAGTTGCTCTGCAGAAGGGATTTTGGGCAAAATCAGAAAGTCAGGTGGCCATTTAATGTTCGAAATGACATGTGAGAAGAGAGTATAAAAGGAAGAAAAATCAAATCAAAAGAAGAGAGAAGAGACTTTTGCAACCTTAGGTAGAAAAAAAACAATTCTCAAGAAACAGAGAGAAATAAGGTTGGAAGGGAGCGTATATTTTTGCTTATGCTAACGTTTGTTCCGTGGTGATTTTCTTTTTACCTTTCCAAGAAGCATCAAACATGCATAGCTTTCGTGTGCCATTCTAATCGCATCTTTATGCGGCCATTTTCAAACATCGACATATGTGTGACACTAATCACATTTTCGTGTAGCCATGACATTTTATTCGTGTGCCATTTACATCTTGCATGCGACATTTCCATGAAACATACATGACATCATTCCGTGTGTAATGCATTTTAACCATATTTTTGTGCAGCCACTTGCATTTTTTCGTGTTACATACACATCCACATCATATCACCTCACCTAATAAAGGATGATTCCAAGTGTGCCTTTCACGATCACTTCATTATATAACATATCGGGTATCCCAAAACTACCCGTATTCCGCCCATACATCAGATTGCACTCGGCCATTTCATAAATATCATATCATTCAATAAAAGACCACAATGGTCCTAGATTTATTTCCATGTTGCAATCCACACGATGTCATCACATGACATCATATGCATTTGTCATAGGTGTCCCAGCGATGCCGAAATCCTGTTTACGCATTATGGTTCACATCGGACCATTTCATGACATCATAATATCATTCGAGGTGCTCTCCGAGTACTGGATTAGTACACATGTAGGGGCATTCCATAACATTACCAAATCATGCAAGGTGTTCCATGAACGCCTAACCTCTGTCCGTGTCTCGAATTGCACGTGACTTTTCTGCAACATCATTCCATATCATGTGCCTTAAAACCATCAGAACTCTATTCATGGGATGGTCCCCATGTGACCATTTCACTTCATGACATCGACCTACAAAGCATCAAAACTCTGCTCGTGTGTCGATACACACGCGGCCATCTCACTACAAGTCATTAGGTGCCCCAAAGGCATCGAACCTCTGTCCCTGCGGCGGCTCCCATAAGACATTTTTGCATCATTTTACTTAGGATTAGGCACTCTTGGGACATCCCAAACAAAGGAAATTCAAGCATGCAAAGATCATCCTTATTTTCATTTCCATTCACGAAGCATCATTCAAACATCATTCTCCATGACATCACATCAATCATCTGCCATCCCTACCTCTTCACTTATGACGTAGGACCATACACACGTGAGACTAGAAAAGGATAAAGCACCATACAGATAGTTCACAGATTAAGCTGGATCGACCACGGATAAGGTCTCAGGCTTTGAGGGCTGTTGGGGAACAAAGAGCAATAGAAACTAACAATGATTCTAATTCTGGGGAGGAAGTGGAAATGGCTAATCAAACACCCAATCTTGATGATGCCCTGAAGAACTTCCTAAGATCCTAGGATTTTTGTGACATGCTGAAAGAAGAGATACGGGCTATTGCAAGGGAAACCGAGGATATCGGAACTAGTAGGCTCGGAAAGGAAAAGGTAGATGAGTCTTCTCAATTTGGGGCTGATGTCTCATCCAGTGTGGAGAAGCTGCAATAGATGGAAGCAGCCATGGAAAAGAACTTGAAGGCCAAGTATTCTGAACTTGATGAAGTAGTGGTTGAACTAAAGAAAGGGACCAACATCAGTCTGGGCTCCAAGAGAGGGGTGAATGTAGATGCAATGATCAACAAGGGCATTAAGACCTTCCTTATTGGGATTAGCTCCTCAGAAGCTCATGTGAATCTATATGCTCGAATAATGCTAACAGCGGGCGCGATTAAACAGCAACTGGTTAACTTCTTCCCGACCACACTGGAAGGGGGAGCCCTAAATTTGTACAACTCTCTAGCAGAAGATGTGCAATCTGATTGGGAAGCCTTATCAGCAGCTTTCATCAAATACTACAGCTTTAATACTAAAATCCAGGTGAAGCTGTACGATCTGGAGAGGGTTAAGCAGAAGCCCAATGAATCCTTTGATGCATACTATCAAAGATGGATGAACAAGATGATTCTGCTAAGGAACCACCCCGACGAGGATGAACTGATTCAAAAGTTGATTAACGGGAGTAGGGACATCTTTTGAAACAACATGAAATTCCACTTTTTCAGTGAGCTCAGTGAAGTATACAGCATTGCAATGAAAATTGAGAGAGATGAAGAAGAAAGGACAGTAAACCAAAGGGGCAGTAGAGGCTTCGGGTATAGTTCAGGCTATCGGTCGACTACTACAACTGGGTCAAGCAGTGGGTCTGGGTCTGGTTCTGCAAGTAAAAGTGGATAGTTTTTAGAGGGTAAACAAGCAGGGGTTGCTGTCGTGTCTCAGCAATGAGGCAACCAAGGCAGAAATCCAGATAGTCAAGGCATATCACCTTGGGCCTTCTCCCTGGCTAAGATCTTCGCCAAGTGTAGAAATGGTAGTCTATTGGACTCCCTCAGGCCATTTGAGAAGCCAGCAGAAGAAGACAAGGATAATTTCTGCACCTACCATTATAGTGGGACATAGGACCAACAACTGCTACAAGCTAAGAGATGCCATCCAGAGGTTGATTGGCGAAGGGAAGCTACAGGAACCTGCGAAGCCCAGCACTAAGACTAACCCTTTGCTAGCATTCAAAAGGTAGGTCAATATGGTGCATTCGGGCCTTCCACACAACTTCATTTTTGCATAAGTCCTATAGGTAAATCCAACTATACAGTCTGTAGTGGCTAGTGGAGCTGAGGCAAAGTCTGATTGTGAGGAGTTGACAGAGCAGAAGGAAGTGAAGCCTGTGAGTCTGGATGATCTGGATTCAGAAGATGAATATGAAGAATATGGCTATAATAAGATGGTCAAGCTGCCAGTTGTTAGGGAATCAAAAGTTCCCGAAGTCTAGAATGCAACAAGGAGTAGTAGGATTTACCAACCAGTGGTTCAACAGAGTGACGAGACTCTAGTGACTAGGTCAGGTAGTATGTTAGCACCGAAAAAAGTAGAGAAAGAAGACCTGGTTGTCTTGCAATTGAAAAAGACCCCAGAGCAGCACTGGTTAAAAAGCTGTCTGAAATAGAGGTTTCTCCACTTGCATCTCCAGAGACCATGTGTTGCTTACTAGACAAGATCCATATAGGGTCCTTTTGTTGGAGATTGTGCCCTAAGGCCAATATTGGATTATGTAATTTGACTTCTAAGATTAATCTAGTGTAGATTAATATTATCATTTATGTTTGTATGTTAGCATTTATGATAAGTATCCATGAATAAATCGTGTTATTCTAAATATCCCTAGTCGATTGTTATTATGGGAATAATAACAAACTAAGACTAGTGTGAGTGATAATGGATATTCATAAGATGAATATAGTGTATACAGATACAGATTATACTCACGGGTAATATGTTAGAGAACATGTTACTGGAGACCCACTATGAGATCAAGTTCATGGTCATGTGTCACAACTGATCTTGATTATAGTAGTGTCATTAGCTGATTCCTTTGACCTGAGGTCACCATGGATTCCGGGATGAATTCATGTTGTGCTTTGACGCAGTCAAACGCTGCTTGTAACAGAGTAGTTATAAAGGCTGTGATTGGGTACGATATGACTCATGCTTTGGGATGTGAGTGACAGATATGGGATTTTGTCCCTCTCTATCAAGAGAGCGATATCACTGGGCCCCTCGATAAGTAAGACTGTTAAATGCATGGCCGTGCTCAAATAATTGATAGAGTATCAATTGATTTGTCTGAACAGTTTACTTTGAGATCGAGAAAGCATATGATTAATTATATAAGATTGACAAGTGTACCATGTCTTATAATTAATCTTGATATCAAAGAGACAAAAGGGAATATGACATTCTATAAATAGGTATTGGATCATTCCAATCATATTAATTGGGTAGTCGTAATGGCTTGCTAGAGTCCGCTTGTGACCTATAAGGACATTATGGTAATTTCCTTATTGCCAATTAATATGATCCTATGGGGTCACACACAAGAGCAAAATGAAGTTCATCTTATCGGGTATAAATTATTATTGGATAATAAATTTATGAATGAGAAAGAGAATAAATATATATAGTGATATATATTTATGTATGTATATATAAATATTAATGTGATTAATATTGCATAAAGTATGCTACATATTATAATTAAATTATATGGAGATATAATTAATTATAATATTATATATACATATATGTATTATGGAGAATTGATTTGACTTAATATTAATTGAGAATTAATATTAAGTTGTGTGGGTTAATTTATAATTATAACTAATAAGTGTATTAGGGTATAATTATAATTAACTTATTAGGTTATATATATAAGGAAATAATATAACCTAATTATTATATAACAAAACTGTTTTTCGGCAGCCACCAAAACAAGGAATAGTGGCAGCCAAAATTTACATAAAAACTCCAAAGAAAAATATGATTTTTCGCTTTCTCTGTCTCGTTCGAAGAATTGTTCTTCAATCCCGGCGCTAGCACGCGATGAATGAATTGCTCCGTGTGGATCAACCGTAGAGGGAAGCTACTTTGGTTCCTAATTGATTCAAAACCTACAAAGAATTAAGGTAATTCTTTAACCCTCCTTCCAATTCAATGCAATGTACATGGGTCCTTGGTGGGGATTAATCTTTTATTTCCGCTGCGCATTTGGTTTTGTGCGATTAATCTCCAACAGTGGTATCAGAGCCACTTGTGCATTGGTTGAATTGGATTTGTTATTTTGATTGGATCAAAATTGTTGTTAGGGGTTTATATGTTTTTTTTATTTAGGGTTCTATGTTATTATGAATAACAATTAAAATTTGATTTTAATGTGAATCATTGTGAATAATTTGTTTTAATGATTTGGAATGTTTAAGGGGTTGGTGTCATGAATTTGATTCATGGGTTTTAATTGAAATTGTTTCAATTAATAAAAAAAAAAAAAAAAAAAAAAAAAAAAAAAAAAAAAATTTGTTTTTTTTCTGGGCATGACGCCCAGAATCCTTTTTGGTGTTGCAATTGCAATTGCAACACCAATTGCAATTGCAACTGCAACACTCATTAAAAAAAAAAAAAAAAAAAAAATGAAATGTTTTTTTTTTTTTTGGGCATGACGCCCAGAAACATTTTTGGGCATTGAAATTGCAAAACCAATTGCAATTTCAACGCCCTTCTTCTCATGCTGCGTAAGCAGCCATGCTGCTTGCAGCATGGGCTGCGCAGCAGTGCGCGGCCCGTCGAGTATGCTGTCCGACAGTTTTACCCCTTTTTCGTTTTAAGTGTGGAAAATTGTTTCTGCATATTTACGAATTTTTCCAAATTAATTAATTCTAAATACAATGTGATTGTATTTTACCACTTTGAACCCTAAATAATTTTAGATATAAAATTATTGTTGATAATTTTATGCATGGTGTTATGGTATGGTTTTGGACCCCGTGGATGCTTTATTTTATTTATTATGGTTTTATATAAATACGACCTGCGAGTCGTTTGTATTTATGTAAATTTTAAATTTTAATTTTACTAGAAAAATTGTATAGGATGCAATTTATGATATGTAAAATTTATTTTACTAGAAAAATTGTATAGGTTGCAATTTTTGTAAAATATAAATCCATGAGATGGTGCTTGGAAGCAAAGACGTGGAGGCGGATCCAAGAGGCGGTGCAATGACCATGTGATGGATGCTACTACCTAGGATATGACTTGTTGATTTTCATATTGGCCTATGAAAATCAATGTAGATAAAACCATACCATAACACGGTTTTTGAGTCTTATGCATGTTATATTTATTTTATGCCATAAGATGCCATGTTAATAAATATTGCTGCATGTTAGAAATTATTTTGCATGTGATGCAAATGTTAATATATAAGTATGTAAATGCATGTTTTGATACATTTAAATGCCATGTGATGCCATGCTAAATATTCAATATGCATGCTAGATGAATGTATGACATTGGATGCCATGCTAGAATTAATATTAACTTAGAAAGATTAATGTTAATGCCATGTATTGTATGAGATACATTTTAATCACAGGAATTAATAAACCCTAAATAAACTTATGAAGTTTATATTTTTGCCACCCAATTACGTATAACACTAGTCAAGTACTATGTTCGCATCATGGTAGCCACGCCAAAGCGGGTACGCATGTTGTGACCTTAGCGAAGCGATAATATGAGAAATGGTGATTCTCATTGTGTTGTAATTGGTTTAACAAAGGGTTAATCAAAACGGTGTTTGAGCCCGAGGCAAAGATGAGATGAGTAACATACAATTAAATATGATATATGATATCATGCATCTCATAAATTAGAAGAGTTGCATAATGATGCAATTGGCAAAGAAGTGCACATCCAAAATATGTTTAAATGGTTTAAAGCATGATTTTGAGTCTTTGCCTACCGAAATTATATTTAATCATAGGGACATGCCAAAGCAGTGCTATGGTTAAGTATGGATTTTGGATCTTCACCCACTTAAATATTTTAAAGGGTTTTATAATTTAAGTGGGAGCATTTAAATAAAAATCTTTACACGCTTTATTATAGTTATGATTGCTATTACCATGATCTCGATTGTTATTGAACTTTGAGAATTGTTCTCAAATCAAAAGGAATCATATGTACTCAATAATCCTTTTGCCCAACGAACCACTAGCAATTGTAACATGAGTATAAAAGATGCTTACTTGAAGCATCGAAGGGACTCTGTTAAATTTTGTTATCTTACACTTGCCACCAATTCTTCCATACGTGGAAGTTTTACTTGAGATATATGATACATCACAAATGGAAATGTTTCATCAGTTAGTGAGCAAGAAAAGATAAGTGTTTGAGGCAACATTTTCTCATTGGCCTCCAAAAGGGCATTAAGATGTGATCTTGAATTCATTAATTGATAGTCATTGGTGATGAACTATCATTTGAATGACATGGAGAAAATTGTGAATTAGTTGCATAGGATGCAAAAGAATGTTAAGTTATCCATAAAGGATAAGCCCGCCTCGAATTGTGTGCTTAAGGTTCAAAAGGAAAAGGATAAAAGGAAGGTCGAAAAGCATAAAGACCGAAAGGTTCGGGTGAAACATGTTTTAAAGACCAAAGCTGTTGGCATAGAGAGATCTCCAAAAGAAGGATGTTGCCATTTCTAGAATGAATCGTTCATTAGAATGAAAATAGCAAACTTTGTTTGGAGAACTATGAGACGATGAAAGGCAGTAAGACTGCTACCTTAAGTATTTATTAATTATTCTACTTTTGTTTCTATATCAAAGGTATTAGATACCGTGGTGGATTTCATATTAGTAGAATATGAAGAATCTCAACTTAAGTAGAAACCTTATGAAGGTGAAAGGTAGAATACGAATAGGCAAGAGTGGCAAAGGTTGTTACTTGGAAGTTATGAACTTCTGGTTAAAAGTTATGAACTTTTACATGAAAGTTATGAACTTCTAGGTAAAAGTTGTGAACTTTTACATAAAAGTTATGAACTTTGGTTAAAGGTTATGAACTTTTACATGTAAGTTATGAACTCTTCTTGCCTATTGGGCTCGTTGTTTTGAGTGAACAAATGTTGTTTATTTTATAATTGTGAATTATAAACTTTATAAAGACATGATTATGAAATGTAAATTTACATAATTGTTTTATATGTGGAGCCCATCTGTAACATAAATACTGTAAGGATCGAATCAAATAGTTTGATCCAACCCATTTTGGCAGTGTCGTCTTGGAGACATAAGCAAAGTTGCATTTCGAAACTCCATGAGAATGGACCTTTGGATTCATGAGATTATGAATCATCTTGAATCATGCGAATGTTGTTTATTGTAAAAGATGACAAAAGGTTTTCCTTGCTAAAAGTAGTCAAAGAACAATCGATTTATTAAGCATTATACATGTGGATGTATATGAATTATAAATCAACTGCTAAAGGAGGTTCTAATACTTCATTACTTTCATGGAACTTTTCACTAGATAAGAGTATCTAATGAAACACGGTTTTGGAACTTTTGAAGTGTTCAAAAGCTTGTAAAAGGAGTATGAAGTACCTTGACAAGATAGTAAAGTCACTTAGATATGATCCGAGTGGTGAATATTTGAGTCAAGATTTTGACAATCATCTTAGAGAATGTGGGACTGTCTCACAATTGACTCCTCCAAGTACGCCACAAAGTATGTTGTGTCGAAAAGGGAGTGGTCGAACTCTATACAGATATAGTTCAATCTATGATGAAGTCAAGTTGATCATCGTTTTATCGAAAATATGCCATTAAAGCAGCTGTGTATATTGTTCCGTCTAAAACAATTCATGAATCAACATATGAGATATGGTTGGGTAAGAGACCCAAATTGTTTCATTGAATAAGTTTAGGGCTGTAAAGCTTATTTCGAATAAGTTGGCACCTAAATTTAAATGTCGTATTGTGGATTACTCAAAAGGAAAGTAGGAGTTGTTACTCCTGTGTTTTCTTTGGGATACAAAGTAGTTGTAGCTAGAAATGTTTTCCCTTTTAAGAGGGAGTTAATTTCTAGAAGAGTTAGTGGGAGTAAAGTACACCTACAAAACTCGTAATTCACAAAGTGACATTAACGTTGAAGAGGAACATGGAAATGGTTTCATGATCATTGTTGAAATTACACAAGTCCAATGAAAGTCTAGTAGAATACGACATGAATAGGAGAGATATGGATTTCTCAAAATCATGACGTAGTTTTACTAGATTGGAATAAGTCTTCTTTTATGAAGAAGCAATGTTAGATTTTGAATCTAATATGTGACTTGATGCTACAAAGGTTGAAGATAAGTCCATGTCTAACAATCAAAGTATAGACTTTGATAAATCTTTTAGAAGATGCGTATGCAATGGTTGCAAGTGAGTTTTCAAATTGAAAACCGACATGAATGGTGATCTTCAAACTTATAAAGCACGACTAGTGACAAAAGGGGTTATAAACAAGTTCATAGTAGTGACTATGAGGATACGAACAAATTCATAGTAGGACTATGATAAAATCCTTTTTCGTCATTAATCATGATCAAGTCAAATTGAGTTCTTGTTGCCACATCCGCATAATATGATTATAAAATATGACAAATGGATATCAAAATCTGTTTCCTACGTGAAAACATGATTGAGGATGTGTACGTGACACAACCCAAAGTTTTGAGCATCCAAAGAATTCAAATAGCGCATGCAAGTTTTCAAAGATTCTCATAAGGATCGAAACATGCATCAAATAGTTGGAATCATAGTTTTGATAAAGAAATCAAATGGTTTGATTTTATCAAAAGGATGATGAATCTTGTGTTTCAAAAGGATCAGTGGGAGCATATCGGCATCCTAATGCTATATGTGGATGACATATTGCTTGTTTGAAATAACATTCTTACCTTGCAAGAAGTAAAATCTTGGCTAAGAAAGTAATTTCAATTAATGTTTAAGCAAGGCTGCCTATATTCTTGAAATTAGAATCTATATAGATAGATCTAAAAGAATGTTTTGTTTTAAGTCAAAGCATTGAAAGCGTTCAATGAGAAAGACTTAAAAGAAGTTTGCTTATGTTAACTGTGTAAATAGTTGCACATATACAACTGATTGCAATTAGTTGCAATATATCAGTCGAGATCTAGTATTCTCTTAAAAAGAGATGTTATGATTTTGAAAGGTTCAAAATAAAACGATATAGCTAAATATCTATAATAGTAGTCAAAGTATATTGTTACATATGATGTAAAGGAAATTTTGGATGAAGAAGTTCATCACAAAATGTTGTGTTTTGTTCTAAGCATTGCTTATCCTGTGAGACTATTGTAGGGACAATAGTTCAATGCGAAAGAACCTTGTATGACACAAGCATATACTTAGGCGTTTTTTCACTAATTTAGAGAGGCTGTCTCTAAAGAGAGAGTGAAAATGTGTAAAGTTACAACGGAAGCGAAAATTAATAATTCACTGACAAAGACTCCTGCACAAGTGAATACATGAAAGTCATGTAGGTCAATGGGTATAAGATACATGTATGATTGGCCATAGTGCAAGTGGGAGATTGTTGGAGATTGTGCCCTAAGGCCAATATTGGATTATGTAATTTGACTTCTAAGATTAATCTAGTGTAGATTAATATTATCATTTATGTTTGTATGTTAGCATTTATGATAAGTATCCATGAATAAATCGTGTTATTCTAAATATCCCTAGTCGATTGTTATTATGGGAATAATAACAAACTAAGACTAGTGTGAGTGATAATGGATATTCATAAGATGAATATAGTGTATACAGATACAGATTATACTCACGGGTAATATGTTAGAGAACATGTTACTGGAGACCCACTATGAGATCAAGTTCATGGTCATGTGTCACAACTGATCTTGATTATAGTAGTGTCATTAGCTGATTCCTTTGACCTGAGGTCACCATGGATTCCGGGATGAATTCATGTTGTGCTTTGACGCAGTCAAACGCTGCTTGTAACAGAGTAGTTATAAAGGCTGTGATTGGGTACGATATGACTCATGCTTTGGGATGTGAGTGACAGATATGGGATTTTGTCCCTCTCTATCAAGAGAGCGATATCACTGGGCCCCTCGATAAGTAAGACTGTTAAATGCATGGCCGTGCTCAAATAATTGATAGAGTATCAATTGATTTGTCTGAACAGTTTACTTTGAGATCGAGAAAGCATATGATTAATTATATAAGATTGACAAGTGTACCATGTCTTATAATTAATCTTGATATCAAAGAGACAAAAGGGAATATGACATTCTATAAATAGGTATTGGATCATTCCAATCATATTAATTGGGTAGTCGTAATGGCTTGCTAGAGTCCGCTTGTGACCTATAAGGACATTATGGTAATTTCCTTATTGCCAATTAATATGATCCTATGGGGTCACACACAAGAGCAAAATGAAGTTCATCTTATCGGGTATAAATTATTATTGGATAATAAATTTATGAATGAGAAAGAGAATAAATATATATAGTGATATATATTTATGTATGTATATATAAATATTAATGTGATTAATATTGCATAAAGTATGCTACATATTATAATTAAATTATATGGAGATATAATTAATTATAATATTATATATACATATATGTATTATGGAGAATTGATTTGACTTAATATTAATTGAGAATTAATATTAAGTTGTGTGGGTTAATTTATAATTATAACTAATAAGTGTATTAGGGTATAATTATAATTAACTTATTAGGTTATATATATAAGGAAATAATATAACCTAATTATTATATAACAAAACTGTTTTTCGGCAGCCACCAAAACAAGGAATAGTGGCAGCCAAAATTTACATAAAAACTCCAAAGAAAAATATGATTTTTCGCTTTCTCTGTCTCGTTCGAAGAATTGTTCTTCAATCCCGGCGCTAGCACGCGATGAATGAATTGCTCCGTGTGGATCAACCGTAGAGGGAAGCTACTTTGGTTCCTAATTGATTCAAAACCTACAAAGAATTAAGGTAATTCTTTAACCCTCCTTCCAATTCAATGCAATGTACATGGGTCCTTGGTGGGGATTAATCTTTTATTTCCGCTGCGCATTTGGTTTTGTGCGATTAATCTCCAACACCTTTAAGATTGTATTTTCCCAAAAAGATTTGCCACACGAAGGGAGAGCTCACAACAAAGCCTTTTATGCCAAGGTTAACCTCCTGGACCGAGTTATGCCATGCGTGATGGTGGATGATGGCTCTGCCGTAAATATATGTCCACTGAAGATGCTGCCATTCCTAGGTCTGAGTGAAGACAGTCTAAAAAAGTCCTCCACTATCATCAAAGCTTATGATGATTCCAAAAGGACTGTGATTGGGACCTTTAAAGCTGAAGTGGAAGTGGGACCGGTCAAGTTGATGGTCACTTTTACTGTGATTGATATTCTAGTCACCTTCTCCTTGCTGTTGGGGAGACCATGGTTCCACCCATTGGGAGGTGCCCCTTCAACCTTGCATCAAAAGATCAAGTTTTCAGTAGGCAGTGAGGTTCTGACAGTCGAGGCAGATTCTCAGTCTGTGATTGCTGTTGTTAGTGAGGAGACCATACTGTTCGGCAGTTTCCAAGTCGCCATGGTCAGCGAGGAGGTGAGTGGATGACGCATTTTCGACGGAATGCGGGACTCCCTTTTAGAAGGGGTGCCTCGATCTCGGGCGGGCCCCTCCCTATGGTGGGGTTTTTATAAGTGGAAAATCGGGTTTTTAGGAAATGAATGGAATTAATACATAAAAGAACCGAGACCTAAGTCTCGATGAATATTGTAAAGTCGCCACCCGGCTTAACTCAACCGAGAAATTCTTAAGGTAGCTGAACCAGACGAACGGTCGCTACACTATCCAGAGATTCGAGTCCGGACAAGTCCCTTATTTCGTGTCTAATTAAAGTAAATATTGCCAATGTTTTCAAATGGTATTTCAAAATCTAAAGTCAATTTTATTGAATATAAAAGGCATACAGCGTGCATACAAATATTTAATACAAAAATAAAGAAAAGGAATAAATATTAATTGGCTTACAACCAAATCGAATAGAAAAGATAAAAACTCTCGCCTCACTTATACAATCGCCTAGGATAGACGAGAATCTAAAAAAAATATTTACAACCGCCTAAATACATGATTAATTCTATTAAAATACAAATAAAATCAAAAATAAATATAAAAGCTGTAAAACAAAGGTTAACACAATTTATACAGCACGCCACAACTAGGACTCAAATAGACAAAATTGGAAAATCAAGAATTGGGGGCATGCATTTAGGGTATAACCGGGTTGGCTCGGCTAGCTGGCCCGGTTAGACCTGGAAAACATTTTGAAACGTCCCTGTACTTTGGTTTTTTATGGGAAAATCATTTTGAAAGCAATTTTTTCCGGTTTACATGCATTTTTACATATTAAGTGGGTCAGTTTTTGGGAGAACCGGGTCTCTGTCGTTGAATTGTTCTAAATGCAATTTTACTGGAAATTAAATCTAAGGTAGTGAATGCACATATCAATATTCATTTTGATGATTTTCAGATTTTTTTTTTATTTTTAGGGACTTTGGAAATTCTCATGAGTAAAAGCTGAAATTCTGTTTCTGTAACGAGAGTTACAGTCGTGCGACTGTAAACAGTTCAGGATCAGAATTTCGCCAAAATTTATTTTGAGTCAAAATGGAAGAAACACAATCTAGAAATTAAGAGCAATAGCACAATTGTATATACAGTCGTGCGACTGTTCACAAATCCAAGAACAGTCGTGCGACTGTTCTTAATTTCAAGAAGGAGAAGCACAAAAACACAGTAGAAAAAGCACAAAAAATCAATTCATACACCCAGAAAGCGTGAAAAAGTGAAAGGAAAAGGAGTGTCTACCTTTTTACAAGCTAATCCAAGTTGATTTGACCCCTGGCGTCGCTCCAATCCAAAAAAATTCGCACTTTTTCTTTGAAATTGAAGTTGAGGGCTTTATGTCCAAAAATCCAAAATGTAAGGGATTCTGATGATTTAAGTCCGGATTTTTTATTTGATTGTGAAGTTAATTGATTAACCTAGGGATTTCTAATAGGTTTTAATCCTAATTCCAAGAATTAAAAGAAAATAGAAGAGGAAAAGATGAGTTATGGTTTTTTACTTCTTCCTTTTCCTTTTCTCTTTTCTCCTTTCTCTCTCTAATTCTTTCCACCAGAATTCAAGAATCCCCTATCTCCTCTCTTTTTCTTCCTTTTATCTCTGCTTCCTGGCTTGCTTGCTGTCCATCCCAGTGCATTAATTGCGCCACCCTCTCTCTATTTTCTGCTGCAGAGGTATGGGTCCAGCAACTTTTTTGATATTATAGTCGTACGACCATAAACTTTTTTTTTAAGTATAGAAAACTCCGGCGCTTACAGCTTCCGCTCGCGTGCTCAAATTCGACACCTAGCTCCAGGTTCACAACACCTGAGATGATGAATTTGAGAGCGCGAATCAAAGCGCCGCGAACACTGGAATGAACCCTCCGACGAGATCAGCCAATATCGGGTCTAGGTTACCCGAGGCGATGCTGGGGAGGAAATAAGCCGATACCGGTTCTAGATTACCCAAGGCAAAGTTGATACGGATAGGCCGATACCGGGTCTAGGTTACCCGAGGCAAAATGAAGGGTGAATTGCGGTTTAGCTGATACCGAGTCTAGGTTACCCGAGGCGAAGAAAGATGAGTTGCGGATTGGCCAATACTGGGTCTAGGTTACCCGAGGCAAAGGATGGGTGAAATAACGGATTAGCCGACATCGGGTTTATGTTACCCGAGGCAAAGGAAGATGAAATTGTGGTTAAGCCGATATCGGGTCTATGTTACCCGAGGCAAAGGAAGATGAAATTGTGGTTAAGCCGATATCAGGTCTATGTTACCCGAGGCGAGCTTTACTGGGGAAATAGATGAAGCTGATCTGGGCCGATACTGACTTCACATTTCTAGAGGCGATACTGGGGAAATGGATGATGAAGCCGATCTGGGCCTATACCGAGTTTACATTACTCGAGACGGATCTGCTGAGGAATTGAAGTTGGAGATGATATATTCCTGCACTTCAGATAGCAAGTCTTCATTCCTTGATCGAGAGATTTTTAAACAAAAATTTTTACCCCTTCGATCAAGAATGAAGACTAGCTGGGGATGAATGATCGATGTATGTAATGTATGAATGCATGATGAAGCATATGCACGTGTATGCATTTTCTGTCATTTGACGTTTCCGCCTTCCGCTGGAGAAAGATATGTCATGCCCCTGTTTGATTTTTCTTTCTTCAGGGCTTTGCTTGGTGATTTTCGAAGGAATGAGGTGACTATTAGGGATATGTGATACTGCTGGGGAGATAATCATAATGTTCCTTACAGAGATTTCGCTGGGGAAGAGTGTGGTAACTCGATTGGGGAAATAATTATGGTGTTCTTTATGTAGATTCTGCTAGGGAAATGCGAGATGACTCTATGGGGAGTCGATGTGATGACTTCTATGGGGAATGTTGGGGACATTCTGCTTTTCCTGCTTTGTGGGGAAATTATGAGTTTGTAAGTGCTCGAATTTTTGCTTGGGTTGCCCAATACGGGTTTTCAGCCCAGCGAGCTGCTCTAATTTTTGCCTGAGGTGCCTTTTCGGTTTTCACCTCAGCGAGCTTCTCTAATTTTTGCCCGAGGCGCCTTGTCAGTTTTCACCTCAGCAAGATCTCTCTTTTTTTTTTAAGATGATTGAAATGTTACCATAACCATTTTATTGTTATGATTGAAATGTTACCATAACCATTTTATTGTTCTTTTAGGAAGATGAACTGGATCTTAAGGGTCGACAAAAGATTTCAAATTGCATGTATTTACTGCATTTTCACTTGTCAAATAATGCGATGATTTCAATCAGTTGAATGCAAAGTGCTTTCTTTGAATGTATGTTTATTCAAGACAACTTTGTTTGTGCATTTGTCATAACCATGCAAATATATTTAAACAAACACTTCACTTTATTGATGAAGTCAAAATGAGTACATTTGAAACAAGTTGGTTCCTAAGTGGTACAGATTCCACACTGAGCCAGAACCCGCCATCAGTCGTCCTTTTCCGGTTTTCCAACTGATTATTTTCTCTCGTATCTTAACTTTTGCCTAGACCGCTCTTTTCGAGTTTTCAGCCTAGCAGACCCCTTTTTTTTATACATGATAAAGCTTTAGCCTGTCCTGGTTGATAGGGTTAGTGAACTCGTTTCCATCCATATCCATAATGCTGACAGCGCCCTTTGATAGCACCTTCTTCACCATATAGGGCCCTTCCCAATTGGGTCTGAACTTGCCCCTAACATCGACATTTAAAGGCCTCAGCTGCTTTAGAACCAAGTCACCTGTTTTCAACTGCCGTTTGGAATACTTCACATTCTGATTATAGGCTCTGGCCATCCTGGCTGGTACATCTAAAGGTGATCCAGTGCCCTTAGTCGTTTTTCATCCAGTGCTGCCAATTGTTCATATCTAGCTTGGACCCATTCAATTTCTGGTAATTGAGCTTCCAGGGCAACTCTGAGTGATTTGAGTTCTATTTCCACTGGCAACACTGCTTCCATTCCATATACCAAGGCATAAGAGTTTCTCCTGCCGGTGTTCTGACACTGGTTCTGTAACCCCAAAGAGCATAAGGCAGTTTATCGGCCCAATCTCTGTAAGTGGTTACCATCTTTGATAAGATCTTCTTTATCGCCTTGTTAGCTGCTTCCACTGCACCATTAGCCTGAGGCCTATATGGAGAAGACTTATGATGTTCAATACCATGTTCTGCAAGTAGCTCAGCGGTTGCCCCTTGAAACTGTACTCCATTGTTAGTTATTATGTGGTGAGGCACCCTATACCGAGTGAAGATGTTCTTCTGGATGAACTTGACCATTTGCTTGGCTGTCACATTAGTGAAGGATTCTGCTTCCACCCATTTGAAGAAATAATCAATTGCTACAACTATGAATGTGTGGCAATTAGATGCAGCTGGATGAATTTCACCAATCATATCTATCCCCCATGCTGAAAATGGCCATGGAGACTCTAGATTCTGGAGTTCAAGTGGAGGAAGATGACTAATGTCTACATATATCTGACATTCATGACATCTCTTCACTTTTCTTATACAATCTGCTTACATCATCATCCAGAAGTAGCCTTGTCTCATGATCTTTCTGGCCATGGCGATTCCATTCATATGTGGCCCACAGGATCCTGCATGTACCTTCTGCATCACTTCTGCTTCTTGCTCTGTTAGACACCTCAAAAGGACTCCATGTGTTGTTCTTTTGTATAACTTCTCCTCGAAGATTCCGAATTGACTAGCCAGCTTTCTTAGTGTCAACTTGTCAGCAACACTGGCCTTTTCTGGGTACTTTCTGTTGGATATGCCCTAGTCCCGAGGCATTGGTCCTTGTGTTTGTATTATACATTGTACATTTTATGTAAGATATGTATGATACAATTTGCGTTAATAAATAAAGGCATCAATCTATTTACTATATGTCTTGTGCAATATTTTAAATAGAGTATCCAATGGACATATCCATATCCATGTTGTCCAGTGTGAGGCACTTGGCAGTAAGACTGTGGATAGGGAAAACGATATGGCCATAAAGTCATTCGTTGTCTGTTCCAATCATGGGAATGAATGGAACTAAAGACTATCATTAGCCTGGTTGTATGGCGGTGTCTTACCGGTCATAGAACATGGAATGTCAACCAGGTTAATGGGTACATGCAAAAGGGGGCATGGTACTGGATTGATCCACTTAAGGGGAATCTACATGGTATAGTACCACAAATGATTCTCGCATAATACTTGCATAAGTCCTTTGACCGGACCATATGATGGTGCTGCATGTGAAGTGGCACATTTTGGTGTACGCCTAACGGGCCTGTAAAAGGGTGCCAAGTATGGGTACATTCGGATGTGTCAGTGAGCATGGCAGTACTATGGATATGTAGAAGGGAATGTCACTCAGTACTTTACTGAGACGATATCACCAGCCTCTTGATGAATGTCACTTATAAGAGTGTGGCCACACCTAAACAAGATGAGATCTTGTTTGTGAGCATCAGTTCATTTGGGATCAAGTAATGTCCGGACACATATAGAGGGTGATCAACCATGCCTCTGTGTTGGACACCGATATCAGTGACATGGGACATACTATTGGAAATGCCCTAGTCCCGAGGCATTGGTCCTTGTATTTGTACTATACATTTATTGGATTTATGTGTTGTACTCATTTGTGTTATTAATAAAGGCATCAATTCATTTATTATATCTATCTTGTGCAATATATTAAATGAAGTATCCAATGGACATATCTATATCCATGACGACAAGTGTCATGCACTTAGCCGTAAGACCATGGATAGGGTAAACGATATGACCATAAATAGATCCGTAGTCTGTTCCAGTCATGGGAATGAATGGAACAACAAACTATCATTAACCTGGTTGTATGGCGGTGTCTTACCGGTCATTGGACATGGAATGTCAACCGAGTTAATGGGTACATGCCTGGAAGCATGGTACTGGATAGATCCACTAAACGAGTAATCCACATGGTATGGTATCACAATGGATTCTCGTGTAGTACTTGTATGGATCCTTTGACCTGAACATATGATGGTGTTACATGTGAAGTCGCACACTTAGGGGTACGCCTAAAGGGCCTGTAATAGCATGCCAAGTATGGGTGCCTTCGGGTATGTCACTGAACATGGTAATACTATGGATATGCAGAAGGGATTTGTCACTCAGTAACCAACTGAGAAGATATCACCGGCCACTTGATGAATGTGACTGATAAGAGTGTGGCCACACCCAAACGAGTTGGAACTTGTTTGTGAGCATCAGTACATTTGGGATCAAGTTAATGTCCGGACACAAAAGAGGGTGATCAATCCATGCCTCTGTGTTGGACACCGATATCAATGACATGGGATGTACAAGTTTAAACTACAGGGTTATGATATCAGTTAGACTGCGATCTCCATCTTAATTCGGGGCTGCAGTGGCTTGCTAGAGCCCAACTGCAGTCGGCGGGCCAAAGGCCCGCTGCCAACATAAAGATGGGCCCACGGGATCGTACACATAGAACGATAGAATGCAGACTTAAGGAATCACATGTATACTTGGAGTATACATAATGGAGGGAGAAGTGTGTATATATTAATTATATTATAAAGATCAATTGGATTGGTCATAATAATAAAATTAATATATTCAATTGGCTCTTCATAATTAATTGGATTAATTATGAAATTATTTCCTAGGTGGAAATATTCATATGTATGGGTTTACATATGATTTTATTTTGTGTAGATTTAATTTTAATTTGATGGATTAAATTAATTGTCAAACTAATTTTAATTTAGATGTAAATAATATATTACTTGGAGTAATATATTAGATACATGGATATATTAAAATTGGGCTTGAAATTAATTTAAACCAGAATAATTAAAATTAGACTGGGCCTAGATTAAAACATGGAAACCCACACAGAATAGACAGGAGCCAAGATGGGCATGAATTCCCTTAAGGAATTCGGCCAACCCTAGGTATAAATACCTAGGGTTAGAAATTTCGGCCACCTCTAAGCATATTACACCTAGCCGAATTTTCTAGCCCTCTCCTCTCTATTGTTTCGTTTTTCCGACGCTAGCACGGGTTGCATTCGTTAAGCGTTCGTGTACGTGACAGTGGAGGGATTCTACATTGAATTCTGCAGTCATCATCCATCTCTAGAAAGAGATTTTTCTGGTAAGAAATTTGATCCCTTTCTATTTAATTTTAAGTTTTTCAATTTCCACTTCAATTGCTCCTGGGACTGGATTTGAGGAAATCACCGCGTTCTTCCTCTTTTATCGGGTGATTTCCGGTGACAAATCCCAACACATACAAGTTCAACTACAGGGTCACAGCGACAGTTTGACTGCTATCTCCGTCTTAATTGGGGGCTACAGTGGCTTGCTAGAGCCCACCTGTAGTTTGTGGGCCTTGGCCCACTACCAACATAAAGACGGGCCCATTGGATCGTACACATTAAACGTCTGGACTTTAACTAGTCAGATTAAGTGTGTACTTGGAGTATACATGTTTGAAGAGAGAGAGATTTATTAATTATATTCTAGATCAATTAGATTGATCACAAGAATATAATTTGCATTTATTTTGGCATTCTCTTAATTAATTCAATGAATTAATTTATGAGATTATTTCCTAGGTGGAAATATTTATACATGTGTAGGTTTACATGTATCTCATCTTATATGTGTCTAATTTAATTCCTTGATGAATTTGATGTGTCAAATTAATTGTAATTTAGATGTATGTAACATATTATATGGTACAATATACTTACATACATGTTGAATTACAATGTTATTTGAAATCAAATAAAAACCAAAGAATTAAAGTGGGCTAGGGCTTGAAATGGTAAGCCCACTTATTCATCATGTGTTGGCCGAAATTCATGGTGGGTTTAAGGCAAGAATGATGAATATTTAAGATGAGAAGAGTGAGTCATTGTTGGACAAAAGGTAATGATCAAATGGGTGAGTCATGGTGGACTTTTGGTTAGTAAAGTTGGACTTTACTAACTTGGATATTTTTTGGTCATTATGATTAAAGAAAAATGAGAAAATATCCCATCTCCTTTGTCCACCTCTTGGCCGAATCTTCATGTCTTGTGACAAGGAAGATGACTCATTCTTTAGACAAAATGTGATGAGTGAAATTGGTGAGTCATGGTTGACTTTGTGGAAAGCAAAGTTGGACTTTGCTTCCTTGGATATTTAGCCTCTTCTTTGGTGAGAGATATAAGACTAAATATCATTCTACCAATTTACTCTAACCAAGTTCTCTTGGCTGCCCTCTCTCCCTCTATTCTTGAATTTTCCGAGTCGCTAGCACGGGTTTCAGTCCGAGAGCTGTTCGTGTACGCATCAGTGGAGGAAATCTATACTTGATTTCTGCAGTCTTCTTCTATCTCTTACGAGATATCTTGGTAAGACCTTTATTCTCCTCCTTTGTGTTTTGTTTTTGATTTTCACTACTTAAGCTCCCGGGACCCGGATTCGAGGAAACCGACGCGTGTTTCCACACTTTTGTTGGTCGGTTTCCCGTGACGAATCCCAGCAGTGGTATAACAGGGGGCTTTTGATCCGTGAAAATCTTTAACTTGGCGGATCCCGTGTTTTAAATTTGGTGTTTTATGGATCGGGATTCTTTCGGTTTTGGGGTTTTATATTTTTCCCCATTTGTTTTTCCAAATTGAAATGGTTTATGCATATTAGGTTATATGTATGTTTCAATTTGTTTTTTTTTTTTTATGCGTGTTGAATTTAATTTTATACATCTTGGATTTAATTTATGTCTCTTGGGCTTGTTGATTTAATTCTTGATGTATATATTTGTTTCTTATGCATGAGAAAAAAAAAATAGGGGCTTGGTGGGGGGCAGCAGCCTGCTGCCGGCCAGCAGCCTCCCCGCGCGGTTGGCCGGGCCCGTTTTTGGATTTGGCGGGATTTTTTTGTGCCGGGCCGGATTTTAAAATTTTATTGGTTTTAAAATTTTGCGTGTTTAAATTTTGGTAATTTTTATGCGCGTGTTTTATGAATGGAATTTATTTTTTGTTCATGCGATATTAATTTGGGAAATTAATACGGTTTATTGAAATTGGTTCGGGTTTTCTTGGCACGATTACCCGGACGGCTAATTTTGGAATTCATGGTTTCCCAATTAGATTGGGAGCAATTTAGCAATGGGTTGGAGGCCCAAAGCCCGCACGGGTTTAGAACCATGATCGGCCGAAATTTGGCGATTTCAAAATAATGGCTATGGACAAATGAAATCGGATTAAATCATGCATTTAACATGCTTATAAAATACATGATGTATTGGTTTACATGTATGATTGAATATGTGGATGGATGGATGTAAATGGGCATAATTTATGTTGGGTTGTAATATTCTTTTTGTTTTTTACGACCTGCATGTCGTTTTCCTTTTATGTAATTTTATTATATATGTATATTCTGAAATTATGTAAGCAAGGAGCCGATTGGATTGGCGAGCCCAGAAGGAATAGGAGGCGGCCCACCTGATGCTGTTCTAGTATAGGTTTACTAGAATGATATTAGGATGTAAATTTTGGCCCGTTGCATTCCATTCTTTAATTTAATTATGCAGTATTTATTTGCATGTGCGAATGTATGTACAAACCCTTTTTCACCCGCTTTTGCATCTAAGCCGTTATTAATTGAATCGAATAACCAAATGGTAATTACTAAGTCTCTTAAAAGTGCTTCCCTCATTCATAACCTACTCGAAGTGGGGATAGGCCAGTTGTAGACCAACCCTCGTTGGATGCACTGGAGTATCGTCACTTTGTATTGGGTTGGAGTATTGGTTACTCTAACACTTGGATGGAGGTTTTGACTTAGCATGGGTAGTAGGATGTTCCTGGCCCTAAGCACAGATGGGTAAGTGCCAACAGACCCATCATACCGAGAGTCCCTAGAATGGGATTGGACGGCGTTCCTACCTAAAAATTGGGGTATAGTTGTTCCAGGCCCTCGTCTGGCTATATCTTAATATAATATAGATCTCGGCCCATAAGCCCAACAACTCGAATTAATTAATAACATGATTCATTATTAATTACTTTATGGGAAAAATTTGTTAAGTCGTTTATTAACACTACTTATTTTTCTGTGTAGTAAGCAATGGCATTGAATAACACTTTATCACTGCGCACTATCCTTGAGAAGGACAAGGTTTCTGGTCCTAATTTCCTGGACTGGTCTAGGAACTTATGGATAGTTCTAAGACAGGAGTCTAAGGAATATGTACTGGAAAGGCCTATACCGGCCGCACCTACTGGGCGTAATCCACCAGCTGCTTAGCTGGAGGAATACGGGGTGCATGTGAAGGATAACCGGGATGTTACTTGCCTTATGTTGGCGTGCATGGTCCCCGAACTGCAAAAACAGTTTATGGACCATGAGGCCTTTGCTATGATGACAACTCTAAATGAGATGTTTCAGGAGCAGGCATGTCAGGAAAGGTACCTGACGAATAAGGCATTCCATTCCTGCAAAATGGGGACTGGGACATCTGTGAGCGCTCACGTGCTCAAGATGAAGGGCTATTTGGATTCTTTAGCCTGTCTGGGGTCGCCCATTTCACAGGAATTGGTGGTTGATACCATCCTGGCTTCCTTGCCGGAGTCTTATGATCAGTTCATCTTGAATTACAACATGCAAGGGATGAACAAAGCTGTTAGTGAACTGCATGGGATGCTTAAGCTTACTGAACAGTCGATCAAAAATACTCCACCGGTACTTATGGTAAACAAGGGGAAGGCTCCTCTTGTAAAGGCCAAGGCTAAGACAAAGGCTAAAGTAAAGGCTAAGAAAGCCAAAGCTAAGAAGGCCAAGGTCCAGCCTAAGGCCCGTCCTGAAGATGTCTGTTTCGGGTGCAAGCAGACGGGACATTGGAAACGATCATGTCCAAAGCTTCTGGGAGAGCAAAAGAAGGCGCAGGGCGCGTCTTCATCAAGTATATATGTCATAGACATTAACCTTACTGTTTCAACATCTTGGGTATTGGATACTGGATGTGGTTCTCACATTTGTTGTAATGTGCAGGGACTTAGGAACAGAAGATCACTGGGATCAGGAGAAGTGGACTTGCGGGTCGGGAATGGAGCAAGGGTTGCAGCCATTGAGATCGGCGAGTACCAGCTTAAGATGCCTAGTGGATTAGTTTTGTTACTGGAACAATGTTATTTTGTACCTGCAATGTGCAGGAATATTATTTCTGTTTCAGTTTTGGATACTTCTAGATATGTATTTACTATTGGTAATGGTAAAATGGTTATATCTAGAGAAGGCATATTTTATGGAAATGCTCTATTAAATAATGGCCTTTATATCCTGAATTTAAATGAAACTAATCAAGTCTATAACATAAATACTAAAAGGATTAAACCAAATGAACTTAATCCTGTGTACCTTTGGCATTGTCGTTTAGGCCACATAAACGAGAAACGCATAGCTAGACTCCACAAAGCTGGAATTCTAGGATCTTTTGACTTGGAGTCACTTGATATTTATGAGTCTTGTTTACGGGGTAAAATGACTAAAGCGCCTTTTAGCAAGAAAGCTGAAAGGGCTACTGGCTTATTAGACCTAATACATTAGGATGTATGTGGACCTATGAGCACTACTGCCAGGGGTGGGTTTCTATACTTCGTCACCTTGACAGACGATTTCAGCAGATATGGCTATGTCTATCTGATGAAACACAAGTCTGAAACACTTGATCGGTTCAAGGAATTTAGGAACGAAGTACAAAACCAATTAGGCTGAAATATTAAAGCCCTTCGGTCGGACTGAGGTGGCGAGTATATGAGCCTAGAGTTTGATTCATATTTAAGAGAGCATGGAATAGTTCCACAGCTCACTCCTCCAAGAACACCACAATGGAATGGGGTGTCCGAACGGAGGAATAGGACCCTGTTAGACATGGTCCGCTCAATAATGAGTCATGCTTCTCTCCCAACAAGTTTCTGGGGATATGCTCTTGAGACAGCAGCTCTCATTTTGAATAGTACTCTGACTAAGGCAGTGGAAAAGACCCCATTTGAGATATGGATGGGCAGGGCGCCCAATGTGTCTTTCCTACGGATTTGGGGTTGTTATGCACATGTCAAGAGATTGAGTGGGGGCAAACTGGAACCCAAAACCGATAAATGCCTGTTTGTGGGCTACCCTAGGGAAACCAAAGGGTATTACTTCTACAAACCCACCGAGAACAAGGTGTTCGTGGCACGGAAGGGGGTCTTTCTTGAAAATGAGTTCATTTCTAAGAAAGATAGTGGGAGCAATGTTGAACTCAGGGAAGTTCAAAGCTCAGAAACTCCTGAAAAGGATACCTCAGAGACCAGGGTGGAGCTTCCACAGGAGGAAGCACCGACCCAGGTCACACAAGGACCTAGAAGGTCTGGTAGGGATCATCGGGAACCTGAGAGATATGGGTTTCTTGTTACCGATGATAACAATCTTTTTGTCTTCGACGAAGAAGAGCCGAAAACCTACCAGGAGGCTATAGCTAGCCCACTGTCCGCAAATTGGCAAAAGGCCATGGAGGCGGAAATGCAATCTATGTACAATAATCAGGTTTGGAATCTGGTTGATCCACCTCCGGGTGCTAAGGTAATAGGTTGCAAGTGGTGCTACAAGCTTAAGCCAGACAACACCTTCAAGGGGCGGCTAGTAGCGAAAGGTTTCAGGCAAGTCCATGGAATCGACTATGGTGAAACTTTCTCACCAGTCGCTATGCTCAAATCCATAAGGATCCTACTGGCCATAGCCACATGGTACGACTATGAGGTCTGGCAGATGGATGTCAAAACCGCTTTTCTTAATGGAAAGCTACTCGAGGATGTGTATATGATACAGCCTGAGGGTTTTGTCGATCCACAAAATCCTGAAATGGTATGCAAGCTTCAAAGGTCCATTTATGGATTGAAGCAAGCATCCCGAAGTTGGAATCTTCGATTCAATGAGGCTATAAAGGAATATGGCTTCATACAGAATCAAGATGAGCCTTGTCTGTACAAAAGGATTAGTGGGAGGATTGTCACATTCCTGGTATTATATGTGGATGACATCCTTCTTATTGGAAGCGACATACCAACACTGCAAGGTGTAAAGCAGTGGTTGTGTAAGTGCTTCGCAATGAAGGACTTAGGCGAAGCTGAGACGATCCTAGGGATCAGGATCTACAGGGATAGACCCAATCGGCTCCTGGGCCTAAGTCAGGCCAAGTACATAGACAAAGTTCTGAAAAGATTCAGCATGGACCAGGCTAAGAAAGGTTTCTTGCCAATGGGTCATGGGCTAAAACTTAGTAAGAAAAACTGTCCTAACACACGGCAGGACAGGGAGAACATGAAATTAGTCCCATATGCTTCGGCTATAGGATCAATCATGTACGCCATGCTATGTACAAGACCTGATGTCGCCTTTGCACTAAGTATGACTAGCAGGTACCAGCAAGATCCTGGGGAGGATCACTAGAAAGCTGTCAAAGCAATCCTAAAGTACCTTAACCGGACTAAGGATAGCATCTTAGTGTTTGGAGGTCAGGAAGAGTTATCAGTTACTGGGTACACTAATGTAAGCTTCCAAACCGACCATGATGAATATAAGTCGTAGTCAGGATATGTATTCATGCTTAATGGTGGTGCTATAAGCTGGAGAAGCTCCAAGCAACCGACCATAGCGGATTCTATCACAGAAGCTGAGTACATTGCAGCGTGTGATGCAGCTAAGGAAGCTGTATGGATAAAGAAGTTTATCATGGAACTGGGGGTAGTTTCAACTATCCAGGACCCAGTTGATATCTTCTGTGACAACAATGGGGCTGTTGCACAAGCTAAGGAGTCCCGGTCACACAAGAACTCGAAGCACGTACTCAGGAAGTTTCACCTCATCAGAGAAATCGTTGAGAGGGGTGACATTTCATTACGACGAGTGGACACCGAGGAGAATGCCGCAGATCCTTTGACCAAGGCGCTGGCTCAGCCCAAGCACGAGGGTCATATTAGATCTATAGGGATTAGGCCCATGCCTAGTTGGTACTAGTGCAAGTGGGAGATTGTTGGATATGCCCTAGTCTTGAGGCATTGGTCCTTGTGTTTGTATTATACATTGTACATTTTATGTAAGATATGTATGATACAATTTGTGTTAATAAATAAAGGCATCAATCTATTTACTATATGTCTTGTGCAATATTTTAAATAGAGTATCCAATGGACATATCCATATCCATGTTGTCAAGTGTGAGGCACTTGGCAGTAAGACTGTGGATAGGGAAAACGATATGGCCATAAAGTCATTCGTAGTCTATTCCAATCATAGGAATGAATGGAACTAAAGACTATCATTAGCCTGGTTATATGGCGGTGTCTTACCGGTCATAGAACATGGAATGTCAACCAGGTTAATGGGTACATGTAAAGGGGCATGGTACTGGATTGATCCACTTAATGGGAATCTACATGGTATAGTATCACAAATGATTCTCGCGTAGTACTTGCATAAGTCCTTTGACCGGACCATATGATGGTGCTGCATGTGAAGTGGCACATTTTGGTGTACGCCTAACGGGCCTGTAAAAGGGTGCCAAGTATAGGTACGTTCGGGTGTGTCAGTGAGCATGGCAGTACTATGCATATGCAGAAGGGAACGTCACTCAGTACTTTACTGAGACGATATCACCGGCCTCTTGATGAATGTTACTGATAAGAGTGTGGCCACACCCAAACAAGATGAGATCTTGTTTGTGAGCATCAATTCATTTGGGATCAAGTAATGTCCGGACACATATAGAGGGTGATCAACCATTCCTCTGTGTTGGACACCGATATCAGTGACATGGGACATACAAGTTCAACTACAGGGTTACGGTGACAGTTTGACTGCTATCTCCTCCTTAATTAGGGGCTACAGTGGCTTGCTAGAGCCCGCCTGTAGTCTGTGGGCCTTGGCCCACTACCAACATAAAGACGGGCCCATTGGATCGTACACATTGAACGTCTGGACTTTAACTAGTCAGATTAAGTGTGTACTTGGAGTATACATGTTTGAAGAGAGAGAGATTTATTAATTATATTCTAGATCAATTAGATTGATCACAAGAATATAATTTGTATTTATTTTGGCGTTCTCTTAATTAATTCAATGAATTAATTTATGAGATTATTTCCTAGGTGGAAATATTTATACATGTATAGGTTTACATGTATCTCATCTTAGATGTGTCTAATTTAATTCCTTGATGAATTTGATGTGTCAAATTAATTGTAATTTAGATGTATGTAACATATTATATGGTACAATATACTTACATACATGTTGAATTACTATGTTATTTGAAATCAAATAAAAACCAAAGAATTAAAGTGGGCTAGGGCTTGAAATGGTAAGCCCACTTATTCATCATGTGTTGGCCGAAATTCATGGTGGGTTTAAGGCAAGAATGATGAATATTTAAGATGAGAAGAGTGAGTCATTGTTGGACAAAAGGTAATGATCAAATGGGTGAGTCATGGTGGACTTTTGGTTAGTAAAGTTGGACTTTACTAACTTGGATATTTTTTGGTCATTATGATTAAAGACAAATGAGAAAATATCCCATCTCCTTTGTCCACCTCTTGGTCGAATCTTCATGTCTTGTGACAAGGAAGATGACTCATTCTTTAGACAAAATGTGATGAGTGAAATTGGTGAGTCATGGTTGACTTTGTGGTAAGCAAAGTTGGACTTTGCTTCCTTGGATATTTTGCCTCTTCTTTGGTGAGAGATATAAGACTAAATATCATTCTACCAATTTACTCTAACCAAGTTCTCTTGGCTGCCCTCTCTCCCTCTATTCTTGAATTTTCCGAGTCGCTAGCACGGGTTTCAGTCCGAGAGCCGTTCGTGTACGCATCGGTGGAGGAAATCTATACTTGATTTCTGCAGCCTTCTTCTATCTCTTACGAGATATCTTGGTAAGACTTTTATTCTCCTCCTTTGTGTTTTGTTTTTGATTTTCACTACTTAAGCTCCCGGGACCCGGATTCGAGGAAATCGATGCGTGTTTCTGCACTTTTGTCTGTCGGTTTCCCGTGACGAATCCCAGCACTTTCCCTCTGTAACATACTGGTAGATGTCAAAGAACCATGGCTTTTCTTCAGCTGATAATTCCATCACTAAATGTACTTCGAAGTAAGGATGTCTGGAAGTGGCTATAACCAGTGGTTGAACTTGTGTTTCCTCTGGATTCTCCCACATGGAGGACAAAGTTGCTAATGCATCAGCCATCTTATTCTCATCCCTGGGGACAAGTCTGAATTCACACTGGCTGAATAAACCCTTTCTGAACTGTAGCAGCTCCAAGTAAGGTCGCAAGGCTTCTTCTTTCAGCTCCCACTCACCCTGATCGTGCCTTATCACTAGAAGTGAATCACCGACAATTAAGACATCATTTGCCCCTAAGGTTAACAGAGCTTCCATTCCAAACAAGCATGCTTCATATTCTGCCCCATTATTGGTTACAGGAAAGATCAGCCTCTTGGATAAAGGAATAATCTCACCATCCGGTGTTGCTATAAGTACCTCGATTCCAGTGCCTTTTCTATTCACTGCCCCATCGAAGCACATGACCCATCTTTTCACTTCCACCATGGCTAGTTGCTCATCAGGGAATTCCAGATTCTCTGTGTAATCTGATTCTAGGGGTTGGTTTGCCAGAAACTCTGCCACGGCTCGCTTGTGAGCGGACGACGCGTTTTCGACGGGATGCGAGACTCCCTTTCGGAAGGGGCGCCATGATATCGGGCGGAACCTTCCCTCGCGTGGGGTTTTTATAAATGGAAACTCAGTTTTGGAAAATAAATGGAATCAATACATAAAAGAAGCGAGACCTAAGTCTCGATGGATATTGTAGAGTCGCCACTCGGCTCAGCTCAACCGGGGAAATTCTTATGTAGCTGAACCGGACGAACGACCGCTACACTATCCAGAGATTCGGGTCCGGACAAGTCCCTTATTTTGTGTCTAATTAAAATAAATATTGCCAATGTTCTCAAATGGTATTTCAAAATCTAAAGTCAGTTTTATTGAATATAAAAGGCATACAGTGCGCATACAAAATATTTAATACAAAAATAAGGAAAAGAAATAAATATTAATTAGCTTACAACCAAATCGAATGGAAAAATAAAAACTCTCACCTCACTTATACAATCGCCTAGAATACACGAAAATCTAAAAATAATTACAACCGCCTAAATACACGATTTAACCTATTAAAATACAAATAAAATTAAAAATAAATATAAATAAAAGCTGCAAAACAAAGGTTAGCACAATTTATACGGCACGCCATAAGTTGGACTCAAACAGACAGAATTGGGAAATCAATAATTGGGGGCATGCATATAAAGGATAACCGGGTTGGCTCGGCTAGCCGGCCCGATTAGACCTGGAAAACATTTTGAAACGTCCCTATATTTTTTATTTTTGTAGGAAAATTATTTTGAAAACAGTTTTTCCGGTTTACATGCATTTTTATATATTAAGTGGGTCGGTTTTCGGGAGAACTGGGTCTCCGTCGTTGAATTGTTCTAAATGCAAATTTAGCAGAAAATTGAATCTAGGGTCGTGAATGCACACAACAAAATTCATTTTGATGATTTTTGGGGTTTCCTAATTTTTTGGGATTTTTTGGGAATTTTTGGGGATTTTTAGGGATTTTTATGGATTTTTTATGAAATTTTTGGGTTTTAAAGGTGAAATTCTGATTCTGGAAACTACAGCGGTATGACTGTAAATTACAATCGTGCAAACTCAACTACAGTCGTACGACTGTAAATGCTGAAAATTCAAGATTTCACTAAAATCTTATTTAAAACAAGCTGGAAATAAATCACCTGGAAATCAACTACAGTCGTATGACTGTAACTACAGTCGTACGACTGTTCATCGAACTCAAGAACAGTCGCACGACTATTCTTGATTTCCAGAACAGAAACGCAGAAAAATGGACAAAAATGCAGAAAAAGCACACCAAACACCCAGAAAGCTTGTAAAAGAGAGGGGAAAATGGGTATTTACCTCCGTGGCATGCATCCACCGTAGGATTGACCCCTGGTGTCGCTCCAATCCACTAAAATCTGGACTTTTCTCCTTGAGTTAGGGTTTGAGATTTGGGTCCAGAGATTTCCAAATGCTGAGGGATTTTGATGAGGAGTTCCTCCTTCTATTTTTTGATTTTCTCTTCTCCTTCCCCCCCTTTTTTTTCTCTTCTTCTTTTTCTCTTCTTTCTGTCTGGTCTCTTTCTTTCTTCTGCTTTTTTCAGCTTTTAAGCTATGGGGTCGCTTACCTGCCGTGATCTACAGTCGTACGACTGTAATTTTTAAATTACAGTCGTACCACTGTAATTACAGTCGTACCACTGTAATTTTTAATTTTTTTTTAATTTTTTAAAATTTTTTTTTTGAATTTTTTTTTTCGAAATTTTTTTTTTCTTTTTTTTTCTTCTCTCTTTTTTTTCTTTTTTCTTTTTTTATTTTTTTTTCTCTCTATTTTTGTTTTTAAAATTTCGGCGCTTACAGCTGCCCCTCGCGTGATCAAATTCACCACCCGAACTTAGTCTGGGATAGATGATGTGAATTTGAGAAACACGACTCAAAGCACCGCAGACATAGGAAAGAACCCGCCATTGAAATAAGCCGACATCAGGTCTAGGTTACCCGAGGCGATGTTGGGGAGGAAATAAGCCGATATCAGGTTTAGGTTACCCGAGGCAAAGCTAATGAGAAAATAAGCCGATATCAGGTTTAGGTTACCCGAGGCAAAGTTGAGGAAGAAATAAGCCGATATCGGGTCTATGTTACCCGAGGCAAAGGTGAGTTTGAAGTGTGGGATTCGAATTGGTTTCAAAGATCTAGGATCTTGCTTGAATCGATCTTCAAGAATGCAAAATATAGCTTGGGCAATTTTTCAAGGATTGGAATCATACTTGAGGAAGGTTCAAGGATTCGAAATCTAGCTTGAATGAAATAAAGGGTTTGATGTAGAACTAAGCCGATACCGGGTCTAGGTTACCCGAGGTAAGAAAACATGAAATGCGGTTAAGCCGATATCGGGTTTATATTACCCGAGGCAAAGGAAGATGGAACTATGGTTAAGCCGATATCGGGTTTATGTTACCCAAGGCAAAGGAAGATGGAACTATGGTTAAGCCGATATCGGGTTTATGTTACCCGAGGCAAAGGAAGGTGGATTGAGGATTAGCCGATATCGGGTTTATGTTACCCGAGACAAAGGAAGATGGATTATGGATTGGCCGATATCGGGTTTAGGTTACCCGAGGCAGAGGAAGATGGATTATGGATTGGCCGATATCAGGTTTAGGATACCCGAGGCAAAGGAAGATGGGATGTGGATTGGCCGATATCGGGTTTAGTTTACCCGAGGCAGAGGAAGATGGATTATGGATTGGCCGATGTAGGGTTTAGGTTACCCAAGGCAGAGGAAGATGGATTATGGATTGGCCAATATCGGGTTTAGGTTACCCGAGGCAAAAGGAAGGTGGATTAAGGATTAGCCGATATCGGGTTTATGTTACCCGAGGCAAAAGGAAGATGGATTATGGATGATTTGAAATTTTACTAGAATTGAGTGGACTTGAAATAATAAGAGGTTCAAGGGTCTGAAATCATGCTTGAGCATAATGGAGTTCAAGGGTTAGAAATCTTTCTTGAATGAAGAAGATGGATAGATTTAGGGATGGTAATTTTGATGTTGGCTGGGGAATTGAGTATTTATCCCTTGATCGATAATTTTGGAAGCAAAAATTTTTACCCCTTCGATCAAGGATAAATACGGCTTGATTGTTCTGCCCCTTGGAAACTTGATTGTTCTGCCCCGACATTGTGCCGTCTCTGCTTTTGAGAGCGAACCTGGTTCGGAGAGACCTGGTGATAGCAGTTGGTACCTGTACTTGGATTGGTTATGATGTATTTGCATATGAATTGTGCATGTTTACTTTAAACGTATGCACGGATGCATTGTGGTTCTAAATGTATGTATGCATGCAACATGTGGCTTATGCTTTGTTCTTGGTATCCGTGCGAGCCCGGAGACGGAATTCACGGCTTAAGACTGGCCCCGATGGTAACCCAGGTGACCTAGTCTGATTGTTCCGACGTGTCTTTTGACCGACTGAATACTATGCTGACCAAGGTATTAGGGGAGTTGGCCATCTTGAGTGACCTTCCACTTTACCCTTTGCATATTCTGAAGCGTTGTCAGTGCTGAGCGGATCAGGATAGTAGGCCGTGCCGACGAACAGTCCATTTCATTGAGCAAGAAGATGAGAGTGAGAATTTGCATTTCTGTACCACATGACAAGAGCTTCTGGGATATTATCACGGGCTTGGATGCAATGTCCTAGTGATGGATGTTTATATGTAGTGGCATGGTGCATGCAAGATGAACATCTGATCGGAAATCTAAACATGCACAATATTGCAATGGTGACATCAGAATGAGTATAACAGGGAGTACGACAGTGGCTCTGACTTTGTATATCATCCCTCTCCTGTTGCCGACACGTCCTTCCGATTTTCCGTGTCAGCAAATTCCTTTTTTTTTTTTTTTTTGAGAAAGATTCTGTGATGGGCATTTTGTCTTCGTTGATCCCTTTCGCGACGGTTTGTCTTAGGATGGGAAAGATATATCTTGATATGTTCATTGCGACTCGCGAAGATAATGCTGTCGATGATGCCTAATGGTTCGTTTTTTTACTTGCCCCTAATATTATAGGTTTGTGTTCGGGGAGTATTAAGGGTTTGTGTTTGGAGAGTGAAGCACTTCCACAGACAAGGTTTGCTGTGTAATGTAGCCTGTAAGTGAACATTGACATGCAACATCACAACAAATGCATATTGAACACCAAAATTGAATACAAAACATTCATGACATAATGAATGCGGATGCATTAGGAAAATTTAAAATATGGCTCTGGTTTTAATTGATGCCCCTTCAAATTACCAATATGCCCTTTCAGTTTTACACATTGGAGAGTTTTTTTTTTTAAGCTCGATCACCGGATAGAGTTGCTATTATGGATGGACAACCTGAGATGAATTCAAGTAATCACTGGATCATCCTGCAGTCTGATGCTGTATTCATGTTTCCAATTCACCCCAGATTTCAGTTTAGACACGGCTCCCGAAGACTGCATGCTTGAAATGGTTGGCAAATGCAACTTTCCCTTTGAATATGAGCACAACATACTTTATAAGCTTTCCTGTTGATGGTATTGTCCCTTTCATGATTGTTGAAAGCTTTGTGAAGCCAAGTTGTCCCAACACAATTGGTGAAGTTCACAAATGCATAACCAAAATTTCCTCCAGTCTTGAAATCCATAGGCAAATAGAGGAAATCATAAGCAGGCTTCCCTTTGGACTTATTCTTGTTTTCCTCCAGACAATGCTTACCCAGAATTTGTAGCAAATTATGTCTTTGAAACTGATTTGGTAGGTTTCTGATCATCAGGCTTGTTTTTCCCACCAAGATTAGCTTCAATCTCTCTTTTATCCAACTTGGTCTCTTCAATAGTCAATTTCTTGGGTGACCACTATTGTTCCTTTTCACTTACAGAAACTATTTTCTTCTCACTCTGGAATCTCAGGGCTATATATTTCATTTTCCCCCTTTTCCAGCATTGTTGAACTCATTTGAAGAAGATTCATATCCAAATCCTCTATCTATCATCAAATCAAATCCCTTCCCACTATTTGAGGGTACTAAATAATTAGTCTGGGAGTTTAGATTGAATAGAAATGGCATGGGATTAAAAATGTATCCCCAATTTGGTACAGGTTGATGATAAACAAAGACAGATTGAAACGGCGCCATAACCACCTGTTTTGATGCCCTTCCGCTGATGAGATGATACAGAAAAATACAATATGGAGTAGCATTGGGGTTCAACTTCTTGTTAGGATCTATTGAAGGTAGGAAATATGGAATCACAGAATCGGTTCAAGTTCCAGAGAGAAGCTGAAAGATAGAAGATGAAAGTGAAGGAAAGATAATAAAGGGAAGACAAAAGTGTTGAAGGCAAATGGAGAAGACAGAGAGGAGAATGAAAAGGGAACTGCTTTGGGTAAGGACACCGATCTTCTCTGTCACCGCACGAAGTTAACTTTTCAGAACAGGCAACAACATACTTATCTCCATTGTCTCAACTTATTGACCCCGGCACTTCATGCAATAGGTGGGCTGCCCCCAGATTCATCAAGCACTCAACAAAGTTTGACTCTATGATTGAAGAGAGTGCAAATTTAGACCAGGAGCAGAAATTTGACTGTAAGGGAGAGCTGAGGTCTTCCACCGGTGCTTGCTTCTTCTTTTTTTTTTTTTTGGAAGAAGTTAAATCCAAACCACAGCCACCTATTGATTTTCTTGCTGCATTCAGATCCATGTATGTCATGCGTGTTTGATATGTCCTTTTGGATGAACAATGCATGTGTGATGTCATATGCACATGAATGCCACACAAACAAAACTATACATGCACTAAAACTAATGTCTGCTTCAGAGTTTTACAGCATGGTGGGTAGCGAAGGTCATTTCTCAGGGCTTGGTGCTTTTTAATGGGTTTGTTTTCTCTTTTTTTTTATGTGAGGTGCTTTCTTGAGCGTGAGTTAGGCTCAAAGCTTTATTTGGGGGCTCGGCTCTGAAACTTGGTAATGGTCCCTAGTTTGGAGCGATTTAAGTGTATTGTGGGCTGTCCAAGTTGAAACTTTTAGGGCAAGACCAACAGCGTTTTCGGATTATGGTTTGTAGGGATCACTGATCTAGGTTGGCAATTGATTCGAATGAAATGGTGCCATCCCATTATTTGCTTGGCAAACTTCTTCTCTTTTTTTTTTTTGAAGAAAAGGGCTTAACCGAAGTCAGGTTCACTTGTAAATTCCCTATAAGACTCAGATTGATGTCATGCATTTTAATATTATGCGTGATGGACATGTCGTCTCAGGTGATCAAATGCATGTTTAATGCCATTTACATGTAATCATCACACAAGTAAGAAAAATAACAAGATGCATTGCATTCAAAATGAGTTCGATACACTTTACAACAAAATGAGTTCCCTACGAGAAGGAGCCCCTAAAGGTATTGATCTCACAGCGCCCGACTATTCCTTATCCTGTCACTGCCCCACTTTCATCAAATCAAGCTTTGGAGCTCTTCATCATATTCCTCTCCCCGGGAGGTTTGAGGAATTTCTTTACCAGTCCCTCTGCTTGCCCTCGGTTGCTCATTAGTAGCAGATGGCACCTTTAATCTTCCTTCATCAACCAACTTCCGGATCTCCTTCTTTAAAATATAACAAGTGTTGGTTCGGTGGCCTGTCACTACATGATAGGTACAGAAGTTGTTCTTTTGATCCAGTGCCGACTCCACATACGGCTTGATGCTCTGCAATAGGCCCTCTTTTCTACACTTGGCAAATAATCGGCTCAATGAGATAGGCCACGGGGATATGCCCTTTCCGTCACCCTTGGAGAGTGGACTCCTGGGTGGTCGCAGAACAAGGTCAGTATTGGCTTTGAGGGGGGCCTTCGATTCTACTTCACCAGTCAGCCCTTTTATTACTCCCTCGAGCTCAATCACACGTGCCTCCAATTCAGAGCACCTTGTCGTCAGCTTTTCCACCTTGTCCAGGTCACCTCCTAGCATTTCCTTCAACATTGCCGTTGTCTCTTCCCCGACTGCCTTTCGGAATCGTGATGAGGTAACATAATCATCTAGGATATCTGTTACAGTGTTGAAGTTCACTGGGCCAGCCATTCTTGAGACTCTTCTTTTTCCTCCCCAGATAAGAACATTTGTTAGCACTGACTGGGGCATGTGCACAGAGGATACCAAGTCGAGGGATGATGTAGGTATGAATGCGAGATGTGATGCATGCATGCATGAATGATGATGTCATGTGATGCCATGTCATGTTATGTAACCCTAAGCTAGTCATGTGCACACAAAGCCAGGAATGGAAACATGCAAAATGCAATGAATGTTGTTAACGAAGCTATAAGCTGAAGTATAGCGTGGCATATAAATATACACCACACAGAGTGCCCACAGATCGAAGCAAGGTGATACTTGCGAAGGGTTTACGTGTAGAGCATATCTTACATGAGAGGAGAGTTGACGTTTGAAACGGTACATGTAGAGCGGATCTTACATGGGGAAGAGATGTAGTGTTTAAAGCGGTACGTGTAGAGCGTGTCTTACACGGGAAGAGGTTAATGTTTAGAGCGATACGTGTAGAGCGGATCTTACACAGGAAGAGGTTTAATGTTTAGGGCGGTACGTGTAGAGCAGATCTTACATGGGAAGAGGTTAAAGTTTAAAGCGATATGTGTAGAGCGTGTCTTACACAGGAGAAGGTGTAGTGTTTAGAGCGATATGTGTAGAGCGTGTCTTACACGGGAGAAGGTTTAATGTTTAGAGTGATACGTGTAGAGCATGTCTTACATGGGAGAAGGTGTAGTGTTTAGAGCGATATGTGTAGAGAGTGTCTTACACGCGAGAAGGTTTAATGTTTAGAGCGATACGTGTGGAGCGTGTCTTACACAGGAGAGAAAGATAAAGTTAAAGCGGTACGCGTAGAACTTAGTCTTACACGGGGAGAGGTTGAATGTTTAAAGCAATACGTGTAGAGCGTGTTTGACATGGGAAAAGGTTTAATGTTTAGAGCGATACGTGTAGAGCGTGTCTTACACGGGAGAGAAGGATAAAGTTAAAGCAGTACGCGTAGAACTTAGTCTTACACGGGGAGAGGTTGAATGTTTAAAGCGATACGTGTAGAGCGTGTCTTACATGGGAAAAGGTTTAATATTTAGAGCAATACGTGTAGAGCGAGTCTTACACGGGAAAAGGTTTAATGTTTAGAGCTATACGTGTAGAGCGAGTCTTACACGGAATGAAGGATAGAGTTAAAGCGGTACGTGTAGAGCGTGTCTTACACGGGGAGAGATTGAATGTTTAGAGCGATACGTGCAGAGCGTGTCTTACACGGGAAAAGGTTTAATGTTTAGAGCGATACGTGTAGAGCGAGTCTTACATGGGAAGGAAGGATAGAGTTAAAGCGATACGTGTAGTGCGTGTCTTACACGGGGAGAGATTGAATGTTTAGAGCAATACGTGTAGAGCATGTCTTACACAGGAAAAGGTTTAATGTTTAGAGCGATACATGTAGAGCGAGTCTTACACGGGAAGGAAGGATAGAGTTAAAGCGGTACGTGTAAAGCGTGTCTTACACGAGGAGAGATTGAATGTTTAGAGCGATACGTGTAGAGCGTATCTTACACGGGAAAAGGTTTAATGTTTAGAGCGATACGTGTAGAGCGAGTCTTACATGGGAAGGAAGGATAGCGTTAAAGCGGTACGTGTAGAGCGTGTCTTACACAGGAAGAGGTTGAATGTTTAGAGCGATACGTGTAGAGCGTGTCTTACACGGGAAGGAAGGATAGAGTTAAAGCGGTACGTGTAGAGTGTGTCTTACACGGGAAGAGGTTGAATGGTGCGTGTAGAACTTAGTCTTACACGGGGAGGATGGGTAGAGTTTGATACGGTACGTGCAGAGCTGGTCTTACATGGGGAGATTTGGTATGAGACTTGTAGAACTTGGTCTTACACGGGAAGGAAATGTGCATAGCTTGTCTTGTACAAAAAGATATAGGGAAGGATACGTGTAGAGCCTAGTCTTACACGGGGAGGAAGTGTGCAGAGCTTATCTTGCACAAAAAGATATAGGGAACGATACGTGTAGAGCTTAGTCTTACACGGGGAGGAAGTGTGCAGAGCTTGTCTTGCACAGAAAGATATAGGGAACGATACGTGTAGAGCTTAGTCTTACACGGGGAGGGGGAGGATATTTCGGTATTTGAGTGTGCGGGACACAAGGACAGGGTTTCTAATGATTATGGAGGACCTAAAGGGCTTGATGGAGTTTCTAGCTTTTTTGGAACACTTAAATGACGGTAGTGTATGTTGTGAAGTCCTTGGTGCTTATTGAATGCTTGAACGTTGTGGAGTGCTTGAATGTTTAATGGATGAATGAGATGTACATCGTGAGATAATAAGGATGATCCCTTTGTGTTTATTTTTATTTTTATTTTTATTTTTGGACATCCCAAGAACACCCAATGCTATGCAAAAATGCCACGTGTGGACCACCACACGGATGAAGGTTCGGTGCTTTTGGGGCACCTAATGAATTTCGTGAAATGGTCGCATGTGTACTGACACACGGACGAAGTTTGACACTTTGTAGGTCTATGAGATGATATGAAATGGTCACATGGGACCGGCCCATGGACAAAGTTCTGATGCTTTTGCACGTATGAAATGGAATGATGTTGTAAGACAGTCATGTGCCATAGGAGACACATACAGAAGTTCGGCGTTCGGGGAACACCTTTCATGATTTGGGATGTTATGAAATACCCCTAAATGCATACTAATCCGGCACTCGGGGAGCACCTTGAATAATGTAGTAAGGTCATGAAGTAACCCGATGTGGGTCACAGTGTTGTATGATGTTTGTGATGAATGGATATGATGTCATGAAATGTAACTTGTGGATTATCATACGGAAATATACCTAAGACCATTGTGGTCTCTATGGAATGAAATGATTTGGTGGAAGGGTTGAATGCAACCCGGTGCATAGGCAAGACACGGGTATTTTGGGGTACCCGATATATGATGGAATGATATGATCGTGGTGGGCGTCCTTGGAATGCCCCTAATTTAATTTAGGTGATATGTCATGAATGCTTATGACACACAAAATGCAAATGGCTGCACAAAAATGTGGTTAGGATGCATGACACACATAATGATGTTATGTATGTTATGTGAAAAAATGCTAATCACACAAATATAATGTTATGGCTGAAAAATAAATGGTTAGTATGAATGGCAAACAGATGACTTAATGATTACACATGAAAATAAAATGCACGTGGCTGCATAAAAATGTGGGTTAGTATCACACAAGATGTTCGATGTATGGAAAATGTCACATGTATGATAAATATGGATTATGATATGGAGTGAAATGTCAAGAAGCGTGTAACATGTAGCACACGAAGCGAATTCTTCCAACCTTATTTCCCCAAGCGTGGCCGGTCTCAAAAATTTCTAACCGAGTCCTAGGCGGGGTTCACTTCAATCACCAACAGGGGGTGATGAAGGCGCGATTTTATTATTACTCACACAATTATTTTGGTATCCTAAGGGAATCCAACTAGGGTTGCCTATATGGGTTCGGTCTAAGTAGGGTTTATAAATAAGGTTCCCATAGCAAAATATACTCCTCACTTCTCCCCACTCAAGGGTCCGAACGAAGGGGTTCGTACGAGGCTATGAGTGGTGTTTCGTATCCGTGCCCCTAAGACCAAGAGGAGCTTAGGCGACACTTCAACAATCCACCGGGCTATAAAGGGATACCTAATCTAATGCAAAAATGGCTAACTAAAATGCAAATAAAATACCAAAAGAGAATCATCTGCCTTATTTTAATTAGACACTTTTCAGGGCTTGTCAAAATTCTTTTAAGTTTTTAAGAAAACTTTTTAAGAAATCCCCAGCAGAGTCGCCACTGTGAGCGGACGACGCGTTTTTGACGAGACGCGAGACTCCCTTTAGGAAGGGGCGCCACGATATCGGGCGGAACCTTCCCTCGCATGGGGTTTTTATAAATGGAAACTCAGTTTTGGAAAATAAATGGAATCAATACATAAAGGAAACGAGACCTAAGTCTCGATGGATATTGTAGAGTCGCCACCCAGCTCAGCTCAACAGGGAAATTCTTATGTAGCTGAACCGGACGAACGACCGCTACACTAACCAGAGATTCGGGTCCGGACAAGTCCCTTATTTCGTGTCTAATTAAAATAAATATTGCCAATGTTCTCAAATGGTATTTCAAAATCTAAAGTCAGTTTTATTGAATATAAAAGGCATACAGCGTGCATACAAAATATTTAATACAAAAATAAGGAAAAGAAATAAATATTAATTAGCTTACAACCGAATCGAATGGAAAAATAAAAACTCTCACCTCACTTATACAATCGCCTAGAATACACGAAAATCTAAAAATAATTACAACCGCCTAAATACATGATTTAACCTATTAAAATACAAATAAAATTAAAAATAAATATAAATAAAAGCTGCAAAACAAAGGTTAGCACAATTTATACGGCACGCCATAAGTTGGACTCAAACAGACAGAATTGGGAAATCGAGAATTAGGGGCATGCATATGGAGGATAACCGGGTTGGCTCGGCTAGCCGGCCCGATTAGACCTGGAAAACATTTTGAAACGTACCTGTATTTTTTATTTTTGTGGGAAAATCATTTTGAAAACAGTTTTTCCGGTTTACATGCATTTTTATTTATTAAGTGGGTCGGTTTTCGGGAGAACTGGGTCTCCGTCGTTGAATTGTTCTAAATGCAAATTTACCAAAAAATTGAATCTAGGGTCGTGAATGCACAGAACAAAATTCATTTTGATGATTTTTGGGGTTTTCTAATTTTTTGGGATTTTTTGGGAATTTTTGGGGTTTTTTGGAGATTTTTATGGATTTTTTATGAAATTTTTGGGTTTTAAAGGTGAAATTCTGATTCTGGAAACTACGGTGGTACAACTGTAAATTACAGTCGTGCAAACTCAACTACAGTCGTACGACTGTAAATGCTGAAAATTCAAGATTTCACCAAAATCTTATTTAAAACAAGCTGGAAATAAAATCACTTGGAAATCACCTACAGTCGTACGATTATAACTACAGTCGTACGTCTTTTCACCGAACTCAAGAACAGTCACACGACTGTTCTTGATTTCCAGAACAGAAACGCAGAAAAATGGACAGAAATGCAGAAAAAGCACACCAAACACCCAGAAAGCTTGTAAAAGAGAGGGGAAAAGGGGTATTTACCTCCGTGGCGTGCGTCCACCATAGGATTGAACCCTGGCGTTGCTCCAATCCACTAAAATCTAGACTTTTCTCCTTGAGTTAGGGTTTGAGATTTGGGTCCAGAGATTTCCAAATGCTGAGGGATTTTGATGAGGAGTTCCTCCTTCTCTTTTTTTATTTTCTCTTCTCCTTTTTCCCCCCCTTTTTTTCTCTTCTTCTTTTTCTCTTTTTTCTATCTGGTCTCTTTCTTTCTTCTGCTTTTTCAGCTTTTAAGCTATGGGGTTGCTTACCTGCCGTGATCTACAGTCGTACGACTGTAATTTTTAAATTACAGTCGTTCCACTGTAATTACAGTCGTACCACTGTAATTTTTAATTTTTTTTTAATTTTTTTTTTCTAATTTTTTTTTCCGAAATTTTTTTCTTTTTTTTTTCTTTTTTTCTTTTTTTTTCTCTCTTGTTTTTTTAAGTAAAATTCCGGCGCTTACATCGCCCTTTAATGGTTTTCTTCGTGATGTACTCAATGTCGAATTTAGACAAAAGTAACAACCACCTGGACAGCTTCCCAACCAATGCTGGTGCTTCATAGAGATACCTCATTGGATCCACCATAGCCATGGCTTGTATCTTGTAGGATTGGAAATAGTGGTGCAGCTTCTTGTCAACCAGATCATAGCCACACATGTCTTCTCCACAAGTGTGTACTTGGTTTCATACTCTTTCCTGCCATCTTGCTCTTGTGCTAGCATTGCTCCTATAGAGGATTCTTCAACTGCCAAGTACAAAATCAAAGGCTTTCCTGGAATTGGACGACTCAACACTGGTGGCTTTACTAGGTAAGCCTTGATCTTCTCGAATGCCAGTTGACACTTGTCATCCCACACAATCGGCTGATCTTTCTTTAATAGCCTGAAGATTGGCTCACAAGTGGAAGTCAACCGTGCAATGAAACGACTGACATATTGTAAGGAACCCAAAAATGACCTGACTTCCTTTTCTGTCTTTGAGGCTGGCATATTTTGGATGGCTTTGATTTTGTCTGGGTCCATTTTGATCCCCCTCTGGCTGACTACATGGCCCAACAGCTTCCCTGATGTGTCCCCAAATATGCACTTCTTGGGGTTAAGTCGCAAGTTGTACTCTCCAATGCGTGTTAGAAATCTATCCAGGATAACAGGATGTTCCTCCCGGGTTGTTGATTTAACGAGCATATCATCGATATACACTTCGACTTCTTTATGGATCATATCGTGCAACAGAGTTGTAACAGCCCTCTTGTAAGTGGCACCGGCGTTCTTTAACCCGAAGGGCATCACTCTGTAGCAGAAAGTACCCCATTCTGTGATGAACGACGTTTTCACCTTATCGATCAAATCCATCAGAATCTGGTTGTACCCTGATAATCCATCCATAAAAGAATACATTACTGCTTTTGCTGCACTATCAACTAGGACGTCAATATGGGGCAATGGAAAGTTATCCTTTGGGCATGCTTTATTTAGGTGCCTGTAGTCGACGCATACTCTGACCCTTCCATCCTTTTTAGGCACGGGGACAATGTTGGCTAACCATTCTGTATACTCCACCACTTCAAAAAACTTGGCATCTATCTACTTAGCCACTTCTTCTTTTGCCAGCGTAGCCCATTCTGGCCTTAGTTTTCTCAACTTCTACTTTATCGGTCTGAACTTAGGGTCTGTCAGGATTTTGTGCACTGCTATTTCTGTGTCCACACCTGGCATGTCTTCATACGACCAGGCAAAAGCTTTAACATGTTTTTGGAGTATTTTTATTAATTCTTTCTCTTCCTCGGATTTTAGCTCGTGTGAAATTAGTACCATTTTAGGGTTTTCATCTGTACTTATATTGATTTCATGCAATGCAGTGTCATGTATGCTAAATATGCTTGATGGTGATTTAAATGCATGCACAAAATTATCAGGATAAACATCACACAAGTAAGCAAACTGGGATTTCATTGTATTGAACTTATCATAAAGTACATCAGTTACATTGAAAATGGAAGAAATAGATACAACAAAATCATTTTCATCCTCCACAGGCAGAGGGCCTTGTTGCTCTTCAGCCTTCATCTTCCCTTCCAGAGCATCATCCGGGTTTGCAACTTTCTCTGCTTCTTTTTCTATCGCTTCCATCTTAACTCTTTCCATAATCTTGGCAATTTCAGTGACCACAGAGTCTAAATTCACTTTGGCCATTAATTCTTCACCGAATCCCTCCTTGGATTTCCCAAAAGCTTTGCTTAATGCAGCAGTCAAAGCTCCTGAGATCACTTTTGTAGCTTCAGCACAGGTCTTCTTTTCATCCTCTTCCTCGGCCACCTCTATGGCTTCTGCTACCACCTCAGATGACTCTCTTTGTAAAGTCTCAAATTCAGCAGTTGCTTCTTCTGCCATTACAGGGGCTACTAGCTCTTCCTAGCTTTTGTCAAAATCCACAACATTAGCAAATATCTCGAAGCCAGGATACTCGACATTTCCAACCATTACCGGTTCAGCCTAACCCTTGTAAAGGTCTTCTCCTGCCTTTAGAAACGACTTCATCATAACCTTTCCATTCTTGACCTTTTTTAAATTCTTCAGCTCAGATGCCCCTTCTACATAGTCGAGGCCACACTGCTTCGACTTTCTAGAGTCAATTTTAAATTCTGGAACCCCCTGTAAATTGATTCTGAGTCCCATTCCTGGGACAAAATTCTACTTAAACAGATAACGGGATAGCCACTCCGGCATATAATTCTTATAAAGGACCAAGGGGCGTCCGTGGTCTTTTCCTCTTCGATTACAGCGACTTGAAACCCACCAAAGGGAACCACTTCTTCATTTACTGCAGCTACCATCGATTGGGCATCCGCCTCAACAGTCACAATCCTACCGTTCATACAGAACTTGATCTTTTGATGCAATGTGGAAGGGACACCTCCCAAAGGATGGAACTAGGGCCTTCCGAGCAACAGGGAAAATATGACTGGGATATCAATCACTGTAAAAGCAAATGTGGACCTAACTAGCCCAACCTCTACTTCTGCCTTAAATGTCCCTATCAGCGTTCTTTTGGAGTCATCATATGCTCGAATGACTGTTGAGGATCTCTTTAACACTTCCTCGTTCAGCCCCAGAAATGGCAACATCTTTAGTGGACAAATATTCAGTGCTGACCCATCATCCACCATGACGCAAGGCATAACCCTATCCATCATGTGGGCTCTGACATAAAGAGCCTTGTTGTGGGCCTTCCCTTCAGCAGGCAGGTCTTTCTCGTAGAAGACAATATCAGGACTCCCAACATGAACTTTGTCTAAGAAACAGCACATAGCCTCTGGTGAAGCTATAGGGGAGACTTCAATCTCTAACAATTTCTTTACCAGAGCAGCCCTGTGCTCCTTGGAGGTCAGAAGCAAGTGCCACAAGCTAGCTTGGGTAGGAGTTTTCTTTAGTTGGGAAATGACTAGGTCTTCTTTCTCAACTCCTTCTGGCGCCGAAGTACTACCCGACCCATTCATCGGTGCTTTATCTTTCATCTGATCTGCCAGCTGATATACCCTACCACTTCTGGTCACGTGCTGCACTTCTTGAATTTTTGGCTTTTCAATAGCTGGGAGTTTGACTGCCTCTCTTCTGTCAAATTCTTTATACTCATCTTCGGAGTTGAGATCATCCAGACTTATGGGCTTGATCTCCTTACATCCCTCGTTTTTCTCACATTCGTGTTCCACTTCGGGTTCCCCTACCGCCACTGCCTGAATCGTAGGGTTCGCTTGCAGAACTTAAGCAAATATAAAGTTAGCCGGCAACCTCGATTGGACCATGTTAACCCACTTTTCCAATGCCGGCAGTGGGTTGGTTTTAGTGTTAGGTTTGGCTGGCTCTTACAGCTTTCCCTCGTCAATGAGCTTCTGGATAGCATCCCTCAGCTTATAGTAGTTGTTGGTTCGGTGGCCTGTCAGCACATGATAAGTGCAGAAATTATCTTTGTCAGTTTCAGATGGCTTCTCAAATGGCCTTAAAGACTATAGCAGGCCACCATTCCTACACTTGGCGAATATCTTTGCTAAAGTAAGAGTCCAAGGCGATATGCCTTATCCTCCAGGACCCTTATTCTTGTTGCCTTGCTGCTGATTCACAGTAGCCACTTCGACCTGCTTCACCTCTGATGATTGCCCCTGCTTGCCACTGGAACTTGAACCAGAACCACTGCCAGACCCAGCTGCTGCGGTTGATCTACACCCCGAGGTGTACCCAGTGCTTCTTCCTCACTTGTGACCAGCTGGCTTCTCCTCTTCATCCCTTTCTATCTTCATGGCCATGCTGTAAACCTCACTGAGTTCCTTAAAGGGATGGAACTTCATGTTGTTCTTGAAAATGTCTTTGCTGCCATCAATGAGCTTCTGTATAAGCTTGTCTTCATCAGGGCGGTTCTTTAGGAGGATCATTTTGTTCATCCACCTCTGGTAGTATTCATCAAAGGGCTCGTTGAATTTCTGCTTCACCCTCTCCAAATCATACAGCTTTACCTGGATTTTGGTGCTGAAGTTGTAGTATTTAATGAAGGCTGCCGATAATACTTCCCAATCAGATTGCTCCTTCTCTGACAATGAGTTATACCATCCTAAAGCACCTCCCTCCAGTGTGGTGGGAAATAAATTGATCAGCTGCTGCTTCGTGGCACCCGCTGTCAACATAACTCGGGCATACAGATTCACATGGGCCTCTGGCGAGCCCATCCCTTTGTAAGTAGGGATCTTCAGCACTTGGAAGCCAATGGGGAACGTCTCGATGCCCTTACTAATCATGGCATCTACATTTACACCCTTCTTCGATTCAGCACTGATACTGACCCCCTTCTTTAACTGGGCCATGACTTCGTCTAGCTCAGAACATTTTGCCTTCATCCTCTGTTCCATAACTGCTTCTATCTCCTGCAGCTTCTCATGGCTAGCCGAAGCGTCACCACCGTGTTGGGATGACTCAGCCTCTTTTTCTTTCCCGGCTCCACTACCACCTGCCTCACCAGCTTCCCTTACAGCTACCCGCATCTCTTCCTTTAACATGTCGTGGAAGTCTTAGGATCTGAAGAAATCTCTCAAAACATCAGCCATGCTTGGTGTCTATTTTGCCATAGTCACTCCTTCCCTAGACTCAGAATCGCTGTCACTCTCAACTACCCACTGTCTCCTAGCTACCCTTGAAGCTTGAGATCTTGTCCAAGGTCGCTCCACTGTATTCTGCTTGGGAGTAGATAGGAGGTATTAGGGTCGTGAATGAATGATGTGATGTGACATGAAAATTAAGACATTGAACATGCTTGAGATGAATGGAATGGGATTATGCATGAAATGATGGTAGGAATGGTTTCTTTTTATTATTATTATTATTTATTATTATTATTTTTTTTTTAAGCATTCCAAAAACACCCAATGCTTATGCAAAAATGTCACGTGTGGGCCGTCACACGGATCGAGCTTCGGTGCCTTTGGGGCACCTAATGAATTCATGAAATGGTCACGTGTATACCGGCACACGGACGGAGTTTTGACACTTTGTAGGTCTATGAGATGATATGAAATGGTCACATGGGCCGGGCCCACGGACAAGGTTTTGATGCTTTTTAGCATATGATATGAAATGATGTTATGAGAAAGTCACGTGTAACAGGGACACGGACAAAGACTCAGCATTCGGGGAACACCTTTTTATGATTTGGCGATGTTATGGACCTATATGTATACTAATTGGGCACTCAGAGAGTACCTTGAATGGTGAATTAATGTCATGAAGTGGTCGGATGTGGACCATGGTGTTATATGATGTTTATGATAAATGGGTGTGATGTCATGAAATGCATCGTGTAAACTATTACATATAAATGGGCATAAGACCGTTATGGATTTTATTGAATGAAATGATTTTGGTGGAATGGCCGAATGCAATCCGGTGCATCGGCAAAACGCGGGTAATTTTGGGTACCCGATGTGTTATGAAATGGAATGGGATGGTCATGATAGGCGTCCTTGAAATGCCCCTTAATTTAATTTTAAGTGAAATGTGGTGAATGAACATGTCACACAATATACAAATGGCTGCATGAAAACGTGTGTTAGAATGCGTGGAATACATAATGATGTTATGTGTGCTATGTGAAAATAAAATGCTAATCACACAAATATAATGTTATGGCTGAAAAAGAAATGGTTAGTATGAATGGCAAATGGATGAATTAATGATTTCACACGAATATAAAATGCACATGGCTGCATAAGAATGTGGGTTAGTATCACACAAAATGTTTTATGAATGGAAAATGTTAATCGTGTATGGAAAATGATGATTATGTTATGTTGTGAAATATCGAGAAACGTGTAACACGTAGCACACGAAGCGAATTCTTCCAACCTTATTTCTCCAAGTGTGGTCGGTCTCAAAAATTCTAACCGAGTCCTAGGCGGGGTTCACTTCGATCACCAACCGGGGGTGATGAAGGCGCGATTTTATTATTATTCACACAATTATTTTGGTATCCTAAAGGAATCCAACTAGGGCTGCCTATATGGGTTCGGTTAAAGTCCAGATAACATCAAGGCTCTCATAGCAAGATATACTCCTCACTTCTCCCCACTCCAGGGTTCTAGCAAAGGGGTTCGTAGGAGGCTATGAGTGGTGTTTCGTATTCGTGCCCCTAAGACCAAGAGGAACTTAGGCGACACTTCAACAATCCACCGGGCTATAAAAGGATACCTAAACTAATGCAAGAAATGGCTAACTAAAAATACAAATAAAATACCAAAAGAGAATCATCCGCCTTATTTTAATTAGACACTTTTCAGGGCTTGTCAAATTCTTTTATGTTTTTAAGAAAACTTTTTAAGAAGTCCCTAGCGGAGTCGCCACTGTGAGCGGATGACGCATTTTCGACGAAACGCGGGACTCCCTTTCGGAAGGGGTGCCTTGATCTCGGGTGGGCCTCTCCCTCGCATGGGGTTTTTATAAGTGGAAAGTCGGGTTTTTAGGATGAATGGAATTAATACATAAAAGAACCGAGAACTAAGGCTCGATGAATATTGTAAAGTCGCCACCCGGCTCGGCTCAACCGGAAAATTCTTAAGGTAGCTGAACCGGACGAACGGTCGCTACACTATCCAGAGATTCGGGTCCGGACAAGTCCCTTATTTCGTGTCTAATTAAAGTAAATATTGCCAATGTTCTCAAATGGTATTTCAAAATCTAAATTCAATTTTATTGAATATAAAAGGCATACGGCGTGCATACAAATATTTAATACAAAAATAAAGAAAAGGAATAAATATTAATTGGCTTACAACCAAATCGAATAGAAAAGATAAAAACTCTCGCCTCACTTATACAATCACCTAGGATACACGAGAATCTAAAAAAAATATTTTCAACCGCCTAAATACACGATTAATTCTATTAAAATACAAATAAAATCAAAAATAAATATAAAAGCTGCAAAACAAAGGTTAGCACAATTTATACGGCATGCCACAACTAGGACTCAAATAGACAGAATTGGAAAATCAAGAATTAGGGGCATGCATTTAGGGGATAACCGGGTTGGCTCGGCTAGCCGGCCCGGTTAGACCTAGAAAACATTTTGAAACGTCCCTGTGTTTTGGTTTTTTGTGGGAAAATCATTTTAAAAGCAATTTTTTCTGGTTTACATATATTTTTACATATTAAGTGGGTCGGTTTTTGGGAGAACCGGATCTCCGTCATTGAATTGTGCTAAATGCAATTTTACTGGAAATTAAATCTAAGGTAGTGAATGCACATATCAAAATTCATTTTGATGATTTTCGGATTTTTTTTTATTTTTAGGGACTTTGGAAATTCTCATGAGTAGAAGCTGAAATTCTGTTTCTATAATGAGAGTTACAGTCATGTGACTGTAACTACAGTCGTACGACTGTAGTTTACAATCGTGCGACTGTAAACAGTTCAGGATCAGAATTTCGCCAAAATTTATTTTGAGTCAAAATGGTAGAAACACAATCTGGAAATTAAGAACACTAGCACGACTGTCCATACAGTCGTGCGACTGTTCACAAATCCAAGAACAGTCGTGTGACTGTTCTTAATTTCTAGAAGCAGAAGCACGAAAACACAGCAGAAAAAGCACAAAAAATCAATTCATACACCCAGAAAGCGAGAAAAAGTGAAAGGAAAAGGAGTGTCTACCTTTTTAGAAGCTATTCCAAGTCAATTTGACCCCTGGCGTCGCTCCAATCCAAACAAATTCGCACTTTTTCTTTGAAATTGAAGTTGAGGGCTTTATGTCCAAAAATCCAAAATGTAAGGGATTCTGATGATTTAAGTCTGGATTTTTGATTTGATTGTGAAGTTAATTGATTAACCTAGGGATTTCTAACAGGTTTTAATCCTAATTCCGAGAATTAAAAGAAAATAGAAAAGGAAAAGATGAGTTTTATGGTTTTTTACTTCTTCCTTTTCCTTTTCTCTTTTCTCCTTTCTCTCTCTAATTCTTTCCACCAGAATTCAAGAATCCCCTCTCTTCTCTCTTTTTCTTCCTTTTATCTCTGCTTCCTGGCTTGCTTGCTATCCATCCCGGTGCATTAATTGCGCCACCCTCTCTCCTCCATTTTTTGCTGTAGAGGTATGGGCTCCTGCAACTTTTCCAATATTATAATCGTACGACTGTACTTTTTAAATTACAGTCGCACTACTGTAGCTCCTGCAACTTTTCCAATATTATAATCGTACGACTGTAATTTTTAAATTACAGTCGCACGACCGTAAGGACAGTCGTACAACCATAAACTTTTTTTTTAAGTATAGAAAACTCCGGCGCTTACAGAGGAGGAGACCACGGATGCCCTAATGGTAATCTATGAGAACTATATGCCAGAATGGTTGTCCAAATACCTTCGCAAGCATGACTTTGTTCTGGGTATGGGACTCGGGGCCAATCTACAGGGGGTGCCTGAATTTAACATTGATTCTGGAAAGCCGAAGCAGTTTGGCTTAGGCTACATATCATAGGCATCTGAGAAGAAAGACCTGAAAAGAGGAAAGAATGGAAAGCCCATGATGAAGCCATTCATTAAGGCTAGCGAACAACTGTACAAGGGGCAAGCTGAACCAGTGAAGGCCGGGAGCATCGAACTCCCAGGCTTCGAGATATTTTCTGATTTTATGGACTTTGAAAAGAGCCAATAGAAACCATCTGAAGTAATGGCAGAAGCAGTAGAAATGGCCAAGGAGAAAGCCAAAGAGAAAGCCTGTGATGAATCTGTGAAAGCAATTTCCGAGACACTGGCTGCTGCCTTAGGCAAAGCATTTGAAAAGTCTGGGGAAGGATCCGCTAAGGAGCTGATATCTAAGGCAAGCCTGGATTCTGTGGTTGCTGAGATAGCAGGAATCATGATGAAAGCCAAGGCACAGGTGGCTGAGATTGAGAAGACAGTTCTTCCTGCTGAACAGGAGTCTGAAGTAGCTGCGGACCTGGACAACATCTTGGAGCTGAGCGAGGATGCTGAAGAAGTTCAAGACCTTCTACCTGTGGAGGATGAAAACGCTTTTGCTGTATCTGTTTCTTCTCTTTTTGATATGAACAATGTACTTTTTAACAAGTTTAATGCAATGAAATCCCAGTTTGCGTACTTGTGTGATGTTTATCCTGATAATTATGTGCATGCATTTGAATCACCATCAAGCATATTTAGCGTTCATGACATTGCATTGCATGAAATTAACGTAAGTACAGATGAAAATCCCAAGATGGTATTCATTTTACACAAACGAAAATCCGAAGAAAAGAGAGAACTGACAAAAGTACTACAAAAACATGTTAAAGCTTTTGCTTGGTCGTACGAAGACATGTCAGGGGTCGACACAGAAATAGCGGTTCACAAGATTCCAATAGATTCCAGATTCAGACCAGTAAAACAGAAGTTGAGACAGCTAAGACTAGAGTGGGCTGCATTCGTGAAGGAAGAGGTGGCTAAGCAGATTGAAGCAAAGTTCCTCGAGGTGGTAGAATACACAGAATGTTTAGCCAACATTATGCCAGTACCTAAGAAAGATGGAAGGGTCAGAGTGCATGTTAACTACAGGGACTTGAACAAAGCTTGCCCGAAAGATAATTTCCCCTTGCCTCATATTGATGTTTTAATCGACAGCGCAGCCAAGGCAATAATGTACTGTTTTATGGTTGGATTTTCGAGATATAACCAGATCTTGATGGATGTGATCGACAAGGTGAAAACATCCTTCATCACAAAATAGGGAACCTTCTGCTGCAGGGTAATGCCCTTCGGGTTGAAAAATGCCAGAGCCACTTACCAGAGGATGTCACAACGTTGCTGCATAACACGATTCATAAAGAAGTGGAGGTGTACATCGATGACATGCTTGTTAAATCAATGACTCGGGAGGAACACCCTGCTATGCTGGATAGATTTCTTACACGCATCGGGGAATACAACCTACCACTTAATCCCAAGAAGTTCATATTCGGGGTTACATCAGGAAAACTGCTAGGTCATATGGTTAGTTAAAGGGGAATAGAGATGGATCTAGACAAAATCAAAGCCATCGAAGATATGCCAGCTCCTAAAACAGGGAAGGAGGTCCGATCATTCTTGGGTTCATTGCAATATGTCAGCCATTTCATGGCAAAATTAACCTCAGTGTGTGAGCCGATTTTCAAGCTGCTAAGGAAAGATCAGCCAATTGTATGGGATGGTAGGTGTCAGTTGGCTTTTGAAAAGATCAAGGCTTATCTAGTAAATCCCCCAGTCCTAGGCCCACCGGCTCCAGGAAAGCCCTTAATTTTGTATCTAGCTGTCTAAGATTCGTCCATTGGGGCAATGCTAGCATAGGAGCAGGATGGGAGTAAGGAGTACCCCATTTATTATCTCAGCAAAAAGCTGCTAGAATATGAAACCAAGTACACACTGGTGGAAAAGACATGTGTGGCGATGATCTGGCTGACTAAGAAGCTGCGCCACTACTTTCAGTCATACAAAGTACAAGCCGTGGCTAAAGTGGATCTAATGAAATACTTGTACGAGGCACCAGTGTTGGTTGGAAAATTGTCTAGGTGGCTACTACTCCTATCAGAATTCGACATCGAGTACATCACTAGGAAAACCATCAAAAGGTGAGCTATGGCAGAATTCCTTGCAAACCAGCTACTGGAATCAGACTGTGTGGAGAATCTGGAATTCCTCGATGAACAGTTGGCTGTAGTAGAAGTGAGAAGATGGGTTATGTGCTTCGATGGTGCCGTAAACAGAAAAGGTGCTGAAATTGGGGTGATCATAGCAACACCAGATGGCGAGATCATTCCGCTGTCAAAAAGGTTGGACTTCTACATAGCCAATAATGGGGCAGAGTATGAAGCGTGCTTATTCGGAATGGAAGCCCTCCGAACACTAGGGGTAGACAATATCTTAATTGTTGGGGACTCACTCTTGGTGATTAGGCAAGCACAAGGTGACTGAGACTTGAAAGAGCAAGCCTTATGGCCCTACTTAGAATTGCTGCAGTACAGAAGAGGATTATTTGACCAGTGCGAGTTTAGACACGTTCCCAGAGAAGAAAATAAAATGGCGAATGCACTATCAACACTATCCTCCATGTGGAAAGATCGGGAAAAGACACAGATACAGCCTCTGGTCATAGCAATTTCCAGGCAACCTTGCTTCGATGTGCAGGGAGTGATGGAATTAACAGCCGAGGAAAAGCTCTGGTTCTTTGACATTTATCAGTATATGAAAGAGGGAAAATATCCAGAAGGAGCTAGCATTGCTGATAAGATGTCATTAAGAAGATTAGCTAGCCAGTTTAGAATCTTTAAAGACAGACTCTATAAAAGAACTGCAAATAGGGTTCTTCTAAGATGTTTAACCAAACGAGGGGTTAAAATAGTAATGTAGCAAGTACATGCCGGATCCTGTAGGCCGCATATGAATGGAATTACTATGGCTAGAAAGATAATGAGATAGGGGTACTTCTGGATGACAATGCAGTCTGACTGTGTGAAGGAGGTAAAGAGATGCCACGAATGCTAGATCTATGCGGATATCAATCATCTACCACCACTCGAATTACAAAATCTAGCATTTCCTTGGCCTTTCTCGGTGTGGGGGATTGACATGATCAAGAAATCCATCCCGCAGTGTCTAATAGGCACAGATTCATAGTGGTTGTAGTAGACTATTTCTCAAAATGGGTAGAGGTAGAATCCTTCTCGAGTGTGATAGCTAAGCAGATGGTTAAGTTAATTCAGAAGAACATCCTTTCTCGATACGGAATCCCTCACCATGTAGTGACTGACAATGGAATGCAATTCCAAGGGACAACAGCTAAGCTATTCTCAGAACATGGCATTGAACATCATAGGTCTTCTCCATATAGACCACAGGCTAATGGCGTAGTAGAAGCAGTTAATAAGTCGATAAAGAAGCTATTATCAAAGATGGTAACCACCTACAGGGACTGGGCTAACAAACTACCATATGCTCTTTGGGGTTACAGAACCAGCATTAGAACACCAACGAGCGAAACTCCCTACGCCTTGATGGAAGCAGTGTTGCTAATGGAAATGGAACTCAAATCTCTCAGAGTAGCCTTGGAAGCTCAGCTACCGAAAACAGGATGGGTTCAGGCTAGGTACGAGAAGTTGGTAGCAATAGATGAAAAATGGTTGAAAGCACTGGATCATCTGTAGATGTATCAATGCAGAATGGCTAGAGCTTATAATAGAAATGTGAAGTATCCCAGACAGCAGCTGAAAGTCGGAGATATGGTTCTGAAACAGTTAAGGCCTACAAATGTGGACGCCCGTGAGAAATTCAGACTAAATTGGGAGGGCCCTTATGTGGTGAAGAAAGTTCTATCAAAGGGTGGTTGTGAGCATGGGTTTTTCCCGGCCTCAGTGATGAGAATTCCTTAATTGCTTGTGGACCGGACGGGGTCGAACGGGACTTGAAAGCGACCGGAACACTGCTTGGGGAATCTCAAACGACCTGAAAACAAGGTTAACCGTGATCTGAACCCCTAAAAAGGTCTCTCAAATCATTTCTAGGGTTTGGTCTACACGTCTGACTTTCCAAAATTTCGCCTTAATTCTCAGTAGAACCGAGCAACTCTGCTTTTTGAACCAGAGCCAGCCGGCTCTAACTAGAGCTGTACGGCTCTAGTACAAACTAGAGCCGGTTGGCTCTAGTGGTCAAGAATAGTTGCTCTGCTAAGCAAAGCAACTTATCTTGACAGGTAAAAGTTTTGGCAGATTTTCAGTCTGTTGATTGATGTAACAAGAAAAGACAGGGAGAGGTAGATAAAAGGAAAGAAAAAAAGAGAGAAGGGGGGACTTTTTGGGTTCTCAAGCAAGAAATAGAGAAAAAGAAGAAAAAAAAAGCAGAAGGGAGAAAGAAAAGAAGAAGAAGAGAGACCGAGAGAAATACCCAAAACAAATCCCATAAACACTCTCATCTAACCCTAAATCAACCCTCAGCATTAACAACATAGCCAACAATCTCTTCTCTTTGATTCGGGATCATTTTGGCTTGGTTTCGGATCATTTTGGGCCGTTGAAGGATTTGGCTAATTAGGTTCCAATGCACATTCCTGAGCTTCCAATCTGTTTCTTAACGCTCCAAGCATCCAAACCATAATCCAGGTAAACTCTGAGAGGCCTTAAAACTTGTCTGTATCGATTTTCTGTGCGTTTCTGTCATTTTTACCAAAATCTGGAACTGGTGTTGCCCATCAGAGCTGGCCGGCTATGCTTCTAAAGAATAGAGCCGGTCGGCTCTAACCCAGAGTCGGCCGACTCTGTTCCTCGGCGACATATCCCCGATCTGTCCTAATCGGCCGAAACAGCCCGTTTTCCCTTTTGATTTTTTCTGTTGGGATCATTTTTGGCCCAGAATCATCTATATGTATTTGCATTTTTGATTTTCTAACTATTGCATACTCGAATATCAGGGTTTCAGTATTTTCTGGGGTTTATTTTCTGAGTTTCGGGGTAGTTTTATTTGAATCGGATCCATAGTCCAGTATTTGCGAACCCTCGAATCCCACAAAATCCCCGGGAAACATTGAAAACAAGTAAAATAATATTTTCACAAATGTTTTTGGTATGTTTATTGCATTTTGGACCCTAGATGAAATGTGTATTTAGGAACCCACACAATAGGACCTTGAGTTCCGGGATAACCGACCCACAAGAATGGAAATATGCATGTAACCGAGCCACATGGTTTATAAATATTGATTTTTAGATCCTCGTGTGCCTAGGCATTTGTAAAAGTGAGGACGAGAGTTTTTTATATTTTATTCAATTTGGTTGTATAATTGGCCTCTATTATTCTTTTGTATAATTTGTGTGGATGGTTTAATTTCCCGCAATTTATTTTATGCACTTTGCTTGAGCATCGGGCTAATAAAAATAAACAAATTGGGTAGAGAAAAGATAATAAATTGAATAAATATGGTTTTATAAATAATAAACGAATACAAGCTTGAGGTTAAGTAGGTAAGTTGCCCAAACCCTGAATCTCTGGATTAGGTACAGTAGTCTGTGCTCGGTAGGGAGCTGTACCAGAATTTCTCGGATGAGCTGATCCGGGTGGCGACTCTATCACTGATCTCGAGATTGAGATTTCGAGGTCTTTAAGCTATAAAATGGGAAAATATTTTTACAAAACAAATTTCAAAATAAATAAACGAATGGTTTTCCCTAAGCAAGATAACCAAAACCCGTTTTCCATAAATCTTGCTAAATCAAAAATCTCATCCCCCGGTCCGCTTCGCAGCGCGTGTTTCTTTTCATCGAAAAGGTCGTCCGCTCACAGTGGTGTAAGCATCGCAGACATGGACGGGAATGAATTCGCAAACCCTGTCAACCAAGACTGCCTGAAGCCTTACTATGTCTAAAAAAAAACAACAACGACAAAAAGAGTCTGCTAGGTTGAAAACTCAAAAAGGGCGGCCTAGGCAAAAATCAGGACACGAGCGAAAATGATCAGTCAGAAAATCTGCAAGGGACGGCTGGTGATGGATTCAGGTTCTGTGTGGAATGTATACCATTTTGGGAAACCAACCTTCTCAAATGTACTCATATTGATTTCATCAATAAAGTGTGATGTTTTGTTTAAATATGTTTGCATGGTTATGTCAAATGCATAAACAAGATTATCTTGCCTAAACATCCATTTAAAGAATGCACTTTGCATTAAATTGGTTAGAAGACTCGTATTATTCAATGATGAAATGTGCTAAAATGCTTGCAACTCTCAATCTTTTCTTTTCCTTTGAATTCAATTCATCATTCCTTAGAGTGGTCGAAAATTTTGAAACAGATCCAATTTCAAGAGTCACAAGACCTTCAGAAAAAAAAAGAGCTCGCTAAGGTGAAAACCGAATAGGCGCCTTAGGCAAAAATTAGAGTAGCTCTCTGAGCTGAAATCCCATGTCAGGCAGTTCAGGCAAAATTTAGAGCACTTCCAAATTTTACCATTCCGAGGGGGCAGTAAAGTGGAACCCTTCCACCATTCCCCGGCAGAAGCTCTTCTACTATTCTCCCACGGGATCCTCTACACTATTCCCCAGTGGAACCATCACAAAGAACATGACCACTTTCTCCCCAGCAGTCATCGGACTTCCCCAATAGCCATTGCATATTCCCGCATATCCCCAGCAAAGGTGCAAGAGTCACATCACATAAAGAATATACGCCCCAGCTAGATTAGTCATAGGCATGATGCACTATCCCTAACCGGAGACACTTTCACTCCCCAGCGGAGATCCCTTTCACCATTCCTTCACAGAAACTCTTCCACTATTCTCCAGCAGGATCACCTACACTATTCCCTAACGAAACTATCACAAAGAGTGCCATCACTTTCTCCCCAACAGGAACCCTTCTATGATATCTTCCCCAACAAGAACATCAACATTACTCTCAGTGGGACCTTTACAGGGGGTGTTTTCATTTCCTCCCCAGTAGGTCATCGTGCATCCCAAACAAGGCTATAAGGATCATGCCGCCCAAAGGGCGTACTTCCTCAGTTAAAAGCCAGTCAGAGTCATGGCATAACCTCCACAAACATCCACAGCTGGAATGTGAGACGCCCGAGTCAGACATGGTAGGAAACACATCTTTTAGAACCTGCATTCATATGCATCGTCATGCATACATACATATCATGTACAAAGCACTCATTCCCAGCTAGTCTTCATTCTTGATCGAACGGGCAAAAATTTTTTTTCAAAATCGCTCGATCAAGGAATGAAGACTCGCTGTTTCAAATACAGGAATTCATCAACATTGGTCCATCACGGATACAGATAGATCTGGTATCGGCTTACATCAACTTCCCATCAGATCCACCTCAAGTAACTTGAACCCGGTATCGGTCCAAATCAGCTTCACTCTATATCTCCAGTAGATCCACCTCGGGTAACCTAAACCCAGTATTGGTCCAGATCAGCGTCACTCTATATCTCCAGCAGATGATAACCTAGACCTGGTATCGGTCCAGATCGACTTCACTCTATTTCTCCAGCAGATCCACCTCGAGTAACCTAAACCTAGTATCGGTCCAGATCGGCTCTATTCCAGATCCCCAGCAGAACTTTGCCTCAGGTAACCTAGACCCGTTATCAGCTTATTTCGTCATCAACTTTGCCTTGGGTAACCTAGACCCGGTATCGGCTTATTTCGCCATCAACTTTGCCTTGGGTAACCTAGACCTGATATCGGCTTATTTCACCTCCATCCTCACCTCGGGTAACCTAGACCCGGCATCAGCTTATTTCATCATCAACTCTGCCTCGGGTAACCTAGACTGGGTATCGGCTTACTTTGTCATCAACTTTGCCTTGGGTAACCTAGACCCGGTATCGGCTTATTCTGACTCATCACTACAGCTCAGGTATGTCTTTCTTTCCTTCTGTTTGTGGCGCTTTGATCTGCACTCTCAAATTCATCACCTCAGGTAGCCTAAACCTAGTATCGGGTATTGAATTTGATCACGCCAGGGGCAGCTGTAAGCCCAGGGTTTTCCCAACCTCTATGATGAGAATTCCTGTGTTACTTGTCGAATGGACTTGAATCGGACTTGAAAATGATGGAATGTTGCCTGGAGTTTCTCAAACATCCTGAAAACCAAGCTATCCGCAATCCGAAATCCCCGAAGAGGTCTCCCGAGTGGTTTCTAGGTTTTAGGGTGCACGTTGGATTTTTGAAATTTTGCCCCGGCTCTTGTTAGAGCCATACGGCTTTAGCTTTTAAGCTAGAGCTGGGCGGCTCTAGACTAGAACCGTATGGCTTTAGTGGGTGAACCAAGTTGCTCTGCAAAGTAGAGCAACTTGGCTCAGCAGAAGGGATTTTGGGCAAAATCAGAAAGTCAGGTGGCCATTAATGTTCGAAATGATATGTGAGAGGAGAGTATAAAAGGAAGAAAAATCAAATCAAAAGAAGAGAGAAGAGACTTTTGCAACCTTAGGCAGAAAAAAAACAATTCTCAAGAAACAGAGAGAAAAAAGAAGCAGAGAAAAAAAGAGAAGAGGGCCAAAACCAAGCAACCAAGGAGGTAATCCAAAACACAAAGGATAAGACCTAAAATTAATCTAAAAACACTAAACACAAGTTGCTTGACCTTTGCTCATCGATTGTGGATTGTTCTGGATTCATTTCAGATTGTTTCGGATTATTGCGGTTTTCGGCCGGTTGAGCTTCCAGGACAAATTCCAAGCTCTCAATCTATTTCTTGAAGTTCAAAGCATCAAAACAACACCAAGCTAAACTCTGAGAGTTTGTAAACCTATTTGCATTGTCTTTTCTTTGTGTTTTCTTCGTTTTTGCAACTTTTGAAAACTGGATTGCTCGAATAGAGCCAGGTGGCTGTGTTCTTCATGAACACAGCCGGGCGGCTTTGGTGCCCAGAGCTGCCCGGTTTTGTTCTTCAAGGACAGATTTCCGAATCGACCCCATCAGCTGAAAACAGTCCGTTTTCCATCTTGTGCATTCTGTTGTGATTATTTTTGACCCAAATCCATATGTATGTCATAAAATTTTTGTTTTCAAACTTCTATACATACGGATATTAGGGTTTTCGGTGTTTCCCGGGTTTATTTTCTGAGTTTCGGGGTTGTTTTATCCGAATCGGATCCATAATCCAGCATTAGTGGACCCCCAAATCCTATAAAATCCCCAAAAAATATTGAAAACGAATAAAAAAGTATTTTGATAAATGTTTTTGATGTGTTTGCTGCATTTTGGACCTTAGATGGATTGTGTATTTAGCAACCCGCACGAACAGAACCCTGGATTCCGGGATAACAGACCCACAAAAATGGAAATTTGTATGTAACCGAGCCAAATGTTTTCCAAAAATTGATTTTCTAGCACAAAAAATTACAGGGCATTTCAAAACCGTTTTCCAGGTCTAACTGGTCTGATCGGTCGGGTCGACTCGGTTACCCCCTAAATGCATGCCCCCCATTTCCTGAATTCCCAATTCTGTCCTATTTGAGTCCTATCTGTGTGTGCAACATAAATTGTGCTAACCAATTTATTTTGCAGCTTTTATTTTTATTTTTATTTTCACTATAATTAGTAGATTATTTCGTGTATTTTTAGGCGGTTGTAATTTTTTGACCCTCGTGTACTTAGGCGATTGAAATGTGAGTACGAGGGATTTTATCTTTTATTTGATTGGGTTGTATAATCAGCCTCTACTATTTTCTTGTATATTTTGGATGTAAGCTTTATTTTTTCTGCAATTTATTTTTTGCATTTTGCTTTAGCATCGGCTGATTAAAATAAATGAAATTGGGGTTAGAGAAAGATAATAAAGCGAATTAAATATGGTAATATAAACTGCAAAGTGAAAGCAAGCTAGAGGTAAATTAAGTCACTTGCTCAAACCCTAAATCTCTGGATTAGGTACGGTAGTCTACCCTCGGTAGGGACCTGTACCAAAATTCTGGGATGCGCTGATCTGGGTGGTGACTCTGTCACTGATCTCAGGATTTAAGTTTCAAGGTCTTTAAGTTAAAACGGGAAAATGTTTTCTATAAAGGAATTTCCAAATCAAATCCATGATTTTTCCAAGATAAACAAAACCCGTTTTCCCACAAACCAAATCGAACGAAAATGTTTTCCCCGGTTTGCCTTGCCGCGTACCGAACTTTCCTTTAAAAGGTAGTCTGCTCACACCAGGGATGAGAACAAGATGGCTGATGCACTAGCAACACTATCTTCTATGTGAGAAAATCCAGAAGAAACTCAAGAATAACCACTAGTAATAGCAACTTCCAGACGGCTTTGTTTTGAAGTGCATGAAGTAATGGAGTTGACAGTTGAAGAAAAGCCGTGGTTCTTCGATATCTATTGGTATGTGAAGGAAGGAAAATATCCAGAGGGAGCCAGTTCTGCTGATAAGGTGTCATTAAGAAAGCTAGCTAGTCAGTTCAAAATTTTTAAAGATAGGCTATACAAAAGAACAGCAAATGGTGTTCTTTTGAGGTGCCTGACAGAGCAAGAGACAGAAACAGTGATGCAGCAAGTACACGTAGGGACCTGCGGGCCACACATGAATGGGCTCGCTATGGCCAAGAAGATAATGAGACAGGGATACTTCTGGATGACTATGTAAGATGATTGTATAAAGAAAGTTAAAAGATGTCATGAGTGTTGGATCTATACTGACATCAGTCATCTTCCACCACTTAAGCTATAGAATCTGGCATCCCTTTGGCCATTTTCAGTGTGGGGAATAGATATGATTGGTGAAATTCATCCTGCAGCATCTAATGGGCACCGATTCATAGTCGTGGCAGTTGATTACTTCTCAAAGTGGGTGGAGGCAGAATCCTTCGCTAGTCTAACAGCTAAGCAAATGGTTAAGTTCATCCAGAAGAACATCTTTGCTCGATATGGGATTCCCCATCATATAGTGACTGACAACGGAGTGCAGTTTCAAGGGGCAACAGCTGAGCTGCTTGCAGAACATGGCATTGAGCACCATAAGTCCTCTCCATATAGGCCCCAAGCTAACGGTGCAGTGGAGGCAGCTAATAAGGTGATGAAGAAAATCTTATCGAAAATGGTGACCACCTACAAAGATTGGGCTGACAAACTACCATGCCTCTTTGGGGTTACAGAACCAATGTCAGAACACCAACAGGGGAGACTACATATGCCTTGGTGTATGATGTGGAAGCAGTGTTACGAGTACAAATAGAGCTCAAATCAGTCAGGGTCGCCTTGGAAGCCCAGTTACCAGAAACTGAATGGGTTCAAGCTAGATACGAGCAGTTGGTGACACTAGATGAAAAGCGGCTGAAGGCACTAGATCATCTGCAGATGTACCAGCACAGAATGGCCAAAGCCTATAATCGAAATGTAAAGTATCCCAGGTGACAGTTGAAAGCAGGAGATTTGGTTCTAAAACAATTGAGGCCTTCATATACTGATGTTAGGGGGAAGTTCAGAACCAATGGGGAAGGGCCCTATGTTGTGAAGAAAGTACTATCGAAAGGCGGTGTCAGCATCATGGACATGGATGGAAATGAGTTCACAAATCCTGTCAACCAATACCGCTTAAAGCTTTATCATGTCTAAAAAAAAGTATGTCGTGCCATGACTGTAATTACAGTCATGGAGTTGTATTATAGTCATACGACTGTAATACCGGAGCTCGTACAATAGCCCATACCTTGTGACATAAAAAAGGGGATTGATTTTCAGAGCAATTAATGCTCGTTTTCTCCAACAAGAAAGACCAGAATAAAAGGGAATAAGAAGAGAAAGTGAGGGACTTTTTTGGGACTCTTAGGATTTGGCAGATTTGAGAGAGAAAAGAGAAAAAAAGGAGAGAAAAAGAAAAAACCAAACTCAAGCCATCTTTTTCTCCTCTTTTTCTTTTGATTCTTAAGTGTTTAAGTTAAAACTTGATAGAAATCATAAGTTAATTGATAAGGTCGGTTTTTAACCTTATCTTTTAGGCAATTTCGTGGTTTGAACGGCAATTTTTAGAGTCTTTTGTGTGAATGTTTGTGTGGTTTTTGAATATTTTGTGATTTTTATGTTTTGGATAGATTTTTATAACTTTTAGTATTTTTTCGTGTTATCTAGGGTTGTTTTTGTAATTTTTGTTAATTTGTTGTTTTTATGGTCCGTGGCGTTGGTGCCGTTATATTTCTTTGTGCTTGTTTTGGACAGGTATTATGACCCGGACCGCAAGTTGGTGCATCGGCGGCGAGGAAGAGTTTGAAGTGCTGAAAATCAGGGTGGCATGGCATGCCACAATTAGGGCACGGCGTGCCAATCCGGCGTGCCATACAAGAGCAGTCCAGTGGAGTGGCATGAAAACGTGCCACTCAGATCAGCGTGGCGTGCCACCCCCAAAATCACACGGCACGGCGTGCCACCTCCAGCAGCACGGTGTGCCGCCTTCAGTTCTGCACAGCACGGCGTGCCACCTCCACCAGCACGGCGTGCCGAGCCCCGAAACCTGCTGTTGCCCTACTTTCATCTCTTCTTTTTCCTGGTTTTAACCTAGCCGTATAAATAGGTTATTTTCTATGTTTTAGAGGATCTTTTTTCTAGTCTTTTTGAGTGAGAGCGGAAACTTGTAGTGAGGTTTTGAGCTTGAACTATTTGCTTTCTTTGAGTTTGCACCATCGATTCGTTGTAGTTTTACATAGAATGTTCCCCTTTTGCGACGTTCCTAGTTCCGGCTTGAGTTCGTCTATAGAGGTACACCCCAAGCATCTTCACACCGTCAGAATCCGGTTAATCGGACCAAAAGGGCATAAGTTTTTCTTCTTCTCTTTTGTAATTTGATTAAGTTAGTTTTGATTCAGCAAATCGATTATGTTTGGTTGTAAACACTGAATTCATTCATCTTTCTTAATTAATACAATTGATTGCAAGTTAATTTCAATTTTTATTCCTTTTCTTTATGCAATTCCTTTAATGAATATCTAGTCTCATAAGATCTTAATTTATTAAGTTCATATCAGTGGCATTACCTAGATTGACGCCTAGGAAACCATTAGTATTGACGACACTGTGGAACTTACGTGCCCTTATTTTCTGAGCTTTAGAATTAGACCGCCTCTAAACAAGGAAAACCGGCTAAGGACCTAAAAGATCTAGATACGCTAGGTTGTATTATCGAAAGAGCATAATTAAGGATTAATTGTTGAGTTAAATTCATCTTTTGTAGTTAATTGATAAAGCCATCCCCATTAGCATTCATAGGTCGGTAAACCGCCAATTGATAACACAAAACTCAAGTGCAAAGTAAGCTGGAATAGATCAACTAGGAGTAGGATAGTTTAGTTGTTAACATAATCAACCCAAACTACGTTCCGCCTAGGACACGCAAGGAACCCGAGTAGTTTAGTGTTTGCAGATTATTCTTTTCTCTGTGGGATCGATACCTGGACCAACCAAATTATTACTTGTCAACGATAGGTACACTGCCTTAGTTGTGCGTTCTAGGTTTAGTTTTACTACTACGCCTAGGACCCATCATTAATAACTTGACACTTAAAACTCAATCAATTTTAGACCTTAAACCAATCAGAATCCGTGACATTTTGGAGATTTTGGACAACTTTTCAAACCTTAGCTCAAAGGAAAAAGAAGCAATTTGAAGGTGATTAGGGTGTTTCCAGCAGTTAATCCTATGGTGGATCAGTGCCACAAAGGTAAACATACTTCAAACCTTCATTTTCTTGCTTCTTCTGGGTGATTTGGTGTGTTTTTGTTCAATAAAACTCAATTTTTGGACTTACTATTTGTGGAAATCGAGAACAGCTTTACAAGTGTTCTTATGGTGAAGAACAATCGTACAACTGTAATTACAGTCGTACGAGTGTTCTTGAATTCTCGCGGCTTTTAGTTTTATTTGAATAAAATTTTGGCGATTTTTTGCAATTGGAGGGATTACAATCGCACGACTGTAATAATAGTCGTACGATTGTACTTACATTTGCATGACTGTAACTTCCGTCAAAGGGCATAATTTCCATAATAATCCCTAAAAATTCCTAAAAATCCTAAGAAAATTTAGAAAAATCAGAAAATTATCAAAAATGAATTTTGTTATGTGCATTCACGACCCTAGATTTAATTTTCAGTATAATTGTATTTAGAACAATGCCACGATGGAATCCCAATTCTCCCGAAAACCGACCCATCTCACATGCTAAATTAAAGTAAACCAAAAAATAAAATTTTTTCAAAATGATTTTCTCACAAAACCAAAGATACAGGGACGTTTTTTCCAGGTCTAATCGGGCCGGCTAGCCGAGCCGACCCAGTTATCCCCACTAAATGTATGTTCCCAATTTCCAATTTCCCAATTCTGTCTTGTTTGAGTCCTATTTGTGGTGTGCTATAAATTGTGTTAACCATCTGTTTTGCAGCTTTTAGTTAGTTTTTATTTTTCATTTTGATGTATTTAATAGCCGAACTCGTGTATTTTAGGCGCTTGAAAAGTGAGGTTGAGGGCTTTTATTTTTATTTTTATTCAATTGGATTGTAATAATTTAATTATTTATTATTTTACTTTATTTTATCTGTGTGTACGCTGTATGCTTTTATTTAATAAAATTGACTTTAGAATTATAAAATACCATCTATGAACATTGGCCGAATTTTATTTTGATTAGACACGAAATAGGGGACTTGTCCAGACCTAGATCTCTGGATAGTGTAGCAGCCTTTCGTCTGGTTCAGCTACACTGAAAATTCTCGGTTGAGCTGAGCCGGGTGGCAACTCTTACACTATTTATCGAGACTTAGGTCTCGGTTCTTTTATGAAATAATTTAATTTTCTAAACATGAATTTTCATCATAAAAACCCCACGTGAGGGAGGGTTGCCTGATCTTGAGGCTCCCTTCCAAGAGAGTCTGTGTTCTGTCGAAAACGTCGTCTGCTCACAATAGGTGATTTCTGAAGTCTGTGTTCAGACGTTCAATGTGTACGATCCTATGGGCCCATCTTTATGTTGGTAGTGGGCCTATGGCCCACAGACTGCAGGTGGGCTCTAGCAAGCCACTGCAACCCCCAATTAAAATGGAGATGGCAATCCAACTGAAATCATAACCCTGTAGTTTAAACTTGTATATCCCATGTCATCGATATCGGTGTCCAACACAGAGGCATGGATTGATCACCCTCTTTTATGTTCGAACATTAACTTGAACCCAAATGTACTGATGCTCACAAACAAGTTCCAACTTGTTTGGGTGTGGCCACACTCTTATCAGTCACATTCATCAAGAGGCTGGTGATATCTTTTCAGTGGACTACTAAGTGACAAATCCCTTCTGCTTATCCATAGCACTGCCATGCTTAGTGACATACCCGAATGTACCCATACTTGGCACCCTTTTATAAGCCCTTTAGGCGTACCCTTAAGTATGCAACCTCGCATGCAGCACCATCATATGGTCAGGTGAAAGGATCCATACAAGTACTACATGAGAATCACTTGTGATACTTTACCATGTGGATTTCTCGTTTAGTGGATCTATCCAAGACCATGCCCTTTTTGCATGTACCCATTAATTTGGTTGACATCCCATGTCTAATGGCTGGTAAGAGACCGCCATACAACCAGAGTAATGATATGTTGGATATGCCCTAGTCCCGAGGCATTAGTCCTTGTATTTGTATTATACATTTATTAGATTCATGTATTATACTCATTTTGTGTTCTTAATAAAGGCATTAATTCATTTATTATATTTATCTTATGTAGCATATGAAATGAAGTATCCAATGGACATATCAATATCCATGATGACAAGTGTCATGCACTTGGCAGTAAGACCATGCATAGGGTAAACGATGTGACCATAAATAGATCCGTAGTCTGTTCTAGTCATGGGAATTAGTGGAACTAGAGACTATCATTAACCTGGTTGTATGGTGGTGTCTTACTGGTCATTGGACATGGGATGTCAACCAAGTTAATGGGTACATGTAAAAAGGGCATGGTATCAGATAGATCCACTAAATGAGAAATCCACATGGTATAGTATCACAAGTGATTCTCGTGTAGTACTTGTATGGATCCTTTGACCTGACCATATGATGGTATTGCATATGAGGTTGCATACTTAGGGGTATGCCTAAAGGGCCTGTAATAGGGTGCCAAGTATGGGTACTTTTGGGTATATCACTTAGCATGACAACACTATGGATATACAGAAGGGATTTGTCACTCAGTAGTCCACTGAGAAGATATCACCGGCCTCTTGACGAATGTGACTGATAAGAGTATGGCCACACCCAAATAAGTTGGAACCTGTTTGTGAGCTTCCGTACATTCGGGATCAAGTTAATGTCAGACACAAAAGAGGGTGATCAATCCATGCCTCTGTGTTGGACACCGATATCGATGACATAGGATATACAAGTTTAAACTACAGGGTTATAATATCAGTTGGACTGCCATCTCCATCTTAATTGGGGGCTGCAGTGGCTTACTAGAGCCCAACTACAGTCTGTGGGCCACAGGCCCACTGCCAACATAAAGATGGGCCCACGGGATCGTACACATTGAACGACTGAACACTGACTTAAGGAATTACTGTATACTTGGAGTATACACTCTGAAGAGAGAGGAATATATTAATTATATTTTAAAGATCAATTGGATTGATCATAATAATAAAATTAATATTTGATTGGCTTTCTCATAATTAATTGGATTAATTATGATATTATTTCCTAGGTGGAAATATTCGTATGTATAGGTTTACATATGAATTTATTTTTTGAAGGTCTAATTTTAATTTAATGGATTAAATTAATCGGTCAAACCAATTTTAATTTAAATGTAAAAATATGTTGCTTGGTGTAATATATTAAATACATGGGTAAATTAAAGTTGAGCTTGAAATTAATTTAAACCAGACTAATTAAAATAGATTTGGGCCCGAAATAAAAGATGGAAGCCCACACAAAAGGAGAAGCTAATTGGGCCGAAATTCTCCTTGAGAATTTCGGCCACCTAGGTTTAAAATAACCCTAGGAATTTCGGCCAAGGGACACAGTAGACACTAGCCGAAATTTTGCCCCCCCTCTCTACTCCATTGTTTATGTTTTCCGACGCTAGCATGGGTGGTGTTCGTAAGGTGTTCGTGTACGTGAACGAGGAGGGATTCTAGTTTGATTCCAGTAGTCTGCATCCATCTCTTGTAGAGATATTCCGGGTAAGAGATTTATCTCTTGTAATTAAATTTTTGTTTTTCCAATTTCCATCTCAATTGCTCCTGGGCACGGATTTGAGGAAATCATCGTGTTCTTCCGCTTTAATCGGGTGATTTCCGGTGACAAAATCCCAACATGATAGTCTCTAGTTCCATTCATTCCCATGACTGGAATAGACTAAGGATCTATTTATGGTCATATCGTTTCCCCTATCCATGGTCTTACTTCCGAGTGCATGACACTTGTTAACATGGATATGGATATGCCCATTGGATACTTTATTTAAAATACATCATAAGATATATGATAAATGAATTAATGCCTTTATTTATGACATAAAATATGTATAATACAAGTATCCAATAAATGTACAATACAAATACGAGGTCCAATGCCTTGGGACTAGGGCAATTCCAACAATCTCCCACTTGCACTAATTCCAACTATGCATGGACCTAGTCCCTATAGATCTAGTGTGACCCTCATGCTTGGGTTGAGCCAGTGCCTTGGTCAATGGATCTACAACATTATCCTCTGTGTCCACTCTATGTAGTGAAATGTCACCTCTGGCCGCGATTTCTCATATAAGGTGAAACTTCCTGAGCACGTGCTTTGTGTTCTTGTGTGACCTGGGCTCCTTGGCTTGTGCAATAGCCCCATTGTTGTTACAGAAGATATCAACTGGGTCCTGGATACTGGGTACTACTCCCAACTCAGTGATAAACTTCCTTATCCATACAGCTTCCTTAACTGCATCACACGCTGCGATGTACTCAACTTCTATTGTAGAGTCCGTGATGGTCAGTTGCTTTGAGCTTCTCCAGCTTACAACACCACCATTTAGCAAAAACACATAACCAGACTACAACTGGTATTCATCCTGGTCCATCTGGAAGCTTGCATCAGTATACCCAGTAACTGACAACACTTCTTGACCTCCATACACTAAGAAGTTATCCTTAGTCTGGTTAAGGTACTTGAGGATCACTTTGATAGCCTTCCAGTGATCCTCCCTGGGATCCTACTGGTATCGGCTCGTCATACTTAGTGCAAAGACGACATCAGGTCTCATACATATCATGGAGTACATAATTGATCCTATAGCTAAGTCATATGGGACCAATTTCATGTTCTCCCTGTCCTCCCTTGTCTTGGGACAATTCTTCTTGCTGAGTTTCAGCCCATGACCTATTGGCAAGAAACCTTTCTTGGCCTGGTCCATGCTAAATCTCTTTAGAACTTTGTCTATGTACGTGGCCTGACTTAGCCCCAGAAGCCGATTGGATCTATCCCTATAGATCCTAATCCCTAGGATCATCTCAGCTTTGCCTAAGTCCTTCATTGTGATGCACTTACACAACCACTGCTTTACTCCTTGTAGTATTGGTATGTCACTTCCAATGAGTAGGATGTCATCCACATATAACACCAGGAATGTCACAATGCTCTCACTAATCCTCTTATACATACAAGGCTCATCTTGATTCTGTATGAAGCCATATTCCTTTATAGCTTTATTGAATCTAAGATTCCAACTTCGGGATGCTTGCTTCAGTCCATAAATGGACCTCTGAAGTTTGCATACCCTCCTAGGATACTATGGATCGACAAAACCCTCAGGTTGTGTCATATACACATCCTCGAGTAACTTTTCGTTAAGGAAAGCGGTTTTGACATCCATTTGCCAGACCTCATAGTCGTACCATGTGGCTATGGCTAGCAAGATCCTAATGGATTTGAGCAGGTGATTGGTGAGAAAGTTTCATCACAGTCTATTCCATGGACTTGTTTGAAACCTTTTGCAACCAGACGCCCCTTGAAGGTATTATCAGCTTTAGCTTGTAGCACCACTTGCAACCAATTACCTTAGCACTCGGAGATGGATCAACCAAGTTCCAAACCTGGTTATCGTACATAGATTGCATCTCTGCCTCCATGGCTTTACACCAATTTGCAGACTGTGGGCTTGCCATAGCCTCTTGGTAGGTTTTGGGTTCTTCCTCATCAAAGACGAGAAGAGTGTGATCATTAGTAACGAGGAAACCATACCTCTCTGATTCCCAACGATCCCTACCAGACCTTCTAGGTCCTTGTGTGAGCTAGGTCGGTGCTTCCTCCTATGGAAGCTCCATCCGGGTCTCCGAGTTATCCTCTTCAGGAGCTTGTAAGCTTTGAACTTCCCTGAGTTCAACATTGCTCCCACTGTCTTTCTTGGAAATAAAATCCTTCTAGAAAGACCCCCTTGCTTGCCAAGAATACCTTGTTCTCGACGGGGTTGTAGAAGTAATACCCTTTGGTTTCCCTGGGTAGCCCATAAACAGGCACTTATTGGTTTTGGGTTTTAGCTTGCCCCCAGTCAATCTCTTGACATGTGCTTCACATCCCCATATCCGCAGGAAAGACACGTTGGGCTCCTTGCCCGTCTATATCTGATATGGGGACTTTTCCACTGCCTTAGTCTGAGTATTATTCAAAATGAGAGCGGCTGTCTCGAGAGCATGTCCCCAGAAACTTATTAGGAGAGAGGTATGACTCGTCATTGAGCGAATCATGTCCAACAGCTATTCCTCCATTCAGACACCCCATTCCATGATGGTGTTCCTGGAGGAGTGAGCTGCGGAACTATTCCATGCTCTCTCAAGTAGGAGTCAAACTCTAGGCTCATATACTCACCTCCTTGGTCTGATCGAAGGGCTTTGATGGTTCTGTCTAGCTGGTTATGTACTTCATTCCTAAATTCCTTGAACCTATCAAGGGTTTCGAACTTATGCTTCATCAGATAGACATAGCCATATCTGCTGAAATCGTTTGTGAACGTGACAAAGTATAGATATCCACCTCTGGTAGCTGCGCTCATGGGCCCACATACGTCAGAATGTATTAGGTCCAATAAGCCAATAGCCCTTTCAGCTTTCTTGCTAAAAGGTGCTTTCGTCTTTTTTCCTCGTAAACAGGACTCATATACATCAAGTTACTCCAAGTCAAATGACCCTAGGATTCTAGCCATGTGGAGCCTAGCTATGCGTTTCTCGTTTACGTGGCCTAAACGACAATGCCAAAGGTAGAAACGATTAAGTTCATTAGGCTTAACCCTTTTAGTGTTTATGTTATATACATTATTGGTTTCATTTAAATCCAAGATATAAAGGACATTATTTAATAGAGCTTCTCCATAAAATAATCCCTCTCTAGATATAACAATTCTAACATTAGAAATAGAAAAATTAAATCCAGAAATATCCAACATTGAAACAGATATAATATTGCTGCACATGGCAAGTACAAAATAACATTGTTCCAAAATCAAAACCAATCCACTAGGCATCATGAGATGATATTCGCCGATCTCTATGGCAGCAACCCTTGCTCCATTACTGACCTGCAAGTCCACCTCCTCCGATCCCAGCGACCTTCTATTCTTAAGTTCCTGCACATTGCAACAAAAGTGAGAACCACATCCAGTATCTAATACCTAGGATGTTGAAACAATAAGGTTAATTTCTATGACATAAATACCTGACGAAGACGCGCCTGAGGACTTCCTCTGCTCTCCCATCAATTTGGGTCACGATCTCTTCCAATGCCCCGACTGCTTGCACCCAAAGCAGACATCCTCGGGACTGGCCTTATGCTGGACCTTGGGCTGGGCCTTAGGCTTCTTAGCCTTGGCCTTGGCCTTTTCCTTGGCCTTACCCTTTGCAAGAGGAGGGTTCCCCTTGTTGACCAGCAGCACTAGAAGAGTCTTTTTGATCGACTGTTCAGTAAGCTTAAGCATCCCATGCAGCTCGCTAACAGTACGGTTCATCCCTTGCATATTATAGTTCAGGATGAACTGATCATAAGAATCCAGTAAGGAAGCAAGGATTGTGTCCACCGCCAGCTCCTGTGAGATGGCGATCCAAGACAGGCCAAAGTATCCAGATAACCCTTCATCTTGAGCACGTGTACGCTCACAGATGTCCCAGCCCCCATCTTATAGGAGTGGAATGCCTTATTGGTCAGGTACCTTTCCTGACGAGCTTGCTCTTGAAACATCTCATTCAGAGTTGTTATCATAGCATAGGCTTGATGGTCCATAAACTGCTTTTGCAGCTTAGGGACCATGCACGCCAACATAAGGCATGTCACATCCCTATTATCCTTAACATACGCCTCGTATTCCTGCAGTTAGGTAGCTGTCGGATTACGTCCTTGTGGAGTAGCCGGTACAGGCCTTTCTAGTACATACTCCTTTAACTCTTGTCTTAGAACTATCCTTAAGTTCCTGGACCAGTCTAAGAAGTTATGACCAGAAAGCTTGTCCCTTTCAAGAATAGATCGCAGTGAAAGTGAGTTGTTATTTGCCATTTAGAAATTCTACACAAAAAAAATTCAAGAGTGTTAATAAAGGGCTTTATTATTATTTTCCCCATATATAATTAATAGTGAATCAAGTTATTAATTAATCCGAGTTGTTGGGCTCATAGGCCGAGATCCATATTTCATTAAGATATAGCTAGACGAGGGCCTGGAAAAACTATACCCTAATTATTTAGGTAGGAACGCCGTCCAATCCCAACCTAGGGACTCTCGGTTTGATAGGCTTGTTGGCACTTACCCATCTGTGCTTAAGGCCAGGAGAATCCTACTACCCATGCTAAGTCAAGACCTCCATCCAAGTGTCGGAGTAACCAATACTCCAACCCAATACAAAATGACGATACTCCAGTGCATCCAGCGAGGGCATGGTCTACAACTAGCCTATCCCCACTTCGAGCTGATTTTGAATGAGGGAAGCACTTTTAATCGACTTAGTAATTTCAATTAGGTCATTAGATTCATTTTAATAACGGCTTACATGCATAAGGCGGGTGAGAATGGGTTTGGATCATACATACATACATGCAAATAAATATAAAGTGTAATTAAATAAGAAAAATGGACTACTATAGGCCTGTATTACAACCTAATATTATTCTAGTAAACCTATACTAGAAAGAAATATCAGGTGGGCCTCCTTTTCCTTCCTTCTGGGCTTGCACCACCACTTGGGCTCACCACTCCATTGGGCTTGTTCTTCTTTTACAAATTTTATAATAAATAAATAAAATAAAATTACATTAAAAAAACAAAAAAAAAAAACGGCGCGCATGTCGTATTTACCCAAAAAGAAAAATACAACCCATCTCGAATGAGGCCCAATAGCATCCAACCAAACAAATATTTAATCACACAAAATGCATCCAATACATCCATTTATAAGCATGTTGTAATGCATGGATTAAGCCCATTTCAATTATGCCCAAGCCATTATTTTCAATTCGCAGATTTTGGCCCATCATGGTTCTATCCCTTAACGGGCTTTGGGCCTCCAGCCCAGGCAGATAACTGCTCCCACTAGAATTGGAAACCATGAGTCCATATCAGCCGTCCCGGTGATTGTACCAAAAAACCCGAACCAATTTCAATTAACCATATTAATTTCCAAAATTAATAGCCCATGAATAAAATTAAAATTTCATTCAAGAAACCATGCGCATTTAAATTGCAAAATTTAAACACACGAAATTTTAAAACCAATTAAAATTTTAAAACTGGTCCCTGAGCCCGAAACTCGCCAAATCCAAAACATTAGGCCCGGTCTGCTGCAGCTAGGGCAACTACGTAGCCCTAGTAGCAGCCGCCGCTGCTGCCGAGTAGCAGTGGCGCTGCTGCCGAGTAGCAGTGGCACTGCTGCCGCGCAGTGGCTGCCCAGCGGCCTCCGCCCAGCAGCAACCTGCTGCTGAGGCAGCGGCTGCCGCTATTTCCGCAGCGTGCGGCGGCTGCCAGCGGCGATTCCACCGCCGGTAGTCTCGCTTGCCTAGAAACAACCCGTGATTTGTAATTCCCAAAAAAAAAATTACAGCCAAACAACATGTAATTCACCAAGAAATACAACCATCCAACAAAATTAGATAAATATAAACCTATATGCAAATTTAATTTCAATTGAAAGATTTCAAAGGGGAAAATCACAAACCCCAATCCCAAAATCCCAAATTAAAATCTCCAATTTCAAAACCAAGGGATTCAATCCAATTAAACAATTTTCACAGATCAAAAGCCTGTTCTGATATCACTATTGGGATTTTTCACCGGAAATCACCCGATTACAGTGAAAGAACGCGGTGATTTCCTCAAATCCGTTCCCAGGAGCAATTGATGTGAAAATTGTAAAATCAAAATTTTAACAACAAAGAAAAGATTTCTCACTTGAGATATCTCTTCTAGAGATGGCTGCAGAAATCAAAGTAGATTCCCTCCGTGTTCAAGTACACGAACGGCTAACGAACACGACCCGTGCTAGCATTGGAATCAAAAGATTTGAGAGAGGAGGAGGCTACAAATTTTGGCTCTTGGTGTGTTGCTTTCTTAGCCGAATTGCCCTAGGTAATATACCTAGGGTTGGCCGAAATTTTTTGCCCAAGACTTGGCCCATTACCTTTCATTTATTTTATGCGGGCTTTTCTTCTTTTAGAGCCCAGTCCAAAATTAATCTCCTTGGTCCAGTTAATTATCAAACATAATTTTATTTAACATGTGTTCTTAACATATTATTCCAAGTAATATATTTGATACATATAAATTTAAAATTAATTTGATCAATTAATTCTACCAAGGGATTAATTTTGACTTTCATAAAATAAAGATACATGTAAACCTATACATGTGAAATATTTCCACCTAGGAAAGAATTGTTGGGATTTGTCACCGGAAATCACCCGATAAAAGCAGAAGAACACGGTGATTTCCTCAAATCCAGTCCTAGGAGCAATTGAAGTGGAAATTGAAAAACTTAAAATCAAATAGAAAGGGATTAAATTTCTTACCAGAAAAATCTCTTTCTTAGACAGATGATGACTGCAGAATTCAAGGTAGAATTCCTCCACTCTCACGTACACGAACGCTTGACGAATGCAACCCGTGCTAGCGTCGGAAAAACCAAAACAATGGAAGAGAGGAGAGGGGGAGATTTCGGCCAATAGTGTGCTAGGGTTGAGTTGGCCGAAATTTCACCCTAGGTTTTATACCTAGGGTGGCCGAATTCCCCTAGGGGAATTCAGGCCCAAGCTGGCTCCATTCCATTCTGTGCTGGCTTCCATGTTTTAATTTAGGCCCAATCTAATTTTAGTTATTCTGGTTTAAATTAATTTCAAGCCCAATTTTAATATACCCATGTATTTAATATATTACTCCAAGTAATACATTATTTACATTTAAATTAAAATTAGTTTGACAATTAATTTAATCCATCAAATTAAAATTAAATCTACACAAAATTAAATCATATGTAAACCCATACATATGAATATTTCCACCTAGGAAATAATATCATAATTAATCCAATTAATTATGAAGAGCCAATTGAATATATTAATTTTATTATTATGATCAATCCAATTGATCTTTATAATATAATTAATATATACACACTTCTCCCTCCATTGTGTATACTCCAAGTATACATGTGATTCGGTAAGTCTGCATTCTATCGTTCTATGTGTACGATCCTGTGGGCCCATATTTATATTGGCAGCGGGCCTTTGGCCTGCAGACTACAGTTGGGCTCTAGCAAGCCACTGTAGCCCCCAATTAAGATGGAGATGGCAGTCTAACTGATATCATAACCCTGTAGTTTAAACTTGTGCATCCCATGTCATTGATATCGGTGTCCAACACAGAGGCATGGATTGATCACCCTCTTTTGTGTCCGGACATTAACTTGATCCCGAATGCACTGAACCTCACAAACAAGTTCCAACTTGTTTGGGTGTGGCCACACTCTTATCAGTCACATTCATCAAGTGGCCGGTGATATGTTCTCAGTTGGTTACTGAGTGACAAATCCCTTCTGCATATCTATAGTATTACCATGTTTAGTGACATACCCGAAAGCACCCATACTTGGCAACCTATTACAGGCCCTTTAGGCGTACCCCTAAGTATGCGACTTCACATGTAACACCATCATATGGTTAGGTCAAAGGATCCATACAAGTACTACACTAGAATCCATTGTGATACCATACCATGTGGATTACTCGTTCAGTGGATCTATCCAGTACCATGCTTCCAGGCATGTACCCATTAACTTGGTTGACATTCCATATCCAATGACCGGTAAGACACAGCCATACAACCAGGTTAATGATAGTCTGTTGTTCCATTCATTCCCATGACTGGAACAGACTACGGATCTATTCATGGTCATATCGTTAACCCTATCCATGGTCATACTGCTGAGTGCATGACACTAGTCGTCATGGATATAGATATGTCCATTGGATACTTCATTTAATATATTGCACAAGATAGATATAATAAATGAATTGATGCCTTTATTAATGACACAAATGAGTACAACACATAAATCCAATAAATGTATAGTACAAATACAAGGACCAATGCCTCGGGGACTAGGGCATTTCCAACAATCTCCCACTTGCACTAGTTCCAACTAGGCATGGGCCTAATCCCTATAGATCTAGTATGACCCTCGTGCTTGGGCTGGGCCAGTGCCTTGGTCAATGGATCTGCGACATTATCCTCGGTGTCCACTCTGTTCAATGCAATGTCACCTCTCTCCGCGATTTCTCGTATGAGGTGAAACTTTCTGAGCACGTGCTTTGTGTTCTTGTGTGACCGGGGCTCCTTAGCTTGTGCGACGGCCCCATTATTGTCACAGAAGATATCGACTGGGTCCTGGATAGTTGGCACTACTCCCAACTCAGTGATAAACTTCTTCATCCACACAGCTTCCTTAGCTGCATCACATGCAGCGATGTTCTCAGCTTCTGTTGTAGAGTCCGCTATGGTTGGCTGCTTTGAGCTCTTCCAGCTTACAGCACCACCATTCAGCAAGAATACATACCCTGACTGCGATTGGTACTCATCTTGGTCTGTCTGGAAGCTTGCATCAGTATACCCAGTAACTGATAGCACTTCCTGACCACCATACACCAAGAAGCTATCCTTAGTCTGGTTAAGGTACTTGAGGATCGCCTTGACAGCTTTCCAGTGATCCTCCCCGGGATCCTGCTAGTATCGGCTCGTCATACTTAGTGCAAAGGCGACATCAGGTCTCGTACATAACATGGAGTACATGATTGATCCAATAGCCAAAGCATGTGGAACCAATTTCATGTTCTCCCTGTCCTCCCTTGTTTTAGGACAGTTCTTCTTACTAAGTTTCAGCCCATGGCCCATTAGCAAGAAACCTTTCTTGGCCCGGTCCATGTTGAATCTTTTCAGAACTTTGTCAATGTACGAAGCCTGACTTAGGCCCAGAAGCTGATTTGGTCTATCCCTATAGATCCTGATCCCTAGGATCATCTCAGCTTCACCTAAGTCCTTCATTGCGAAGCACTTACTCAGCCACTGCTTTACCCCTTGCAGTGTAGGTATGTCGCCTCCAATGAGTAGGATGTTGTCTACATAAAGTACCAAAAATGTGACGATGCTCCCACTAGTTCTCTTATACACACAAGGCTCATCTAGATTCTGTATGAAGCCATATTCCTTTATAGCCTCATTGAATCGTAGATTCCAACTTCAGGATGCTTGCTTCAGTCCATAAATGGACCTTTGAAGTTTGCATACCCTTCCCGGATACTTAGGATCGACAAAACCCTCAGGTTGTGTCATGTACACATCCTCGAGTAGCTTCCCATTAAGGAAAGCGGTTTTGACATCCATCTGCCATACCTCATAGTCATACCATGCGGCTATGGCCAGCAGTATCCTAATGGACTTGAGCATGGCTACTGGTGAGAAAGTTTCATCATAGTCTATTCCATGGACTTATCTGAAACCTTTCGCAACCAGACGCCCCTTGAAGGTATTATCAGCTTTCAGCTTATAGCACCACTTGCAACCTATTACCTTAGCACCCGGAGGTGGATCAACCAAGTTCCAAACTTGATTATCATACATAGATTGCATTTCTGCCTCCATGGCTTTACGGCAATTCGCAGACTGTGGGCTAGCCATAGCCTCCTGGTAGGTTTTAGGTTCTTCTTCATCCCAGATGAGAAGAGTTTGATCATCGGTGATGAGGAAACCATACCTCTCCGGTTCCCGACGATCCCTACCAGACCTTCTAGGTTCTTGTGTGGCCTGGGTCGGTGCTTCCACTTGTGGAAGCTCCACCTGGGCCTCCGAGTTATCCTCTTCAGGAGCTTGTGGACCTTGAACTTCCCTGAGTTCAACATTGCTCCCACTATCTTTCTTGGAAAGGAACTCCTTTTCCAGAAAGACCCCCTTCCTTGCCACGAACACCTTGTTCTCGGCGGGGTTGTAGAAGTAATACCCTTTGGTTTCCCTAGGGTAGCCCAAAAACAGGCATTTATCGGTTTTGGGCTCTAGCTTGCCACTAGTCAATTTCTTGACATGTGCTTCACATCCCCAAATCCTTAGGAAAGACACATTAGGCTCCTTGCCCGTCCATATCTGATATGGGGTCTTTTCCACTGCCTTAGTCGGAGTATTGTTTAATATGAGAGCTGCTGTCTCGAGGGCGTGTCCCTAGAAGCTAATTGGGAGAGATGCTTGACTCATCATTGAGCTGACCATGTCCAACAAAGTCCTATTCCTCCGTTCGGACACCCCATTCCATTGTGGTGTTCCAGGAGGAGTGAGCTGTGGAACTATTCCATGCTCTCTCAAGTATGAGTCAAACTCTAGGCTCATATACTCACCGCCTCGGTCCGACCGAAGGGCTTTGATGTTCCTGCCTAGCTGGTTCTGTACCTCGTTCCTAAATTCCTTGAACCTATCAAGGGTCTCGGACTTGTGTTTCATCAAATAGACATAGCCATATCTGCTGAAATCATCCGTGAACGTGATGAAGTACAGATGCCCACCTCTGGTCGCTGCGCTCATAGGTCCACATACATCTGAATGTATTAGGTCCAACAAGCCAGTGGCCCTTTCAGCCTTTTTGCTAAAAGGCACCTTTGTCATCTTGCCTCTTAAACATGATTCGCATGTATCAATTGACTCCAAGTCAAATGACCCTAGGACTCCAGCTTTGTGAAGCCTAGCTATGCGCTTCTCGTTTATATGGCCAAGACGACAATGCCATAGGTAGACTGGATTAAGTTCGTTAGGCTTAACCCTTTTCGTGTTTATGTTATAGATATGATTGGTTTCATTTAAGTCCAGGACATACAGGCCATTATTTAATAGAGCATCTTTATAAAATAACCCCTCTCTGGATATAGAAATTCGACCATTTATAATAGTAAAATCAAATCCAGAAATATCCAACATTGATACAGAGATAATATTCCTGCACATAGCAGGTACAAAGTAACAATGTTCTAAAATTAAAACCAATCCACTGGGCATCATTAGGTGGTATTCGCCGATCTCTATGGCAGCAACCCTTGCTCCATTCCCGACCCGCAAGTCCACCTCTCCCGACCCTAGCAACCTTCTGTTCTTAAGTCCCTGCACATTGCAACAAATGTGAGAACCACATCCAGTATCCAATACCCAGGATGTTGAAACATTAAGGTTAATATCTATAACATAAATACCTGAAGAGGACGCACCTTGGCCCCTTCTTTGCTCTCCCATCAGCTTGGGACACGATCTCTTCCAATGGCCCACCTGTCTGCACCCGAAACAGACATCCTCAGGACCTGCCTTCTGCTGGGCCTTGGGTTGGGCCTTGGCCTTCTTGGCCTTAGCCTTGGCCTTTTCCTTGGCCTTACCCTTAGTAAGAGGAGCGTTCCCCTTGTTAACCAGCAGCACCGGCGGAGTCTTCTTGATCGACTGCTCAGTAAGCTTAAGCATCCCATGCAGCTCACTGACAGTGCGGTTCATCCCTTGCATGTTGTAGTTAAGGATGAACTGATCATAAGAATCCGGCAAAGACGCGAGGATTGTGTCCACCGCCAACTCTTGAGAGATAGGCGATCCGAGACGGGCCAAAGTGTCCAAATAGCCCTTCATCTTGAGCACGTGTGCACTCACAGATGTCCCCGGCCCCCATCTTACAAGAGTGGAATGCCTTATTGGTCAGGTACCTTTCCTGACGAGCTTGCTCTTGAAACATCTCATTAAGAGTTGTTATCATAGCATAGGCTTGATGGTCCATAAACTGTTTTTACAGTTCGGGGACCATGCAAGCCAACATAAGGCATGTCAAATCCCGGTTGTCCTTGATGTGCGCCTCGTATTCCTCCAGCTGGGCAGCCGGTGGATTACGTCCCTGAGGCACAGCCGGTACAGGCCTTTCCAACACATACTCTTTTGACTCTTGTCTTAGAACTATCCTCAAGTTCCTAGACCAGTCTAAAAAGTTAGGACCGGAAAGCTTGTCCTTTTCAAGAATTGATCGCAGTGATAAGGTATTTGTGTTTGCCATTTGGGTGTTTCTAGACAGAAAAACATTGAGAGTGTTAATAAAGGGCTTTGCTTTGTTGTTCCCATATAAAATTCATAATGAATCAAGTTATTAATTTAAACTGAGTTGTTGGGCTCATGGGCCGAGATCCTTATTTCATTAAGATATAGCCAAACGAGGGTTTGGTACAACTATACCTTAATTATTTAGGTAGGAACGCCGTCCAATCCCAACCTAGGGACTCTCGGTTTGATGGGCTTGTTGGCACTTACCCATCTGTGCTTAGGCACAGGAGAATCCTACTACCCACGCTAAGTCAAAACCTCCATCCAAGTGTTAGAGTATCCCATACTCTAACCCAATACAAAGTGACAATACTCCAGTGCATCCTGCGAGGGCATGGTCTACAACTGGCCTATTCCCACTTCGATTCGGTTTTGAATGAGGGAAGCACTTTTAAGCGACTTAGTAATTTCCATTTGGTTATTAGATTCAATTATAACGGCTTACATACATAAGGCGGGTGAATGAGCTATTGGAACATACATACATACATGCAAATGAGTATAAAACATGATTAAATAAAATTAAAATGGACTGCTATGGGCCTATGTTACATCCTAATATTATTCTAGTAAACCTATACTAGAAACAGATATTAGGCGGGCCTCCATCTTCTCCTTCTGGGCTTGCACCTCCAATTCGGGCTTGCACCTCCATTTGGGCTCACCACTCCATGGGCTTCTTCTTTTACAAATTTTATAATATGTAATTTAAATAAAATAAAATTACATTAAAAGAAAAACGACACGCAGGCCGTATTTACCCAAAAGAAAAATACAACCCATCTCGTAAAAGGCCCAATAGCATCCAATCATACATTCATTCAACCATTCATATGCATCCAATACATACAATTCAAAAGCATGTCATAATGCATGATTTAAGCCCATTTAAATTATGTCAAAGCCATTATTAAGAAATCGCCAATTTTGGCCCACCATGGTTCTAACCCTTAACGGGCTTTGTGTTAGAGATTGTGCCCTAAGCCAATGTTGGATTATGTAAACAATCTTCTTAAGTCATTAATAAAGACTTATTTTATCATATATATTTGTATGTTAGTATTTATGATAATGTATCCATGAATTAATTGTGTAATTCTAAATTTCCCTAGTCGATTGTTATTATGGGAATAATAACAAACTAAGACTAGTGTGAGTGATAATGGATATTCATAAGATGAATATAGTGTATACAGATACAGATTATACTCACGGGCAATGTGTTAGAGAACATGTTGCTGGAGACCCACTATAAGATCAAGTTCATGGTCAAGTGTCACAACTGATCTTGATTATAGTAGTGTCATCAGCTGATTCCTTTGACCTGAGGTCACCATGGATTCCGGGATGAACTCATGTTGTGCTTTGACGCAGTCAAACGCTGCTTGTAACAGAGTAGTTATAAAGGCTGTGGTTGGGTGCAATGTGACTCATGCTTAGGGATGTGAGTGACAGATATGGGATTTTGTCCCTCTCTAACAAGAGAGCGATATCACTGGGCCCCTCGATAAGTAAGACTGTTAAATGCATGGCCGTGCTCAAATAATTGATAAGAGTATCAATTGATTTGTCTGAACAGTTTACTTTGAGATCGAGAAAGCATATGATTAATTATATAAGATTGACAAGTGTACCATGTCTTATAATTAATCTTGATATCAAAGAGACAAAAGGGAATATGACATTCTATAAATAGGTATTGGATCATTCCAATCATATTAATTGGGTAGTCGTAATGGCTTGCTAGAGTCCGCTTGTGACCTATAAGGACATTATGGTAATTTCCTTATTGCCAATTAATATGATCCTATGGGGTCACACACAAGAGCAAAATGAAGTTCATCTTATCGGGTATAAATTATTATTGGATAATAATTTATGAATGAGAAAGAGAATAAATATATATATAGATATATATTTATGTATGTATATATAAATATTAATGTGATTAATATTGCATAAAGTATGCTACATATTATAATTAAATTATATGGAGATATAATTAATTATAATATTATATATACATATATGTATTATGGAGAATTGATTTGATTTAATGTTAATTGAGAATTAATATTAAATTGTGTGGGTTAATATATAATTATAACTAATAGGTGTATTAGGTTATAATTATAATTAACTATTTAGGTTAATTATTTAAGGAAACAATTAACCTAAACCTAATGGGATTCTACACTCATAATACAACAAGGAATTCGGCCACCACACAAGAAAAAGGGGGCAGCCGAAATCCTCCAAAACAACACATAGAAAATTCGATTTTCTGCCTCTCTCTCACAATTCGAGGAAACCGTTTCTTGTATCCCGGCGCTAGCACGCGGTGAATCAATTGCTCCGTGTGGATCAACCGTAGAGGGAAGCTAATTTGGTTCCTTTTTGATCCAATTCTATAAGAACTAAGAGGTAATTCTTTAACCCTTCCTTCCAATTCAATGCAATATACATGGATCCTTGGCGGGGATTAATCCTTTTCTTTCCGCTGCGTATTTTGTTTTGGCGATTAATTCCCCTTCAGTGGTATCAGAGCCACTTGTATTTTGATTGAATTGGATTTATGTTTTGATTGGATCAAAATTGCATGTTAGGGTTTGTATGATTTTGATTGGATCAAAATTGTTGTTAGGGGTTTGTATGTTTTATTTAGGGTTCTATGTTATTGTGAATAACAAAATAAAATTTGATTTTATTGATTAATCATTGTGAATGATTTTATGTTAATGATTTGGAATGTTTAAGGGGTTTTTGGAATCATGAATTTGATTCATGGGTTTTTATTGAAATTGTTTCAATTCAATTTAATTTAAAAAAAAAAAAAAAAAAAATAATATATATATGTTACTGTTCGTATTCTGGGCATAATGCCCAGAATACATTTTGCGGCAAATTGCAATTGCAAATTGCAATTGCAATTTGCCCTTGCTGCGCAAGCAGCATGCTGCTTACGCAGCATGGGCTGCGCAGCATGGGCTGCGCAGCTATGTGTTGCGCAGCCCGTCGGGCTGCGCGCAGTATTGGATACTGCAGTGCGAGGCCCGACGAGCATGCTGTCCGACAGTTTTACCCCTTTTTCGTTTTAAGTGTGGAAAATTGTTTCTGCATATTTACGAATTTTTCCAAATTAATTAATTCTAAATACAATGTGATTGTATTTTACCACTTTGAACCCTAAATATTTTTAGATATAAAATTATTGTTGATAATTTTATGCATGGTGTTATGGTATGGTTTTGGACCCCGTGCATGCTTTATTTTATTTATTATGGTTTTATATAAATACGACCTGCGAGTCGTTTGTATTTATGTAAATTTTATTTTTAATTTTACTAGAAAAATTGTATAGGATGCAATTTATGATATGTAAAATTTATTTTACTAGAAAAATTGTATAGGTTGCAATTTTTTGTAAAATATAAATCCATGAGATGGTGCTTAGAAGCAAAGACGTGGAGGCGGATCCAAGAGGCGGTGCAATGACCATGTGATGGATGCTACTACCTAGGATATGACCTTGTTGATTTTCATATTGGCCTATGAAAATCAATGTAGATTTAAACCATACCATAACACGGTTCGAGTCATATGCATGTTTTATTTTATTTAGATGCCATGTGATGCCATGCTAGATATTCTATATGCATGCTACACAATTGTATGCAATAAGATGCCATGCTAATTAATGTTAACAAAAGTATGATTAATATTAATGCCATGAAATTGTATATGATACAATTAAATCACAGGACTTAACAAACCCTAAATAAACTTATGAAGTTTATATTTGCCACCCAATTACGTATAACACTAGTCAAGTACTATGTTCGCATCATGGTAGCCACGCCAAAGCGGGTACGCATGTTGTGACCTTAGCGAAGCGATAATATGAGAAATGGTGATTCTCATTGTGTTGTAATTGGTTTAACAAGGGTTAATCAAAATGGTGCTTTGAACCCGAGGCAAAGATGAGATGAGTAACATGCAAATTAAATATGATATATGATATCATGCATCTCATAAATTAAAAGAGTTACATAATGATGTAATTGACATGGTGATGTCTACCAAAATTATATTTAATCATAGGGACATGCCAAAGCAGTGCTATGGTTAAGTATGGATTTTGGGTCTTTTACCCACTTAAATATTTTAAAGGGTTTTATAATTTTAGTGGGAGTTTAATTCTCTTATGTAATTAACTTTGCATATATTTTCTGTTGTAGATAAATGGCCAACACAAGCAATCCCGGTTCTATTCGATCTATCCTTGAGAAGGAAAAACTGAACGGAACCAATTACCTAGATTGGTATCGCAATTTGAGAATTGTTCTCAAGCAAGAGCGAAAGCTGTATGTTCTGGATGGGCCTTTGCCCGCTAACCCTCCACCCACCACAGCTTCAAGAGCTGAAAAGGATGCTTTTCACAAGCATCAAAATGATCAGATTGATGTACAATGCCTGATGCTCGCATCAATGATTCCGGAACTTCAGAAGGATCTGGAAACATTTGAGGCATATGAGATGTCTCAAGAGCTTAAGGAAATGTTCCAAAAGCAAGCGAGAAGGGAAAGGTATGAGACCTTGAGATCCTTGGTTGGGTGCAAGATGTCCGAAGGGAGTTCGGTTAGTGCCCATGTTCTGAAGATGAAAGGGTACATTGATCAGTTGGAGAGGCTTGGTTCGCCACTCAGACCTGAGTTGGCAACGGATTTGATCCTTAATTCTCTTCCCGAGAGTTACTCACATTTTGTCATGAACTATCACATGAATGATATGGACAAAACGGTCATCGAACTGCATGGGATGCTTAAAAACGCTGAAGTAACGATAAAAGAGAAGCCAAGCTCCAAAGGGATCCATATGGTGCAAAAGGGTAGGATCCAGAAGAAGAAGGGTAAAGCAAACAAACCCAAAGAGTTTGGGAAGGATGCAAAGAAGCCCAAAGCTGTTACCAAGGCAAAGCCTCCAAAGGAAGGCACATGCCATTTCTGCAATCAGCCTGGTCATTGGCGCAGAAATTGCAAGCTTTATTTGGAGGACTTGAGGAAGAAGAGAGGCGGTGAGACCGCTAATCAAGGTATTTATGTTATTGAAATATTTCATTCTACTTCTGTTTCTACTTCATGGGTATTAGATACCGGTTGTGGTTCTCACATTTGTATGAATGTGCAGGGGCTTAAAGGAAGTAGAAAGCTCAAGAAGGGCGAGGTAGAATTCCATGTGGCGAATGGAGCTAGAGTTGCTGCTTATGAAGTCGGTTGCTACGAGCTCAAGTTGCCAAGTGGACTTGTTCTTTCCTTGAATAATTGTTATTTTGTTCCTAATTTGTCTAGGAACATCATTTCTATTTCATGTTTGGACAAGGAAGGATTTAAATGTGTTATTGAGAATAATCACTTATTGCTTTTCAATAAAGACTTGTTTTATGCAAATGCGGATTTACATGATGGTCTTTATTTGTTGAACCTTAGTGAAGGTTATAATGAGCACGTATATAACATAAATACCAAAAGGATAAGAACAAATGTTGTGAATCCTACTTATCTCTGGCACTGTCGTCTAGGACACATTAATGAGAAACGCATTTCAAAACTCCATAAAGATGGAATTTTGTGTTAGAGATTGTGCCCTAAGCCAATGTTGGATTATGTAAACAATCTTCTTAAGTCATTAATAAAGACTTATTTTATCATATATATTTGTATGTTAGTATTTATGATAATGTATCCATGAATTAATTGTGTAATTCTAAATTTCCCTAGTCGATTGTTATTATGGGAATAATAACAAACTAAGACTAGTGTGAGTGATAATGGATATTCATGAGATGAATATAGTGTATACAGATACAGATTATACTCACGGGCAATGTGTTAGAGAACATGTTGCTGGAGACCCACTATAAGATCAAGTTCATGGTCACGTGTCACAACTGATCTTGATTATAGTAGTGTCATCAGCTGATTCCTTTGACCTGAGGTCACCATGGATTCCGGGATGAACTCATGTTGTGCTTTGACGCAGTCAAACGCTGCTTGTAACAGAGTAGTTATAAAGGCTGTTGTTGGGTGCAATGTGACTCATGCTTAGGGATGTGAGTGACAGATATGGGATTTTGTCCCTCTCTAACAAGAGAGCGATATCACTGGGCCCCTCGATAAGTAAGACTGTTAAATGCATGGCCGTGCTCAAATAATTGATAAGAGTATCAATTGATTTGTCTGAACAGTTTACTTTGAGATCGAGAAAGCATATGATTAATTAGGGAATATGACATTCTATAAATAGGTATTGGATCATTCCAATCATATTAATTGGGTAGTCGTAATGGCTTGCTAGAGTCCGCTTGTGACCTATAAGGACATTATGGTAATTTCCTTATTGCCAATTAATATGATCCTATGGGGTCACACACAAGAGCAAAATGAAGTTCATCTTATCGGGTATAAATTATTATTGGATAATAATTTATGAATGAGAAAGAGAATAAATATATATAGTGATATATATTTATGTATGTATATATAAATATTAATGTGATTAATATTACATAAAGTATGCTACATATTATAATTAAATTATATGGAGATATAATTAATTATAATATTATATATACATATATGTATTATGGAGAATTGATTTGATTTAATGTTAATTGAGAATTAATATTAAATTGTGTGGGTTAATATATAATTATAACTAATAGGTGTATTAGGTTATAATTATAGTTAACTATTTAGGTTAATTATTTAAGGAAATAATTGACCTAAACCTAACACAACTCTACACTCCTAAACCTAAAGGAAATTCGGCCACCACACTAAGAAAAGGGGGGCAGCCGAAATTCCTAGCTCTTCAACACACAGAAAATTTTGATTTTCTGCCTCTCTCTCTCGTTCGAAGAATCGTTCTTCAATCCCGGCGCTAGCACGCGGTGAATCAATTGCTCCGTGTGGATCAACCGTAGAGGGAAGCTAATTTGGTTCCTTTGATTCAAATCCTATAAGAACTAAGAGGTAATTCTTTAACCCTTCCTTCCAATTCAATGCAATATACATGGATCCCTGGCGGGGATTAATCCTTTTCTTTCCGCTGCGTATTTTGTTTTGGTGATTAATCCCCAACAGTGGTATCAGAGCCACTTGTATTTTGATTGAATTGGATTTATGTTTTGATTGGATCAAAATTGCATGTTAGGGTTTGTATGATTTTTGATTGGATCAAAATTGATGTTAGGGGTTTGTATGTTTTATTTAGGGTTCTATGTTATTGTGAATAACAAAATAAAATTTGATTTTATTGATTAATCATTGTGAATGATTTTATGTTAATGATTTGGAATGTTTAAGGGGTTTTTGGAATCATGAATTTGATTCATGGGTTTTATTGAAATTGTTTCAATTTAATTTAATTAAAACAAAAAAAAAAAAAAAAAAAATAAGTAAATGTTACTGTTCGTATTCTGGGCATAATGCCCAGAATACTATTTGCGGCAAATTGCAATTGCAAATTGCAATTGCAATTTGCCCTTTGCTGCGCAAGCAGCTTGCTGCGCAAGCAGCATGCTGCTTACGCAGCATGGGCTGCGCGCAGTATGCGCAGCCCGTCCAGCCCGCTGTCCGACAGTTTTTAACCCTTTTTCCGTTTTAAGTGTGGAAAATTGTTTCTGCATATTTACGAATTTTTCCAAATTAATTAATTCTAAATACAATGTGATTGTATTTTACCACTTTGAACCCTAAATATTTTTAGATATAAAATTATTGTTGATAATTTTATGCATGGTGTTATGGTATGGTTTTGGACCCCGTGGATGCTTTATTTTATTTATTATGGTTTTATATAAATACGACCTGCGAGTCGTTTGTATTTATGTAAATTTTAAATTTTAATTTTACTAGAAAAATTGTATAGGATGCAATTTATGATATGTAAAATTTATTTTACTAGAAAAATTGTATAGGTTGCAATTTTTTTTTGTAAAATATAAATCCATGAGATGGTGCTTGGAAGCAAAGACGTGGAGGCGGATCCTAGAGGCGGTGCAATGACCATGTGATGGATGCTACTACCTAGGATATGACCTTGTTGATTTTCATATTGGCCTATGAAAATCAATGTAGATTTAAACCATACCATAACACGGTTCGAGTCATATGCATGCTTTATTTTATTTAGATGCCATGTGATGCCATGCTAGATATTCTATATGCATGCTAGACAATTGTATGCCATAAGATGCCATGCTAATTAATATTAACAAAAGTATGATTAATATTAATGCCATGAAATTGTATATGATACAATTAACTCACAGGAATTAATAAACCCTAAATAAACTTATGAAGTTTATATTTTTGCCACCCAATTACGTATAACACTTGTCAAGTACTATGTTCGCATCATGGTATACCGCCAGGGCGGGTACGCATGTTGTGACCTTAGCGAAGCAATAATATGAGAAAAGGTGATTCTCATTGTGTTGTAATTGTTTTAACCAAAGGGTTAATCAAAAAGGTGTTTGAGCCCGAGGCAAGGATGAGATGAGTAACATACAAACTAAATATGATATATGATATCATGCATCTCATAAATTAAAAGAGTTACATAATGATGTAATTGACATGGTGATGTCTACCGAAATTATATTTAATCATAGGGACATGCCAAAGCAGTGCTATGGTTAAGTATGGATTTTGGGTCTTTTACCCACTTAAATATTTTAAAGGGTTTTATAATTTTAGTGGGAGTTTAATTCTCTTATGTAATTAACTTTGCATATATTTTCTGTTGTAGATAAATGGCCAACACAAGCAATCCCGGTTCTATTCGATCTATCCTTGAGAAGGAAAAACTGAACGGAACCAATTACCTAGATTGGTATCGCAACTTGAGAATTGTTCTCAAGCAAGAGCGAAAGCTGTATGTTCTGGATGGGCCTTTGCCCGCTAACCCTCCACCCACCACAGCTTCAAGAGCTGAGAAGGATGCTTTTCACAAGCATCAAAACGATCAGATTGATGTACAATGCCTGATGCTCGCATCAATGATTCCGGAACTTCAGAAGGATCTGGAAACATTTGAGGCATATGAGATGTCTCAAGAGCTTAAGGAAATGTTCCAAAAGCAAGCGAGAAGGGAAAGGTATGAGACCTTGAGATCTTTGGTTGGGTGCAAGATGACCGAAGGGAGTTCGGTTAGTGCCCATGTTCTGAAGATGAAAGGGTACATTGATCAGTTGGAGAGGCTTGGTTCGCCACTCAGACCTGAGTTGGCAACGGATTTGATCCTTAATTCTCTTCCTGAGAGTTACTCCCATTTTGTCATGAATTATCACATGAATGATATGGACAAAACGGTCAGCGAACTGCATGGGATGCTGAAAAACGCTGAAGTAACGATAAAAGAGAAGCCAAGCTCCAAAGGGATCCATATGGTTCAAAAGGGTAGGATCCAGAAGAAGAAGGGTAAAGCAAACAAACCCAAAGAGTTTGGGAAGGATGCAAAGAAGCCCAAAGCTGTTACTAAGGCAAAGCCTCCAAAGGAAGGCACATGCCATTTCTGCAATCAGCCTGGTCATTGGCGCAGAAATTGCAAGCTTTATTTGGAGGACTTGAGGAAGAAGAGAGGCGGTGAGACCGCTAATCAAGGTATTCATGTTATTGAAATACTTCATTCTACTTCTGTTTCTACTTCGTGGGTATTAGATACCGGTTGTGGTTCTCACATTTGTATGAATGTGCAGGGGCTTAGAGGAAGTAGAAAGCTCAAGAAGGGCGAGGTAGAATTCCATGTGGCGAATGGAGCTAGAGTTGCTGCTTATGAAGTCGGTCGCTACGAGCTCAAGTTGCCAAGTGGACTTGTTCTCCTTTTGAATAATTGTTATTTTGTTCCTAATTTGTCTAGGAACATCATTTCTATTTCATGTTTGGACAAGGAAGGATTTAAATGTGTTATTGAGAATAATCACTTATTGCTTTTCAATAAAGACTTGTTTTATGCAAATGCGGATTTACATGATGGTCTTTATTTGTTGAACCTTAGTGAAGGTTATGATGAGCATGTATATAACATAAATACCAAAAGGATAAGAACAAATATTGTGAATCCTACTTATCTCTGGCACTGTCGTCTAGGACACATTAATGAGAAACGCATTTCAAAACTCCATAAAGATGGAATTTTGGGTCTAGATGTTTTTGAAACATATGACACTTGCGAGTCTTGTTTAATGGGTAAGATGACCAAGAGTCCTTTTACTGGTCACAGTGAAAGGGCTAGTGACTTATTAGAACTCATACATACAGATGTATGTGGGCCTATGAGCACAACTGCTAGAGGTGGTTTTCAATACTTCATTACGTTCACTGATGACTTCAGTAGATATGGTTATCTATATCTAATGAAGCATAAGTCGGAATCCTTTGAAATGTTCAAAGCCTTCCAAAATGAAGTACAAAACCAACTTGGCAAGACAATTAAAGCACTTAGATCTGATCGAGGTGGTGAATATTTGAGCCAAGAGTTCGACGATCATCTTAGAAATTGTGGGATTGTCTCACAATTAACTCCTCCTGGTACACCACAGTGGAATGGTGTGTCTGAGAGGAGGAACCGAACTTTATTGGATATGGTTCGGTCTATGATGAGTCAAACAAATCTTCCTCTATCCTTTTGGGGATATGCACTTGAAACAGCGGCATTCACACTGAACCGAGTTCCATCAAAAGCAGTTGAAAAGACACCATATGAGATATGGATTGGTAAGAAACCAAATTTGTCTTTTCTCAAGATTTGGGGATGCGAAGCCTATGTGAAATATTTGATTTCAGATAAGTTATCACCAAAATCTGTGAAATGCAATTTTGTTGGTTATCCAAAGGAAACTAAAGGTTATTTCTTTTACAATCCTAGTGAAAACAAAGTGTTTGTTGCTAAGGGTGGTACATTCCTGGAAAAAGAGTTTATTTCCAAAGGAATCAGTGGGAGTAAAGTACACCTACAAGAAAATATGGATAACCAAGTTGAAAGTGAGTTTCAAATGGAACAACTTGATTCACAAGAAGTTGTTGAGTCAGAACCGATAACACAAGTCCAACGTAGATCAAGTAGAGTTCGTCATGAGCCCGAGAGATATGGATTTCTCGTCACGAACGAAAATGATCTGATTCTGTTAGAAGAAAATGAACCTTCCACGTACATGGAAGCTGTCTCTAATTCAGAATCTGAAAAATGGCTTGATGCTATGAAGTCAGAGATTCAATCCATGGACGACAACAAAGTATGGACTTTGGTTGATCTCCCAAAGGGTGCTAAAGCAATAGGGCACAAATGGGTTTTCAAGTTGAAAACGGACATGGATGGGAATATTCAGACTTATAAAGCAAGGTTAGTGGCAAAGGGTTACCGACAAGTTCATGGTATAGACTATGACGAAACCTTTTCGCCAGTAGCTATGATCAAGTCCATCAGAATTCTTGTTGCCATAGCAGCATATTATGACTATGAAATATGGCAAATGGATGTCAAAACAGCTTTCCTAAATGGAAACCTTGTTGAGGATGTGTACATGACACAGCCTGAAGGTTTTGTCGACCCAAAGAATCCTGATAAAGTATGCAAGCTTCAAAAGGCCATTTATGGTTTGAAGCAAGCATCAAGAAGTTGGAATCATTGTTTTGATGAATCAGTCAAAAAGTTTGGCTTCATCAAAAACGAAGATGAGCCTTGTGTATACAAGAAGTTCAGTGGGAGTAATATAGTTTTCCTAGTTCTATATGTCGATGACATATTGTTAATAGGAAATCACATTCCTACCTTGCAAGAAGTAAAATCTTGGCTAGGAAAGTGTTTTTCTATGAAAGACTTGGGTGAGGCAGCCTACATTCTTGGAATAAAGATCTATAGAGATAGATCTAAGAGATTGATAGGTTTGAGCCAGAGTACATACATTGACAAAATACTGAAAAGGTTCAGTATGGATCAATCAAAGAAAGGAAATGTTCCTATTGGGCAAGGGATAAAGCTTAGTCGTAAGCAATGTCCTGTGACAGTTGAAGAACGTCAACGCATGGATAAGATTCCTTATGCGTCAGCTATAGGATCTATCATGTATGCCATGGTATGTACTCGGCCAGATGTCTCTTTTGCTTTGAGCATGACAAGTAGATATCAGTCTGATCCAGGTGATAGTCACTGGACTGCTGTCAAGAGTATTCTTAAGTACTTGAGAAGAACTAAAGATACATTCTTGGTATATGGAGGCTCGGACGAAGATCTTGTTGTAAATGGTTACACGGATGCAAGTTTCCAAACTGATCAAGATCAGATGCAGTCACAGTCTGGGTATGTGTTCATTCTGAATGGAGGTGCGATAAGTTGGAAGAGTTCTAAGCAAAGCACGATAGCTGCATCTACAACAGAAGCCGAGTATATTGCTGCATCAGATGCAGTCCAAGAGGCTGTTTGGATCAAGAAGTTCATCGAAGAACTTGGTGTCGTTCCTAGCATAGTGAATCCTGTGAGCCTCTTGTGTGACAACAATGGGGCAATATCACTTGCTAAGGAACCTAGTGTGTCACAGAAATCCAAACATATACTTCGGCGTTTTCACTACATAAGAGAAGTCATCTCAAGAGGAGATGTGAAGATATGCAAAGTTGCGTCTGAAGACAATGTTGCTGATCCACTAACAAAAGCTCTTTCACAAGCTGTACATGATGGTCATACTAAGTCCATGGGTATTAGATACATTTGAAGATTGGACTTAGGGCAAGTGGGAGATTGTTAGAGATTGTGCCCTAAGCCAATGTTGGATTATGTAAACAATCTTCTTAAGTCATTAATAAAGACTTATTTTATCATATATATTTGTATGTTAGTATTTATGATAATGTATCCATGAATTAATTGTGTAATTCTAAATTTCCCTAGTCGATTGTTATTATGGGAATAATAACAAACTAAGACTAGTGTGAGTGATAATGGATATTCATGAGATGAATATAGTGTATACAGATACAGATTATACTCACGGGCAATGTGTTAGAGAACATGTTGCTGGAGACCCACTATAAGATCAAGTTCATGGTCACGTGTCACAACTGATCTTGATTATAGTAGTGTCATCAGCTGATTCCTTTGACCTGAGGTCACCATGGATTCCGGGATGAACTCATGTTGTGCTTTGACGCAGTCAAACGCTGCTTGTAACAGAGTAGTTATAAAGGCTGTTGTTGGGTGCAATGTGACTCATGCTTAGGGATGTGAGTGACAGATATGGGATTTTGTCCCTCTCTAACAAGAGAGCGATATCACTGGGCCCCTCGATAAGTAAGACTGTTAAATGCATGGCCGTGCTCAAATAATTGATAAGAGTATCAATTGATTTGTCTGAACAGTTTACTTTGAGATCGAGAAAGCATATGATTAATTATATAAGATTGACAAGTGTACCATGTCTTATAATTAATCTTGATATCAAAGAGACAAAAGGGAATATGACATTCTATAAATAGGTATTGGATCATTCCAATCATATTAATTGGGTAGTCGTAATGGCTTGCTAGAGTCCGCTTGTGACCTATAAGGACATTATGGTAATTTCCTTATTGCCAATTAATATGATCCTATGGGGTCACACACAAGAGCAAAATGAAGTTCATCTTATCGGGTATAAATTATTATTGGATAATAATTTATGAATGAGAAAGAGAATAAATATATATAGTGATATATATTTATGTATGTATATATAAATATTAATGTGATTAATATTACATAAAGTATGCTACATATTATAATTAAATTATATGGAGATATAATTAATTATAATATTATATATACATATATGTATTATGGAGAATTGATTTGATTTAATGTTAATTGAGAATTAATATTAAATTGTGTGGGTTAATATATAATTATAACTAATAGGTGTATTAGGTTATAATTATAGTTAACTATTTAGGTTAATTATTTAAGGAAATAATTGACCTAAACCTAACACAACTCTACACTCCTAAACCTAAAGGAAATTCGGCCACCACACTAAGAAAAGGGGGGCAGCCGAAATTCCTAGCTCTTCAACACACAGAAAATTTTGATTTTCTACCTCTCTCTCTCGTTCGAAGAATCGTTCTTCAATCCCGGCGCTAGCACGCGGTGAATCAATTGCTCCGTGTGGATCAACCGTAGAGGGAAGCTAATTTGGTTCCTTTGATTCAAATCCTATAAGAACTAAGAGGTAATTCTTTAACCCTTCCTTCCAATTCAATGCAATATACATGGATCCCTGGCGGGGATTAATCCTTTTCTTTCCACTGCGTATTTTGTTTTGGTGATTAATCCCCAACATTTTGGGTCTAGATGTTTTTGAAACATATGACACTTGCGAGTCTTGTTTAATGGGTAAGATGACCAAGAGTCCCTTTACTGGTCACAGTGAAAGGGCTAGTGACTTATTAGAACTCATACATACAGATGTATGTGGGCCTATGAGCACAACTGCTAGAGGTGGTTTTCAATACTTCATTACGTTTACTGATGATTTCAGTAGATATGGTTATCTATATCTAATGAAGCATAAGTCGGAATCCTTTGAAATGTTCAAAGCCTTCCAAAATGAAGTACAAAACCAACTTGGCAAGACAATTAAAGCACTTAGATCTGATCGAGGTGGTGAATATTTGAGCCAAGACTTTGACGATCATCTTAGAAAGTGTGGGATTGTCTCACAACTAACTCCTCCCGGTACACCACAGTGGAATGGTGTGTCTGAGAGGAGGAACCGTACTTTATTAGATATGGTTCGGTCGATGATGAGTCAAACAAATCTTCCTCTATCCTTTTGGGGATATGCACTTGAAACAGCGGCATTCACACTGAACCGGGTTCCATCAAAAGCAGTTGAAAAGACACCATATGAGATATGGGTTGGTAAGAGACCAAATTTGTCTTTTCTCAAGATTTGGGGTTGCGAAGCTTATGTGAAATACTTGATTTCAGATAAGTTAGCACCAAAATCTGTGAAGTGCAATTTTGTTGGTTATCCAAAAGAAACCAAAGGTTATTTCTTTTACAATCCTAGTGAAAACAAAGTGTTTGTTGCTAGGAATGGTACATTCCTGGAAAAAGAGTTTATTTCCAAAGGAATCAGTGGGAGTAAAGTACACCTACAAGAAAATATGGATAACCAAGTTGAAAGTGAGTTTCAAATGGAACAATCTGATTCACAAGAAGTTGTTGAGTCAGAACCGATAACACAAGTCCAACGTAGATCAAGTAGAGTTCGTCATGAGCCCGAGAGATATGGATTTCTCGTCACGAACAAAAATGATCTGATTCTGTTAGAAGAGAATGAACCTTCCACGTACATGGAAGCTGTCTCTAATTCAGAATCTGAAAAATGGCTTGATGCTATGAAGTCAGAAATTCAATCCATGGACGACAACAAAGTATGGACTTTGGTTGATCTCCCAAAGGGTGCCAAAGCAATAGGGAACAAATGGGTTTTCAAGTTGAAAACGGACATGGATGGGAATATTCAGACTTATAAAGCAAGGTTAGTGGCAAAGGGTTACCGACAAGTTCATGGTATAGACTATGACGAAACCTTTTCGCCAGTAGCTATGATCAAGTCCATCAGAATTCTTGTTGCCATAGCAGCATATTATGACTATGAAATATGGCAAATGGATGTCAAAACAGCTTTCCTAAATGGAAACCTTGTTGAGGATGTGTACATGACACAGCCTGAAGGTTTTGTCGACCCAAAGAATCCTGATAAAGTATGCAAGCTTCAAAAGGCCATTTATGGTTTGAAGCAAGCATCAAGAAGTTGGAATCATTGTTTTGATGAATCAGTCAAAAAGTTTGGCTTCATCAAAAACGAAGATGAGCCTTGTGTGTACAAGAAGTTCAGTGGGAGTAATATAGTTTTCCTAGTCCTATATGTCGATGACATATTGTTAATAGGAAATCACATTCCTACCTTGCAAGAAGTAAAATCTTGGCTAGGAAAGTGTTTTTCTATGAAAGACTTGGGTGAGGCAGCCTACATTCTTGGAATAAAGATCTATAGAGATAGATCTAAGAGATTGATAGGTTTGAGCCAGAGTACATACATTGACAAAATACTGAAAAGGTTCAGTATGGATCAATCAAAGAAAGGAAATGTTCCTATTGGGCAAGGGATAAAGCTTAGTCGTAAGCAATGTCCTGTGACAGTTGAAGAACGTCAACGCATGGATAAGATTCCTTATGCGTCAGCTATAGGATCTATCATGTATGCCATGGTATGTACTCGGCCAGATGTCTCTTTTGCTTTGAGCATGACAAGTAGATATCAGTCTGATCCAGGTGATAGTCACTGGACTGCTGTCAAGAGTATTCTTAAGTACTTGAGAAGAACTAAAGATACATTCTTGATATATGGAGGCTCGGACGAAGATCTTGTTGTAAATGGTTACACGGATGCAAGTTTCCAGACTGATCAAGATCAGATGCAGTCACAGTCTGGGTATGTGTTCATTCTGAATGGAGGTGCGATAAGTTGGAAGAGTTCTAAGCAAAGCACGATAGCTGCATCTACAACAGAAGCCGAGTATATTGCTGCATCAGATGCAGCCCAAGAGGCTGTTTGGATCAAGAAGTTCATCGAAGAACTTGGTGTCGTTCCTAGCATAGTGAATCCTGTGAGCCTCTTGTGTGACAACAATGGGGCAATATCACTTGCTAAGGAACCTAGTGTGTCACAGAAATCCAAACATATACTTCGGCGTTTTCACTACATAAGAGAAGTCATCTCAAGAGGAGATGTGAAGATATGCAAAGTTGCGTCTGAAGACAATGTTGCCGATCCACTAACAAAAGCTCTTTCACAAGCTGTACATGATGGTCATACTAGGTCCATGGGTATTAGATACATTTGAAGATTGGACTTAGGGCAAGTGGGAGATTGTTAGAGATTGTGCCCTAAGCCAATGTTGGATTATGTAAACAATCTTCTTAAGTCATTAATAAAGACTTATTTTATCATATATATTTGTATGTTAGTATTTATGATAATGTATCCATGAATTAATTGTGTAATTCTAAATTTCCCTAGTCGATTGTTATTATGGGAATAATAACAAACTAAGACTAGTGTGAGTGATAATGGATATTCATAAGATGAATATAGTGTATACAGATACAGATTATACTCACGGGCAATGTGTTAGAGAACATGTTGCTGGAGACCCACTATAAGATCAAGTTCATGGTCAAGTGTCACAACTGATCTTGATTATAGTAGTGTCATCAGCTGATTCCTTTGACCTGAGGTCACCATGGATTCCGGGATGAACTCATGTTGTGCTTTGACGCAGTCAAACGCTGCTTGTAACAGAGTAGTTATAAAGGCTGTGGTTGGGTGCAATGTGACTCATGCTTAGGGATGTGAGTGACAGATATGGGATTTTGTCCCTCTCTAACAAGAGAGCGATATCACTGGGCCCCTCGATAAGTAAGACTGTTAAATGCATGGCCGTGCTCAAATAATTGATAAGAGTATCAATTGATTTGTCTGAACAGTTTACTTTGAGATCGAGAAAGCATATGATTAATTATATAAGATTGACAAGTGTACCATGTCTTATAATTAATCTTGATATCAAAGAGACAAAAGGGAATATGACATTCTATAAATAGGTATTGGATCATTCCAATCATATTAATTGGGTAGTCGTAATGGCTTGCTAGAGTCCGCTTGTGACCTATAAGGACATTATGGTAATTTCCTTATTGCCAATTAATATGATCCTATGGGGTCACACACAAGAGCAAAATGAAGTTCATCTTATCGGGTATAAATTATTATTGGATAATAATTTATGAATGAGAAAGAGAATAAATATATATATAGATATATATTTATGTATGTATATATAAATATTAATGTGATTAATATTGCATAAAGTATGCAACATATTATAATTAAATTATATGGAGATATAATTAATTATAATATTATATATACATATATGTATTATGGAGAATTGACTTGATTTAATGTTAATTGAGAATTAATATTAAATTGTGTGGGTTAATATATAATTATAACTAATAGGTGTATTAGGTTATAATTATAATTAACTATTTAGGTTAATTATTTAAGGAAACAATTAACCTAAACCTAATGGGATTCTACACTCATAATACAACAAGGAATTCGGCCACCACACAAGAAAAAGGGGGCAGCCGAAATCCTCCAAAACAACACATAGAAAATTCGATTTTCTGCCTCTCTCTCACAATTCGAGGAAACCGTTTCTTTTATCCCGGCGCTAGCACGCGGTGAATCAATTGCTCCGTGTGGATCAACCGTAGAGGGAAGCTAATTTGGTTCCTTTTTGATCCAATTCTATAAGAACTAAGAGGTAATTCTTTAACCCTTCCTTCCAATTCAATGCAATATACATGGATCCTTGGCGGGGATTAATCCTTTTCTTTCCGCTGCGTATTTTGTTTTGGCGATTAATTCCCCTTCACTTTGGGCCTCCAGCCCAGGCAGTCCAACTGCTCCCACTGGAATTAGGAAACCATGGGTCCAATTTAGCCGTCCGAGTAATTGTGCCAAAATTACCCGAACCAATTTCCATTAACCATATTAATTTCCAAAACTAATATCACATGAACGAAATAAAATTCATCCAAGAAACCATGCGCATTTAAATTACATAAATTTAAACACACGAATTTTAAAAACCAATTAAAATTTCAAAACTGGGCCCCGGACTAAAACCCGCAAAATCCAAAAAATGGGCCCTACCCGCTGCAGCTAGGGCAACGGGGTTGCCCTAGCAGCAGCAGCGGCGCAGCCGCCTAGAGGCTGCCCGCTGCTGCAGCGCAGCAGCCACTGCCCAGCAGTGGCTGCCGCCTGCAGCGGCACTGCCGTCCAGCGGCGGCTGCTGCCGCCGCGCCTCCCGCCGCGTGCGGCGGCCGCCGACGGCGATTCCGCCGCCGGCAGGCCGATTTTTTTTTTTATTATTTAAAAACAGAATTAAAATAAAAAAAATAACCAACCATCATCCATAGCAATTCACCAAGAATTACAACAATACAACAAAATTAAAACAACATAAACCAATATGCAATATTAATTTTCATTGTATTAAAACATATGGGAAAAATCATAAAACCCATACCAAGAATCTCAATCAAAAACATCCAATTTCAAAATAGGGATTCAACCAAATTAATCAATTTCCATGGATCAAAACCCCGCTCTGATACCACTGTTGGGATTTGTCACCGGAAATCACCCGATAAAAGCGGAAGAACGCGGTGATTTCCTCAAATCCAGTCCCAGGAGCAATTGAAGTGGAAATTGAAAAAATTAAAATCAAATAGAAAGGGATTAAATTTCTTACCAGAAAAATCTCTTTCTTAGACAGATGATGACTGCAGAATTCAAGGTAGAATTCCTCCACTCTCACGTACACGAACGCTTGACGAATGCAACCCGTGCTAGCGTCGGAAAAACCAAAACAATGGAAGAGAGGAGAGGGGGAGATTTCGGCCAATAGTGTGCTAGGGTTGAGTTGGCCGAAATTTCACCCTAGGTTTTATACCTAGGGTGGCCGAATTCCCCTAGGGGAATTCAGGCCCAAGCTGGCTCCATTCCATTCTGTGCGGGCTTCCATGTTTTAATTTAGGCCCAGTTTAATTTTAGTTATTCTGGTTTAAATTAATTTCAAGCCCAATTTTAATATACCCATGTATTTAATATATTACTCCAAGTAATACATTATTTACATTTAAATTAAAATTAGTTTGACAATTAATTTAATCCATCAAATTAAAATTAAATCTACACAAAATAAAATCATATGTAAACCCATACATATGAATATTTCCACCTAGGAAATAATATCATAATTAATCCAATTAATTATGAAGAGCCAATTGAATATATTAATTTTATTATTATGATCAATCCAATTGATCTTTATAATATAATTAATATATACACACTTCTCCCTCCATTGTGTATACTCTAAGTATACATGTGATTCCTTAAGTCTGCATTCTATCGTTCTATGTGTACGATCCTGTGGGTCCATCTTTATGTTGGCAGCGGGCCTTTGGCTTGCAGACTGCAGTTGGGCTCTAGCAAGCCACTGCAGCCCCCAATTAAGATGGAGATGGCAGTTTAACTGATATCATAACCCTGTAGTTTAAACTTGTACATCCCATGTCGTTGATATCGGTGTCCAACACAGAGGCATGGATTGATCACCCTCTTTTGTGTCCGGACATTAACTTGATCCCGAATGCACTGAACCTCACAAACAAGTTCCAACTTGTTTGGGTGTGGCCACACTCTTATCAGTCACATTCATCAAGTGGCCGGTAATATCTTCTCAGTTGGTTACTGAGTGACAAATCCCTTCTGCATATCCATAGTATTACCATGTTTAGTGACATACCCGAAAGCACCCATACTTGGCACCCTATTACAGGCCCTTTAGGCGTACCCCTAAGTATGCGACTTCACATGTAACACCATCATATGGTCAGGTCAAAGGATCCATACAAGTACTACACGAGAATCCATTTTGATACCATACCATATGGATTACTCGTTCAGTGGATCTATCCAGTACCATGCTTCCAGGCATGTACCCATTAACTTGGTTGACATTCCATGTCCAATGACCGGTAAGACACCGCCATACAACCAGGTTAATGATAGTCTGTTGTTCCATTCATTCCCATGACTGGAACAGACTACGGATCTATTCATGGTCATATCGTTAACCCTATCCATGGTCTTAATGCTATGTGTATGACACTAGTCGTCATGGATATAGATATGTCCATTGGATACTTCATTTAATATATTGCACAAGATAGATATAATAAATGAATTGATGCCTTTATTAATGACACAAATGAGTACAACACATAAATCCAATAAATGTATAGTACAAATACAAGGACCAATGCCTCAGGACTAGGGCATTTCCAACAAGAATCTCATAAATTAATTTAATTAATTATGAGAAGGCCAATGCAAATATTAATTTTATTATTATGATCAATCCAATTGATCTTTATAATATAATTAATATTATCTTCTCTCTCCAGTGTGTATACTCCAAGTATACAGGTGATTCCTTAAGTCCGTATTTAGATGTTCAATGTGTACAATCCTGTGGGACCATCTTTATGTTGGCAGTGGGCCTATGGCCCACAGACTACAGGCCGGCTCTAGCAAGCCACTGCAGCCCTTAATTAAGATGGAGATGGCAGTCCAACTGAAATTATAACCCTCTAGTTTAAACTTGTTTATCCCATGTCATCGATATCGATGTCCAACACAAAGGCATGGATTGATCACCTTCTTTTGTGTCCGTACATTAACTTGATCCCAAATGTAAGGGTGCACACGGTCGGTTAACCGGTCCATGTGGACTTTTACAAACGGTTAACCGTTTGAACGGTTTTTTTAATTTACTAACCATACACTGTTCATTAAATTCGGTTAACCATTAGTCGGTTAACCATTAATTTCGGTCGGTTAACCATTTCTTTACGGTTAACCATTTACGAAATAGATTTTATGATTTTTGTAAAATTTATAATATTTGAAATCTCAAATAAATAGACTATAAATCTCAAACGTCAAATAAAAATATAAAATTACAAACCATAGTCTTAATTATTAATTAAAATAACATTTCAACCATAAACTCCAATAATTACAACATTAATAAAAAAAAGTTCCCAAACATAGAAATTGTTATACCAGATCAAACATTAATTAATGAAATTGTTCTTCGCTGTTCGTTTTTCATTAAGTGCAAAATTAAGAATAGAGAGGAGATAAGATTGGAAGGGAGTGACTGATAATACTTGGTGTTATATATTAAGGAAGTAAAATAACATCAAAGGCCCAAATATTTCATTTATTATTCATATTACCTATATATATATAATTACATAATTTTTTAAGAAAAATATTTGTAAGAAGTCGGTTAACCACGAGTCCACATGGACTTTCAGTGTAAAAACCTAAACCTAAACCGTAACCGTTAATTTCTAAAAAAAAAACCGTACACTAGTCCATCGGTTTCGGTTAACCATATTTTTAGCACGGTTTCGGTTCGGTTTCACGGTTTTTCGGTTTTTCGGTTTTTTTTGTGCACCCCTACCCAAATGTACTGATGCTCGCAAATAAGTTCTAGCTAGTTTGGGTATCACTCACATTCATCAAGAGGCTGGTGATATCTTCTCAGTGGACTACTGAGTGACAAATCCCTTCTGCTTATCCATAGCACTACCATGCTTAGTGACATACCGGAAAGTACCCATACTTGGCACCCTTTTACAGGCCCTTTAGGTGTACCCCTAAGTATGCGACCTCGCATGCAGTACCATCATATGGTCAGGTCAAAGGATCCATACAAGTACTACACGAGAATCACTTGTGATACTTTACCATATGGATTTCTCGTTTAGTGGATCTATCCAGTACCATGCCCTTTTTGCATGTACCCATTAATTTGGCTGACATCCCATGTCTGCACGCGGCGGGAGCCACTACTGCCGGAGCAGTGGGCTACTGCGGCCACTACACAGCGACAGTGCCGCTACTGGGCGGCAGCCGCCTAGCAGCGGCCGCTGTTGCTAGGGCAACTAGGTTGCCCTAGCTGCAGCGAGCCGGGCCCAGTATTTTTGGAGTTGGAGGGTTTTCAAGCCCGGGCCCCAGTTTTGAAATTTTAATGGGCTTTAAAATTCGTGTGTTTAAATTTATGTAATTTAAATGCGTGTGGTTTCTTGAATGAAATTTTATTTTATTCATATGATATTAATTTTGGAAATTAATATGGTTAATTGAAATTGGTTCAGGTAATTTTGGCACAATTACTTGGACGGCTGAGTTGGACCCATGGTTTCCCAATTCCAGTGGGAGCAGTTAGACTACTTGGGCTGGAGGCCCAAAGCCTATTAAGGGTTAGAACCATGGTGGGACAAAATTGGCGATTTCTATATAATGGCTTGGACATATTTGAAATGGGCTTAAATAATGCATTATGACATGCTTATGAATTATATGTATTGGATGCATATGGGTAATTAAATATTTTGTATGATTGGATGCTATTAGGCCTTGTTCAAGATGGGTTGTATTTTCTTTTTTGGGTAAATACTGCCTGCGTGTCGCTTTCTTTTTAATGTAATTTTATTTTATTCAATTATTATAAAATTTGTAAAAAGAAGAAGCCCATGGAGTGGGGAGCCTAAGTGGAGGTGCAAGCCCAGAAGGAAGAAGATGGAGGCCCACCTGATATTGTTTTCTAGTATAGGTTTACTAGAATAATATTAGGATGCAATATAGGCCCACAGTAGTCCATTTTACTTATTTATTTTATTATGCTTTATATTTATATGCATGTATGAATGTATGATCCAACCGCATTTCACCCGCCTTATGTATGCAAGCCGTTGTTAATTGAATCTAAAAACCAAATGAAATTACTAAGTCGCTTAAAAGTGCTTCCCTCATTCAAAAACGGCTCGATGTGGGAATAGGCCAGTTGTAGACCATGCCCTTGCAGGATACACTAGAGTATTGTCACTTTGTATTGGGTTAGGGTATGGGATACTCTAACACTTGAATGGAGGTTTTGACTTAGCGTGGGTAGTAGGATTCTCCTGGCCCTAAGCATAGATGGGTAAGTGCTAACAAGCCCATCAAACCGAGAGTCCCTAGGTTGGGATTCGACGGCGTTCCTACCTAAATAGTTAAGGTATAGTCGTACCAGGCCCTCGTCTGGCTATATCTTGGTGAAATATGGATCTCGGCCCATGAGCCCAAAAACTCGGTTTAATTAATAACTTGATTCATTATTAATTTTATATGGGAGTAACAAAGTAAAGTCCTTTATTAACACTCTAAATGTTATTTTGTGTAGAAATTCTAAATGGCAAACAACAATACCTTATCACTACGATCAATTCTTGAAAGGGACAAGCTTTCCGGTCCTAACTTTTTGGACTGGTTTAGGAACTTGAGAATAGTTCTAAGGCGGGAGTCCAAAGAGTATGTGCTGGAGAGGCCTATATCAGCTGCGCCTCAAGGACGTAATCCACCGGCTGCCCAGTTAGAGGAATACGAGGCCCATGTCAAGGATAATAGGGATGTGACATGCCTTATGTTGGCCTGTATGGTCCCCAAACTGCAAAAACAGTTTATGGACCATCAAGCCTTCGCTATGATAACAACTCTAAACGAGATGTTTCAGGAGCATGCTTGTCAGGAAAGGTACCTGACCAACAAGGCATTCCACTCCTGTAAGATGGGGGCCGGGACATCTGTGAGTGCACACGTGCTCAAGATGAAGGGCTATTTGGACACTTTAGCCCGTCTCGGATCGCCTGTCTCTCAGGAGTTAGTGCTGGACACAATCCTAGCATCCTTGCCGGATTCTTATGATCAGTTCATCCTAAACTACAACATGCAAGGGATGAACCGCACTGTCAGTGAGCTGCATGGGATGCTTAAGCTTACTGAGCAGTCGATCAAAAAGACTCTGCCGGTGCTGCTGGTCAACAAGGGGAACCCTCCTGTTGCCAAGGGTAAGGCCAAGGAAAATGCCAAAGCCAAGGCCAATAAGGCCAAGGTTAAGAAGGCCAAGGCCCAACCCAAGGCCCAGCAGAAGGTAGGTCCAGAGGATGTCTGTTTCAGGTGTAGACAGGCGGGCCATTAGAAGAGATCATGTCCCAAGCTGAAGGGAGAGCAAAGAAGGGGCCAAGGTTCTTCTCTTCAGGTATTTATGTTATAGACATTAACCTTACTGTTTCACCATCCTGGGTATTGGATACTGGATGTGGTTCTCACATTTGTTGCAATGTACAGGGACTTAAGAACAGAAGGTCACTGGGGCCGGGAGAGGTGGACTTGCGGGTCGGGAATGGAGCAAGGGTTGCTGCCATAGAGATCGACGAATACCACCTTGTGATGCCTAGTGGATTGGTTTTAATCTTAGAACAATGTTATTTTGTACCTGCTATGTGAAGGAATATTATTTCAGTTTCTATGTTGGATATTTCTGGATTCTATTTTACTATTTCTAATGGTAGAATTTCAATTTCTAGAGAGGGATTATTTTATGGAGATGCTCTATTAAATAATGGCCTGTATATCCTGGACTTAAATGAAACCAATCACGTCTATAACATAAACACAAAAAGGGTTAAGCCAAACGGACTTAATCCTGTTTACCTATGGCATTGTCGTCTCAGCCACATAAACGAGAAGCACATAGCTAGTCTTCACAAAGCTGGAGTCTTAAGGTCATTTGACTTGGAGTCAATTTATACATGCGAATCATGTTTACGAGGCAAGATGACCAAGGCGCCTTTTAGCAAGAAGGCTGCAAGGGCCACTGGCTTATTGGACCTAATACATTCAGATGTATGTGGACCTATGAGCACAACGACCATGTTGGAAATGTCCTAGTCCCGAGGCATTGGTCCTTGTATTTGTACTATACATTTATTGGATTTATGTGTTGTACTCATTTGTGTCATTAATAAAGGCATCAATTCATTTACTATATCTATCTTGTGCAATATATTAAATGAAGTATCCAATGGACATATCTATATCCATGACGACTAGTGTCATGCACTCAGCAGTAAGACCATGGATAGGGTTAACGATATGACCATGAATAGATCCGTAGTCTGTTCCAGTCATGGGAATGAATGGAACAACAGACTATCATTAACCTGGTTGTATGGCGGTGTCTTACCGGTCATTGGACATGGAATGTCAACCAAGTTAATGGGTACATGCCTGGAAGCATGGTACTGGATAGATCCACTAAACGAGTAATCCACATGGTATGGTATCACAATGGATTCTCGTGTAGTACTTGTATGGATCCTTTGACTTGACCATATGATGGTGTTACATGTGAAGTCACATACTTAGGGGTACGCCTAAAGGGCCTGTAATAGGGTGCCAAGTATGGGTGCTTTCGGGTATGTCACTGAACATGGTAATACTATGGATATGCAGAAGGGATTTGTCACTCAGTAACCAACTGAGAAGATATCACCGGCCACTTGATGAATGTGACTGATAAGAGTGTGGCCACACCCAAACAAGTTGGAACTTGTTTGTGAGGTTCAGTGCATTCGGGATCAAGTTAATGTCCGGACACAAAAGAGGGTGATCAATCCATGCCTCTGTGTTGGACACCGATATCAATGACATGGGATGTACAAGTTTAAACTATAGGGTTATGATATCAGTTAGACTGCCATCTCCATCTTAATTGGGGGCTGCAGTGGCTTGCTAGAGCCCAACTGCAGTCTGCGGGCCAAAGGCCCGCTGCCAACATAAAGATGGGCCCACAGGATCGTACACATAGAACGATAGAATGCAAACTTAAGGAATCACATGTATACTTGGAGTAATAATAAAATTAATATATTCTATTGGCTCTTCATAATTAATTGGATTAATTATGAAATTATTTCCTAGGTGGAAATATTCATATGTATGGGTTTACGTATGATTTTATTTTGTGTAGATTTAATTTTAATTTGATGGATTAAATTAATTGTCAAACTAATTTTAATTTAGATGTAAATAATATATTACTTGGAGTAATATATTAAATACATGGGTATATTAAAATTGGGCTTGAAATTAATTTAAACTAGAATAATTAAAATTAGACTGGGCCTAAATTAAAACATGGAAGCCCGCAAAGAATAGATAGGAGCCAAGATGGGCCTGAATTCCCTTAAGGAATTCGGCCAACCCTAGGTATAAATACCTAGGGTTAGAGATTTCGGCCAAGCCAAGCTTAGAGCCTCCTAGCCAAAATTTTCATAGTTCTCCCCTCTCCATTGTTTCGTTTTTCCGACGCTAGCACGGGTTGCATTCGTCAAGCGTTCGTGTACGTGAGAGTGGAGGAATTCTACCTTGAATTCTGCAGTCATCATCCATCTCTAGAAAGAGATTTTTCTGGTAAGAAATTTAATCCCTTTCTATTTAATTTTATGTTTTTCAATTTCCACTTCAATTGCTCCTGGGACCGGATTTGAGGAAATCACCGCGTTCTTCCGCTTTTATCGGGTGATTTCCGGTGACAAATCCCAACACTTGGAACCCTGATGGAATGGAGTGTCTGAAAGGAGGAATATGACCTTGTTGGAAATGGTTCGATCAATGATGAATCATGATGTTCTTCTAACATCATTCTAAGGTTATGCCCTAAAGATGGTAGCATTCCTGCTTAATCGTACGTCAACTAATGTAGTAGAAAAGAGACCATATGAAATATGGATGCGCAAGGTGCCCAATATGTCTTTCCTATGGATTTAGGGATGTGATGTCTGCATCAAGAGATTAAGTGTGAACAAACTATCCTTAAAAATTTGATAAATGCCTATTTATGGGATATCCTAAGGAAACTAGTGGGTACTACTTCTACAACCCTGATGAGAACAAGGTGTTCGTGTCAAAGAAGGGTGTCTTTCTAGAAAGGGAATTTATTTCCAAGAAAGATAGTGGGAGTAGAGTTGAACTTAGGGAAGTTCAACAACCACATATTCCTAAAGAGGATAGTTTGGGGATTGAGCTAGAGACTTAAGCAATTGAACAGTCTAGACCAATCACATAGGACCCAAGAAGTTCTGGTAGAGTCTATCATTAGCCAGAAAGATATGGGTTTCTTATGGCCAGTGACAACACCCGTATGATCTACGACTGTGAGGAACCGGCTACCTACCAAGAGGCTCTTGCAAGCCTAGACTCAGCTAGATGTCTTGGAGCCATGGAAGCTAAGATGTAATCGATATATGATAACCAAGTTTGGAACTTGGTCGATCCACCTCTGGGTGCTAAGGAATCGGTTGTAAATGGTGATTCAAGTTAAAAGCCGATGATACCTTCAAAGGGTGACTAATGGCAAAGGATTTCAAAAAAGTCCATAGAATCGATTAAGATGAAACCTGAAGGGATTTTCCATTGTAAAACGCTCTATTAAAGAGGAAGTACAAAGCATTTTCTCAAATTCTTGCCTAAGAGCAATTGAAATGGCAATAAAAAACAACAAAATTCAAATGAGGAAATTGAGTTTCTCACCGGAAATATCTCCTCTAGAGATGGATGTAGAAATCGAAATCGATTCCCTCCACTCTCACGTACACGAATGCCTATCAACCAGAACCTGTGCTAGCGGCGGATCAATAACATTTTTGGAGAGAAAAGTGAGCTGAAATTTCTGTCTTAAGGTGTAAAAAAATTCCAACAGAAATTTTTCCCTTATAGTTGTAATCCATGTGCCAAAATAAATCCCAATTAATGCCAAAACTCATGCCATTAATTACCCAAAATCAGTAGCAAATATTTCTTATTTGGCCATGATTTTCCTAAGTAATCAATTCTCATTTTGGTCAAAATATTGAGCCTTAATTTTGGCTTGGGTTTAATTTGATTTAAGTTAGGATTTAATACCATTAATCCCTAAATCCAAATTAATCACCATGGATAAAATTAAATGCAATTCTATTTTAATTTTTCATGCATGTATGTATATAAAAATCATATTATATAATGTACATGTCATTAAATTAAAATTGATTTGCTAATCAATTTACCCAATAAATTAATTGAGATTCAGCTTAAATCAAAATGCATATAAACCTATATATGCATTTCATTTCCACCTGGAAATAAATTCCCAATCAATATACACCTGTTAAATTATATTGATCAATCTAATTGATCTATAATTTAATTAATTAAAATTTATCTCTCCAGTCTGTATACTCCAAGTATACAGGCGATTTGACAAGTTCAAACTCAGACATTCTATGTGTACGATCCCATGGGGCCGTCTTTATGTTGGCAGTGGGCCTATGGTCCAAAGACTACAGGCGAGCTCTAGCAAGCAACTACAGCCACAATTAAGAATGAGATAGCAGTCCAACTGAAAGCGAAACCCTGTAGTTAAACTTGTATATTCCATGTAATTGATATCGGTGTCCAACACAGAGGCATGGATTGATCACCCTATTTTGTGTCCAGACATTTACTTGATCTGAATGAACTGATGCTCACAAACAAGTTCCAACTTATTTGGGTGTGGCCACACACTTATCAGTTGCATGCATTAAGAGGCTGGCCACACTCCTAGCCGAAATTTTCATAGTTCTCCCCTCTCCATTGTTTCGTTTTTCCGACGCTAGCATGGGTTGCATTCGTCAAGCGTTCGTGTACGTGAGAGTGGAGGAATTCTACCTTGAATTCTGCAGTCATCATCCATCTCTAGAAAGAGATTTTTCTAGTAAGAAATTTAATCCCTTTCTATTTAATTTTATGTTTTTCAATTTCCACTTCAATTGCTCCTGGGACCGGATTTGAGGAAATCACCGCGTTCTTCCACTTTTATCGGGTGATTTCCGGTGACAAATCCCAACAGTGGTATCAGAGCAGGCTTTTGATCCGTGGAAATTGATTAATTTGGTTGAATCCCTATTTTGAAATTGGATGTTTTTGATTGGGATTCATGGTATGGGTTTTATGATTTTTCCCATATGTTTTATACAATGAAAATTAAATTTGCATATAGGTTTATGTTAGTTTAATTTTATTGTGTATTATTGGAATTCTTGGTGAATTGCTTGGATGATGAATGTTTTTTTTTTATTTATTTAATTCTGTTTAAAAAAAAAAAAATCAGCCTTCCCAGGGTGCGGGGCTGCCGCCGGCGGCCGCCGCACGTGGCGGGAGGAGCGGCAGCAGCTGCTGCCCATGGGGCAGCGGCCTGCTGCTGGGCAGTGGCTGCCGCGCGGCAGCAGCAGGCAGCCACTAGGCGGCTGCAGCGGGCCGGGCCCAGTTTTTGGATTTTGCGGGTTTTTGGGTCCGGGGGCCCAGTTTTGAAATTTTAATTGGTTTTAAAATTCGTGTGTTTAAATTTATGTAATTTAAATGCGCATGGTTTCTTGGATGAATTTTATTTCGTTCATGTGATATTAGTTTTGGAAATTAATATGGTTAATGGAAATTGGTTCGGGTAATTTTGGCACAATTACTCGGACGGCTGAATTGGACCCATGGTTTCCCAATTCCAGTGGGAGCAGTTGGACTGCCTGGGCTGGAGGCCCAAAGCCCGTTAAGAGTTAGAACCATGGTGGGCCAAAATTGGCGATTTCCTAATAATGGCTTTGACATAATTTAAATGGGCTTAAATCATGCATTATGACATGCTTTTGAATTGTATGTATTGGATGCATATGAATAGTTAAATGAATGTATGATTGGATGCTATGGGATCCAAAAAAAAAGAGCGACTAAACACCGACTTAAGGAATCACATGTATGCTTGGAGTATACACTCTGGAGAGAGAGGTATATATATATTAATTATATTATAAAGATCAATTGGATTGATCCTAATAATAAAATTAATATATGTAATTGGCTCTTCATAATTAATTAGATTAATTATGAAATTATTTCCTGGGTGGAAATATTCATATGTATAGGTTTACATATGATTTTATTTTATGAAGATCTAATTTTAATTTAATGGATTAAATTAATTGCTCAAACCAATTTTAATTTAAATGTAAATAATATATTACTTGGTGTAATATATTAAATACATGGGTATATTAATGTTGGGCTTGAAATTAATTCAAACCAGATTAATTAAAATAAGATTGGGCCTAAATTAAAAGAAGGAAGCCTACACAAAATGGTTGAGCCAAGCTGGGCCCTAATTCCCTTAGGGAATTCGGCCAACCCAGGGTTTTTAACCCTGGGAATTCTGGCCAACAAAAAAAAGAGATCACACCATAGCCGAAATTGACTAGCCTCCCCTCTCCATAGTTCGTGTTTTTCCGACGCTAGCACGGGTGGTGTTCATTAGGCATTCGTGTACGTGAACGAGGAGAGATTCTGCATTGATTCCCGCAATCTTCATCCATCTTTAAAAGAGATATTCCGGGTAAGAGAATTATCTCTTTCTATGAAATTTTTGTTTTACAATTTCCATTTCAATTGCTCCTGAGCACGGATTTGAGGAAATCATCGCGTTCTGCTTTTATCGGGTGATTTCCGGTGAAAAATCCCAACAGATATGCCCATTGGATACTTCATTTAAAATACAGCACAAGATATATGATAAATGAATTAATGCCTTTATTTATGACTCAAAATATGTATAATACAAGTATCCAATAAATGTACAATACAACTACGAGGTCCAATGCCCTGGGACTAGGGCATTTCCAACATAAAACACTCCCTTACGCCTATAGGTATAGTGCAACCTCGGGATATCTTTTCTCTATACAGAGACAATACTTGATTCAAGGACCTTGGCGTTAGGCTCCCCTTTACGCATACTAAATATTACAACAGTACTCAAACTGTCCCTAGGCACTTATAACATTGCCAATTTTTCTCTCTTTCTTGCTATCTATATGTGTTATGAAATCTGGGATTTCATCCTCTATTTATAGGCATTGAACCATTGTGTCCCTCTATGAAAAGGTTGTGTTGGTTCATGAAGAGTTGTGTCTCTTTGTAAAGTTGTGTTGGTTCATTGAATAGTTATGTCTCTTTGTGAAGAGTTATGTCTCTTTGATACTATTGGTCCTCCTTGGAAAGTTGTGTCCTCTCATGAAGAATTATGTCTTTTCATGAAGGATTGTAACTAACCAAAGTGTGGTTGAAGTTCCAAGTGGATAAGATTGAGTAACTTATTCTGAGGGCATATCACGATCATGATCTACAGTCGCGATCATGATTCAAACGGATTTTTGGACGATTTGCTGAAGTCAGGGCTGGGTCATGCTCGTGATACATGTCGCGTTCGTGACCTGTCTCTTTCCTTTAATCTTTCTTTGTTTTTGCTCCCTTTTATAGCTAAATTCCATATATTTGCATATTTAGTCTTTAAAACTGTAAATCATTAAAAACATGCAATACCAACGTGAAATCTAATATAAAATAAGTAAAAACATCACAAATTCCTTATAGATTATATTATAAATAAGTGCCTTTTTAGCACTTATCAATCATATACAAAAAGGTGATATTTATTTGGAATTTGTCCCAACAGAAGAGCAAATAGCTAATATTTTCACAAAGCCTCTATGTGAAAATAAATTCAATGAATTAAGGTTAAAAATTAGTATGTCAACACCAGTATATGACAAATAGTATTTTTATGACAAAATAAGCTATGGCTAATTTTTATTGTAAGTCTAGATTACATAAAATTGAATAAAATTTTACTATTGAATCAGATTACAGTTAAAATTCCTTTTAAACGCTGTAAATATTTGTGAGAAATTTTGTTGTAAATACTTTTACATAATTTGTGCTATTTTAGGAGTATTTAATAAAGCATAAATTTATAAAAGTAGTAAATTAACTGGGCTATTTTTAAATTCCTATGCCTTACTTAAAAGGCCTAAAAATGATTTATAATGTATTTAATTGTTTGGACCGAAATCATCTATTCGAACCAAACAAACTTATAAGCCCACAAATCCCATATATAAGCTCAAAATCATAAAAACATTAAATGGGCTTAATTGGGCTCAAAGGCCTAATATTATATTAGCAGAAAAAAAAGAGAATCACATGCCTCAAGCTTCCTACGTGGCTTTTTCAAACTTTCACTTCATCAAAAGAAAAACTACGCCGTTTACTCAAGGCGCTAGTTTTCTTTTTGCTGTGCTAATCTCTTCCTGCTTCACCCACGCAAATCAGCTACTGAAAAGACTCCTTCTGTTATACCTGAAAATTAATTGGACCAATTTTAATTTCTGGGTAATTAATTTTCTACCTAAATTTTTTTTTAGTTAATTGATTAATTAATTAATTAATTAATTAATTAGTTAAGTTTTTACGTGGGGTGAGAGTTGGTTGCCGGGAAGAAGTTATAGGACACGACTGAAGTTTACTATTAGTGTTAGTTGCAGTTCATGGAAGTTGGAGGAAGAGAAGTGGAGTTAAGCATAACATGGAAAGGAAGTGGCAAAAGAAGTAGTTAATTTCTTCCCTTTAAAAGCCAAGTTTGAAGACAATGGCGAGAGAGACAGACATCAACAACACAAACTCTACTCAAACAGAGTATAAAATCCTATTTTTACTTCCATTTAGTCAATTTTATTTTATTTCTCATCATTTACTTTTCCTAGAGAATCCTTAGAATTTTGGGAGAATCCTTGGCAATTTATTTTCTTTAACGTTGTAAGTTGTATTTTTCTGGAAACTCAGTTCAATTTAAGCATTTTTCTATTCCAGCAATTTTATTTTGGCATTGTTATTTCAATTAATCTAGCTATAGAGTTAATTGGGACCTTAAGCTTTTATTCCTTAAGCTTTTTCAATCGTTTGATTATAAGTCAGATTTTTAATTTCATTTTGTAATTTTCCTGTAAAATTACTGGCACGCTCAAGTTTACAAAAAGGCGAGAAATAATTTTGGCACGCCAAGTGGGACTAGACACAATGCCGCCAAAAAGGAATTCTAAAAACAAAGAAGTTGCTGCATTCGAAGATGCAAAAGATGTGCCTGATAATACAGGACAGGTGGCTAACTTAATTGGACATTTCGACAATGTTGACATTGTCCCTCCTGTTCAACAACAAAGGGAGAGACCCAACCAGCAAATTCCAGGTGAGAATGATTCTCCCAATGCTGCTGCTGCTTTGGTTAACCTAACCAAAATGATAGGTGAAGTGCTGCACGAAGTCCGACATTTAAGTGGGAGTCGGAAGGAAGCTGAAGAGAGTGCAACTGGCTCTCCAACACCAAAAGGGAAAGAAGTCGTGGCTTCTGTATAAGACACTAAGAGTAGCCAGGCAGAGAAATATCAAATCCCTCCACTGAGGGAGGAGAAGGGACCTGTTCAAGGCCGCATCCAAGGGGGAAGCAGGCCAAATCCTAATGGTGTTCCAGTTGTTCATTTACAGGGTCACACCAATATGCAAGCCTCTCCTAACAACTATGTGAAGGAGGAAGAGTTAGACTCGGGGGGCATGCCTAATACAGAATGAATGGAGGAATTCCTACTGGTGGAGTTCCAATTCATGCACAACCACCACCTCCTATTTACCACCACCAGCCTGTGAATGCAGATGCAGTGAGGGAAATTGTGCAGGAGTTGTATGGTCAAGGCCTAAGGCAGGTGGGAAGGCCCGAGTTTCATAAACCATACCCGATTGCTGTGGATCGGGAGAACCCTTATCCTAAGGGATATCGCATTCCAGATTTTAGCTTGTTCTCTGGAGAGGATGGACAATCCACCTTAGAGCATGTTGCCAGATTCACAAGACAGTGTGGGGAATTGGCTAATCTTGTTAATTTTGATAATTACAAGTTGCGGCTATTTCCTAATTCTCTAACAGGGATGGCATTCACTTGGTATTCTACACTACCATGAAATTCTATCTATACATGGCAGGAGATGGAGAGATGTTTCCATACTCAGTTTTTTCGTGCGGAACTAGAAGTTTGTGTTGCGGAGCTATCTAGAATGTCCCAAAAGAATGGTGAGACAGCTGATTCTTATATAGCTCGTTTCAAGAGAATGCGGAGTAGGTGCAGGGTATTCCTGCCAAAAAACGAATTTGTAAGGATGGCTCAACGAGGCTTGGATATTGAGTTGTGAAAGAAGTTCCAAGGAATGGAGTTCAGGGATTTCTATGAACTAGCAGCAAAAGTTTCTGAGTACGAGGAGCTATTGAGGGAGGACGATCACAGGAAAAAGACTTCTCTTGGTTCATATTTCCAGGAGGTTAATACTCCAGATGTTACAGTAGCAGAACTTTCGAATAAAGGAGCTAAAGTTTGTCCAGCTGCTTTCAAACCAACAAAGGAGGGAGAAGCCAAGAAGAGTAATGTAAACTACACTTTTGATGTTGGCAAGATAGAGGAAATATTTGACTATTTGGTGAAGGAAAAGTTTATAACTTTTCCGCAGAATTTCAAGATGCCATCCAGAGAAGAAATGAGGGGAAAGACCTATTGCAAGTATCATGATTCATGGAATCATTCCACGAGTTCATGTTGGGCTTTCAAAAATGTGGTTCAAGATAGAATCGACCGTGGAATTCTCAAATTCCCAGAGAAGAAGGAGTCCATGCTAGTAGATGAAGACCCTTTCCCACCGGTTGCTTCAATTAATATGACTTCTTTTGATCTTAGACAGGTGCTTAATAAAAGAAGGGAGCATGAACAAAGGAGGAGCCAAAGAAATTCCAGCCAAGTACCAAGGAGAATTCAGAGATGGGAGCCAAAGTGGAAGAGTGTACATGGTAGACTCGAGTTCCCGCAGAGATGCAATAAGGAGAAAGAATCACAAACCAAGTCCACCAGGAATCGACCTAGGTTTATGGTTCCTAGAGCTGCTAAGCCAAGCAAAGAGTGGCAGGTGGTGAAACATAAAAAGTTTCCACAACAAACTCCACCGCTTACTCGAACACAAAAAAGACAGAGAAAAAAGCTAGCTGAAAAGTATAAGGCTCTGGAACAAGCCAAAGTTGGGAAAGAAAAGGCCAAGGAAGATCCACCCACCACAGTGAACGTGAAGGAGATTAATGGTGGGTCCTAGGTGAAGTAGTGAAACTAAACCTAGAGTCACACAACTAAGGCAGTGTACCTATCGTTGACAAGTTATAATTCTGGTTGGTCCAAGTATCGATCCCACAGAGAAAAATATTCTGCAAACACTAAACTACTCGGGTTCCTTGCATGTCCTAGGCGGAGCTTAATTTTGGGTTGTGATTATACTAACAACTAAATTATCCTACTCCTAGTTGATCTATCCCAGCTTATTTTGCACTTGAATTCGGGTTATCAATTGGCGGTTTACTGACCTATGAATGCTAATGGTGATGGCTTTGTCAATTAATTAAAAGTGATGAATTTAACTCAACAATTAAACCTTAATTATGTTCTTTCGATAATTCAACCTAGCGTGTCTAGATCTTTTAGGTCCTTACCCGGTTTCCCTTGTTTAGAGGCGGTCTAATTCTAAAGCTCAGAAAATAAGGGCACGTAAATTCCACAGTGTTGTCAATACTAATGGTTTCCTAGGCGTCAATCTAGGTAATACCATAAATATGAACTTAATAAGTTAAGATCTTATGAGACTAGATTATCATTAAAGGAATTGCATAAAGAAAAGGTGTAAAAATTGAAATTAAATTGCAATCAACTGTATTAATCAAGAAAGATGATAAGAATTCAATGTTTACAACCAAACATAATCAATTGAGGAATCAAAAACTAACTAATCGAATTACAAAAGAGAAGAAGAGGAACTTATGCCCTTTTGGTTCGATTAACCGGATTCCGGCTGTGTGAAGATGCTTGGGGTGTACCTCTATAGATGAACTCAATCCGAAACAAAGAACGTCACAAAAGGGGAAGATTCAATGCAAAACTTCTACCAATTGAGGGTTTAAACTCAAAGAAACAAAGAGTTTAAGCAATAAACCTAGCTACAAGTTTGTGCTTTTTACTCTAAAAGACTGGAAAAAGATCCATACAACTTAGAAAATAACCTATTTATAGGGCTAGGCTAAAATCACTAAATAGGAAAGAGGAAAGTAGGGCAACAGCAGAATTCCGGAGCTCGGCAAGCCGTGCTAGTGGTGGCGGCACGCCGTGCTGAGCTGATTTGGGGGTGGCACGCCGTGCTGGTGGTGGCGATCCACTGGATTCCGTCCTGTGGCATGCTGGAATGGCACGTCGTGCCCTCATTGCGGCACGCCGTGCCACCTTGCTTTTCAGCACTTCAATCTCTTCTTCGCCGCTGTCGCTCCAACTTTCGGTCCGGGTCATAATGCCTGTCCAAAACAAACATAAAGAAACATAACCGCACCACAGCCACGGACCATAAAAAATGACGCATTATCCAAAATTACAAAAACACCCCTAAAAAACACAAAAAATGCTAAAAGTTATGAAAATCTAACCAAAACATAAAAATCACAAAATACGCAAAACCAAACAAGCATTCACTCAAAGGACTCTAAAAAATTGCCGTTTAAACCACGAAATTGCCTAAAAGATAAGGTCAAAAACTGACCTTATCAACCACCCCACACTTAAAGTCTTGCTTTTCCTCAAGCAAATAAACTAAAGACAAAGGAGTAAAATTGCTCGCTTTTACTTGCAAATCCAACTAAGGGTTTAACCGTACGAAATTCATAAACTCAAGAAGGTAAAACATCACTTCTGAAATGACACTAGGTGCGCCAGGTTCAAAACCACTCAATACCCAAACCCAACAAAATTTAGCTAGTCAAAGGGCGAGCAACAACCAGAGTTTATACGACCACAAAGCACCTCACAAGATGTCACTCTAACGCTCAAGTTTAAGGTGAGGTGGACAAGCACACAAAACAAACAATGGCACACATCACATAGCGAACTAATGGCAATCCCGGCGAAGTCATTGGTCAAGGAGCAAAATCAGAGAACCTGGGGCTTGTAATGTTACGGCTTAGGGTAGGTTTGATAAAAGGGAAGTTTTTAGGTGTACAACTCCTACAAATCAAGTGATATATGCAAATTGACTAAGTACTAAAGACCAGTCATGCAATTTCAACTCAAGACTAGTCCTAAAAGTGCTTGCTTTGCTATATTTTTCTGTTTTATTTATATATATAACAAGAAATTCTACTAACAATGAGAAGGCCTCATCCACAACCAACGGCCAAAGCACAACCCAACGGGAAAAAAAATGACAAGACATGGGTCAAGGCAATTAGATGATCGCCCTAATCCCTTATTCAAACAAATGAACTGAAAATGGAACACATACACCGGCTTAAAGATGAGAGTCGGACAAACAAGACATGCTTCTACAAACTCCGATTTTTAAGAAAAGAAGCCGAACACACACATTGACTCTATTTGGATTTTTTTTATTGCAGCATAATTTTTTCCATAGGACTAGATGTGAAAGAGTTGAAATGCAAATGGTGATTGACCCCAAAATGAAAGAACAACTTAGCCAATTACTTGATTTAGGAGAGGAGGGTAAGAAAGGAAAATCAAAGTTAATGGTAAAAAGTTAGGATGATAGATTTGGCTTGGTGAAGGTTTTTTAAGTCAAAAAGGTTAATTTAGTGGCTTTGGGTGATCTAAGGGATAAATTAGTAGTTAGGGTTAGGCTCATTTAAGTGAAGGGGTTAATCCTAAGGGTCTCCACATACTAAGCTCTCGATGCTAGTGCAAAACGACACCGGGTTCTACGATCTAGTGTGCCACGATTGTTTTTACCCTCATAAAGAAACGGAACCGATGTGAAATGGTTCCAAAGGCTCAAATTCTCACAAGTGTACTAGGGGTTGTATGCTAGGTCGTGTGACTCAACCAATGTTCCAATGCATAATCCTAGCTCGATCATGCAAGTAGAGGTAGAGGGTTAATTCCCTTAGGCAACCTGAATGACAAATCTAACCAATGATTACCATCAAGAATCATAAATCATGCACAAACAAGCTAATGACTCGCAATCGACTCCCAATATCTCTAGCTAATTGCTACCAATCCAAGCACAGAGACTTAGTTTCGAGGGTAGATTAGGCAATGTTACTCAAACGGCAATTGACACATAAACAACCTAAAACACTATCATACCAAAAATAATCCAAACCAAAGCACACCTAAAACCAACACAAAACATCCAAATACGCAAAAACACACACAAACATATGAAATAAAACAACCAAAAAGTGCAATGTATAAAGAAGCAAAAGAAAGGGAGAAATCCCTTTACCCACCCCACACTTAGATTTCACTTACTTCCAAAAGTGCAATGGACGAAGGAACAAAATGAAGCGGGAAAGGAAAAGGATTACCTCACATATCGGGGGCTGGTGGTGGCCGAGGTGGGTACAGCCACCCTTGGGCTGCACGAAAACGAGAGGCGAATGCCTCGACATTGGTGAGCTGAGCCGCTTGCCTATCAAGGCGCGCGTTCATCCGCTCCTCGAGCACAAGCTGATGGACTGTTAAACCTTCTAGCTGTTCGATTATACCATCCAACTGCCCTTCGATTCGCTCCATAAAATCCAGGCCCACTGAAACATGTTCCTCATCCTCCTCATTATCCTCAACTTCCTCACCCTCGTCCTCAGCATCTACGTCCATAGGGGCCTTACCCCTGCTCGAACCTCCCGAACTTGAAGTACCTGTAGCTGCCATAACATGGTAACAAGATAAACTTCCCCTCGAAAGCTTCTTGGGAAGGATGCTATCGAGGTTCTTATAACAAGTATTACTACGAAAGAAACATGCAATACAAGTTGCAATATGCCCTAACCCGAGTTCTGACTTAGATCTGTTATGGTGGATGTATAGGGCTTCCATGACGAAGAAGCCCATGTGCACCTTAACATCATTATGCACATGCCACAGTATTAAAAGCTCAAATGCATTGACCCGGTTGCTTTCAGTTTTGCCCGAGAAATTAAAACACACAAATTTGTGGATTAATTGCAGGATTAGGTCATGTAATTGGGAGGTTTTGGCGAACCTAGGTTGGTATACCCCTTGACCTACCATACTCCAAAATTTCTTGGCATCCATATCCTCCGGCCATTTGTAACTATTCCCCTCAATTCCTATGCAAGCCTTAGGGCCCTCAATATCTAAAGAGTGTTCATCACCAAATAGGCGAAAGGTCATGGTCCTAAGGCCGGTATCGGGGTTTGTTTTGAAGCTTAAAGTGGAGTAGAATTCTAAGTTCAACTCTTTAAAGACAGGCGGATTAGACTTCACAAACTCATACCACCCTAGACTGGTTAATTTAGCACGCACAGCCTCTGACCTATCTTGCACAAACAAAAATTCCCAATCAAAGGTTCGAAAAGGGGTACTCTTTAATGGAAACAGAGTTTTGTAGCGTTTACCTTCATCATCAGAGAGAAGAGGGAAAGGGCATTTATACTTCCTGGAGAGGCTAGTTAAAGGGCCCATCTGCTGCTCGGGAGGTAATTCTTCGTTTGGTACCGGTTCCGGTGACGGGTCTATGGGCCGTCGCGAAGAACCGTGCCTCCGATCAGCTACAGTCTTCTTTTTCATCTTACTATTGCACAACCATCAAAACACAACCAAAATCAAAAATAAAAGAAGACAAATCCAATTAACCCTACTTACATAAATACAAACCCACTAAATATGAACATATAAAGAAAAATAACGCAATACAATCACCCTATTAAGCTAGTAAATCAACCAAAATCAAAGTGAGAGAAAAAAACAATAAAAAGAAGAAAGGAAAATCAAAGCATGAATTCATACCTGGGTTCCAAGGAGAGTGATGCAAAACAAAATCCTAGGTCAAAATAATGGTTGAAGAGAAGTTGAGAGGAAGAAAGTGAGAGGGGAAGGAAGAATAAGGATAGAGAGTGAGAAGGTGAGGGTTGGTTCTAAAGAGAGAAAGGTGCAGAGAGTGAGAAGGTGAAGAAGAAGAGGGAGAAGAGGGGGCTGATACAAAGGAGAAACAAAAGAGGGGTTTATATAGGCGGGCGATTTTTGACCTAAAAATTTGAAATTTAAACGCTCAGCACGCCGTGCCAAACAAACAGCACGCCGTGCTGAGCAGAGCATATAAACTTACCTGGAAATAGCACGAGGGCACGAAGGCACGCTGGCTTGGCACGTTGTGCTATCTCATTCTAATCTTAGCATGACGTGCCCATGATGGCATGGCGTGCTATCCCGGAATTCTGCCAACCTTTGCTTTTTCACACTTTGATCGAGACTGTGATTGACTTGCTTAGTGACCTATTCCTACACATATAAACACACAAAAACATATTAATACAAAAAGTAATGTACAAGGGAAGTACACGTACCTCATTGCTATGTTTATAGTCGGAATAGCTCGACGTCCACGATTACACATTACACATCATGAAGGAGTAAGACTTGCTTCTCCTCCTTCACCCCTCCGCTGATGTAGGGCTTCAATCGATGCCCGTTTACTCGTTGAATTCCCTCCGGGGTTTCAATTTCCACCATCCCGGAGGGATAGACCTTATGCAGGGTAAACGGTCCCGTCCACCGACTTCTCAATTTGCCCGAAAATAGTTTCAACCAGGAGTTATACAAGAGCACCAACTCCCCTTGATTGAAACCTTTCTTTATCACATGCCGGTCGTGCCAGTTCTTGGTCCTCTCCTTGTAGATTTTGGCATTCTCATACGAACTTAACCGAAGCTCATCTAACTCCATGAGTTGCCCTAATCGAAGCTCACCTGCAGCTTGCATATCAAAGTTAAGAAATTTTAAAGCCCAATATGCCTTGTGCTCTAGTTCCACAGGTAAATGACAGGATTTGCCGAAGACTAAGCGGTAGGGGGACATTCCTATAGGCGTCTTAAAAGCAGTCCTATATGCCCATAGTGCATCGTCTAACCTTAGACTCCAATCTTTCCTAGATGCACCTACCGTCTTTTCTAAGATTCGTTTTAGTTCCCTAATCAAAACCTTAACTTGCCCACTCGTCTGAGGATGGTAAGGAGTTGCTACCTTATGCTTAACCCCATACTTGTGCAAAAGATTGTCAAATTGTCTATTACAAAAATGGGATCCCCCATCACTGATGATAGCCCTTGGGGTTCCAAACCTAGTAAGAATGTTTTCCTTTAGAAACTTGACAACAACCCTTGCATCATTGGTTGGTAAGGCGACAGCTTCTACCCACTTAGACACATATTCAACTGCCACAAGAATGTATTGGTTGTTGTGGGATATTGGGAAGGGTCCCATGAAATCTATGCCCCAAACATCAAAAAGTTCACACACCAAGATACCTTATTAAAGCATTTCATTCTTTTAGGAGATATTTTCCGTCCTTTGACACACATCACAGGCCCTGAATATAGCTAATGACATCTTGTTTCATGGTTGGCCAATAAAACCCACTAGATAAAATCTTTCCTATGGTTCTATCGGGTCCAAAATGGCCACCTGCTTCTCTATCATGACACATCCTAATAATGGAGGGAACCTCCTCATAAGCAACACACCGCCTAATCACATTGTCCGCACATAATCTAAAAAGATAAGGGTCATCCCAAAAATAATCCTTAGCATCATGAAAGAATTTACGTCTCTGTGCATGTGAGAGATTAGGTGGAAGAATGTTACTGACTTTGAAGTTTGCGATGTCCACAAACCATGGCATAGAGGTTACCTTACATAACTGTTCATCGGGGAATGTGTCACGAATGTCCACTTCTGGAGAGGTTACGGATCCTTCACTTGGCAGTCTCGATAAATGGTCGGCCACTACGTTCTCTACTCCCTTCTTCTCCATAATCTCCACATCAAACTCCTGGAGGAGTAGAATCCATCAAATCAACCTGGGCTTTGCATCATGTTTAGCCAACAAATACTTAAGAGCAGCATGGTCAGTGTACACAATTACTTTTGATAAGACCAAGTAAGACCTGAACTTATCGAAAGCAAACACAACAGCTAGTAATTCTTTCTCAGTCACAGTGTAATTCATTTGAGCACCGTTCAATGTCTTACTAGCATAGTAAATTGGGCAGAAAATTTTGTCCACCCTCTGACCTAAACATGCCCCAACAACTATGTCACTCGCATCGCACATAAGTTCAAAGGGAATTTCCCAATTCGGGCTCACCATGACCGGTGCCTCAATCAATTTCCTCTTAAACAAATTAAAAGCATACATACACTCATCATTGAAATTAAATGGGGCATCCTTTAGGAGTAGCTAAGTCAATGGCTTAGCAATCTTAGAAAAGTTTTTCACAAAACGCCTATAAAAGCCCGCATGTCCTAAGAAGCTCCTAACTAACTTAACCGAACATGGGGGAGGTAGTTTCTCAATCACCTCAATCTTGGCCGAATCGACCTCAATCCCCTTTCCTGACACCTTGTGCCCTAAGACAATGCAATCCCGGACCATGAATTGACACTTCTCCCAACTAAGTGCCAAATTGGTGTCTTCACATCTCTAAAGCACCTGGTCCAAATTCCCAAGACATGACTCAAAAGTATGACCAACAACGGAAAAATCGTCCATAAAGACTTCCATGAAATCTTCAATCATATCAGCAAAAATGGCTAGCATGCATCTTTGAAAGGTGGCCGGGGCATTACACAAACCAAAAGGCATCCGCCTATATGCAAATGTCCCGTATGGACATGTAAACGTGGTTTTCTCTTGATCGAGAGGGTCCACTGGAATTTGCATATACCAGGATAGCCCATCTAACGTAAAAAAATATTCATGCCCGGCCATCCTCTCTAACATTTGATCAATAAACGGTAATGGAAAATGATCTTTCCAGGTGGCATCATTCAACTTCTTATAATCAATACACATGCGCCAACCCGTGACAGCTCTAGTAGGGATTAGTTCCCCTTTATCATTTTCCACTACCGTTATGCCTCCCTTTTTAGGCACACATTGAACCGGACTCACCCACTAACTATCAGAAATAGGAAAAATGATACCTGCGTCGAGGAGTTTAATCACCTCGGCTCTTACCACCTTCTTCATATTTGGGTTCAACCGACGCTGAGGCTATGCACATGGTTTTACCTCGTCTTCCAGAAAGATTCTATGCGTGCAAAACGTCAGACTTTTTCCCTTGATGTCGTGGATTGTCCGCCCGAACGCTCCCTTGTGCTTTCTTAGCACCTCTAGTAGCTTGTCCTCCTCCTCTCTTGTCAACAAAGAAGAAATTACAACTGGTAAGTCCTTTAGAGGATGCAGAAAAACATACTTAAGGTTAAGGGGAAGGGTTTTGAGCTCCAATGATGGAGGTTCCTCCAGTGAGGATTTAGGTGCCGGCTTGACTTCACGCTCCAGCTTGTCAAACCGTCCCTTCACCCATGAGCATTCTTCAACTAACACTTCGTTCACCTCACTTTCAATTAGGCCTTCTCCTATGATGCACTCTAGTTCACTGCACACATTCTTAACCACACAAGCATCAATAGGATAAAAGGAGTCCACAAAATTACAGTTTTCAACATCTAATGGATATTTCATTGAGTTATAGACGTTGAAACTTACCTCCTCGTTGTGCAACCTAAGAATAATCTTACCTTCCTGGACATCTATCAAAGTCCTACCGGTTACAAGAAATGGCCTTCCAAGCAAAAGGGGCACTGAGCTATCTTCCTCCATATCCATTACCACTAAGTCCGCGGGGAAGATAAACTTGTCCACCTTTACTAACACGTCCTCGACCACCCCCTTTGGCCTCGTGAGAGATCTATCCGCCAATTGGAGGGTCATGTTGGTCGGCTTTGGGTTTCCTAGTCCGAGTCTCCTGAAAAACGACAGAGGCATCAAATTTATACTTGCACCCAAGTCACATAGGGCATTGGCAATCTCCAAGTTTCCTATCCGGCATGGGATAGTAAAACTGCCCCTATCTTTGAGCTTGGGTAGAAGTTTGTTAGTGATAATTGCCGAACATTCCTCTGTTAAAGCCACCAATTCGTCCTCGCCTAGCTTTCTTTTCCCTGCAAGAAGTTCTATGAAGAATTTAGCATAAGAAGGCATATCTTGGAGAGCCTCAATCAATGGCATATTAAATTCTAACTTCTTAAAAATTTCCAGAAATTTGGAATTTTTCTGCTCCAGTTTATCTTTCTTCTCCCTTTGAGGATAAGGGAGTTTAGGCATATAGGCTCTCACTGGGTCAGGAATTTTTTCCTTTTCATTTGTGCTAGGTTTGGGTTCAGAAATCGAGTCAGGGTTGCTTACCACTCCCGACTCTTCACTTACCTCAGTAGGTTGGGATGGAATATCAGCGTTTTGCACTCGGTCCTCCACTTGCCTACCACTTCGTAGGGTTATAGCTTGAGCTGTCTCCCGTTGATGTCCCTTAGGGTTTTGTTCATTTTTACTTGGGAGTGCTCCTTGAGGTCTTTCCTGCATCTCCCTACTCATTTGAGCCACCTGCTTGCCCAAATCCCTACAGTATGCCTCATTATCAGCAAGCCGAGACGAGATGTCTTTTAACAAAGACAAAACTGTCTCATCTTGCTTAGATTGTTGAGGTTGCTGTGGGGATTGGTCATTAGGAACAAATGGGGCCTTACCTAACCCCTGCTCACGGTACTCATGATGGAATCCGGAAGGAGGTCTCAACATATTTTGGTTATTACCATAAGACATGTTCGGGTGTTGATACCTTCTTCCATAATTGTTATTATTATTGAAATTTTGTGGGTAAGAGTTAGAGTTATTGTACCTTTGGTTTCCTCCCACAAAACTTACATTCCCGGACGGTTGGGCGAATGGATCGCCCAATGCACATTCTTGACCGGGATGCTCCGCTCCACATGATATACACAACACCGGCTGATATTGTGGCGCATTTAAATTCAAGCGGGACATCAATAGGTCCAGCTTTTTGTTCACATGGTCCATGGCTGCATCTTGGCGTCCCAAGTCAGCAGCCCGAACCTCACTCCTTGTTGGCGTGTCCGACTGCCACAAGGTACTCTTCCTAGCCAGCTCCGTGATCAACTCCTCGGCTTGCGTAGCAGTCTTCTTAAAAATATCTCCACCTGCAGAAGAATCAATAATGGCATGGTTAGCTGGTGTCAAACCATGATAAAACGTGCTTACCTGAGTGAATCACGGTATGTCATGGTAGGGACAGTTCCGCAACAACCGTTGAAACCTTTGCCATGCTTCATTGAGAGTCTCAGTCCCAAATTGCCGGAATCCCATAATCTCGTTCCTTAACTGAACCGTCTTTGATGGTGGGAAGTAATATGCTAAGAATTGTTCTTCCAATTGATCCCATAAGTCACAGACCCGGGTCTCAAGGACATGTACCATTCCATTGCTCCCCCGCATAATGAGAAGGGAAACAACTTCAACCGCACCGTATCTTGGGGCACCCCACTGATTCGGACTGTATCGGCACCATGAGAAATCGGTCTAAGTGATCATTGGGGTTATCACTTATTCCGCCACTGAACAGCCCGTTCCCTTGGATCAAATTGATCATACTGGACTTCAACTCAAAGTGATTAGCAGTGATGGCTGGGAGAACCACTCCGGATCTATTCCAGGGTCGATGTGGAGCCATTAGGTCAGTCATGACCATGTTGTCTCTATCACCACCCCTTCTTCTTTCAAACTCCTCCCACTCTTGCCGGAGTCGCTCTTGCTCAACTCTTTCCCGTAGCTGTCTCTCCTTTTCCTCACGTTGCTGAAGATCCATTTGGACAATTCGCTCTTGTTGTGCTCGACGGTTCCTGCTACAAAAATGCTCAATTTCATGGTTATAGAGTAAAAGCTCAGGGTGCTAAGAACGAGTTCGCACATACACACACAGAAAAAAAAATTAAAAAAAAAATTTGCAACAAATATCCACAGAAAAGAAAAATTATATAACTATATGCACAAAAACAGTACCTAGATCAGCAAATAGACCTTTGGTTCAATGATGCAGGAAAATAAATTGCCCCGGCAACGGTGCCAAAAACTTGGTGGGTCCTAGGTGAAGTAGTGAACCTAAACCTAGAGTCACACAACTAAGGCAGTGTACCTATCGTTGACAAGTTATAATTCTGGCTGGTCCAGGTATTGATCCCACAGAGAAAAATATTCTGCAAACACTAAACTACTCGGGTTCCTTGCATGTCCTAGGCAGAGCTTAATTTTGGGTTGTGATTATACTAACAACTAAATTATCCTGCTCCTAGTTGATATATCCTAGCTTACTTTACACTTGAATTCGGGTTATCAATTGGCGGTTTACTGACCTATGAATGCTAATGGTGATGGCTTTATCAATTAATTAAAATAGATGAATTTAACTCAACAATTAAACCTTAATTATGTTCTTTCGATAATTCAACCTAGCGTGTCTAGATCTTTTAGGTCCTTAGCCGGTTTCCCTTGTTTAGAGGTGGTCTAATTCTAAAGCTCAGAAAATAGGGGCACGTAAATTCCACAGTGTTGTCAATACTAATGGTTTCCTAGGCATCAATCTAGGTAATGCCACAAATATGAACTTAATAAGTTAAGATCTTATGAGACTAGATTATCATTAAAGGAATTGCATAAAGAAAAGGTGTAAAAATTGAAATTAAATTGCAATCAATTGTATTAATCAAGAAAGATGATAAGAATTCAGTGTTTACAACCAAACATAATCAATTGAGGAATCAAAAACTAACTAATCGAATTACAAAAGAGAAGAAGAGGAACTTATGCCCTTTTGGTTTGATTAACCGGATTCCGGTGGTGTGAAGATGCTTGGGGTGTACCTCTATAGATGAACTCAATCCGGAACCAAGAATGTCGCAAAAGGGGAAGATTCAATGCAAAACTTCTACCAATTGAGGGTTCAAACTCAAAGAAACAAAGAGTTCAAGCAATAAACCTAGCTACAAGTTTGTGCTTTTTACTTTAAAAGACTGGAAAAAGATCCATACAACTTAGAAAATAACCTATTTATAGGGCTAGGCTAAAACCACTAAACAGGAAAGAGGAAAGTAGGGCAACAGCAGAATTCCGAAGCTCGGCACGCCGTGCTAGTGGTGGCTGCGCGCCATGCTGAGCTGATTTAGGGGTGGCACACCATGCTGGTGGTGGCGGCACGCCTTCGTGCCGATCCACTGGATTCCATCCTGTGGCACGCTGAAATGGCACGCCGTGCCCTCATTGCTGCACGCCGTGCCACCTTGCTTTTCAGCATTTCAATCTCTTCTTCACCGCCGTCGCTCCAACTTTCGGTCCGGGTCATAATGCCTGTCCAAAAGAAACATAAAGAAACATAACCGCACCACAGCCACGGACCACAAAAAATGACACATCATCCAAAATTACAAAAACACCCCTAAAAAACACGAAAAATGCTAAAAGTTATGAAAATCTAACCAAAACATAAAAATCACAAAATACACAAAACCAAACAAGCATTCACACAAAGGACTCTAAAAAATTGCCGTTTAAACCACGAAATTGCCTAAAAGATAAGGTCAAAAATCGACCTTAGCAATTAAAATCGGTGATATTGTAATTCCCATAAATGCAACTTCTTTGTTTTCACCTGCAGATTTCCTAAAAGTTGATAGGGAAGTGGATGAAGTTGTGGAAAAGGTGAAAAATGATGCAAGCGATGTGGATTACCAAGAATGGGAGGTCCCTAAGGAAGAGCCAAGAGTCTGCAGCGGGGTTACCATCCAAGCACCAGAGGAAGGGGGACCGAAGAGGATTATTTTGAAAAACCTTTTGAGAAGATGACTCGGCACATCAAACCTCTCTACATCAAGGCTCACCTTAATGGGAGGCCTACTTCACGAGTTTTGATCGACAACGGATCGGCTGTCAACATTATACCTTGGAGCATGGTCAAAGTTCTTGGAAAAGGGGAGGAAGATCTTATTGCAACAAATGTCACAGTTTCGGCTTTTAATGGTGAGATATCTAAATCTCTTGGGGTCTTGCCATTGGAAGTTACAGTAGGAAGCGTCCCATATGTCGGCTTTCTTTGTCGTGAATTCAACTGCCAACTATCAAGTGCTATTAGGGAGGGATTATATACATGCTAACTGGCCTGTACTATCCTCTTTACATCAGTTTCTCCTTTTTTGGAAGGGAGATGAAGTGGAGATAGTATGGGCAGATGAAAAGCCATTTCAAGTTACTTCAGATGCAGTGGATGCAAGATTTTATGAAAAAGAAGTTGGGCCAGTCCAGTTGTTGGGGAAAAGTAAGCTTGGGGGTCCAAAAAAGCTCTCCTTTATGATGAACAGAGATAAAGGGAGAGTAGAGGAAGAGAAAGCTTTAGTCATGCCAAATATCAGCAGGCCGCTAAAGGATGCTCCTATCATTGAAGAGGTTGATGATGATTAAAGCAAAAAAGGAGCAAGAAGTGGTGATTGCAACCGCTAGTATAAAAGTGCATATTCTGGATGTACTAAAAAGATTATTGCAACTAGAAGATTGTGATAGTGCTGGAGCTGAAGTGATTTGGGATGGAGATGAGTGTAAAGATGACGGGCTTGAAGAGATACAGTTGCATGAACTTAAAGCTGCATCACAGAAGCTTGATGATACCCCTTGCCAAGTGGTGGATCCTTTGGAAGAGGTGAATTTCAGAACAGAGAAGGATCCAAAAATCACTTTCATGAGCAGCTTGCTAAATCCAGAGTTGATGAAAAGAATTGTTGAACTTTTTCATGAGTTCAAGGATTGTTTTGCTTGGAGCTACGAAGACATGCCCGGGTTGGATAGGACTCTGGTGGAACATAAGTTACCAATTAAACCTGACTTTCGACCATTTCGCCAGCCACTTAGAAGGATGTCCAAAGAAGTGGAGTTGAAGGTTGAGGAAGAAATTGAAAGACTCTTGAAGGCTGGGTTTATTAGGCCAACAAGGTATGCACACTGGTTGTCTAATATTGTTCCTGTTGTTAAGAAGAATGGAAAACTTAGGGTGTGTGTTGATTTTAGAGATTTGAATAATGCCACACCTAAGGATGTGTATGTAATGCCTATAGCTGATATGCTCATTGATGCAGTATCTAGGAATGATATCCTGTCATTTTTAGATGGCTTTTCTGGGTACAATCAGATATTAATAGCTTTGGAGGATATAGCTAAGACTACCTTGAGATATCCTGGGGCTTTGGGTAATTTTGAATGGCTGGTCATGCCGTTTGGTCTTAAAAATGCTGGTGCTACTTACTAGTGGGCTATGAATGCTATATTTCATGACATGTTAGGCAAATTCATGGAGGTTTATATTAATGACATTGTTGTTAAGTCAAAAATAGAGAATGGTCATGTAGAACATTTGAGGAAGAGTTTTCTTAGAATGAGAGAACACAAGCTTCGCATGAATCCTTTAAAGTGTGCATTTGCAGTCAAAGCAGGAAACTTCTTTGGGTTTTTAGTTCATAAAAGAGCGGTAGAGGTTGATAAGAATAAGGCTAGGGCTGTACTTGAAGCTCAGCCTCCAAAAAATAAGAAAGAGCTGCAGAGATTTCCTGGGTTAGTTAACTATTTAAGGAGGTTTATAGCTAATCTTGTGGGAAAATCTCAAGTTTTTTCAGAACTGTTGTCCCTAAAAGGAGAAGAAGAGTTTTGATGGGAAGAGAAGCATCAGCAAGCTTTCAAGAAGATAAAGGAATACTTAACACATCCTCCTGTGTTAGTACCACCAAGAATGGGAACTCCTTTGAAGTTATATTTGTCAACTATAGATAATTCCATTGGCTACCTCCTTGCTCAAAATAATCAGGCTGGCCATGAACAAGCAGTGTATTACCTCAGCAGATGCCTAAATGATGCAGAGAGGAGATATTCACCTATGGAGAGACAGTGCTTGGCTTTGTATTTTGCCTGTACTAAGCTAAGGCACTATCTTATACAGTCATGAGTTTTTATGATTTCCCAGGAAAAAGTGATTAAGTTTATGCTTAATCAACCACTCATAATAGGGAGAATTGGCAAGTGGGCATTGGCATTAGCGGAGTTCACTCTTGTTCATTTACCTCGAACAGCGGTGAAGGGTCAGGCTTTGGCAAATTTCTTAGCTGAACATCCTTCTTCTACTATGGAGAAAGAAATGGAGGTTGAATTACCTATATGTGGTGTGGAAAAAGTGTCATGGACACTAAAATTTGATGGATCAAGTACTGATAGAGCAGCTAGTGCAGGTGTTATAATTATCTCTCCTTCTAATACTAAGACATCTTTATCTTTCAATTTGGATTTTGATTGCACTAACAATCAAGCCGAGTATGCGACTTTGATTATTGGTTTGGAGATTTTGAAAGATTTAGGTGCAAAGGAAGCTGTGGTCATGGGCGATTCTCAATTAGTCCTTAAACAATTGAGTGGAGAGTTCAAGTGTACTAGCGTGTCCTTGGCTCCTTATTTTACTACGGCCAGGCAACTAATTGATGATTTTGAAGAAATCTCCTTGGTGCACTTGCCAAGAGAATGCAATTGGGAGGTGAATGAGATGGTACAAATCGCATCAGGCTTGAAGATTTCAGAGGAGCTAACTCATAAACTAATCTTAATTCAGAAAAAAGGACACCCCTTTATTCTAGAGAGAGGTTTACAGGTGGAAAGCTTTGACATTGATGCTGACTTGATCAATGATTGGAGGGAGCAAATAAAGAGATATTTAAAAGATCCATCCAAGAAAACTCCCTATGCAATTAAAATGAGGGCTCAACATTTAATGCTACTTGAGGAAGATATGTACAGGAAAGGAGATGATGGTCTGCTACTTAGGTGTTTAGGGATGGTAGAAGCTTTGAAGGTGATGAGCCAAGTGCATGAAGGTGTGTGTGGGGCTCTTCAAGCTGGAATCAAGATGAGATGGCTTTTGAGGAGGCACGGATATTTCTGGCCATCAATGTTGAAAGATTGCATAAGCTATGCAAAAGGGTGTAGACAATGTCAAAGGTATGGGCCTATTCCTAGAGTGCCTGTTGATAACATGCATCCAGTGATTAAGCCATGGCCTTTCCAAGGTTGGGCAATTGATCTAATTGGGAAAATCTACCCTGCTTCCTCTAAGAGCCATTCATTCATAGTGGCTACTACTATTTTACTAAATGGGTGGAGGCTATTCCTATGAAGAAAGTGGAGCAGGAGGATGTAATTGAGTTTATTAAAGGACACATCATACACAGATTTGGCATCCCTTAAACCATCACTACAGATCAAGGCACAATGTTCACAGGCGAGAAAATGAAGGATTTTGCTGAGGATTATGGGATAAAGCTTTTAAATTCCACACCTCACTATCCTCAAGCAAATGGTCAGGCGGAAGCATCCAATAAAGTCATTATTGGAATTTTGGAGAAAATGATGGAGGAGAATCCTAGGAATTGGCATTTGGTGCTATGAAAAACTCTGTGGGCTTACAGAACTTCTAAGCGGGAAGCTACTGGCACGAGTCCATTCCTCTTGACCTATGGACACGAAGCTGTTCTCCCTATGGAAGTAGTGGTACAGTCATGTAGAGTGGCAAAGCAGGCAGGGTTGACAATTGAAGGATATTCAGAAGCTATGTTGGCTGAGTTGGAGGACTTAGAAGAGGAGAGAATAATAGTGTTCAACAACATGCTAGTCCAAAAACGTAAAGTTGCTAGAGCTTACAATAAGAAGGTGAAAAAGAAGTCATTTGAAGTTGGAGATTTAGTATGGTAGTTGGTACTACCTATCGGTTCCAAAGACAGGGAGTTTGGGAAATGGTCAAGTAATTGGGAAGGGCCATTCAAAATCTACAAGGTTTAGGAAGGAAATTCATATTGGCTATCCAGCTTGGAGAATCAACCGCATAGGAGGAAGATAAATGGGAAATACCTAAAGAAGTTCTATCCAACTATATGGGAAATCCAAGAAATCTCTTAGGAGAATCCTTAGAGAATCCTTGGAGAATCCTTAGAGAATCTGGGGATTCCTTAGGGATTTTCTTAAAAATTTATGAAGGAAGGATTTTTTGCAAAATTTTGGCAAGGGTTGGCTTATATTTTCTAAGTTTAGGTCACCTGCAGAATTCAATTTCACAAATATTCACACAATGTAAGCTAGCTTATTAGCCGCAATGAATGTATGCATGTTATCAAGCAATTGTAGGCCTCTGGCCACTTTTCACACAATCCTAGTTTCTATCAGGACCAGTGTCCATCAACAAGCAATCACACATCGCAAACAAAGCACGCCCCTATAAGTTTGTACCTATGTATTATAAATAGGCCTCAGGCCATTTCTCAAATCACAAGCAATGAGATGTTATGCATGGATGGATGCAGCACACAATGCTTGGGAAAAGTTGGCTTCATAGCCACTTCTCATTTCAAAAAAAGTTAAGGTCATTAGATTACAAGCTTGAAGAGTTCAAAGTAAGCCATAATCAAAAAACTAACAAATTCCTATTGTTACCACTGCTTCCTACTATTTCCAAAATCCAAAAAGTCCCTATGGAATGGAATTCAAGTCGATGGTCTTGATATCCCACCAAGCTTGTGTCATACTAGCCCGTCTAGCACTGATCTCTTTCCTTTCTTGTCACCCAAGTGTCCACTTCACTCCTTTAAGCTTTCAACTTGGCTTTTCTCATCTCAATTTCATTAAAAGCTTTGCTTTGTTGGATGGCAAGTTTAGCCCTTTCTTCATCCAGTTTTTGGAGTCGTGTTCTGCTTGCAATCATCTGTGCCTCCAAGTCCAGCATAAATTTTTCTCCTTCCTCATATGCCTCCTTCTTAAGCCTATCTGTTTCTGCTCTTGCTTCTGCTTCTTCTCCAATGAGCTTGAGTTCATGAACAAACTTCATGTAGGAATGAAGTTGGCTTTCAAGAGAAAGAAACTCATCTGTATCACTGTTCAATTGATCATAATAAGTAGACAACTTAGAGGCAAGAGAAGTGAACAAGTCTTCTTTCTCTTTAGACTGGCAGGAAGAGGCAAGCACAGTGAGAGCGGATTTCAAACTCCTGATTTGCAAATGGTCAAGTTCATTTAGTTCCAAACCAAGGTACTTGGCAACTGTCTCTTTGGCATAGGCAATGGACTCATGGGATGGTGTAGGACCAGTTCCAGCAATGTTGACGGCGTTCTTGGTGAGAAAGCTGAGGTCCAAGTCTGATAAAGGATCGGCAGGAGAAGGAAGCTCGGGGCCTTGCCACTAATCTGTTTACAAAGTCCTGAAACAAGAAATTACCCAAAGGAAGAACCATCAATAGTAATTCAATAGGAGAATAAGCTATTCTTGTATTCTTTAACTTACTTAGGTGGAAGGAGTGAAGGACAAATTAGCCTTGTAATTCAGATATGGGCTATCACTAGAAATAACGTTTACCTTGAAGCTGCTAAAAGAGGGAGGCTCAAAACCACCAGATTGAGGTTGGGGATTGTAGCCTGGATCAAAGCCTCGAAGAGCTGGCTCTGTTCTTAAAGAATCATCCTCAACAGCAGCCGCATATCCGCAATCTTCCTCTATTTGCTTATCTGCCAAGTTTAAGCACATTATCACAAAACGAAACATACCAACAATACAAAGAGCAAGAAGGAAGGAAAGGAAAGATTACTAGAAGTATTTGCATCATCACTTTGAGAGTTTTTGATGTTCTCCTATTCAGGTTCCACCTCCACTTCCGATTGGAGGTTAGAATCTTCACTCTGAACTTCTATGGGCTCTTTCTCTATCTGGCTAGTTTTCACATGCTTCACAGCTGTCAGCCTATGGGATTTTCAAAGTGGAGGAGCAATAGCCTTACCTTTGCCTGTTGCTTGCCTTTTTATTCTTGGTTTTTGTTTGGGCTGGCTTTGTCTTTTCCTTTTAGGAATAGAAGTAGGGACTTCTCCAGCTCCCTTTTTCCTTGCACAAAACAAAATGCAATTTAAGAGCTAAAAAGAGGACCAAAGGAGTTTGAAGCATAATTGAAAGAAGTGTAGATATGGCTCACCCTTGGGATCATCCTTGAAAATTCTAAGAAACAAGGAATGCCAATACTCTTCAAACTGGGAGTGGAGAGTTTGGACAGGTACATGACATTCAAATACTAATTCATCAATTTCTGGGGAGTGAATCCTTTGTTCTTGTATTATGTTTCCTGAGATCCCATTTTGGGAATTTGTTATTGGGTATGGCTGTTTGCCATTGGACCAAACCAAATTGCCTAGACCACAAAGCAAGATGATACCCCTCCAAACAAGGAAATATACCAGTCCCTATTTTCTTTGTCCCTACCCCTATGTGAAGAAATTTCGGAGTAAGATAGGCTTTCCAAAACCACTTCCCAGCTGGGTCATGTCCATGAAATTGAAACTCTCTACCAGACATAGACAAATCTATGGTATTTTCATGGAAAATAAAATAGTCTTCAGGAGCCATCTTTAAAGTATGAAAAAAGGAAAGACAAGACTCATAGCCCAAAGGACATTCACAAGCCACTACCCATATACCACCAAATCCATCTTGCAATGGTTTATCACCTCTCAGAGCAGGAAAATAGGAGAAAAGCCATAGCTGTAGGAGCCACACACACCCACCATTTAGCCAGGAAAAGGGTTCTCTGGTGATGGACAGGTATAAGCTGTGGAAAAAAGACCCTAAAAGCATGCTCCCAAGGGCTAAAGGCTACTCCTCAGCCAAATATTTAGCTATAACCCGGTAATCCTTGGTAGGGTGGCCACTAATGGGGAAGAAGATGTACTTACAAATTAAAACCCATAAAAAGTGTATATGTTCATTAGTGGGATCAGCTTCTAAGGCCCGGGTAGCAAAATGGCTAATGTATGAACCATAAGACTTGAACTTGGAATCTAATTCCAATGGTTTAAAGTAAGGAAAGGCATCAGACCCAACTAATGCAAGAACCTCCGGTCCCAATATAGGTAACCTGGTAAGGGCTAGAATATCCCTTAAGGTGATGGACATAGGGCCTCCAGGGAAGAGAAAGGAATTACAGTGTGTTGACCACATGGTTAATGCAACAAGCACCATGTCTTGGGAAAAGAAAAAGGGTTGAAGGGTAAGGTTGATAAAGTCTTTTATGCCTATCTAACTCCAGTGAATCTCGAATATCAAAGCCAATTTGTCTACCCATTTTTGCCATTCTAAAGAGAATCGGGGCCAAGATTTCATCTTACCACTGCTTTCAGGTAGACGGGTTGGTTTATTAGCAAGCAACTCATCTACTCCCCCGGTAGGATAAGGAAATGGTGGAGCTTCATCAATAGGGGGGGCAATTGGTGAGAGAAAGCTACATAATACAAAAGCACAGGCTTAGAGTAATTCACATCTAGCAACCAAAGGCAAGTGAAAGGGAAGGCAGACTTACCTCAAGAGCAGAAGACATATTGCCTGGAGAAGGGTGCTTGAAAACATTTTTTCTATAGAGGAAAAGCAAGGTATGAATTATTGTTTGGTGCACATAATTAAATGCTTGTAGTTATTATGAAACACTTAAATAATGATCTAGTTTCTTTGGCGAATAAAATTTACCGAGAAACTTATTTTTATTTTTGGGTTAAGCTGAGTATTAAGACCTATTCAAGAGCAATAAACACCAAATACACACAATTTATTGTGATTTAACAAAGTAAAAGAGATGGAGAGCTTACTAGGAGATATTGTGTCGAGAAAAAGGGATTGAAATTGGGAAACAAGTAGAGGATATTTTTTCCTCCGCTGGTGGTAAGTTTGAAAGGTTGTCTGGGTTTGGGAAGCTTGTAAAGTCTGTGGAGGCTGTTTATTTACGGTTCCAGCTAATTTCTTGAATGTAGGGTGATTTGGGTCATGGCTCTCCAAGCTGTATTTGTATGGAGTGTGAATGATGTTTCCTTTGATGAAGGAATGTGGAGAAATAAGGATAGGATATTTGAAACTTCGAGGTTGAGATGGTGTGGGTTTCAACTTGGAAGGAGCAGAGAGGGTGTGGAGTCTGTAGAAAGAGTTTGGAAATTTGGAAAATATGTGAAAGGGGGAAATAACGGGGCAATTAGTTTTCAAAGCTGGATGAGGGTGAGCATTGATGGGCAGGTTTAAAAGAAAGAACCCAAGATATTTCTCATATTGGATTGGCCTAGGAAGTGTTTCCAGGTCTGGGTCGTCTACATTGGGAATGAAATTAAAAGCCTGCTCATTCAGTCTACTAAATTGGACTTTGGGCCTATATTTCATTTTGGGCCAAAAACATTATTTTAGGCTGAAAATAAAGGAAAAATACTTGGTTAGTAGATTGGCGGTAAATAAGGGAGACTTAAAATATAATAATTGAGTAATTGTGATTATATACAATTAATTAGTTATTATATTAAAAAAAAAAGATGTAATTATGGGCTATGAACAGTACACAAAATGGCGCAGCAATTCTTTATTACATAAAAAAAGAAGCAATTGTGGGCAATGAACAGTACACAAAATGGCGCAGCAATTCTTTATTACATATATAAAAAAAAGAAAAGAAAAAGAAAAAAGTGGGCAATGAATAGTGGCAGCAAATAGACATATTATCACATTTGGGCAACAAATAGTAAGCAAAATAAGCAAATTGGTTTTTCACGAAGTTGCGAAGTTCACTTTCCTGCTGCCGCGAAGATGTGCTGGTAGCAAGCAACACTGCCCAGTTGCCGTGCAACAGTAACGCCGGCAGGGGAAGTGTCACCACCAACCGGTAATATGTGTTTTTATTTATTTATTTACTTTATTTACTGTTGTATTAAGGAAGCTGCAAAATCAGAGAAAACAAGAAAAAAAGTTACCTGTTAATCGAAAGCTTGGATTTGGATCTTGGATTTGGAGGTTGAATTTGGGAGATAAGGGTTTGTGTTTTTGAATTCGCGAACTTGGAAATGGAAATCGAAGTCGAATAGTCTGAAAGAATAGGATGAAGTGTTTTAAGTAGGGTAATGCTAAATATCCATCCCAGTCCTTACGGTTTCAATTTTCATTACTTTATATATTAAACTGTGGATTTCTTTTGTTTTTACACATGTACCAATTTAATTTTTAAATTAGGTACATGGGGGGGCAATTGTTATACCTGCAAATTAATTGGGCCGATTTTAATTTCTGGCTAATTAATTTTCTACCTAAATTTTTTTTAATTAATTGATTAATTAATTAATTAATTAATTAGTTAAGTTTTTACGTGGGAGAGAGTTGGTTGCCGAGAAGAAGTTGTAGGATACGACTGAAGTTTACTATTAGTGTTAGTGGCAGTTCATGGATGTTGGAGGAAGAGAAGTGGAGTTGAGCATAACGTGGAAAGGAAGTGGCAAAAGAAGTAGTTAATTTCTTCCCTTTAAAAGCCAAGTTTGAAGACAATGGCGAGAGAGACAAACATCAACAACACAAACTCTACTCAAACAGAGCATCAAATCCTATTATTACTTCCCTTTAGTCAATTTTATTTTATTTCTCATCATTTATTTTTCCTAGAGAATCCTTAGAATTTTGGGAGAATCCTTGGGAGAATCCTTGGCAATTTATTTTCTTTAACATTGTAAGTTGTATTTTTCTGCAAACTCAATTCAGTTCAAGCATTTTTCTATTCCAGCAATTTTATTTTGGCATTGTTATTTCAATTAATCTAGATATAGAGTTAATTAGGACCTTAAGCTTTTAGTCCTTAAGCTTTTTCAATCGTTTGATTATAAGTCAGATTTTCAATTTCATTTAGTAATTTTCCTGCAAAATTACTGGCACGCTCAAGTTTAAAAAAAGGCAAGAAACACCTTCCCTGCAACAAATCTTCACTAACCTCTCCCAAATCTGTACTTCATCCTATACCTCTCCCTTGAACTCTCTGCCACAATTTAGTTAACAAAGGAAAAATGATGAGGAGGTGTTCTGCAAATGTAATGAAGAAATTGAGAGTTTCTATCTCTTAAAAACAGAGTTGAAGAGAAAGAAAGAAGAAACTAGTGGGTTTAAAGATTTTCATCAGTCAAAAAGAAGAAGAGTGAACTCATTTGAAGAAGTCTATGAAGGCAGAAAGAGTGCCAGAAAATCAAACTCAAAGGAAGAAGTTCGAGTGTCTTTCACATCTGCATCAAAACCTTCAAAATTTGAGGAAGGTAAAATCATTTACTTAGATGGCTTTACTAGAGAAAAGGTTAGGTGTAGGAGGTTAGATTAGAATTATTTAGGACAAACAGATAAGCCTTTCATCTGGTTCTTCAAAGCTCAGGGATGGGAAAAATTTCTTAGCATAAATAAGCTAATTTATGAATCCTTAGTAAATGAGTTCTATGGAACTTTGACTTGTGTAGGTGATATGGAATTTGAAGTCACATTACAAGGAAAGAAATACCCTATGAATGAACATGTCTTTAGTCAAATTTTTAATCTGCCACTGGATGGAATAAAGCTAGAAAGGTCACCAAATACAACTATGTTAGGAAAATACAATGCTGCTGCATTTGCATCCAAACTCTTTAACATTCCTGCTGGACACTCCATTCCCTGGTCTAAGCTTGATTCGGGATACCTAAGTGATGAGCAGGATCCTAGAACTCCTGAACTCTGCAATTTTCTTTCCACAAAAAGCAAGTTTAGCGAACAGGTTTGCCTTATATTTCACTGGGCACCTTGCTTATTACAAAAAGATTAGTCTGCCTCATGCTCTGATAAACCATCTCATCCATGTCAAAAGCAACTCAACTCTACCCTACAGCATGATCCTCACCAAATTCTTCACACACTTCAAAATATCCAAAGCTGGATTGATTCCATCATTTGTAAGTGCAAGATCAATCATAAACCAGTCCAACATAACAAGGATGTTAAAAGCCCGTGACTACAAAACACAACTCCCTACCAAGCCAATTCTCATTGTGTCTGATTCTAATGACTCTTCCAATGATAGTATAGAGGCATTCATAGCCAAGCATTTGGGCAAAAATGCATTATCTATTGATCCAACTAAATGAAAGGCAAAAGTTGGAGAGAAAAATGATGAAGAAATAGAAGAAAATGAAGGTCCAACAGTCCAATCGGAGCCTTTTAAATTACAAGGAGAAAGCTTTGTATCCTCTGATAGGACTGAAACTTCTCAAACTGCTGAGTCATTTGAAGAAAGAATGTCTGAAGGCCAAGAGGAGAATGTTATGTTTGATTCTCTTCTAACCATAATTGATGAGGTGGATCTCTCTTTAGGACCTTAAGCAGAAACAATGCTCTTCCCACCTATCAACCCTTACCTCTCTAAGCCATCAAATGTATTTATGACCTACAGCATTGCAGATCTTTATAAAACTCTGATCCATACTCCCTTGATTTACCAACCAACTTTCACAATGAAAAACACCTTCACTGATCCAGACTCCTTCTCATCTATCCCTTTTAGCATCTGCCCTCTAGGAGGAAACTCTATTCGAGTAATGACTTCACCCCATACTCCATACACTTGACACCAACCACCACCACCACCAGATTACCATAGAGTGACCTCATACACTCTAGAAACATGCTTTAAGGTAACTTCTAAAGTTTTACAGGGTTCAAAGGATCTGATGTCATCAAAGGCTTACACTAAAGTCCTTACTGCCTTTAGGGATCTTCAAATGTAGCCGATGCACATACAAGAGAAAGTGCACCATGTGACAACAAGTATGGACATTGATCTAGCAAGGATAACAAGCACTCTAGATCACCTCTCTGAATAGATTGAAGTGACGAAGAGCCTGATTAACAATATACTCAAGTCTGGTGCATCTTCCTTATCTTCTCCTCCATGATAGCAGTTGTAAAAATTGTTGTCTAGCAAAGATGAATGTGGAGATCAAAGGGACTTCACACCTACTCCTCTGCTATTTTGGCTTCAACAGTTTGTTTTTCATCTTTTATAGTAGTACTAGAACTCTACTTTTGAGAGTATTTTCTTCTATTTATGTTTTATGTAACCTAAATAGGATATGAATGCTCTCCTACTACTGAATCTCCTATTAAATGCATGCTTACTAAAGCTCTTTATATCTTATTTAACTTTATATCTATGACACATGGTTTTGCCCTAATACATGTGACATACAACTTTGCCATATGTTTACCCTTCTCTGACACACCCTGCTTATGTGTTCTATTTAGACTAAGGACATCTCTAATGTCCTTTGCTTTATGACTTTTCTTTTAGCAGATGGACTTCATGACAATTATTATTAATACATTATGTCATTGCAAATCGTCATTTTGTACTCTCTTCCTCTCCCTAACTTTTTTTTTTTTTGATGATTTCAAAGGGGGAGAAAAAAGTAGCTTATGTAGCTTGAAATGTAGCTTGACATGTGAGCATATGTTGGCCTAACATAAGAATATGTGTTATGGGTATATGATGTGTTATGTTCTGTACTAACAGAACATATGATGACTTTTGATTGTGTTGACAGGTTATATAGGTTGTTACTATATAACAACAAAGTTGTGTGTACATGGTTTACTATATAGTTTGATATGCATATGCATGAATACTGTGAAGATGTGTGTCAATGTTGTGTGGATATATATATAGTAAATTTTCTGCTAATCTGTGGCTAAAATAAGAAAATAGCTATAGCTATAATGTATGTTTGTGTGGTGTGTTTGTGTTACAACAGGATGATTCATGTGATTTTATTCAGTTTATATGAATTATGCAGAATATGTTCTATGAGTATGATAGGAAATCAAAGCTAAGCTAGAAAACTCAAGATAAGAACAATGGAGCCTGAACAATGTTGACAATATTACTGAATAATACTCACCAGGATGAGATTACTACTCACAAGACTAACACAAAACACTACCCAAGGACACACCCCCTTTTCCTTCCAAACACAGCTGGAATTTACCCAAAATGACTGAACATCCCCTAGCACAAAGCACACACTACATTTATTATAGCAACACTACTAAGAGATAAAACACACTATAGACATAGATCACTAACGGTTCACCCAGGCCTCTTCCCACCAGCATCCTTTCTTCTCTTATACACTTTCCACACCCTATCCTTGGGCTCTGGATTCACAACTGGGCCTGGCTCCTTGTTAATAGAGTATTTACAAGAGTGATGCATATGAATAAGTGTAATGCAACTAAAGACATGTATATATGTTTCAGTGTCCTGCATATCTGCTAGATTGGGATATTTGGCACAAATCTCTTGCGATGACAGAGGCAAAAATTTCTCTCATGTGACATTTTTCACACACTATAAGTGCATAGGTTTTGGACACATAAGCTCTGAATTTTTTTGACATAAGCATTAAATTTTAGACTCTGTGTACTCTGCTGCATTATCTCTAGCTATCTCATAAGAGTTGCACATATGTAAGCTCTCTCTATAAGGCTTTTAGTTATTACATTTGCAGTTAGCATTGAACACACATATATGTTCAAATTTACATGACTTTATAATCAATATGAGGTAGACAAACACTGTGAATAATCTTTTTTTCATGGCTTCACTGTTTCTGCTCTCATTGGCTTAAACAGAATGAAATTGATCTATATATGTGACAAGAATTGTTGATGATCTATGTTGATAGACTATGTTTTCAAGATTACATGCAGATATTAAAGAATTATGTGATGTTTATTTGAGAACATGCTTTTACATATGTTTGCTGTTTAGGAAGATACATATGCAGCTCTCGATCAAACTTTTAGTCTTAAATCAGTTTGATTTCTTAAGAAATTGGTATTCCCATACTATATATCTCTCTCGATTATAGGTACATGAGTTTGAATGCAAACTTTTCATTAAGGTCTAAGACCCAAAAATGAATTTTTCATGGGACTTAAATTAAAAACATGACATGACAAGCCTTTCTCTCATATGTTTGACTGTGTCAAGCTTTAAAATAAGAATTTAAGCCTGCTAACTATTATTTTCGCTAATCGAACTTTGCCCCTCCAAAGTTTTTTATGCAGATTATATTGGTTGTTAGAAATAAAGAACTCAAAGTTTTTAATATCAAAAAATTTCTTTTAAACAACCATGCACGTATTGAGGGGGAGCATACACGAAGGATATCTCTATTTTATGAAGCAATTCAAAATGTCAACCTATCATATGCTAATAAGTTGCAATCATCAAAAAGGGGGAGAATGTTGAGTTAAGTTTTGATGATCACAAGTTGACATAAAAGAAAAAGAATTTCTTAATTGCTAAAATAATTACAAATATGTTGTAATTAACAAAGAATAAAGGGAAGTGATGTCATATAATACAAAGACCTACAAAAGCATTATGAGATGAAATACTATATGACATAGTTTTGTTTATGAGATAAACAACTTGTGCTTATAAGTAGCAAAATACTTCCAATGGCTACACATCTCTTCAAGAGCTATAAATTATCTCTTTATGAAGTACAACCATCAACTATAGTTTGCTTACAAGATGAAGGCAACCGTTGTATTACTTCAGGAGCTCAAAACAACTGCCACATTTTTCTTATGAATCAAAAGCAACAATCATATTCTCTTAGGAGTGAATGCAACAACCATATGTTGCTAATAAGCTCAACTCAACTGTCACATTCCTTTATGAATCAAAAGCAACAGCCACATCTTCATAAGTTGAAGCACTTCAACACCTATATAAAGAAAGGATGATCAAATGAGCAAGGTGGGAGGCTTAAAGCTACAATCACACATACAAGAAATTGTTTTCGATTCTTTTATAATTCCTACAAGAGTTCATTCATTCAATTATTCTATTTCAAGGGAATTGTATTTTGGAACTGTCATTGCGAGCGGACGATCCTTTTCGATGAGCAATAGGCCGTGAGGCTAGTGCCAGGAGAAGGTTTTAATTGGTTTTAGATATCAGGGCCGTTCAAAGGCTTCAATTTTGGAAATCGAAAGGAATAAGTATGGGGCCAAATTCCCTCGCTAAAAGATTTAAGAGTCACCCCCTGTTTCAGCTCTACCAGGAAATTGCGGTATAATTAAGTCGTTTAGGAATCACTATATCTTTTAATCAAAGGTTCTGGTATGAAAAAATCACTTATTGATGTATCATTTCAAATATTATTAACTCTTCCAAATTTCACATCTTTTATGTTCATTATCTATTACATTTTCAGCCCTAATTATTTTCTATATGCTCATAAAAAAAGCAGTAAACAAATATGGAAAAGTAAATAAATTTAGAAAATTAAATTAATACAACCCAATTGAATAATCTAACCTAGGGGATACATTAATAAAAATGGGATACGAGGTACAATCGCATTGAATACACAAACAATCTACTTGCAATACAAAGGTTAGTAACCCAACAAATATATAAATGCACACAGGACTTAAGTAGGACAGCAAGGGATGATAGATAGCTTGGGATGTGAAACGGTAAAATGAGAGAATCTGGTAGATTCAACCGACTAGACCTGAAAAATGATTTTGAAATGTAATTTTTAGAAAAAAATTTCTAAAACATTTTTCCCCGTTAATGGATCAATATATATTTTGGTAAGTCGGTTAACCCGGGATCTCTATGGAATCTCGTTCGTATGGGTTCTAAATACTCCACATAAATTAGATTTTGGTCATGAAGCAATAAAAAAATAAAAAATGATTTTCACAAAACACATACTAAAATATAAATGTCCATAGTCAAGATAACCTTGATGGAAAACATATTTTTCTCTTTTTATCTTTTTTTTTTCTATTTTTATTACTATAAAATAAAATATTTATCAAAAATTAAAGTTCTAAATATTTCTTATTCGCATGAGTTTTGCCGTTTCACCTGTCTCTGAGACAAAATCTTACTGATTCATCAGAAAATTGGATTGGAACAAACAATAGAGCCGTGTGGCTCTAATGATAGTTGTACAGCTACAAAATTTTGGAAAACAATTTGGTTTTGGAAAATTGATTCTGGATGGAATTGTTTCTAAAGATTAGAGCCATACGGTTCTTTTATATGAAGAACAAAGCCGTACGACTCAAATTTCCAGAAAAAGAGCATTTTCGTTTTTAGGAAAAAATCTTCAAACACAACATAAAATATAACCCAGAAAGCAGTAAGAAGGATTTAAGGCCTCTCAGAAGTTACCCTTGTCACTTGTATCCAATAGTTTAAGTTTTTGAAGATGATTCTTAGGATGTCGGTAGGTTCCGAATGAGTTTGTTTTCATCCTGAATCGTCCCCGAGATCACATACCAAAGATGAAGGACAAAAGTTGGATGGTTTAAGATTACAAGGATTTGTATTTGAGTTGTGAAATCAAGAGTGAGTGTGATGCATAGTAGTTTGGGTGTGGTTTTTTCTTTTTCTTCTTTGTTCTCTAACTCTTTGTCTCTATTTTTCTCCCTCTTTCTCTACTTTCTTTTTTTTCTCTAAAAAAAAATGGTTCTTGTTGGTGTGCCCTAGTCCAAAGGAATTGGTACTTGATTGTATTATACATTGTATGCAAATATTTTGTATTATACATTATGTTAAATAAAGGCATTGAATCTATTTATTCATATCTTTTGCTATTTATAAATAGAGTATCAAATGATTATAACCATACTAAAGTAAACCAATGTAGGTCATTGGATTATGAAACCTTTGAGTAGAGTTAAAGTTATAGTCATAAAGATATCCCTAGTCTATTCTAATCATGGGAATGAATAGAACTAAAGACTAGCATATCCTTGACTGGATGGCGACGTTTCACTGGCCATTAGACATGAAATGTCAGGCAATGATATAGGTACTTGTTGGGTTACATGGTACTGAATCGATCCGCCATGAGAACACCAGATGGTTCGATCATCATAGGTGTTTCTTAGGTAGGTCTTGCTATTATCCTTAGACTCGATATTCACTGTAACATAACATAGGATCTCATACACTTTGATATACACCTAACTGGCCCATAACAGGGTGCCAAGTATGGTTATGTTGGGTGGGCCAGTGAACATGTTGATGTTGATAGTGAAGTTGACAGAATTGCCACTCAGCAACCCCAAAGATGATATCATTGGCCACTTGATGAGTGAGACTGACAAGTGTATGCCCATACCCAAATAAGTTGGGATACTTGTTCATTAGGTTTTGTCCACTCGGTATCAAGAAATAAATAAGCATATAAGAAGATGATGGGGCCATGCCTCTTGCTTAGATATCAATGTCAGTTGGCATAGGATATACAATATCACTATTAGGTTATGTTTCACATTAGACTACAAGTCTCCATCTTAATTAGGGGTTGCAACGGTTTTCTAGAACCCACTTACAGTCTGTGGGCTTTGGGTCCACTGCCAACATAAAGACGGATCCACATGATCGTACACATAAAACAACTGAATGTTGATAAATCAGAATTGGAACAAAAACTATATTAATTGAGTTATTGATATTAGGTTATGTCATAATTAATTCAATTATATTAAGGGAGAAATTAATTTTATTTGATTAATTAATTACATGTAGTAAATAATTAATTAAATAAAATAAAATTTCCTTGGTGGAAATATAAATACAAAGGATGTATTTATTAAGGTTGATTTTAATTTAACTTTGAGTTATATTAATTTGATAAAATTATATTTAATTGTGTCAATTGGAATTTTATAATAAGGTTTTATTTATTTCTTATTGTACAAGTTAAATTAATTTAATCAAATCAAATAACCTATAGTTTTAATTAAAATCCTAGTAAACTAAGGAGTATATAAGGAAGCCTTAAACCTAATTTCACCTTAACCCTAGCCACATAGGAATTTCGGCCAACCTAGCAAAGATTGTAGCCGCCCCCTTTGGTTGATTGGTCTTGGTTTTCGTTCAATCCTTTAGCTAGCACGAGTCCCATTCAAGAGAAACACGTTTGGGTTTTTGCAGCAGTCTCTAAAGGAGATAGTTAAGGTGAGAAAATTTAATATTCTTTCCATTCTTGGTTTCATTCTATTAATCTACATGAATCTTGTGCTATGGAATCGAGGAAAATTTTAATCGATATTTCGCCTTGCGTTTAATTTTTCCCATGATGATTCCCTACATTTTGCTCTCCCTTACTTTCTAGTTTTGCTTGCTTCCTTATCCCTTAAGATCTAAAGTTTTTGTTTTACTCTCACTGCCCATCCCTACGAATTGTTTTTTTGTCTCTCAGAGTAGATGAGCCGTGCAGCTCTAATTTTTGGGAGATGAGTCATACGGTTGTTGTTTTGAGTCGTACGCCTGTAATTTTGAGCCGTACGACTCTATTTTCTGGTCACAAAATTCAAGTTTCAAATTTGGTATACGGCTTAACCCTTCTTCAAATAGAATTGTACGGCTCTAATTAGAGCCATAGGACCCAGACAAGAGCCGTAAGGCTCTTACTAAATTAGGGTTTAGGACCCTGGTATCTCGGACGATTCTTGGGTTCATTTTGAAACTCATTTGGTTCCCGACTTTCATCCTTCAAACTAATTCCTGTAGAAAACTCGATATAAAGGATAACTAATTTGGTTTTTATCATTAAGGTCAGAAAAATTCATAATCACATGTATATGACTTTCATGATATTAGTTTGTAACATAATTGTAATGATAAGTTAAATCAATTAGTGTTATTCAAAGATTCTACATAACAAATTAAATTCTAACAGTTGGTATTAGAGTCGGCAATAACACATTGATTTGCTATTAAAGTTTTAGTCATAATTTTCTTATATTCATATGGTCAAGTTATATTTGTATTATTATTATTTTATTTCTGTCAAAATAACAATAATATATAAAAACATTTACATAGTTAAATATTTATTGTAGGTAGGCTTGTTGTCACTAAAGTGACCTTAAGCCTAAATATTTAGTAATAATCAATTATTTGTTTATCAATTGTTTATGTTCTGTGATGTTGACAAATGACATACATAAAATTTGGACCGAACAATTGAAATTACTAACTATGATGCTTGGAGGTTACCCAAAGGTGGACCATTGCTTAATGATGATAAAAGAGATTTATTGGCATGCTTGATAAATGTATTTGTATATATGAAGAAAATAAAACATATTTATTTAAGTATGTTGATAATCTATTAAGGTTATTTGTATTGGCACAATTATTATTTAAAGATATTTTTTTAGGTATTATCCAAAGGTGATCTTAAACACATAACTAAAGTTTAATTGTAGTTGAGATAATTTAAAATTGATTCAAATATTTATTTATTTATGAGATTATATGATATTTGCAATAATGAATAACATGTATGTTCTAGGTAACATTATTATCAAGTTCAATGGAGTTAATTATGCTTATTGGTTTGAAGAAATCCATTTCCAGTTAGGTGCTACGGATTTGGATTTGTAAATACCGAAAATTCTGTAAGTATGAATATTTAAAAAAATATATTTTTAGTATCATAAGGGATTGGAATTTGATTTATTAGTTATGGAGTAAATTTTAGTGGTGGTATTAGATATGTTGTTCTCTTCTATGTGTCCAACATCTTTTCTTTTATGCAGTATTATGAGCAGTAACCATAGGTTCTGAGATGGAATTTCCTTATGTATGCAAGGGCATGTGCACAGGGGATCTCATCTATTTGAAATCTATTACAAGTACATGTCTTTTCTTTCATGTCAATTGTGTAGTCTATGCCATCTTTTGAGATTGTGACTAGGTGACTTGTTGATGGTTTTACTTGTTTTTTTCATGTTTTGTTTCTGTTAGTGATCAAATTGTATCACAAATGTATCATTCATGTACTATATTTTGTATAATTTTTTATTATCGTATGAGAAATTTATGAGTTATGTTTGATACTTTTCTGATACATTTCTAATACAATAAGGAAAGTATCGGGAATGTATCAGATTGTTTATGAAATGTATCAGGAATATATCAGAAGCAAAACATAACATAGTTGTGTTGTTTTATGTTTACCTCCATTTTCATTGTTGGAATGTACTTCTTTCTTATTTTATGTTCCTACTTTTGTGTTAATTCTGTCATTGTTGCGAGAGCCATATTTCTATTTCTGTAGAAGAGATCCAGGATCATGACCGAAACATCATAATGGAAAGTTTGAGAGTGAAAATTATATGCATAGTAAGGATAATTATGAAAGGCTACCTCAGGCCACGTACATAGACAAGGTTCTGAAAAGATTCAACATGGACAAGGCAAACAAAGGATTCTTGCCTACATGCCATGGGTTGAAACTGAGTAAGAAAGATGGTCCTAAAAAAAAAAAGAAGGACCGGGAGAGCATGGAGAAGATCCCTTATGCATCTACTATAGGATCTATCATGTACTCCATGTTGTGTACGAGGCCTGATGTCACGTTTATGGTAAGTATGACTAGCCGTTATCAATCGGATCCCGGTGAGGAACACTAGAAGGCAATCAAGGCAATCCTGAGGTACCTTAACCGGACTAAGGATCATTTCTTAGTGTATGGAAGTCAAGATGAGCTAGTAGTGACAGGTTACACTAATGCAATCTTTGAGACCGATGAGGATAAAAACCAGTCACAGTCTGGTTATGTTTTTCTCCTGAATGGTGGTGCCTTTAGTTGCAGGTCCTTAAAGCAAGCTACCATTGCTGGCTCTACAACGGAAGCTGAGTACATAACTGCACGCGAAGCTGCAAAGGAAGCAATTTGGATCAAGAAGTTCATAACTGAGTTAGGAATAGTACCAACTATCCTAGACCCAGTTGATGGTTTCTATGACAACGGGGCCACCACACAAGCTAAGGAGCCCCGGCCACACAAGAGATCCAAACACGTGCTCAGAAAGTTTCAGCTTATTCTGGAGATCGTGACTAGAGGTGACTTATCATGATAGAGGGTTGACACCAAGAATAATGTCGCTGATCCATTGACCAAAGCACTATCGTAGACATAGCATGATGGTCATACCAGATCTATAGGAATTGGGGCAATGCCCACTTGGAACTAGTGCAATGTTGAACTCATTGTTGGTGTGTCCTAGTTCTTAGGTTATTGGATTCTTGTATTTTGAATTGTACAAGAAGACTCTATGTATGTATACATCATTTTTATCACATTAATAATGGCAATAATCTAATTCATTTATATCTTGTGCTATAAAATGAATAGAGTATCCATTGATTGATAATCATAAAACCTATCCCAGGTCTGTTCTAATTGTGGGAACGAATAGAACCACAGACTTGTATATTCGATAACTATATGGTAGTTCTTAACTAACTATAGTACTCGTATAGTCAGTCATGAATATAGGTATATGTCATTGACATGGGACTGGATCGATCCGTACAAGAAAGCCACATGGTTGTCGCGTCATAGGTCTTTCTTGAGTAGGTCTCTTTTGTTCTCAGACCAGATTTCATTATAGTATCAATATGGAATCTGATTCACTTTGACATATGCCTAATAGGTCTGTAAAAGGATGCTAAATATGAGTATGATTGGGTGGACAGGTGAACATGTTGGTACTGATATGAAGTGATGGAATTTCCACTCGGATAACACCTAGATGATATCACTGGCCACTTGATGAGTAGGACTGATAAATGTATGGCCATACCCAAATAAGTTGGTTGCTTATTTGTTTAATCGGTCAACTCAAGGTCAAGAAATATAATAAACACCAAAAGAGAATGACAAACACCATGCCTCTTGTTTATTCATATCGACTGTTGTATTTCTGTCTTAATTAGGGGCTATAACGGTTTGTTAGAACCCGCTTACAGTCTGTGGGCCTTCGACCTACTGCCAACATAAAGACAGACCCATAAGATCGTGCATATAGACCAACTGAGCCGGAACTTATAAAAATTGTACATTAGACGAAATGTGTTAATTAATTAGTTGACATTTAGTGTCAAGGTAATTAATTAACATTGGGTTGATTTAATTTAATTAATAAGTTTACATAATGTAATTAATTTATTTATTAATTAATTCAATTACATAAAGTAAACAAATTAATTAAATAAGTTTTCTAAGTAGGAAAATTAAATACATGTATTGTATTTACTTAAGTGTGATTTAATTTTATTTAGGGGTAATTAAATTTAGCCAAATGGAATTAAATTCCATAGTATATACTTTTCAATTAAAGTTTATTTATGTAATTATAATCCTAGTGGGCTTAGGTTTAATTAACATAATTAAAACCCAATCAGACAAGAAGTCTATATAAGGGCACACTTAAGGAAGAAATTAGCCCTAACCCTAAGGAATAAGCTGTAAATTGCAGCCCCTAATATTTCCAGCAATAATTCCTCCGTTCCTTCGCTCTTCGGCTAGCAACGGTTCCCGCTCGATAGTTGGTCGTGCACCAGACTACGATTCTGCAGCAGTCTCTAGAAGAGACGAATCCGGTGAGTATAATCTCTCTTGATTCAAATTTGTTTTGATTCTAATCAATGGTAATTAGACACGATAGGTGGATTCTAGAAAAATTTTTAACGGTGTTATTCCGCTGCGCCACGTTATTTTTCCCGTAATGAATCCCAACAGTGGTATTAGAGCCTAAGTTTTGTCTATTAGATTGATTGGAATTCATTCTTGATTGTGTTCTTCAAGAAAGAATAGGTTTCAAGAATGGTTTTTCGGGTTTTGATAATTTTTCCCGATTGGTTTTTTCTTTTTTTTTCATGCTGCGATTTATTTTTTGCTGCTTTTTTTTTTTTTTTTTTTTTTTGCTTGCTATATTTTTTTTTCTTTTTGTGGCTTTTTTTTTGTATTAATTTTAAAAAAAATTATTTTTGGGAGAATGGATTGCAATTGCGATTCCCATCCCCCTCCCCCCTAGCAACCCACTGGGCTGCGAACCGCCGTCGCGCGAGGTTCGAGTCTGGATTTGGATTTTGTGGGTTTTTTTCTTTCTACCTAGGTCCGTAATACAAATTAAATTAAAATGTTTTATTTTAAATTAATTTGTATTTAAATTATTTATTATGTTGCCATGAATATTTAATTTAATTGTTTTGCATATTAAATTGAATATGGACTTTGTGAAATTGGCACAATAAACCATGGCACCAGTTAAAATTAGGAGAGCTAAATTTTAAATTTATGACAACCCAAATTCCAATGGGAGCAAAATTGTTAATTTTGCATTAATGGATGTAATCCATTGGGCCTTTAGGGCCTTAGTCACATTTGTTGAAATTGGCGATTTCACCCTAAGTAACTTGGCTTAATATTTATATTTATAATTTGGAATGCCATGATCAGGCATCATATTGGTATGTAAGTGCATGACAGGTACTTTGTTTGAAATGTGGTGTTGAGTTCTATAGGCCTTAAATTATTATCGGTTGTAATTAAATTTTGGGAAATATGGCCTGCACGCCATTTTTTTTATTTCGATGTAATTTTGGAATGGATTTTATTTTAAATAAATTATTGTAATTGCATGAAGTATGGAGGAAAGCCATATGGAGCAAGCCCACGGTGGGAGCCCAAGAAGAATTGCAGTCCGACCCAGTGGAGAATTAGATAGGTTGTCTAGTTTTTCATTAGGTTTTAAAGGCCCATAGGATCTCATTATTTTAAATTAAGCATGCTATTGCATTTGTCATATACTATGGATATATGGATCACCAGATTATAACCTGTGATTATGCATACTAAGCCGTATCACTTAATTTTAATCCGGAAATTAAAATATTGAGTCGTTTAAAAGTGCTTCCCACATTCACACCTCTTCCTCCCATTGATGCTGTAATTTGCGCCATGCCCTATCTGGTACAATGCAGTATTCGGTGGGCTATCGAGGGTTAGGATATTTGGTATGGTTAACATGTGAATGGTGGTTTGACTCAACATGGGTAGCATTAGCTCAAAGCCCTAAGCATAGATGGGTAAAGTGTTAATAAGCCCATCAAACCAAGACTCCTTTATGGAGGGATTCGATAGGTTGTCCTACCAAACGAATCAATGATTGGTTAGCGAGCCCTAGTTCGGCCAATCATTAAGGAGTTATGGATCTTGGTCAACTCAGCCAATTAACATCACCAACGAACAAATTAAAATCAGATTATTAATTTGAATAGGCATAAAGTCCTTTATTTCTAACTCAAGTAATGATTTCTTCCATGTAGATTATTATCATTTTCACATAAGCAATTTAAATGGCTGCAACAAACAACAACTCACTCTCATTTAGGTCACTCCTGGAGAAGGAGAAGCTTTTAGGGACTAACTTCCTGGATTGCGCTAGGAACTTACAAATAGTTCTTAGACAAGAATCCAAGGAGTATGTACTGAATTCTCCTTTACTATCTAGCCCTCCTAGAGGTCGAGGCGTCACCACAGCGATGGTGGAGCAGTACGACCGACACATGAGGGATGACCATGATGTCTCGTGCCTTATACTGGGTACCATGGCTTCTGATCTTTAGAAGCAATTCATGGACGAGCATGCTTATAAGATGATGGATTAGCTTAAAAAGATGTTCCAAGATCAAGTTCGTCAGGAACGATACCTGATAACCAAGGCACTTTGCACAAGTACAATGGCAGCTGAGACTAAACAAAATGAAATTAATCTTACATACATCTGGCACTATCGACTTGGCCACATAAACCAGAACATGAAATTGGTCCCATACGCCTCGGCTAAAGGATCGATCATGTACTCCATGCTATGTATGAGACCTGATGTCGCCTTTGCACTAAGTATGATGAGCCGGTACCAACAGGATCCTGGGGAGGATCACTGGAAGGCTGTCAAAGCAATCCTCAAGTACCTTAACCGGACTAAGGATAGCTTCTTAGTGTATGGAGGTCAGGAAGAGCTATCAGTTACCGGGTATACTAATGCAAGCTTTCAGACCGACCAGGATGAGTACCAGTTGTAGTCTGGTTATGTGTTTTTGCTAAATGGTGGTAATGTAAGCTGGAGGAGCTGAAAGTAACCAACCATCGTGGACTCTACAACAGAAGCTGAGTACATTGCAGCGTGTGATACAGCTAAGGAAGCTGTATGGATAAGGAAGTTTATCACTGAGTTGGGAGTAGTGCCTACTATCTAGGACCCAGTTGATATCTTCTGTGACAACAATGGGGCCGTTGCACAAGCCAAGGAGCCCCGGTCACACAAGAACACAAAGCACGTGCTCAGGAAGTTTCACCTCGTACGAGAAATCATTGAGAGGGGTGACATTTCATTGCATAGAGTGGACACCGAGGATAATGTCACAGATCCTTTGACCAAGGTGATGGCTCAGCCCAAGCACGAGGGTCATACTAGATCTATAGGGATTAGGCCTATGCCTAGTTCGTACTAGTGCAAGTAGGAGATTGTTGGATATGCCCTAGTCCCGAGGCATTGGACCTCGTATTTGTATTGTACATTTATTGGATTCTCGTATTATATATATTTTGTGTCATTAATAAAGGCATTAATTCATTTATTATATATCTTATGTTGTATTTTAAATGAAGTATCCAATGGACATATCCATATCCCTGTTAACAAGTGTCATGCACTTGGAAGTAAGACCATGGATAGGGGAAACGATATGACCATAAAGAGATCCGTAGTCTGTTCCAGTCATGGGAATGAATGGAACTAGAGACTATCATGCCGATGTCTTATCGGCCACTAGACATGGGTTGTCAACCAAGTTAATGGGTACATACAAAATGGGTGTGGTGTTGGATAGATCCACTAAACGAGAAATCCACATGGTAAAAAGTGATTCTCGTGTAGTACTTGTATGGATCCTTTGACCTGACCATATGATGGTGCTAGATGTGAAGTCGCATACTTTGGTGTACGCCTAAAGGGCCTGTAAAAGGGTGCCAAGTATGGGTACGTTCGGGCATGTCTCTAAGCATGGCAGTACTATGGATATGCAGAAGGGATATGTCACTCAGTAGTCCATTGAGAAGATATCACCGGCCTCTTGATGAATGTGATTGATAAGAGTGTGGCCACACCCAAACAAGTGGGAAATTGTTTGTGAGCTTCAGTGCATTCGGGATCAAGTTAATGTCCAGACACAAAAGAGGGTGATCAATCCATGCCTCCGTGTTGGACACCGATATCAATGACATGGGATGTACAAGTTTAAACTACAGGGTTATGATTTCAGTTGGACTGCCATCTCCATCTTAATTGGGGACTGCAGTGGCTTGCTAGAGCCCGCCTGCAGTCTTTGGGCCATAGGCCCACTGCCAACATATAGATGGTCCCACAGGATAGTACACATTGAATGTCTGAACTCGGACTAAAGGGATAAACTTTATACTTGGAGTATACACACCGGAGAGAGAGATGATTGTATTGATTATATTATATAGATCAACTGGATTGAAATAATATAATTAATATTTGTATTGGCCTTCTCATAAGTAATTCAATGAATTAATTAATAAGATTATTTCCTAGGTGGAAATATAACATGTGTATAGGTTTACATATGGATTTATTTTATGAATGTCCAATTTAATTCATGGGTTAAATTAATTAGTCAAATTAATTTTAATTAAGTGTAAATGATATATTATATGGTGTAATATATTATATACATGTTGAATTAAAATTGCATTTGAAATTAGTTTGGACCAAGTGAATTAGAATGGATTAGGGCTTCAAAATAGGAGAAAAGCCCACATAAAATAAAGTATAATGGGCTGAAATTTTGAAGGAAAATTTCAGCCATCTAGGGTTAAAATAACCCTAGGAATTTCGCCCAAGGTGTAGAGATTTTCCAGCAGAAAATTGCAGCCCCCTCTCTCACAATTCCGATCGATCCTCTCGCTAGCACGTGTCATGTTCGATAGCCGTTCGTGTATGTGAACGCGAAGGGAATCTAGTTTGATTTCTGCAGCCATCTCTAGAAGAGATATGTCGGGTGAGAAATCTTTTTTTCGTTGTTTAATTTTTGATTTTACAATTTTCATATCAATTGCTCCTAGGCACGGATTTAAGGAAATCATCGCGTTCTTTCGCATTTAATCGGGTGCTTTCCGATGAAAAATCCCAACAGGTGATAGGTTGCAAGTGGTGTTTCAAGTTAAAAGCCAACAAAACCTTCAAGGGGTGATTGGTGACAAAAGGATTTAGGCAAGTTCAAGGAATTGACTATGATGAAACCTTTTCACCAGTTGCCATGTTCAAATCCATTAAGATACTACTAGCCATAGCTGCATGGTACGATTATGAGATATGGTAGATGGACGTTAAGATTGCTTTCCTTAGTGGAAAGCTACTCAAGGATGTGTACTGCTGGATATGCCCTAGTCCCGAGGCATTAGTCCTTGTCTTTGTATGCATCAGTGGAGGAAATCTACATTTGATTTCTGCAGTCTTCTTCTATCTCTTACGAGATATCTTGGTAAGACTTTTATATTCCTCTTTTGTGTTTTGTTTTTGATTTTCACTACTTAAGCTCCCGGGACCCAGATTCGAGGAAATCAATGCGTATTTCTGTGCTTTTATCGGTTGGTTTCCTGTGATGAATCCCAGTATGTACATGGCACAACCTGAGGGTTTTATCGATTTGATGTATCCTAAATAGGTATGCAAGCTTCAAAGATCCATTTATGGATTGAAGCAAGCATCAAGGTCATGGAATCAGAGATTCAATGAGACCATCACAAAATATGGATTCACACAGTGAACCCTGTGTGTAAAAGATGGTTAGTGGGAGCATTTCCACCTTCCTAGTGCTGTATGTTGACGACATCTTTATCATTGGAGGCGATATACCAACACTGCAAGGGGTAAAGCAGTGGTTGAGTAAGTACTTCGCAATGAAGGACTTAGGCAAAGCTGAGATGATCTTAGGGATCAGGATCTATAGAGATAGATCCAATCAGCTTCTAGGCCTAAGTCAGGCCATGTACATAGACAAGGTTCTGAAAAGATTCAGCATGGACAAGGTAAAGAAAGGATTCTTGCCTATGAGCCATGGGTTGAAACTAAGTAAGAAAGATGGTCCTAAAACAAAGAAGGACTGGGAGAGCATGGACAAGATCCCTTATGCATCTGCTATAGGATCTATCATGTACTCCATGTTGTGTACGAGGCCTGATGTCGCGTTTGCACTAAGTATGACTAGCCGGTATTAGTCGGATCCTAATGAGGAACACTGGAAGGCAGTCAAGGAAATCCTGAGGTACCTTAACCAGACTAAGGATGCTTTCTTAGTGTATAAAGGTTAAGATGAGCTGGTAGTGTCAGGTTACACTAATGCAAGCTTTGAGAACGATGAGGATGAAAACCAGTCACAGCCTGGTTATGCTTTTCTCCTGAATGGTGATGTAATTAGTTGGAGGTCCTCAAAGTAGGCCACTATTGCTGACTCTACAACGGAAGCTGAGTACATAGCTGTATGCGAAGCTGCAAAGGCATCCATTTGGATCAAGAAGTTCATAACTGAGTTAGGAGAAATACCCACTATCCTAGACCCAGTTGATTTTTTTGTGACAACAATGGGGCCACCACACAAGCTAAGGAGCCCCGATCACACAAGAGATCCAAACACATGCTCAGAAAGTTTCACCTCATTCAGGAGATCATGAATAGAAGTGAAATATCATTGCAGAGAGTTGACATGAAGAATAATGTCACTGATCCATTGACCAAAGCGCTGCTACAGACACAACATGATGGTCATGTTGGATATGCCCTAGTCCTAAGGCATTGGTCCTTGTATTTGTACTATACATTTTTACAATGATATTGGATTTCATGTATCATACAATTTATGTCATTAAATAAAGGCATTAATCTATTTATTATATATCTTGTGCTATGTTTTAAAGGCATTAATCTATTTATTAGCAGTAAGACTATGGATAGGGAATATGATATGACCATAAAGTCATCCGTAGTCTGTTCCAGTCATGGGAATGAATGGAACTAGAGACTATCATTAGCTTGGTTATATGGCGATGTCATACCGGCCATTGGACATGGGATGTCAACCAAGTTAATGGGTACATGCAAAAGCGCATGGTACTGGATAGATCCATTAAACAAGAAATCCACATGGTATAGTATCACAAGTGATTCTCGTGTAGTTCTTGTATGGATCCTTTGACCTGACCATATGATGGTTCTGCATGTGAAGTGGCATACTTTGGTGTATGCCTAAAAGGCCTGTAACAGGGTGCCAAGTATGGGTACGTTCGGGTATGTCAGTGAACATGGCAATACTATAGATATGCAGTAGGGAATGTCACTCAGTAGTCCACTGAGAAGATATCCCGGGCCTCTTGATGAATGCAACTAATAAAAGTGTGGCCACACCCAAACAAGTTGGAACTTGTTTGTGAGTATCAGTTTATTCGGGATCAAGTAAATGTCTGGACACAAAAAAGGATGATCAATAAATGCCTCTGTGTTGGACACCGATATCAATGACATGGGATATACAAGTTTAAACTACAGGGTTACGATTACAGTTAGACTGCTATCTCCATCTTAATTAGGGGCTACAGCGGCTTGCTAGAGCCTGCCTGTAGTTTGCAGGCCATAGGCCCACTGCCAACATAAAGATGGGTCTGTAGGATCATACACATTGAACGTCTGAACTTGAACTAAAAGGATCAACTGTATACTTGGAGTATACATGCTCGAGAGAGAGGATTCTTTGAATTATATTATATAGATCAATTGGATTGATCAAAATAATATAATTAATATTTGTATTGGCCTTCTTATAATTAATTCAATGAATTAATTTATGAGATTATTTCCTGGGTGGAAATATTTAACATGTATAGGTTTACATGTGTTTGATTTTATAAAAGTCTTATTTAATTCCATGGTTAAATTAATTTTAACTTAAATGAATGTAATATATTATATGGTATGATATATTAACATACATGTTGAATTGAAATTAAATTTCAAATTAAATTGGACCAAATGAATTAAATCAGACTTGGGCTTAAAGGAGAGAAAGCCCACATAAAATTGGCTTAAAATTGGGCTTAAAATTCCTATGGGGAATTCAGCCACCTAGGTTTAAAACCCCTTAGGATTTTCAGCCAAGGTATGTGAAAAATAACAGAAAATTCTAGCCACCATATTCTCTCTTTTCGGTTGATCGAATAGCACAGGTTCGAGTTCGATAGCCGTTCGTGAACGAGAACATTGAGGAAGTCTGTGTTGATTTCTGCAGCCATCTGTAGAAGAGATATCTCGGGTAAGAATCTTATTCTCTTTTATTTTTTTGTTGTTTTTGATTTCCATATCTTTTGCTCCTGGGCACTTATTTGAGGAAATCAACTCGTTCTTCTGCTTTATCGGTTGATTTCCGATGAAAAATTCCAACAGTGGTATCAGAGCGGGCTTTTGATCTATGGAAATCAATAACAGGATTGAATCCCTTGTTTTGAAATTGGTGATTTTTTTTGTGATTCTTTGGATTGGGGTTTTTGTGATTTTCCCCAATGGATTTTGCAATTTGAAAATTAATATGCATATTGGTTTATGTTTGATTTAATTTTCTGTTATGTGATTGAATCTTGGTGGTTTGATTTTATTGCTGCATTTTTTTCTGTAAAAATCATGGGTTGTTTTCGCGGATACTGGCCCACCGCCGTAGTGGCGAAAACAGTGGCAGCAGCTGCTAGTTGCTGCTGCTAGGCAGTGGCTGTCGCACGGCAACAGTGCCGCTGCTACTGCTAGGGCAACTCTGTTGCCTTGGCTACAGTAGGCCAGGCCCTATTTTAAAATTTTAATGGGTTTTAAAATTTGTGTGTTTAAATTTTTTGCAATTTAAATGCGCATGGTTTGTTGAATGAAATTTTAATTTTATTCATGAGATATTAATTTTGGAAATTAATATGATATAATTGAAATTGGTTCTGGTTCTTTTGGCAAAATTACCCGGACAGCTGATTTGGATTCATGGTTTCCCAATTCCAGTGGGAGCAGTGTTCTGCTTGGGTTGGAGGCCTAAAGCCCATTAAGGGCTAGAACCATGATGGACCAAAATTGGCGATTTCAAAATAATGGCTAACGACATAATTGAAATGGGATTAAATTCATTTATTGTAACATGTTTATAAATTGATGTATTGGTTTACATGCTCGTGTGATTGAATGTATGAAAGGATGCTATTGGGCCTTATTCAAGTTGGGTTGTATATTTCTTTTTAGGTAAATACGGCCTGCTTGCCATTGGAGGGGCAAGCCCAGAAGCAAGAGGAGGAGGCCCACCTAGTGTATTTTCTAGTATAGGTTTACTAGAATTATATTAGGTTGTAACAGAGGCCCATAGCAGCCCTTTATTTATTTAATTGTACTTTATTTATTTCCATGTATGAATGTATGATCCAATCTCACTTTCACCCGCCTATGCATCTAAGCCGTTATTAAAATGAGTCTAATAACCAAAAGGAAATTACTAAGTCGTTTAAAAGTGCTTCCCTTATTCAAAACCGACTCGAAGTGGGGATAGGTCAGTTGTAGACCATGCCCTCTGTGAGCGGACGACCTTTTTATGGAACGCGCGGTGAAGCGGGAACCGGGGATTTTCTTTTTGAGATGTGAAGATGTGGTTTTGAAAAAGGGTTTTAATCTTTCTTTAGAAAAAAAACCTTTCATTTTATTGGAAAAGTCTTTTTGTAGAAAACTTAATTTTAGACACGAATTTTAGAAAATAGGTTTTTAGAAAATCCCAATTTGAACTTAAAGATTTCGAAACCTAAATTTCGAAATTAGATACAGAGTCGCCACCCGGATCAGCTCATCCGGGAAATTCAGGTACGGCTCCCTACCAAATGTAGACGTGGTACCTAATTCAGAGATTCAAGGTTCGGGCAACAAATCTACTAATCCTCACTTATTTTTAATTATTATTTCATAATATGATATTTCATTCACTTGAATCTACCCATTTTATCTTCCTTTAATCATTAACCAATGCTCATGCAAAAAATATAAATACTAAAATAAAGTGCGGAAAACTAAATCAGAGGCCAAATTATACAACCCAAGAAAAAGAAAACTCTCATCCTCACCTTTTACAACCGCCTATTATACACGATAATCTAAAAAATACAATCTCCTAGATACATGGGATAATCTATTAAATACATCAAAAGTAAAAAGAAAACTAAAAATAAAAGCTGCATCCAAATAGGGTTAGCACAAATAATCAAGGCATACAAAAGACTCAAACAGGACAGAATAGGGATTTTTAGGAGTAGGGGACATGCATTTGGTGGTAACCGGGTCGACCCGGTTGGTTAGCCCGGTTAGACCTGGAAAACGGTTTTTTAAACGCCATGAAGGTTTTATGGATGAAAACCAATTTTAAAAGTGGTTTGGCTCAATTACATGCATTTTTTCAACTTTAGCGGGCCGGATATCCTGGGACCCGGGGGTCCCATTCGTGTGTGGGCCTAAATCAAACATCCATCTAGGGTCCAAAAGCATGCAAACACGCCAAAATTCATTTTTGAATAAGAAAAGGATGCAAAATTACAAGTTTGGGGCCCAAAAGGGCAAAAATGTAATTCTACCTCCAGAACCACAGCCGAGCGGCTGTAGGCATTATAGTCGCACGGCTGTAACATAGCCGAGCGGATGTAACACTACAGCCGCATGACTGTGGTGCCCCAGAACCGATTCCAGTGTGCTTTTTGCGTTTTCAAAAATCGTTTTGCAAAGTTTGAAGATTTTGGGCGATCTGGGATTTTTGGAAAAACATCAAAATCAATAGAAAAGACCCGAAACGGATCGAATCGAATCCAGAAATCCCTAATCATCCAAAATCACCAAACTTTATATTACATCCGTCCATTAAAAATCAGAGAACAGGGAATCTAAGCATGCAGGGATGTAATTGGACAGATAACAAATATGAAAAACACATTTAATTAAAATATGGGAGTGTTATCAATCGATTTTAGGGCATTTGGAGCTTCTGCCCTGAAAGTTACAGCCGCGCCCCTATAGGTCATAGCCAAGCGGTCGTGATCATGAGTGGGGCGGCTATAACCGGAAAAAACTCCCAAAACCATAAAAATTCAAAACATGCAATCAAATCACAACCAGAATGAACAAAGCGGATTTCTAAGGCCTCTTAGAAGATTACCTTGTCTGTGTTCCAGTGTTTGGACCATGAAAAATGGATTTGGATGCCGAAAACGTCTCACACTCACGAACAACCCGAATAGTGTGCGATTTCCGAAGCCCAAATGGAACCCCGAAGAAGAATGAAGGATTGATTATGATATCACAAAACCCTACGATCGTTTTTATGTGTTCTATTGAGATTATTATTTTAGGTCAAACTCTTTTTTTTCCAATTACCTTAAGAACCCTAGAGAAAATCTAAGTGATGGTGTTATTTTCTCTCAAAATCTCTTTTTTCTTTTTTTTCTTTTTTTTTTTTTTTGTTTTTCTGTTTCTGTATTGTTAACCCTAATCCCGGATTATGATGCTTATATATCTCCCTTTTTGGCATTAAATCAGAAATAATTGCTGATTTCAGCAAAAAAGGAAAACTGATGCTCACAGCCATGCGGCTGTAGGGCCTACAGCCCCATGGCTGTGCTACAGCCGAGCGGCTGTAACGGCCAAAAATGCCTATTTTGCCCGTTTTCTATTTTTTCTTTGGTTCTTTCTAAAATACTCACTCGAATTCTTCGGGGTTCTGTATTAGGACTTGTCACACACCTTCGGGTTATCCGGGACATTTCTGACATTATCCCGGTCGGTCCGAATCTGCTTCACGTTTATTCGTGAAAAAGGTAACAGTAGCTTTCATCACCGAGGTCGGGAAAAAACCCGTGCTCACAGGCTGCCCCTCACGTGACAAAAGTCGACTTGAACGGGTGCTTGTGCCCTGTTCGAGTTTGGTCCCGCGATAGGGAGCACGGTGAGAAGGAGAAGAGGACGTACCTGGTGGCTCCTCCTGCGTCGACTAACTTTGATGTCTGTAGGGACTTGTCTCGGTTGTTTTGCGAAACAGCGGTCTTGCCCAGGTTAATTTGATTTTTCGGGGACCTACTTCGACTCTGTTATGAAGCATAGGACTTTGCCCGAATTGGTTTGATGTTCTCCAGGGACGTGCTTTGACTCCTTCGTGAAACAGAGGACTTTGCCTAGATTGTATTGGTTTTCTAGGGTCATGCTTCGCCTCTATTGTGAAGTAGAGGACTTTGCCCGGATTGGGTTGATGGTCTAGGGACATGCTTCGACTCCATTGCGAAGTAGTGGACTTTGCCCGGATTGGGTTGATGCTCCAGGGACGTGCTTCGACTCCATTGTGAAGCAGAGGACTTTGCCCGGATCAGATTCTCCTTGTGAATTGATGTTCATGAAGGTGAAGGGTATTTTGGTAATTTTGTAGCTTGGAAAGTTGGCATCCTTTATAGGACGGTTATTTTAGTAATATCACCTCTAGTGGAGCCTATGTCACTAGGGGAAGACATATTTCGATGATTTGGTTTCAGGTGAAGCTTGCGTCACTAAAGGGAAGTTGTTTTAGACATTTGGTAGTTTGGTTACCAACAGAAGGGCATTTTGGTCATTTCACTTCTAGTGGGGCCTGTGTCACTAAAGGAAAGGATAATAGTGTTTCCCATGAAGCTTTTATGGTGGGGAAAGATGCTTTGGTGATTTGAGAAGCTTGATGATCTCCTTTGATGTTTTGGAGTTGTTTCAGGTACATATTCGTTCCTTGATCGATAATTTTGGAAACTAATATTTTTGCCCCTTCGATCAAGAATGAATATGGACTGAATATCTTGCCCCTTGATACTGTTGAAATCAGCTCTCTGTGGCGGAGCAATAGCATTAAAATTGGCTCTCTGTGGTGGAACAATACCGTTGAAACCGGCTCTCTGTGGTGGAGCAATACCGTTGACATCGGCTCTCTATGGTGGAGCAATACTATTGAAACTGGCTCTCTGTGGTGGAGCAATACCTTTGAAGTTGGATTGGGGGTACGTATTTATTCCTTGATCGATAATTTTGGAAACAAAAATTTTTGCCCCTTCGATCAAGAATAAATACGGCTTGATTTTTTTGCCCCTGGATACTTAGGATTTAAGGATGCCCCAGTGTCAGATTATTTCCGCTTCTGGAGTACTCATGGCTTGGGACAACCTGATGATGACAGCATGTACCTTTACTTGAGTACACATTGATGCGTGTATGCATGTATGTGTGCATGTTTTGAGTGTACATGTATGTGCATGTCCTGGATGCATATGCATATGATTATGGTGCTTTTTATCGTTTGCTTGGTGCAGCCGGTGAGTGGGATTAAGCGCCGTGAGTTTGCTTGTTTGAGAACAGAGGTTGATCAATTCCGTCAGTGGGTCACCAAGCTGGAGGTCATGAATCAAACTTTCAGGGATCGGATGGACAATTGGGATGCCAAGATGGGTCTGTCCTTGGTGGGATATCGTATTGAAGTTTGGTTGATTAACCTGGTTGCTTGCTCCATGAGGTGTGGACGTGAGGCACTAGCTTTGATGTACTCTGATTTTTACAGGATTAGAGTTGTCTGAGCTTGATACTACTATATGACTTTTGTATTATTTTCATTACTTGTCCTAATTTTTGCATAGGTCGCCCTTTTTTGGGTTTTCAGCCTATCGGACTGTCTTTATTTTTGCCTGAACCACCCTTTTGGGTTTTCAATTCAGCAGACTTTATTTTATGCCCTAGCTTTTGCATAGACCGCCCTTTTCAGGTTTTCGATCTATCGGATTGTCCTAATTTTTGCATGGACCACCTCTTTGGTTTTCGATCCATCAGACTCTTTTTTTTTAAGTGAGATTCATGTAAACAGAAAATGTGCACATCCATACGAATTCAATTTCAAGCAGACTTGGGACATTTAACCTAAACAGAAAACGACATTCATTCATTCACTCATTCATAATGTTTTAGCATAATGCACATCAAAGATGAAATGAAGCTAAGGACAGAATCAGTAATGGTATCGGTCTCGACCGGACCCATGCCTGCCACCAACTGGTCTTTGCAGATTTTCCTGCTGATGGTGCTTGCCTCTCTGTCCTAACTTTTGCATGGACTGCCTTTTCGGTTTTCGATCCATCGAACTGTCCTGATTTTTGCATGGATCACCTTTTCGGTTTGTGACCCATCGGACCTTTTTTTATTTTTTTTTATTTTTTTACACGTAATAATGCCTGGGCTTGTCTGGGTTGATGGGGTTGATGACTTGGTCTCTATCTCCCCTGGTGGAACTGCTTCCATCCTATAAGCTAAGGAGTATGATGTTTCTTCAGTGCGTGCTCTGATGCTAGCTTTGTGTCCTTGCAAGACAAATGACGGCATATCGGCCTATCCTTTGTAGGTGATTGTCGTTTGGACAGAACCTTGTGAGCTGCTTCTATCGCCCCATTGGCTTGTGGGAGATGTAAAGATAACCTATAATGCTCCATCTTTACCCCTTGTAATTGTAGGCCATTATTGGTCACGACATGATAATGCTTTTTTTTTCTTCTTTTTTTTTTGTCTTTTTTGTCGGTGACACTCATATATGACTCTACTTCTACCCACTCTAAGAAGTAGTTGGCGGTTGCGACCATGGAGCGATGCCCATTCGAGTATACGGAGCTCCTGCTTGATTGATTTCATCTTTGAATCCTTTGGAACTTTGTCAGTAATTTCTCCATCAATCTCCGCGCGATATCATTTAGTCAGGGAAAGTTTCCATGTTCTCTTGTGGTATGTTGCAATTTTCTTTCCTTTCATCAGGTGTGAGGTCTCCCGAGATGGATATCATTTTTGGGTCTTCATCTGTCCCTAGATTCATTTCATGCATTGATGTATCATGTGTGTTAAAGGCATTAAATGAATGTTTGGATGCATGCACAGTTCCATCTGAAAAATATCGCACAAGTAATTGAAATCAAACTCTATTAAATTAAACACCTCAGAGGCCAAATTGTTCACATGATAAATGATAATAATAATAAAATAAAACAAATTAAAACATCAAAATGACTATCGCCTCTATATGCAGACGGTCTTCTCTTTATTGCAGCGTCATGGTCCTTAATGTCTTGTGCATCTGAATGACCCGAGGTTGGGCAAGGGATTATTCTGAATGCTAGGTTTCAGAGCCGGCTCAATGATTCGTCCGTCAGCGACCAATTGCTTGATAGCCTTAATCAACTGGGTGCAATCCTTTGTACGGTGACCCATCATCACATGGTAAGAGCAGAAATTGTCTTTATCCGCCTCAGCCGGAGGTGAAAAAGGCCTCAAACTCTGCAACAAACCAGCTTGTCTACACTTAGCATAGATCAGGCTTACTGACTCAGCCCACGGACTAGTGACCCTTTGAGGAGTCTGCCTTCCTTGGATCACGGCGGCCACGCCCGCCTCATACACTTCAAACTGAGCTGCATCTAGAGTCATCTTAGCATTGGACCCTGCTATAGTAGCCTTAAAGCTGCTGCCCTTGTACCCTTGAGAGTACCCTTGGTTATTTCTGTAGGAGCCCGAACCTTGTTTTCCTCTCTGCTCCTCTTCCTCGTATCGCTCGATATGCTTGGCAAATTCAATCACTTCATTGAAAGAGTGGAATCTCTTCAGTTTCATTTTATCCTTGTATTGGGGCAGACTACCATCCACCAACTTCACAATGGGTGACTCCAACTTTGGTGCCCTATCCACCAAAACCTGCACATCCATCCACCGTTTGTAGTAAGCTGGGAAGGACTCATTTGGCTTCTGGCGAATTCTCTCTAGGTCTTCAAGGGTAGTCTCTACTTGGGTATTGTAAGCTTACAGCTTTACAAAAGCTTCAGATAGGTCCTCCCAAGTAGAACGGGTGTATAGAGGCATCTTCATATACCACTTCGCCGCAGCACCTCTCAGAGTAGTTGGAAACAGGTTTAAGAGGTGACCTTTCCCAATCCCCATGTTAGTCATCAACCTCACATAACTGTCCAAATGGGCTTCCGGCGGGCCTTCCCTGGTGTACGGAGGTAGGTAAGGCATCTGAAAACCAGCTGGGAGCGGCTTTCCTCTATCAGCCATCAAAGTACTCGGGTCGACATACTTAACAGGGTTATAGTGGACCATCTCCTTCAGCTTAGGTAGCATGGCTTCAATATCAAAAAATTTCTAATTGAGGCACTTCTCTAGCAGCGTCTCAATTGAGGCTTCCTTTGCCTTTTCAAAGGCCTCATCCTCCTTTGACTGACGGTCAAGTTCTCTGTGGTTAACTACTCCACCACTTCCTCTGGGAAGGCTTCCTACAACACCATTAGTAACTTGGACAAACTGTTGTCCCTCACTCCCAATCGAAGTCTGAGCCGGTGGAATAGTTTGAATAGGGATGGTGCTTATCATGGCTTGCACTTGTTCCCTAAGAGTGGCCTTGAACTCATCTGAGGTTAGGAAGCTCCTCATAAAAGCAGCCATGTCAAAAGGCAAGTTTCCATTATTTCCGTCGGCCATCTCCGCTCTATCAGCTTCTTCGAACAAAATCTGACTGTCAACTGGTAGAGTAGGCAATTGAATTTCAATCTCCCGATCTGAGTCTAACCCTGAACTGATCCCTTCCATGGTGACCGGCTTTGATTGAAGTGATTGAACAGATGGGTTTGGCACTGACTCGACACGAACTAACCGCTTTGAGGTTCATCTCCAAACTGCACATTCAACACAAGGTTGAGTCGCGGATGGATGTCATGGACCTAGACTCGACACCCTAAATGACGTGTATGGTGTGTTCATGTTCATGATCGAATGATGCCTCATGGATGTAGATGATGTGGAAGATGATTTTTTTATGTTTTTCTTACTTTTGCTTTGGATGTTCTAAGATTCCCTATGCTACACAAAAGACAATGCAATAACGTCACGTGCAGGTCGCCACATGGACAGAGGTTTGGTACCTTCGGGGCACCTAAGGGATGTTGTGAAATGCTCTCATGTGTACCGACACACAGACAGAAGTTCGACACTTTGTAAGTCAGTGTGATGATATGAAATGGTCATTTGGGAACCGTCCCACAGACAGATGTTTGATGCTTTTATGGCATCTAAGGTGAAGTGATGTCACATACAAGTCGCGTGCAGATCGAAACTCGGATAGCATTTCGGCGTTTGGGGAACACCTTGCATGATTTGGTCATGAAATGCCCTAATATGAGTACTAACTCAACACTCGTGGAGTACCTTGAATGAGTCATCGATGTTATGGAACGATCCGATGTGGATCGTGGCATGCAAGCAAAACTATGGTGTCGCCATGACACCAATCGTGAATGGTTGTAGTGTCATGTAATGTGATTGCATGATCTGCCATATAAATATAAACCTAAGACCGTCATGGTCCTCTAGTGAGTGAAGTGATGTAATGAAATGGCCAAGTGCAAACCGGTGCACGGGGAGGAATACAGGCAGCCTTGGGGACTCCCGACAGGTCATGAGATGAAATGGTCGGGAAGGGCATACTTAGAACATCCATACGTTTTAGATAGGTTGAAATGATGTGGATGCAAATGGCTGTACATAAACATGGTTAGAATGCATGACACATAAGATGATGTCGTATATGCTTTATGAGTCAATGAGCACACAAGATGAATATGGCACACGAAAAAAGGTCATGGCTGCACGAAAATGTGGTTAGTATAACACACAAGTAGGATGATGCTCCAAAATGGCTGCATAAAGATGTGGCTAGGAAATGACACACAAATGATGCGTGTTTATGTTGCATGACAAGGTCGAAAATAAAACAACCATAGAGCAAACGTTAGCATATACACAAAAATATGCTCACCCTTCCAACCTTATTCCTCCATTCGGTTGGTCTCGCATTCTTCCTAGGTATTGGGTCTCTTTAGCATCAATGGGGGATACCAAAGGCGCACTCTCAATGTCCATTTTCGAATATATGTTTTGGTAACCCTAAGGGGAAGTTGTAAGGCCATTACATGAAGGTATGAGTCAAGCCAAGTCGTACAGGTTCCCATAGCGAAAATATACTCCTCACTTCTCCCCACTCAAGGGTCCAAACAAAGGGGTTCGCACAAGGCTATAAGTGATTTACCCCCTTAGGTGCCTCCAATCCTAGCTGAAGAGGTAGGTCACCTTTGAAGATAAACCAGGCTTAAATAGGAAAACTGACGCTCATAGCCGTACGGCTGTAGGGCCTACAGCCGCGCGGCTGTAACGGCCAAAAATGCCTATTTTGCCTGTTTTCTATTTTTTCTTCGGTTCTTTCTAAAATACTCACTCAAATTCTTCGGGGTTCCATATTAGGACTTGTCACACACCTTCGGGTTATCTGGAACATTTTTGACATTATCCCGGTCGGTCCGAATCCGCTTCACGTTTATTCGTGAAAAAGGTAACAATAGCTTTCATCACCGAGGTCAGGAAAAAACCCGTGCTCACACCCTCGCTGGATGCACTGGAGTATTGTCATTTTGTATTGTGTTGGAGTATCGGTTACTCTAACACTTGGATGGAGGTTTGCACTTAGCATAGGTAGTAGGATTCCCCTGGCCCTAAGCACAGATGGGTAAGTGCCAACAAGCTCATCAAACTGAGAGTCCCTAGGTTGGGATTGGATGACGTTCCTACCTAAATAATTAGGGTATAGTTTTTCCAGGCCCTCGTCTGGCTATATCTTAATGAAATATGGATCTCGGCCTATTAGCCCAACAACTTGAGTTAATTAATAACATGATTCATGATTAATTAAATATGGGAAAAACAAAGTAAGACCTTTATTAACACTCTTATAATTTTTCTGTGTAGTAACCAAATCGCAACGAATAATTCACTTTCACTGAGATCTATCCTGGAAAGGGACAAGCTTTCTGGCTCTAACTTTTTGGACAGGTCTAGGAACTTAAGGATAGTTCCAAGACAAGAGTTTAAAGAGTATGTTCTTGAAAGGCCTATACCGGCTGCACCAATAGGGCACAATCCATCGGCTGCCCAGCTGGAGGAATACGAGGTGAACGTAAAGGATAACCGGGATGTGATATGCCTAATGTTGGCATGCATGGTCCTTGAGCTGTAAAAGCTGTTCATGGACCATCAGGCCTTTACTATGATAACAACTCTTAACGAGATGTTTCAGGAGCAAGCTCGTCAGGAAAGGTACCTGACCCACAAGACATTCCACTCTTGTAAGATGGGGGCTGGGACATCTGCAAGCACACACGTGCTTAAGATGATGGGCTATCTAGATACTTTAGCCCATCTCAGATCGCCTATCTCACCATAGCTAGCAGTTGACACGATCCTGGCTTCCTTGTCAGATTCTTATGATCAGTTCATCCTGAACTATAGCATGCAAGGGATGAACCGTACTGTTAATGAGCTACATAGGATGCTCAAGCTCACTGAGCAGTCGATCAAAAAGACTCCACCGATACTACTGGTCAATAAGGGGAACCCTCCTCTTGCCAAAGGCAAGGCCAAAGCAAAGGCCAAGGCCAAGGCTAAAAAGGCTAAGGCCCAGCCTAAGGCCGGTCCCGAGGATGTCTGCTTCGGGTGCAAGCAGGCAGGGCATTGGAAGAGATCTTGTGCCATGCTGTTGGGAGAGCAGAGGAAGACCCAGGGCGCATCTTCATCAGGTATAAATGTCATAGACATTAACCTCACTATTTCAACATCTTAGGTATTGGATACTGGATGTGGTTCTCACATTTGTTGTAATATGCAGGGACTTAAGAACAGGAGATCACTGGCATCTAGGGAGGTGGACTTGCAGGTCAAAAATGGAGCAAGGGTAGCTGCCATAGAGATCGGCGAGTACCATCTTATGATGCCTAGTGGATTGGTTTTAATACTAGAACAATGTTATTTTGTACCTGCAATGTGCAGGAACATTATTTCTATTTCAGTTTTGGATATTTCTGGATTTAATTTTACTATTTGAAATGGTAGAATTGTTTTATCTAGAGAGGGATTATTTTATAAAGAAGCTATATTAAATAATGGCATGTATATCCTAGATTTAAATGAAACCAATCATGTCTATAATATAAATACTAAAAGGGTTAAGCCTAACAAACTTAATAATGTCTGCCTTTGGCATTATCGTTTAGGCCAAATAAACGAGAAGCGCATAGCTAGGCTTCACAAAGCTGGAATCCTACGATCATTTGACTTAGAGTTACTTGCTATATTCGAATCTTGTTTATGAGGTAAAATGACTAAATCCCTTTTTAGCAAGAAATATGAAAGGGCTACTAGCTTATTAGACCTAATACATTCAAACGTATGTGGGCCTATGAGCACTGTACTTCGTCATGTTCACGGATGATTTCAGCAGATATGGCTATGTCTATCTGATGAAACATACGTCTAAGACCCTTGATAGGTTCAAGGAGTTTAGGAACAAAGTACAAAACCAACTAGGTAGAAATATCAAAGCCCTTCGTTCAGACCGAGGAGGCGAGTATATGAGCCTAGAGTTTGACTCATATTTGAGAGAGCATGGAATCATTCCATAGCTCACTCCTTTAGGAACACCATCATGGAATAGGGTGTCCGAACAAAGGAACAGGACCTTGTTGGATATGGTCCGCTCAATGATGAGTCATGCCTCTCTCCCAATAAGTTTTTGGGGATACGCTCTTAAGACAACAGCTCTCATTTTGAACAATACTCTGACTAAGGCAGTGGAAAAGACACCATATGAAATATGGACAGGTATGGCACCCAATGTGTCTTTCCTGCAGATTTGGGACTATGATGCACATGTCAAGAAATTGAATGGGGGCAAACTACAACCCAAAACTGACAAATGCATGTTTATGGGCTACCCTAGGGAAACCAAAGGATATTACTTCTACAACCCCACCGAGAATAAGGTGTTCGTGGCACAAAAGGGGGTCTTTCTTGAAGAGGATTTTATTTCCAAGAAAGCTATTGGGAGCAATGTTGAACTCAGGGAAGTTCAAAGCTCACAAATTCCTATGGAGGATAACTCGGAGACCAGGGTGGAGCTTCCACAGGAGGAAGCACCGACCCAGGTCACACAAGGACCTAGAAGGTCTGGTAGGGATCATCATGAACCCGAGAGATATGGGTTTCTCGTTACCGATGATCACACTCTTCTCATCTTCGATGAGGAAGAGCCCAAAACCTACCAGGAGGCTATAGCTAGCCCATAGTCTGCCAACTAGAGCAAGGCCATAGAGGCGGAGATGTAATCTATGTACGATAATCAGGTTTCGAACTTGGTTGATCCACCTCTGGGTGCTAAGGTGATAGGTTGCAAGTGGTACTACAAGCTAAAGGCTGAGAATACCTTCAAGGGATGGCTGGTAGCAAAAGGTTTCAGATAAGTCCATGGAATAGACTATGATGAAACTTTCTCACCAGTCGCTATGTTCAAATCCATAAGGATCTTACTGGCCATAGCCAGTTGGTACGACTATGAGGTCTGGTAGATGGATGTCAAAACCACTTTCCTTAACGAAAAGCTACTTGAGGATGTGTACATGACACAGCCTGAGGGTTTTATCGATCCAAAGCATCCTGGAAAGGTATGCAAGCTTTAAAGTTCCATTTATGGATTGAAGCAAGCATCCTGAAGTTGGAATCTTAGATTAAATAAAGCCATAAAGGAATACGGCTTCATACAGAATCAAGATGTGCCTTGTGTGTATAAAAGGATTAGTGGGAGCATAGTCACCTTCCTGGTATTGTATATGGATAATATCCTTCTTATTGGAAGTGACATACCAACACTGCAAGGTGTAAAGCAGTGGTTGTATAAGTGCTTTGCAATGAAGGACTTAGGCGAGGCTGAGACGATCCTAGGGATCAGGATCTATAGGGATAGATCCAATTGGCTTCTGGGCCTAAGTCAGGCCATGTACATAGATAAAGTTCTAAAGAGATTCAGCATGCATCAGGCCAAGAAAGGTTTCTTGCCAATGAGCCATGGGCTAAAACTTAGTAAGAAGAACTATCCTAAGACAAGGCAGGACAGGGAGAACATGAAGTTCGTCCCATATGCGTCAGCTATAGGATCAATCATGTATTCCATGCTATGTACGAGACCTGATGTCGCCTTTGCACTGAGTATGACGGACCAATACCAACAGGATCCCGGTGAGGATCACTGGAAGATTGTCAAAGCAATCCTAAAGTACCTTAACAGGACTAAGGATAGCTTCTTAGTGTATGGAGGTCAGGAAGAGCTTTCATTTACTGGGTACACTGATGCAAGCTTCCAAACCAACCAGGATGAGTACCAGTCGCAATCTGGGTATGTATTCTTGCTTATTGGTGGTCTTGTAAGTTGGAAGATCTCCAAGCAGCCGACCATCACGGACTCTACTACAGAAGCTGAGTACATTGCAGCGTGTGATGCAGCTAAGAAAGCTTTATGGATAAAGAAGTTTATGACTGAATTAGGAGTAGTACCAACTATCCAGGATCTAGTAGATATCTTCTGTGACAACAATGGGGATGTTGCACAAGCTAAGAAGCCCCGGTCACATAAGAACACAAAGCACGTACTCAGGAAGTTTCACCTCATACGAGAAATCACCAAGAGGGGTGATTTCATTACATAGAGTGGACACCAAGGATAATGTCGCAGATCTGTTAAATGCATGCAATCTGTAATCTTGCCTCATCCTCCAAATCTCAGTCATTATTTCTCGAGGTGACCAGAAATTTCGAAATAAACCCAAATCGAAATGTCACAGGACCAAAAAAAAAAGCTCGCTAAGGTGAAAACCGACAGGTGCCTTAGGCAAAAATTAGAGTAGCTCGTTGAGCTGAAAACCCACGTCGAGCAGTTTAGGCGAAATTCAGAGCATTTCTGAACTCACCACTCCTAGGCACAGAAAGACCAACTAGTTTCGTCATTCCCCAGCAGAGATACTTTGATTCCCCAGAAGAGATCCTTTTCACCATTCCTCGGCAGAAGCCTTTCCATATGTCCTTTAATAGGATCAACTGCATCATTCCCCAACAGAGATCCTTCCCACCATTCCCCAGCAGAGTCGCCACTGTGAGCGAACGACCTTTTTTGAAGAAATTAGGGAACGCTATGAAGCGAACTGGGGAAATCGTTTTCGTTATGTTGTGATTTTTGAAAACGGGTTTTGTTTATCTTGAGTTAGGAAAATCATGGATTTGATTTGAAAATTCCTTTGTAGAAAACATTTTCCTATTTCAACTTAAAGACATCGAAACTTAAATCCCGAGATCAGTGAAAGAGTCGCCACCCGGATCAGCTCATCCGGGAATTCTGGTACAGCTCCCTACCGAGGGTAGACTACCGTACCTAATCCAAAGATTTAGGGTTCGGGCAAGTGACTTACTTTAACCTCTAGCTTGCTTTCACTTTACAGTTTAGATTACCATATTTAATTCACTTTATTGTCTTTCTCTATCCCCAATTTGTTTATTTTAATTAGCCGATGCTAAGGCAAAAATATAGAAAATAAATTACAGAAAAACAAAGCATACATCCAAAATATACAAGAAAATTGTTGGATATGCCCTAGTCCCGAGGCATTGGACCTTGTATTTGTATGGTACATTTATTGGATTTATGTATTATACACATTTTGTGTCATTAATAAAGGCATTAATTCATTTATTATATATATCTTGTGTAATATTTTAAATGAAGTATCCAATGGACATATCCATATCCATGATTCCAAGTGTCATGCGCTTGGCAGTAAGACCATGGATAGGGAAAACGATATAACCATAAAGAGATCCATAGTCTATTCCAGTCACGGGATTGAATGGAACTAGAGAATATCATTAACCTGGTTGTATGGCGGTGTTTTACCAGTCATTGGACATGGGTTGTCAACTAAGTTAATGGGTACATGCAAAAAGGGCATGGCACTGGATAGATCCACTAAACGAGAAATCCACATGGTATAGTATCACAAGTGATTCTCGTGTAATACTTGTATGGATCCTTTGACCTGACCATATGATGGTGTTGAATGTAAGGCCACATACTTAGGGGTACGCCTAAAGGGCCTATAATAGGGTGCCAGGTATAGGTACTTTCGGGTATGTCACTAAGCATGGCAATGCTATGGATATGCAAAAGGGATTAGTCACTCAGTAGTCCACTGAGAAGATATCACCGGCCACTTGATGAATGTGACTGATAAGAGTGTTGCCACACCCAAACAAGTTGGAACTTGTTTATGAGCATTAGTACATTCGGCATCAAGTAAATGTCCGGACACAAAAGAGGGTGATCAATCCATGCCTCTGTGTTGGACATCGATATCAATGACATGGGATATACAAGTTCAAACTAGAGGGTTATGATTACAATTGGACTGCCATCTCCATCTTAATTGGGGGCTGCAGTGGCTTGCTAGAGCCCACCTGCAGTCTATGGGCCATAGGCCCACTACCAATATAAAGATGGGCCCACGGGATCATACACATTGAGCGTCTGAACACGGACTTAAGGAATCACCGATATACTTGGAGTATATGTTGGTGTGCCCTAGTTCTTAAGGCATTGGATTCTTGTATTTTGTATTATACATTGAGACCCATTGTATGAATACATTATTTGTGTCACATTAATGAAGGCAATTAATCTATTTCATTTATATCTTGTGCTATAATATGAGTAGAGTATCCATTGATTGATAATCATAAAACCTATCCCAGGTCTGTTCTAATCGTGGGAATGAATAGAACCACAGACTTGTATATTCGATGATTGTATGGTAGTTCTTAACTAGCCATAGTACTTGTATAGTCAGTCATGAATATAGGTACATGTCGTTGACATGGGGCTGGATCGATAAGCACAAGAAAGCCACATGGTTGTCACGTCATAGGTCTTTCTTGAGTAGGTCTCTTTTGTCCTCAGACCAGATTTCATTATAATATCGATATGGAATCCGGTTCACTTTGACATACGTCTAACAGGTCTGTAAAAGGATGTTAAATACGGGTATGATTGGGTGGACCGGTGAACATATTGACATTGATGATGAAGTGATGGAATTGCCACTCGGGTAACACCGAGATGATATCATTGGCCACTTGATGAGTGGGACTGATAAGTGTATGGCCATACCCAAATAAGTTGGTTGCTTATTTGATTAATCAGTCAACTCAAGATCAAGAAATATAATAAACAACAGAAGAGAATGACGGACACCATGCCTCTTGTTTATTCATATCGATATCGTTAGGCAAAGGACACTATGAGGTTACTACCTGGTGAGTGTCTTCTAAAGACTGCTGCATCTCTGTCTTAATTGGGGGCTGTAATGGTTTGCTAGAACCCACTTACAGTCTGTGGGCCTTGGGCCTACTGCCAATATAAAGACAGACCCATAGGATCTTGCACATAGATCAACTGAGCTGGAACTTATAGAAATTGTACATGTAATGTACATTGGAAGGAATGCGTTAATTAATTAGTTGACATTCGGTGTCAAGGTAATTAATTGACATTGGGTTGAATTTAATTTAATTAATAAGTTTACATAATGTAATTAATTAATTTATCAATTAATTGAATTACATAAAGTAAACAATTAATTAAATAATTTTCCTAAGTAGGAAAATTAAATACATGTATTGTATTAACTTAAGTGTAATTTAATTTTATTTAGGGGTAATTAAATTTAGCCAAATGGAATTAAATTACATAGTATATACTTTTTTAATTAAAGTTTATTTATGTAATTATAATCCTAGTGGGCTTGGGTTTAATTAACCTAATTAAAACCCAATTAGACAAGGTGTCTATATAAGGGCACACTTAAGGAAGAAAAACCTAATTCAACTCTAATTAATTGCTGGAAATTTCAGCCACCAATATCAGCCCCAAATAGCCGAAAATCCCAACATTAATCCTCCATTCCTTCGTGTCTTCGGTTAGCACCGGTTCCCGCTCAATAGTTGGTCGTGCACCAGACTTTGGAGATCGCAGTTTCAAGAAACGATTCTGCAGCAGTCTCTAAAGGAGACGAATCCGGTGAGTTAATCTCTCTTGATTCAAATTGTTTTTATTCTAATCAATGGTAATTGGACACGATAGGTGGATTCTAGAAAATTTTAAACGGTGTATTTTCCATTGCGCCATGTTACTTTTCCAATGACGAATCCCAACAGTATACACACTGGAGAGAGAGGATTATATTAATTATATTATAAAGATCAATTGGATTGATCATAATAATAAAATTAATATTAGTATTGGCATTCTCATAATTAATTCAATGAATTAATTTATGAGATTATTTCCTAGGTGGAAATATTTCACATGTATAGATTTACATGTATCTTTGTCTTATAAATGTCAAAATTAATTCCATGGTATAATTAATTGATCAAATTGATTTTAATTTAATTGTATCAGATATATTATTTGGAATAATATGTTTAAGATACAAGTTAAATGAAATTAGATTTGATAATTAATTGGACCTGGCAAATTAAAGGCTACTGCAGCTGAACAGTATATTACCATTCAGATTGATCCTTCCTTGATTTCAAATTGGAGACGGCAAGGCTATACTCACATTTATCTTGGTGCAGTAAGGATTATCTTGACTCTTCATGGGCACCATGGACTTAATGCTGTTTCTAGAGTTAGTCTTCTTGATTCTAGATTTCTGAGGTATGAAAAAGCTGTAATTGGGATTGTTGTTAAAACACTTCATGCTAGAAGCATTGTTCTTACCTTTTTTCCCAATTTTAACTTTTCTGTTCAAGATCCTCATCTTCTTACTGCTTTAAAAATCCAAGTGGAGATTATTAGAGCTAAACAAGTCTCTACTGCTATAGCTGCCACTATTCACCATCAAGTGGTATACATACTTCAAGACCATGCAATGGATCTTGCTTCTCATGGTCAAGCCTCTTCTAAAGCTTTGTTTGTCATTGCTCATAATGATGATGATCCAACCATCATTCAGATTCCCAGACAGATTCCCAGAAATGAGTTAGCTCAACTCATGCCTCTTGAGTGGCTAAGAAATTATGAGAATCTTCATAAGGCTTCTCAACCTGTAGATACTCAAAAAGTCCAAAGATTTCAAACCAGGCCAGATGGTCAAGTCTGTATAATATTTCAGCCTCCTAGAAGATCTCTCCATCAAGTTATGACTCTTTCTCTAGTCTCTAAGACTAGAGAAAGGAAGGTCCCAATTCACAGTTTCAATTCTGATGGTACCCATAATTATGTGGCCGAAATTGATGGTCATTTCCTATGGGACACTCCTAGAAGTGGTATGTGTGATTCCCCATGCACTTGTCATCTTGATGATTCAGATGATGAAGAAACTGAGCAGGCACAGGTTAAATCTCGATCCAGATGTCGTCCTTATGAAATTGGATCTAATGACAGAAAACTTGACGACCTTGGATTGGAATCCATGACTGGGTTCTTGAGAAAGAAAGAAGTGAAGTTGAAAACTACAATAAAAGTTCTTCTTACAGTAAGCCTTTACCCCTTTACCAGAAGGGACTTTCACAACTTCAGAAAGAACATTTAATTGTTCCACCTTCTTTACCTATTCTTCCATGTATGATGTTTAACCTTCATGATCCCTTAGAATTCCCTCATTTTACAAAAACCACAAATCCTTAAACTAAGATTGTTTGTACCCCTTATATTCTACGACAAACAGTGACTCCTAGTGGTCAATTTAAAGAGCCCAAGCCAGCTGAAGCAGTTCTGAATTGGCATACAGATAATGCAAAAGTTTAGAACCAATATCTTCACCAAATTGGCAAAAAACTAGATCAGTTGACTGTTTCTCAAGCTTCTACCCCAAAAGAAATCAATTCTATGTTTTCCTTTGTACAGGAATCTTATCAAAAAACTTCTAAAAAGATTGACCAGTTAGATCATTCTCTTCGGTCTTTCATTGCCAGGAAAAAGTTGTTGGAGATTGTGCCCTAAGGCCAATATTGGATTATGTAATTTGACTTCTAAGATTAATCTAATGTAGATTAATATTGTCATTTATGTTTGTATGTTAGCATTTATGATAAGTATCCATGAATAAATCGTGTTATTCTAAATATCCCTAGTTGATTGTTATTATGGGAATAATAACAAACTAAGACTAGTGTGAGTGATAATGGATATTCATAAGATGAATATAGTGTATACAGATACAGATTATACTCACGGGTAATATGTTAGAGAACATGTTACTGGAGACCCACTATAAGATCAAGTTCATGGTCATGTGTCACAACTGATCTTGATTATAGTAGTGTCATCAGCTGATTCCTTTGACCTGAGGTCACCATGGATTCCGGGATGAATTCATGTTGTGCTTTGACGCAGTCAAACGCTGCTTGTAACAGAGTAGTTATAAAGGCTGTGGTTGGGTACAATATGACTCATGCTTAGGGATGTGAGTGACAGATATGGGATTTTGTCCCTCTCTAACAAGAGAGCGATATCACTGGGCCCCTCGATAAGTAAGACTGTTAAATGCATGGCCGTGCTCAAATAATTGATAAGAGTATCAATTGATTTGTCTGAACAGTTTACTTTGAGATCGAGAAAGCATATGATTAATTATATAAGATTGACAAGTGTACCATGTCTTATAATTAATCTTGATATCAAAGAGACAAAAGGGAATATGACATTCTATAAATAGGTATTGGATCATTCCAATCATATTAATTGGGTAGTCGTAATGGCTTGCTAGAGTCCGCTTGTGACCTATAAGGACATTATGGTAATTTCCTTATTGCCAATTAATATGATCCTATGGGGTCACACACAAGAGCAAAATGAAGTTCATCTTATCGGGTATAAATTATTATTGGATAATAATTTATGAATGAGAAGGAGAATAAATATATATAGTGATATATATTTATGTATGTATATATAAATATTAATGTAATTAATATTGCATAAAGTATGCTACATATTATAATTAAATTATATGGAGATATAATTAATTATAATATTATATATACATATATGTATCATGGAGAATTGAATTGATTTAATATTAATTGAGAATTAATATTAAATTGTGTGGGTTAATATATAATTATAACTAATAGGTGTATTAGGTTATAATTATAATTAACTAAATAGGGTTTATATTTAAGGAAATAAAAACCTGAAAACCTAATTGCTCCATAAGTTAAAGAAGCAGATTTCGGCCAGCCACCACAAGCCAAGTGAACCAGCCGAAACTCTCCTCCAAAAAGAAAAGGGAAAATCTGATTTTCTGCTCTCTCTCTTCTCTCGTTCGAAGAATTGTTCTTCAAATCCGGCGCTAGCACGCGGTGGACGTATTGCTCCGTGTGGATCAACCGTAGAGGGAAGCTATTTTGGTTCCTGCTTGATTCAATCTTCAAAGAATTAAGGTAATTCTTTAACCCTCCTTCCGATTCAATGCGATGTACATGGGTCCTTGGTGGGGATTAATCTTTTATCCGCTGCGTTTTATGTTTGTTTTGTGCGATTAATTCCCCAACAGTGGTATCAGAGCCACTTGTGCATTGGTTGAATTGGATCTGTTATTTTGATTAGATCAAAATGCATGTTAGGGTTTGTGTGTTTTGATTTAGGGTTCTTTTGTTATTGTGAATAACAAATTGAAATTTGATTTCAATGTTGGTCATTATGAATGATTTGTTCTGTTATTGTGAATAACTATTTAGAGTTGATTTGGAATTGATCATTGTGAATGATGTGTTTTCTTCAATTGTTTTGCTCATTTCGTGCACTGGAAATCGTTTCCAGATTTGAGTTCAGTTCCGAACTCGTCGGCGTGCAGGTGCTGCACGCCGTGTTAACATGCTATGCACGCCGTGTGCTGTCTTTGCACGGCGTGCAACTGGAAATTGTTTCCAGTATTGGCTTTCAGTTCGGAACACGACGGCGTGCAGGCTCTGCACGCCGTGCAAACATGAAGTGCACGCCGTGTGATGTTTTGGCACGGCGTGCAACCGGAAATTGGTTCCGTGCGTGCTGAGACACAGCGAGGAACACGGCGCTGTGCAAGTGCTGCACGCCGTGCAAACCGGTTTTGCACGCCGTGTTCCCTTGGTGCTGCCGTGTAGAAATTGTTTCTACACATTTAGCCTTTTCAAATCAATTCCTCAATGCAATAAGATTGTATTTTGCCTTTGAACCCTAAATCTTGTAGGTATGAAATTATTGTGATAATTTTATGCATGGTGTTGTGGTATGGTTTTTGAACCCCGTGGATGTTTTTTTGTTTTCCTTTGGTTTTGGTGGATGTAAGTTTTTTATAAATACGGCCTGCGAGTCGTTTGTATTTATGTAATCTTATTTTCTAGATAAATTGTATAGGATGCAATTTATTGTTTGTAAATCTTATTTTACTAGAAAATTGTATAGGATACAATTTTGTTAAATATGTAAATCCATGAGATGATGCCAAGGAACAAAGACGTGAGGACGGATCCAAGGGGTGCGGGAGAGCTGTGACCATGCGATGGTTACAACCACCTAGGATATGACTTGTTGATTTTCATATTGGCCTATGAAAATCAATGTAGATAAAACCATACCATAACACGGTTTTGAGTCTTATGCATGTTATATTTATTTTATGCCATAAGATGCCATGTTAATAAATATTGCTGCATGTTAGAAATTATTTTGCATGTGATGCAAATGTTAATATATATGTATGTAAATGCATGTTTTGATACATTTAAATGCCATGTGATGCCATGCTAAATATTCAATATGCATGCTAGATGAATGTATGACATTGGATGCCATGCTAGAATTAATATTAACTTAGAAAGATTAATGTTAATGCCATGTATTGTATGAGATACATTTTAATCACAGGAATTAATAAACCCTAAATAAACTTATGAAGTTTATATTTTTGCCACCCAATTACGTATAACACTAGTCAAGTACTATGTTCGCATCATGGTAGCCACGCCAAAGCGGGTACGCATGTTGTGACCTTAGCGAAGCGATAATATGAGAAATGGTGATTCTCATTGTGTTGTAATTGGTTTAACAAAGGGTTAATCAAAACGGTGTTTGAGCCCGAGGCAAAGATGAGATGAGTAACATACAATTAAATATGATATATGATATCATGCATCTCATAAATTAGAAGAGTTGCATAATGATGCAATTGGCAAAGAAGTGCACATCCAAAATATGTTTAAATGGTTTAAAGCATGATTTTGAGTCTTTGCCTACCGAAATTATATTTAATCATAGGGACATGCCAAAGCAGTGCTATGGTTAAGTATGGATTTTGGATCTTCACCCACTTAAATATTTTAAAGGGTTTTATAATTTAAGTGGGAGCATTTAAATAAAAAATCTTTACACGCTTTATTATAGTTATGATTGCTATTACCATGATCTCGATTGTTATTGAACTTTGAGAATTGTTCTCAAATCAAAAGGAATCATATGTTCTCAATAATCCTTTTGCCCAATGAACCACTAGCAATTGTAACATGAGTATAAAAGATGCTTACTTGAAGCATCGAAGGGACTCTGTTTAAAATTTATTATCTTACACTTGCCACCAATTCTTCCGCACGTGGAAGTTTTACTTGAGGTATATGATACATCACAAATGGAAATGTTCCATCAGTTAGTAAGCAAGAAAAGATAAGTGTCTGAGGCAACATTTTCTCATTGGCCTCCAAAAGGCATTAAGATGTGATCTTGAATTCATTATTTGATAGTCATTGGTGATGAACTATCATTTGAATGACATGGGGAAAATTGTGAATTAGTTGCATAGGATGCAAAAGAATGTTAAGTTATCCATAAAGGATAAGCCCGCCTCGAATTGTGTGCTTATGGTTCAAAAGGAAAAGGATAAAAGAAAGGTCGAAAAGCATAAAGACCGAAAGGTTCGGGTGAAAGTGCTTTAAAGGCCAAAGCTGTTGGCATAGAGAGATCTCCAAAAGAAGGGTGTTGCCATTTCTAGAATGAATCGTTCATTAGAATGGAAATAGCAAACTTTGTTTGGAGAACTATAAGAAGATGATAGGCAGTAAGACTGCTACCTTAAGTATTTATTAACTATTCTACTTTTGTTTCTATATCAAAGGTATTAGATACCAGTTGTGGATCTCATATTAGTAGAATATGATGAATCGCAACTTGAATAGAAACCTTATGAAGGTGAAAGGTAGAATGCTAATAGGCAAGAGAAGCAAAGGTTGTTACTCAAAGGTTATGAACTTTTACATGTGAGTTACGAACTCTTGTTGCCTATTGAGCTTGTTGGCTTAAGTAAACAAATGTTGTTTATTTTATAATTGTGAATTATAAACTTTATAAAGACATGATTATGAAATGTAGATTTACATAATTGTCTTTATATGTGGAGCCCATCTGTAACATAAATACTATAAGGATCGAATCAAATAGTTTGATTAAACCTATTTTGGCAATGTTGTCTTGGAGACATAAGCAAAGTCGCATTACGAAACTCCATGAGAATGGACTTTTGGATTCATGAGATTATGAATCATCTTGAATCATGCAAATGTTGTTTATAGTAAAAGATGACAAAAGTGGTTCTTTGCTAAAAGTAGTTAAAGAATAATCGATTTATTAAGCATTATACATGTGGATGTATATGAATTATAAATCAACTGCTAAAGGAGGTTTTAATACTTCATTATTTTGTGGAACTTTTCACTAGATAAGTGTATCTAATGAAACACGAGTTTGGAACTTTTGAAGTGTTCAAAAGCTTGTAAAAGGAGTATGAAGTATATTGACAAGATAGTAAAGTCACTTAGATATGATCCGAGTGGTGAATATTTGAGTCAAGATTTTGACAATCATCTTAGAGATTGTGGGACTGTCTCACAATTGACTCCTCCAAGTACGCCACAAAGTATGTTGTGTCGAAAAGGGAGTAGTCGAACTCTATACAGATATAGTTCAATCTATGATGAAGTCAAGATTGATCATCGTTTTCTCGAAAATATGCCATTAAAGCAGCTGTGTATATTGTGAACCAAGTTCCGTCTAAAACAATTCATGAATCAACATATGAGATATGGTTGGGTAAGAGACCCAAATTGTTTCATTGAATAAGTTTAGGGCTGTAAAGCTTATTTCGAATAAGTTGGCACCTAAATTTAAATGTCGTATTTTGGATTACTCAAAAAGAAAATAGGAGTTGTTACTCCTGTGTTTCTTTGTGATACAAAATAGTTGTAGCTAGAAATGGTTTCCCCTTGAAGAGGGAGTTAATTTCTAGAAGAGTTAGTGGGAGTAAAGTACACCTACAAAACTCGTAATTCACAAAGTGACATTAACGTTGAAGAGGAACATGGAAATGGTTTCATGATCATTGTTGAAATTACACAAGTCCAATGAAAGTCTAGTAGAATACGACATGAATAGGAGAGATATGGATTTCTCAAAATCATGATGTAGTTTTACTAGATTGGAATAAGTCTTCTTTTATGAAGAAGCAATGTTAGATTTTGAATCTAATGAGTGACTTGATGCTACAAAGGTTGAAGATAAGTCCATGTCTGACAATCAAAGTATAGACTTTGATAAATCTTTTAGAAGATGCATATGCAATGGTTGCAAGTGAGTTTTCAAATTGAAAACCGACATGAATGGTGATCTTCAAACTTATAAAGCACGACTAGTGACAAAAAGGGGTAATAAACAAGTTCATAGTAGTGACTATGAGGATACGAACAAATTCATAGTAGGACTATGATAAAATCCTTTTTCGTCATTAATCATGATCAAGTCAAATTGAGTTCTTGTTGCCACATCCGCATAATATGATTATAAAATATGACAAATGGATATCAAAATCTGTTTTCTACATGAAAACATGATTGAGGATGTGTACGTGACACAACCCAAAGTTTTTGAGCATCCAAAGAATTCAAATAGCGTATGCAAGTTTCAAAGATTCTTATAAGGATCGAAACATGCATCAAATAGTTGGAATCATAGTTTTGATAAAGAAATCAAATGGTTTGATTTTATCAAAAGGATGATGAATCTTGTGTTTCAAAAGGATCAGTGGGAGCATATCGGTATTCCTAACACTATATGTGGATGACATATGGCTTGTTGGAAATAACATTCTTACCTTGCAAGAAGTAAAATCTTGGCTAAGAAAGTAATTTCAATTAATGTTTAAGCAAGGCTGCCTATATTCTTGAAATTAGAATCTATAGAGATAGATCTAAAAGAATGTTTAGGTTTAAGTCAAAGCATTGAAAGCGTTCAATGAGAAAGACTTAAAAGAAGCTTGCTTATGTTAACTGTGTAAATAGTTGCACATATACAACTGATTGCAATTAGTTGCAATATATCAATCGAGATATCGTATTCTCTTAAAAGAGATGTTATGATTTTGAAAGGTTCAAAATAAAACGTTATAGCTAAATATCTATAATAATAGTCAAAGTATATAGCTACATATGATGTAAATTTTGGATGAAGAAGTTCATCAAAATTTTGTGTTTTTGTTCTAAGCATTGCTTATCCTGTGAGACTATTGTAGGGACAATAGTTCAATGCGTAAGAACCCTGTATGACACAAGCATATACTTAGGCGTCTTTCACTAATTTAGAGAGGCTGTCTCTAAAGAAAGAGTGAAAATGTGTAAAGTAGCAACGGAAGCGAAAATTAATAATTCACTGACAAAGACTCCTACACGAGTGAATACATGAAGGTCATGTAGGTCAATGGGTATAAGATACTTGTATGATTGGCCATAGTGCAAGTGGGAGATTGTTGGAGATTGTGCCCTAAGGCCAATATTGGATTATGTAATTTGACTTCTAAGATTAATCTAATGTAGATTAATATTGTCATTTATGTTTGTATGTTAGCATTTATGATAAGTATCCATGAATAAATCGTGTTATTCTAAATATCCCTAGTTGATTGTTATTATGGGAATAATAACAAACTAAGACTAGTGTGAGTGATAATGGATATTCATAAGATGAATATAGTGTATACAGATACAGATTATACTCACGGGTAATATGTTAGAGAACATGTTACTGGAGACCCACTATAAGATCAAGTTCATGGTCACGTGTCACAACTGATCTTGATTATAGTAGTGTCATCAGCTGATTCCTTTGACCTGAGGTCACCATGGATTCCGGGATGAATTCATGTTGTGCTTTGACGCAGTCAAACGCTGCTTGTAACAGAGTAGTTATAAAGGCTGTGGTTGGGTACAATATGACTCATGCTTAGGGATGTGAGTGACAGATATGGGATTTTGTCCCTCTCTAACAAGAGAGCGATATCACTGGGCCCCTCGATAAGTAAGACTGTTAAATGCATGGCCGTGCTCAAATAATTGATAAGAGTATCAATTGATTTGTCTGAACAGTTTACTTTGAGATCGAGAAAGCATATGATTAATTATATAAGATTGACAAGTGTACCATGTCTTATAATTAATCTTGATATCAAAGAGACAAAAGGGAATATGACATTCTATAAATAGGTATTGGATCATTCCAATCATATTAATTGGGTAGTCGTAATGGCTTGCTAGAGTCCGCTTGTGACCTATAAGGACATTATGGTAATTTCCTTATTGCCAATTAATATGATCCTATGGGGTCACACACAAGAGCAAAATGAAGTTCATCTTATCGGGTATAAATTATTATTGGATAATAATTTATGAATGAGAAGGAGAATAAATATATATAGTGATATATATTTGTGTATGTATATATAAATATTAATGTAATTAATATTGCATAAAGTATGCTACATATTATAATTAAATTATATGGAGATATAATTAATTATAATATTATATATACATATATGTATCATGGAGAATTGAATTGATTTAATATTAATTGAGAATTAATATTAAATTGTGTGGGTTAATATATAATTATAACTAATAGGTGTATTAGGTTATAATTATAATTAACTAAATAGGGTTTATATTTAAGGAAATAAAAACCTGAAAACCTAATTGCTCCATAAGTTAAAGAAGCAGATTTCGGCCAGCCACCACAAGCCAAGTGAACCAGCCGAAACTCTCCTCCAAAAAGAAAAGGGAAAATCTGATTTTCTGCTCTCTCTCTTCTCTCGTTCGAAGAATTGTTCTTTGTGAACACGAGAGACTTATGATGTGGCTGAGAATTAATTCTCTCATTCCATTATTACTTTGCTCACAGAATACATATATATGAAGACATTTACACAAATTAGAATACCTACAGATAACAATCTTATCTCTACAGCTAATCTATTTTTAAACATTAGTTATAACAATTTTATCTACAGCTAACTACTTCATAACAGAAAAACAAATCCTACACTCCCCCTCAAGTTGGTATGTAGCAATCTGACATACCCAACTTGCTAATCATCTCATGAAAGACTTTACTTGACACAGCTTTAGTGAGCACATCTGCTAGCTGATCTTCTGACTTCGTATAAGGGCAACTAATAATATTTTTGTCCATTTTTTCCTTGATAAAGTGTCTGTCAACTTCTACGTGCTTCGTGCGATCATGTTGAACAGGATTTTGTGCAATTTCAATAGCCGCTTTATTATCACAGTAAAGTTTCATTGGTTTGGTAAACTCCACCTGCAAATCGTCCAAGACTCGAGAAATCCAAAGCATTTCACAAATTCCCTGCGCCATACCACGAAATTCAGCTTCTGCACTTGATCTAGCTACTACTTTCTGTTTCTTGCTTCTCCAAGTGACAAGATTGCCTTCGACAAACATAAAATAGCCAGCTGTTGACCTCCTCGTAGTTACATCTCCTGCCCAGTCTGCGTCTGTGTACCCTTCGACATTTGAACTGCTATTCTTTGCAAAGAATAAACCTTTCCCAGGACAACCCTTTAAGTATCTCAGAATTCTGTAAACAGCTTCCATGTGTTCCTTACTTGGCTTATGCATGAACTGACTGACCACACTTACTGCATATGATATATCAGGACGAGTATGAGCCAGATAGATTAGTCTCCCGACTAACCTTTGATAACTCCCTATATCAACTGAGCTCTGATTCGGAAATATTCCTAATTTGTGATTCATTTCCATAGGTGTTTCCGCAGGCCTACAATCAAGCATACCTGTTTCTTTCAAGAGATCCAACACATACTTTCGTTGGGACAAGGCAATTCCTTCATCACTTCGCATTACCTCGATTCCCAGAAAATACTTAAGTTCCCCCAGGTCCTTCATGTCGAATTCGGATGCCAAATATTCATGTAACAACTTCATCCCCTTGCAATCATTGCCCGTTATTACCATATCGTCAACATAAACTATCAAAACTGTAACCTTTCCCTCTTCATGTTTGGTAAACAAAGTATGATCTGAGCTGTTTTGTTTATACCCAAAATCCTTCATTGCCAAGGATAATCTGCCGAACCAAGCTCTGGGGGATTGTTTCAACCCATATAATGACTTTCTCAATCTACAAACCTTGTTTTTAGACAAATCAGTCTTCACTCCCGGTGGTAAGTCCATATATACTTCCTCCTCTAACTCCCCATTTAGGAATGCATTTTTTACATCAAACTGTCGCAATGGCCACCCTCGATTAACAGCAATAGAAATCAGAATTCTTATAGTGCTTAGTTTAGCTACTGGCGCAAATGTCTCTTGATAGTCTATGCCATATTTCTGAGTATATCCTTTGGCGACAAGCCTGGCCTTGTATCTGTCAATACTCCCATCAGCCGCAAGTTTTACTGTGTAAATCCATCTACACCCTACTGTTTGCTTCCCTTCAGGTAACGAACACAGCTCCCAGGTATCATTCTTTTGTAAGGCCTCCATTTCTTCATTCATAGCCTTTTTCCATTTTGAGTCCTGTAATGCTTCTTGTACATTTCTAGGAACAAAAACACTAGACAATTGATCAACAACAAATGCATATGATTTGGTCAGATGATGACTGGAGATATGATTACTAATAGGGTACTTAGCATTCGTTTTAAGTTCAGGTTCATATTGTTTCTTTGGAACACCTTTGTTAGATCTTTGAGGATATCTTGAGGTAGATACAGCGGGAAGGTCAGGTACAGACACATCAGAATTAGATATAAGAGTAGTAAGATTAGAAGGTACCTGATTATCCTGAATCACTTCCTCATTAGTTGGTGTTAAAGGAGGCAAACTAATATCACCTTGATCATCCATGTTCGGCTGAGCTGTTGGTTGAATTTGTTCGATTCCTACAACTCCTTCATTTCCTGTAAACACACCTGTTCTAGCTATTTCCATTTCAGTTTCACCTTGCCTCTGACTTGCTTCACTATCTAAAACAATATTCTCATCATTCAAATTCTCCCCCTGAAGAGAATATTGTGTAGTTTCCTTGGTATAATACGGTACATTTTCCCTAAAGGTTATGTCCATACTGATATGCATCTTACGCAGTTTTGGATCATAGCAACGGTAACCCTTTTGGGAATCTGAATATCCAAGAAACACACACTTGATAGCATACGGTTCTAATTTATTTCTTAAAGGTTTTGGAACATGCACAAAAACAGTGCAGCCAAAAACTCGAGGCTCAAGATTAGGCAAATGATGCGTTTTAAGGCAAGAATTTAATTTCTGTTGAGGGGTTTCAAATCCTAAAACACTAGAGGGTGTACGATTTATGAGGTATACTGCAGATTTAACTGCTTCTCCCCAGTAGAACCGTGGTAAGTTCATCCCAAATAAGGATGCACGCACCACCTCAAGTATTTGCCTGTTCTTCCTTTCTGCCAAGCCGTTCTGCTGAGGAGTATATGTGCATGAAGTCTGATGCCTAATCCCATGTTGAGACAAGAATCTTTTCAGGGAACTATCCATAAATTCCATGGCATTATCAGTTTGCCATACCAAAATAGGTACCTGATATTGAGTATAAACCATATTTCGAAATTCGCAAAATGCATCACATACACCATTCTTATTCCGCAATAATGCTATCCATGTCATACGAGTACATTCATCAATAAACGTAACAAAATATTTGAAATTTGATAAAGAAGAAACTTTTGCCGGACCCCAAACATCTGAATGTATTACGGCAAAAGGTGTAACACTTTTATTAAAGCTAGGCACATATGAAGCACGATGGCTTTTTGCCAGTTCACACACATCGCAAACAAAAGTAGATTCATCACAATTTGAAAAAAGGTGAGGTTTTAATTTCCTAAGGTAACTAAATGACAAATGACCCAACCGACGATGCCACAACCAGACAAGTTCTTCAGCCTTTGCTTTACTATCCATAAGATGAACCTGACTAATTTTTCGATCTCCATCTTCCGTCACATCAAGGTAATATAGTTTTCCCCGTTTAACACCATAACCAAGAGTCTTGTGAGTCAGAATATCCTGGAAAACACAAAAAGATGGCCAAAAAGTCACAGTACAATTAAGAGAAGATGTGATTTGGCTTACGGAAAGAAGGTTAGACTCTAAAGAGGGAACAACTAGAACCGTATTTAATTTAAGATCCTTTGATAAAACTAAAGAGCCTTCACCAGTTACGGGGCATTCATTGCCATTTGCGGTATATACAGTGTTATGAGAGGATGGGAAAAAAGACTGTAACTTATTCACATCTCCAATCATATGGTCAGATGCACCTGTGTCAATTATCCAAGCATTTTGTTTAGAAATAACAGTACAAGCATATTCATTACCTTCATTACCTGAGCGAGCAACATTAGCTGTAGGTACCTCATCTTCTTTTGTTCCAGCATCACTCACCATTGCCTTACCAGTCAGTTTCTTCCTTGGTTTCTTGGAGAAGTCCCACCACTCAGGGTATCCAGTCAGTTCATAGCATCGCTGCTTGGAGTGACCACTTTCGCCACAATGATCACACCTGAAATTGTTTGTCTTCCCTGACTTATAATTCCTTCCAGCTCCTGTTGATGATCCTTGACGCATCTGCAAAGCAGTGTGCTCAGGAATTCCTCCCATAGTCTTGCGCTGCTGGTACTCACGCCTCACATATGCATATGAGCTCTCCAAATCTAACTTTGGATCTTTCCTTAATATTTCGCCACGAACCTGATCAAATTCAGGATCCAATCCACTCAAGAATATATGAACCCTAAGTCTGGCCATGGTGGAATGTACATTTATCACCCCATCTACAGTATTTTCCTGTCCAGTTACCCGATGATCTATCTCCTGAAAGATAGCCATCAGTTCGGAAAAATACGTGGATAAGGGTCTGCCCTCCTGCCGAGTAGAAAACGATCTTTGGTTGAGTTCAAACAGTTTCGTTTCATCCGATCCATCATAAAACGTCTTAGATACAGCTTCCCATACGTCTTTTGCTGTTGGTAATCGAATAAATCTCTGCATAAGAGCAGGAGACATTGAGTCAATTAGCCAACTCTTTACTTTCTGGTTTTCAGTTATCCATGCAGCATATTTAGAATCCGTAACAGCTGGTTTTGTTTCAGCTCCGGTAATGTAACCAGCTCTATTGCGTGCTGCAATCCGCATCTCCATTAGCTGAGACCATAAGGGGTAATTAGCTTCGTCGAGAATAACACTGGTTGGAAACGTAGCATTCTCTTGTTGTATAATAATTGACTGAGGTGTTTCGGGATTCATTTTTTTTTTTTTTTCGTAATTTTGATGTCAGTAACGAATTAGGGTTTAATGGCTAGAGCAAGCTCTGATACCATGTGAACACGAGAGACTTATGATGTGGCTGAGAATTAATTCTCTCATTCCATTATTACTTTGCTCACAGAATACATATATATGAAGACATTTACACAAATTAGAATACCTACAGATAACAATCTTATCTCTACAGCTAATCTATTTTTAAACATTAGTTATAACAATTTTATCTACAGCTAACTACTTCATAACAGAAAAACAAATCCTACATTCTTCAAATCCGGCGCTAGCACGCGGTGGACGTATTGCTCCGTGTGGATCAACCGTAGAGGGAAGCTATTTTGGTTCCTGCTTGATTCAATCTTCAAAGAATTAAGGTAATTCTTTAACCCTCCTTCCGATTCAATGCGATGTACATGGGTCCTTGGTGGGGATTAATCTTTTATCCGCTGCGTTTTATGTTTGTTTTGTGCGATTAATTCCCCAACAAAAGTTTGGTCTTGAATTTAAATAGAAAGAAGCAGAGATTCGTTATTTGAAACTTGAATTATCAAAGATGAAAAATGATCTGGCTAAACTAAAATCCTATCCATCACCTACTGATGATTCACCAAATCCTTTCTCTCATTATCCTTTTACTCATCAAACTCAATTTCCACCTCCAATCCATACCTTTCAACCTTTCAAACCAATATATGAAACCTTTGCAAACTCACCTAAACAACATGTATCTCCAAGTTCCAAACCTTTACCTTCTACCACACAACCTACTAAATCCATAGATTTCCCTAGAGACCTAGGGAAAAGACCTATGTAATATTCTCTTGAAAATGTTGAGAATATTTCTCTGCATACTAGTTCTGATACTTCCTCTGATGATATTGTTTCTGTTAATTCTGATGATCAGATGACTAATATTACTGCAATTCTTATAGCTGATAATCCACAGACTACTAGAGATCCACATCCTTCCACTGAGCCCAGAGTAGAAGAATTTAACTCTGATTTGGATGACATGGACTCTCCACATGGATATCATCATCATCAATCACCTAATCCATCACCCTCTAGCTCTGGACCATAGTTTACTTTTGATAAGCTTCCACCTCATAAATGGCATACAGTAATAGATGAAATGGGAGCTTGGATTGATGTCCAAATGACAAAGCATGGAGTTCAATTTCATGCTGTTCTTCAAGAACTTGTTTCCAGATTTAGAGGAACTTTGAGAGAATGGTACCAAAGTCTTGGTGAATATAGGCAGATGCAATTTCTTCAGACTGCTAATGCTGCTGCTGCTTTGGGAATTATTCATCAATATTTTATTGATGATTTTTCCATCTATGAGAAAAGAATTCGCCAAGAATACTTTGACATGAAATGTTGCTCTTTGAAACGGAAAGATATTGAAAGACATTATAAAAGGATGTCTAAGAGATATTACATATTGAATGGTCTCAATGATCCTAACCTTAAATATGTTTATATCTCTTCACTGCCTATAGAATTACAGCCAGAGATCAATCGTCTGATTAGTCAGACCAGGAAGCCTTTCACTGATGTTACAATCGGAGAAATTCACCAGTTCACGCTTAGCAATATTGTTATTGTGAAGTATGTCTGTAAAAAGAGTCTACTGCTCACATATCTTTTATCTTGAGATTAAATACAAAAAGAAGTGTGATTGTAAGTCTTATTCTAGAAGATTCTCCAAGAAGAAAGTTTCTTTCTCTAAGAAATTTTCCAGAAAGCCCTTCAAGCGCTTTAAGTTCTTTAGAAAGAAGCAACAACGAGGAAAGTAAAAAGGATCCAACAGATTTTTTGCATATGGCAAGAAAAGGCATTTTGAAAAAAACTGTCCTAAGAAACATGCTAGAGCTCAAAAGCTCGTCTCTTTATATAGCATTGGTGATGCTTCAGCGGACATTGAATCTCTGTACTCTGAACAGAGTGAAGAAGATTATTATACTATTTTTGCCATAGAATGGGATCCTACTAGAGATGAAGGCATACCATCTGATTCAGATTTCTCTTAATCTCCATTTTCTAACAATGAAACCATTCCTATTTATTCTTTGCAGGAATGTTTTCTTCATTCCCCAGAAGATGACAATGATGATCTGATGCCTCATGTGATGATTCATATTCTACCATCCAAATATGCAAAGCCAATATCAGTAATTGCATTTATGGATACGAGCTTATTCCAGATTATCATGAATCCATCCATCCTTTCACCAGAAGATTGGGAAACTCATAAGATTTATTTCAAGGCTGTCAATGGAGAAATTTTTGCAACAAAGCTTAGATCTAAAAGGCCCATCGGTATACAGTTCTTTCCAGACTGTGTTGTTTAGACCAAGGTTCTTGGGTCTTCTTTGCCAGACAAAGATCTTCTGATCTGTTGGTGTGCCCTAGTTCTTAGGGCATTGGATTCTTGTATTTTCTATTATACATTAAGAGTCATGTATGAATACATTATTTGTGTCACATTAATAAAGGCAATTAATCTATTTCATTTATATCTTGTGCTATAATATAAGTAGAGTATCCATTGATTGATAATCATAAAACCTATCCCAAGTCTGTTCTAATCGTGGGAACGAATAGAACCACAGACTTGTATATTCAATGACTGTATGGTAGTTCTTAACTAGCCATAGTACTTGTATAGTCAGTCATGAGTATAGGTACATGTCATTGACATGGGACTGGATCGATCCGCACAAGAAAGCCACATGGTTGTCATGTCATAGGTCTTTCTTGAGTAGGTCTCTTTTGTCCTCAGACCAGATTTCATTATAATATCGATATGGAATCCGGTTCACTTTGACATACGCCTAACAGGTCTGCAAAAGGATGCTAAATACGGGTATGATTGGATGGACCGGTGAACATGTTGATATTGATGATGAAGTGATGGAATTGCCACTCGGGTAACACTGAGATGATATCATTGGCCACTTGATGAGTGGGACTGATAAGTGTATGGCCATACCCAAATAAGTTGGTTGCTTATTTGATTAATCAGTCAACTCAAGATCAAGAAATATAATAAACAACAGAAGAGGATGACAGACACCATGCCTCTTGTTTACTTATATCGATATCGTTAGGCAAAGGACACAATGAGATTACTACCGGGTGAGTGTCTTCTAAAGGCTGCTGTATCTCTGTCTTAATTGGGGGCTGTAATGGTTTGCTAGAACCCACTTACAGTCTGTGGGCCTTGGGCCTACTGCCAACATAAAGACAGACCCATAGGATCGTGCACATAGATCAACTGAGCTGGAACTTATAGAAAGTGTACATGTAATGTACATTGGAAGGAATGCGTTAATTAATTAGTTGACATTCGGTGTCAAGGTAATTAATTGACATTGGGTTGAATTTAATTTAATTAATAAGTTTACATAATGTAATTAATTAATTTATCAATTAATTGAATTACATAAAGTAAACAATTAATTAAATAATTTTCCTAAGTAGGAAAATTAAAATACATGTATTGTATTAACTTAATTGTGATTTAATTTTATTTAGGGGTAATTAAATTTAGCCAAATGGAATTAAATTGCATAGTATATACTTTTTAATTAAAGTTTATTTGTGTAATTATAATCCTAGTGGGCTTGGGTTTAATTAACCTAATTAAAACCCAACTAGACAAGGTGTCTATATAAGGGCACACTTAAGGAAGAAAAACCTAACTCAACTCTAATTAATTGCTGGAAATTTCAGCCACCAATAGCAGCCCCAAAACAGCCGAAAATCCCAGCATTAAACCTCCATTCCTTCGCGTCTTCGGCTAGCACTGGTTCCCGCTCAATAGTAGGTCGTGCACCGGACTTTGGAGATCGCAGTTTCAAGAAACGATTCTGCAGCAGTCTCTAGAAGAGACGAATCCGGTGAGTTAATCTCTCTTGATTCAAATTGATTTTATTCTAATCGATGGTAATTGGACACGATAGGTGGATTCTAGGAAATTTTAAACGGTGTATTTTCCGCTGCGCCACGTTATTTTTCCAATGACGAATCCCAACAGTGGTATCAGAGCCTAGGTTTTGTCCATTAGATTGATTGGAATTGGTTCTTGAAAGCGTTCTTGAAGAAAGAATGGGTTTTAAGTTTGTTTTTATTCAATTGGTTTTGGTTTTGATAAACCCTAGAATTTTGGATTGGGGTTTTGATTTTTTTTTTCCAATTGTTTTCATCAAAAATTACTTTTCTATATGGATTATATATTTGGCTGGACACTAATTTTATGTTTATGATTTAATTTAAAAAAAAAATTAGTTGGCCAAAATTGGAATCGTAATTGCGATTCCAATTTTCGGCTCTTTTGCTGCGGCACGCAACTGCTGCTGCTGCTGGCAGCAGGCTGCCACGCGGCAGCGCTGCTGTCCCCAGACAGCAGCGCCGCGCGCGAGGTTTGGGTCCGTTTTGGATTTTGCGGGTATTTTTTTATTCCGGACCCTAATACAAATTAAATTAAATTTTTTTTTAATTAATTTGTATTTAAATTGTTTATTTTGTTGGCATGCATATTTAATTTAATTGTTTGCATATTAAATTGAATATGGACTTTGTGAAATTGGCCCAATAAACCGTGACACCGGCTAAAATTGGGAGAGCTAAATTTTAAATTTGTGACGACCCAAATTCTAGTGGGAGCAAAATTGTTAATTTTGCATTTATGGATGTTATCCATTGGGCCTTTATGGCCTTAGTCCCATTTGTTAAAATTGGTGATTTCACATTAAGTAACTCGGCTTAACATTTATATTTATAATTTGGAATGCCATGATCATGCATCATATTGGTATGTATGTGCACGACAGGTACTTTGTTTGAAATGTTATGTTGAGTTCTATGGGCCCTAAATTATTATCGGTTGTAATTTAATTTTGGGAAATATGGCCTGCGTGCCATTTTTTATTTTATTTTGATGTAATTTTACAATAGATTTTATTTTACAAAATTATTGTAATTGCATCAAGTATGGAGGAAGGCCCAAATGGAGCAAGCCCATAGTGGGAGCCCAAGAAGGATTGCAGTCCGGCCCATGAAGAATTAGATAGGATATCTAGTTTTTCATTAGGTTGTAATTAAAGGCCCATAGGATCTCATTTATTTTAAATTAAGTATGCTATTGCATTTGTCATATAATATGGATGTATGGATCCCCAAATTATTATCCGCGTTTTTGCATGCTAAGCCGTGTCACTTAATTATAATCCGGAAATTAAAATATTGAGTCGCTTAAAAGTGCTTCCCACATTCACACCTCTTCCTCCCATTGATGCTGCAATATGCGCCATGCCCTAGCTGGGTATATTGTAGTATTCGGTGGGCCGTCGAGGGTTAAGATACTTGGTATGGTTAACATGTGAATGGTGGTTTGACTCAACATGGGTAGCATTAGCTCAGAGCGGGCCCTAAGCATAGATGGGTAAAGTGTCAATAAGCCCATCAAACCAAGAGTCCTTCGTGGAAGGATTGGATAGGTTGTCCTACCAAACGACTCAATGGTTGGTTAGCGAGCCCTAGTTCGGCCAGTCATTGATAAGTTGTGGATCTTGGTCAAGTCAGCCAATTAACAACACCAACAAACAAATTAAAATCGGATTATTAATTTGAATTGGCTTAAAAGTCCTTTATTTCTAACTCAAGCAATGATTTCTTCCATTTAGATAATCCTATTTCAGTTAAGCAATTTAAATGGCTGCAACAAACAACAACTCACTCTCACTTAGGTCACTCTTGGAGAAGGAGAAGCTTTTAGGGACTAACTTCCTAGACTGGGCTAGGAACTTACAAATAGTTCTTAGACAAGAGTCTAAGGAGTATGTACTGAATGCTCCTTTACCAGCCGGCCCTCCCGCAGGTCGAGGCATCACTACGGCGATGGTGGAGCAGTACGATCAGCATGTGAGGGATGACCGAGATGTCTCGTGCCTCATGCTGGGTACCATGGCTTCTGATCTTCAGAAGCAGTTCATGGACGAGCATGCTAATGAGATGATGGATCAGCTTAAAAAGATGTTCCAAGATCAGGCTCGTCAGGAACGTTACCTGACAACTAAGGCACTTTGCACCACTGTGATGGCAGCTGGGACTTCTGTTAGCACTCATGTGCTAAAGTTGAAGGGGTATATTGATACACTTGCCCACCTCGGCTCGCCAGTTCCACAGGACTTGGCAACAGACATTATTCTCGGGTCACTTCCTGAGTCTTACAACTAGTTTATCATGAATTACCATATGCAAGGGTTGGATAAATCGGTTGTTGAGCTGCATGGCATGCTCAAGCTTGCTGAGCAGTCTCTTAAGAAGACTCTTGAAGTATTGCTGGTGAACAAGGGCAATACACCAATTGCTAAGGGAAAGGCCAAATCTAAGGCCAAGGCTAAGGGCAAAAAGGTGGTGGCCCAACCTAAAGCAAGGGTTGCCTCTCCTGACGATGTTTGCCGTGAGTGTCATGAGAAGGGGCACTGGAAGAGCTCATGTCCAAAGCTAAGGGAGTAACTGAAGGGCAAAACTGCTGCTTCAGGTATTTAGGTTGTTGAGATTAATCTGGCTATTTCTACATCTTGGGTCTTGGACACTGGATGTGGATCTCACATTTGTTCAAATGTGCAGGGTCTAAGAAATAGGAGATTATTAGGATCTGGGGAAGTAGATCTTCGAGTCGGAAATGGTGCTCGGGTTCAGGCCATTGGGATCGGAGATTATTTCTTGGAGATGCCTAGTGGACTTGTTTTGGAACTAAGAAACTGTTATTTTGTACCTGCGATGCGCAGGAATATTATTTCCGTTTCTTTGTTGGATATTTCTGGTTTCGTATTTAATATTGGACATGGTAGAATTTCTATGCAATGTGGCAATATTATTTATGGAACAGCATTTCTTGAAAATGGCTTATATATCCTTGATCTAAAACGTGAAAGTTCAATCTATAACATAAATACAATGAAATTAATCCTACTTACATCTGGCATTGTCGACTTAGCCATATAAATGAGAAGCACATAGCTAGGCTTCACTCTAGTGGAGTGCTAGGGTCATTTGACATCCAGCCTTATGACACATGCGAATCTTGTTTGAGAGGCAAGATGACAAAGGCGCCTTTTAGCAAGACTGCTGAAAGGGCCTCAGAGCTATTGGAGCTAATACATTCCGATGTATGTGGCCCAATGAGCACTAGTGCTAGATCTGGTTTTCTGTACTTCATCACCTTCACGGATGACTTCAGCAGATACGATTACGTGTATCTGATGAAGCATAAGTCTGAGACTCTCCAAAGGTTCAAGGACTTTAAGAATGAAGTAGAAAACCAACTTGGCAAGAAAATAAAAGCACTTCGGTCTGACCGAGGGGGTGAATATTTGAGCCAAGATTTTGATTCGTTTTTGAGAGAGTGTGGGATCATATCCCAACTCACTCCTCCTGGTACACCCCAGTGGAATGGAGTGTCAGAAAGGAGGAATAAGACCTTGCTTGACATGGTCCGCTCGATGATGAGTTATGCTACACTCCCTGTCTCCTTTTGGGGATATGCTTTAGAGACAGCTGCTTACATTCTTAATAATACACCAAGCAAGGCAGTTGAGGGAACACCATATGAACTATGGAAAGGCCGAAAGCCCAATGTTTCCTTCTTGAAGATTTGGGGCTGTGATGCACATGTTAAGAAATTGACAAGTGGCAAACTCGAGTCCAAATCTGTCAAGTGCCAGTTTGTGGGTTACCCTAAGGAAACTAAGGGTTATTGCTTCTACGATCCGGCCGAAAACAAAGTTTTCATAGCCAGAAATGCAGTCTTTTTGGAGAAGGAATTCCTTTCCAAGAGAGACAGTGGGAGTAATGTTGAACTTTCAAAATTTCAAGGCTCACAAACTCCTGCAGTTACTGCTGAGGATGCTTCGGGAACCAATCTGACTACTCAAGAAATTGAGGAACAAGAAACGGTTGCACAGGACCTTAGAAGGTCTGGTAGGACATGTCATCAGCCAGAGAGGTACGGCTTTCTCGTGACTGATGATGGGGACCTTATGGTCGTTGACCAAGAGGAGCCCAAGACCTATCAGGAGGTTGTTGAAAGCCCACACTCAGATCAATGGTGCAAAGCCATGGAGGCTGAGATGCAATCTATGCACGATAACCAAGTATGGAACTTGGTAGATCCACCTCTGGGTGCTAAGGTGATAGGTTGCAAGTGGTGTTTCAAGTTAAAGGCCCTATGTGTATAAGATGGTTAGTGAGAGCGTTTCCACTGTCCTAGTGCTGTATGTTGACGACATCCTTATCATTGGAAGTGACATACCAACACTGCAAGGGGTTAAGCAGTGGTTGAGTAGGTGCTTCGCAATGAAGGACTTAGGCGAAGCTAAGACGATCTTAGGGATCAGGATCTACAGAGATAGATCCAATCGGCTTCTAGGCCTAAGTCAGGCCACGTACATTGACAAGGTTCTAAAAGGATTCAGCATGGACAAGGCAAAGAAAGTATTCTTGCCTATGCGCCATGGGTTGAAGCTGAGTAAGAAAGATGGTCCTAAAACAAAGAAGGACCGGGAGAACATGGAAAAGATCCCTTATGCATCTGCTATTGGATCTATCATGTACTCCATGTTATGTACGAGGCCTGATGTCGTGTTTGCACTAAGTATGACTAGCTGGTACCAGTCAGACCCTGGTGAGGAACACTGGAAGGCAGTCAAGGCAATCTTGAAGTACCTTAACCGGACTAAGGATGCTTTCTTAGTGTATGGAGGTCAAGATGAGCTGGTAATGTCAGGTTACACTGATGCAAGCTTTGAGACCAATGAGGATGAGAACCAGTCACAGTCTGGTTATGTTTTTCTCCTGAATGGCAGTGCCATTAGTTGGAGGTCCTCAAAGTAGGCCACCATTGCTGACACTACAATGGAAGCTGAGTACATAGCTGCGTGCGAAGCTCAAAGGAAGCCATTTGGATCAAGAAAGTCATAACTGAGTTGGGAATAGTGCCCACTATCCTAGACCCAGTTGATGTTTTTTGTGACAACAACGGGGCCATCGCACAAGCTAAGGTGCCCCGGTCACACAAGAGATCCAAACATGTACTCAGAAAGTTTCACCTCATTCGGGAGATCGTAAACGTAGGTGACATATCATTGTAGAGGGTTGACACCAAGAATAATGTCGCTGATCCATTGACCAAAGCGCTGTTGCAGACACAGCACGACGGTCATACCAGATCTATAGGAATTAGGGCAATGCCCACTTGGAACTAGTGCAAGTGGGAGATTGTTGGTGTGCCCTAGTTCTTAGGGCATTGGATTCTTGTATTTTGTATTATACATTAAGAGTCATGTATGAATACATTATTTGTGTCACATTAATAAAGGCAATTAATCTATTTCATTTATATCTTGTGCTATAATATGAGTAGAGTATCCATTGATTGATAATCATAAAACCTAACCCAAGTCTGTTCTAATCGTGGGAACGAATAGAACCACAGACTTGTATATTCGATGACTGTATGGTAGTTCTTAACTAGCCATAGTACTTGTATAGTCAGTCATGAATATAGGTACATGTCATTGACATGGGACTAGATCGATCCGCACAGGAAAGCCACATGGTTGTCATGTCATAGGTCTTTCTTGAGTAGGTCTCTTTTGTCCTCAGACCAGATTTCATTATAATATCGATATGGAATCCGGTTCACTTTGACATACGCTTAACAGGTCTGTAAAAGGATGCTAAATACGGGTATGATTGGGTGGACCGGTGAACATGTTGATATTGATGATGAAGTGATGGAATTGCCACTCGGGTAACACTGAGATGATATCATTGGCCACTTGATGAGTGGGACTGATAAGTGTATGGCCATACCCAAATAAATTGGTTGCTTATTTGATTAATCAGTCAACTCAAGATCAAGAAATATAATAAACAACAGAAGAGGATGACAGACACCATGCCTCTTGTTTACTTATATCGATATCGTTAGGCAAAGGACACAATGAGATTACTACCGGGTGAGTGTCTTCTAAAGACTGCTGTATCTCTGTCTTAATTGGGGGCTGTAATGGTTTGCTAGAACCCACTTACAGTCTGTGGGCCTTGGACCTACTACCAACATAAAGACAGACCCATAGGATCGTGCACATAGATCAACTGAGCTGGAACTTATAGAAAGTGTACATGTAATGTACATTGGAAGGAATGCGTTAATTAATTAGTTGACATTCGGTGTCAAGGTAATTAATTGACATTAGGTTGAATTTAATTTAATTAATAATTTTACATAATGTAATTAATTAATATATCAATTAATTGAATTACATAAAGTAAACAATTAATTAAATAATTTTCCTAAGTAGGAAAATTAAAATACATGTATTGTATTAACTTAAGTGTGATTTAATTTTATTTAGGGGTAATTAAATTTAGCCAAATGGAATTAAATTACATAGTATATACTTTTTAATTAAAGTTTATTTGTGTAATTATAATCCTAGTGGGCTTGGGTTTAATTAACCTAATTAAAACCCAACTAGACAAGGTGTTTATATAAGGGCACACTTAAGGAAGAAAAACCTAATTCAACTCTAATTAATTGCTGGAAATTTCAGCCACCAATAGCAGCCCCAAAACAGCCGAAAATCCCAGCATTAAACCTCCATTCCTTCGCGTCTTCGGCTAGCACCGGTTCCCGCTCAATAGTTGGTCGTGCACCGGACTTTTTAGATCGCAGTTTCAAGAAACGATTCTGCAGCAGTCTCTAGAAGAGACGAATCCGGTGAGTTAATCTCTCTTGATTCAAATTGATTTTATTCTAATCAATGGTAATTGGACACGATAGGTGGATTCTAGGAAATTTTAAACGGTGTATTTTCCGCTGCGCCACGTTATTTTTCCAATGACGAATCCCAACATGATCAGCTTCATAGACTATAGAAAGGCTAAAGGGCTTCGGATTCTTCCAAATGGGCTTAAATTCAAACATTTTTACAAACCTTTTGACCATACCCCAAAAATCTTCTCTCTATCAGAAGTCCAGCCCACTTATCAGCCCATAAAAGATCTTATTCTTTCCTCCTGTGCTGATTCTCATTCACAATTTACTCATCCACAACCATCATGGATAAACCCAGATTTCTTCATAACCCTTCCATCTAAACTCAATGAAGATATCAACTCAACAAAAGCAACCCATCCTGGTATGACACCCTCAGACCTTAAATTAGCCCAAGAAGAATGTTCACAACTTCTAGCCCAGGGTTTAATTGAGCCCACTCAGTCTCAATGGGCTTGTCAAGCCTTTTATGTGGAAAAAAGATCAGAAATTGTTAGAGGAAAAAAGAGACTTGTTATTTATTATAAGCCTCTTAATCACTTCCTTCAAGATGATAAGTTTCCTCTTTCAAAGTTCAAATCTTTGTTTGTTCATATTAACAATGCTTGTGTTTATTCCACGTTTGATCTAAAGGCAGGATTTTGGCAACTTGGTATTCATCCAGTAGACAGATACAAAACAATATTTTGTATTCCTACTGCTTAATACCAGTGGACGGTTATGCCATTTGGTCTCAAAACAGTCCCTTCTCTGTTCCAAAAATCCATGATAAGAATTTTCCAGCCTATATTACATAGTGCTCTTATCTACATGTTGGGGAATAAATCGCACAAAACAAACATAAAACGCAGCGGATAAAAGATTAATCCCCACCAAGGACCCATGTACATCGCATTGAATCGGAAGGAGGGTTAAAGAATTACCTTAATTCTTTGAAGATTGAATCAAGCAGGAACCAAAATAGCTTCCCTCTACGGTTGATCCACACGGAGCAATACATCCACCGCGTGCTAGCGCCGGATTTGAAGAACAATTCTTCGAACGAGAGAAGAGAGAGCAGAAAATCAGATTTTCCCTTTGCCTTTTGGAGGAGAGTTTCGGCTGGTTCACTTGGCTTGTGGTGGCTGGCCGAAATCTGCTTCTTAACCTATGGAGCAATTAGGTTTTCAGGTTTTTATTTCCTTAAATATAAACCCTATTTAGTTAATTATAATTATAACCTAATACACCTATTAGTTATAATTATATATTAACCCACACAATTTAATATTAATTCTCAATTAATATTAAATCAATTCAATTCTCCATGATACATATATGTATATATAATATTATAATTAATTATATCTCCATATAATTTAATTATAATATGTAGCATACTTTATGCAATATTAATTACATTAATATTTATATATACATACATAAATATATATCACTATATATATTTATTCTCTTTCTCATTCATAAATTATTATCCAATAATAATTTATACCCGATAAGATGAACTTCATTTTGCTCTTGTGTGTGACCCCATAGGATCATATTAATTGGCAATAAGGAAATTACCATAACGTCCTTATAGGTCACAAGCGGACTCTAGCAAGCCATTACGACTACCCAATTAATATGATTGGAATGATCCAATACCTATTTATAGAATGTCATATTCCCTTTTGTCTCTTTGATATCAAGATTAATTATAAGACATGGTACACTTGTCAATCTTATATAATTAATCATATGCTTTCTCGATCTCAAAGTAAACTGTTTAGACAAATTAATTGATACTCTTATCAATTATTTGAGCATGGCCATGCATTTAACAGTCTTACTTATCGAGGGGCCTAGTGATATCGCTCTTTTGTTAGAGAGGGACAAAATCCCATATCTGTCACTCACATCCCAAAGCATGAGTCATATTGTACCCAACCACAGCCTTTATAACTACTCTGTTACAAGCAGCGTTTGACTGCGTCAAAGCACAACATGAATTCATCTCGGAATCCATGGTGACCTCAGGTCAAAGGAATCAGCTGATGACACTACTATAATCAAGATCAGTTGTGACACGTGACCATGAACTTGATCTCATAGTGGGTCTCCAGCAACATGTTCTCTAACATATTGCCCGTGAGTATAATCTGTATCTGTATACACTATATTCATCTTATGAATATCCATTATCACTCACACTAGTCTTAGTTTGTTATTATTCCCATAATAACAATCGACTAGGGAAATTTAGAATTACACAATTAATTCATGGATACATTATCATAAATACTAACATACAAATATATATGATAAAATAAGTCTTTATTAATGACTTAAGAAGATTGTTTACATAATCCAACATTGGCTTAGGGCACAATCTCTAACAATCTCCCACTTGCCCTAAGTCCAATCTCAAATGTATCTAATACCCATGGACCTAGCATGACCATCATGTACAGCTTGTGAAAGAGCTTTTGTTAGTGGATCGGCAATATTGTCTTCAGACGCAACTTTGCATATCTTCACATCTCCTCTTGAGATGACTTCTCTTATGTAGTGAAAACGCCGAAGTATATGTTTGGATTTCTGTGACACACTAGGTTCCTTAGCAAGTGATATTGCCCCATTGTTGTCACACAAGAGGCTCACAGGATTCACTATGCTAGGAACGACACCAAGTTCTTCGATGAACTTCTTGATCCAAACAGCCTCTTGGGCTGCATCTGATGCAGCAATATACTCGGCTTCTGTTGTAGATGCAGCTATCGTGCTTTGCTTAGAACTCTTCCAACTTATCGCACCTCCATTCAGAATGAACACATACCCAGACTGTGACTGCATCTGATCTTGATCAGTTTGGAAACTTGCATCCGTGTAACTATTTACAACAAGATCTTCGTCCGAGCCTCCATATATCAAGAATGTATCTTTAGTTCTTCTCAAGTACTTAAGAATACTCTTGACAGCAGTCCAGTGACTATCACCTGGATCAGACTGATATCTACTTGTCATGCTCAAAGCAAAAGAGACATCTGGCCGAGTACATACCATGGCATACATGATAGATCCTATAGCTGACGCATAAGGAATCTTATCCATGCGTTGACGTTTTTCAACTGTCACAGGACATTGCTTACGACTAAGCTTTATCCCTTGCCCAATAGGAACATTTCCTTTCTTTGATTGATCCATACTGAACCTTTTCAGTATTTTGTCAATGTATGTACTCTGGCTCAAGCCTATCAATCTCTTAGATCTATCTCTATAGATCTTTATTCCAAGAATGTAGGCTGCCTCACCCAAGTCTTTCATAGAAAAACACTTTCCTAGCCAAGATTTTACTTCTTGCAAGGTAGGAATGTGATTTCCTATTAACAATATGTCATCGACATATAGAACTAGGAAAACTATATTACTCCCACTGAACTTCTTGTACACACAAGGCTCATCTTCGTTTTTGATGAAGCCAAACTTTTTGACTGATTCATCAAAACAATGATTCCAACTTCTTGATGCTTGCTTCAAACCATAAATGGCCTTTTGAAGCTTGCATACTTTATCAGGATTCTTTGGATCGACAAAACCTTCAGGCTGTGTCATGTACACATCCTCAACAAGGTTTCCATTTAGGAAAGCTGTTTTGACATCCACTTGCCATATTTCATAGTCATAATATGCTGCTATGGCAACAAGAATTCTGATGGACTTGATCATAGCTACTGGCGAAAAGGTTTCGTCATAGTCTATACCATGAACTTGTCGGTAACCCTTTGCCACTAACCTTGCTTTATAAGTCTGAATATTCCCATCCATGTCCGTTTTCAACTTGAAAACCCATTTGTGCCCTATTGCTTTAGCACCCTTTGGGAGATCAATCAAAGTCCATACTTTGTTGTCGTCCATGGATTGAATTTCTGACTTCATAGCATCAAGCCATTTTTCAGATTCTGAATTAGAGACAGCTTCCATGTACGTGGAAGGTTCATTCTCTTCTAACAGAATCAGATCATTTTCATTCGTGACGAGAAATCCATATCTCTCGGGCTCATGACGAACTCTACTTGATCTACGTTGGACTTGTGTTACTGGTTCTGACTCAACAACTTCTTGTGAATCAGGTTGTTCCATTTGAAACTCACTTTCAACTTGGTTATCCATATTTTCTTGTAGGTGTACTTTACTCCCACTGATTCCTTTGGAAATAAACTCTTTTTCCAGGAATGTACCACCCTTAGCAACAAACACTTTGTTTTCACTAGGATTGTAAAAGAAATAACCTTTAGTTTCTTTTGGATAACCAACAAAATTGCATTTCACAGATTTTGGTGATAACTTGTCTGAAATCAAATATTTCACATAGGCTTCGCATCCCCAAATCTTGAGAAAAGACAAATTTGGTTTCTTACCAATCCATATCTCATATGGTGTCTTTTCAACTGCTTTTGATGGAACTCGGTTCAGTGTGAATGCCGCTGTTTCAAGTGCATATCCCCAAAAGGATAGAGGAAGATTTGTTTGACTCATCATCGACCGAACCATATCCAATAAAGTACGGTTCCTCCTCTCAGACACACCATTCCACTGTGGTGTACCAGGAGGAGTTAGTTGTGAGACAATCCCACACTTTCTAAGATGATCGTCAAAGTCTTGGCTCAAATATTCACCACCTCGATCAGATCTAAGTGCTTTAATTGTCTTGCCAAGTTGGTTTTGTACTTCATTTTGGAAGGCTTTGAACATTTCAAAGGATTCCGACTTATGCTTCATTAGATATAGATAACCATATCTACTGAAATCATCAGTGAACGTAATGAAGTATTGAAAACCACCTCTAGCAGTTGTGCTCATAGGCCCACATACATCTGTATGTATGAGTTCTAATAAGTCACTAGCCCTTTCACTGTGACCAGTAAAGGGACTCTTGGTCATCTTACCCATTAAACAAGACTCGCAAGTGTCATATGTTTCAAAAACATCTAGACCCAAAATTCCATCTTTATGGAGTTTTGAAATGCGTTTCTCATTAATGTGTCCTAGACGACAGTGCCAGAGATAAGTAGGATTCACAACATTTGTTCTTATCCTTTTGGTATTTATGTTATATACATGCTCATTATAACCTTCACTAAGGTTCAACAAATAAAGACCATCATGTAAATCCGCATTTGCATAAAACAAGTCTTTATTGAAAAGCAATAAGTGATTATTCTCAATAACACATTTAAATCCTTCCTTGTCCAAACATGAAATAGAAATGATGTTCCTAGACAAATTAGGAACAAAATAACAATTATTCAAAAGGAGAACAAGTCCACTTGGCAACTTGAGCTCGTAGCGACCGACTTCATAAGCAGCAACTCTAGCTCCATTCGCCACATGGAATTCTACCTCGCCCTTCTTGAGCTTTCTACTTCCTCTAAGCCCCTGCACATTCATACAAATGTGAGAACCACAACCGGTATCTAATACCCACGAAGTAGAAACAGAAGTAGAATGAAGTATTTCAATAACATGAATACCTTGATTAGCGGTCTCACCGCCTCTCTTCTTCCTCAAGTCCTCCAAATAAAGCTTGCAATTTCTGCGCCAATGACCAGGCTGATTGCAGAAATGGCATGCGCCTTCCTTTGGAGGCTTTGCCTTGGTAACAGCTTTGGGCTTCTTTGCATCCTTCCCAAACTCTTTGGGTTTGTTTGCTTTACCCCTCTTCTTCTGGATCCTACCCTTTTGCACCATATGGATCCCTTTGGAGCTTGGCTTCTCTTTTATAGTTACTTCAGCATTTTTCAGCATCCCATGCAGTTCGCTGACCGTTTTGTCCATATCATTCATGTGATAATTCATGACAAAATGGGAGTAACTCTCGGGAAGAGAATTAAGGATCAAATCCGTTGCCAACTCAGGTCTGAGTGGCGAACCAAGCCTCTCCAACTGATCAATGTACCCTTTCATCTTCAAAACATGGGCACTAACCGAACTCCCTTCGGTCATCTTGCACCCAACCAAAGATCTCAAGGTCTCATACCTTTCCCTTCTCGCTTGCTTTTGGAACATTTCCTTAAGCTCTTGAGACATCTCATATGCCTCAAATGTTTCCAGATCCTTCTGAAGTTCCGAAATCATTGATGCGAGCATCAGGCACTGTACATCAATCTGATCATTTTGATGCTTGTGGAAAGCATCCCTTTCAGCTCTTGAAGCTGTGGTGGGTGGAGGGTTAGCGGGCAAAGGCCCATCTAGAACATATAGCTTTCGCTCTTGCTTGAGAACAATTCTCAAGTTGCGATACCAGTCTAGGTAATTTGTTCCATTCAGTTTATCCTTCTCAAGGATAGATCGAATAGAACCGGGATTGCTTGTGTTGGCCATTTATCTACAACAGAAAATATATATGCAAAGTTAATTACATAAGAGAATATAGCTCCCACTAAAATTATAAAACCCTTTAAAATATTTAAGTGGGTAAAAGACCCAAAATCCATACTTAACCATAGCACTGCTTTGGCATGTCCCTATGATTAAATATAATTTCGGTAGACATCACCATGTCAATTACATCATTATGTAACTCTTTTAATTTATGAGATGCATGATATCATATATCATATTTAATTTGTATGTTACTCATCTCATCCTTGCCTCGGGCTCAAACACCTTTTTGATTAACCCTTTAGTTAAACCAATTACAACACAATGAGAATCACCTTTTCTCATATTATTGCTTCGCTAAGGTCACAACATGCGTACCCGCCCTGGCGGTATACCATGATGCGAACATAGTACTTGACAAGTGTTGTACGTAATTGGGTGGCAAAAATATAAACTTCATAAGTTTATTTAGGGTTTATAAATCCCGTGATTAGAATTTTATCATATACAAAACATGGCATTAATATTAAACTTTCCAAGTTAACATTAATCCTAGCATGGCATCCAATGTCATACATTCATCTAGCATGCATATTTCATACTAGGCATGGCATCACATGGCATCAAAATATAAAACATGCAATAGACTCGAAAAACCGTGTTATGGTATGGTTTTATCTACATTGATTTTCATAGGCCAATATGAAAATCAACAGGTCATTTCCTAGGTGGTTGCAACCATCGCATGGTCACAGCACAGCCGCACCCCTTGGATCCGTCTTCACGTCTTTGTTCCTTGGCATCATCTCATGGATTTACATATTTAACAAAATTGTATCCTATAAAATTTTCTAGTAAAATAAGATTTACAAACAATAAATTGCATCCTATACAATTTATCTAGAAAATAAGATTACATAAATACAAACGACTCGCAGGCCGTATTTATAAAACTTTACATCCACCAAAACCAAAAGAAAACAAAAACATCCACAGGGTCCAAAACCATACCACAACACCATGCATAAAATTATCACAATAATTTTACATCTACAAGATTTAGGGTTCAAAAACTAAACACAATCTTATTGTATTTAAAAGAAATTGATTTGAGAAGAAAAGGTATAGAAGACAATTTCTACATTGTAGCACTAAGGGAACACGGCGTGCAAAACCGGTTTGCACGGCGTGCAACACTTGTACGCGGCCGTGTTCCTCGCTGTTACTCAGCGCACATGAGAAATTTCCGGTTGCACGCCGTGCAAAACCAGTACACGGCGTGCAACACACATATGCACGGCGTGCAACACTTGCACGCCGGCGAGTTATGCACTGATTCTCAGCTTACGAAAACGATTTCCGACTACACGCCGTGCAAAACCAGTACACGGCGTGCAACACACGTTTGCACGGCGTGCAGTGCCTGCACGCCGGCGTGTTCTGCACTGAAAAACAATTCTGCGTCAATTTGTTCAAAACAACAATTCCCAAATCAATTCCAAACGTTATTCACAATAACAAAGAACCCTAAATCAAAAACATATAACCCTAACATGCAATTTTGATCTAATCAAAATAACAAATCCAATTCAATCAATGCACAAGTTGCTCTGATACCACTGTTGGGGAATAAATCGCACAAAACAAACATAAAACGCAGCGGATAAAAGATTAATCCCCACCAAGGACCCATGTACATCGCATTGAATCGGAAGGAGGGTTAAAGAATTACCTTAATTCTTTGAAGATTGAATCAAGCAGGAACCAAAATAGCTTCCCTCTACGGTTGATCCACACGGAGCAATACGTCCACCGCGTGTTAGCGCCGGATTTGAAGAACAATTCTTCGAACGAGAGAAGAGAGAGCAGAAAATCAGATTTTCCCTTTGCCTTTTGGAGGAGAGTTTCGGCTGGTTCACTTGGCTTGTGGTGGCTGGCCGAAATCTGCTTCTTAACCTATGGAGCAATTAGGTTTTCAGGTTTTTATTTCCTTAAATATAAACCCTATTTAGTTAATTATAATTATAACCTAATACACCTATTAGTTATAATTATATATTAACCCACACAATTTAATATTAATTCTCAATTAATATTAAATCAATTCAATTCTCCATGATACATATATGTATATATAATATTATAATTAATTATATCTCCATATAATTTAATTATAATATGTAGCATACTTTATGCAATATTAATTACATTAATATTTATATATACATACATAAATATATATCACTATATATATTTATTCTCTTTCTCATTCATAAATTATTATCCAATAATAATTTATACCCGATAAGATGAACTTCATTTTGCTCTTGTGTGTGACCCCATAGGATCATATTAATTGGCAATAAGGAAATTACCATAATGTCCTTATAGGTCACAAGCGGACTCTAGCAAGCCATTACGACTACCCAATTAATATGATTGGAATGATCCAATACCTATTTATAGAATGTCATATTCCCTTTTGTCTCTTTGATATCAAGATTAATTATAAGACATGGTACACTTGTCAATCTTATATAATTAATCATATGCTTTCTCGATCTCAAAGTAAACTGTTTAGACAAATTAATTGATACTCTTATCAATTATTTGAGCATGGCCATGCATTTAACAGTCTTACTTATCGAGGGGCCCAGTGATATCGCTCTCTTGTTAGAGAGGGACAAAATCCCATATCTGTCACTCACATCCCAAAGCATGAGTCATATTGTACCCAACCACAGCCTTTATAACTACTCTGTTACAAGCAGCGTTTGACTGCGTCAAAGCACAACATGAATTCATCCCGGAATCCATGGTGACCTCAGGTCAAAGGAATCAGCTGATGACACTACTATAATCAAGATCAGTTGTGACACGTGACCATGAACTTGATCTCATAGTGGGTCTCCAGCAACATGTTCTCTAACATATTGCCCGTGAGTATAATCTGTATCTGTATACACTATATTCATCTTATGAATATCCATTATCACTCACACTAGTCTTAGTTTGTTATTATTCCCATAATAACAATCGACTAGGGAAATTTAGAATTACACAATTAATTCATGGATACATTATCATAAATACTAACATACAAATATATATGATAAAATAAGTCTTTATTAATGACTTAAGAAGATTGTTTACATAATCCAACATTGGCTTAGGGCACAATCTCTAACACTACATTCATGACATCTTGTTGTTCCCCCCAAATGATTAGGCCTATAATGATCTTTTGGCCCAGTTCCATTCTATAGTTCAACAGTATGGAGTTATGCTCTCAGAAAAAAAGAGTACTATTGGAGTCAACTCTATTGACTTTCTTGGCATGCATTTTACAAATGGTCACTATGTTCGAGGTCCACATATTGCACAGGATTTATTTAAATTTCCTGATGAAAATTTATCTGTTAAGCAAATTCAACAGTTTCTTGGCATAGTAAATTTTCTCAGGGATTTTATCCCTCATGTTTCTGTTCATACTAGCCAGCTGTCTAGACTAACAAGAAATAAACCTCCTCTATGGGGTCCAGCATAGACAGAAGCTGTCCATTATCTCAAACAGATAGCGCAGTCTCCGCCACCTTTAAAGATTCTCGGGGAAGGAAAAAGGATTCTTCGGACTGATGCTAGTGATGAGTATTGGGGCGCAATATTGATTGAAAGCATTGATGGTACAGAACATTACTGTGGGCATGCTAGTGGACAATTCAAAGAATCTGAAAAGCATTACCATTCTACGATTAAAGAGGTATTAGCTGTTAAGTATGGGATTAAGAAGTTTGAATTTCATCTTATCAGTTATCATTTTATTGTCATAATGGACAATCATCTTTCCCTAATATTCTTGACTTCCAGAATAAGTTGTTTCCTAGTGCTTAATTACTCAGACTGAAGGATCGGATTGCAAAGTATGATTATTCTGTAGAGCATATAAAAGGAGACAAAAACCTAATTCCAGATTTCTTATCCAAACCACCACCACTACAGAAACCAATCTCTCTCATCACCTCCAAAACAACCATCCCTTTGATCTTCATGGCTTCTAGTTCTCATATAGAAAACCTTTGGAAATAGCCACTTTCTCCCAGAATCCAAAAGATTTTTCCTCCTGGAGAAAAATTCAATACTACCCTACAAATCCAATCATTTGTAAAAAATAATCTTTTCAGGTATTTGAACAAGACAATTCAACTCAGAAGGATTCTAGATAAGCCCCCTCCTTTCATCAAGGACTATCCTTTCCTCCTTGTTTGGGCACTATCACCATTTCATCTGCTTCTTGAACATGAGTTATGGTGTTTATGGTGTTTTGTCACTCTTTGCTATACTGCAATCCAAATTCCATTGTTGGCAATGTATTGTTACATTATGAATCCATATCACTAGAGTTCTCTGGCAACATGAGCTGCAAAGACAACTTATGTATGAAGACCTGTATGACAAGAAGAAAGGGCAATTCATTGCACAACAGTTGGAATTTTTATCATTCACAGGCCATATTTCAAGCATCCTCAAGGACATTTTTTCACTCAAAATTAGACTTATCACTGGAAGAATTTTGGCATTCCTTTATCTTCTCCTCAAGATAAAACTTTAGTAAGGAAATTTCTCTATAAATTAAATAGTCATATGGATAAATCTGAAGCTTGGGTTTATACCACCACTTACTAACCATTGGTCTTAATAGTTTATCCAGATTTTTCAAGCTGTTAAGCCAGTTGAATATACAATCCAACAGCCAGAACAAGTCACTCCAATATCTTATCAGAAGATGCTTTTATAGCCAGAAACCTTATATTCCAATCTGTTTCAAGATTCTCAAGACCTAGAAAGTCTAGAAGTTCCTTCCTGGTTTGAAGATCTATCTCCTCCGCAATAAGAAAAGGAGTTAGACAGTCCTGATCTAATGAACATGTCACCCTTACATGAACCAATAAGCAAGAAGTGGTTCTAACTTTTCCACGTTACCAGATGCTCTGCCAGTTGCCTTTGAAAAATATCTGTCCTGTTTAATAATGTTGCTACTTTTAATTTGTCTGTTTGTAATGATTAGCTGAATAGTCAGTTTTAGCGGAGTCATAAATGTGTCCTTAGGTATCTTTATGTCTATGTCCTTGAGCTGTAAAATAGTATGAGTTGTCTGTAATAATGATGTGTCTTAGCTGTAAGATAGTGTGAGATGTCTACCCTACGTGGCATTATGCTTTGTCGTTTTAAAAGACCTTCTGCTTTATAAAGAAAGAACTTCATAGTTTGTAATTCTCAAGTTTTTCCAGAGATAAAATTTCCTTGTATTTCATAAATAACTCTCTAAATTTCTCTCTTTCTCTTTTCTCTGTATTATATTTCATTAGTAATTCTTAAAATGAGACATTAATATTCTATGGGATAGTTATTGTTAATTATTAGCAACCAATGAACAACAGGTTCACCAACGCTGTACTATTTAAAACCTAGGGTTTGCCTTTGTTTTGTGCACACTCGATGTGAGTTATTGGTTTCTAATGGTTAATACTGGCTATTCCAAAGGTAAGAACACTGAATTTCGTTACAATACATCTTAAGGTAAAGAGATATAACTAGCTTGGGATATATATTCCATTAGGATGCAGAATTCTATTCTACGATTTGTTAACGCCTCTGCAATTTACAGCCGCTAGCATTTCAAGTGTCGTGCGGCAGCATTACATTTCAAGGTCATACTGTAATGAAATAAAATATGAACAATATACGTAAAATCAATTAGATCACCAGTACCAAAGTTCAAATAAATGACCAGGAAGAGTTCCAATTTTGCAAAGATGTAGGCTTCTTTCCTAGCACTCTTTTACAATACATATTACCCAAAAACGCGCTTCCGAGCTCATCCTTTCAGATATCAAGTTCCTTTCTACACCGAGAAACAAAAACAACAGACTAAGGATTAGCTTCAGGTGCAGGGGCGCCATTGAAGCTATCTATGCCTCCACTTGTGGTTGGTGCTGGATTTGATTGATAGGTAGCAGGTGGAACCATGGCCGAGACACCACTGGAAGTAGGGGGTGCTGCTGTACTCCCAGGAACAGTAGTTGGGGGAAGCGTCATCGGAGGCCTTGAAACACCATTTACTTGACCAGGCAAAGGAGCACCTGGAGGTGCTACCATTGGTGGCGTACCTTGAACAGGCATATAACCTACCGAAAACAATTCAACTTCAGAACAAAATGAAAACAGTTGCAGAACAAGCTTATAACAGAATGGAATACAGTACTAACGGAAAGGGGTCAACCAAATGATATTACTGCATTTGCATGCAACATAATGCAGTTTTTATGCTGCACCTTACCTGGAGCAGCAGCAATAGGTCTTGGCAATACAGGAGGCCTAATCCCAGGGATTAAAGGTGCCACTCCTGGAATAGGCATTACAGGAGTTGGTAAAACAGGAAGGCGAGGCCTCTGCGCAAGTAAATGCTGATTGTATGCAGCTCCAACCTGCTGGAAAGCTGCGGCTTGGCCAAGATGTTCCTTTATTCTTTGGTCAATTAGACTTTGAGTTTGTTGCTCCTCAAACTGTTGATAGTAGGATCTCACATTTGCCTGAAATCAATGCACAAAATCAGCATTCGACTCTTAGCACAACCATTGATATCACTGATGGTAATCACAATCGATAACAAACTAAGATCAAATGTAAAAAGTACCTTGTGCTTGTAACCTGCATTGTGTTGCTTTCTAACAGATGGCTGAAATATTTGAAAGAATACCATCAGTAACATCAAAGGCTCACTTTAATATCTATAGTTATATATATGCATCCAAGAAACAACAATTATTTACTCTGTAACAATTGGTTGAAATACATGAAAGCAGACTGTAAGCAACATAAAATGACTATTCTAAGATTACAAATTCTTCAAACATGACGTGAAACGACACATATTTGCACAGACGTGTTTACACATGAGAGAGAGAGAGAGCGAGCTGCTGAGTCAAACAAATACAAAAACATTTCATCATGCAATAAGAACTTTCAAAATTAAATTATGGGATGAATAGTTGAAAACTGCTTATTCCTAGTGCTTTACCAACCAAAACTCGCAGTAACATAACAACTGCATTTCTTTCATATTATGATGTCAAGTATTTTACACTTGACAGTCGTAATGCATTGATGTCCCTTGTGTAACATATGAGTGAGCCATCCAGCATCCGTTAATTTATTTAAATCCTAGGTATAATGTAGTCCTACTAGGTAGCCGCATTATCAACGATGAAAGAAAATAGGCAAGTGACGCACAGTATATACAGTAAATGATTTAAAGGTGAATAAAGCATAAGAACAAAAATCTGCCTCATTTAGGTTGCTGGAACTGAAAAAAGGAAGGTCTCATCTATAAGTTACTAGTACTAAACCTATGTGTAAGCTTTAAAACTTAATAGTCTTCCTTCGACTCCCCCAAATCCTCTCTCGAAAGCTTCAAAAGGTCTGAAGAGCTAAAAACACATGTTGCTCTCAATATTTGCAGCCTTATCTGGTCACTCTCCTCATCCTAAGAAAATTTCTTTCCAAACCTATATCTATGAGAGTTATTCTAACTATCTGGATTCTGGAACATACGTGGTAGTAGGTAATGCTTTCTCTTACAGGCCAAATGTCTAAGTTGGAATTCATTAACAAAAGAAAAGGATCCATAGAATTGGCCATAAACCTAACTAGAATAATTAGTCATCCATTAAACATTATCCAATGTGCTTTTGGAACCTAAGAGTCCAAAGCTAGAAGTTGTAATAGAACTTGAATAAGACTTGGATATCTTACCGATGGGATTTTACTTGCCTTTGGCCAAGGGGTAACGAAAAGAGAAGCATTGACATATTTAGAGATCTAAGATAAAAAAAATTGTTTAAAAAAGCAGAATGTAATTATGAGAAGTTGAAAAAAAAAAAAAATTGCAACAGTCATATCGGGAACTTGATTTTCATTAACATGCGTAGTCGTCTTAAGTTGAAAAAAAAGTATGTAACAGTTTTAATGCAGCCAGTACTTCAAACGACACAATCCTTCTTAAGAAAAAAACTTCATGTGTTGTTACTGATCTTATTACTACACTCCTGCATTTCAACAAAAGAAATTCTATGCTGCCACAAGAATAATTAGAGATTACAATATAAATGGAATGCAACATACTATTTGCTTGGACCAAATTCATCAACGGACCAAAATTTCAAAGCAAGTTGAATAGGAAAGTAAAACCTGTTTGGTAGGACCCAATCATCTATGCAACGAAATTCCTTTTAAAATTTTATAAAGAAATAGAAAATGACCCCAAAAGGAAAAAAACATTTTCTATATCTTTACATTACTAAACAATAGGTTAAAAATATATCAGCTGCAATTAAATAAGCATCAGATTTACCAGGGACAAAATAGCTATTTTTGTAAAAAACTTTTAGAATACCAAGTGAAATCATGTGCAATGTAAACATGGATAATGCCGTACAAAGGATTGAACAACTAAGAGAAATACTTACAGAATCGTGGGTCAAATAAGTGTCGCAATAATCACAGTAGTACCTGCAATATTGAACCAGAAATATAACCCAAAAGAATAACTCTCCACCAATGGATGCCGAATGTCAAAAAAATAAGGTCATACCGGGGCATGGTTTGTCGTCAACCAAATGAAAAAAGCAACCACAGCGCAGATCAAAACCCTAGAAATGTGAACCAGAGGCCAAACAAAACCTAAGAGAAAAACGAAAAATATCATGAAAAATTAGTTTGCCTTGTGAGGTGGCTGTAGGAAAGCATGTAAAAAAGAAAAAAGAAAAACATGGAGAGAAAAGAGAGTAAAACTAAAACTTTATATCCCTATAGTTAAGCTCAAAGGACTCATACAGGCAGGTAATGACAGTTAAAAGAGCATTTATTATAAAAAGATCCAAGAAGAGAGTGATAAATTTACCTCGAAAATAGAACCCCTGAAGCAACAACAATTATGGAACTGTAGAATCTAACCTCATTTCAAGTATTATCAACGAATTTGTTTCTCTTTGTAAGCTAAGAATAATGATCACTAATGTGAAATTTGTGTAATGACAAAGAATGCACCAGTGTCTGTCAGCATATATTTTTCTCATTATTTCTTGCTTTCAGAAGGAATTACTTATATCAAGTGTGTGCATGCTGATTTCATGTTTTCAATAGCAGATTTTGGCCCATTTCTATGTTTTCAGTTGATTATAAATTTATAAGAGCATGGTTTTTCTTCCCAACCCAATACTACAGTCAAATGAATCTAAATGCACTCATTATATAGGGTACAAGCATTGTTATGTTACGCACTGAAAAACAAAAAAACTTGCAGAATTCAAACATGTGACATATTGAAACCAGGCGCTGAAGGAAAAGAACTGGTGCCAAAAAAAATGGAGATAACCAAATAAATTGCTCATCACACAAGTTTTAAGATCATTGATCCTCAACAATGAGGAAAGAAAAAAAAAGGATTTAAAGAGAAAAATGATGATTCAAAAAGGCCAATTACAAAATGTAGTTCAAGAGTCAAACCCCTATCAACAACTTTCAAATTCAACTTTCATATCTAATAGGTTAGAGAGTATATATTCATGAACGAAGCAAAAGCTCAAACACATGATAAACAGTTTTTTAGTCACACTTATTTGATTTAAGCTTAAATCCATGCACACTTAATTTCTTGCAAAGAATTGATCCCAAAAACCGAAAACACGGTCACGAAGCACAAACTAAGAACAGAAATAAGCAGTATTATAATTAAACACGCATTCAAAAAGAAACAAGAAGTGACCGTACTCATAGCTAACCCATCTTCAATATAATTGAACGGTCTACATAATATTCGATGATTAAAAACTAATTCAAATTCTAAAACACCAATATTAAAAATGGCAAAGAAACGTAGAAAAAGATAGAACCGAAAATTACAACAATGTGGAAGAGTATACCAAAACCATTTAAATCATCAACCAAATAGCAAAAGCTAATGACCATTGACCCTCAAGAATGGGGAAAAAGTGCATAAAATTTTACCTGAGTGTCAATAACCAGAGATGCGGTGGTCCGGTGGAGAGAAAAGGGAGACAACTGCCTTAAACTTCACAAGAGTAGTTGTTTAATGTCTTCAACAACGGTTCGAATACGAAGACGAAACGAAACGCAGGCTGGCGACGAAGATGGACGGCGGCTCGTGGTGGGTACTGGATCGTCGGCGTGCGGGTTGGGGGGCGGGTCGAGGCCGAGCTGAGAGGAGTACCGATATTTTTTTGGTAACTGGAGTAGAAATATTTTAAATAAGTGCAGAATTGGGAATGGGAATTGGGGATTCGAAATCGAGACCAAACCAAAACTACTCTTCCACATTGATTGCTGTAATTTTGCAAATGCTATTAAAATCACCGAAGGCTATTAGTTGATGGTTCGATCAGTTCAAACTTCAAACTGGTTGATCCTGATTTTTTAATTTTGCAAAATATTAATATGTAAATAAATACACAGAACGAGTGTTTATTTCTACTTTTCCAAGTAACTTTTACCTTTTCATTTTGAAAAATAAAAAATTTAGTGTTTAGGTATGTTTATTAAACAGCAGCTTTTAGTTGTCTTGCAGAAAAACAGTTTTTTTTAAAAAAAAAACTCATTTTTAAAGTTTTTTGCGAAAAGCTTTTTTTAATTATTTAACTTTTACTAATTTGTCGTTTCCAAAATAATAAGTTCTACTTCTATATAAGCACATAGATTGTTTCATGGAATTTTTTTTTCTATCTATAAATATAAAATTTAAGAAGATCAACTCTTCAAATTAATTTATTTAGGTTAATTTTACATTTTTTTTTTTAATTTTACATATATTAACTAGCTTTAAACCCGCGCGCAACGCGCGGATTTATATACTATTTTATAGGTATAAGATATATGAAAAAACTTTTATATTTTTTAGCTTTTATCTATTTATACTTTCATATAAAAAAAAATATTAAGGAATATAAGAGAAGAAGAAAATCAAAATAAATTGGGTTTGCTTCAATCTTTATCTTTTTTTTTTTTTTTTTGTAATCAATAATTTGTTTTGTAGCTATATTTAATTTTATGGCCATTCTCCAAATCATAATAGAAGATACGTAAGATTTACAAATTTATTATTGAATATATCTAATATTTGATGTGAAAAAACTATTTCACAAATCATAACAAAAATACAAAACTAATTTATAAATTATTTACATTAGAGTATAATTATATATTTTATTTTTGGTTCTTACAAAAAAAAATACATATATATCTTGTAAAAAAACTACACATTCACTGTATCCATATACAAAGAAATCCAAACATAGTAGAAATAAAAGAGAAGCATGAATTTAAAGATAGTTATTTATTAAAAAAAATGCAATAAAACTAGTTATTTATTCAAAAAGGGTAATAAAGGTGGAGAAAGGTTGGAGGGGAATAGATATAGATCCCACCATAGCATAATAAAATTTCAAAATTCATCCATAAACGTACAAATGAAAATCTATAAAATACACAATTTATTCAAACAACAACTTGAAAATATTATAGGAATCAGTAAAATTTTAGAGACCAAAATATCAAAAACTCCAAATAGCTCAATATGTATAAGAACCAATCGTTTTAAGAATAGAGAACCAATACGCAAGCTCGAAGCAACAGAGAAAAAAAAAAAAAAAAAGGTCAAACAACAATACACTAACATTAAATTAAAATAAAGAGCTAGACAAAAACCCTGCTTAGATTGTATATATAGAGCTAAACAAAAAATATTAGGATTAGAAAAGAAGCATGTAGTGGAGTGAGAAATCAATAGCCCTAAAAAGTAAGTGAAGTGGTATTGGAAATTTGCAATCCAAAGCATGAAATTTTGAATGTTATTGATAATTCATGGTTTCACTACATGGATTAAAAATTGGATAAACTGACATTAATAATTTCTTGATTTTAATGGCTAACAATATTGACATTTATTTCAAGCCTAAAATCTGCAGCAAAACTATGTAATATAATTTGATAAAATAAAATAAATTAGATTTTTCTAATCAATTTTAACTAATTAGGAAGTTGGACCTATATAAAGCACATATACGGGACTTTAGAAAGCAACAACAACACAGCCATAAATAAAAAATTAATTGACTTCAAATAAACTGATCATGAAAGGCTATAAATTAAACCAATGAATTAATCAATTGTTTTGGTAATAGAATCAGTCATAAACAAACAACGGCTTAATTACACCTATGATATACCAACTATCATTTGTTTCATAGTTTGGTATATCAACTAACATTTTACACACTGTGATACCCTAACTTATAGGTGACCTCCCATTATAGTATATGTAACCTGCTACTGTAAGTTAATCGTGCCACGTTATAAATTTGACCATTTTTTTCAATACAAAGTGTGGGTCCTACCATGTGTAAAAGACTATTAATCTTTTTTATTATTTTACAGAAACTTAAAATATATAAAATAAATTCTTTAATATTTTATCCCCTGTATCTTCCTCCCTTCCCTTTTTGTAACTCTAACCATCCTGTGTTGTTCTATGCCGCCGCTGCCGCCACCGTCAAAGCAACACGAATATAACATATATAAATTAGAAGTTTATCAAATAAAAAAAGTTGGAAGGTAAAAGGGCCTTAATTGAGAACATAACTAATTGACACCGCAATAATAATCGGTGCTCTTTAGACTGAGAACCCAAATCTGAAATACCTCTTAGTCAACTGTGGCAACCAAACCACTACATCACTCATGGCAGCAACCACCGCACCTCAATTCACCTGCTTCTCTGCGACTAACCGCAAATTTCAACTACATCATTTGTCTATTTTTTGCCCCTTTCCTTCTATTCCTGCTAAGGTAGTATAATTCTTCTGTTATCAGTTAACATATCAACTTTCTATTATTCCAAATTCTTTTATATATGCACAATTTCTTTATCTCCGTTAGTCATGTTGATCGAAAATAGAAAGCTTCAGCTTTATCTATGAATGCATAAAATCACCAATTCCAGGAACACCGATCTGTTGATTTGGAAGAAGATGAATTGGTAGTCGCCTTTATCATCCACTAAAGGTAGAACCTATCAGATCTAAAGCCGTCGTAGTTCCACCACCGGTGAAAGAAGAAGAAAGGGAAAACCCCTTGAAATTTCTCAAATGCTCAACAAACCCATATGCCAAGATTAGATTTTTACTTGCAGGCAAGAGAAATAAGAAGGGGAAAACCATGAAAATTTCTCAGGCATCGATAGTGAGCGATGAATTTTGATGGATAACAATGACTCCGATATGGAGAAGGCAAGAAGTGATGAGATGGGGCGGTCGTTTTTGGTGTTTCACCGGTTATGGAAAGGTCAGACTAGGCGGATCAACGGTGGTTCAACCATGGAGGGAAAGGATGATGAAGGTGACTGGTTTAGGGTGGCGGCGGTGCTGTTGTGTTATGGAGATGATAAGAGTGATTAGGGTTAGAGAAAAAAGAAAAGGAAAAAGAAAAAGAAAAAAATATTAAAGAATTTATTTTATATATTTTAAGTTTTTGTAAAATAATAAAAAAGATTAAAAGTCTTTTACATATGGTAGGACCCACATTTTATATTGAAAAAAATAGTCAAATTTCTGACATGGCACGATTAACTTACAATAGCAGGTCATATATATTACAATGGGAGATCACCTATAAGTTGGGGTATCACAGTGTTCAAAATGGTAGTTGATATACCAAAATGTGAAACAGATGATAGTTGGTATACCGTAGGTGTAATTAAGCCAACAAACAACAATACACGCTCAAATCAGTATACCAAAAATAGAAAAACATAAGAGATGAAATGATAACTTCAATTACCTTCAGATTTCATAGTCTTACATCCATTAATAGTTTAATACGACTACCACGCTGCCCATGATGCTCACCGTGCCAAATCAATAGAGTAACACTGATAAAAAGAAAAAAAATGTCAAAACCCGAACTCATAAAAATCGAGCGAAATATAATAAAGCACTCACCAAATTAAAGCAATAATCTAGCAATAACAATATTTAATAGCATAATGAGAACAAAACCACAATTACGAAATGGAATGAAAAAGAAATTAAGGGGTTAGAGACAAATTAGACACATTAGGTTTATTGGAGAGGAAAACAATGCAGACTCAAACCAATAAAAACTTTAAAAAAAAAAAAAACAGAAGCTACAATTAAACACTATATATTACCATAGAAAAGGGCAAGAGAAGGGTTAGATAGCATATAATTGGCCGTTATCAAATGAAAACCCAAAATTGAAGTTTCCAACTTGGCGAATCTCTGCATATGGCTTAGATTTTTTTTTTTTTGAAATAATGCCAAATTCATTAAATTAAATCATTCTGTAATACAGAAAGAAGAAAGGGAGGTGGTTCATCAAACCATTTCCTAATTGTCGCTGAACAAGCCGCCTGAGCTAACTTATGGGCCACCTTGTTCGCAGACCTACGACCAAACCGAAAACGTACATTTCTTTGCAAACTAGCTAACTCAATGCAATCATCAATAATGAATCCTAAAGAAGTAGGCATATGAGTCTTGGAATTAAGATAATTAACTACCCCTTGAGCATCCATTTTAATGATTAAAGGTGAGTAACTGAATTCTTTTAACCATGAAAGCGCTTCTCTGCATGTCATCGCTTCTGCTTCCAATGCCGATGAAGCACCATTCATTCGGAAATTTTTTGCAGCTACCATATGGCCAAGAGAATTGCGGATAACCAATCCACCTCCTGCGTCCCCCGTTTGCTGAAAGAAGCTTGCATCGATGTTACACTTGAACATGCCAACCAGAGGTCGCTGCCACACTTCCACCGTCCCTTGCTCCACCGCCTGAACCGGTGTTCCATCGTCAGCCGATTGACCCAACACGCCTGATGGATCAGTGTTATCAATTTGAGCCACCCGCCATTCCTGGACTGAGGAAGCAGCGACGAATTGGATGCGGTTCAGGTCCACTCATTCATTCCGCCAAAGGACCCCATTGCGAACGGTCCAAATGCTCCATGTCATCGCCATCAGCTGCACCCATCGATCTTCAGCCAAAGATACCCCTGAAATCCACTGCTGTAAGTCTAGTCCCGCATTTAATTACTGCTGTAAGTCGTAGTCCTCCCTTTCAGCTCATTGGAATCGGGTGTGGACATTGCATATACCTCCACGCATTAAAAATTTCTGGTGGCGATGCGTTGGGCAATGTTTACCAACAAAATATAACCTTCAAAGGCGGGGTGTTGGGGTGGATGATGCTTGCATTTTTTGTGGCTCTTTAATTGAGACAAGTGAGATTGAACCAGTCGCATATCCCAATCTTGCTGTCCCGGTATAAATAAATCACTAACTTTCAATGAGTTGCCACCCGGTATCATTGGCGTTTGGACCATAAGAAACCGTTCATCCGGCAACGACGCCACATGCCAAACCCGTGTACTCTTTCCATCCCCTATAACCGACCGCACTCCACATCGCACCAAAGGGATAACCGCGACAATACTCTTCCAAAGATAACTATCATTGTTCTGAAATTTTCCTTGAAGTACACCATAATTTGGATAGTACTTCGCCTTCATCACTCAACTTACCAGTGCTGTTGGATTAGTTAATAGGCGCCATACAGTCTGGCCAAGAAGTGCTAAGTTGTACTCTCTAAGCTTTCTGAAATTGAGACCACCATCTTCCTTTGGTTGACATAGCTTGGACCAAGCCATCCAATGCACTCCTCGTTGTCTAGAAACATTATTGTCCCACCAAAAAGCATTCAACATTTTGTCCATCCGGTCACAGATTCCCTTTGGCAATAAAAAGGTCCCCAACGCATATACAGGCAGTGCCTGCGCAACTGATTTAAGCAACACCTCCTTGCCGGCTTGCAAAATGCCTCGTTTACTCCAGCCTTGAATACGGGCCGCTAGTTTCTCCACCAAGTAAGCAAACGTGGTATCTGTACTACGACCAACTGTGGATGGCAAACCCAAATACATACCATGAGAGGAGACACACTGCACCTGCAAGATATCGCAAATACGTTCCTGAGTACCTTCCCCAGTATTCATACTGAACAGAATACTAGATTTACTGAAATTTATCACTTGACCCGAAGCTTGTGTATACAAATCAAAGCCTTGTTTTAATCTCCTAGCCTCCTCCATAGTTGCTCGGAAATAGAAGATACTGTCATCTGCAAAAAGTAAATGCGAAATAGCCGGAGCATTTGTAGCAATCACACACCCATGCAATAATCCCCTATCCACCCATGTATTCAATAAAGATGACAACCCTTCAGCACAAAATAAGAACAAATATGGAGATATTGGATCCCCCTGCCGTACCCCACAACTTGGTATAAACGATGGAATTTTGCCCCTTTATAAGCAATAGTATAGGAAACAGTTGAAACGCACTTCATGATGAGTTTGACAAAATTATCTGGCAGCCCCAATTTCAACATCATAGCTTCCACAAAAGGCCATTCAACCCGATCATAGGCCTTAGAGAGGTCAATTTTTAATGCTCCAACCCTAAGTCTCCCTCGCTTTTTCCTCCGCAAAAAGTGGCTTAGCTCAAAAGCAATCATGACATTATCCGAAATTAAGCGGTTAGGGATAAAAGCACTCTGGTTATCGGATATTAATAATTGCATATAAGGTTGTAGTCTTGCGGAAATACATTTAGAAATGGCTCTCACAATAACATTACACAAGGAGATAGGGCGCAAATCTGTTACCCGCGTAGGATTTTTAATTTTTGGCAGCAGAATTATAGTAGTTGCGTTAAGTTCGTCCGGGATAAACGAACCATTCAGACACTACAAGCACAATTTCGTTACATCCGAACCAATTATGTCCCAAAAATTCTAAAAAAGCCCTGGTTAAAACCATCCGGACCTGGAGCTTTATCGGGATGCATACTAAAGAAAGCATTCTTTACTTCATCAGCTGTAAAAGGCTACAATAAATCTGAACACATAGCATCAGTAGCTCACCGGTTTACAGACTGTAGAATCGGTTGCACATAACCTCCCTTAGATTGAAAAATTGATTAGAAATAGTCTTGCACATGCTACTCCAAACCTGCCCCCCAAGCTAGTGATTCTCCTTGCTCGTTCACTAAAACTTTAATGCTATTATTTTTATGCCGAAAAGTGGCACTCCTATGGAAAAATGTTGTGTTCACGTCTCCACTGGAAAGCCATAACTTTTTTGCCCTCTGCCGCCAATACGTATTTTGCTGTTAAAGAAGCTGATTGTATTCAGCTCTTACCGCTTGTATCTGGTCGTCTTTATCCCCATCGCGGCCCAGATGTAACTGCTGCAATTTCCGCCTGCACTGTTTCATCTGATGTTTAAAGAGATTTCGGTATTCCTGCCCCCATGCATTCAACGCCTCCCTGCAAGCATTCAGTTTCCAAAGTCCATTCTGAATCGGGTCAGCCAGCCCATCCGTTTCATGCCATACACGATTGACCACATCACGGCAAGCTGAAATTTTTCGCCATGCATTCTCAAATCGGAAAGGTGGACAATGCCACGGAACCCATTCCGAAGATTGAATAATTAAAAGAGCATGGTCAGAATTTACTGAAGGGAGAACCAACGCTTGCATCTTATCAAACCGATCCATCCAATCCACTCTAGCTAATACCCGTCCAACCGTTCCTTCATTATCACCCTCCCATTTTGCCACCTCTGCCATGTGAACCACAGACCACTAGTCTCCAGCTGCAGTAATTGACATTGATCAATGGTGTCTCGGAATCCATGTAACAAATTAAGCAGTTGAGGTTGTCCACCCCATTTTTCTTCCAACAAAAGCATATCATTAAAGTCGCCAATGACACACCAAGGCAATGTCGAAACCATGGATAGATGACGCAAACAATCCCAAGAATCTCTTCGTCGACTTCGCTCCAGAAAGCGGTAATACCCAGTTAACCTCTAATCACCCATATTTTGGTGAACAATCACATCAATAAAATTAGTCGCGGAAGAGATTAATTCCACCATTCCTTCCTCTTTCTATAGAAACGCCAGACCACCTCCATGGTTTACATGTGGAACATAAATAAAATCATGAAAGCCTAAATTTCTACACACAGCATCTACCTTATCTCTGTTTACTTTAATCTCCATCAAAAATACCATCATGGGTCGATAAGCAGAAATAATATCCTGTAATTCTTGAACTGTCGCTGTCGGACCCAGACCCCGACAGTTCCAGCTTAAGCAATTCATGGTTGTCGGCGGGCCCCCACTGGACTGGCCGATATATCAATGTGTGTATCCCCATCTGTCTCCATTACTTCCACTGTTAACATATCACTGTGTGCCCCAGCCTCCATTCGTTTCCTTTTAGCTTCTAACAGAACCGTTGTTTGTTGTTCATTTACTACTTGCTGAGCCTGCATCTCCTGAACCTGTAGCAAATCAACAAAACCACCCCTCTGAGGTTGCTCTTGTCGTGGCACTACCTGGATATTCGGACCCGGCTTAAGCCATGGAACCGCCGTTGCCTCCAATCTCCTTGGCATTGCTCACATCTCCACTCCAAACATTTTCTCAATATCCGGGTTTCCCAGTGTTCTAAATGCAGCACAGGTATGTTCATTATGCCCTAGCAGTCCGCAATAGAAGCAAAAAAGAGGGAGCTTCTCGTATTTAAACTGAACCCAAAACCAATCATTTGAGTTTCTTCCTAACCTCATTCGTCTCTTCAAAGGTTGTCGTACATCAATACGTACTCTAACTTGTAGGTAGCCCCGATATGGCCCAGAGAAGTTCTGAGTATCTCCCATCACAAATGTCCCAACGTAATCCCCTACTATTTTTATTACCCTTTCAGTGCAAAATCCTATTGGCAGGCTATGCACTTGCACCTAAAATTCAGCATAAAATAGTTCTACCGAATACAATTCTTCCATTGTAGTGACACGTTCAAACACCAATAAGCGGTTATCAAAGCTCCAGGGACTATTTCGTATTACAGGATTAAGGTCAAAAATATGATTAAACTGGAAGAGATATTTAGCATCCTGTAATGGAGTAATCGAAACCCCATCAATTGGTTTCCATACCTTAGCCAACGTTACCCTCATGCCCTCAACATTCAATTCCTTATCAGTTAAGAACCGCCAAACAAGGCTTAGACTCAAATCATAAGGTGGTGTTTCTTCCTCATCAAGCACCACCACCGGCTCTCCTTCATCTTTTGCCAGGTGCAGCTGCGCGTATTCCCTGGCCATGGCGTCGGCGTCGATCGGAGCAGCCATAACCGGTTACAATCCAAGGTTGAAAAAGAATAGATAAACCCTAATCCCTCAAAAAGAAGATCCGAAAAACCCTAATATGGGGTAGAGAGAAGAAACCCTATCATAAGGGTAGAGAGCGTCCCAATTCAATTCAATTAATAATATTGGCTTAGATTAGTTATGGGAGTGTGTGAGTAACAGTAAATGAAATTGAATTAATAGTTAAAAAAATATATTTAAAAAATTAGAAAACATATATAATTCATCTATTAGAAAATATGGAATGTATGATTTTCAAGGAAAAAAAATCAATTATGTTTATAATATTTTATTAGTATGCAGAGAAATTAGCTATTTGAATTTCTTATTTTGCAAGTTAAATTTTCCGGTTGCTCAAGGAAAAATTCAAATAACTAATTATTAGTTAAGTTGGACCTTCCTTGTATTTTCAAGTTTATTATGTTTCTTTTTTCTACTAAATAATTAATTATTTTATTAAATTTAATTAATTATAAGTTTAGTCCATATTGAAATTGGAAGGATATGTTGATTTATTTTAAGTTTATTTTACAATACATGACATTTTTTATGGCTCATATTTTATAATAGCTAATTTCCCATTTAGTTGGCTAAATTCCCACTTAGCAATATAAATTAACTTTTATCATTTGTTTCCATAAAATGGATGAAGCTGATTTCTCATTTAGCTAGGTATACTTCCCACTTAGTAATGCATATTAACTAATGATATGTTTTTATAAAATGGATGAAACATCTGCCACACAATCAGATTATAGGTTATAATAAATAAATATAATTTTCAATTAAATAATAATTAAAAAATACAAAAAATGTGGTGATGATATATGACTCTATTGTCTACTACTTTATATAATATATAGATTTAGTAAAAAGTTAAAAACATATTATTTTGATGCATTTTACATATATGTAACCAGAACTTAAATTATTTTTGTATACTTATGAAGTCGCTATTTAATGAAATAATAATTTTTGAAGTATATAATAAATTAAAATTATTTTTAAATTAGCTAATTATGTAATTATTTTTACTAATATTTATGTAATATTTTTATTTTCGTATAATTATTTTATACTGGTATAAAATAAATGTGTATATTAGTCTTTTTACATCTTAACAACAATATTAATTAATTAGCTAACAACTAACATGAACAATAAATAGCTAACAAGGCCTGAATATTAGTATATGCAGTTGTAACTCAAACCTGAGAGAGACTATGCAAACCCAAATTATAAATTATAAGTAACAAATGAATATTGTTTTATGGGGATTTCCCTTCTTTTTATTCAAATTATGCTTTTGTTAAAAAAAAAAATGAATCCCAAGCATAACAATTAATCTCATGATGGTAAGATTAGTTATATTTTTACACATTAAAGAAGGCCTAACTCAATATTTGCACTCCATATAAAAGAAAAAAATAAATATTCATATTCCTATTCCAATTCAAACAACTAATTAACAGATAGATAGTAATTCAATTTGTGTCCAAACACATTGCTATCTTAACAGTCCATAACAAACACAAAATCCATTTGATATGATAATGGATTGCTTGTCCAGAAGAACCCTAATTATCAAGAAAATAAAATAGCTGAAAATAGAGAGAAGAGCAGCCGTGCGACAGCAGCGTCAGTTACAGAAGCAGCGGTATAATGAAGAGAAAATGGGGTTTTCGTGATTTTGTCTTTTTTATTTAAGGAACATGGAGTCTCTGCTCGAAAAGCATTCGATTTACAATTTGTTTAATTTTCTTTTTTAATTTCTTTTGTAATCTTCACCGTTTGGGAAATGACTAAAAATGGGTTGTTGTGGGTTTACTGGTTCGACCAGCTATAGTCTTGATTTTTAGTTTGAATAAATTTAAATTATTAAACCGATTGGACCACTTATCAATTCCTACTTGAATCGGCCGATTCAGTCCAATTTAAAAAACATTGTCATTCTGTGGATTTTATAAAGGAAATTTTACAAAAATACTTACCTTTGTGCACCATATAACATTTTTACGTGAAAAGAAAAAGTTTGCATAAATACATTAAAAACTTTCCAAAATTTCCAAAATACCTAAAACAAAGCATTCCTGTTTTACGTGATTCTTCCGTAATAAACAACCAGTAGTATGGAATGATCAGTGTCAGGTTGCATTTGATAGAATAAAGGCTTACTTAACAAATCCACCAGTGTTGAAACCTCCGACACTAGGTAAACCTTTAATCTTGTATTTGGCCATTAAAAAGACTTCAATAGGGGCAATGCTGGTACAGGAGCAAGACGACAAGAGAGAGCATGCTATTTACTATCTTAGTAAAAAGCTGCTGGACTACGAGACCAGATACACCGTAGTTGAGAAAACCTGCACAACTATGGTTTGGCTGACAAAGATGCTGGACACTATTTCCAGTCCTACAGGATACAAGCAGTGGCCAAAGTGGATCCAATGAAGTATCTGTGTGAGGCACCAGCATTGGTTGGAAAATTATCCAGGTGGTTGCTTTTGTTGTCCGAATTCGACATTGAGTATGTGACTAACAAGGTGATAAAAGGCAGAGCAGTAGCAGAATTCTTGGCCAATCAACCGTTAGATTCAGAATATATGGAGAATTTGGAGTTTCCAGACGAACAGCCTGCAATGATTGAAGTGGAACCGAGAAGATGGATGATGTACTTCGACGGGGTTACAAATAAGCAAGGATATGGCTTGGGAGTTGTCATTGCTACCCCAGATGGAGAGATCATCCCACTATCCAAGCGTTTGGAATTCCCTATGACCAATAAGCAGAGTATAAGGCTTGCTTATTCGGTATTGATGCCCAGATCACCCTAAGGTCAAATGATGTATTGATAGGTGGAGATTCTTTGTTGGTCATTTGTCAAGCCATAGGAGAATAGGAAGTCAAGGAGGAGTCACTACGACCGTATCTGGAATCCATGTGGCGACGAATCAAAATATTTGGCGGATATGAGTTCAAGTACATGATTAGAGATGACAAACAGATGGCAGATGCTTTGGCAATGCTCTCATCTATGTAGGACAGACCACAAAAACAACCCATGAAACCTCTGGTTTTGGAAGTTTCTAAGAAACCTTACTATGACTGTGATAGCATTCTGAGTCTGGCAGTGAATGATAAGCCATGGTACTTTGAGATCCTTATGTTTTTCCAAGAAGGACAGTATCCAATAGGGGTAAACACAGCTGACAGAGTAGCAGTTAGGAGACTGGTAGTGTAGTTCAGGATCTTTAAAAACTAGCTATTCAAAAGGACATCAGATGGTCTACTTCTAAGATGTTTGACAAAATCAGAAGCGCAACAAGTAATGAAGCCGGTGCATTTAGGGTCCTATGGTCCACACATGAACAGAATGGCTCTTATAAAGAAGATCCTTCGGCAAGGTTACTTCTGGCTAACTATGCAAGCATACTATGTTAAAGAGGTGAAGAAATGCCATGAATGCCAAATTTATGGGGACATTAGCCACCACTCACCATTGGAACTACAAAACCAATCTACTCCTTGGCCATTTTCGGCATGGGGGATAGATATCATTGGTGAGATTCTACCCCTAGCGTTAAATGGTCATAGATTCATTATGTGGCAGTTGAGTACTTTTCAAAGTGGGTAGACGCTGAATCGTACACCAGCATAATAGCAAAGAAGATGGCCAATTTTATAAAAATGCATATTTTTATATAGTATGGCATTCCACACCATGTGGTGATAGACAACGCAATACAATTCCAGTGTGCGAAGGCAGAGCTACTCACAGAATATGGTATTAAGGGTCATAGATCTTTGCCTTATAGACCTCAGGCCAATGGGGCAGTAAAGGTGACCAACAAGTTCATCAAGAAGATTTTGGCTTAGACGGTCGCTACTGGTGGGTCCTAGGTGAAGTAGTGAAACTAAACCTAGAGTCACACAACTAAGGCAGTGTACCTATCGTTGACAAGTTATAATTCTAGTTGGTCCAGGTATCGATCCCACAAAGAAAAATATTCTGCAAACACAAAACTACTCTGGTTCCTTACGTGTCCTAGGCGGAACTTAATTTTGGGTTGTGATTATACTAACAACTAAATTATCCTACTCCTAGTTGATCTATCCCAGCTTACTTTGCACTTGAATTCGGGTTATCAATTGGCGGTTTACCGACCTATGAATGCTATTGGTGATGGCTTTATCAATTAATTAAAATAGATGAATTTAACTCAACAATTAAACCTTAATTATGTTCTTTCGATAATTCAACCTAGCGTGTCTAGATCTTTTAGGTCCTTAGCCGGTTTCCCTTGTTTAAAGTGTTGGGATTCGTCACGGGAAACCGACCGATAAAAGCGGAAATACGCGTCGATTTCCTCGAATCCGGCCCAGGAGCTTAAGATGTGGAAATCAAAAACTTAAAGCATAAAAGGAGGGTTTCAAAAACTCACCACAAAGTCTCTCTAAGAGACGGATGCGGACTGCAGGAACCAAAGTAGACTCCCTCCAACGTCACGTACACGAACGGCTCTCGGATCGAAACCCGTGCTAGCGACTCGGATGACAAGAAGAGAGGGAGAAGAAGAGAAGAGAGGGGCGGCCAAGCATAGAGTAATGGCTGCCCAAATTTCTTTCCAAAAGAAAAATCCAAACTCTCTATCTCTCACAATTGTTTCTTCACTCACAATTGTTTCTTCCCTTCTAAACAAAGAGCATTAAGGAAAAAAGGACTAAACATTCTTACCATAAGAATGTATATCTACGGCCAATTCAAAAAAAAACAAGTGAGAAGAAAAGTCATCCCTTCATTTATTTCAAGTCATGATGAAAAGAAAGAAGAAGGATGAGTTGAAAAGTAAACAAAGCAATTTTCAACCTATGACTCACACCATGAGTCATCACTTTTCATCATTCAATTTTGTCAACAAAATGACTCATCATTGACTCATCACTTGCCTTAACATTCGGCCAAGCTAGAAAAGATGGTGGGATGATTTTGTTTTATCCATTCTTACCATAAGAATTAACCAAAATATCCAAGTAGCAAAGTCCAACTTTGCCACCCCAAAAGTCTTCCATGACTTCACACTTACATCATCTCTTTTGTCCAACAAAATGAGTCATCTTTCTAGCCCTTTCCATGCTCAAAATTTCGGCCAACACATCCCACTTAATGTGGGCATTTTTCATTTTAAGCTTTAAGCCCAATTCTAATTCCTTTGATTTAATTAATTTCAAATGCAACTTTACTTTAACATGTATGCTTATATATTATCCCATATAATATATTACATACATTTAAATTAAAATTCATTTGACCTATTAAGTTCATCAAGGGATTAAATTAGACATACATAAAATGAGATACATGTAAACCTATACATGTATAAAAATATTTCCACCTAGGAAATAATCCCATAAATTAATTCATTGAATTAATTATGAGAAGGCCAAAATAAATATTAATTATATAACTATGATCAATCCAATTGATTCATATAGTATAATTAATATATCTCTCTCTCTTCAAACGTGTATACTCCAAGTACACACTTAATCCGACTAGTTAAAGTCCAGACGTTCAATGTGTACGATCCGATAGGCCCGTCTTTATGTTGGCAGTGGGCCAAGGCCTACAGACTACAGGCGGGCTCTAGCAAGCCACTGTAGCCCCTAATTAAGACGGAGTAAGCAGTCCAACTGAAAACGTAACCCAGTAGTTTGAACTTGTAAATCCCATGTCGCTGATATCGGTGTCCAACACAGAGGCATGGAAGTATCACCCTCCTTGTGTCTGGACCTTGACTTGATACCGAATGAACTGATGCTCACAAACAAGATCCAATCTTGTTTGGGTGCGGCCGCACACTTATCAGTAACATTCTTCAAGAGGCCGATGATATCGTCTCAGTGAATCACTGAGTGACATTCCCTTCTGCATATCCATAGTGCTGCCATGCTCACTAACACACCCGAACGTACCCGTACTTGGCACCCTTTTACAGGCCCGTTGGGCGTACACCAAAGTGTGCCACTTCACATGCAGCACCATCATATGGTCCGGTCTAAGGACTTATACAAGTACTACACGAGAATCATTTGTGATACTATACCATGCAGATTCCCGTAAAGTGGATCAATCCAGTACCATGCCCTTTTTGCATGTACCCATTAACCTAGTTGACATTCCATGTTCTATGACCGGTAAGACACCGCCATACAACCAGGCTAATAATAGTCTTTGGTTCCATTCATTCCCATGATTGGAACAGACTACGGATGACTTTATGGTCATATCGTTTTCACTATCCACAGTCTTACTGCCAAGTGCCTCACACTTGACAACATGGATATGGATATGTCCATTGGATATTCTATTTAAAATATAGCACAAGACATATAATAAATAGATTAATGCCTTTATCTCCTTGACACAAATTGTATAATACATAAAGTTTACATTAATGTACCAAATGTATCATACAAACACAAGGACCAATGCCTCGGGACTAGGGCATTTCCAACAATCTCCCACTTGCACTAGTACCTACTAGGCATGGGTCTAATCCCTATAGATCTAGTATAACCTTCATGTAGAGGCATAGCCAAGCATGTAGGTCAAAAGATCTGCGACATTGTCTTTGGTGTCCACTCTTTGTAATGAGATGTCACTCCCTCAGCGATTTCTCACAATAGGTGAAACTCCCTGAGTTCGTGCTTCGTGTATATGTGTGACCGGGGCACATAGCTTGTGCAACAGCCCCGCGTTGTCACAGAAGATATCAACTGGTTACTGGATAGTTGACACTACCCCCAGTTGCATGATTAACTTCATTATCCACACAGCTTCCCTAGCTGCTTCACACGTTGCAATGTACTCAGTTCCTGTGATAGAAACCGCGATGGTCTATTACTTGGAGCCTCTCCAACAATAGCACCACCATTTAGCATGAACACATACCTATACTGCGACTTATATTCATCCTGGTCGGCCTGGAAGCTTGCATCAGTGTACCCAGTAACTGACTGCTCTTCCTAACTTTCATGGGCGACATTAGGTCTTGTACATAGCATGGAGTACATGATTGATCCCATAGCCGAAGTGCATATAGGACCAAATCATGTTCTCCCTATCCTGCCTTGTCTTAGGACAGTACTTCTTGCTAAGTTTCAGCTCATGACCCATTGGCAAGAAACCTTTCTCAGCCTGGTCCATGCTGAATCTTTTCAGAACTATGTCTATGTACTTGGCCTGACTTAGGCCTAGCAGCCGATTGGATCTAACCCTGTAGATCCTGATCCCTAGGATCGTCTCAGCTTCGCCTAAGTCCTTCATTGCGAAGCACTTACACAACCATTACAATTCCCTTGTAGTGTTGGTATGTCGCTTCCAATCAGAAGGATGCCATCCATATATAATACCAGGAAAGTTACTATGCTCCCACTAAACCTCTTATACACACCCTTAAAGGTATTGTCGGCCTATAGCTTATAGCACCACTTGCAACCTATTACCTTAGCACCTGGAGGTGAATCAACCAGGTTCCAAACCTGATTATCGTACATAGATTGCAAATCCACCACCATGGCAGACAGTGGGCTAGCTATAGCCTACTAGTAGGTTTTGAGCTCCTCTTCGTCCAAAACAAAAGGGGCATAATCATTAGAAACAAAAACCAATGTTTCTCAGGTTTCTGATGATCCCTACCAGACCTTTTAGGTCCTTGTGTGACCTGGGCTGGTGCTTCCCCTTTTGGAAGCTTCACCCTGGTCTCCGAGTTATCCTTTTCAGGAATTTCTGAGCTTTGAACTTCCCTGAGTTCAATATCACTCCCACTGTCTTTCTTGGAAAGAAACCCCTTTTCAAGAAGGACCCCTTTTGCGCCATGAACACCTTGTTCTCAGCGGGGTCGTCGAAGTAATACCCTTTGGTTTCCCTAGGGTAGCTCACAAACAGGCATTAGTCGGTTTTGGGTTCTAGTTTTGCTCACAGTCAATTTCTTGACTTGTGCATAACAACCCCAAATCCGTAAGAAAGACACATTGGGCACCCTGCCCGTCCATATTCCAAATGGGGTCTTTTCCAAAGCCTTAGTCAGAGTATAATAGAAAATGAAAGCCATTGTCTGAAGAGCGTATCCTTTATAACTTATAGGGAGAGAGGTATGACTCATCGTTTGAGCGGACCATGTCCAACAGGGTCCTATTCCTCTGTTCGGACACCCCATTCCATTGTGGTGTTCCTGGAGGAGTGAGCTGTGGAACTATTCCATGCTCTCTCAAAATGAGTCAAACTATAGGCATATATGCTCACCACCTCGGTCCAACCGAAAGGCTTGGATATTTCTGCCTAGTTCTGTACTTCGTTCCTTACTCCCTTGAACCTATCAAGGGTCTCAGACTTATATTTCATTACATAGGCATAGCCATTTCTGATGAAATCGTCTGTGAAGGATATGAAGTATAGATGTTCACCCCTGGTTGCTATGCTTGTCGGTCCATATACATCTCAATGCATTAGGTCCAATAAGCTAGCGACCCTTTCAGCCTCCTTGCTAAAAGGTTCTTTAGTCATTTTACCTATAAACAAGACTCGCATATATCAAGTGACTCCATGTCAAATGATCCTAGGATTCAAGCTCTGTGAAGCCTAGAAATGCGCTTCTTGTTTATATGACAATGACAAAGGTAAACCGGATTAAGTTCGTTAGGCTTAACCCTTTACGTATGTATATTATAGACATGATTAGTTTCATTTATCCAGGATATAAAAGACATTATTTAACGGAGCTACTCCATAAAATAATTCTTTTCTAGATAAACCCTTTTTACTATTACCAATAGTAAATGTACATCCAGAAATATCCAAAAACTGAAACAGAAATAATATTCCTGTACAAAACAGGTACAAAATAACAGAGTTTCAGTAACAAAACTAATCTACTAGGCATCATAAGCTGGTCCCGCTGATCTCTATGGCAGCAACCCTTGCTCCATTTCTGACCTGCAAGTCCACTTGTCCCGATCCCAGTGATCTCCTGTTCTTAAGTCCCTGCACATTACAACAAATGTGAGAACCACATCTAGTATCCAATACATAAGATGTTGAAACAGAGGTTAATGTCTATGACATATATACCTGATGAAGACACGCCCTGCGTCTTCCTTTTCTCTCCCAAAAGCTTGGGACACGATCTTTTCCAATGTCCAGCCTGCTTGCAACCAAAGCAGACATCCTTGGAACGGGCCTTGGGCTGGGCTTTAGCCTTTTTAGCCTTGGCTTCCTTAGCCTTGGCCTTGGCCTTTGCCTTGCCTTTAGCAAAAGGAGGTTTCCCCTTGTTAACCTCAAGTACCGGCGGAGTCTTCTTGATCGATAGTTCAGCGAGCTCAAGCATCCAATGCAGCTCACTAACAGTATGGTCCATCCCTTGCTTGTAAAAGTTTAGGATGAATTGATCATAAGAATCCGGTAAAGAATCCAGGATCGTGCTAACTGCCAGCCCCCGTGAGATAGGAGTTCCGAGACGGGCTAAATTATCCAGATAGCCCTTCATCTTGAGCACGTGTGCACTCACAGATGTCCCGGCTCCCATCTTACAGCTGTGGAATGCCTTGTGGATCAGGTACCTTTCTTGATAAGCTTGCTCATAAAACATCTCATTAAGAGTTGTCATTATAGCAAACGCCTGATGATCCAGGAACTGCTTTTGCAATTCAGGAACCATACTAGCCAACATCAGGCATGTCACATCCCGGTTATCTTTTACATGTGCCAAGTATTCCTCCAGCTGGGCAGCCGGTGGATTACTTCCCATTGGCACAGCCGGTACAGGCTTTTTGAGCACATACTCTTTGGACTCTTGTCTTAGAACTTTCCGTAAGTTCATAGACCAGTCCCAAAAGTTAGGGCCAGAAAGCTTGTCCCATTCCAAGAAAGATCGCAGTGATAAAGTATCATTCGTAGCCATTGGTTTCTACACAGAAAAATACGAGTGTAAATAAAGGACTTAACATGTTCTTCCCATATTACAATTAATAATGAATCGTGTTATTAATTAACTCGAGTTGTTGGGCTCATGGGCCGAGATCCATATTATATCAAGATATAGCCAGACGAGGGCCTGGAACAACTATACCCCAATTTTTAGGTAGGAACGCCGTCCAATCCCAACCTAGGGACTCTCGGTTTGATGGGTCTGTTGGCACTTACCCATCTGTGCTTAGGGCCAGGAACATCCTACTACCCACGCTAAGTCAAAACCTCCATCCAAGTGTTAGAGTAACCAATACTCCAACCCAATACAAAATGACGATACTCCAGTGCATCCAACGAGGGTTGGTCTACAGCTGGCCTATCCCCACTTCGAGTAGGTTATGAATGAGGGAAGCACTTTTAAGAGACTTAGTAATTACCTTTTGGTTATTAGATTCAATTAATAACGGCTTAGATGCATAGGCGGGTGAAATTGGGTTTGTACATACATTCTCACATGTAAATAAATAAAGCATAATTAAATAAAAATGAAATGCTATGGGCCAAAATTTACATCCTAATATAATTCTAGTAAACCTATACTAGAACGACATCAGGTGGGCTGCATCCTCATCCTTCTAGCACGCCAATCCAATCGGCTTCTTCTTCTTTACATAATTCCATCATAAACACATAAAATAAAATTACATAAAAGAAAAACGGCGCGTAGGCCGTATTTACCAAAAGAATATTACAACCCGAATAAATAAGGCCCAAAACATCCATTCATGCATTTAATCATACATACACGTATCCAATACATACAATTTATAAACATGTTAAATGCATGAATTAATCCCATTTCAAATATGTCCATAGCCATTATTTTGAAATCGCCAAATTTTGCCCTATCATGGTTCTAAACCCGTGCGGGCTTTGGGCCTCCAACCCAGGCAAAATTGCTCCCAATCCAATTGGGAAACCATGAATTCCAAAATTAGCCGTCCGGGTAATCGTGCCAAGAAAACCCGAACCAATCTCAATTAACCGTATTTATTTCCAAAATAAATATCGCATGAACGAAAAATAAATCCATTCATAAAACATGCGCATAAAATTTCCAAAATTAAACACGCACAATTTTAAAACAATTAAAATTTTAAAATCCCACGCGTATAAAAATTACCAAAATTTAAACACGCATATTTTTAAAATTTTAAATCCGGCCCGGCCCAAAAAATCCCGCCAAATCCAAAAACGGGCCCGGCCCGCCGCGCGGGGCAGCCGCGGCGCTGCTGCCCAGCAGCAGCCCCGCTGCCGCGCAGCGGCTGCTGCCCAGCAGCAGCCTGCTGCTGGCGTGCAGCAGCTGCTGCCCAGCAGCAGCTGCTGGCCAGCAGAAGCCCAGCTGCTGCCGAGGCAGCAGCCAGCAGCAGCTGCTGCCTGTGGCGCCTAGCGCCGCAGGCAGCGGCTGCTGCCCCCGTTTCGGCCCGAAACGGTCCGTGATTTTTTCCCGCATAAAAACAAGCAACATGAAATTAAATCACCAAGAAATAAAATCATGCATAGGAAATTAAATCTAGCATAAAACCTATATGCAAAATAAAATTTCCATAAACAATTCACAAATAGAAAATTAAATAAAGCATAAACCATATGCATAAAATTTTCCATAAGTAAAATTCAAGGGGAAAAATCACCAAACCCCAAACAAAAAAAAAATCCCGTCCACAAAATCGCCAATTTTAAAACACGGGATCCGCCAAGTTTAAAGATTTCCACGGATCAAAAGCCCGCTCTGATACCACTGTTGGGATTCGTCACGGGAAACCGACCGATAAAAGCGGAAATACGCGTCGATTTCCTCGAATCCGGCCCAGGAGCTTAAGATGTGGAAATCAAAAACTTAAAGCATAAAAGGAGGGTTTCAAAAACTCACCACAAAGTCTCTCTAAGAGACGGATGCGGACTGCAGGAACCAAAGTAGACTCCCTCCAACGTCACGTACACGAACGGCTCTCGGACCGAAACCCATGCTAGCGACTCGGATGACAAGAAGAGAGGGAGAAGAAGAGAAGAGAGGGGCGGCCAAGCATAGAGTAATGGCTGCCCAAATTTCTTTCCAAAAGAAAAATCCAAACTCTCTATCTCTCACAATTGTTTCTTCACTCACAATTGTTTCTTCCCTTCTAAACAAAGAGCATTAAGGAAAAAAGGACTAAACATTCTTACCATAAGAATGTATATCTACGGCCAATTCAAAAAAAAACAAGTGAGAAGAAAAGTCATCCCTTCATTTATTTCAAGTCATGATGAAAAGAAAGAAGAAGGATGAGTTGAAAAGTAAACAAAGCAATTTTCAACCTATGACTCACACCATGAGTCATCACTTTTCATCATTCAATTTTGTCAACAAAATGACTCATCATTGACTCATCACTTGCCTTAACATTCGGCCAAGCTAGAAAAGATGGTGGGATGATTTTGTTTTATCCATTCTTACCATAAGAATTAACCAAAATATCCAAGTAGCAAAGTCCAACTTTGCCACCCCAAAAGTCTTCCATGACTTCACACTTACATCATCTCTTTTGTCCAACAAAATGAGTCATCTTTCTAGCCCTTTCCATGCTCAAAATTTCGGCCAACACATCCCACTTAATGTGGGCATTTTTCATTTTAAGCTTTAAGCCCAATTCTAATTCCTTTGATTTAATTAATTTCAAATGCAACTTTACTTTAACATGTATGCTTATATATTATCCCATATAATATATTACATACATTTAAATTAAAATTCATTTGACCTATTAAGTTCATCAAGGGATTAAATTAGACATACATAAAATGAGATACATGTAAACCTATACATGTATAAAAATATTTCCACCTAGGAAATAATCCCATAAATTAATTCATTGAATTAATTATGAGAAGGCCAAAATAAATATTAATTATATAACTATGATCAATCCAATTGATTCATATAGTATAATTAATATATCTCTCTCTCTTCAAACGTGTATACTCCAAGTACACACTTAATCCGACTAGTTAAAGTCCAGACGTTCAATGTGTACGATCCGATGGGCCCGTCTTTATGTTGGCAGTGGGCCAAGGCCTACAGACTACAGGCGGGCTCTAGCAAGCCACTGTAGCCCCCAATTAAGACGGAGTAAGCAGTCCAACTGAAAACGTAACCCAGTAGTTTGAACTTGTAAATCCCATGTCGCTGATATCGGTGTCCAACACAGAGGCATGGAAGTATCACCCTCCTTGTGTCTGGACCTTGACTTGATACCGAATGAACTGATGCTCACAAACAAGATCCAATCTTGTTTGGGTGCGGCCGCACACTTATCAGTAACATTCTTCAAGAGGCCGATGATATCGTCTCAGTGAATCACTGAGTGACATTCCCTTCTGCATATCCATAGTGCTGCCATGCTCACTAACACACCCGAACGTACCCGTACTTGGCACCCTTTTACAGGCCCGTTGGGCGTACACCAAAGTGTGCCACTTCACATGCAGCACCATCATATGGTCCGGTCTAAGGACTTATACAAGTACTACACGAGAATCATTTGTGATACTATACCATGCAGATTCCCGTAAAGTGGATCAATCCAGTACCATGCCCTTTTTGCATGTACCCATTAACCTAGTTGACATTCCATGTTCTATGACCGGTAAGACACCGCCATACAACCAGGCTAATAATAGTCTTTGGTTCCATTCATTCCCATGATTGGAACAGACTACGGATGACTTTATGGTCATATCGTTTTCACTATCCACAGTCTTACTGCCAAGTGCCTCACACTTGACAACATGGATATGGATATGTCCATTGGATATTCTATTTAAAATATAGCACAAGACATATAATAAATAGATTAATGCCTTTATCTCCTTGACACAAATTGTATAATACATAAAGTTTACATTAATGTACCAAATGTATCATACAAACACAAGGACCAATGCCTCGGGACTAGGGCATTTCCAACAATCTCCCACTTGCACTAGTACCTACTAGGCATGGGTCTAATCCCTATAGATCTAGTATAACCTTCATGTAGAGGCATAGCCAAGCATGTAGGTCAAAAGATCTGCGACATTGTCTTTGGTGTCCACTCTTTGTAATGAGATGTCACCCCCTCAGCGATTTCTCGCAATAGGTGAAACTCCCTGAGTTCGTGCTTCGTGTATATGTGTGACCGGGGCACATAGCTTGTGCAACAGCCCCGCGTTGTCACAGAAGATATCAACTGGTTACTGGATAGTTGACACTACCCCCAGTTGCATGATTAACTTCATTATCCACACAGCTTCCCTAGCTGCTTCACACGTTGCAATGTACTCAGTTCCTGTGATAGAAACCGCGATGGTCTATTACTTGGAGCCTCTCCAACAATAGCACCACCATTTAGCATGAACACATACCTATACTGCGACTTATATTCATCCTGGTCGGCCTGGAAGCTTGCATCAGTGTACCCAGTAACTGACTGCTCTTCCTAACTTTCATGGGCGACATTAGGTCTTGTACATAGCATGGAGTACATGATTGATCCCATAGCCGAAGTGCATATAGGACCAAATCATGTTCTCCCTATCCTGCCTTGTCTTAGGACAGTACTTCTTGCTAAGTTTCAGCTCATGACCCATTGGCAAGAAACCTTTCTCAGCCTGGTCCATGCTGAATCTTTTCAGAACTATGTCTATGTACTTGGCCTGACTTAGGCCTAGCAGCCGATTGGATCTAACCCTGTAGATCCTGATCCCTAGGATCGTCTCAGCTTCGCCTAAGTCCTTCATTGCGAAGCACTTACACAACCATTACAATTCCCTTGTAGTGTTGGTATGTCGCTTCCAATCAGAAGGATGCCATCCATATATAATACCAGGAAAGTTACTATGCTCCCACTAAACCTCTTATACACACCCTTAAAGGTATTGTCGGCCTATAGCTTATAGCACCACTTGCAACCTATTACCTTAGCACCTGGAGGTGAATCAACCAGGTTCCAAACCTGATTATCGTACATAGATTGCAAATCCACCACCATGGCAGACAGTGGGCTAGCTATAGCCTACTAGTAGGTTTTGAGCTCCTCTTCGTCCAAAACAAAAGGGGCATAATCATTAGAAACAAAAACCAATGTTTCTCAGGTTTCTGATGATCCCTACCAGACCTTTTAGGTCCTTGTGTGACCTGGGCTGGTGCTTCCCCTTTTGGAAGCTTCACCCTGGTCTCCGAGTTATCCTTTTCAGGAATTTCTGAGCTTTGAACTTCCCTGAGTTCAATATCACTCCCACTGTCTTTCTTGGAAAGAAACCCCTTTTCAAGAAGGACCCCTTTTGCGCCATGAACACCTTGTTCTCAGCGGGGTCGTCGAAGTAATACCCTTTGGTTTCCCTAGGGTAGCTCACAAACAGGCATTAGTCGGTTTTGGGTTCTAGTTTTGCTCACAGTCAATTTCTTGACTTGTGCATAACAACCCCAAATCCGTAAGAAAGACACATTGGGCACCCTGCCCGTCCATATTCCAAATGGGGTCTTTTCCAAAGCCTTAGTCAGAGTATAATAGAAAATGAAAGCCATTGTCTGAAGAGCGTATCCTTTATAACTTATAGGGAGAGAGGTATGACTCATCGTTTGAGCGGACCATGTCCAACAGGGTCCTATTCCTCTGTTCAGACACCCCATTCCATTGTGGTGTTCCTGGAGGAGTGAGCTGTGGAACTATTCCATGCTCTCTCAAAATGAGTCAAACTATAGGCATATATGCTCACCACCTCGGTCCAACCGAAAGGCTTGGATATTTCTGCCTAGTTCTGTACTTCGTTCCTTACTCCCTTGAACCTATCAAGGGTCTCAGACTTATATTTCATTACATAGGCATAGCCATTTCTGATGAAATCGTCTGTGAAGGATATGAAGTATAGATGTTCACCCCTGGTTGCTATGCTTGTCGGTCCATATACATCTCAATGCATTAGGTCCAATAAGCTAGCGACCCTTTCAGCCTCCTTGCTAAAAGGTTCTTTAGTCATTTTACCTATAAACAAGACTCGCATATATCAAGTGACTCCATGTCAAATGATCCTAGGATTCAAGCTCTGTGAAGCCTAGAAATGCGCTTCTTGTTTATATGACAATGACAAAGGTAAACCGGATTAAGTTCGTTAGGCTTAACCCTTTACGTATGTATATTATAGACATGATTAGTTTCATTTATCCAGGATATAAAAGACATTATTTAACGGAGCTACTCCATAAAATAATTCTTTTCTAGATAAACCCTTTTTACTATTACCAATAGTAAATGTACATCCAGAAATATCCAAAAACTGAAACAGAAATAATATTCCTGTACAAAACAGGTACAAAATAACAGAGTTTCAGTAACAAAACTAATCTACTAGGCATCATAAGCTGGTCCCGCTGATCTCTATGGCAGCAACCCTTGCTCCATTTCTGACCTGCAAGTCCACTTGTCCCGATCCCAGTGATCTCCTGTTCTTAAGTCCCTGCACATTACAACAAATGTGAGAACCACATCTAGTATCCAATACATAAGATGTTGAAACAGAGGTTAATGTCTATGACATATATACCTGATGAAGACACGCCCTGCGTCTTCCTTTTCTCTCCCAAAAGCTTGGGACACGATCTTTTCCAATGTCCAGCCTGCTTGCAACCGAAGCAGACATCCTTGGAACGGGCCTTGGGCTGGGCTTTAGCCTTTTTAGCCTTGGCTTCCTTAGCCTTGGCCTTGGCCTTTGCCTTGCCTTTAGCAAAAGGAGGTTTCCCCTTGTTAACCTCAAGTACCGGCGGAGTCTTCTTGATCGACAGTTCAGCGAGCTCAAGCATCCAATGCAGCTCACTAACAGTACGGTCCATCCCTTGCTTGTAAAAGTTTAGGATGAATTGATCATAAGAATCCGGTAAAGAATCCAGGATCGTGCTAACTGCCAGCCCCCGTGAGATAGGAGTTCCGAGACGGGCTAAATTATCCAGATAGCCCTTCATCTTGAGCACGTGTGCACTCACAGATGTCCGGCTCCCATCTTACAGCTGTGGAATGCCTTGTGGATCAGGTACCTTTCCTGATAAGCTTGCTCATAAAACATCTCATTAAGAGTTGTCATTATAGCAAAGGCCTGATGATCCAGGAACTGCTTTTGCAATTCAGGAACCATACTAGCCAACATCAGGCATGTCACATCCCGGTTATCTTTTACATGTGCCAAGTATTCCTCCAGCTGGGCAGCCGGTGGATTACTTCCCATTGGCACAGCCGGTACAGGCTTTTTGAGCACATACTCTTTGGACTCTTGTCTTAGAACTTTCCGTAAGTTCATAGACCAGTCCCAAAAGTTAGGGCCAGAAAGCTTGTCCCATTCCAAGAAAGATCGCAGTGATAAAGTATCATTCGTAGCCATTGGTTTCTACACAGAAAAATACGAGTGTAAATAAAGGACTTAACATGTTCTTCCCATATTACAATTAATAATGAATCGTGTTATTAATTAACTCGAGTTGTTGGGCTCATGGGCCGAGATCCATATTATATCAAGATATAGCCAGACAAGGGCCTGGAACAACTATACCCCAATTTTTAGGTAGGAACGCCGTCCAATCCCAACCTAGGGACTCTCGGTTTGATGGGTCTGTTGGCACTTACCCATCTGTGCTTAGGGCCAGGAACATCCTACTACCCACGCTAAGTCAAAACCTCCATCCAAGTGTTAGAGTAACCAATACTCCAACCCAATAAAAAATGACGATACTCCAGTGCATCCAACGAGGATTGGTCTACAGCTGGCCTATCCCCACTTCGAGTAGGTTATGAATGAGGGAAGCACTTTTAAGAGACTTAGTAATTACCTTTTGGTTATTAGATTCAATTAATAACGGCTTAGATGCATAGGCGGGTGAAATTGGGTTTGTACATACATTCTCACATGTAAATAAATAAAGCATAATTAAATAAAAATGAAATGCTATGGGCCAAAATTTACATCCTAATATAATTCTAGTAAACCTATACTAGAACGACATCAGGTGGGCTGCATCCTCATCCTTCTAGCACGCCAATCCAATCGGCTTCTTCTTCTTTACATAATTCCATCATAAACACATAAAATAAAATTACATAAAAGAAAAACGGCGCGTAGGCCGTATTTACCAAAAGAATATTACAACCCGAATAAATAAGGCCCAAAACATCCATTCATGCATTTAATCATACATACACGTATCCAATACATACAATTTATAAACATGTTAAATGCATGAATTAATCCCATTTCAAATATGTCCATAGCCATTATTTTGAAATCGCCAAATTTTGCCCGATCATGGTTCTAAACCCGTGCGGGCTTTGGGCCTCCAACCCAGGCAAAATTGCTCCCAATCCAATTGGGAAACCATGAATTCCAAAATTAGCCGTCCGGGTAATCGTGCCAAGAAAACCCGAACCAATCTCAATTAACCGTATTTATTTCCAAAATAAATATCGCATGAACGAAAAATAAATCCATTCATAAAACATGCGCATAAAATTTCCAAAATTAAACACGCACAATTTTAAAACAATTAAAATTTTAAAATCCCACGCGTATAAAAATTACCAAAATTTAAACACGCATATTTTTAAAATTTTAAATCCGGCCCGGCCCAAAAAATCCCGCCAAATCCAAAAACGGGCCCGGCCCGCCGCGCGGGGCAGCCGCGGCGCTGCTGTCCAGCAGCAGCCCCGCTGCCGCGCAGCGGCTGCTGCCCAGCAGCAGCCTGCTGCTGGCGTGCAGCAGCTGCTGCCCAGCAGCAGCTGCTGGCCAGCAGCAGCCCAGCTGCTGCCGAGGCAGCAGCCAGCAGCAGCTGCTGCCTGTGGCGCCTAGCGCCGCAGGCATCGGCTGCTGCCCCCGTTTCGGCCCGAAACGGTCCGTGATTTTTTCCCGCATAAAAACAAGCAACATGAAATTAAATCACCAAGAAATAAAATCATGCATAGGAAATTAAATCTAGCATAAAACCTATATGCAAAATAAAATTTCCATAAACAATTCACAAATAGAAAATTAAATAAAGCATAAACCATATGCATAAAATTTTCCATAAGTAAAATTCAAGGGGAAAAATCACCAAACCCCAAACCAAAAAAAAATCCCGTCCACAAAATCGCCAATTTTAAAACACGGGATCCGCCAAGTTTAAAGATTTCCACGGATCAAAAGCCCGCTCTGATACCACTGTTGGGATTCGTCACGGGAAACCGACCGATAAAAGCGGAAATACGCGTCGATTTCCTCGAATCCGGCCCAGGAGCTTAAGATGTGGAAATCAAAAACTTAAAGCATAAAAGGAGGGTTTCAAAAACTCACCACAAAGTCTCTCTAAGAGACGGATGCGGACTGCAGGAACCAAAGTAGACTCCCTCCAACGTCACGTACACGAACGGCTCTCGGACCGAAACCCGTGCTAGCGACTCGGATGACAAGAAGAGAGGGAGAAGAAGAGAAGAGAGGGGCGGCCAAGCATAGAGTAATGGCTGCCCAAATTTCTTTCCAAAAGAAAAATCCAAACTCTCTATCTCTCACAATTGTTTCTTCACTCACAATTGTTTCTTCCCTTCTAAACAAAGAGCATTAAGGAAAAAAGGACTAAACATTCTTACCATAAGAATGTATATCTACGGCCAATTCAAAAAAAAACAAGTGAGAAGAAAAGTCATCCCTTCATTTATTTCAAGTCATGATGAAAAGAAAGAAGAAGGATGAGTTGAAAAGTAAACAAAGCAATTTTCAACCTATGACTCACACCATGAGTCATCACTTTTCATCATTCAATTTTGTCAACAAAATGACTCATCATTGACTCATCACTTGCCTTAACATTCGGCCAAGCTAGAAAAGATGGTGGGATGATTTTGTTTTATCCATTCTTACCATAAGAATTAACCAAAATATCCAAGTAGCAAAGTCCAACTTTGCCACCCCAAAAGTCTTCCATGACTTCACACTTACATCATCTCTTTTGTCCAACAAAATGAGTCATCTTTCTAGCCCTTTCCATGCTCAAAATTTCGGCCAACACATCCCACTTAATGTGGGCATTTTTCATTTTAAGCTTTAAGCCCAATTCTAATTCCTTTGATTTAATTAATTTCAAATGCAACTTTACTTTAACATGTATGCTTATATATTATCCCATATAATATATTACATACATTTAAATTAAAATTCATTTGACCTATTAAGTTCATCAAGGGATTAAATTAGACATACATAAAATGAGATACATGTAAACCTATACATGTATAAAAATATTTCCACCTAGGAAATAATCCCATAAATTAATTCATTGAATTAATTATGAGAAGGCCAAAATAAATATTAATTATATAACTATGATCAATCCAATTGATTCATATAGTATAATTAATATATCTCTCTCTCTTCAAACGTGTATACTCCAAGTACACACTTAATCCGACTAGTTAAAGTCCAGACGTTCAATGTGTACGATCCGATGGGCCCGTCTTTATGTTGGCAGTGGGCCAAGGCCTACAGACTACAGGCGGGCTCTAGCAAGCCACTGTAGCCCCCAATTAAGACGGAGTAAGCAGTCCAACTGAAAACGTAACCCAGTAGTTTGAACTTGTAAATCCCATGTCGCTGATATCGGTGTCCAACACAGAGGCATGGAAGTATCACCCTCCTTGTGTCTGGACCTTGACTTGATACCGAATGAACTGATGCTCACAAACAAGATCCAATCTTGTTTGGGTGCGGCCGCACACTTATCAGTAACATTCTTCAAGAGGCCGATGATATCGTCTCAGTGAATCACTGAGTGACATTCCCTTCTGCATATCCATAGTGCTGCCATGCTCACTAACACACCCGAACGTACCCGTACTTGGCACCCTTTTACAGGCCCGTTGGGCGTACACCAAAGTGTGCCACTTCACATGCAGCACCATCATATGGTCCGGTCTAAGGACTTATACAAGTACTACACGAGAATCATTTGTGATACTATACCATGCAGATTCCCGTAAAGTGGATCAATCCAGTACCATGCCCTTTTTGCATGTACCCATTAACCTAGTTGACATTCCATGTTCTATGACCGGTAAGACACCGCCATACAACCAGGCTAATAATAGTCTTTGGTTCCATTCATTCCCATGATTGGAACAGACTACGGATGACTTTATGGTCATATCGTTTTCACTATCCACAGTCTTACTGCCAAGTGCCTCACACTTGACAACATGGATATGGATATGTCCATTGGATATTCTATTTAAAATATAGCACAAGACATATAATAAATAGATTAATGCCTTTATCTCCTTGACACAAATTGTATAATACATAAAGTTTACATTAATGTACCAAATGTATCATACAAACACAAGGACCAATGCCTCGGGACTAGGGCATTTCCAACAATCTCCCACTTGCACTAGTACCTACTAGGCATGGGTCTAATCCCTATAGATCTAGTATAACCTTCATGTAGAGGCATAGCCAAGCATGTAGGTCAAAAGATCTGCGACATTGTCTTTGGTGTCCACTCTTTGTAATGAGATGTCACCCCCTCAGCGATTTCTCGCAATAGGTGAAACTCCCTGAGTTCGTGCTTCGTGTATATGTGTGACCGGGGCACATAGCTTGTGCAACAGCCCCGCGTTGTCACAGAAGATATCAACTGGTTACTGGATAGTTGACACTACCCCCAGTTGCATGATTAACTTCATTATCCACACAGCTTCCCTAGCTGCTTCACACGTTGCAATGTACTCAGTTCCTGTGATAGAAACCGCGATGGTCTATTACTTGGAGCCTCTCCAACAATAGCACCACCATTTAGCATGAACACATACCTATACTGCGACTTATATTCATCCTGGTCGGCCTGGAAGCTTGCATCAGTGTACCCAGTAACTGACTGCTCTTCCTAACTTTCATGGGCGACATTAGGTCTTGTACATAGCATGGAGTACATGATTGATCCCATAGCCGAAGTGCATATAGGACCAAATCATGTTCTCCCTATCCTGCCTTGTCTTAGGACAGTACTTCTTGCTAAGTTTCAGCTCATGACCCATTGGCAAGAAACCTTTCTCAGCCTGGTCCATGCTGAATCTTTTCAGAACTATGTCTATGTACTTGGCCTGACTTAGGCCTAGCAGCCGATTGGATCTAACCCTGTAGATCCTGATCCCTAGGATCGTCTCAGCTTCGCCTAAGTCCTTCATTGCGAAGCACTTACACAACCATTACAATTCCCTTGTAGTGTTGGTATGTCGCTTCCAATCAGAAGGATGCCATCCATATATAATACCAGGAAAGTTACTATGCTCCCACTAAAACTCTTATACACACCCTTAAAGGTATTGTCGGCCTATAGCTTATAGCACCACTTGCAACCTATTACCTTAGCACCTGGAGGTGAATCAACCAGGTTCCAAACCTGATTATCGTACATAGATTGCAAATCCACCACCATGGCAGACAGTGGGCTAGCTATAGCCTACTAGTAGGTTTTGAGCTCCTCTTCGTCCAAAACAAAAGGGGCATAATCATTAGAAACAAAAACCAATGTTTCTCAGGTTTCTGATGATCCCTACCAGACCTTTTAGGTCCTTGTGTGACCTGGGCTGGTGCTTCCCCTTTTGGAAGCTTCACCCTGGTCTCCGAGTTATCCTTTTCAGGAATTTCTGAGCTTTGAACTTCCCTGAGTTCAATATCACTCCCACTGTCTTTCTTGGAAAGAAACCCCTTTTCAAGAAGGACCCCTTTTGCGCCATGAACACCTTGTTCTCAGCGGGGTCGTCGAAGTAATACCCTTTGGTTTCCCTAGGGTAGCTCACAAACAGGCATTAGTCGGTTTTGGGTTCTAGTTTTGCTCACAGTCAATTTCTTGACTTGTGCATAACAACCCCAAATCCGTAAGAAAGACACATTGGGCACCCTGCCCGTCCATATTCCAAATGGGGTCTTTTCCAAAGCCTTAGTCAGAGTATAATAGAAAATGAAAGCCATTGTCTGAAGAGCGTATCCTTTATAACTTATAGGGAGAGAGGTATGACTCATCGTTTGAGCGGACCATGTCCAACAGGGTCCTATTCCTCTGTTCGGACACCCCATTCCATTGTGGTGTTCCTGGAGGAGTGAGCTGTGGAACTATTCCATGCTCTCTCAAAATGAGTCAAACTATAGGCATATATGCTCACCACCTCGGTCCAACCGAAAGGCTTGGATATTTCTGCCTAGTTCTGTACTTCGTTCCTTACTCCCTTGAACCTATCAAGGGTCTCAGACTTATATTTCATTACATAGGCATAGCCATTTCTGATGAAATCGTCTGTGAAGGATATGAAGTATAGATGTTCACCCCTGGTTGCTATGCTTGTCGGTCCATATACATCTCAATGCATTAGGTCCAATAAGCTAGCGACCCTTTCAGCCTCCTTGCTAAAAGGTTCTTTAGTCATTTTACCTATAAACAAGACTCGCATATATCAAGTGACTCCATGTCAAATGATCCTAGGATTCAAGCTCTGTGAAGCCTAGAAATGCGCTTCTTGTTTATATGACAATGACAAAGGTAAACCGGATTAAGTTCGTTAGGCTTAACCCTTTACGTATGTATATTATAGACATGATTAGTTTCATTTATCCAGGATATAAAAGACATTATTTAACGGAGCTACTCCATAAAATAATTCTTTTCTAGATAAACCCTTTTTACTATTACCAATAGTAAATGTACATCCAGAAATATCCAAAAACTGAAACAGAAATAATATTCCTGTACAAAACAGGTACAAAATAACAGAGTTTCAGTAACAAAACTAATCTACTAGGCATCATAAGCTGGTCCCGCTGATCTCTATGGCAGCAACCCTTGCTCCATTTCTGACCTGCAAGTCCACTTGTCCCGATCCCAGTGATCTCCTGTTCTTAAGTCCCTGCACATTACAACAAATGTGAGAACCACATCTAGTATCCAATACATAAGATGTTGAAACAGAGGTTAATGTCTATGACATATATACCTGATGAAGACACGCCCTGCGTCTTCCTTTTCTCTCCCAAAAGCTTGGGACACGATCTTTTCCAATGTCCAGCCTGCTTGCAACCGAAGCAGACATCCTTGGAACGGGCCTTGGGCTGGGCTTTAGCCTTTTTAGCCTTGGCTTCCTTAGCCTTGGCCTTGGCCTTTGCCTTGCCTTTAGCAAAAGGAGGTTTCCCCTTGTTAACCTCAAGTACCGGCGGAGTCTTCTTGATCGATAGTTCAGCGAGCTCAAGCATCCAATGCAGCTCACTAACAGTATGGTCCATCCCTTGCTTGTAAAAGTTTAGGATGAATTGATCATAAGAATCCGGTAAAGAATCCAGGATCGTGCTAACTGCCAGCCCCCGTGAGATAGGAGTTCCGAGACGGGCTAAATTATCCAGATAGCCCTTCATCTTGAGCACGTGTGCACTCACAGATGTCCCGGCTCCCATCTTACAGCTGTGGAATGCCTTGTGGATCAGGTACCTTTCTTGATAAGCTTGCTCATAAAACATCTCATTAAGAGTTGTCATTATAGCAAACGCCTGATGATCCAGGAACTGCTTTTGCAATTCAGGAACCATACTAGCCAACATCAGGCATGTCACATCCCGGTTATCTTTTACATGTGCCAAGTATTCCTCCAGCTGGGCAGCCGGTGGATTACTTCCCATTGGCACAGCCGGTACAGGCTTTTTGAGCACATACTCTTTGGACTCTTGTCTTAGAACTTTCCGTAAGTTCATAGACCAGTCCCAAAAGTTAGGGCCAGAAAGCTTGTCCCATTCCAAGAAAGATCGCAGTGATAAAGTATCATTCGTAGCCATTGGTTTCTACACAGAAAAATACGAGTGTAAATAAAGGACTTAACATGTTCTTCCCATATTACAATTAATAATGAATCGTGTTATTAATTAACTCGAGTTGTTGGGCTCATGGGCCGAGATCCATATTATATCAAGATATAGCCAGACGAGGGCCTGGAACAACTATACCCCAATTTTTAGGTAGGAACGCCGTCCAATCCCAACCTAGGGACTCTCGGTTTGATGGGTCTGTTGGCACTTACCCATCTGTGCTTAGGGCCAGGAACATCCTACTACCCACGCTAAGTCAAAACCTCCATCCAAGTGTTAGAGTAACCAATACTCCAACCCAATACAAAATGACGATACTCCAGTGCATCCAACGAGGGTTGGTCTACAGCTGGCCTATCCCCACTTCGAGTAGGTTATGAATGAGGGAAGCACTTTTAAGAGACTTAGTAATTACCTTTTGGTTATTAGATTCAATTAATAACGGCTTAGATGCATAGGCGGGTGAAATTGGGTTTGTACATACATTCTCACATGTAAATAAATAAAGCATAATTAAATAAAAATGAAATGCTATGGGCCAAAATTTACATCCTAATATAATTCTAGTAAACCTATACTAGAACGACATCAGGTGGGCTGCATCCTCATCCTTCTAGCACGCCAATCCAATCGGCTTCTTCTTCTTTACATAATTCCATCATAAACACATAAAATAAAATTACATAAAAGAAAAACGGCGCGTAGGCCGTATTTACCAAAAGAATATTACAACCCGAATAAATAAGGCCCAAAACATCCATTCATGCATTTAATCATACATACACGTATCCAATACATACAATTTATAAACATGTTAAATGCATGAATTAATCCCATTTCAAATATGTCCATAGCCATTATTTTGAAATCGCCAAATTTTGCCCTATCATGGTTCTAAACCCGTGCGGGCTTTGGGCCTCCAACCCAGGCAAAATTGCTCCCAATCCAATTGGGAAACCATGAATTCCAAAATTAGCCGTCCGGGTAATCGTGCCAAGAAAACCCGAACCAATCTCAATTAACCGTATTTATTTCCAAAATAAATATCGCATGAACGAAAAATAAATCCATTCATAAAACATGCGCATAAAATTTCCAAAATTAAACACGCACAATTTTAAAACAATTAAAATTTTAAAATCCCACGCGTATAAAAATTACCAAAATTTAAACACGCATATTTTTAAAATTTTAAATCCGGCCCGGCCCAAAAAATCCCGCCAAATCCAAAAACGGGCCCGGCCCGCCGCGCGGGGCAGCCGCGGCGCTGCTGCCCAGCAGCAGCCCCGCTGCCGCGCAGCGGCTGCTGCCCAGCAGCAGCCTGCTGCTGGCGTGCAGCAGCTGCTGCCCAGCAGCAGCTGCTGGCCAGCAGAAGCCCAGCTGCTGCCGAGGCAGCAGCCAGCAGCAGCTGCTGCCTGTGGCGCCTAGCGCCGCAGGCAGCGGCTGCTGCCCCCGTTTCGGCCCGAAACGGTCCGTGATTTTTTCCCGCATAAAAACAAGCAACATGAAATTAAATCACCAAGAAATAAAATCATGCATAGGAAATTAAATCTAGCATAAAACCTATATGCAAAATAAAATTTCCATAAACAATTCACAAATAGAAAATTAAATAAAGCATAAACCATATGCATAAAATTTTCCATAAGTAAAATTCAAGGGGAAAAATCACCAAACCCCAAACAAAAAAAAAATCCCGTCCACAAAATCGCCAATTTTAAAACACGGGATCCGCCAAGTTTAAAGATTTCCACGGATCAAAAGCCCGCTCTGATACCACTGTTGGGATTCGTCACGGGAAACCGACCGATAAAAGCGGAAATACGCGTCGATTTCCTCGAATCCGGCCCAGGAGCTTAAGATGTGGAAATCAAAAACTTAAAGCATAAAAGGAGGGTTTCAAAAACTCACCACAAAGTCTCTCTAAGAGACGGATGCGGACTGCAGGAACCAAAGTAGACTCCCTCCAACGTCACGTACACGAACGGCTCTCGGACCGAAACCCGTGCTAGCGACTCGGATGACAAGAAGAGAGGGAGAAGAAGAGAAGAGAGGGGCGGCCAAGCATAGAGTAATGGCTGCCCAAATTTCTTTCCAAAAGAAAAATCCAAACTCTCTATCTCTCACAATTGTTTCTTCACTCACAATTGTTTCTTCCCTTCTAAACAAAGAGCATTAAGGAAAAAAGGACTAAACATTCTTACCATAAGAATGTATATCTACGGCCAATTCAAAAAAAAACAAGTGAGAAGAAAAGTCATCCCTTCATTTATTTCAAGTCATGATGAAAAGAAAGAAGAAGGATGAGTTGAAAAGTAAACAAAGCAATTTTCAACCTATGACTCACACCATGAGTCATCACTTTTCATCATTCAATTTTGTCAACAAAATGACTCATCATTGACTCATCACTTGCCTTAACATTCGGCCAAGCTAGAAAAGATGGTGGGATGATTTTGTTTTATCCATTCTTACCATAAGAATTAACCAAAATATCCAAGTAGCAAAGTCCAACTTTGCCACCCCAAAAGTCTTCCATGACTTCACACTTACATCATCTCTTTTGTCCAACAAAATGAGTCATCTTTCTAGCCCTTTCCATGCTCAAAATTTCGGCCAACACATCCCACTTAATGTGGGCATTTTTCATTTTAAGCTTTAAGCCCAATTCTAATTCCTTTGATTTAATTAATTTCAAATGCAACTTTACTTTAACATGTATGCTTATATATTATCCCATATAATATATTACATACATTTAAATTAAAATTCATTTGACCTATTAAGTTCATCAAGGGATTAAATTAGACATACATAAAATGAGATACATGTAAACCTATACATGTATAAAAATATTTCCACCTAGGAAATAATCCCATAAATTAATTCATTGAATTAATTATGAGAAGGCCAAAATAAATATTAATTATATAACTATGATCAATCCAATTGATTCATATAGTATAATTAATATATCTCTCTCTCTTCAAACGTGTATACTCCAAGTACACACTTAATCCGACTAGTTAAAGTCCAGACGTTCAATGTGTACGATCCGATGGGCCCGTCTTTATGTTGGCAGTGGGCCAAGGCCTACAGACTACAGGCGGGCTCTAGCAAGCCACTGTAGCCCCCAATTAAGACGGAGTAAGCAGTCCAACTGAAAACGTAACCCAGTAGTTTGAACTTGTAAATCCCATGTCGCTGATATCGGTGTCCAACACAGAGGCATGGAAGTATCACCCTCCTTGTGTCTGGACCTTGACTTGATACCGAATGAACTGATGCTCACAAACAAGATCCAATCTTGTTTGGGTGCGGCCGCACACTTATCAGTAACATTCTTCAAGAGGCCGATGATATCGTCTCAGTGAATCACTGAGTGACATTCCCTTCTGCATATCCATAGTGCTGCCATGCTCACTAACACACCCGAACGTACCCGTACTTGGCACCCTTTTACAGGCCCGTTGGGCGTACACCAAAGTGTGCCACTTCACATGCAGCACCATCATATGGTCCGGTCTAAGGACTTATACAAGTACTACACGAGAATCATTTGTGATACTATACCATGCAGATTCCCGTAAAGTGGATCAATCCAGTACCATGCCCTTTTTGCATGTACCCATTAACCTAGTTGACATTCCATGTTCTATGACCGGTAAGACACCGCCATACAACCAGGCTAATAATAGTCTTTGGTTCCATTCATTCCCATGATTGGAACAGACTACGGATGACTTTATGGTCATATCGTTTTCACTATCCACAGTCTTACTGCCAAGTGCCTCACACTTGACAACATGGATATGGATATGTCCATTGGATATTCTATTTAAAATATAGCACAAGACATATAATAAATAGATTAATGCCTTTATCTCCTTGACACAAATTGTATAATACATAAAGTTTACATTAATGTACCAAATGTATCATACAAACACAAGGACCAATGCCTCGGGACTAGGGCATTTCCAACAATCTCCCACTTGCACTAGTACCTACTAGGCATGGGTCTAATCCCTATAGATCTAGTATAACCTTCATGTAGAGGCATAGCCAAGCATGTAGGTCAAAAGATCTGTGACATTGTCTTTGGTGTCCACTCTTTGTAATGAGATGTCACCCCCTCAGCGATTTCTCGCAATAGGTGAAACTCCCTGAGTTCGTGCTTCGTGTATATGTGTGACCAGGGCACATAGCTTGTGCAACAGCCCCGCGTTGTCACAGAAGATATCAACTGGTTACTGGATAGTTGACACTACCCCCAGTTGCATGATTAACTTCATTATCCACACAGCTTCCCTAGCTGCTTCACACGTTGCAATGTACTCAGTTCCTGTGATAGAAACCGCGATGGTCTATTACTTGGAGCCTCTCCAACAATAGCACCACCATTTAGCATGAACACATACCTATACTGCGACTTATATTCATCCTGGTCGGCCTGGAAGCTTGCATCAGTGTACCCAGTAACTGACTGCTCTTCCTAACTTTCATGGGCGACATTAGGTCTTGTACATAGCATGGAGTACATGATTGATCCCATAGCCGAAGTGCATATAGGACCAAATCATGTTCTCCCTATCCTGCCTTGTCTTAGGACAGTACTTCTTGCTAAGTTTCAGCTCATGACCCATTGGCAAGAAACCTTTCTCAGCCTGGTCCATGCTGAATCTTTTCAGAACTATGTCTATGTACTTGGCCTGACTTAGGCCTAGCAGCCGATTGGATCTAACCCTGTAGATCCTGATCCCTAGGATCGTCTCAGCTTCGCCTAAGTCCTTCATTGCGAAGCACTTACACAACCATTACAATTCCCTTGTAGTGTTGGTATGTCGCTTCCAATCAGAAGGATGCCATCCATATATAATACCAGGAAAGTTACTATGCTCCCACTAAACCTCTTATACACACCCTTAAAGGTATTGTCGGCCTATAGCTTATAGCACCACTTGCAACCTATTACCTTAGCACCTGGAGGTGAATCAACCAGGTTCCAAACCTGATTATCGTACATAGATTGCAAATCCACCACCATGGCAGACAGTGGGCTAGCTATAGCCTACTAGTAGGTTTTGAGCTCCTCTTCGTCCAAAACAAAAGGGGCATAATCATTAGAAACAAAAACCAATGTTTCTCAGGTTTCTGATGATCCCTACCAGACCTTTTAGGTCCTTGTGTGACCTGGGCTGGTGCTTCCCCTTTTGGAAGCTTCACCCTGGTCTCCGAGTTATCCTTTTCAGGAATTTCTGAGCTTTGAACTTCCCTGAGTTCAATATCACTCCCACTGTCTTTCTTGGAAAGAAACCCCTTTTCAAGAAGGACCCCTTTTGCGCCATGAACACCTTGTTCTCAGCGGGGTCGTCGAAGTAATACCCTTTGGTTTCCCTAGGGTAGCTCACAAACAGGCATTAGTCGGTTTTGGGTTCTAGTTTTGCTCACAGTCAATTTCTTGACTTGTGCATAACAACCCCAAATCTGTAAGAAAGACACATTGGGCACCCTGCCCGTCCATATTCCAAATGGGGTCTTTTCCAAAGCCTTAGTCAGAGTATAATAGAAAATGAAAGCCATTGTCTGAAGAGCGTATCCTTTATAACTTATAGGGAGAGAGGTATGACTCATCGTTTGAGCGGACCATGTCCAACAGGGTCCTATTCCTCTGTTCGGACACCCCATTCCATTGTGGTGTTCCTGGAGGAGTGAGCTGTGGAACTATTCCATGCTCTCTCAAAATGAGTCAAACTATAGGCATATATGCTCACCACCTCGGTCCAACCGAAAGGCTTGGATATTTCTGCCTAGTTCTGTACTTCGTTCCTTACTCCCTTGAACCTATCAAGGGTCTCAGACTTATATTTCATTACATAGGCATAGCCATTTCTGATGAAATCGTCTGTGAAGGATATGAAGTATAGATGTTCACCCCTGGTTGCTATGCTTGTCGGTCCATATACATCTCAATGCATTAGGTCCAATAAGCTAGCGACCCTTTCAGCCTCCTTGCTAAAAGGTTCTTTAGTCATTTTACCTATAAACAAGACTCGCATATATCAAGTGACTCCATGTCAAATGATCCTAGGATTCAAGCTCTGTGAAGCCTAGAAATGCGCTTCTTGTTTATATGACAATGACAAAGGTAAACCGGATTAAGTTCGTTAGGCTTAACCCTTTACGTATGTATATTATAGACATGATTAGTTTCATTTATCCAGGATATAAAAGACATTATTTAACGGAGCTACTCCATAAAATAATTCTTTTCTAGATAAACCCTTTTTACTATTACCAATAGTAAATGTACATCCAGAAATATCCAAAAACTGAAACAGAAATAATATTCCTGTACAAAACAGGTACAAAATAACAGAGTTTCAGTAACAAAACTAATCTACTAGGCATCATAAGCTGGTCCCGCTGATCTCTATGGCAGCAACCCTTGCTCCATTTCTGACCTGCAAGTCCACTTGTCCCGATCCCAGTGATCTCCTGTTCTTAAGTCCCTGCACATTACAACAAATGTGAGAACCACATCTAGTATCCAATACATAAGATGTTGAAACAGAGGTTAATGTCTATGACATATATACCTGATGAAGACACGCCCTGCGTCTTCCTTTTCTCTCCCAAAAGCTTGGGACACGATCTTTTCCAATGTCCAGCCTGCTTGCAACCGAAGCAGACATCCTTGGAACGGGCCTTGGGCTGGGCTTTAGCCTTTTTAGCCTTGGCTTCCTTAGCCTTGGCCTTGGCCTTTGCCTTGCCTTTAGCAAAAGGAGGTTTCCCCTTGTTAACCTCAAGTACCGGCGGAGTCTTCTTGATCGACAGTTCAGCGAGCTCAAGCATCCAATGCAGCTCACTAACAGTACGGTCCATCCCTTGCTTGTAAAAGTTTAGGATGAATTGATCATAAGAATCCGGTAAAGAATCCAGGATCGTGCTAACTGCCAGCCCCCGTGAGATAGGAGTTCCGAGACGGGCTAAATTATCCAGATAGCCCTTCATCTTGAGCACGTGTGCACTCACAGATGTCCGGCTCCCATCTTACAGCTGTGGAATGCCTTGTGGATCAGGTACCTTTCCTGATAAGCTTGCTCATAAAACATCTCATTAAGAGTTGTCATTATAGCAAAGGCCTGATGATCCAGGAACTGCTTTTGCAATTCAGGAACCATACTAGCCAACATCAGGCATGTCACATCCCGGTTATCTTTTACATGTGCCAAGTATTCCTCCAGCTGGGCAGCCGGTGGATTACTTCCCATTGGCACAGCCGGTACAGGCTTTTTGAGCACATACTCTTTGGACTCTTGTCTTAGAACTTTCCGTAAGTTCATAGACCAGTCCCAAAAGTTAGGGCCAGAAAGCTTGTCCCATTCCAAGAAAGATCGCAGTGATAAAGTATCATTCGTAGCCATTGGTTTCTACACAGAAAAATACGAGTGTAAATAAAGGACTTAACATGTTCTTCCCATATTACAATTAATAATGAATCGTGTTATTAATTAACTCGAGTTGTTGGGCTCATGGGCCGAGATCCATATTATATCAAGATATAGCCAGACGAGGGCCTGGAACAACTATACCCCAATTTTTAGGTAGGAACGCCGTCCAATCCCAACCTAGGGACTCTCGGTTTGATGGGTCTGTTGGCACTTACCCATCTGTGCTTAGGGCCAGGAACATCCTACTACCCACGCTAAGTCAAAACCTCCATCCAAGTGTTAGAGTAACCAATACTCCAACCCAATACAAAATGACGATACTCCAGTGCATCCAACGAGGATTGGTCTACAGCTGGCCTATCCCCACTTCGAGTAGGTTATGAATGAGGGAAGCACTTTTAAGAGACTTAGTAATTACCTTTTGGTTATTAGATTCAATTAATAACGGCTTAGATGCATAGGCGGGTGAAATTGGGTTTGTACATACATTCTCACATGTAAATAAATAAAGCATAATTAAATAAAAATGAAATGCTATGGGCCAAAATTTACATCCTAATATAATTCTAGTAAACCTATACTAGAACGACATCAGGTGGGCTGCATCCTCATCCTTCTAGCACGCCAATCCAATCGGCTTCTTCTTCTTTACATAATTCCATCATAAACACATAAAATAAAATTACATAAAAGAAAAACGGCGCGTAGGCCGTATTTACCAAAAGAATATTACAACCCGAATAAATAAGGCCCAAAACATCCATTCATGCATTTAATCATACATACACGTATCCAATACATACAATTTATAAACATGTTAAATGCATGAATTAATCCCATTTCAAATATGTCCATAGCCATTATTTTGAAATCGCCAAATTTTGCCCGATCATGGTTCTAAACCCGTGCGGGCTTTGGGCCTCCAACCCAGGCAAAATTGCTCCCAATCCAATTGGGAAACCATGAATTCCAAAATTAGCCGTCCGGGTAATCGTGCCAAGAAAACCCGAACCAATCTCAATTAACCGTATTTATTTCCAAAATAAATATCGCATGAACGAAAAATAAATCCATTCATAAAACATGCGCATAAAATTTCCAAAATTAAACACGCACAATTTTAAAACAATTAAAATTTTAAAATCCCACGCGTATAAAAATTACCAAAATTTAAACACGCATATTTTTAAAATTTTAAATCCGGCCCGGCCCAAAAAATCCCGCCAAATCCAAAAACGGGCCCGGCCCGCTGCGCGGGGCAGCCGCGGCGCTGCTGTCCAGCAGCAGCCCCGCTGCCGCGCAGCGGCTGCTGCCCAGCAGCAGCCTGCTGCTGGCGTGCAGCAGCTGCTGCCCAGCAGCAGCTGCTGGCCAGCAGCAGCCCAGCTGCTGCCGAGGCAGCAGCCAGCAGCAGCTGCTGCCTGTGGCGCCTAGCGCCGCAGGCATCGGCTGCTGCCCCCGTTTCGGCCCGAAACGGTCCGTGATTTTTTCCCGCATAAAAACAAGCAACATGAAATTAAATCACCAAGAAATAAAATCATGCATAGGAAATTAAATCTAGCATAAAACCTATATGCAAAATAAAATTTCCATAAACAATTCACAAATAGAAAATTAAATAAAGCATAAACCATATGCATAAAATTTTCCATAAGTAAAATTCAAGGGGAAAAATCACCAAACCCCAAACCAAAAAAAAATCCCGTCCACAAAATCGCCAATTTTAAAACACGGGATCCGCCAAGTTTAAAGATTTCCACGGATCAAAAGCCCGCTCTGATACCACTGTTGGGATTCGTCACGGGAAACCGACCGATAAAAGCGGAAATACGCGTCGATTTCCTCGAATCCGGCCCAGGAGCTTAAGATGTGGAAATCAAAAACTTAAAGCATAAAAGGAGGGTTTCAAAAACTCACCACAAAGTCTCTCTAAGAGACGGATGCGGACTGCAGGAACCAAAGTAGACTCCCTCCAACGTCACGTACACGAACGGCTCTCGGACCGAAACCCGTGCTAGCGACTCGGATGACAAGAAGAGAGGGAGAAGAAGAGAAGAGAGGGGCGGCCAAGCATAGAGTAATGGCTGCCCAAATTTCTTTCCAAAAGAAAAATCCAAACTCTCTATCTCTCACAATTGTTTCTTCACTCACAATTGTTTCTTCCCTTCTAAACAAAGAGCATTAAGGAAAAAAGGACTAAACATTCTTACCATAAGAATGTATATCTACGGCCAATTCAAAAAAAAACAAGTGAGAAGAAAAGTCATCCCTTCATTTATTTCAAGTCATGATGAAAAGAAAGAAGAAGGATGAGTTGAAAAGTAAACAAAGCAATTTTCAACCTATGACTCACACCATGAGTCATCACTTTTCATCATTCAATTTTGTCAACAAAATGACTCATCATTGACTCATCACTTGCCTTAACATTCGGCCAAGCTAGAAAAGATGGTGGGATGATTTTGTTTTATCCATTCTTACCATAAGAATTAACCAAAATATCCAAGTAGCAAAGTCCAACTTTGCCACCCCAAAAGTCTTCCATGACTTCACACTTACATCATCTCTTTTGTCCAACAAAATGAGTCATCTTTCTAGCCCTTTCCATGCTCAAAATTTCGGCCAACACATCCCACTTAATGTGGGCATTTTTCATTTTAAGCTTTAAGCCCAATTCTAATTCCTTTGATTTAATTAATTTCAAATGCAACTTTACTTTAACATGTATGCTTATATATTATCCCATATAATATATTACATACATTTAAATTAAAATTCATTTGACCTATTAAGTTCATCAAGGGATTAAATTAGACATACATAAAATGAGATACATGTAAACCTATACATGTATAAAAATATTTCCACCTAGGAAATAATCCCATAAATTAATTCATTGAATTAATTATGAGAAGGCCAAAATAAATATTAATTATATAACTATGATCAATCCAATTGATTCATATAGTATAATTAATATATCTCTCTCTCTTCAAACGTGTATACTCCAAGTACACACTTAATCCGACTAGTTAAAGTCCAGACGTTCAATGTGTACGATCCGATGGGCCCGTCTTTATGTTGGCAGTGGGCCAAGGCCTACAGACTACAGGCGGGCTCTAGCAAGCCACTGTAGCCCCCAATTAAGACGGAGTAAGCAGTCCAACTGAAAACGTAACCCAGTAGTTTGAACTTGTAAATCCCATGTCGCTGATATCGGTGTCCAACACAGAGGCATGGAAGTATCACCCTCCTTGTGTCTGGACCTTGACTTGATACCGAATGAACTGATGCTCACAAACAAGATCCAATCTTGTTTGGGTGCGGCCGCACACTTATCAGTAACATTCTTCAAGAGGCCGATGATATCGTCTCAGTGAATCACTGAGTGACATTCCCTTCTGCATATCCATAGTGCTGCCATGCTCACTAACACACCCGAACGTACCCGTACTTGGCACCCTTTTACAGGCCCGTTGGGCGTACACCAAAGTGTGCCACTTCACATGCAGCACCATCATATGGTCCGGTCTAAGGACTTATACAAGTACTACACGAGAATCATTTGTGATACTATACCATGCAGATTCCCGTAAAGTGGATCAATCCAGTACCATGCCCTTTTTGCATGTACCCATTAACCTAGTTGACATTCCATGTTCTATGACCGGTAAGACACCGCCATACAACCAGGCTAATAATAGTCTTTGGTTCCATTCATTCCCATGATTGGAACAGACTACGGATGACTTTATGGTCATATCGTTTTCACTATCCACAGTCTTACTGCCAAGTGCCTCACACTTGACAACATGGATATGGATATGTCCATTGGATATTCTATTTAAAATATAGCACAAGACATATAATAAATAGATTAATGCCTTTATCTCCTTGACACAAATTGTATAATACATAAAGTTTACATTAATGTACCAAATGTATCATACAAACACAAGGACCAATGCCTCGGGACTAGGGCATTTCCAACAATCTCCCACTTGCACTAGTACCTACTAGGCATGGGTCTAATCCCTATAGATCTAGTATAACCTTCATGTAGAGGCATAGCCAAGCATGTAGGTCAAAAGATCTGTGACATTGTCTTTGGTGTCCACTCTTTGTAATGAGATGTCACCCCCTCAGCGATTTCTCGCAATAGGTGAAACTCCCTGAGTTCGTGCTTCGTGTATATGTGTGACCAGGGCACATAGCTTGTGCAACAGCCCCGCGTTGTCACAGAAGATATCAACTGGTTACTGGATAGTTGACACTACCCCCAGTTGCATGATTAACTTCATTATCCACACAGCTTCCCTAGCTGCTTCACACGTTGCAATGTACTCAGTTCCTGTGATAGAAACCGCGATGGTCTATTACTTGGAGCCTCTCCAACAATAGCACCACCATTTAGCATGAACACATACCTATACTGCGACTTATATTCATCCTGGTCGGCCTGGAAGCTTGCATCAGTGTACCCAGTAACTGACTGCTCTTCCTAACTTTCATGGGCGACATTAGGTCTTGTACATAGCATGGAGTACATGATTGATCCCATAGCCGAAGTGCATATAGGACCAAATCATGTTCTCCCTATCCTGCCTTGTCTTAGGACAGTACTTCTTGCTAAGTTTCAGCTCATGACCCATTGGCAAGAAACCTTTCTCAGCCTGGTCCATGCTGAATCTTTTCAGAACTATGTCTATGTACTTGGCCTGACTTAGGCCTAGCAGCCGATTGGATCTAACCCTGTAGATCCTGATCCCTAGGATCGTCTCAGCTTCGCCTAAGTCCTTCATTGCGAAGCACTTACACAACCATTACAATTCCCTTGTAGTGTTGGTATGTCGCTTCCAATCAGAAGGATGCCATCCATATATAATACCAGGAAAGTTACTATGCTCCCACTAAACCTCTTATACACACCCTTAAAGGTATTGTCGGCCTATAGCTTATAGCACCACTTGCAACCTATTACCTTAGCACCTGGAGGTGAATCAACCAGGTTCCAAACCTGATTATCGTACATAGATTGCAAATCCACCACCATGGCAGACAGTGGGCTAGCTATAGCCTACTAGTAGGTTTTGAGCTCCTCTTCGTCCAAAACAAAAGGGGCATAATCATTAGAAACAAAAACCAATGTTTCTCAGGTTTCTGATGATCCCTACTAGACCTTTTAGGTCCTTGTGTGACCTGGGCTGGTGCTTCCCCTTTTGGAAGCTTCACCCTGGTCTCCGAGTTATCCTTTTCAGGAATTTCTGAGCTTTGAACTTCCCTGAGTTCAATATCACTCCCACTGTCTTTCTTGGAAAGAAACCCCTTTTCAAGAAGGACCCCTTTTGCGCCATGAACACCTTGTTCTCAGCGGGGTCGTCGAAGTAATACCCTTTGGTTTCCCTAGGGTAGCTCACAAACAGGCATTAGTCGGTTTTGGGTTCTAGTTTTGCTCACAGTCAATTTCTTGACTTGTGCATAACAACCCCAAATCCGTAAGAAAGACACATTGGGCACCCTGCCCGTCCATATTCCAAATGGGGTCTTTTCCAAAGCCTTAGTCAGAGTATAATAGAAAATGAAAGCCATTGTCTGAAGAGCGTATCCTTTATAACTTATAGGGAGAGAGGTATGACTCATCGTTTGAGTGGACCATGTCCAACAGGGTCCTATTCCTCTGTTCGGACACCCCATTCCATTGTGGTGTTCCTGGAGGAGTGAGCTGTGGAACTATTCCATGCTCTCTCAAAATGAGTCAAACTATAGGCATATATGCTCACCACCTCGGTCCAACCGAAAGGCTTGGATATTTCTGCCTAGTTCTGTACTTCGTTCCTTACTCCCTTGAACCTATCAAGGGTCTCAGACTTATATTTCATTACATAGGCATAGCCATTTCTGATGAAATCGTCTGTGAAGGATATGAAGTATAGATGTTCACCCCTGGTTGCTATGCTTGTCGGTCCATATACATCTCAATGCATTAGGTCCAATAAGCTAGCGACCCTTTCAGCCTCCTTGCTAAAAGGTTCTTTAGTCATTTTACCTATAAACAAGACTCGCATATATCAAGTGACTCCATGTCAAATGATCCTAGGATTCAAGCTCTGTGAAGCCTAGAAATGCGCTTCTTGTTTATATGATAATGACAAAGGTAAACCGGATTAAGTTCGTTAGGCTTAACCCTTTACGTATGTATATTATAGACATGATTAGTTTCATTTATCCAGGATATAAAAGACATTATTTAACGGAGCTACTCCATAAAATAATTCTTTTCTAGATAAACCCTTTTTACTATTACCAATAGTAAATGTACATCCAGAAATATCCAAAAACTGAAACAGAAATAATATTCCTGTACAAAACAGGTACAAAATAACAGAGTTTCAGTAACAAAACTAATCTACTAGGCATCATAAGCTGGTCCCGCTGATCTCTATGGCAGCAACCCTTGCTCCATTTCTGACCTGCAAGTCCACTTGTCCCGATCCCAGTGATCTCCTGTTCTTAAGTCCCTGCACATTACAACAAATGTGAGAACCACATCTAGTATCCAATACATAAGATGTTGAAACAGAGGTTAATGTCTATGACATATATACCTGATGAAGACACGCCCTGCGTCTTCCTTTTCTCTCCCAAAAGCTTGGGACACGATCTTTTCCAATGTCCAGCCTGCTTGCAACCGAAGCAGACATCCTTGGAACGGGCCTTGGGCTGGGCTTTAGCCTTTTTAGCCTTGGCTTCCTTAGCCTTGGCCTTGGCCTTTGCCTTGCCTTTAGCAAAAGGAGGTTTCCTCTTGTTAACCTTAAGTACCGGCGGAGTCTTCTTGATCGACAGTTCAGCGAGCTCAAGCATCCAATGCAGCTCACTAACAGTACGGTCCATCCCTTGCTTGTAAAAGTTTAGGATGAATTGATCATAAGAATCCGGTAAAGAATCCAGGATCGTGCTAACTGCCAGCCCCCGTGAGATAGGAGTTCCGAGACGGGCTAAATTATCCAGATAGCCCTTCATCTTGAGCACGTGTGCACTCACAGATGTCCCGGCTCCCATCTTACAGCTGTGGAATGCCTTGTGGATCAGGTACCTTTCCTGATAAGCTTGCCCATAAAACATCTCATTAAGAGTTGTCATTATAGCAAAGGCCTGATGATCCAGGAACTGCTTTTGCAATTCAGGAACCATACTAGCCAACATCAGGCATGTCACATCCCGGTTATCTTTTACATGTGCCAAGTATTCCTCCAGCTGGGCAGCCGGTGGATTACTTCCCATTGGCACAGCCGGTACAGGCTTTTTGAGCACATACTCTTTGGACTCTTGTCTTAGAACTTTCCGTAAGTTCATAGACCAGTCCCAAAAGTTAGGGCCAGAAAGCTTGTCCCATTCCAAGAAAGATCGCAGTGATAAAGTATCATTCGTAGCCATTGGTTTCTACACAGAAAAATACGAGTGTAAATAAAGGACTTAACATGTTCTTCCCATATTACAATTAATAATGAATCGTGTTATTAATTAACTCGAGTTGTTGGGCTCATGGGCCGAGATCCATATTATATCAAGATATAGCCAGACGAGGGCCTGGAACAACTATACCCCAATTTTTAGGTAGGAACGCCGTCCAATCCCAACCTAGGGACTCTCGGTTTGATGGGTCTGTTGGCACTTACCCATCTGTGCTTAGGGCCAGGAACATCCTACTACCCACGCTAAGTCAAAACCTCCATCCAAGTGTTAGAGTAACCAATACTCCAACCCAATACAAAATGACGATACTCCAGTGCATCCAACGAGGGTTGGTCTACAGCTGGCCTATCCCCACTTCGAGTAGGTTATGAATGAGGGAAGCACTTTTAAGAGACTTAGTAATTACCTTTTGGTTATTAGATTCAATTAATAACGGCTTAGATGCATAGGCGGGTGAAATTGGGTTTGTACATACATTCTCACATGTAAATAAATAAAGCATAATTAAATAAAAATGAAATGCTATGGGCCAAAATTTACATCCTAATATAATTCTAGTAAACCTATACTAGAACGACATCAGGTGGGCTGCATCCTCATCCTTCTAGCACGCCAATCCAATCGGCTTCTTCTTCTTTACATAATTCCATCATAAACACATAAAATAAAATTACATAAAAGAAAAACGGCGCGTAGGCCGTATTTACCAAAAGAATATTACAACCCGAATAAATAAGGCCCAAAACATCCATTCATGCATTTAATCATACATACACGTATCCAATACATACAATTTATAAACATGTTAAATGCATGAATTAATCCCATTTCAAATATGTCCATAGCCATTATTTTGAAATCGCCAAATTTTGCCCGATCATGGTTCTAAACCCGTGCGGGCTTTGGGCCTCCAACCCAGGCAAAATTGCTCCCAATCCAATTGGGAAACCATGAATTCCAAAATTAGCCGTCCGGGTAATCGTGCCAAGAAAACCCGAACCAATCTCAATTAACCGTATTTATTTCCAAAATAAATATCGCATGAACGAAAAATAAATCCATTCATAAAACATGCGCATAAAATTTCCAAAATTAAACACGCACAATTTTAAAACAATTAAAATTTTAAAATCCCACGCGTATAAAAATTACCAAAATTTAAACACGCATATTTTTAAAATTTTAAATCCGGCCCGGCCCAAAAAATCCCGCCAAATCCAAAAACGGGCCCGGCCCGCCGCGCGGGGCAGCCGCGGCGCTGCTGCCCAGCAGCAGCCCCGCTGCCGCGCAGCGGCTGCTGCCCAGCAGCAGCCTGCTGCTGGCGTGCAGCAGCTGCTGGCCAGCAGCAGCCCAGCTGCTGCCGAGGCAGCAGCCAGCAGCAGCTGCTGCCTGTGGCGCCTAGCGCCGCAGGCAGCGGCTGCTGCCCCCGTTTCGGCCCGAAACGGTCCGTGATTTTTTCCCGCATAAAAACAAGCAACATGAAATTAAATCACCAAGAAATAAAATCATGCATAGGAAATTAAATCTAGCATAAAACCTATATGCAAAATAAAATTTCCATAAACAATTCACAAATAGAAAATTAAATAAAGCATAAACCATATGCATAAAATTTTCCATAAGTAAAATTCAAGGGGAAAAATCACCAAACCCCAAACCAAAAAAAAATCCCGTCCACAAAATCGCCAATTTTAAAACACGGGATCCGCCAAGTTTAAAGATTTCCACGGATCAAAAGCCCGCTTTGATACCACTGTTGGGATTCGTCACGGGAAACCGACCGATAAAAGCGGAAATACGCGTCGATTTCCTCGAATCCGGCCCAGGAGCTTAAGATGTGGAAATCAAAAACTTAAAGCATAAAAGGAGGGTTTCAAAAACTCACCACAAAGTCTCTCTAAGAGACGGATGCGGACTGCAGGAACCAAAGTAGACTCCCTCCAACGTCACGTACACGAACGGCTCTCGGACCGAAACCCGTGCTAGCGACTCGGATGACAAGAAGAGAGGGAGAAGAAGAGAAGAGAGGGGCGGCCAAGCATAGAGTAATGGCTGCCCAAATTTCTTTCCAAAAGAAAAATCCAAACTCTCTATCTCTCACAATTGTTTCTTCACTCACAATTGTTTCTTCCCTTCTAAACAAAGAGCATTAAGGAAAAAAGGACTAAACATTCTTACCATAAGAATGTATATCTACGGCCAATTCAAAAAAAAACAAGTGAGAAGAAAAGTCATCCCTTCATTTATTTCAAGTCATGATGAAAAGAAAGAAGAAGGATGAGTTGAAAAGTAAACAAAGCAATTTTCAACCTATGACTCACACCATGAGTCATCACTTTTCATCATTCAATTTTGTCAACAAAATGACTCATCATTGACTCATCACTTGCCTTAACATTCGGCCAAGCTAGAAAAGATGGTGGGATGATTTTGTTTTATCCATTCTTACCATAAGAATTAACCAAAATATCCAAGTAGCAAAGTCCAACTTTGCCACCCCAAAAGTCTTCCATGACTTCACACTTACATCATCTCTTTTGTCCAACAAAATGAGTCATCTTTCTAGCCCTTTCCATGCTCAAAATTTCGGCCAACACATCCCACTTAATGTGGGCATTTTTCATTTTAAGCTTTAAGCCCAATTCTAATTCCTTTGATTTAATTAATTTCAAATGCAACTTTACTTTAACATGTATGCTTATATATTATCCCATATAATATATTACATACATTTAAATTAAAATTCATTTGACCTATTAAGTTCATCAAGGGATTAAATTAGACATACATAAAATGAGATACATGTAAACCTATACATGTATAAAAATATTTCCACCTAGGAAATAATCCCATAAATTAATTCATTGAATTAATTATGAGAAGGCCAAAATAAATATTAATTATATAACTATGATCAATCCAATTGATTCATATAGTATAATTAATATATCTCTCTCTCTTCAAACGTGTATACTCCAAGTACACACTTAATCCGACTAGTTAAAGTCCAGACGTTCAATGTGTACGATCCGATGGGCCCGTCTTTATGTTGGCAGTGGGCCAAGGCCTACAGACTACAGGCGGGCTCTAGCAAGCCACTGTAGCCCCCAATTAAGACGGAGTAAGCAGTCCAACTGAAAACATAACCCAGTAGTTTGAACTTGTAAATCCCATGTCGCTGATATCGGTGTCCAACACAGAGGCATGGAAGTATCACCCTCCTTGTGTCTGGACCTTGACTTGATACCGAATGAACTGATGCTCACAAACAAGATCCAATCTTGTTTGGGTGCGGCCGCACACTTATCAGTAACATTCTTCAAGAGGCCGATGATATCGTCTCAGTGAATCACTGAGTGACATTCCCTTCTGCATATCCATAGTGCTGCCATGCTCACTAACACACCCGAACGTACCCGTACTTGGCACCCTTTTACAGGCCCGTTGGGCGTACACCAAAGTGTGCCACTTCACATGCAGCACCATCATATGGTCCGGTCTAAGGACTTATACAAGTACTACACGAGAATCATTTGTGATACTATACCATGCAGATTCCCGTAAAGTGGATCAATCCAGTACCATGCCCTTTTTGCATGTACCCATTAACCTAGTTGACATTCCATGTTCTATGACCGGTAAGACACCGCCATACAACCAGGCTAATAATAGTCTTTGGTTCCATTCATTCCCATGATTGGAACAGACTACGGATGACTTTATGGTCATATCGTTTTCACTATCCACAGTCTTACTGCCAAGTGCCTCACACTTGACAACATGGATATGGATATGTCCATTGGATATTCTATTTAAAATATAGCACAAGACATATAATAAATAGATTAATGCCTTTATCTCCTTGACACAAATTGTATAATACATAAAGTTTACATTAATGTACCAAATGTATCATACAAACACAAGGACCAATGCCTCGGGACTAGGGCATTTCCAACATAGAGGTGGTCTAATTCTAAAGCTCAGAAAATAGGGGCACGTAAATTCCACAGTGTTGTCAATACTAATGGTTTCCTAGGCGTTAATCTAGGTAATGCCACAAATATGAACTTAATAAGTTAAGATCTTATGAGACTAGATTATCATTAAAGGAATTGCATAAAGAAAAGGTGTAAAAATTGAAATTAAATTGCAATCAATTGTATTAATCAAGAAAGATGATAAGAATTTAATGTTTACAAACAAACATAATCAATTGAGGAATCAAAAACTAACTAATCGAATTACAAAAGAGAAGAAGAGGAACTTATGCCCTTTTGGTCCGATTAACCGGATTCCGGCAGTGTGAAGATGCTTGGGGTGTACCTCTATAGACGAACTCAATCCGGAACCAAGAACGTCGCAAAAGGGGAAGATTCAATGCAAAACTTCTACCAATTGAGGGTTCAAACTCAAAGAAACAAAGAGTTCAAGCAATAAACCTAGCTACAAGTTTGTGCTTTTTACTTTAAAAGTCTGGAAAAAGATCCATACAACTTAGAAAATAACCTATTTATAGGGCTAGGCTAAAATGACTAAACAGGAAAGAGGAAAGTAGGGCAACAGCAGAATTTCGGAGCTCGGCACGCCGTGCTGGTGGTGGTGGCACGCCGTACTGGTGGTTTGGGAGTTGGCACGCCGTGCTGGTGGTGGTGGCACGCCGTCGTGCCGATCCACTGGACTCCGTCTTTTGGCATGCTGGAATGGCACGCTGTGCCCTCATTGCGGCACGCCGTGCCGCCTTGCTTTTCAGCACTTCAATCTCTTCTTTACCGCCGTCGCTCCAACTTTCGGTCCGGGTCATAATGCTTGTCCAAAACAAACATAAAGAAACATAACCACACCACAGCCACGGACCACTAAAATGACGCATTGTCCAAAATTACAAAAACACCCCTAAAAACACGAAAAAATACTAAAAGTTATGAAAATCTAACCAAAACATAAAAATCACAAAATACACAAAACCAAAAAAGCATTCACACAAAGGACTCTAAAAAATTACCGTTTAAACCACGAAATTGCCTAAAAGATAAGGTAAAAAACTGACCTTATCAGCCACTTACATAGATTGGGCAGAAAAGTTACCGCTCGCTCTTTAAGGTTACAAAGCTAGTGTTAAAACCCTTACTGGTGAGGCCCCATACTCACTAGTATATGAGATGGAAGTAGTGCTACCAGTGGAGACAAAATTGAAATCCCTAAGGGTAGCCTTAGAAGCTCAGTTGCCAGTTTTGGGATTTTCACCGGAAATCATCCGAATAAATGCGGAAGATCGCGACAATTTCCTCGAATCCGTGCCCAGGAGCAATTGAGATGAAAATTGTGAAATAAAAAATTTTATCAAGAAGAGATTAAACTCTTACCAGGACTATCTCTTCTAGAAATGGCTGCAAAAAGCAACGTAGATTCCCTCCTTGTTCACGTGCACGAAAGCCTGTGGAACACGACCCGTGCTAGCATTGGAATCGGAAAACCTTTGAGAGAGGGAGGGAGATTTCGACTATGGCTTGTGTCTCTCCTCCTTGGCCAAAAATCCCTAGGTATTTTACCTAGAGTGGGCCGAAATTCTCCTTGAGATTTCGGCCCTATTTTCTTCCTTGTCTCATGTGGTCTTTTCTCCTTTTAAAAAACAGTTCAATATTAATTTGCCAGGTCCAATTAATTATCAAACCCAATTTCATTTAATTTGTATCTTTAACATATTATTCCAAATAATATATTTGATACAATTAAATTAAAATCAATTTGATCAATTAATTATACCATGAAATTAATTTTGACATTCATAAAACAAAGACACATGTAAACCTATACATATGAAATATTTCCACCTAGGAAATAATCTCATAAATTAATCTAATTAATTATGAGAAGGCCAATCAAATATTAATTTTATTATTATGATCAATCCAATTGATCTTTATAATATAATTAATATAATTCTCTCTCTCCGGTGTGCATACTCCAAGTATACAGGTGATTCCTTAAGTCTGTGTTCAGACGCTCAATGTGTACGATCCCGTGGGCCCATCTTTACGTTGGCAGTGGGCCTATGGCCCACAGACTGCAGGCGGGCTCTTGCAAGCCACTGCAGCCCCCAATTAAGATGGAGATGGCAGTCCAACTATAATCATAACTCTGTAGTTTGAACTTGTATATCCTATGTCATTGATATCGATGTCCAACACAGAGGCATGGATTGATAATCCTCTTTTGTGTCCGGACATTAACTTGATCCCGAATGTACTAATGCTCACAAACAAGTTCTAACTTGTCTGGGTGTGGCCACACTCTTATCAGTCACATTCATCAAGAGGCCGGTGATATCTTCTCAATGGACTACTGAGTGACAAATCCCTTCTACATATCCATAGCATTGCCATGCTAAGTGACATACCCGAAAGTACCCATACTTGGCACCCTATTATAGGCCCTTTAGGCGTACCCTTATGTATGTGACCTCGCATGCAACACCATCATATGGTCAAGTCAAAGGATCCATACAAGTACTACAGGAGAATCACTTGTGATACTATACCATGTGGATTTCTCGTTTAGTAGATCTATCCAATACGATGCCCCTTTTGCATGTACCCATTAACTCGGTTGACATCCCATGTCCAATGACCAGTAAGACACCACCATACAACCAGGTTAATAATAGTCTCTAGTTCCATTCATTCCCATGACTGGAACAGACTACAGATCTCTTTATGGTCATATCGTTTTTCCTATCCATGGTCTTACTGCCAAGTGCATGACACTTGTCATCATGGATATGGATATGTCCATTGGATACTTCATTTAAGATATTGCACAAGATATATATAATAAACGAATTAATGCCTTTATTAATGACACAAAATGTGTATAATACATAAATCCAATAAATGTACAATACAAATACAAGGTCCAATGCCTCGGGACTAGGGCATATCCAACAGCCAGAAATGGAGTAGGTTAGGGCCAGGTTTGAACAGTTGGCTATGGTCGATGAAAAGCATCTGAAGGCCTTAGATCATTTGCAAATGTATCAGCAGAGGATGGCCAGGGCATACAACAGCTGAGTTCATCATCAGGCATCCCTTGAAAGTAGGAGACCTAGTACTAAAACAGCTGAAGCCCTCTAAATAACATCAGAGGTAAATTCAAGCCAAATTAGGAAGGTCTGTATGTGGTGAAGAGGATCCTATCAAAAGGTGTAGCCAAGATAATGGATATGGACGGGAATGAGTTCATCAACCCAATCAACCAGGACCACCTTAAGCGCTAATATATTTAAAGAGATCAAAATGGCCTGTTAAGCTATAAAGGCAACTTAGGCAAAAGCTAAGGCATGAAATGAGAGGCGTCAATGTGAGCAGACGAACTTTTCGAAGAGCGGACACGGCGAAGCGGACCGGGGAAAAAGAAAGAAAAGGTTTTGGTTTAGCGATGTTTTGGAAAAAGTGGGTTTTTGTTTATGTTGAGTTGGGAAAACTATCGATTTAATTTTGGAAATTCCTTTTGTAGAAAACATTTTCCCGATTTATTACTTAAAGACCTCGAAACCTAAATTTGGAGATCAGTGATAGAGTCGCCACCCGGATCAGCTCATCCGGGAAATTCCGGTAGAGCTCCCTACCGAGCGCAGACTACTGTACCTAATCTAGACATTCAGGGTTCGGGCAACTTATCTACGTAACCTCATGCTTGTATTCGTTTATTATTTATAAAACCACATTTATTCAATTTATTATCTTTTCTCTACCCAATTTGTTCATTTTTATTAGCCCGATGCTTAAGCAAAATGCATAAAATAAATTGTAGGAAATTAAACCATCCGCATGAATATACAAAAGAATAATAGAGGTTGATTATACAACCAAATTGAATAAAATATAAAAACTCTCGTCCTCACTTTTACAAATGCCTAAGTACAGGAGGATCTAAAAATACAACCGCCTAAGGTACACGAATTAATCTATTGAAGTACAACGAAAATAAAAATAAATGCTGCAAAACAAATTAGTTAGCACAGTTTATATTATAAACACAAATCGGACTCAAATCAGGATAGAATAGGGATTTTAGGATTGGGAACATGCATTTAGGGGGTCACCGGTTCGACTCGACCGGTCAGACCGATTAGACCTGGAAAACGGTTTTGAAACGCCCTGTGGATTTTTATGCTGGAAAATCAATTTTGGAAAACCATTTAACTCGGTTTCATGCAAATTTCCATTTTTGTGGGTCTGTTATCCCGGAATCCAGGGTTCCGTTCGTGTGGGTTCCTAAATGCACAAACCATCTAGGGTTCAAAATGCAATAAACACACCAAAAACATTTGTAAAAATATTGTTTTCCTCGTTTTAAATTTTTTCCGGGGATTTTGTGGGATTCGAGGGTCCGCAAATGCTGGACAATGGATTCGAATCGGATGAAACTATCCCGAAACTCATAAAATAAACCCCGAGAAATACTGAAAACCCCGATATTCGAGTATACAATAGTCAGAAAATCAAAAATACAAATACATACAGATGATTCTGGGCCAAAAATGATCCCAACAGAAAAAATCAAAATGGAAAAGGAGCTGTTTCAGCCGATGGGGACAGATTGAGGATTTGTCCCCGAGGAACAGAGTCGGCTGGCTCTGACCCAGAGTCATGAAAAATAGCCGTACGGCTATGATAGGCAGCACTAGTTCCGGATTTTGCCGAAAATAACAAAAACTCATGAAAAATCATTGCAGATAAGTTTTAAGGCCTCTCAGAGTTTACCTGGATTGTTGTTTGGATGTTTGGAGCGTCAAGAAACGGATTGAAAGCTTGGAAATGTGCACTGGAACTCAATCAGCCGAATCCTTCAATAGCCCAGAACGATCCAAAACCAAGTTGAAATGATCCCGGATTAAAGAGTAGAGGTTGTTGGTGATGTTTTTAATGCTTGAGGGTTGATTTAAGGTTAGATGAGAGTGTTTATGGGATTTGTTTTAGATATTTCTCTCGGTCTCTCTTCTTCTTCTTTTCTTTTTCTCTTCTGCTTTCTGTTCTTCTTTTTCTTTGCTTCTTGCTTGAGAACCCAAAAAGTCCCCCTCTATCTCTTATTTTCCCTTTTTTTATCTGCCTCTCCCTGTCTTCTCTCATTACATCAATCAGCAGATTGAAAATTTGCCAAAACTCTCGCTTGTCAAGACAAGTTGCTCTGCTTGTTGGGGATTAATCACACAAAACAAAATACGCAGCGGAAAGAAAACGGATTAATCCCCACCAAGGACCCATGTACATTGCATTGAATTGGAAGGAGGGTTATAGAATTACCTTAATTCTTTGCAGGTTTTGAATCAATTAGGAACCAAAGTAGCTTCCCTCTACGGTTGATCCACACGGAGCAATTCGTTCACCACGTGCTAGTGCCGGGATTGAAGAACGATTCTTCGAACGAGAGAAGACCAAAGTTTCAAAAACCTTGGGAGATGGAGAAGGAAGAGATTTCGGCTGGCACTCCAAAAGTGGCTGCTGGAAAAAATCTGCTTCAATTGATATGTGGGCTAGGGTTTTTATTTTAGGTTATAAAACTTCCTTTTATATCCATTAAACTTAATTATAATTATAACTTAATACCCTTATTAGTTATAATTATAAATTAACCCACACAACTTAATATTAATTCTCAATTAATATTAAATCAATTCCATTCTCCATCATACACATATGTATATTGATATTATAATTAATTATATCTCTATATAATTAAATTATAATATGCAGCATACTTTATGCAATATTAATCATATTAATATTTATATATACATATATATATATAAATATATATATCATTATATATATATTTATTCTCTTTCTCATTCATAAATTATTATCCAATAATAATTTATACCCGAAAAGATGAACTTCATTTTGCTCTTTGTGTGTGACCCCATAGGTTCATATTAATTGGCAATAAGGAAATTACCATAATGTCCTTATAGGTCACAAGCGGACTCTAGCAAGCCATTACGACTACCCAATTAACATGATTGGAATGATCCAATACCTATTTATAGAATGTCATATTCCCTTTTGTCTCTTTGATATCATGATTAATCATAAGACATGGTACACTTGTCAATCTTATATAATTAATCATATGCTTTCTCGATCTCAAAATAAACTGTTTAGACAAATCAATTGATACTCTATCAATTATTTGAGCACGGCCATGCATTTAACAGTCTTACTTATCGAGGGGCCCAGTGATATCGCTCTCTTGATAGAGAGGGACAAAATCCCATATCTGTCACTCACATCCCAAAGCATGAGTCATATTGTACCCAATCACAGCCTTTATAACTACTCTGTTACAAGCAGCGTTTGACTGCGTCAAAGCACAACATGAGTTCATCTCGGAATCAATGGTGACCTCAGGTCAAAGGAATCAGCTAATGACACTACTATAATCAAGATCAGTTGTGACACATGACTATGAACTTGATCTCATAGTGGGTCTCCAGTAACATGTTCTCTAACATATTACCCGTGAGTATAATCTGTATCTGTATACACTATATTCATCTTATGAATATCCATTATCACTCACACTAGTCTTAGTTTGTTATTATTCCCATAATAACAATCGACTAGGGATATTTAGAATAACACGATTTATTCATGGATACTTATCATAAATGCTAACATACAAACATAAATGATAATATTAATCTACACTAGATTAATCTTAGAAGTCAAATTACATAATCCAATATTGGCCTTAGGGCACAATCTCCAACAATCTCCCACTTGCACTATGGCCAATCATACATGTATCTTATACCCATTGACCTACATGACTTTCATGTATTCATTCGTGCGGGAGTCTTTGTCAGTGAATTATTAATTTTCGCTTCCGTTGCTATTTTACACATTTTCACTCTTTCTTTAGAGACAGCCTCTCTAAATTAGTGAAAGACGCCTAAGTATATGCTTGTGTCATACAGGGTTCTTACGCATTGAACTATTGTCCCTACAATAGTCTCACAGGATAAGCAATGCTTAGAACAAAACACAAAAATTTTGATGAACTTCTTCATCCAAAATTTCTTTTACATCATATGTAACAATATACTTTGACTACTATTATAGATATTTAGCTATATTGTTTTATTTTGAACCTTTCAAAATCATAACATCTCTTTTAAAGAGAATACTAGATCTCGACTGATATATTGCAACTAATTGCAATCAGTTGTATATGTGCAGTTAACATAAGCAAGCTTCTATTAAGTCTTTTACATTGAACGCTTTCAATGCTTTGACTTAAGCCAAAACATTCTTTTAGATCTATCTCTATAGATTCCAATTTCAAGAACACAGGCAGTCATGCTTATAACATTAACCGAAATTACTTTCTTAGCCAAGATTTTACTTCTTGCAAGGTAAGAATGTTATTTCCAACAAGCCATATGTCATCCACATATAGCGTTAGGAATACCGATATGCTCCCACTGATCCTTTTGAAACACAAGATTCATCATCCTTTTGATAAAATCAAACCATTTGATTTCTTTATCAAAACTATGATTCCAACTATTTGATGCATGTTTCGATCCTTATAAGAATCTTTGAAACTTGCATACGCTATTTGAATTCTTTGGATGCTCAAAAACTTTGGGTTGTGTCACGTACACATCCTCAATCATGTTTTCACGTAGAAAACAGATTTTGATATCCATTTGCCATATTTTATAATCATATTATGCGGATGTGGCAACAAGAACTCAATTTGACTTGATCATGATTAATGACGAAAAAGGATTTTATCATAGTCCTACTATGAATTTGTTCGTATCCTCATAGTCACTACTATGAACTTGTTTATAACCCCTTTTTGTCACTAGTCGTGCTTTATAAGTTTGAAGATCACCATTCATGTCGGTTTTCAATTTGAAAACTCACTTGCAACCATTGCATATGCATCTTCTAAAAGATTTATCAAAGTCTATACTTTGATTGTCAGACATGGACTTATCTTCAACCTTTGTAGCATCAAGTCACATATTAGATTCAAAATCTAACATTGCTTCTTCATAAAAGAAGACTTATTCCAATCTAGTAAAACTACATCATGATTTTGAGAAATCCATATCTCTCCTATTCATGTCGTATTCTACTAGACTTTCATTGGACTTGTGTAATTTCAACAATGATCATGAAACCATTTCCATGTTCCTCTTCAACGTTAATGTCACTTTGTGAATTACGAGTTTTGTAGGTGTACTTTACTCCCACTAACTCTTCTAGAAATTAACTCCCTCTTCAAGGGGAAACCATTTCTAGCTACAACTACTTTGTATCCCAAAGAAACACAGGAGTAACAACTCCTACTTTCCTTTTGAGTAATCCACAATACGACATTTAAATTTAGGTGCCAACTTATTCGAAATAAGCTTTACAGCCCTAAACTTATTCAATGAAACAATTTGGGTCTCTTACCCAACCATATCTCATATGTTGATTCATGAATTGTTTTAGACGGAACTTGGTTCACAATATACACAGCTGCTTTAATGGCATATTTTCGAGAAAACGATGATCAATCTTGACTTCATCATAGATTGAACTATATCTGTATAGAGTTCGACTACTCCCTTTTCGACACAACATACTTTGTGGCGTACTTGGAGGAGTCAATTGTGAGACAGTCCCACAATCTCTAAGATGATTGTCAAAATCTTGACTCAAATATTCACCACTCGGATCATATCTAAGTGACTTTACTATCTTGTCAATATACTTCATACTCCTTTTACAAGCTTTTGAACACTTCAAAAGTTCCAAACTCGTGTTTCATTAGATACACTTATCTAGTGAAAAGTTCCACAAAATAATGAAGTATTAAAACCTCCTTTAGCAGTTGATTTATAATTCATATACATCCACATGTATAATGCTTTATAAATCGATTATTCTTTAACTACTTTTAGCAAAGAACCACTTTTGTCATCTTTTACAATAAACAACATTTGCATGATTCAAGATGATTCATAATCTCATGAATCCAAAAGTCCATTCTCATGGAGTTTCGTAATGCGACTTTGCTTATGTTTCCAAGACAACATTGCCAAAATAGGTTTAATCAAACTATTTGATTCGATCCTTACAGTATTTATGTTACAGATGGGCTCCACATATAGAGACAATTATGTAAATCTACATTTCATAATCATGTCTTTATAAAGTTTATAATTCACAATTATAAAATAAACAACATTTGTTTACTTAAGCCAACAAGCTCAATAGGCAACAAGAGTTCATAACTTACATGTAAAAGTTCATAACCTTTAACCCAAAGTTCATAACTTTTATGCAAAAGTTCATAACTTTTAACCAGAAGTTCATAACTTTCATGTAAAAGTTCATAACTTTCAAGTAAAAACCTTTGCTTCTCTTGCCTATTCGCATTCCACCTTTCACCTTCATAAGGTTTCTACTCAATTTGAGATTCTTCATATTCTACTAATATGAGATCCACAACGGGTATCTAATACCTTTGATATAGAAACAAAAGGTAGAATAGTTAATAAATACTTAAGGTAGCAGTCTTACTGCCTTTCATCTTCTCATAGTTCTCCAAACAAAGTTTGCTATTTTCATTCTAATGAACGATTCATTCTAGAAATGGCAACATCCTTCTTTTGGAGATCTCTCTATGCCAACAGCTTTGGTCTTTAAAACATGTTTCACCCGAACCTTTCGGTCTTTATGCTTTTCGACCTTCCTTTTATCCTTTTCCTTTTGAACCATAAGCACACAATTCGAGGCGGGCTTATCCTTTATGGATAACTTAACATTCTTTTGCATCCTATGCAACTGATTCACAATTTCCCCATGTCATTCAAATGATAGTTCATCACCAATGACTATCAAATAATGAATTCAAGATCACATCTTAATGCCTTTTGGAGGCCAATGAGAAAATGTTGCCTCAGACACTTATCTTTTCTTGCTTACTAACTGATGGAACATTTCCATTTGTGATGTATCATATACCTCAAGTAAAACTTCCACGTGCGGAAGAATTGGTGGCAAGTGTAAGATAATAAATTTTAAACAGAGTCCCTTCGATGCTTCAAGTAAGCATCTTTTATACTCGTGTTACAATTGCTAGTGGTTCATTGGGCAAAAGGATTATTGAGAACATATGATTCCTTTTGATTTGAGAACAATTCTCAAAGTTCAATAACAATCGAGACCATGATAATAGCAATCATAACTATAATAAAGCGTGTAAAGATTTTTATTTAAATGCTCCCACTTAAATTATAAAACCCTTTAAAATATTTAAGTGGGTGAAGATCCAAAATCCATACTTAACCATAGCACTGCTTTGGCATGTCCCTATGATTAAATATAATTTCGGTAGGCAAAGACTCAAAATCATGCTTTAAACCATTTAAACATATTTTGGATGTGCACTTCTTTGCCAATTGCATCATTATGCAACTCTTCTAATTTATGAGATGCATGATATCATATATCATATTTAATTGTATGTTACTCATCTCATCTTTGCCTCGGGCTCAAACACCGTTTTGATTAACCCTTTGTTAAACCAATTACAACACAATGAGAATCACCATTTCTCATATTATCGCTTCGCTAAGGTCACAACATGCGTACCCGCTTTGGCGTGGCTACCATGATGCGAACATAGTACTTGACTAGTGTTATACGTAATTGGGTGGCAAAATATAAACTTCATAAGTTTATTTTAGGGTTTCTTGAATCCCGTGATTAAAATTTTATCATATACAAAACATGGCATTAATATTAAACTTTCCAAGTTAACATTAATCCTAGCATGGCATCCAATGTCATACATTCATCTAGCATGCATATTTCATACTAAGCATGGCATCACATGGCATCAAAATATAAAACATGCAATAGACTCGAAAAACCGTGTTATGGTATGGTTTTATCTACATTGATTTTCATAGGCCAATATGAAAATCAATAGGTCATTTCCTAGGTGGTTGCAACCATCTTATGGTCACAGCACTCCCGCACCCCTTGGATCCGTCTTCACGTCTTTGTTCCTTGGCACCATCTCATGGATTTACACATTTTACAAAATTGCATCCTATACAATTTTCTAGTAAAATGAAATTTACAAACAATAAATTGCATCCTATACAATTTATCTAGAAAATAAGGTTACATAAATACAAACGACTCGCAGGCCGTATTTATAAAACTTTACATCCACCAAAACCAAAAGAAAACAAAAACATCCACAGGGTCCAAAACCATACCACAACACCATGCATAAAATTATCACAATAATTTTACATCTACAAGATTTAGGGTTCAAAGGCAAAATACAATCTTATTGCATTGAGGAATTGATTTGAAAAGGCTAAATGTGTAGAAACAATTTCTACATGGCAGCACCAAGGGAACACGGCGTGCAAAACCGGTTTGCACGGCGTGCAGCACCTGCACGCCGCCGTGTTCCTCGCTGTGTCTCAGCACACACGGAAACAATTTCCGGTTGCACGTCTTGCCAAACCATCACACGGCGTGCACTTCATGTTTGCACGTGTTCCGAACTGAAAGCCAATACTGGAAACAATTTCCAGTTGCACGCCGTGCAAAGACAGCACACGGCGTGCACAGCATGTTAACACGGCGTGCAGCACCTGCACGCCGACGAGTTCGGAACTGAACTCATATCTGGAAACGATTTCCAGTGCACGAATGAGCAAAACAATTGAAGAAACACATCATTCACAATGATCAATTCCAAATCAATTCAAAATAGTTATTCACAATAACAAAACAAATCATTCATAATTATCAACATTGAAATCAAATTTCAATTTGTTATTCACAATAACAAAAGAACCCTAAATCAAAACACACAAACCCTAACATGCATTTTGATCTAATCAAAATAACAAATCCAATTCAACCAATGCACAAGTGGCTCTGATACCACTGTTGGGGATTAATCACACAAAACAAAATACGCAGCGGAAAGAAAACGGATTAATCCCCACCAAGGACCCATGTACATTGCATTGAATTGGAAGGAGGGTTATAGAATTACCTTAATTCTTTGCAGGTTTTGAATCAATTAGGAACCAAAGTAGCTTCCCTCTACGGTTGATCCACACGGAGCAATTCGTTCACCGCGTGCTAGTGCCGGGATTGAAGAACGATTCTTCGAACGAGAGAAGACCAAAGTTTCAAAAACCTTGGGAGATGGAGAAGGAAGAGATTTCGGCTGGCACTCCAACACTGCTTTACAGAGCAACTATTCTTGACTATTAGAGCCGGTCGACTCTAGTTTGTACTAGAGCGGTACGACTCTAGTTAGAGCCGGCTGGCTCTGGTTCAACAAACCAGAGCCGCCCGGTTCGACTAAGAGTTAGTGTAGAATTTTGAAAAGTCGGATGTGCAGACCAAACCCTGGAAATGATTTGAGAGATCTTTTCGAGGCTTCAGATCATAGATAGCCTGGTTTTCAGAACGTTTGAGATCCTCCAAGCAGCATTCCGGTTGCTTTCAAGTCCCGTTCGAATCCGTCCGGTACATAGGTAACTAAGTAATTCTCATCACCGACATTGGGGAAAAACCCATTCTAACAGGCTGCCCCTCGCGGGACCAAAGTCGGTTCATCATGGGTTATAAAACCTAGATTGAGTTTGGTCTTGCGACTAGGAGCGCGGTGAGGGAGGAAAAGGAAATGTACCTGGCATTCCTTGCTGGAGGTGTCGGCCGTGGTTTCAAGTTGACTCACTGCGATGGAGCGTGTCTATAATGTTGGCTCTCTGTGGTGGAGCATGCTCGTAATGTTGGCTCTCTGTGGCGGAGCGTGCCTATAATGCTGGCTCACTGTGGTGGAGCATGCCCGTAATGTTGGCTCTCTGTGGCGGGGCGTGCTTATAATGCTAGCTCACTGTGGTGGAGTGTGCCCATAATGTTGTCTCTCTGTGGCGGAGCATGCCCGTAATGTTGACTCTCTGTGGTGGAGCGTGCCTATAACGTTGGCTCACTGTGGTGGAGCGTGCTGTCCCTCCCATGTGATGAAAAGGCAGCACAAACTTAAAGTTCTTCTCCGTGTGGTGGAGTTCCTGTGAGATTGATATCAAGCTGCGTATTTATTTCTTGATCGACAATTTTAGAAATAAAAATTTTTGCCCCCTCGATCAAGAATAGATACGGTTGAATCGTTTTGCCCCCAGATATCTGTTAAAGGCAAAAGACTTCTTCGATAGACATTTCTTCCCTGTCCATGTGATGATAAGGTTGAAATAAGAGATGTGCTGTCACTTCCATGTGGCGAAGAAGCAGCATAAGGTTGGTTGAATTGACTTGCCCCTAGATCCCTATTAAAGGTAAGAGATTCTTCAATAGGCATTTCTTTCCTGCCCACATGACGACAGGATTGAAATGAATGTTCTTCCTCTCCCATGTGATGAAAAAAGGTCGACTGATTTGGTTTGTTGTTCTGCCCCCAGATACCTGTTAAAGGCGAGAAGTTCTTCAACAGACATTCTTCCTTGTCTATGTGACGACAAGGTCGAAATAAGAGATGTACTGTCCCTTCTATGTGGCGAAGAAACAGCACGAGGTTTGTTGTTGTCTTTCCCCCAGATCCCTGTTAAAGGCAAGAGATTCTTCAATAGGCATTTCTTTCCTGCCCATGTGACGACAGGATTGAAATGAATGTTCTTCCTCTCCCATGTGACAAAAAGGTCGAACAATTTGGTCTGTTGTTCTGTCCCCAAATACCTGTTAAAGGCGAGAAGTTCTTCAACAGACATTCTTCCCTGTCTATATGACGACAAGGTCGAAATAAGAGATGTACTATCCCTTCTATATGGCGAAGAAGCAGCATGAGGTTGGTTGTCGTCTTGCCCCCAGATCCCTGTTAAAGGCAAGAGATTCTTCAATAGGCATTTCTTTCCTGCCCATGTGACAACAGGATTGAAATGAATATTCTTCCTCTCCCATGTGACGAAAAGGTCGAACGATTTGGTCCGTTGTTCTGCCCCTAGATACCTGTTAAAGGCGAGAAGTTCTTCAACAGATATTCTTCCCTGTCTATGTGACGACAAGGTCGAAATAACAGATGTAATATCCCTTCTATGTGGCGAAGAAGCAGCACGAGGTTGGTTGTCGTCTTGCCCCCAGATCCATGTTAAAGGCGAGAGATTCTTCAATAGGCATTTCTTTCATGCCCATGTGATGACAGGATTGAAATGAATGTTCTTCCTCTCCCATGTGATGAAAAGGTCGAACGAATTATTCTGTTTTTCTGCTCCTAGATACCTGTTAAAGGCGAGAAGTTCTTCAATAGAGATTCTTCCTTGTCTATGTGACGACAAGGGTGAAGTGAGAGATGTGCTGTTCCTGCCATGTGGTGAAAAAGCAGCACGAGGTTAGTCATTGTCTTGCCCCTAGATCCCTATTAAAGGCAAGAAAGACCCTTCTTGGGGTATAATTGGCGTGAATGAAAGATTCTGATAATTATAGAAATTTTTCATACCTAAGGTTTTGGAGTCGTTGGGCTCCGATTTGAGTGTTGTGACTCTGGGTTAGGCCTTTCTGAATTAGGAAGGATCTCTTCTCGATATGACCCCTCCATTTAAAGACAAATATGGTTGAGGTGGTTTGATGCGTGTATGCATGAATACGTGCATGATTCGTGTGCACATGGATGCGTCAGGATGCTTTTGATAATACGTTTGGTATCTGCACTATGCTAGGGAGATGAATTTGTGACCCCTGATGGCCTCGTGTGGGGACTGTTCCTATCGAATGACTTTGCTGAGGATTTTGATTCAGTGGGGATCGTTTTGGCTCAGAACTCAGCTGGGATTTTGTTAGAGAATCTGTGGGAGACCTCGCCTGGGATCACTCTACTGAGGATAACTGTAATGGGGATGGTACGACTGGGCCGGTAGCTGCCATTTGTAATGACAATTTCCTTGATGCCACCGTGGTTTGAATGCAATGACCTACTGATGGGTGTTTACATGCAATGGCATGGTATATGCAATATGAACATCTAAGCAGAAAATCAAACATGCCTAGTATCATTATGATGACATTAGAAAGAATGGGATAGGAAACTCAAAAGTGACATTGCCTTTGTCTGTCACTCTCTTCTTGTTACCAACACGTCCTTTCGGTTTTTCATGTCGGAGATTATCTCGCTGAAGATCGTTGTCGTTTTTTTTATTTTTTATTTTTTTTATTTTTTTTATGAACGATAGCCAAGTCTATAAGAGTGTGCCAGCCAAATGGATCTCATAGCACTGGCTTGTCTTAGGATTGGAGAGTGCACCTTGACGATTCCGCCGAGGATCATGATAGAATTGTCCTTGGTGATGTTTTATGGTTTAGCCTTTTCCTGCCCCAAGTGTTGGAGATTTAGGTTTGGACGTTGTGAGCGGAGGACGTTTTCAAAGGAATGCGGACTCCCTTTCGGGAAGGGCGCCTCTATTTCGGGCGGACCCCTCCCTCGCGTGGGGTTTTTATAATGGAAATTCGCGTTTTGGAAAAAATGGAATTAATTCTTGAAAGAACCGAGACCTAAGTCTCGATGGATATTGTAGGAATCGCCACCCGGCTCAGCTCAACCGGAAAATTTATAATGTAGCTGAACCGGACGAACGGCCGCTAAACTATCTAGAGATCTAGGTCTGGACAAGTTCCTTATTTCATGTATAACTAAAATAAATATGGCCAATGTTCTTTGAAGATATTTCAAATTCTAAAGTCAATTTTATTGCATTAAGTTAACCATACAACGCGCATACAGGTGAAGTAAAATAGTAAATGATTAAATTATTATAACCTGATCGAATAAAAATAAAAACTCTCGTCCTCACTTTTACAACCGCCTAAAATACATGATTTATCTAAAATACAATCACCTAAGATACATGAGTAATTCTATTAAATACATCAAAAATAAAAATAAAAAGCTGCAAAACAGAGGGTTAGCACAATATACGGCACACCACAAATAGGACTTAAACATGATAGAATTGGGAAATTGAGAATCGGGGGCATACATTTAGGAGGATAACCGGTTCAGCTCGGCTAGCCGGCCCGATTAAACCTAGAAAACATTTTGAAGCGTCCCTGTATTTTGGTTTTGTGAGAAAATCATTTTGAAAATGTTTAATTTTCCAGTTTGATTTAATTTTAGCATGTGAGATGGGTCGGTTTTCGGGAGAATCGGGTCTCCGTCGTTGTATTGTTCTAAATGCAATTTTACTGAAAATTGAATCTAGGATCGTGGATGCACACAACAAAATTCATTTTTGGTGATTTTCTGATTTTCTAAATTTTTATGGATTTTTAGAAATTTTTATGGATTAAAATGGAAATTCTGATTCTGAACGGCCATTACAGTTGTGCGACTGTAAACCATTCAAACTCAGCATTTCGCCAAAATTATTTGAAATAAAACTAGAAGAAAACAGCTGGAAATCAAGAACACTCGTACGACTGTTCATCAAACTCAAGAACAGTCGCACGACTGTTCTTGATTTCCAGAAACAGAAAACATAGAAATAAAGCAAAGATGCACAAAAACACACCAATCACTCCAAAAAGCATAAAAAATAAAGGGGAAAAGGAGTGTTTACCTCTTAGGCGCTTATCCACCGTAGGATTGACCCCTGGCGTCGCTCCAATCCACTGAAATTCGCTTCTTTCTCCTTGAATTGAAGTTGGAAAGTTTGTGTCTAAAATCTCCAAAGTGCTTAGGAATCCTAGGGTTTCTAGTCTGAAATTTAGTTTGTTTGAAGTGTTAGATTGTTAACCTATTGATTTCTAATAAGTTTTCAATCATAACTTTGAGAATTAAAAGAAAAATAGAAGAGGAAAAGAAGTTTTTAAGTTGGGTTCTTTCTTTCTTTTCCTAGTCTCTTTCTCTCTTTTCTCTCTTTAATTTTCAGAATCCAAAGCTAATCTCTTATTCTCTCTTTTTGCTCTTTTTTATCTCTCTGATTATTGATTTCCTCACCAAATCTGGGCATTAATTGCCCAATCTTTCCCCTCTTCTTTCTTATGTCATGGGCATGGTGTTCTGCACCTGCTCCGATCGTACAGTCGTACGATTGTAAAGACAGTCGCATGACTGTAATTTACAATCGTGTGACACCTGTATTTTTTTAGGACGGATGGAACATTTCGGTGCTTACAGCTGCCCCTTGCGTGATCAAATTCACCACCCGATCTTGGTTTGGAATAGTTGAGGTGATGAATTTGAGAGTGCGAATCAAAGCACCACAGACACAGGAAATAAAACATGCAACTGAGTTGCTGAAGCCTCATGCCATGGTGACGCATTGAGTTCACTGGATGGAATAAGCCGATACCTAGTCTATGTTACCCGAGGCAGTGCTGGAGATTTGAATTGGCTTCAAAGATCTAGGATCTTGTTTGAATTGATCTTCAAGAATCCGAAATCTGACTTGGGCGGTTTTTAAGGATTAAGAATCAAGCTTGAAGAGGTTTCAAGGATCCAAAATCATGCTTGAGGAGGTTTGTCAAGGATCATGAATCAGGCTTAAAGGAGTTCAAGGATTCAAAATCAAGCTTCAGGAGGGTTTGTCAAGGATCATGAATCAGGCTTGAAGGAGTTCAAGGATTCAAAATCTGGCTTGGATGAAATAAGGGGTTTGATGTAGAACTAAGCCGATACCGGGTCTAGGTTACCCGAGGCAAATCTGCTGAAATTTTGAGGATTTGAAATCTTGCTGGAATTGGATGGACTCAAAATAATGAAATAAGAGGTTCAAGGATTTGAAACCATGCTTGAATGTAATGGAGTTCAAGGGCTCAAAATCTGGCTTGAATGAAGACAGGGGTTCAAGGATTTGCAACTATGCTTGAACATAATGGAGTTCAAGAGTTCAAAATCTAGCTTGAATGAAGAAAGGGGTTCAAGGATTTGCAACCATGCTTGAACGTAATGGAGTTCAAGAGTTTGAAATCAAGCTTGAATGAAGAAAGGGGTTCAAGGATTTGCAACCATGCTTGAACGTAATGGAGTTCAAGAGTTCAAAATCTGGCTTGAATGAAGAAAGGGGTTCAAGGATTTGCAACCATGCTTGAACGTAATGGAGTTCAAGAGTTCGAAATCTGGTTTGAATGAAGAAAGGGGTTCAAGGATTTGTAACCATGCTTGAACGTAATGGAGTTCAAGAGTTTGAAATCTGGCTCGAATGAAGAAAGGGGTTCAAGGATTTGCAACCATGCTTGAACGTAATGGAGTTCAAGAGTTCAAAATCTGGCTTGAAGAAAGGGGTTCAAGGATTTACAACTATGCTTGAACGTAATGGAGTTCAAGAGTTTGAAATCTGGCTTGAATGAAGAAAGGGGTTCAACGATTTGCAACCATGCGTAATAGAGTTTAAGAGTTTGAAATCTGGCTTGAATGAAGAAAGGGGTTCAAGGATTTGCAACCATGCTTTAATGTAATGGAGTTCAAGAGTTCGAAATCTGGCTTGAATGAAGTAAGGAGATAGCTTTAGGAATGATAATTTTGATGTTGGCTCGAGGATGAGTATTTATCCCTTGAATGATAATTTTGGAAAAAAAAATTTTGGCCCCTTCGATCAAGGATAAATATGGCTTGATTGTTCTGCCCTTTGGAGACTTGATATGTTGAGATTTGGGTTTGCGTGGATCCTTCTCATATTTTAAGGCCCAATAGATGCCCCGGTGTTGTGCCATCTCTGTTTTAAGAGCGATCCTGGTTCGGAATGGCCCGATGATAATGGTGGATACCTGTGCTTGGGTTGGTTGTGATACATATATGCATGTATGCGTGTATGTTTTGAATGCATGTATATGTTTCAATGTGTGCATGTGCAAATGAACTTTAGAAAATGCATTTCACGCCATTTGTTCAATCTTGACATTCCAGGTTCTTACTGGGGAAGATATGTTGTGCGATTAATTGTCCATAGTTGGAGAAACAAAATTTTGGGTGTAATGTAATTCTTGCGTTCCTACCAGGGATATATGATGGCTAATAAGGAAGTAAGATGACTCTTGGAGAGAAAGTGATGATGTCCTTGGTAATGATGTCGTTGAGAAATAATGTAGAGGATCTTGTTGGGTATTAATGAAATGTTCCTGCTGGGGGAACCACGAAGAGGTTTTGCCTTCTCTGCCCCTAGGCTTCATGAATTTGGAAGTGCTCTAAATTTTGCCTGAGCTGCCCAAAGTGGGTTTTCAACTTAGCGAGCTGCTCTAACTTTTGCCTAAGGCACCTTTTTGGTTTTCACCTTAGCAAGCTTTTCATATGCCCTAACTTTTGCCTAAACTGCCCAATATGGGTTTTCAGCTTAGCGAGCTGCTCTAATTTTTGCCTGAGATGCCTTTTCGGTTTTCACCTCAGCGAGCTTTTCATATGCCCTAACTTTGCCTAAACTGCCCAATATGGGTTTTCAGCTTAGCGAGCTGCTCTAAATTTTGCCTGAGATGCCTTTTCGGTTTTCACCTCAGCGAGCTTTTTTTTTTAGTGTAACCCATGTAAGTGAAAAATGTGCACAACCACGTATGATGAATGATGCGGATTCAATTCCAAGCAGAATAAGGACATTTAAATGAATAGAGCAAGGCATTCATTCATTCATTCATTGATAATGTTTTAGCATAATGCACATTATATATGAAATGAAATTAAGGACAAGATGAGTATGGTATCTGTCTCGACCAAACCCGCGACTGCCACCAACTGGTCCCTACGGATTTTCTTGCCGGTAGTGCTCACCTCACCGTACTAACTTTTGCATGGATTGCTTTCATGATTTTCAATCCATCGGACTTTTTTTTAATGGAAACCTGAGCCTGTCCCGATTGAAGGGGTTGACGACTTTGCCTCTGTCTTTCTCGGTAGGACCGCTTCGATCCTGTAGGTTGATGGCTACGCTATTTCCCTAATGTTACTCTTGCATTAGTTCAGTGTATTTACGAGACAAATGGTAACATTAGTTCAGTGTATTTACGAGACAAATGGTAACATGCTAACTTAGTCTTTGTAGATAGACGCCATATTTGACAACACCATTTTGATGTGCTTGTTAGCTGCCTGTACTATCCTGCTGGCTTATGGGTGGTATAGAGGCGATGCATGATGCCTCTCTCCTTTATTCTGGAATGATTGCACTGTTGCCCCAGAACTCGCGTTCTATTATCGGGGATGATATGGTGCGAAACATCATATGATACAAATGCATTCTTATTTCGGAACTTGAAACCTCTTTTTTTTTTATGTCTACGGAACTTCCGCTTAGCTGGACTTGTCTTTGGGATTCTTCGTAATTCTGTATCCTGCAATCCTTTGTCGATCTCCAGACATGCCGTCGTAGGACTAGGCAAAGGTCTTCACATGCTTTTAGACATTTTGCAATTTTTCTTTTCTTTCTCTTATCAATCGTGAGATCTTTCAAGACGGATATCATTTTGGATGCTCATCTGTTCTTAGGTTCATTTCACGTAATGATGTGTCATGTATGCTAAAGACATTAAATGAATGTTTGTATACATGCACAGTGTTTTGTCTAGGGAAATATCACACAAATAATTGAAATCAAATTACATTACATTAAACGCCTTGTAGGCTGCATTGTTCACAAAACAAGGTAGAAAACAAAAAACAGATACATCAAAATAATTAACGTCCTCCATATATGGAGGGTCTTCTTTTACTGCTGCATCATCCACTTCGATTGGACTAGTCAAAGCTGGGCAAAGGATTGCTCTGGACATTGGGCTTCAAGGGTGGCTCAACGATTTTCCTGTCAGCGATCAGTTGTTAAATAGCCCTCAGTAGTTGCTTGCAGTCATTCTGTTGGAGATTGTGCCCTAAGGCCAATATTGGATTATGTAATTTGACTTCTAAGATTAATCTAGTGTAGATTAATATTATCATTTATGTTTGTATGTTAGCATTTATGATAAGTATCCATGAATTAATTGTGTAATTCTAAATTTCCCTAGTCGATTGTTATTATGGGAATAATAACAAACTAAGACTAGTGTGAGTGATAATGGATATTCATAAGATGAATATAGTGTATACAGATACAGATTATACTCACGGGCAATGTGTTAGAGAACATGTTGCTGGAGACCCACTATAAGATCAAGTTCATGGTCACGTGTCACAACTGATCTTGATTATAGTAGTGTCATCAGCTGATTCCTTTGACCTGAGGTCACCATGGATTCCGGGATGAATTCATGTTGTGCTTTGACGCAGTCAAACGCTGCTTGTAACAGAGTAGTTATAAAGGCTGTGGTTGGGTACAATATGACTCATGCTTAGGGATGTGAGTGACAGATATGGGATTTTGTCCCTCTCTAACAAGAGAGCGATATCACTGGGCCCCTCGATAAGTAAGACTGTTAAATGCATGGCCGTGCTCAAATAATTGATAAGAGTATCAATTGATTTGTCTGAACAGTTTACTTTGAGATCGAGAAAGCATATGATTAATTTATATAAGATTGACAAGTGTACCATGTCTTATAATTAATCATGATATCAAGAGACAAAAGGGAATATGACACATTCTATAAGTAGGTTTATTGGATTATACCAATCATATGAATTGGGTAGTCATAATGGCTTGCTAGAGTCCGCTTATGACTTATGAGGGCATTATGGTAATTTCCTCATTGCCAATTTATATGATCCTACGGGGTCACACACAAAGAGCAAAATGAGATTCACTTAATTCGGGGATAAATCATTATGAGATAATGATTTATTATTGATGAGAAATTAAATATATATAAAGATATATATTTGCATGTATATGTATATACACATGAACATATTAATAAGATTAATATATTTATGGCATAAAATATGCTATATATATATATGTATATTATAATTATATTATATGGTGATATAATTAATTATAATATACATTTACGTATATGTGTATATATATATATAAGTATGTATGTATGTAAATATTAATAAGATTAATATAGCATAAAGTATGCTAATTATATTATATGGAGATATAATTAATTTTACATACATATGTGTATATGATGGAGAATTGACTAAGTTTAATATTAATTGAGAATTAATAAAACTTATGGGGGCTAATTTATAATTATAATTAAATATAGTATTTAATTACAATTATAAATTGATAATAAAATAATAAAAACCCAAAAACAAGGGTTTTTTGGTGTTGGACGAAAAAGAGAAGCAGCAGCCCCCATCTCCATCATATATGGCCGAAATTTTGCTTTTGGCAAAAAGTGAAAAAATATCAATTTTTCACCTTCTCATTCAAAGAACTGTTCTACGATCCCGGCGCTAGCACGCGGTGAGTCAATTGCTCGGTGTGGATCAACTGTAGAGGGAATCTGCTTTGGTTCCTAATTGATTCAAAACCTACAAAGAATTAAGGTAATTCTTTAACCCTCCTTCCAATTCAATGCAATGTACATGGATCCTTGGTGGGGATTAATCTTTTATTTCCGCTGCGCATTTTGTTTTGTGCGATTATTCCCCAACAGTGGTATCAGAGCCACTTGTATTTTGATTGAATTGGATTTATGTTTTGATTGGATCAAAATTGCATGTTAGGGTTTGTATGATTTTGATTGGATCAGAATTGTTGTTAGGGGTTTGTATGTTTTATTTAGGGTTCTATGTTATTGTGAATAACAAAATAAAATTTGATTTTATTAATTAATCATTGTGAATGATTTTATGTTAATGATTTGGAATGTTTAAGGGGTTTTTGGAATCATGAATTTGATTCATGGGTTTTTATTGAAATTGTTTCAATTCAATTTAATTAAAAAAAAAAAAAAAAAAAAAAAAAAAAATGAATACTGTTTCGTTATTCTGGGCATAATGCCCAGAATAACTTTTGGGTGCAATGCAATTGCAATTGCAATTGCGCCCAAGTGCAATTGCAATTGCAATTGCAATTGCACTTGCTGCGTAAGCAGCATGCTGCTTACGCAGCATGGGCTGCGCAGCATGGGCTGCGCAGCTTTGTGTTGCGCAGCCCGTCGGGCTGCGCGCAGTATTGGATACTGCAGTGCGAGGCCCGACGAGCATGCTGTCCGACAGTTTTTACCCTTTTTTCGTTTTAAGTGTGGAAAATTGTTTCTGCATATTTACGAATTTTTCCAAATTAATTAATTCTAAATACAATGTGATTGTATTTTACCACTTTGAACCCTAAATATTTTTAGATATAAAATTATTGTTGATAATTTTATGCATGGTGTTATGGTATGGTTTTGGACCCCGTGGATGCTTTATTTTATTTATTATGGTTTTATATAAATACGACCTGCGAGTCGTTTGTATTTATGTAAATTTTAAATTTTAATTTTACTAGAAAAATTGTATAGGATGCAATTTATGATATGTAAAATTTATTTTACTAGAAAAATTGTATAGGTTGCAATTTTTTTTGTAAAATATAAATCCATGAGATGGTGCTTGGAAGCAAAGACGTGGAGGCGGATCCAAGAGGCGGTGCAATGACCATGTGATGGATGCTACTACCTAGGATATGACCCTGTTGATTTTCATATTGGCCTATGAAAATCAATGTAGATTTAAACCATACCATAACACGGTTCGAGTCATATGCATGCTTTATTTTATTTAGATGCCATGTGATGCCATGCTAGATATTCTATATGCATGCTAGACAATTGTATGCCATAAGAATCCATGCTAATTAATATTAACAAAAGTATGATTAATATTAATGCCATGAAATTGTATATGATACAACTAACTCACAGGAATTAATAAACCCTAAATAAACTTATGAAGTTTATATTTTTGCCACCCAATTACGCATAACACTTGTCAAGTACTATGTTCGCATCATGGTATACCGCCAGGGCGGGTACGCATGTTGTGACCTTAGCGAAGCAATAATATGAGAAAAGGTGATTCTCATTGTGTTGTAATTGGTTTAACTAAAGGGTTAATCAAAAAGGTGTTTGAGCCCGAGGCAAGGATGAGATGAGTAACATACAAATTAAATATGATATATGATATCATGCATCTCATAAATTAGAAGAGTTGCATAATGATGCAATTGGCAAAGAAGTGCACATCCAAAATATGTTTAAATGGTTTAAAGCATGATTTTGAGTCTTTGCCTACCGAAATTATATTTAATCATAGGGACATGCCAAAGCAGTGCTATGGTTAAGTATGGATTTTGGATCTTCACCCACTTAAATATTTTAAAGGGTTTTATAATTTAAGTGGGGGCATTTAAATAAAAATCTTTACACGCTTTATTATAGTTATGATTGCTATTACCATGGTCTCGATTGTTATTGAACCTTGAGAATTGTTCTCAAATCAAAAGGAATCATATGTTCTCAATAATCCTTTTGCCCAATGAACCACTAGCAATTGTAACACGAGTATAAAAGATGCTTACTTGAAGCATCGAAGGGACTCTGTTTATAATTTATTATCTTACACTTGCCACCAATTCTTCCGCACGTGGAAGTTTTACTTGAGGTATATGATACATCACAAATGGAAATGTTCCATCAGTTAGTGAGCAAGAAAAGATAAGTGTTTGAGGCAACATTTTCTCATTGGCCTCCAAAAGGCATTAAGATGTGATCTTGAATTCATTAATTGATAGTCATTGGTGATGAACTATCATTTGAATGACATGGAGAAAATTGTGAATTAGTTGCATAGGATGCAAAAGAATGTTAAGTTATCCATAAAGGATAAGCCCGCCTCGAATTGTGTGCTTATGGTTCAAAAGGAAAAGGATGAAAGGAAGGTCGAAAAGCATAAAGACCGAAAGGTTCGGGTGAAACATGTTTTAAAGGCCAAAGCTGTTGGCATAGAGAGATCTCCAAAAGAAGGGTGTTGCCATTTCTAGAATGAATCGTTCATTAGAATGGAAATAGTAAACTCTGTTTGGAGAACTATAAGAAGATGAAAGGCAGTAAGACTGCTACCTTAAGTATTTATTAATTATTCTACTTTTGTTTCTATATCAAAGGTATTAGATACCAGTTATGGATCTCATATTAGTGGAATATGAAGAATCTTAACTTGAATAGAAACCTTATGAAGGTGAAGGTAGAATACGAATAGGCAAGAGAAGCAAAGGTTGTTACTCGAAGGTTATGAACCTTTTACATAAAAGTTATGAATTTTGGTTAAAGGTTATGAACTTTTACATGTAAGTTATGAACTCTTGTTGCCTATTGAGCTTATTGGCTTAAGTAAACAAATGTTGTTTATTTTATAATTGTGAATTATAAGCTTTATAAAGACATGATTATGAAATACAGATTTACATAATTGTCTTTATATGTGGAGCCCATCTGTAACATAAATACTGTAAGGATCGAATCAAATAGTTTGATTCAACCTATTTTGGCAGTGTCGTCTTGGAGACATAAGCAAAGTCGCATTTTGAAACTCCATAAGAATGGACTTTTGGATTCATGAGATTATGAATCATCTTGAATCATGCGAATGTTGTTTATTATAAAAGATGACAAAAGTGGTTCTTTGCTAAAAGTAGTTAAAGAATAATCGATTTATTAAGCATTATACATGTGGATGTATATGAATTATAAATCAACTGCTAAAGAAGGTTTTAATACTTCATTACCTTTATGGAACTTTTCACTAGATAAGAGTATCAAATGAAACACGAGTTTGGAACTTTTGAAGTGTTCAAAAGCTTGTAAAAGGAGTATGAAGTATCTTGACATGATAGTAAAGTCACTTAGATATGATCCAAGTGGTGAACATTTGAGTCAAGATTTTGACAATCATCTTAGAGATTGTGGGACTGTCTCACAATTAACTCCTCCAATTACGCCACAAAGGAAGTTGTGTCGAAAAGGGAGTAGTCGAACTCTATACAGATATAGTTCAATCTATGATGAAGTCAAGTTGATCATCGTTTTCTCGAGAATATGCCATTAAAGCAGCTGTGTATATTTTTCCGTCTAAAACAATTCATGAATCAACATATGAGATATGGTTGGGTAAGAGACCCAAGTTGTTTCATTGAATAAGTTTAGGGCTGTAAAGCTTATATTCGAATAAGTTGGCACCTAAATTTAAATGTCGTATTGTGGATTACTCAAAAGGAAAGTAGGAGTTGTTACTCCTGTGTTTCTTTGGGATACAAAGTAGTTGTAGCTAGAAATGGTTTCCCCTTGAAGAGGGAGTTAATTTCTAGTAGAGTTAGTGGGAGTAAGGTACACCTACAAAACTCATAATTCACAAAAGTGACATTTAACGTTGAAGAGGAACGTGGAAATAGTTTCATGATCATTGTTGAAATTACACAAGTCCAATGAAAGTCTAGTGGAATACGACATGATTAGGAGAGATATGGATTTCTCAAAATCATGATGTAATTTTACTAGATGAAATAAGTCTTCTTTTATGAAGAAGCAATGTTAGATTTTGAATCTAATAAGTGACTTGATGCTACAAAGGTTGAAGATAAGTCCATGTCTAACAATCAAAGTATAGACTTTGATAAATCTTTTAGAAGATGCGTATGCAATGGTTGCAAGTGAGTTTTCAAATTGAAAACCGACATGAATGGTGATCTTCAAACTTATAAAGCACGACTAGTGACAAAAAGGGGTTATAAACAAGTTCATAGTAGTGACTATGAGGATACGAACAAATTCATAGTAGGACTATGATAAAATCTTTTTTCGTCATTAATCATGATCAAGTCAAATTGAGTTCTTGTTGCCACATCCACATAATATGATTATAAAATATGACAAATGGATATCAAAATCTGTTTTCTACGTGAAAACATGATTGAGGATGTGTACGTGACACAACCCAAAGTTTCTGAGCATCCAAAGAATTCAAATAGCGTATGCAAGTTTCAAAGATTCTTATAAGGATCGAAACATGCATCAAATAGTTGGAATCATAGTTTTGATAAAGAAATCAAATGGTTTGATTTTATCAAAAGGATGATGAATCTTGTGTTTCAAAAGGATCAGTGGGAGCATATCGGCATCCTAATGCTATATGTGGATGACATATTGCTTGTTTGAAATAACATTCTTACCTTGCAAGAAGTAAAATCTTGGCTAAGAAAGTAATTTCAATTAATGTTTAAGCAAGGCTGCCTATATTCTTGAAATTAGAATCTATATAGATAGATCTAAAAGAATGTTTTGTTTTAAGTCAAAGCATTGAAAGCGTTCAATGAGAAAGACTTAAAAGAAGTTTGCTTATGTTAACTGTGTAAATAGTTGCACATATACAACTGATTGCAATTAGTTGCAATATATCAGTCGAGATCTAGTATTCTCTTAAAAAGAGATGTTATGATTTTGAAAGGTTCAAAATAAAACGATATAGCTAAATATCTATAATAGTAGTCAAAGTATATTGTTACATATGATGTAAAGGAAATTTTGGATGAAGAAGTTCATCACAAAATGTTGTGTTTTGTTCTAAGCATTGCTTATCCTGTGAGACTATTGTAGGGACAATAGTTCAATGCGTAAGAACCTTGTATGACACAAGCATATACTTAGGCGTTTTTTCACTAATTTAGAGAGGCTGTCTCTAAAGAGAGAGTGAAAATGTGTAAAGTAACAACGGAAGCGAAAATTAATAATTCACTGACAAAGACTCCTGCACAAGTGAATACATGAAAGTCATGTAGGTCAATGGGTATAAGATACATGTATGATTGGCCATAGTGCAAGTGGGAGATTGTTGGAGATTGTGCCCTAAGGCCAATATTGGATTATGTAATTTGACTTCTAAGATTAATCTAGTGTAGATTAATATTATCATTTATGTTTGTATGTTAGCATTTATGATAAGTATCCATGAATTAATTGTGTAATTCTAAATTTCCCTAGTCGATTGTTATTATGGGAATAATAACAAACTAAGACTAGTGTGAGTGATAATGGATATTCATAAGATGAATATAGTGTATACAGATACAGATTATACTCACGGGCAATGTGTTAGAGAACATGTTGCTGGAGACCCACTATAAGATCAAGTTCATGGTCACGTGTCACAACTGATCTTGATTATAGTAGTGTCATCAGCTGATTCCTTTGACCTGAGGTCACCATGGATTCCGGGATGAATTCATGTTGTGCTTTGACGCAGTCAAACGCTGCTTGTAACAGAGTAGTTATAAAGGCTGTGGTTGGGTACAATATGACTCATGCTTAGGGATGTGAGTGACAGATATGGGATTTTGTCCCTCTCTAACAAGAGAGCGATATCACTGGGCCCCTCGATAAGTAAGACTGTTAAATGCATGGCCGTGCTCAAATAATTGATAAGAGTATCAATTGATTTGTCTGAACAGTTTACTTTGAGATCGAGAAAGCATATGATTAATTTATATAAGATTGACAAGTGTACCATGTCTTATAATTAATCATGATATCAAGAGACAAAAGGGAATATGACACATTCTATAAGTAGGTTTATTGGATTATACCAATCATATGAATTGGGTAGTCATAATGGCTTGCTAGAGTCCGCTTATGACTTATGAGGGCATTATGGTAATTTCCTCATTGCCAATTTATATGATCCTACGGGGTCACACACAAAGAGCAAAATGAGATTCACTTAATTCGGGGATAAATCATTATGAGATAATGATTTATTATTGATGAGAAATTAAATATATATAAAGATATATATTTGCATGTATATGTATATACACATGAACATATTAATAAGATTAATATATTTATGGCATAAAATATGCTATATATATATATGTATATTATAATTATATTATATGGTGATATAATTAATTATAATATACATTTACGTATATGTGTATATATATATATAAGTATGTATGTATGTAAATATTAATAAGATTAATATAGCATAAAGTATGCTAATTATATTATATGGAGATATAATTAATTTTACATACATATGTGTATATGATGGAGAATTGACTAAGTTTAATATTAATTGAGAATTAATAAAACTTATGGGGGCTAATTTATAATTATAATTAAATATAGTATTTAATTACAATTATAAATTGATAATAAAATAATAAAAACCCAAAAACAAGGGTTTTTTGGTGTTGGACGAAAAAGAGAAGCAGCAGCCCCCATCTCCATCATATATGGCCGAAATTTTGCTTTTGGCAAAAAGTGAAAAAATATCAATTTTTCACCTTCTCATTCAAAGAACTGTTCTACGATCCCGGCGCTAGCACGCGGTGAGTCAATTGCTCGGTGTGGATCAACTGTAGAGGGAATCTGCTTTGGTTCCTAATTGATTCAAAACCTACAAAGAATTAAGGTAATTCTTTAACCCTCCTTCCAATTCAATGCAATGTACATGGATCCTTGGTGGGGATTAATCTTTTATTTCCGCTGCGCATTTTGTTTTGTGCGATTATTCCCCAACACATTCGTGTGGTGCCCCACTGTCACATGATAGGAACAGAATTTGCCTTTGTCTATCTCAGCCAGCTTCTCGAACCACTTCAGAGAACTCAAGAGACCGCCGTTCCTGCATTTCGCAAAAATCTTGGTCAAAGAAAGAGTCCAAGGGGATAGGCCCCTATTTTGCGAATCTCCAGCTTGATCTCCTTGTTGTTGAGACACTACAGCAACTTCAGTCGGTTTATCCTCTAGGGATTGGTCACTTTTGTTTTTAAAGCCGAAACTGGATCCACTGCTTGATCCGGTGGCAGTTGTCGATCGATACCCTAGACCGTGTCTGAAGCTTCTGCCACCCTTTTGATTCACCATTTTTTCTTCCTCGACCCTCTCAACTTTCATGGCCATACTGTAGACCTCACTGAGTTCATTGAAAGCATGGAACTTCATGTTGTCTCTGTAGACATCGCTACTGCCCTCAATTAGTTTCTGAATCGGTTCGTCTTCATCGGGGTGATTCTTCAATAGGATCATCTTGTTCATCCACCTTTGATAATACTCATCAAAGGGTTCATTAAGCTTCTGCTTAATCCTCTCCAAGTCATATAGCTTCACCTGGATTTTTGTATTGAAGCTATAATACTTGATGAAGGCCGTTGACAATGTTCCCCAATCCGATTGTACTTCCTCCGTTAGGGATTTGTACCAGTTCAAAGCTCCTTCTTCTAGTGTTGTTGGGAAGAAGTTGACCAGCTGCTGTTTGGTAGCACCTGCGGTTAGCATTATACCGGCATAGAGGTTGATGTGAGCTTCTGGTGATTCGAGCCCTTTGTAAGAAGGAATTTGGGGGACTTGGAACCCCATAGAGAATGTCTCAATGCCTTTGTTTATTATGGCATCCATATTGACGCCCCGCTTGGAACCCAAACTGATGTTGGCTCCCTTTTTCAGCTCAGATAGCATCTCATCTAGCTCAGAGTATTTGGCCTTCATTTTCTGCTCCATAGCTGCCTCGATTTTCTACAGCTTTTCTATACTGGCTGAAGCATCAACCCCGTGTTGAGAGGTCTCCCCTTCTTATTCTTTCCTGGTTCCACCATTACCAGCTTCACCACTTTCCCTAGCAACAGCCCTCAGTTCTTCCTTCAGCATATCTCGGAAGTCTTGGGATCGAAAGAAATCCTTCAGAACACTAGCAATGTTTGGCGTTTGTTCAGCCATTGCTACTTCTTCCTCGGACTCTGTTGCGCCACTTGATTCGATTGATCTTTCGCTCTCACGTGCTCTTGTAGTCTGGGATCTTGTTCTAGGACGCTCCAGTTTATTATGCTTTAATGCACATAAAGAGTGTTAGGGTTAAAAAGTGCATGGTTTGATGGTATGGATGATAATGCTTGGATGATGCTTCATGAATGTGGATGATAATGAATGTGACCTTTTTTATTCAGTTTTTTTATTTTGGACATTCCAAGTGCACCCAATGCTATGTAAAAGAACACGTGCAGACCACCACACGGGCAGGGGTTCAGCACTTTTTGGAGCACTTAATGAATTTTGTGAAATGGTCGCGTGTGTACTGACACACGGACGGAGTTCGATGCTTTGTAGGTCTATGAGATGATATGAAATGGTCGCATAGGACCGGCCCATGGACAGAGTTCTAATGCTTTTGAGCATATGATATGAAATGATATTGTAGGAAAGTCACGTGCCACAGGAGACACGGACAGAAGCTCGGTGTTCGGGGAATGCCTTTCATGATTTGGGATGTTATGAAATGTCCCTACATGTGTGCTAATCAGGCACTCGGGGAGCGCCTTGAATAATGTAGTAATGTCATGAAGTAACCCGATGTGGAGCACAGTGTTATATGATATTTATGATGAATGGGTATGATGTCATGAAATGCATCGTGTGGATTGTCACACGGAAATATTCCTAGGACCATTGTGGTCTCTTTTAAATGAGATAATCTGGTGGAATGGCCGAATGCAATCCGGTGCATTGGCAGAATACGGGCATTTTGGGATACCCGATATGTTATGAAATGAGATGATCTTAGTGGGCATCCTTGGAATGTCCCTAATTTAATTTAGGTGCTATGTCATGAATGCTTATGACACACAAAATGCAAATGGCTGCACAAAAACGTGGTTAGGATGCATGACACACATAATGATGTTATGTATGCTATATGAAAAAATGCTAATCACGCAAATTTAATGTTATGGCTAAAAAAAGAAATGGTTGGTATGAATGGCAAACAGATGATTTAATGTTTTCACATGAAAATAAAATGCAAATGGCTGCATAAAAATATGGGTTAGTATCACACAAAAATGTTTTATGAACGGTATGTCATGTGTATGGAAAATGGTGATTATGGTATGTTATGCACGCGTAGATAGCGATGGTGATGTGTCACGGAATGGCGAGAAACACGTAGCACACAAAACGAATTCTTCCAACCTTATTCCTCCAAACGTGGTCAGTCTCAAAAATTCTAACCGAGTCCTAGGTGGGGTTCTCTTTTATCATCAATCGGGGATGATGAAGGCATAATTTTATTTATCCACACAATTATTTTGGTATCCTAAGGGAATCCAATTAAGGCTGCCTATATGAGTTCGGTCCAAGTTAGGTTAAAATCAAGGTTCCCATAGCAAAATATACTCCTCACTTCTCCCCACTCAAGGGTCCGAACGAAGGAGTTCGTACGAGGCTATAGGTGGTGTTTCGTATCCATGCCCCTAAGACCAGGAGGAACAAAGGTGACACTTCGACAATTCACCGGGCTAAAGCGGGATACTTATTCTAATGCAAGCATGTCTAGCTAAAATGCAAAACAAAATACCAATCAAGAATCATCCACCTTATTTTAATTAGACACTTTTCAGGGCTTATCAAATTCTTTTAAGTTTTTAAGAAAACTTTTGTAAGAAATCCCCAGCGGAGTTGCCACTGTGAGCGGACGACATTTTCGATGGAACGCGGACTCCCTTTCGGGAAGGGCGCCTCGATTTCGGGCGGACCCCTCCCTCGCGTAGGGTTTTTATAATGGAAATTCACATTTTGGAAAAAATGGAATTAATTCTTAAAAGAACCGAGACCTAAGTCTCGATGAATATTGTAGGAGTCGCCATCCGGCTCAGCTCAACTAGGAAATTTATAATGTAGTTGAACCGGATGAACGGCCACTACACTATCTAGAGATCTAGGTCCGGACAAGTCCCTTATTTCATGTCTAATTAAAATAAATATGGCCAATGTTCTTTGAAGATATTTAAAATTCAAAAGTCAATTTTATTGCATTAAGTTAAACATACAGTGTGCATACAGGTGAAATAAAATAGTAAATGATTAAATTATTACAACCCGATCGAATAAAAATAAAAACTCACGTCCTCACTTTTACAACCGCCTAAAATACACGATTTATCTAAAATAAAATCGCCTAAGATACATGAGTAATTCTATTAAATACATTAAAAATAAAAATAAAAAGCTGCAAAACAAAGGGTTAGCACAATATATAGCACACCACAAATAGGACTTAAACATGACAGAATTGGGAAATTGAGAATCGGGGGTATACATTTAGGGGGATAACCGAATTGGCCCGGCTAGCCGGCCCGATTAAACCTAGAAAACATTTTGAAAAGTACCTATATTTTGGTTTTGTGAGAAAATCATTTTGAAAACGTTTTATTTTCCGGTTTCATTTAATTTTAGCATGTGAGATGGGTCGGTTTTCGGGAGAATCGGGTCTCCGTCGTTATATTGTTCTAAATGCAATTTTACTGAAATTTGAATCTAGGGTCGTGGATGCACACAACAAAATTCATTTTTGGTGATTTTCTGAATTTTTATGGATTTTTAGAAATTTTTATGGATTAAAATGGAAATTCTGATTCTGAATGGCCATTACAGTCATGCAACTGTAACTACGGTCGTACGACTGTAATTATAGTCATGCGACTGTAAACCATTCAAACTTAGCATTTCGCCAAAATTATTTGAAATAAAACTGGAAGAAAACAGCTGGAAACCAAGAACACTTATACGACTGTATTTACAATCGTATGACTGTTCATCAAACTCAAGAACAGTCGCACGACTGTTCTTGATTTCCAGAAACAGAAAATGCAGAAATAAAGCAAAGATGCACAAAAACACACCAATCACCCAGAAAAGCTTGAAAAATACTTAGGCGCTTATCCACCATAGGATTGACCCCTGGCGTCACTCCAATCCACCGAAATTCACTTCTTTCTCCTTGAATTGAAGTTGGAAAGTTTGTGTCTAAAATCTCCAAAGTGCTTGGGAATCCTAGGGTTTTTAGTCTGAAATTTAGTTTGTTTGAAGTGTTAGATTGTTAACCTATTGATTTCCAATAAGTTTTCAATCATAACTTTGAGAATTAAAAGAAAAATAGAAGAGGAAAAGAAGTTTTTAAGTTGGGTTCTTTCTTTCTTTTCCTAGTCTCTTTCTCTCTTTTCTCTCTTCAATTTTCATAATCCAAAGCTAATCTCCTATTCTCTCTTTTTCCTCTTTTTTATCTCTCTGATTATTGATTTCCTCACCAAATCTGGGCATTAATTGCCCAATCTTTCCCCTCTTCTTTCTTATGTCATGGGCATGGTGTTCTGCACCTACTCCGATCGTACAGTAGTACGACTGTAATTTTTCAATTACAGTCGCATGACTGTAATTTACACTCGTGTGACACTTGCGTGTGTTTTTTTTAGGACGGACAGAAAATTCCGGCGCTTACAGATGTGAAACTCTTCATCGAATCTGGTTTGCTGCGTGTGGCAACCTGTATATGGACATTTACATGCAATGGCATGACACATGCTTATTGAGCATCAAAACAGCATATGAAACATTTATAATATGATGAATGTAAATGCGTTAGGAAATTCCAACCATGGCTTCAGTTTGATCGAATCACGTAATTGAAGCAGAGTTGCCACTATGAGCAGATAATCTGAGATGGGTTCAATTAACCACTGGATTCTCCTAAGGTAGGAGGTTGTATTCATGCTTTCAATTCACCCCAGATTCTAATTCACACACGGTTCCTAAAGATGGACACAGCTTTTTGTCCTTCAAGGTATAGCCTTATTCAGAATGACTTGAGTTAATTGTGGTTTTCCTTTGTCTATGAACCACAATAACCCTAGAGCAAGGCACACCATGGCTAGAAAATGAAAGAACCACTGGTAAGTAGTCACTGCTGTTGCAGTTGAGGACTGAGTTCTTGAAATGGTTGGTAAATGCAACTTTCCCCTGAACATTAGCACAGTAGGCTTTGCAAGTCTTTCTGTTGATGGGAACATCCCATTCATGATTGTTGAAAGCTTTGTAAAACCTGGTTGCCCCAACACTGTTGGTGAAGTTCACAGGGGTAAGCGTCGGTCTTTTCCTTTCCGTAGCACATTTTGCTCAACAGAACCATTCCTTACCAGGTTGAGTGATACTGGTGGATAACCATTCCTTTCACAAAATGTCCCACCCACTACTCTTTTCCCTGAAGTTCAGCACAGGGTATAGTGTGGACTTTACTAGACGAGAACAGTGGTCACCTAGGAGTTCCATCAATAGTTGCTTGAGCAGTGGCAAACTCCAACTCAATTGAAGCAGGCTTATATTCAAATCCTCTCTCTGTCATGAAATCAAGGCCTTTCCTGTCTGTCTGAGATTACGAAATATTTGTTCTGGGGGTTTAGGTTGAAGAGAAGTGGCATGGGATAGAAAAAGAATTCCCAATCTGGTACAGGTTGATGATAAACGAAGACTGATTGGAATGGCACCATAACCACCTGCTCCGTCGCCCTTCTGATGATGAGGTGATGCAGAAAAATACGATATGGAGCAGCATTGGGGTTTAATTTTTCTTGTTAGAAGCCATTGATGGTGGAAAATAAGGCTTCACAGGGTCAGTTCAGGGGGAAGGATGGAAAAGGGGTTTCATCAAATAGGTGTTGGTGGTTTGGGTGGTAAACGGAAGACAAAAGGTGTTGAAGGTGTGGAAGAAATTGGAAAAGGAAAGGGGAAGAGCTTTGGTTTTGAAGACAGGAAAGTCAAATCTTTCATAGATTAGTGGGGGGATTTGACAATGCCGAGAGCTGAAGATTACTCTTTAATGCTATGAGACATTCCAGTGTTAGTTATGGTGGCCATGCATGAGAGAGAGAAGGACCCTGTCTGCACTGATCCCCTTTTTGTATGTTCTCTTTTTTTTAAAAAAAAAAACTGAGCCCCAACCATGACCATCTGTTGGTTTTCCTATTGCATTCAAACTCATGCATGTCATGTATGTTTGATATGCTTTTTAGATGAACAATGCATGCGTAATGTCATGTACATATGAATGTCACACGAGCAAGATAATGTATGCACTACAACCAAAATTGTTTCAGCATTTTACACATGGTGGGTGATGTGGGTGATGAAAGCCATTTGAATTTCCCTCAGGTTGGAGATTTTGGCGAGATTGGGAATTTTAGCTTTTGGGTTTGGCTTGGGGTGCCTCCTCTGGATATGGGGTCAAGCTTTGTCTCCGGGGGGACTTTTGGGTGTGGTTGCCTCAAGGAGGGCTTTTTATTTTTTATTTTTTTATTTTTTTTCTTTAGGTAGGATTTGGAGTTTCAAAGATGGCTTTCAGTTTAGAATGGTTTTGGCATCGTGTGTGCCATTCCCGTTGAAATTTTGGGGCAGGACAAGTAGCGTCTTTCAAAGATCATGGAGTTAGATCAGCAAATGCCTCGGCGGAGGTAGTGCCACCATATCATTTTATTTACCTCACAAGCTCACCTTTCAAGACGAGAGTTTGGTCAAGGGCAGGTTCACTTTTAAGTTTCCTATAGTATTCAGATTGATGTCGGGCATTTTGATACTATGCGTGTTTGATATGTCATTTTAGATGCTCAAATGCATGCATAATGCCATGTACACATAATCATCACATAAGTAAGAAGGTAACAAAATGCATTCCATCTAAAATGATATTAATACACTGTAGAAACAAGAATGATTCCCCTATAAAAAGGAAAGCTCCGAGGGTAGGTTTTTTTTTTTTGCTTTTTGTTTTTGGCCCCCGACTAGTCACTGCCTCGACTTCAGTACCATTGCCTCGTTCTAGTCAGATCAGACCTTGCGGCTCTTCATCATGTTCCTCTCCCCGGGGAGATTGAGAAATCCCTTTGGTGGTTCCTTTGCTTGCCACAGATCTCCCGTTAAAGGCAGACGACACCCTCAATTTTCCTTCGTCGACCAGCTTCTGGATCTTCCTTCACAAAACGACACATTCATTAGTCTGGTGGCCTACTATCACATGATAGCTGCAGTAGTTATCCTTTTGTTCTAGTTGGTGTCACGTATGGTCGGACACTCTGCAACAGGCCCATCTTTCTGCAGATAGCGAATAGTCTGGTCACTAAACGAGGCCCAGAGGATGCGACTGCCCATTTGTCTTCGGGAAGCAAACTCTGGATTTGTCGCGAAACAAAGTCAATGTTGGCACTGGCCTTTATAGGTCTTTTCAATTCTCCTTCATTGGATGACCCCGATAAGCCCAAATTTTGGTGAGAGGACCTCTCGAGGTGTCGAGAAGGAGTATCGGCAATTTTGGCGTTCTGCTCCTTATCAATGCCAACATTGGAGTTCGTGCTCGTCATGTCCCTTATTTCCCCTTCGAGTTCTGCCACCCGGGTTTCCAACTTAGTGCACCTCGTCGTCAACCTCTCTATTCTGTCAAGATCATCCCCCAGCATTTCTCTCAGCATTGCTGCCGCTTCCTCCCTAACTACCTTCCGGAAATGTGGTGAAGCGACATAGTCTTCCCCCACATCTGTTATGGCGTTAAAGTTCCTTGGGTTGGCCATTCTTAAGGTCCTTTCCCCTGATGAGAGCACTTATTAGTGTCGATAGGCAGATACCAAACAGGGAACAGTGTATGCATAAATGCGTGACATGACATGTATGTATGTGGATGATGAATTGCATGTGTGATGTCATGTAATGCCATGTCATGCTATAGCATTTGACATGAAATGATGTTACAGATGAGTCACATGTAACTCGAGGTACAAACAAAAGTTTGGCGTTCATGAAACGCCTTACATGATTTATTAATGTCCTGACATGCCCCTGTGTGAGCACGGTTTTTTTCCCGACCTCTGTGGTGAAAGTCATTGTTGCTTTTTTCACGGATAAACGGGAAGCGGATTCGGACCGACCGGAATAATGTCAGAAATGTCCCGGATCACCCAAATGTGTGTGACAAGTCTTGGTACGGAGCCCCAAAGGAATACCAGTGAGTATTTAAGAAAACCGAAGAAAAGAATGAAAAATAAGCAAAATAGGCTAATCTGGTCACTACAGTCGCTCGATTGTAGTGCCTACAGCCGCACGACTTTACTACAGTCTCACGACTGTAGTCATTACAGTTGAGCGACTGTAATCTTTAGATTTCCTTTTTTTTTTGGCCCAAATCAGCATTTAATTCGATTTTTCTAAACAAAATAAGCCAATCTGGTGACTACAGTCGTGCGACTGGAGTCCCTACAGTTGCTCGACTGTAGTCCACTATACTACAGTCGCACGACTATAGTAATTACAGTTGCTTGATTGAAATCATCAGATTTCCTTTTTTTCCCCAAATCAGCATTTAATTTGGTTTTCCTAAACAAGATGGGCTAATCTGGTCAATACAGTTGCTCGACTGTAGTGACTATAGCCGCGCGACTGTAGCTACTACAGTCGAGCGACTGCAATCATCAGATTTCCTTTTTTACTGAAAATCAGCATTTAATTCCGATTTTTAACCAAAACGGGAGATATAAAAATCTTATGTTCGGGATTAGGAAAATAGAACAAAAAGGAGGCAGAAAAAAAGGGTTTTAAGAGAAAAACACAAGAAATACACAATAACATAGATTTTGGGACTTTTTCTAGGGTTCTTAGGAAAAACTAAAAGGGTTTTGATATGAAAATAACGAAAACAATTTTAACGAAACACATAAAAATAGTTGTAGGGCGTTTTCAAATTATCACTACTCACTCAATCTCTCTTGGGACTCCGTTCGGGGCTTCGTTGATCGCCTATTTTTTCAGGATGTTCGTGACTACAAAACACTTTTCTGCATCCGAATCCATCTCTGGTGATCCAAACACTGGAATACAGACCAGGTAACATTCTGAGAGGTCTTAAAAATCCTTTTTTGTTAATTTTGGGTGTTGTTTATTAATGTTTTTTCGAATTTTTACGATTTCGGAATCGAATTTTGATTACAGTCGCCTCGCTTAAGATCACAGTCGCCCCGGTGTAACCTACAGCCGCTCGACTGTGACCTATAATCACGCGACTGTAATCTTCTAATTACCATCGCTCGACTGTAATCTCTGGGGCAGAAGCTCCGAATGCCCCAAAATCCACAGATAACGCTTCCGTTTTCAGATTTAATGTGTTTTTCATGTTTATTATCGGTCCAATTGCATCCATGTATGCTTAGATTCCCTATTTTCTTATTTTTAATTGATGGATGTGATTTCAAGTTTGGTGATTTCGAGTTTTTAAGGATTTCCGGATATATTTCGATCCGTTTCGGATCCGTTTGGTTGAGATCAGTGTGTTTCCAGAAATCCCAGATTACCCGAAATCGCTAAATTTGCAAAACGATTTTCAAAAACGAGAAAAGAAGGCTGGAAGGAAATTCTAGAGCATTACAGTAGCGCGACTATAACCTACAGCCGCGCGGCTGTAACCTACAGTCGCGCGACTGTAGTTGAGGCAGAATTACAGTTTAGCCCTTTTGTGCTAGGGGTGGCAATGGGGCGGGGATTACCCGAAAACCGTGGGGATCCGAACCGGAAAGTACGGGGAATAACCGATAGTATCCCCCACGGGAACGGGGGTGGGGGTTATTTTATCCCCAATTCTTAAATGGGCGTGGGGGCGGGTAGTACTATCCCCGCCCCGTAGGGATCCCCGCCCCACTACCGTATAAATCCACGTGTATATATATATATATATATATATATATATATATATATATATATATATATATATATATATATATATACAAAATGAAAGAAAGAAAGAAAGAGAGATGGGCTTGAACTATTAAAGCCCATCTCTCTTCCTTTCTTTCTATTAAAGCCTAGCTTTCTAATGAATTTGTACATATTTTGTAATACTGGATATATTTTATAATTTGAATATGTAATGTTAAACCACATTTGTGATGTGGTAGAATTTGTGTTTTGGATATTGAATGTTAAAATAGTTATTAAAATAACGAAATATTAATTTTTTTTTATTTGTTGGATATGGGTGGGGATTCACCGATACCCGTGGGCACCCGCGCGGGGCGGAGATGGGGGTGAAAAAATCCCTGAAATATTAAATGGGGAATCCCTAAAACCGCCCCCACAATCATTGGGGGTGGAGTGGGGAATGCACTCCCGCCCCCGCACCCGCACCGTTGCCACCCCTATTTTGGGTCCCAAACTTGTAATTTTACACCCTTTTCCTATTCAAAAATGAATTTTGATGTGTTTACATTCTTTTTGGACCCTAGATGAATGTTTAATTTACGCCCACACACGAACGGGACCCCTGGGTCCCGGGATATCCGACCCACTAAAGTTGGAAAAATGCATGTAAATGAGCCAAACCATTTTCAAAATTGGTTTTTCACCCACAAAACCTGCAGGGCATTTCAAAAAACTGTTTTCCAGGTCTAACCGGTCCGACAGGTCAGGTCGACCTGGTTACCCCCTAAATGCATGTCCCCACTCCTACAAATCCCTATTCTATCCTATCTGAGTCTCTTGTATGCCTTGATTATTTGTGCTAACCGTATTTGGATGTAGCTTTTATTTTGGTTATTTTTCATTTTTAATGTACTTAATAGATTATTTCATGTAATTAGGCGATTGTAATTTCTTAGATTATCGTGTATAGTAGGCGGTTGTAAATGGTGAGGATGAGAGTTTTCTTTTTTTTGGGTTGTATAATTTGGCCTCTGATTTACTTTTCCGAACTTTTATTTTTCCGCACTTTATTTTAATATTTATATTTATGTCATTTGCATGAGCATCGATTAATAATTAAAAGATGATAAAATGAGTAGAATTAAGTGAATGGAACATTACATTATGAAATAATAATTGAAAATAAGTGAGGATTAGTAGATATGTTGCCCGAGCCTCGAATCTCTGGATTAGATACTGCGTCTACATTTGGTAGGGAGCTGTACCGGAATTTCCCAGATAAGCTGATCGGGGTGGCGACTCTGTATCTAATCTCGAAGTTTGTGTTTCAAGATCTTTAAGTTAAATTGAGATTTTCCAAAAGAAAGACCTGTTTTCCAAAATTCACACTTCACCATTAAAATTAAGTTTCTATGAAAAGGGTTTTCTTCAATAAAATGAAAGGTTTTCTTAAAGAAGATTAAAGACCCCGTTTTCCAACCACATCACCACACCTTCAAAAGGAAAATCCCCAGTTCCCGCTTTAACGCGCGTCTTGTAAAAAAGGTCGTCCGCTCACAGTGGCGACTCTGCTGGGGATCAACGGTTTCTTTTAAAATTTTTTTTATAAAAACTTAAGGAACTTAGGCAACAATCGAAGTACATCCTCACTTATAGTCAATTATTAAATCGTAATTTGATGTTTCATTCACATTTGCATAAGCATGACATTTTCTCTTCTTGAATCCCTCCAACACTTGTTTAAGCCCGGTTTATCTTCAAAGGTGTCCTACCTCTTCCGCTAGGATTGGAGGCACCCGAGGGGGTAAACCACTCATAGCCTCGTACGAACCCCTTTGTTTGGACCCTTGAGTGGGGAGAAGTGAGGAGTATATTTTTGCTATGGGAACCTGTACGACTCTTGGCTTGACTCATACCTTCATGTAATGGCCTAGCAACTTTCCCTTAGGGTTACCAAAACACATATTTGAAAATGGACATTAAGAGGGTGCCTTTGGTATCCCCGGTTGATGCCAAAGAGACCCAATACCTAGGAAGATTGCGAGACCAATCGAATGGAGGAATAAAGTTGGAAGGGTGAGCATATTATTGCATGTGCTAACGTTTGTTCTATGGTGGTTCCATTCTTGACCTTTACATGCAACATCAAACATGCATCATCCGTGTGCCATTTTCTAACCACATTTTTTTATGCAGCCATTTGCAAGCATCACCATACGTGTGCTATTATACTAACCATATTTTCATGCAACCATGACATCTTACTCGTGTGTCATACACATCTTGTGTGCCCGCATTTCATAAAGCATACATGACATCATCTTGTGTGTCATGTATTCTAACCATGTTTTTGTGCTGCCATTTGCATTCTGTATGAAATGGGCATTCATCTCATCTCATCTCATATAAAATGTAAGGATGTTCTAAGTATGCCCTTCACGACCATTTCATTTTATGACATATCGGGAATCCCCAAGACTACCCGTGTTTGCTTGTACATCGGATTGCACTTGGCCATTTCATTACATCATTGCACTGTGAGAGGACCACAACTATCCTAGGCTTGTTTTTGTGTGGTGGATCACACAATACCATTACACGACATCACAACCATTCACGATTGGTGTCATGACGACACCATAGTTTTGCTTGAGTATCACGATCCACATCGGATCGCTTCATAACATTGAAAATTCATTCAAGGTACTCTACGAGTGCCGAACTAGAATTCATATTAGGACGTTTCATAACATGTTTATTCATGCAAGGTGTTCCACGAATGCTGAAATGCTGTCCGTGTCCCCAGTTACATGTGACTTGTATGTGACATCACTTCATTGAAGATGCCATAAAAGCATCGAACCTCTATCTATGGAACGGCTCCTATATGACCATCACATATCATTTCATTGACCTATAAAATGTCAAACCTCTATCCAGTTGTCGGTACACACGTGACCATTTCATGACATCCGCTAGGTGGCCTGAAGGCTCCGAATTTCTATCCGTGTGCCGGCCCACACGTGACATTTTTGTATTGTCTTTTGCATAGCATGGGACATGCTTGGAACATCCAAAGCAAAAAGAAAGAAAATACAGAAGTCATTTTCATCATTTTCCATATCCATAAAGCATCATCCAATCATGGACATGAACACACCACATGCTCCATTTAGGGTGTCGAGTCTAGGTCCATGACATCCATCCGCGACTCTAACCTTGTGTTGAATGTGCGGTTTGGAGACGAATCTCAAAGTAGTTAGTTCGTGTCGATTCAGTGCCAAACCCATCAGTTCAATCAGTTCAATCAGAGCCGGTCACCGTGGAGGGGGTCAGTTCAGGGTCAGACTCAGATCGGGAGATCGAAACTCAATTGCCTACTCTACCAGTTGACAGTCAAATTTTGTTAGAAGAAGCTAACAGAGCAGAGATGGCCGACGAAAATAGTGGAAACTTGCCCTTTGATATGGCTGCTTTTATGTGGAGTTTCCTCACCTCAGATGAGTTTAAAAATACTCTTAGGGAATAAGTGCGGGCCGTGATAGGCACCCTCCCTATTCAATCTGTGCCACCAGCTCAGACTTCGATTGGAAGTGAGGGATAATAGTTTGTCTAAGTTACTAATGGTGTTGCAGGAAGCCTTCCTGGAGGAAGTGGTGGAGTGGTTAACCACAAAGAACCTGACCATTAGTTCGAAGGGGATGAAGCCTTTGAGAAGGCAAGGGAAGCCTCAATTAAGACGATGCTAGAGAAGCGTCTCAATCAGAAATTTTCTGATATTGAAGCTATGCTACCTAAGCTAAAGGAGATAGTCCACTATAACCCTATTAAGTATGTCGACCCGACTACTTTGATGGCTGATGGAGGAGAGCCACTCCCAGCTAGTTTTTAGATGCCTTACCTGCCTTTGTATACCAGAGAGGGCCCACCGGAAGCCCATTTGGACAGTTATGTGAGGTTGATGACTAGCATGGGGATTGGGAAAGGTCATCTCTTAAATCTGTTTCCGACTACACTGAGGGGTGCTGTGGCGAAGTGGTATATAAAGATGCCTCTGTACACCCGTTCTACTTAGGAGGACCTATCTGAAGCTTTTGTAAAGCAGTACGCTTACAATACCCAAGTAGAGACTACCCTTGAAGACCTGGAAAGAATCCGCCAGAAGCCAAATGAGTCCTTCCCGGCTTACTACAAGCGGTGGATGGATGTACAAGTTTTGGTGGATAGGGCACCAAAGTTAGAGTCGCTCATTGTGAAGCTGGTAGATGGTAGTCTCCCCCAATACAACGATAAGATGAAGCTGAAGAGATTCCATTCCTTCAATGAGGTGGTGGAGTTTGCCAAACATATCGAGCGATACGAAGAAGAGGAGCAGAGGGGCAGACAGAGTTCGGGCTCTTACAAAAGCAATCAGGGGTACTCTCAAGGGTACAAAGGCAACAGCTCTAAGGCTACTCCAGTGGGGTCCAATGCTAAGTCGACTCAGAATGTAGCCCCGATTGAAATGCAATGGGAGGACGTAGCCGCTATGAACCTGGGAAGACAAACTCCTTAAAGGGTCACCTGTCCATGGGCTGAGTCAGTAAGCTGAATTTTTGCTAAATGTAGAAAGGCTTGGTTATTACAGAGCTTGAAGCCATTTTCACCTCCAACTGAAGCAGATAAAGATAACTTCGGCACTTATCATGTGATGACAGGTCACAGTAAAAATGAGTGTACCCAGTTGATTAGAGCCATCAAGCAGTTGGTCATTGATGGAAGGATCATTGAGCCGGCTTTGAAACCCAACATTCAAAGTAATCCCTTGCCCAACCTCAGATGATTCAGCTTCACAAGACATTGAGGACCATGATGCTGCAATAAAGAGAAGACCCTCCGCATGTGAAGGCGATAGTCATTTTGATGTTTTAATTTGTTTTATTTTCTTATTATTATTATCATGTGAACAATTTAGCCTATGAGGTGTTTAATTTAATAGAGTTTGATTTCAATTACTTGTGTGATATTTTTAGAATGGAACTTTGCATGCATCCAAACATTCATTTAATGCCTTTAACACATATGATGCATCAATACATGAAATGAATCTAGGGACAGAAGATGACCCAAAAATGATATCCGTTTGGAAAGTTTTCACACCTGAAGAGAGAAAAAGAAGATCGCAACAATCCACAAAAGAACATGGAAATCTTCGCCTGACTGAACGATGTCGTGCCGAGGTGACAGAGAAATCACTGAACACCGAGTTCCAAAGGGTTCAAAGATGAAACAGCCAAGCAGGAGCTCCACAAACTCAAGCCAGAAAAAGGAGAGTTGTCACAACATGAGGAATTGATAGCGTCAGAAAAATAAAGCTGTCCACATCGAACGAACATTGATTCATGGTCATGCCCATCAAATTACTTCTCAAAGTGGGTAGAAGCGGAGTTATATATAAGTATCATAGCAAAAAAAAAGCCATCACGTCACGGCTAATAATGGCCTATAATTCTTAGGGACAGTGCTCCGAATAAAGGATTGAACATCATTGACCGTCTCCATATCCCTCACAAGCCGGCGGGAAGACAGTGGCGGCCAATAAATCCATCAAAATGATTCTGTCAAAAGTAGTGGTTGCCTACAGAATATAGGTCAACATATTACCATCTGCTTTGCAAGGACACAGAAATAGCATCAGAGTACGCACTGAAGAAACGTCATACTCCTTAGCCTATAGGATGGAAGCGGTTCCACCAGGGGAGACAAAGACCAAGTCGTCAGCCCCATCAACCCAGGCAAGCCCAAGGGCTGTTACGTGAAAAAAAAGAAGTCCAATGGGTCACAAATCGAAAAGGCGATCCATGCAAAAATCAGGACAGTCTGATGGATCGAAAACTGAAAAGGTGGTCCGTGCAAAAGTTAGGACAGAGAGGCGAGCACCATCAGCAGGAAAATCTACAAAGAGCAGTTAGTGGCAGGCGTAGGTCCAGTCGAGACGGATACCATTACTGATTCTATCTTTAGCTTTATTTCATCTTTGATGTGCATTGTGCTAAAACATTATAAATGAGTGAATGAATGAATTCTGTTTTCTGTTCAGGTTAAATGTCCCAAGTCTGCTTGAAATTGAATTCGCACCAATGTGCACATTTTCTGTTTACATGCATCTCACTTAAAAAAAAGAAAAAAAAAAGAAGTCCGATGGATCAAAAACCGAAGAGGCGGTCCATGCAAAAATTAGGACCGCCCGATAGATCGAAAACCCAAAAAGGGTGGTCTATGCAAAAGCTAGGGCATAAAATAAAGTCTACTAAATTAAAAACCTGAAAGGGCCGTTCAGGTAAAAATAAAGACAGTCCGATAGGCCAAAAACCCAAAAAGGGTGACCTATGCCAAAATTAGGACAGGTAATGAAAATAAAACAAAAGTCATACAGTAGTATCAAGCTCAGACAACTCTAATCCTGTAAAAACCGAGGTACATCAAAGCTAGTGCCTCACGCCCACGCCTTATGGAGCAAGCAATCAGGTCAATCGACCAAACTTCAATGCGATACCTCACCAAGGACAGACCTATCTGGGCATCCCAATCGTCTATCCGGTCCCTAAAAGTCTGATTCATGACCTCCAGCTTGGTGACTCGCCGATGCAATTGATTAACCTCTGTTCTCACACGAGCGGACTCACGGCGCTCGATCCCAATCGTCGTCTGCAACAAACAAAACATGAAAAAGCACTATAATCATAAGCATATGCATCCAGGACACACACATACAAATACACTCAAAACATACACACACACATGCATACACGCATCAATGTGTATTCAAGTACAGGTACATGTTGTCATCATCAAGCTGTCTCGAGCCATGAGTGCTCCGAAAGCAGAAATAACCCGACACTGGGGCATCATCAAATCCCAAGTATCCAGGGGCAAAACAATCAAGCCGTATTTATTCTTGATCGAAGGGGCAAAAATTTTTTCTTTCCAAAATTATCGATCAAGGAATAAATACATACCCCTGATCCAATTTCAAAGTTATTGCTCCACCACAGAGAGCTAGTTTCAACAGTATTGCTCCACAACAGAGAGCCTATTTCAACGGTACTGCTCCACCACAGAGAGCCGGTTTCAACGGTATTGCTCCACCATAGAGAGCCAGTTTCAATGGTATTGCTCTGCCACAGAGAGCCGATTTCAACAGTATCAAGGGGTAAGATATTCAATCCATATTCAGTCTTGATCGAAGGGGCAAAAATTTTTGTTTCCAAGATTATCGATCAAGGAACGAATACGTAGCTGAAACAACTTCAAAACATCAAAGGAAATCATCAAGCTTCTCAAATCACCAAAGCATCTTTCCCCAGCCAGAAAAGCCTCACGGGAAACACTATTATCCTTTCCTTCAGTGACACAGGCCCTACTAGAAGTGAAATGACCAAAATGCCCTTTTGTTAGTAACCAAACTACCAAATGGCTAAAACAACTTCCCTTTAGTGACGCAAGCTTCACGGGAAACCAAATCACAAAAACATTTCTTTCCCTAGTGACATAGGCTCCACTAGAAGTGAAATGACCAAAATGCCCTTCTGTTAGTAACCAAACTACCAACAACTTCTCTTTAGTGACGCAAGCTTCACTGGAAACCGAATCACAAAAGCATTTCTTTCCCTACGTAGGCTCCATTAGGGGTGAAATGACTAAAAAACCCTTTTGTTGACCATTAAGCTACCAAATGACTAAAATACCCTTTTCCCATCAAAAGGGGATACTAAATCGCTGAAACCCATTTCTTTTCATGACATAGGCACCACGAAAGACCAAATGACCAAAGTACCCCTACCTCAAGGAATGTCGACTTCCCAAGTTGCAAAATTACCAAAATACCCTTTCCTTTCATAAGCATCAAGTGACAAGGAGAATTCAATTCGGGCAAGTCCTCTGCTTCACAATAGAGTCGAAGCATGTCCCTGGCAAATCAAACTGATCTGGGCAAAGTCCTCTGCTTTGCAATGAAGTCTAAGCACGACCCTGGAAAACATCAAATCAATTCGGGCAAAGTCCTATGCTTCATAACGGAGTCGAAGTAAGACCCTGAAGAATCAAACCAACCTAGGCAAGACCGCTATCTCGCAAAAGCAACCGAGACAAGTCCCTACAGACATCAAAACAAGTCAATGCGAGAAGAATCCCTAGGTATGTTCTCTTTTCCTTCTCACCGTGCTCCCTATCGCGAGACCAAACTCGAATCGGGCACAAGCACCCGTTCAAGTAGACTTTGGTCACACAAGGGGCAGCCTGTGAGCACGGGTTTTTTACCGACCTCTGTGATGAAAGTTATTGTTGCCTTTTTCACGGATAAACATGAAGCGGATTCGGACCGATCAGAATAATGTCAGAAATGTCCTGGATGACCCAAATATGTGTGACAAGTCTTAGTACGGAGCCCCAAAGGGATACCAGTGAGTATTTAAGAAAATCAAAGAAAAGAATGAAAAATAAGCAAAATAGGCTAATCTAGTCACTACAGTCGCTCGACTGTAGTGCCTACAGCCGCGCTACTGTACTACAGTCGTGCGACTGTAGTCATTACAGTCGAGCGACTGTAATCATTAGATTTCCTATTTTTTTGGCGCAAATCAGCATTTAATTCGATTTTTCTAAACAAAATAAGCCAATCTGGAGACTACAGTAGTGCGATTGTAGTCCACTATACTACAGTCGCGCGACTACAGTAATGACAGTCGCTCGACTGTAATCATCCGATTTCCTTTTTTTCCCCAAAGCAGCATTTAATTCATTTTTCCTAAACAAGATTGGCTAATCTGGTCACTACAATTGCTCGACTGTAGTGACTACAGCCGCGCGACTGTAGCTAATACAGTCGAGCGACTGCAATCATCAAATTTCCTTTTTTACAAAAAAATCAGCATTTAATTCTGATTTTTAACCAAAACGGGAGATATAAAAATCTTGTGTTCGGGATTAGGGAAAACAGAATGAAATGCAGGCAGAAAAAAAGGGTTTTGAGAGAAAAACACAAGAAACACACAATAACATAGATTTTGGGACTTTTTCTAGGGTTCTTAGGAAAAACTAAAAGGGTTTTGATCTAAAAATAACGAAAACAATTTTAACGAAACACATAAAAATAGTTGTAGGGTGTTTTCAAGTTATCACTACTCACTCAATCTCTCTCGGGGTTCCATTCGGGCTTCGTTGATCGGGCATTTTTTCGGGTTATTCATGACTGCAAGACACTTTCCTGCATCTAAATCCATCTCTGGTGATCCAAACACTAGAATACAGACCAGGTAACATTCTGAGAGGCCTTAAAAATTCATTTTTGTTAATTCTGGGTGTTGTTTATTGATTTTTTTTCGAATTTTTACGATTTTGGAAGCGAATTTTGATTACAGCCACCTTGCTTAAGATCACAGGCCCCCGGCTGTAACCTACAGCCGCGCGACTGTGACCTATAGTCGCGCGACTGTAATCTTGTGATTACTATCGCTAGACTGTAATCTCTAGGGAAGAAGCTCCGAATGCCCCAAACTCGACCGATAACGCCTCCGTTTTCAGATTTAATGTGTTTTTCATGTTTATTATCGGTCCAATTGCAACCATGTATGCTTAGATTCTCGGTTTTCTTATTTTTAATTGATGGATGTGATTTCAAGTTTGGCAATTTCAAGTTTTTAGGGATTTCACGATTTATTTCAATCCGTTTCAGATCCGTTTGGTTGAAATCAATGTGTTTCCAGAAATCCCAGATTACCCGAAATCGCTAAATTTGCAAAACGATTTTCAAAAACGAGAAAAGAAGACAGGAAGGAAATTCTAGAGCATTACAGCCGCACGGCTGTAACCTACAGTTGCATGACTGTAGTTGAGGCAGAATTATAGTTTAGCCCTTTTGGGCCCCAAACTTGTAATTTTGCACCCTTTTCTTATTCAAAAATGAAATTTGACGTGTTTACATTCTTTTTTGACCCTAGATGAATGTTTAATTTAGGCCTACACACGAATGGGACCCCCGGGTCCCGGGATATTCGGCCCACTAAATTTGGAAAAATGCATGTAAATGAGCCAAACGATTTTCAAAATTGGTTTTTCACCCATAAAACCTACAGGGCGTTTTAAAAAACCATTTTCCAGGTCTAACCGGTCCGACAGGTCAGGTCTACCTGGTTACCCCCCTAAATGCATGTCCCCGCTCCTACAAATCCCTATTCTGTCCTATCTGAGTCTTTTGTATGCCTTGATTATTTGTGCTAACCTTATTTAGATGCAGCTTTTATTTTGGTTATTTTTCATTTTTAATGTACTTAATAGATTATCTCGTGTAATTAGGCGACTATAATTTCTTAGATTATCGTGTATAGTAGGCGGTTGTAAATGGTGAGGATGAGAGTTTTCTTTTTCTTGGGTTATATAATTTGGCCTCTGATTTACTTTTCCGCACTTTTATTTTTCCACACTTTATTTTAACATTTATATTTATGTCATTTGCATGAGCATCGATTAATAATTAAAAGAAGATAAAATGAGTAGAATTAAGTGAATGGAACATTACGTTATGAAATAATAATTGAAAATAAGTGAGGATTAGTAGATGTGTTGCCCGAACCTCAAATCTCTGGATTAGGTACTGCTTCTACATTTGGTATAGAGATGTATCGGAATTTCCCGGATGAGCTGATCGGGGTGGCGACTCTGTATCTAATCTCGAAGTTTGTGTTTCGAGATCTTTAAGTTAAATTGAAATTTTCCAAAAGAAAGACCTGTTTTCCAAAATTCACACTTCACCATTAAAATTAAGTTTCTATGAAAAAGGTTTTCTTCAATAAAATGAAAGGTTTTCTTAAAGAAGATTAAAGACATGTTTTCAAACCATATCACCATACCTTCAAAAGGAAAATCCCCGGTCTGCTTCAAAGCGCATCCCGTAAAAAAGGTCATCTGCTCACACCTTGTATATATAGTAATTGGGTACTCATGGAATACCCTGGATGATTTAATAATGTCATAAGTTACCCGACGTGGATCACGACATAAAAGCGAGATCTTGGTATCCTAATGACACCGGGAAAAGACAGATAGATGAGATGTAGTGTAATGCTTATCATGTGACTCTCAGGACCGTTGTGGTCTCCTAATGAATGGAATGTAGAAATGACCCAGTGCAAACCAAGGCACAGGTAAAGCACAGGTGACTTTAGGGCACCTATTATGAAATAAAATGATTATGATGAGCATCTTTGGGACGTCCTTTTTTAGGAGTAATGACATGAAATGGTGTGAATGCACATGTCACATAGAATGCAGGTGGCTGCAGAAGATGTGGTTAGGATGCATGGCATACAAGATGATGTTATGTGTGCAAGGAATGAATGCATATGTCACCCAAATAAAGCATCGTAGAGACACAAAGACGTGATTAGTACACATAACACACACACACAAAGTAATGCCTTGCATGTTTCATGGAAATATTAACACAATATGTGTATGGCACATGTGAATAAAGTATCATGGCTGCGGAAGAATGTGGTTAGTATCAATGCTACACAAATGTTGATGCCTTGGGGATGATTATAAAAAACATGATATGAATGACATACAGATGATTGTGTGCATTTGATGCTTCATGAATGAAGACAAGAATGGGCACGAATTCCTTATTTCGGACGTTCTAAGAATGCCCTATACTGTGCAAAAATAACACAAAGAAAATCGTATGTGGACTGTCACACGAGTAAAAAGTCGGCGCTTTTAGGGCACCTAATGAATTGTCATGAAATGGCCACGTGTGAGCTGGCACACAGGCACAGTTTCGACATTTTGTAGGTCGATAGCATGAAATGAAATGGTCGCATGGGAACTGCCTCACGAACAGAGTTCTGATGCTTTTGAGGCATATGATATAAGAAGATTTTATAGAAAAGTCCCGTGCCACCAAGGATACGGACAAAGGTTCAGTGTTTGTGGAACACCTTGCATAGTTTTGATAATATTATGAAATGAAATGATCAAGAGTACTACACCGATGCTTGTGGAGTACCTCAAATGATTCCACCATGTTATAAAGCGGTCCGGCGTGAACCGATATGTGCAAACAGAATTTCAGCGCCTCAGGACACCTATGGATAAATATGATGTCATATGGTGCATCGTGTGAAACATCACACGGAGACAGATCTAAGACCATGGTGGCCTTATATTGAATGACATTGTATTTATGAAATGGCCGGGCACAAACCGTGCACGGGCGAAACACGGGTACTCTTAGGTACTTGATATGAAATGATATGAAATGATCATGATGGGCATTCTCAGAACATCGGTTATTAGGTGTAATGAAATCATATGGCATGGATGTATATGTTACACAAAATGCAAGTGGCTGCAGAAAAATGTAATTAAAATGCATGACACACAGACTGATATTATGTATATGCTATGAAGATGTTGGCATACAATATGTATATATATGTTATGCAAATAAAATGTCGTGGCTGCATGAAGACGTGGTTAGTGCAAACGCCATACACACGCATGCATGTTAAAGATGGTCTTACAAACATATGATTAAAATTGAAACATGGATAGTTATGCATGCTGGATGCTTCATAAAAAGATGAAAGGGAAATCACCATGGAACAAACGTTAGGACATGCAGAGGTATGCTCTCCCTTCCAACCTTATTTCTCCTTTCGCTTGGTCTTGCATTCTTCCTAGGTGTTGGGTCTCTTTGGTATCAACGAGGGATACCAAAGGTGTATACTTAATGTTCAATTTTAATTTTATGTTTTGGTAACCCTAAGGGAAGTTACTAGACCATTACATGTGGGCCAAAGTCAAACCAAGGGTCATACAGGCTCTCATAGCGGATAAACACTTCCCCACCGTAGAACACGATGTAAGGTCATGCGGGCTATGAGTGGTTTACCCCGTCAGGTGTCTCCAATCCTGGTGGTAGAGGTAGGCCACCTTCCTGGGTAAACCGGGGTGAAACAGTGTACTTGAGGGGTTGAGAAGAAGAAAATGTCATGATATGCAAAGATATAATGAATATGGCGTTCATAAATTGATAACGAATACAAGTGAGGTTATATTTCAATAGTTGCCTAAGTTCCTTAAGTTTTTAAGAAAAACAGTTTAAGAAACCATTATCCCCAGCGGAGTCGCCACTGTGAACGGACGACCTTTTCGAAGAGCAGACACGGCGAAGTGAACCGGGGAAAAAGAAAGAAAAGGTTTTGGTTTAGCGATGTTTTAAGAAAAGCGGGTTTTGGTTTATGTTGAGTTGGGAAACTATCGATTTAATTTTGGAAATTCCTTTTGTAGAAGACATTTTCTCGATTTATTACTTAAAGACCTCGAAACCTAAATTTTGAGATCAGTGACAGAGTCGCCACCCGGATCAGCTCATCCGGGAAATTCCGGTACGGCTCCCTACCGAGCGCAGACTACTGTACCTAATCCAGAGATTCAGGGTTCGGGCAACTTTCCTACTTAACCTCAAGCTTGTATTCGTTTATTATTTATAAAACCATATTTATTCAATTTATTATCTTTTCTCTATCCAATTTGTTCATTTTTATTAGCCCGATGCTCATGCAAAATGCATAAAATAAATTGCGGGAAATTAAACCATCCACACGAATATACAAAAGAATAATAGAGGCTGATTATACAACCAAATTGAATAAAATATAAAAACTCTCGTCCTCACTTTTACAAACGCCTAAGTACACGAGGATCTAAAAATACAACCGCCTAAGATACACGAATTAATCTATTGAAATACAGTGAAAATAAAAATAAATGCTGCAAGACAGATTAGTTAGCACAGTTTATATTATAAACACAAATAGGATTCAAATCAGGACATAATAGGGATTTTAGGATTGGGAGCATGCATTTAGGGGGTAACCGGTTCGATCCGACTGGTCGGACCGGTTAGACCTGGAAAACAGTTTTGAAACGTCTTGTGGATTTTTTTGCTGGAAAATCAATTTTGGAAAACATTTGACTCGGTTTCATGCAAATTTCCATTTTTATGGGTCTGTTATCCCGGAATCCAGGGTTCCGTTCTTGTGGGTTCCTAAATGCACAAACCATCTAGGGTTCAAAATGCAATAAACACACCAAAAACATTTGTGAAAATATTGTTTTCCTCGTTTTCAATGTTTTCTGGGGATTTTATGGGATTCGGGGGTCCGTAGATGCTGGACAATGGATCCGAATTGGATGAAACTACCCCGAAACTCATAAAATAAACCCCGGGAAATGCTGAAAACCCCGATATTCGAGTATGCAATAGTCAGAAAATCAAACATACAAATACATACAGATGATTCTGGGCCAAAAATGATCCCAACAGAAAAAATCAAAATGGAAAACGGGCTGTTTCGGTCGATGGGGACAGATCAGGGATTTGTACCCGAGGAATAGAGTCGGTCGACTCTGGGTCAGAGCCGACCGGCTCTGTTCTTTAGAAACACAGCCGGCCAGCTGTGTTCATGAGGAACACAGCCGTACGGCTATGATGGGCAGCATCAGTTCTGGATTTTGGTGAAAATAACATAAACTCATAGAAAATCAATGCAGACGAGTTTTAAGGCATCTCAGAGTTTACCCGGATTTTTGTTTGGATGTTTGGAGCATCAAGAAATGGATTGAAAGCTTGGGAATATGCATTGTAACTCAATTAGCCGAATCCTTCAACAGCCCAGAACGATCCAAAACCAAGCCGAAATGATCCCGGATCAAAGAGTAGAGGTTGTTGGTGATGTTGTTAATGCTTGAGGGTTGATTTAGGGTTAGATGAGTGTTTATGGGATTTGTTTTGGATATTTCTCTTGGTCTCTCTTCTTCTTCTTTTCTTTTTCTCTTCTGCTTTTTGTTCTTCTTTTTCTCTATTTCTTGCTTGAGAACCCAAAAAGTCCCCTTCTCTCTCTCATTTTCCCTCTTTTTATCTGCCCCTCCCTGTCTTCTCTCGTTACATCAATCAGCAAAATGAAAATTTGCCAAAACTCTTGACTGTCAAGACAAGTTGCTCTGCTTTACAGAGCAACTATTCTTGACCACTAGAGCCGTCTGGCTCTAGTTTGTATTAGAGCTGTACGGCTCTAGTTAGAGCCGGCCAGCTCTGGTTCAACAAACCAGAGCCGCCTGGTTCGACCAAGAGTCAGGACAGAATTTCGAAAAGTCGGAGGTGCAGACCAATCCCTGGAAATGATTCGAGAGATCTTTTCGGGGCTTGAGATCACAGATAGCCTGGTTTTCAGAACGTTTGAGATCCTCCGGGCAGGATTCCGGTTGCTTCCAAGTCTCGTTCGAATCCGTCTGGTCCACAGGTAACTAAGTAATTCTCATCACCAAGACCGGGAAAAACCCGTGCTCACAGTCAACTAGAAAACCTGTAAAGGCTAGTTGACCGCGTGAGTAGCTCATTTGAGATGTATATTATTTTATGAGCATTCCCACTTTAATTTCATCAATAAAATGTCAGTTTCCTTAACATGCTTTATGAATGCCTGAATGTATGTGTGGATTCATATGCTAAAACATCTAATTAAGCCAAGCATTCAAACACACATGCGTATGAGCTGTCACATCGAACTAAAATTTGCAATCAAAGAAGTCTCCCTTAAGAAAAAATAAAAAATAAAAATAGCCTGCTAAATCGAAAACATTGTAAGCACAATTCAAGAAAAAGTTAAGGCGATCCGATAGATTGAAAACCTATATAGGGTAGTCTATGCAAAAGTTAGGATCATACAAACAAATGATGAAAGCAACAATAAGGGAAACAACAATAGTTACATTCTCCTCCTCTTAGCAGTAGCGGATTCCTTGATGCTTCTTAGTCCAAATGACCTGAGGGCCACGCCCTAGCGCCCCTTTCGTGTAGCCAGCCATGATCTGTAAGAGTCATCAATCTCCACAGTAACAAGGGAATCGTACCTCAGCTCCTTATAACACACACTGCCTGACCATCGAGCTAGAATGTGATCAGGCCACTAATGCAAGTCAACTCAAGGATTCCCTGCACTTGCCCGTATTGCCTACAAAGGCGAGACAAAGAATAGAAACTCACCTTGTTAAAACCCAGTAGCTGAATACCTCTAGCCCACATATCCACTGCAATATGGGTAATCCTCCACCAGGGGCAAACCCACCTTATCTATTCATCAGTCCTCTAAGCCATCCAGGTCTCCCACTCTACCGAAGTCATCCAGCTATGGCCTGTCAAGGTGAAGCCTCACTCTTAGAAGTTGGCAGGAAGATACTTCTTGAAATTTCCCTGAGGTACATAGACAAGAGCTAACTTCTCCATAAGCCATACTTGTTACAAGAATAAGTCTCGAAGGTAACAATTTGATAGAGCACAGAACTGGAGCATAAGCAGTGATAAGAGGGTTACCTGGAGTAGCATGAACTGGTTGTCGAATTGAAATGACAAAATAGATTAAGCAGCATTTAGTTGGATCAGAGTCTCACCCAGGATCAATGCCACAGGCGAAGCTCCAGCAGCCATCTGTGGAATGACAGAAGCGAGTCAGAATGGGCACATTCCAGAGCTCACTACACAAAGACACTGGCTTATCAACAATAAGCTGACCATTGTAGCCCATCCAGGATGATCTCGAAAAACATCTATGCACCAGCTCAACACAGAATTCAGGTGGAAACCCGGGGTTAAAACGGTAGTAGAAAGCAATGTCTTCATTTAAGATGGAGGGATGTCGAACAGATTGACTAGAGAAGGGGCATCACCAAAAGCAAAATTAGGAATAGCGATCTTGGTACCCTTGAGGTAAAGCACATTTAAGATTGTATTGAACTCTTCAAATAAAGGACATAGCTCCTGATGTGAGAAACGGAAGACATGGTCGACTAGATCCTAAAAGCATATGGCGGTATGTAGTAAAGTTGGATTATGTGGCCTGTTGTAATAAGCCTCCATGTTCCAAAGCTTGAAAGGCTTCAGTTTTAGCCAATATGGGTTCTTCAGAGCTCCGAGGAATGTGAAAAATCAAGAATCGAAAGAATCCATAACCGAACCAAAAAATAAAAAACTAGAATGAATAGCTATGTGGTTGTCAGAACAGCTATGCAACTATCACATAAGCCCCGTGGTTGTTGTGTGACTATTACGGCTATCAAACAATACCCGTGCGGCTATGGTTTTTACATTCGTGCAGCTATATCTATAGGCAAAGTGATTTTCTATGATCCACATGGGTGTTGATGATTCAAGGGTGTTTTTCAGTATGTTTTGACATTTCAGTGTGTCATTATGCGTATTCTTGGATGGAAATAAATGAATTTAATGAAAAAGGTGCAAATTTCTGAATCGAAACAATAAATGTAATAAAAGATTTCAAAAGTAGAAACTACACAAATCCCAAAGTACTGAATATATAATAAATATAATGACAAAATTGTACTTGTAAAGATCTTAACATCTATTAGCCCTGCCTTGGCATCTCATCCTGATCCTCGGCTTATAAGTCCATATCATCCACCTTCACATCCGGGTATCTGGCTCTATACCAGTCTAAGTAAGTGTGTAGCCTATGAGTCTCTCGCTCGTACTGCGTCCATAGTGTTTGGTGCTCCTGCTCAAGCCGCGCTAAACCTGATGAGCTCGTCATGACTAGACATGGGTCTGTAAGAACAAAGACAAAATAGTCTATATTAGCCCACTGATGCATCCATACATCTCATGCATACATCACATCATGCATAATAATAAAATTGCAAGGAACTCACTAACGATGCTGCATCCTCCCGAAGGAGGAGGTGATGCAAGGACTGGTACATCTACACTGGTCTCTCTATGACCTTGCATGTGACCTATAAAAATCAAACCCCAAGTTATAAAAAAAAAGAGATGAAAAATTAAACCAGAAGATACTCATGTGGGTAGTGTCAGGAGGGACAAAATTTATGGGGAACAGGTTGTTCTGGGGTAGCTTCCTCTCTTCGTACCGACCCTGAAGGTTCATAAGACTAAATCGACTCAAGAAGGAGGTAGAAAGGTTCCCGTATACAACCTTCGCCAGCGCAGAAGAAGGGGTGGCCCCACTAGCAGCACTCAAGAAGGTTCTAGCCCATTGGGATTTGGGCCTGACCGGGTACCTCGACCCGACAGGCTCTGCATCAGCCATAGCAACCTCTGCCTCCTCCTCCTCCTTCTCCTCATCCGATCGAGTAGATACCTTCTTCTTCCCTTTCTTCTATACGAGAGGAGAAAGAAGAACAACAAAAGTCCAAAACCGGTTGGAATGGCATTGAAATATTTGAATCCAAAGCACACAAGTTAAGATCACTTACCTCATGAGGGATCGGAGTACTAGGGGTCTCAAGCGATAAGCACCTTATAAACGTCAGGTAGCTAGTCGGCAAAAGAGCATGGTCAGTCCAGCTCCAAAAAATCATGGCCTGATCAGTCGAAGAACAGGCATGAGGCTAGAATAGATTCAGTGGCAATTTGGAAGGTACTGGTCTAACAACAAGAGTAGTGGCATTGTCCCAGTCCCTCACCCTCTTGCCTAAGTACCACTCCTGGGAGCAGGGACACTCCATCACAAACCATCGATGGTCCCATGGTGTGGCATCCTATACGATCTGATGATTTAGGACGTGGTCCTATGGATCCATGTTCCCTGTTTGACAAATGCAAAATGAGATTAAAAAGCACTTATCAGGTACGAATCACAACTATAGTTAATTAAGTTTAGACTAACAAGTTTTTGGTTTGTATTTGCCATACCTCATCCCAGGTCATGTCCTTGAGCTCCTGTTGGATCCGCCTAATATCCCTCGAGATGTCGCCCCAGGTCTATATCCATCTCAGCAATGTGGTTGGCCTGTCAATCCCCTTGAGTATGCCTAGGGTGGGCTAGGATAGGAACCCATACTCGTAAGCCCAAATCTATGGGAGAACATACAATTAGAATAAGTAGACATGAAAAAAAAGAGCAATAGTAAAATGAGAAAATTTGGTAGTCTTACTAAGATGATGATCAAGCCCTTGAACTCTTTTTACGCGGCCCAGCGTAAAGATCAAGACCATAATACAGTTGTCCAAGGCCTGCTTGGGCCCAATCATACTCTCGGGCCCTCTCTAAAACAGCCAGACATGGAAGAACAGCTAGATTCACACAACTCCCCCTGGTTGGGAAGAGAAGTGTGGAGAGTAGCATGGCGATGAAGGTACGGGCATGCTGATCAACCCTGTGCTATGGAAGAAGCTGGTGCCCTCGGCTCTCAGTGGCCCAAAACTATCAAAGGTCAGAACATTGGACCTTTCCCTGGGTGCTGCCCAGGCCAATCATGGCCATCACATAAGAATCTGGGTAAGAGATCCTAGATAGATAGTAGTTGAACTCCACTGGGGTCCCGTCGAATGGCAATCCAGTAATCGATGTGAAGTCAGAGGGGGTGATGGTGCATTACCCTATCGGGAAATGGAAGGTATGGGTCATATCCACCCATCGCTTGATCAAAGCCGTCAGCACCCCATAAGTCGTGTGTGGGGCAGAGGGGGAGGCAGAACTCACCAAGTGCAAATTCGAGGTAAGATATACGTCTCTTCAAATACCCAGGCATCTCATCCCACCAAATGTGGGCCTTGGACAAAGATCCCGCACCCTGATAAAGACACTCCTGCAAGATCAAATGACAAATAAACACCAAAACATAGAGTTTTCAACAAATCCTAAGCCTAACCATGATGCATACAGGGTCCATTGAAAAAACGGGAAAAAAGGAAGCTTGTCTACACTGGTTCCATTACCCGCGCAGGTGATGTGACACCTGCGCTGGTGTTGCATCAAGAGCCGTACGGCTCTCAACCGACATTCGTGCCACCAAAACTAGGCCGGCACGGTTGTCGAACCGAGAATCCCTAAAATCCAAAAACCTCTCATTTCTTTTGGTTCTTCTCTAATTTTTCAATCCCTAGAGTTCTACTTAACAATTTGACTAAACGAGCACAAAATTGCAAAAACCTAATTCAAAAACCTAAGTTTCTAAGCCTTGCATTTAAACTCAAAACCAAGAAAGTTTAGGCACTTGCTTAGTGCTCGAAGGCATGGTTAGGCACCTTCAGGACTAAGGGACATCTTGCCCGAAGGAAACATCCAAATAAGGCATGTCACATATCATTCCATAGCCATTAGCCACAGAGAGAAAAGGGAGCGCTTGGGGGTTCTCGCTTGCTCTAACCAACCTTACAAGGACTCTAGGGAGGCGTTTTCCTTATTTTTTCATCATTTTCTCCAGGTTTGGGAGAAAAATGGAATTTTAGGGAGAAAGTAGAGAGAAAAGTTTGAAAATCTTTGTGAAAATAACTTGTGGCCATTTTCCCCCTCTTAAACTGTGAGCGACAACTGTGCGGGTGACCCAACAGCGGTACAACTGTTACTACATCAGCCGTACAGCTGGATATTGCCATTTACATGGCTGTCACCCTTTCAGCCACTCCAAATTTTGTTTTCTTCCCTTTTTTTGTCAAGTTATTCTTGCTATTTTATGTTACTAATTTTAGCTGAATGTTTATTATAATCGCCGACTTTACTATTATAATTATTAATTTCATCAATTTATCAGAATCAAATTAATCCATATTCCCTGAGGAAGTTTTATTTGTGCAGGTATAGGTAGCCTCACTAAATCCTAGTTTTCTAAAAAACCGCCCATCAAAGGAATAATCACCGTCAATTGATTTTCAATCCCTCTGTTCAAGGTGTTCCATAACACACCAACAACTTTAATCATCACTCCTGGTGTCCCGATATGTTAGTGTTCCTTTCATCAAACCTCGGCACTCAATGGCCAGCACCGCTCTTGTATTTATTCTTGATCAAAGGGGTAAAAATTTTTGTTTCCAAAATAATCGATCAATGAATAAAGACACATCTCATGACTTGTCATCGGTCCCATGCAACCTAAAACATAAATCGGTTACATAAAACTTTAAAAGGTAATCGGTCCTATATGACCCTATAAGGTAAATTAGTCCCATAAGACTTTAAAAGGTAACCGGTCCCACATGACCCTAAAAGGTAACCGGTCCCACATGACCCTAAAAGGTAAACCGATCCCACACGACCCTAAAAGGTAAATCGATCCCATACGACCCTAAAAGGTAAATCGGTCCCACAAAACTTTAAAAGGTAACTGATCCCACATGACTCTAAAAGGTAAATTGGTCCCACACGATCCTAAAAAGTAAATCGATCCCATATGACCCTGAAGGTAAACTAGTCCCACACGAATTAAAAAGGTAATCAGTCCCACATGACCTTAAAAGGTAAACAATCAACCAAACCCTTCAACTGAAGCTACGGGCAGGTGTGTCTCTTTTATTTCTCATCGTGCTCTCCATCGTGCATCCAAATTCGCCACAGGATAAGGTAAACCTGCAAATCATGAATTTAGATATACGAGGGGCAGCCTGTGAGCATAGGTATTTCATCCCCGGTTTTAATGATGATGAGTTGTTTATTTGCTTCTATAGCTTTCCACAATTGCAAATAGTCAAAGTCGGTTCAAGACCAAAGCTTCGGCCGACCGAACTTCAAGCCTTAGGACGAAGAGGAGGTTGTCTAGGAACAATAGCCGCACGGCTGATGCACCAATAGCTGCATGGCTATTGCATCAATATTCATACGGCTGTTGATCCTTGATAGAAACCATGACTCTTCTTCTTAGAAATGATTTTTTGGATTTTCTGGGCAGTAACTACAAGAAAAATCTCCATTTTTGCCAATAAAAGGCCTCTAATTCCTGGAATAGGGTTGGTAACTTTTAGGGAGAGACAAAGGAAGAAAAAGGGAGAAAATGAGAAAGAAAAATTAAGCTTTTCCTCTAATTTTACATCTTTAATCTCTGTTTCTAGACTTAAAATCAGTTAGAAATCATAGGAGAACATCTCACTAAGACATCTAATGGGTTTAAAGACTAATCTGGACACTAAAACCTTAACTTTTGGAGCTTGAGACTATTTCTGGAACTTGAAGTTTGGGTTCGAATCAGAGCTTTTTCTTGAAGATTTTCACCTACTAAAGCTATGGATCCATATTACAAGGATAAATATCTGAGAAACCTAAGCATTTAAACTGTTTGTGATATATGTGAGCATCATTTACATCGTTTTTCAACATACTCTATTTTTCAATTCTGGGCTGCGAACTAGAACCATGCGGTTGTTGCAACACTCGTACGGTTGTAGTTATAGTCGCACTACTATTGAAGTGACAGTTGCACGACTGTTGATTCTCATAATAGAACCACGAAATCTTGTGATTCAAAAATCCTCATAGGTCTTAAAGTGACATTCGTATGGATGTAAACTACAGCTGTACGACTAATGACTCCACACCCACGCGGACGTTAATTCAGGACACAATCACCAAAAATTGATTTTCATGCATCTCACGACCATTGAACCTTAGATTTACATTCTAGAGGCATATATTAGAACAGAACAATGATGGAAACCTAGTTTTCTGATACCCGACTCACTTGCCATGTTAAACAATTAAGCGGGAAAATCGTTTTCAAAACCGTTTTCCCAAAAATCAACACAAGGATGTTTCAAAACGTTTTCTAGGTCTAGTGGGTTGATCGAGTCTTTTCGGCTATCCCCTCTAAATGCATCACCCTGATGCATTTACTATCCTGTTCTATCCTGTTCGAGTCCAAAGTGCGATTATTCGTATACTAACATCTGTTTTGCAGGGTTAGATGTATGTTTAGGATTTTATTATCATATTAGATGAACTCGTGTATTTTAGGTGATTGTACCCAAATTCCCCGTTCAATTCATATGAATCCCCTAAGATAGCTTATTTGATTTTTCTGTATAATTAATTTATTTACTATTTTTTGTACCTTGCATGAACACTATATGCCCTAAATTAAAATCAATTTAGTTTCATAAAATGCTATAATATGATTGTTGAAGCATTTATTTTAATTAGATAACAAGTAACTGACTTGTTCGGACCTACATCTTTGGAACGTATAATGGCCCTTACTTGGTTTCGGCTATACCTGAATTTCCCGATTGAGCTGAGCCGAGTGGCGACTCCTACATTTTCTTCAAGATTTCAGTCTTGAATCTTTTATGAAAATATGATTTTTTTTAAATGAATTTGGTGTGACAATCATAAAATAAAATAGTAATTACTAATAAATTCCTCGATTCGCTTCGCAGTGTTTTGTTAGTCCAGAAACGTCGTCCGCTCACAGATAGCACTTTATGTGTGTGTGAGCACGTGTTTTTCTCAACCTTTATGATGAAAACCTGTTGTTACCTGTTAGACAGATGAGCATGAATTGGACCTGAGAATGAGCGGAATAACAGCCGGAATGTTCTCAAATGGTCCGAAATTCAGAAGAGTCCTTGATCCGAAACCCCGAGAGAGGTTCGTTGAGTGATTAGGAGACTTAGGTGTGAGTGTCGGTTAAGACTAAGGCGTACAGGCTCTATCTGAAGCCGTACGGCTGTAGTTTCACAACTACAGTAGTATAAGTCTAGATTACAGTCACACGACTATATATTACAGTCGTACGACTGTAACAACTACAGCCGCATGACTGTAACTCTATAATCATGTGACTATAGTTAAAGTCGTACGACTCTACTCTTTGACTCAGCAGATTCCTGAATAGGAAAGAACTCTAATTTGGCTCGGATTTTGGGTGTTAATCACGTGAATTAAAAGACAAAAAAGGGGCAGAAAAGGCAGAAAACCAGGGAAAAAACATAAGAAAAGATTCTGCAAAAAAGAGAGATTTTCCTAGGGAGATAAAGAGATTTTTAGAGAGAGGAAGGGAGAGAAAGAAGGAAAAAAAAGAAAGAAGAAAGATAAAAAACACATAGTATGAGGTCCCTCAATCTGATATCACTGATTCAAAACTATACTCGGCTTTCGTTCAGATCAATTCGGGACGCGTGTTCGAGAATTTCTAGTTGTCTGGAGATTCTAAGCGGATTCCGACATCCACATCCTACTCCGGTCATCAAAAATACTGGAACACAAAAGAGGTAAACTCTAAGAGGCCTTAAAACTCATTTCATGATGATTTCCGATTGTTTCCGTGCTTGAAAATTTTTTTCGGAAAACTGTCTGTGGGATTACAGCCGTACGACCGCAAATATAGTCGCACGACTATATTTACAGTCGTGCGACTATAGTTCCTGAAGAACAGTCATATAACTGTATAATACAGTCGCACGACTGTATTCCTCTGGGCAGAACCCTGAAAAACCTAGATTTGACAGAATACAGCTGGTTTTCCATTTTAAATGATTTTTTCATGATTTAATTCAGTCTAATCACATCTGTATACTATAATATTATGGTTTTCGGATTTCCAATGATATGGATGTGTGGTTTGGGATTTTGTTGGTTTCGATTCTCAGAATTCACGGTTGTTAGATCCTTAATCAGATTTTCGGTTCAGTGATAATAAGCCCTTGGATTCCCATAAACTCTTGAAATCATCAAAATCGACAAAACTAGCGATTTTATAAAATGAGAAAACCACTGTCGGGCACTGTTCATTACAGTCGCATGAATATAACCATTACAGTCGTACGATTGTAATCTACAGTCTCACGACTATAATGTCAGGCAGAAGGCAGAATCACGGGACGATCCGAACGGACATTGTCGCATGATGCTGTCTTCAGAATCAAACCTGTTTTTGGTATGTTTACTGTTTTTAGGCCATAGATGAATGTTTGGAATTAGAAACCGCCATGAATGGAACCTTGAGTTTTGAGATAACCGACCAACTAAATCGAGGGAATTTGCTTGTAAAATGAGCCAAATTGTTTTCAAAATTGGTTTTTCATTCACAAAATCTACAGGGCGTTTCTAAAATCATTTTCCAGGTCTAACCGAGTAAGTCACCCGGACTTCTCGGTTATCCCCTAAATGCATGTTCCCACTTCCTAAGTCCCCTATTCTGTCCTATGTGAGTCCTTGATGTGTCTTATTTATTTGTGCTAACCGTATTTGGATGCAGCTTTTCTTTTTATTATTTTTCATTCTTAATGCACTTAATAGATCATCTCGTGTATCTAGGCGATTGTACTTTTTTAGATCATCGTGTATTATAGGCGATTGTAAATGGTGAGGATGAGAGTTTTTCTTTTATGGGTTGTATAATTTGGCCTCTACTTTACTTTTCTTGCTCTTTTACTTCCTTTTTTGCACTTTATTTTGAATTTATATTTACGCCATGTGCATGAGCATTAACTAAAAATTAAAAGAAAACAAAATGAGTAGAACTAAATGGATGTTATATTATATTATAAAATAATAATTGAAAATAAGTGAGGATTAGTAGATGTGTTGCCCGAACTTTTAATCTCTGGATTAGGTACCGCATCTACACTTGGTAGGGAGCTGTACCAGAATTTCCCGGGTGAGCTGATCTGGGTAGTGACTCTGTATCTAATCTCGAAATTTAGGTTTCGAGATCTTTAAGTTTAAATTGGGATTTTCTAAAAACCTATTTTTTCCAAAATTCACACTTGCAATAAAGTTTTCTACAAAAAGGTTTTTTTCCAATAAAAATGAAAGGCTTTCTTAAAGAAGATTAAAACTCGTTTTCAAAACCACAAACTCCCACACTTTAAAAAGAAAATCCCTGGTTCCCGCTTAACTGCGTGTTCCGTAAAAATGTCATCCGCTCAGAGTGGCTACTCTGCTAGGGACCAAGGGTTTCTTTACAAAAGGTTTTTCATAAAAAGCTTAAGGAACTTAGGCAACAATTGAAGTACATCTTCACTTGAAGTCAATTATTAATTCATAACCTGATATCTCATCCACAACCGCATAGCATGACATTTTCTCTTCTTTAATCCCTCCAACATGTGATTAAGCCCAGTTTATCTCCAAAGGTGACCTACCTCTTCCGCTAAGATTGGAGGCACCCGAGTGGGTAAACCACTCATAGCCTCGTACGTACCCCTTCGTTAGGACCCTTAAGTGGGGAGAAGTGAGGAGTATGTTTTTGCTATGGGAACCTGTACGACCCTTGGTTTGACTCATACCTTCATGTAATGGCCTAGAAACTTTCCCTTAGGATTACCAAAACATATATTTGAAAATGGACATTGAGAGTACGCCTTTGGCATCCCCGGGTGATGCCAAAGAGACCCAATAACCAGGAAGAATGCGAGACCAATCAAAAGGAGGAATAAGGTTGGAAGGGTGAGCATATTATTGCATGTGCTAACGTTTGTTCTATGGTGGTTTGATTTTTGACCTTTGCATGCAACATCAAACACGCATCATCCGTGTGCCATTTTCTAATCACCTTTTTATGTAGCCATTTTGAAGCATCATCAAACATGTGCTATTATACTAACCACAATTTCGTGTAGCTATAACATCTTACTCGTGTGTCATATACATCTTGGGTGCTCACATTTCATAAAGCATACATGACATCATCTTGTATGTCACGCATCCTAAGCACATTTTTGTGCAGCCATTTGCATTCTGTATGACATGGGCATTCATCTCATCTCATCCCATCTAAAATGTAAGGATGTTCTAAGTGCGCCCCTCATTACCATTTCATTTCATGACATCTCGGGAGTCCCTAAGACTACCCGTGTTCGCTTGCGCACCGGATTGCACTTGGCCATTTCATTACATCATTGCACTATTAGAGGACCACAACGGTCTTAGGCTTGTGTTAGTGTGGCGAATCATATGATATCATTACATGGAATCATGTCCATTCACCATTGGTGTCATGGCGACACCAAAGTCTTGCTTGCGTGTTGCGATCCACATCGGATTGTTCCATAACATTGATGATTCATTCAAGGTACTCCATAAGTGTTGAACTAGTACTCGTATTAGGACATTTCATAACATGCCCAAATCATGTAGGGTGTTCCACGAACGCTGAAATTCTATCCGTGTTTCAAGTTACACGTGGCTTGTTAGTGACATCATTTCATATTAGATGCCATAAAATCATCGAACCTCTGTCTATGGAACGGCTCCCATATGACCATCACATGTCACTTCATTGACCTACGAAGTGTCGAACCTCTGTCCGTGTGTCAGTACACATGTAACCATTTCATGACATCCATTAGGTGCCCCAAAGGTGCCGAACCTCTGTCCGTGTGTCGGTACACATATGACCATTTCATGACATCCATTAGGTGCCCTAAAGGCGCCGAACTTCTGTCCCTGTGCTGGCTCACACATGGCATTTTTGCATTGTCTTTTGCATGGTATGGGGTATGCTTGGAACATCCAAAATAAAAAGAAAGAAAATACAAAAGTCATTTCCATCATTGTCCACATCCATGAAGCATCATCCGATCATGAACATGAACACACCATACACGCCATTTAGTGTGTCAAGTCTAGGTCCATGACATCCATCTGTGATTCTAACCTTATGTTCAATGTGAAGTTTGGAGTTGCACCTCGAAACGGTTAGTTCGTGTTGAATCAAAGCCGAATCCACCAATTCAGTTAGCTCAACCAGAGCCTATCACCGTGGAGGGAATCAACTCAGGGTCAGATTCAGATCAGGAGGTCGAAATTTAGTCGCCCACTCTACCAGTTGACAGTCAAATTTTGTTAGAAGAAGCTAACAGAGCAGAGATGGCTGATGGAAACAGTAGAAACTTGCCTTTTGATATGGCTACTTTTATGAGGAGTTTCCTGACCTCAAACGAGTTCAAGGCTACTCTTAGGGAACAATTGTAGGCAGTGATAAGCACCATCCCTATTCAGGCTGTTCCACCGGCTCAGACTTCAGTTGGAAGTGGGGGATAACAGTTCGTCTAAGTTACTAATGCTACTGGAGGAAGCCTTCCCGGAGGAAGTGGTGGAGTGATTAACCACAGAGAACTTGACCATCAGTCTGAAGAGGATGAGGCCTTTGAGAAGACAAGGGAAGCCTTCCCGGGGACAGGGTCTTATTGATCTGAACGACATTGATCTAGGGGATGAAGATGAAGATTTTGGATTTGAGGAACCGAAGTTGGTGTACCCGGTGGAGACGGGACAAGGGACAGTGGTCACAAAAGACGGCCCCGTCATGCATATTACCCGGAGCGGCAGGGTTTACCAACCTGTCAATGTAGCTCCTCAGGCACTGCCCAGAAGGAACTATCCTACTGTAGAATCAGACACTGTAGCCCAAGGATCGAAGGGTAAGGAAGAGGATGTGGTAGTGGAGCAACTAAAGAGAATGCCCGCCCGGGCTAGCATCTAGCACCTTCTCATGGAGTCCAAAAGACACTGTGAGGTGGTAGTAAAGCAATTGATGGAAATGGAGGCGACCCCCCTGATGTCTCCAGATGAGGTGTGTGCAACGATAAGAGGGGTTGATCTGAAGGCCAATAGGGCCCAGGAAATCAGTTTCAAGGTATCGGACCTGCCACCAAAGGGGGTGAATCACAACAGGGCTCTGTATCTAAAGGTGGAGATTATGGATAATGTTATGCCCTATGTAATGGTCGACGATGGCTCAGCCCTCAACATTTGCCTCCTCAAAGTTTTACCCTACATGGGCATTGAAACAGAAGCCCTCTGTAATTTCGGCATAGTAATTAGGGCATATGACCACAGCAAGAGATCAGTAATTGGCACCTTCGAAGCCGAAGTTAGTATGGGGGAGTCAAATCCAATGTGTTGTTTACAGTCATCGATATCCCAGTTACATTTTCCCTGCTCTTGGGGAGGCCATGGTTCCATGCCCTCAGAGGTGTACCTTCAACTCTGCATTAAAAGGTGAAGTTCCTGATAGGTGGAAAGGTGGTGACTGTGGAGGCAGACGAGCCATCGATAGTGGCTACTTTAAGTGTTGTGGAGCAACCAATGATAGGTTTTTAGGTGGTAGTTGTGACAGAGGAAAGTGGTAATGAACCAAAGTTTTCAGAGTGGATACATAAATACTTTGCCAAGCAGAAATTTGAGCCTGGCAAGGGTCTGGGAGCAAGACAACAGGGTATCCCTAAATTCGACATTGAAGCAGGGAAGTACCGTCAGCACGGACTTGGCTACCATGAGAAGGGAGATGGGCCGAGTAGGAGATCTATGAATTTGGTCGGCACATTTGTGCGTGTGACCGAGAAAGTGTACGATGGGGCTCTAGAGCCGGTAGAAGTCGAGGGGGGTTAGCTCTCGGGATTTGAAATTTTTTCTGATGTTGTGGATTTCGAGAAGTACGTGGTTGAACCAGTTATCAACATGCTTCGTATTGAGACTGAGGATGAAAAAGGGAAAGTTCTGAAAAAGTAGGGAACAACAGTCAGCCAAGTCAGAATTGAGTCTGGGAATGTAAGCGCCGGGATTTTCTATACTTAAAAAAAAAAGTGTTATAGTCGTACGACTATAGTTACAGTCGTACGACTGTAACGTCGGACAGACTGCAAGAACCCATACCTCTGCAGCAGAAATGGAGGAGAGAGAGAGGGAGCAATAATTGCTCCCTTGTTGCAGCAAGCGAGGAAAAAAGGGCAGAGATAAAAAGAGGAGAAAGAGGAGAAGGAAAAAGGGGAAGAAAGAGGATTTTTCTGGTGAAAAGAAATCTAGAGAGAGAAAGAGAAAAGAGAGAAAAAACCACAAAAAGAAAATTCATTTCTTCCCCTTTGATTTTCTTTAATCTCTTGAAATTAAGGTTAAAATTTGTTAGAAATCCCTAGGTTAATCAGTTAACTTCTCAAACAAATCAAGAATTCGGACTTAAATCATCAGAATCCCTTGCAATTTGGATTTTGGACAAAAACCTCTCAACTTCATCTCCAAAGAAAAGTGCGAATTTGTTGGGATTGGAGCGACGCCAGGGGTCAAAACGACTTGGATTAGCTTCTAAAAAGGTAGACACTTCTTTTCCTTACACTTTTCCTCGCTTTCTGGGTGTTTGAAGTGAGTTTTGTGTGTTGTTTTGCTGTATTTTTATATTTCTGTTCCTGGAAATTAAGAACAGTCGTACGACTGTTCTTGGTTTTCATGAACAGTCGTACAACTGTATATACAGTCGTACGACTGTTCTTAATTTCTAGTTGATTTTTTCATCAGTTTTTTGATTCAGAATGAAATTTTGGTGAAATTCTGATCCTGAACTGATTACAGTCGCACGACTGTAAACTACAGTCGTACGACTGTAAACTATAGTCGTACGACTGTAATCCTTGTTACAGAATCGGAATTTCAGCTTTCATCAGTAAAAAATCCCAAAAAAATTATAAAACCCCAAAAATCATTAAAATGAATTTTGTTGTGTGCATCACGACCATAGATTCAATTTTCTGGCAAATTTGCATTTAGATCAATTCAACGATGGAGACCCAGTTCTCCTGAAAACCGGCCCATTTAACTTATGAAAAATGCATGTAAACCGAAAAAAATTGTTTTCAAAATGATTTTCCCACAAAACCGAAAATACAGGGACGTTTCAAAATATTTTCCAGGCCTAACCGGGCCGGCTAGCCGAGCCAACCCGGTTATCCCCTAAATGCATGCCCCCAATTCGTGATTCCCATTTCAGTCTATTTGAGTCCTAATTGTGGCGTGCCGTATAAATTGTGCTAACCCTTTGTTTTGCAGGTTTTAATTTCTTTTAATTTTTATTTTTATTTTTATTTTTAATGTATTTTAATAGATTAAATCGTGTATTTAGGCGGTTGTAATTATTCTTAGATTTTCGTGTATTCTAGGCGATTGTATAAGTGAGGCGAGAGTTTTCATTTTCCTATTCGATTTGGTTGTAAGCCAATTAATATTTATTTCTTTTCCTTATTTTTATATTAAATATTTTGTATGCGCGCTGTATGTCTATTATAGTCAATAAAATGGACTTTAGATTTTGAAATACCATTCGAGAACATTGGCAATATTTATTTTAATTAGACACGAAATAAGGGACTTGTCCGGACCCGAATCTCTGGATAGTGTAGCGGCTGTTCGTCCGGTTCAGCTACATAAGAATTTCCCGGTTGAGCTGAGCCGGGTGGCGACTCCTACAATATTCATCGAGACTTAGGTCTCGGTCCTTTTATGCATTAATTCTATTTATTTTTCCAAAACGTGGATTTCCATTTATAAAAACCCCACGCGAGGGAGGGGCCCACCCGAGATCGTGGCGCCCCTTCCGAAAGGGAGTCCCGCGTCCCGTCGAAAACGCGTAGTCCGCTCACTGTGGCGACTCCGCTGGGGAATTCTTAAAAAAAAATAAGTTTTCTTACAAACTTAAAAGAATTGTGACAAGCCCTGAAAAGTGTCTAATTAAAATAACGTGGATGATTCTCTTTTGGTATTTTATTTGCATTTTTAGTTAGCCATTTCTTGCATTAAATTAGGTATCCTTTTATAGCCCGGTGGGTTGTTGAAGTGTCGCCTAAGTTCCTCCTGGTCTTAGGGGCACGAATACGAAACACCACTCATAGCCTCGTACGAACCCCTTCATTTGGACCCTTGAGTGGGGAGAAGTGAGGAGTATATCTTGCTATGAGAGCCTTGATGTTATCCCGACTTTGACCGAGCCCATATAGGCAGCTCTAGTTGGATTCCCTTAGGATACCAAAATAATTGTATGAATAATAATAATAAAATCGCGCCTTCATCACCCCCGGTTGGTGATTGAAGTGAACTCCGCCTAGGACTCGGTTAGAAATTTTTGAGACCGACTGCGTTGGAGGAATAAGGTTGGAAGAATTCGTTTTGCTTGCTATGTGTTCTTCACCATCTCGTGACACATCGCCAACGCATGCATAACATACCATAATCACCATTTTCCATACACATGACATACCATACACAAACATCTTTGTGTGATACTAACCCACATTTTTATGTAGCCATTTTGCATTTTATTTCGTGTGTGAAACATTAGTTCATTCGCATGTCATCCATACTAACGGTTTCTTTTTCAGCCATAACATTAAACTTGTGTGATTAGCATTTTATTTTTGACATAGCATACATAACATCATTATGTATGTCATGCATCCTAACCCACGTTTTTATGCAGCCATTTGCATATTGTGTGACATGTTCATTCACTACATTGCACTTAAATTAAATTAAGGGGCATTTCAAGGACGCCTATCACGACCATCGCATTCCATTTCACAACATATCGGGTACTCAAAATTACCCGTGTTTTGCCAAGGCACCGGATTGCATTCGATCATTCCACCAATATCATTTCATTTAATAAAAGCCACAACGGACTTAGGCCCATTTTCGTGTAATAATTTACACGATGCATTTCATGACATCATACCCATCTATCATAGACATCATATGACACTGTGGTCCACATCCGACCACTTCATGACAGTAATTCACCATTTAAGGTACTCCCCGAGTGCCTGATTAGTATATATAGGCCCATAACATCACCAAATCATGAAAGGCATTCCTCAAATGCCGAATCCTTATCCGTGTTCCTGTTACACGTGACTTTCTCATAACATCATTCCATATCATATGCTCCAAAGCATCAAGACCCTGTCTGTGGGCCCGGCCCATGCGACCATTTCATATCATCTCATAGACCTATAAAGCGTCAAAACTACATCCGTGTGCCGGTATACACACGACCATTTCACGAATTCATTAGGTGCCCCAAAGGCGCCGAAGTTCTGTCCGTGTGATGGCCCACACGTGACGTTTTTGCATAAACATTAGGTGTTCTTGGAATTCCTCGAAAAAATAATAATAATAAAAAGGAACCATTCATATCATCATTCCATACATAATTCCACTCCATTCATTTCAAGCATACTCAATGCCTTAATTTTCATGTCACATCACATCATTCATTCACGACCCTAATACCCCCTGTCTACTCCCAAGCAGAATACACTGGAGCGACCTTGGACAAGATCCCAAGCTTTAAGGGCGGCTAGGAGACAGAGGGTGGTCGAGAGTGACAGTGATTCTGAGACTGGGGAAGGCGTGAATATGGCAGAGCAGACACCGAGTATGGCTGATGTTCTGAGAGATTTCTTCAGGTCGCAGGATTTCCGCGACATGTTAAAGGAAGAGATGAGGGCAGTGGTTAGAGAAGCTAGTGAGACCGGTGGTAGTGGAGCCGGGAAGGAAAAAGAAGCTGAGTCATCCCAACATGGTGGTGACGCTTCGGCTAGCCTTGAAAAGCTGCAGGAGATAGAGGCAGCTATGGAACAGAGGATGAAAGCCAAGTGTTCTGAATTAGACGAGGTCATGGCCCAGTTGAAGAAGGGGGTCGGGATCAGTGCTGAATCCAAGCAGGGGGTGAACGTTGATGCCATGATCAGTAGGGGCATCGAGACATTTCCTATCGGCTTCCAAGTGCCGAAAGTCCCCACTTACAAAGGAATGGGCTCGCCGGAGGCCCATGTGAATTTATATGCCCGGGTTATGCTGACAGCAGGCGCTACAAAGCAACAATTGATTAATCTGTTCCCCACCATATTGGAGGGAGGTGCTTTGGGATGGTATAACTCACTGTCAGAGGAGGAGCAGTCTGACTGAGAAGTATTGTCAGCAGCCTTCATCAAATACTACAGCTTCAACACCAAAATCCAGGTGAAGCTGTATGATTTGGAGAGGGTGAAACAGAAATTCAATGAGCCCTTTGATGAATACTAACGGAGGTGGATGAATGAGATGATCCTCCTAAAGAACCGCCCTGATGAAGACGAGCTTATACAGAAGCTCATTGATGGCAACAAGGATATTTTCAAGAACAACATGAAATTCCATCCCTTCAAGGAGCTTAGTGAGGTCTATAGCATGGCCATGAAGATAGAAAGGGATGAAGAGGAGAAGCCAGCTGGTCAGAAAGGGGGAAGAAGTACAGGGTATAGTTCAGGGTATAGATCAACCGCAGCAGCTGGGTCTGGTAGTGGTTCTGGTTCAGGGTCTAGTGGCAAACAGGGGCAATCATCAGAGGTGAAGCAGGTCGAAGTGGCTACTGTGAATCAGCAGCAAGGCAACCAGAATAGAGGTCCTGGAGGACAAGGCATAACGCCCTGGACTCTTACTTTGGCAAAGATATTCGCCAAGTGTAGGAATGGCGGCCTACTACAGTCCTTGAGGCCATTTGAGATCCCACCTGAAGCTGACAAAGATAACTTCTGCACTTACCATGTGGTGACAGGCCACCGAACCAACAACTGCTACAAGCTAAGGGATGCTATCCAGAAGCTTATCGACGAGGGAAAGCTGCAAGAACCACCTAAACCTAGCACTAAAACCAACCCACTGCCGGCATTTGAAAAATGGGTTAACATGGTTCAGTCAGGGTTGCCGGCTAACTTTATATTTGCCCAAGTTCTGCAAGCGAACCCTACGATTCAGGCAGTGGCAGTAGGGGAACCCGAAGTGGAACCCGAGTGTGAGAAGAAGGAGGGGTGTAAGGAGATCAAGCCCATAAGTCTGGATGATCTCGACTCCGAAGATGAGTACGAAGAATTTGATAGAAGAGAGGTAGTTAAACTCCCAGCTGTTGAGAAGTTGAAGATTTCAGAAGTGCAGCACGTGACCCGAAGTGGAAAGGTATATCAGCCGGCAAATCAGACAAAAGATAAAGCATCGATGAATGGGTCGGGCAGTACTTCGGCACTGGAAAGAGTCGAGAAAGAAGACTTGGTCATTTCCCAACTGAAGAAGACCTCTGCACAAGCTGGTTTGTGGCATCTGCTTATGACCTCCAAAGAGCATAGGGAGGCTTTAGTGAAGAAGCTATCAGAAATCGAAGTCTCCCCTATAGCTTCACCAGAGGCTATGTGCTGCTTGCTAGACAAAGTCTATGCTGGAGCTCCTAATATTATTTTCTCTGAGAAAGACCTACCAGCAGAGGGAAAGGCCCACAACAAGGCTCTTTACATTAGAGCGTATGTTATGGATAAGGTGATGCCGTGCGTTATGGTGGATGACGGCTCAGCTCTGAATATATGCCCACTGAAAATGTTACCGTTTCTAGGCATGAATGAAGAAGTGTTGAAGAGGTCCTCGATAGTCATTCGGGCGTATGATGATTCTAAAAGAACAGTGATAGGGACCTTTGAAACAGAAGTGGAGGTTGGGCCCATCAAGTCCATAGTTGTCTTCATAGTGATCGATATCCCGGTCACATTCTCCCTATTGCTTGGAAGGCCCTGGTTCCATCCTTTAGGAGGTGTTCCTTCCACTTTCCATCAGAAGATTAAATTCTCTATGAATGACAGAATTGTCACTGTTGAGGCGGATATCCAGTCGATGGTAGCTGCGGTGGATGAAGGAGTGGTTCCTTTTGGTGGATTTCAAATTGCTGTCATTAAGGAGGAACAAACCACAGATGCCCCTATGGTCATTTATGAGAACTACATGCTGGAGTGGCTATCCCGATATCTGTACAAGCTGAACTTTGTCTCAGGAATGGGACTCGGGATTAATTTGCAAGGTGTGCCAGAATTCAAGATCGACTCGGGAAAGTCAAAGCAGTACGGCCTTGGTTATGTAGAGGGGTCATCCGAGCAGAAGAACCTGAAAAAGGACAAGAATGGCAAGGTCATGATGAAGCCATTTCTGAAGGTAGGAGAAAGCCTTTACAAGGGCCAAGCTGAACCAGTGCTGATTGGAAATGTGGAGCACCCTGGCTTTGAGATCTTTGCAGATGTTGTGGATTTTGAGAAAAGCCAGGAAGAGCCAGTAGCCCCTGTAATGGGAAAAGAACCAACTGCTGAATTTGAAATTTTGAAAGCAGAAACATCTGAGGTGATAGCAGAAACCATAGAGGTGGCCGAGGAAGAAGATGAAAAGAAGACCTATACCGAAGCTACAGAAGTGATCTCGGGAGCTTTGACTGCTGCATTAACCAAAGCTTTTGGGAAATCCAAGGAAGAATTTGGCAAAGAACTGATGGCCAAAGTGAACTTAGACTCTGTGGTTGCTGAAATCGCCAAGATTATGGAGAAAGCTAAGGCACAGGTGGCCGAGAAAGCTGCAGTCCCAGATGATGCTCCGGAAAGGAAGATGGAAACTGATGAAGAACAAGGCCCTCTGCCTGTGGAGGATGAAAATGATTTTGTTGTATCTATTTCTTCCATTTTCAATGTAACTGATGTACTTTATGATAAGTTCAATGCAATGAAATCCCAGTTTGCTTACTTGTGTGATGTTTATCCTGTTAATTCTGTGCATGCATTTAAATCACCATCAAGCATATTTAGCATACATGACACTGCATTGCATGAAATCAATATAAGTACAGATGAAAACCCTAAAATGGTAATCATTTCACACGAGCTTAAATCCGAGGAAGAAAGAGAATTAATAAGAATACTCCAAAAACATGTTAAAGCTTTCGCCTGGTCGTATGAAGACATACCGGGTGTAGATACAGAAATAGCAGTGCACAAAATCCCAACGGACCCCAAGTTCAGACCGGTAAAGCAGAAGTTGAGAAGACTAAGGCCGGAATGGGCTACACTGGTGAAGGAAGAAGTGGCCAAACAGATAGATGTCAGGTTTCTCGAAGTGGTGGAGTATACGGAATGGCTAGCCAACATTGTCCCCGTGCCTAAAAAGGATGGAAGGGTCAGAGTATTCATTGACTACAGGGACTTAAATAAAGCATGCCCAAAAGATAACTTTCCACTGCCACATATTGACGTCCTAGTTGATAGCGCAGCAAAAGCGGCAATGTACTCCTTCATGGATGGCTTTTCAGGGTACAACCAGATCCTGATGGATGTAATTGACAAGGTGAAGATGTCATTCATCATCGAATGGGATACTTTCTGCTACAGAGTGATGCCTTTTGGATTAAAGAACGCCGGTGCCACTTATCAAAGGGCTGTCACAACTCTGTTGCACGATATGATCCATAAAGAAGTCGAAGTGTATGTCGATGATATGCTGGTTAAATCAACAACCCGGGAGGAACACCCTGTTATCCTGGATAGATTTCTAACACGCATTGGAGAGTACAACTTGCGACTTAACCCCAAGAAGTGCATATTCGGGGTCACATCAGGTAAGTTGTTGGGCTATGTAGTCAGCCAGAGGGGTATAGAGATGGATCCAGATAAAATTAAAGCCATCCAAGATATGCCAGCTCCAAAGACTGAAAAGGAGGTCAGATCATTCCTGGGTTCCTTACAGTATGTCAGCCGCTTCATAGCCAAGCTAACTTCCACCTGTGAACCGATCTTCAAGCTATTAAAGAAAGATCAGCTGGTTGTGTGGGATGACAAGTGTCAGCTGGCATTCGAGAAGATCAAGGCCTACCTGGTAAAGCCACCAGTGTTGAGTCCTCCAATTCCAGGGAAGCCCCTGATTTTGTATTTGGCAGTTGAAGAATCCTCTATAGGGGCAATGCTAGCACAGGAACAAGATGGCAAGAAAGAGTATCCCATCTACTACCTCAGCAAAAAGCTGTTGGAGTATGAAACCAAATACACACTAGTGGAGAAGACATGTGTGGCGATGATTTGGTTGACCAAGAAGCTGCGCCACTATTTCCAATCCTACAAGATACAAGCTGTGGCTAAGGTGGATCCAATGAAGTACCTCTATGAAGCACCAGCATTGGTTAGGAAGTTGTCCAGGTGGTTGTTACTTTTGTCTGAATTTGACATCGAGTACATCACGAAGAAAACCATTAAAGGGCGAGCCGTGGCAGAGTTTCTGGCAAACCAGCCCCTAGAATCAGATTACACAGAGAACCTGGAATTCCCTAATGAGCAATTAGCCATGGTGGAAGTGAAAAGGTGGGTCATGTGTTTCGATGGGGCAGTAAATAGAAAAGGCACTGGGATCGGGGTACTTATAGCAACACCGGATAATGAGGTCATTCCTTTATCCAAAAGGCTGATCTTTCCTGTAACCAACAATGGGGCAGAATATGAAGCATGCTTGTTTGGAATGGAGACTCTATTAACCTTAGGAGCAAATGATGTCTTAATTGTCGGTGATTCACTTCTAGTGATCAGGCAAGCTCAGGGTGAGTGGGAACTAAAAGAAGAAGCCTTACGGCCTTATTTGGAGCTGCTACAGTTCAGAAAGGGTTTATTCGGCCAGTGTGAATTCAGACATGTCCCCAGGGATGAGAATAAGATGGATGATGCATTAGCAACTTTGTCCTCCATGTGGGAAAATCCAGAAGAGACACAAGCTCAACCACTGGTTATAGCCACTTCCAGGCATCCTTGCTTCGAAGTGCATGAAGTAATGGAATTATCAGCCGAAGAAAAGCCATGGTTCTTTGACATTTACCGGTATGTTAAGGAGGGAAAGTACCCAAAAGAGGCCAGTGCTGCTGATAAGTTGACACTGAGAAAACTGGCTAGTCAATTCAGAATCTTCGAGGATAAGCTGTACAAAAGAATAGCACATGGAGTTCTTTTGAGGTGTCTAACAGAACAAGAAGCAGAAGATGTGATGCAGCAGGTACATGCAGGATCTTGTGGGCCACATATGAATGGACTTGCCATGGCCAGAAAGATCATGAGACAAGGCTATTTCTGGATGACGATGCAAGCAGATTGTATAAGAAAAGTGAAGAGATGTCATGAATGTCAGATCTATGCAGACATTAGTCACCTTCCTCCACTTGAACTTCAGAATCTAGCGTCTCCTTGGCCGTTCTCAGCATGGGTGATAGATATGATTGGTGAAATTCATCCAGCTGCATCTAATGGGCACAGATTCATAGTTGTAGCGGTTGATTATTTCTCCAAATGGGTCGAAGCGGAATCCTTCACTAATGTTACAGCCAAGCACATGGTCAAGTTCATCCAGAAGAACATCTTCACTCGGTATGGGATTCCTCACCACATAGTAACTGATAATGGAGTACAGTTTCAAGGGGCGACAGCTGAGCTATTTGCAGAGCATGGAATTGAACATCATAAGTCCTCTCCATATAGACCACAGGCTAATGGTGCAGTAGAAGCAGTTAACAAGGCAATAAAGAAGATCTTATCAAAAATGGTAACCACTTACAGGGATTGGGCCGATAAACTGCCTTATGCTCTCTGGGGTTACAGAACCAGTGTCAGAACGCCGACAGGAGAAACTCCTTACGCCTTGGTATATGGAATGGAAGCAGTGTTGCCAGTGGAGATAGAACTCAAGTCACTCAGAGTTGCCCTGGAAGCTCAATTGCCAGAGACTGAATGGGTTCAAGCTAGATATGAGCAGCGCGGAATGGCTAGGACCTATAATCGAAATGTGAAATACTCCAAGTGGCAATTGAAAGCAGGAGATTTGGTTCTAAAGCAACTAAGGCCTTCAAATGTTGATGTTAGGGGCAAGTTCAGACCTAACTGGGAAGGACCCTATGTGGTGAAGAAGGTGTTATCAAAAGGCGCTGTTAGCATCATGGACATGGATGGAAATGAGTTCACCAACCCGATCAACCAAGACAGGCTAAGGCTTTATCATGTATAAAAAAAAAAGAAGAAAAAAAAGAGAAAAGAGGTCTGCTAGGCTGAAAACTCGACAAGGGCGGTTTAGGCAAAAGTTAAGACACGGGAGAAAATAATTAGTCGGAAAACCTGAAAAGGACGACTGGTGACGGATTCTGGCACAATGTGAAATGTGTATCATTTAGGAACCAACTTGTTTCAAATGTACTTATTTTGACTTCATCAATAAAGTGAAGTGTTTGTTTAAATATATTTGCATGGTTATGACAAATGCACAAACAAAGTTGTCTTGCATAAACACACATTAAAAGAAAGCACTTTGCATTCAACTGATCAATATCATCGCATTATTTGACAAATGAAAATGTATCAAATACATGCAATTTAAAATCTCTTATCGTCCTCTAAAGTCCAGTTCATCTTCCCAGACGAGCAATAAAGGGTAACAACACCATTTTAGTCAAATCCAAAAAAAAAAAAATGCTCGCTGAGGTGAAAACCGAAAAGGCACCTCAGGCAAAAATTAGAGCGGCCTGCTAAGCTGAAAACCCATATCGGGCAGTTTAGGCAAAAGTTAGGGCATATGAAAAGCTCGCTAAGGCGAAAACCAAAAAGGCGCCTTAGGCAAAAGTTAGAGCGGCTTGCTGGGCTGAAAACCAAATTTGGGCAACCCAGGCAAAAATTAGAGCGCAAAAAAAAAAAAAAAAAAAAGTATAACCCTCCCACGGAGCAGGAAAAACAGAACATCCTCAGTATTCCCCGCAGAATTCGTCACATCGCTCCCCAGTAGAGTTTCCCATACTATTTCCCAGCGGAGTCTACATAAAGAACACCATCAATTACTTCCCCGCAAAGTCGCCATGTTACTCCTCAGTATAGTCTACACAAAGAACACCACAATTGTTTCCCCAGTCAAGCTGTCACACTCTTCCCCAGCGGAATCTCTACAAGGAATACTACGATCATTTCCCTAACAGTCACCTCATTCCTTCGATAATCACCAAACAATACCTCAAGAAAAGTAAAATCAACCAGGGGCACAACATATCTCCCCAGCGGAAGACGGAAACGTTTAATAACCGAAAATCCATACATGTACATATACATCATCATGCATCCATACATTGCATATATCAATTACTTATCCCCGGCTAGTCTTCATTCTTGATCGAAGGGGCAAAAATTTTTGTTTAAAAATCTCTCGATCAAGGAATGAAGACTTGCCATTTTAAGTGCAGGAATTCATCCCGAGCTCAATATCCTCAGCAAGTCAGCAGATCCGCCTCGAGTAATGTAAACTCGGTATCGGCCCAGGTCCGCTCATTTATCCCAACTTTCTCCAGCGAGTCCGCCTCGAGTAATGTAGGCTCGGCATCGGCCCAGATCCGCTCCATCATCCAAGTTCCCTAGCAGATCCGCCTCGAGTAATGTAAACTCGGTATCGGCCCAGATCAGATTCATCTATTCCCCCAGTAAAGTTCACCTCGGGTAACCTAGACCCGGTATCGGCTAATCTCTTCATCAATTTGCCTCGGGTAACCTAGACCCGGTATCGGCTAATCTCTTTATCAACTCGCCTCGGGTAACCTAGACCCGGTATCGGCTGATCTCTTTATCAACTCACCTCGGGTAACCTAGACCCGGTATCGGCTAATCTCTTCATCAACTCGCCTCGGGTAACCTAGACCCGGTATCGGCTAATCTCTTCATCAACTCGCCTCGGGTAACCTAGACCCGATATCGGCCAATTTCTTCATCAATTTCGCCTCGGGTAACCTAGACCCGGTATCGGCCAATTTCTTCATCAATTTCGCCTCGGGTAACCTAGACCCGGTATCGGCTAATCTCTTCATCAACTCGTCTCGGGTGACCTAGACCCGGTATCGGCTAAACTGCAATTCACCCACTCCTTCGCCTCGGGTAACCTAGACCTGACATCGGCTTATTTCCTCCCCAGCATCGCCTCGGGTAACCTAGACCCGGTATCGGCCTATCTCATCAGAAGATTCGTTCTAATGTTCACGGCGCTTTAAATTCACGCTCTCAAATTCATCATCACAGGTATTATAGACCTGGAGCTAGATGTCGAATTTAATCACGCGAGGGGCAGCTGTAAGTGCCGGGATTTTCTGTACTTAAAAAAAAAGTGTTATAGTCGTACGACTATAGTTACAGTCGTACGACTGTAACGTCGGACAGACTGCAGGAACCCATACCTCTGCAGCAGAAATAGAGGAGAGAGAGAGGGAGCATTAATTGCTCCCTTGTTGCAGCAAGCAAGGAAAAAAGGGCAGAGATAAAAAGAGGAGAAAGAGGAGAAGGGAAAAGGGGAAGAAAGAGGATTTTTCTGGTGAAAAGAAATCTAGAGAGAGAAAGAGAAAAGAGAGAAAAAACCACAAAAAGAAAATTCATTTCTTCCCCTTTGATTTTCTTTAATCTCTCGAAATTAAGGTTAAAATTTGTTAGAAATCCCTAGGTTAATCAGTTAACTTCTCAAACAAATCAAGAATTCGGACTTAAATCATCAGAATCCCTTGCAATTTGGATTTTGGACAAAAAGCTCTTAACTTCATCTCCAAAGGAAAAGTGCGAATTTGTTGGGATTGGAGCGACGCCAGGGGTCAAAACGACTTGGATTAGCTTCTAAAAAGGTAGACACTTCTTTTCCTTACACTTTTCCTTGCTTTTCGGGTGTTTGAAGTGAGTTTTGGGCGTTGTTTTGCTGTATTTTTATATTTCTGTTCCTGGAAATTAAGAACAGTCGTACGACTGTTCTTGGTTTTCATGAACAGTCGCAGGACTGTATATACAGTCGTACGACTGTTCTTAATTTCCAGTTGATTTTTTCATCAGTTTTTTTGATTCAGAATGAAATCTTGGTGAAATTCTGATCCTGAACTGATTACAGTCGCACGACTATAAACTACAGTCGTACGACTGTAATCCTTGTTCCAGAATCGGAATTTCAGCTTTCATCCGTAAAAAATCCCAAAAAAATTATAAAACCCCAAAAATCATTAAAATGAATTTTGTTGTGTGCATCACGACCATAAATTCAATTTTCTAGTAAATTTGTATTTAGATCAATTCAACGATGGAGACCCAGTTCTCCTAAAAACCGGCCCATTTAACTTATGAAAAATGCATGTAAACCGGAAAAAATTGTTTTCAAAATGATTTTCCCACAAACCCGAAAATACATGGACGTTTCAAAATATTTTCTAGGTCTAACCGGGCCGGCTAGCCGAGCCAACCCGGTTATCCCCTAAATGCATGCCCTCAATTCGTGATTTCCCATTTCAGTCTATTTGAGTCCTAATTGTGGCGTACCGTATAAATTGTGCTAACCCTTTGTTTTGCAGGTTTTAATTTCTTTTAATTTTTATTTTTATTTTTATTTTTAATGTATTTTAATAGATTAAATCGTGTATTTAGGCAGTTGTAATTATTCTTAGATTTTTGTGTATTCTAGGCGATTGTATAAGTGAGGTGAGAGTTTTCATTTTCCCATTCGATTTGGTTGTAAGCCAATTAATATTTATTTCTTTTCCTTATTTTTGTATTAAATATTTTGTATGCGCGCTGTATGTCTATTATATTCAATAAAATGGACTTTAGATTTTGAAATACCATTCGAGAACATTGGCAATATTTATTTTAATTAGACACGAAATAAGGGACTTGTCCGAACCCGAATCTCTGGATAGTGTAGTGGTCGTTCGTCCGGTTCAGCTACATAAGAATTTCCCGGTTGAGCTGAGCCGGGTGGCGACTCCTACAATATTCATCGAGACTTAGGTCTCGGTCCTTTTATGCATTAATTCTATTTATTTTTCCAAAACGCGGATTTCCATTTATAAAAACCCCACGCGAGGGAGGGGCCCGCCCGAGATCGTGGTGTTAGAGATTGTGCCCTAAGCCAATGTTGGATTATGTAAACAATCTTCTTAAGTCATTAATAAAGACTTATTTTATCATATATATTTGTATGTTAGTATTTATGATAATGTATCCATGAATTAATTGTGTAATTCTAAATTTCCCTAGTCGATTGTTATTATGGGAATAATAACAAACTAAGACTAGTGTGAGTGATAATGGATATTCATAAGATGAATATAGTGTATACAGATACAGATTATACTCACGGGCAATATGTTAGAGAACATGTTGCTGGAGACCCACTATGAGATCAAGTTCATGGTCACGTGTCACAACTGATCTTGATTATAGTAGTGTCATCAGCTGATTCCTTTGACCTGAGGTCACCATGGATTCCGGGATGAATTCATGTTGTGCTTTGACGCAGTCAAACGCTGCTTGTAACAGAGTAGTTATAAAGGCTGTGGTTGGGTACAATATGACTCATGCTTTGGGATGTGAGTGACAGATATGGGATTTTGTCCCTCTCTAACAAGAGAGCGATATCACTGGGCCCCTCGATAAGTAAGACTGTTAAATGCATGGCCGTGCTCAAATAATTGATAAGAGTATCAATTGATTTGTCTGAACAGTTTACTTTGAGATCGAGAAAGCATATGATTAATTATATAAGATTGACAAGTGTACCATGTCTTATAATTAATCTTGATATCAAAGAGACAAAAGGGAATATGACATTCTATAAATAGGTATTGGATCATTCCAATCATATTAATTGGGTAGTCGTAATGGCTTGCTAGAGTCCGCTTGTGACCTATAAGGACATTATGGTAATTTCCTTATTGCCAATTAATATGATCCTATGGGGTCACACACAAGAGCAAAATGAAGTTCATCTTATCGGGTATAAATTATTATTGGATAATAATTTATGAATGAGAAAGAGAATAAATATATATAGTGATATATATTTATGTATGTATATATAAATATTAATGTAATTAATATTGCATAAAGTATGCTACATATTATAATTAAATTATATGGAGATATAATTAATTATAATATTATATATACATATATGTATCATGGAGAATTGAATTGATTTAATATTAATTGAGAATTAATATTAAATTGTGTGGGTTAATATATAATTATAACTAATAGGTGTATTAGGTTATAATTATAATTAACTAAATAGGGTTTATATTTAAGGAAATAAAAACCTGAAAACCTAATTGCTCCATAGGTTAAGAAGCAGATTTCGGCCAGCCACCACAAGCCAAGTGAACCAGCCGAAACTCTCCTCCAAAAGGCAAAGGGAAAATCTGATTTTCTGCTCTCTCTTCTCTCGTTCGAAGAATTGTTCTTCAAATCCGGCGCTAGCACGCGGTGGACGTATTGCTCCATGTGGATCAACCGTAGAGGGAAGCTATTTTGGTTCCTGCTTGATTCAATCTTCAAAGAATTAAGGTAATTCTTTAACCCTCCTTCCGATTCAATCCAATGTACATGGGTCCTTGGTGGGGATTAATCTGTTTTTCCGCTGCGTTTATATTTTTTTTTTTTGTGCGATTAATTCCCAACAGTGGTATCAGAGCCACTTGTGCATTGATTGAATTGGATTTGTTATTTTGATTAGATCAAAATTGCATGTTAGGGTTATATGTTTTTGATTTAGGGTTCTTTGTTATTGTGAATAACGTTTGGAATTGATTTGGGAATTGTTGTTTTGAACAAATTGACGCAGAATAGTTTTTCAGTGCAGAACATGCCGGTGTGCAGGCACTGCACGCCGTGCAAACGTGTGTTGCACGCCGTGTACTGGTTTTGCACGGCGTGTAGTCAGAAATCGTTTTCGTAAGCTGAGAATCAGTGCATAACTCGCCGGCGTGCAAGTGTTGCACGCCGTGCATATGTGTGTTGCACGCCGTGTACTGGTTTTGCACGGCGTGCAACCGGAAATTTCTCATGTGCGCTGAGTAACAACGAGGAACACGGCCGCGTGCAAGTGTTGCACGCCGTGCAAACCGGTTTTGCACGCCGTGTTCCCTTAGTGCTGCAATGTAGAAATTGTCTTCTATACCTTTTCTTCTCAAATCAATTTCTTTTAAATACAATAAGATTGTGTTTAGTTTTTGAACCCTAAATCTTGTAGATGTAAAATTATTGTGATAATTTTATGCATGGTGTTGTGGTATGGTTTTGGACCCTGTGGATGTTTTTGTTTTCCTTTGGTTTTGGTGGATGTAAAGTTTTATAAATACGGCCTGCGAGTCGTTTGTATTTATGTAATCTTATTTTCTAGATAAATTGTATAGGATGCAATTTATTGTTTGTAAATCTTATTTTACTAGAAAATTGTATAGGATACAATTTTGTTAAATATGTAAATCCATGAGATGATGCCAAGGAACAAAGACGTGAAGACGGATCCAAGGGGTGCGGCTGTGCTGTGACCATGCGATGGTTGCAACCACCTAGGAAATGACCTGTTGATTTTCATATTGGCCTATGAAAATCAATGTAGATAAAACCATACCATAACACGGTTTTTCGAGTCTATTGCATGTTTTATATTTTGATGCCATGTGATGCCATGCCTAGTATGAAATATGCATGCTAGATGAATGTATGACATTGGATGCCATGCTAGGATTAATGTTAACTTGGAAAGTTTAATATTAATGCCATGTTTTGTATATGATAAAATTTTAATCACGGGATTTATAAACCCTAAATAAACTTATGAAGTTTATATTTTTGCCACCCAATTACGTATAACACTTGTCAAGTACTATGTTCGCATCATGGTATACCGCCAGGGCGGGTACGCATGTTGTGACCTTAGCGAAGCAATAATATGAGAAAAGGTGATTCTCATTGTGTTGTAATTGGTTTAACTAAAGGGTTAATCAAAAAGGTGTTTGAGCCCGAGGCAAGGATGAGATGAGTAACATACAAATTAAATATGATATATGATATCATGCATCTCATAAATTAAAAGAGTTACATAATGATGTAATTGACATGGTGATGTCTACCGAAATTATATTTAATCATAGGGACATGCCAAAGCAGTGCTATGGTTAAGTATGGATTTTGTGTCTTTTACCCACTTAAATATTTTAAAGGGTTTTATAATTTTAGTGGGAGCTATATTCTCTTATGTAATTAACTTTGCATATATTTTCTGTTGTAGATAAATGGCCAACACAAGCAATCCCGGTTCTATTCGATCTATCCTTGAGAAGGATAAACTGAATGGAACAAATTACCTAGACTGGTATCGCAACTTGAGAATTGTTCTCAAGCAAGAGCGAAAGCTATATGTTCTGGATGGGCCTTTGCCCGCTAACCCTCCACCCACCACAGCTTCAAGAGCTGAAAGGGATGCTTTCCACAAGCATCAAAATGATCAGATTGATGTACAGTGCCTGATGCTCGCATCAATGATTCCGGAACTTCAGAAGGATCTGGAAACATTTGAGGCATATGAGATGTCTCAAGAGCTTAAGGAAATGTTCCAAAAGCAAGCGAGAAGGGAAAGGTATGAGACCTTGAGATCTTTGGTTGGGTGCAAGATGACCGAAGGGAGTTCGGTTAGTGCCCATGTTCTGAAGATGAAAGGGTACATTGATCAGTTGGAGAGGCTTGGTTCGCCACTCAGACCTGAGTTGGCAACGGATTTGATCCTTAATTCTCTTCCCGAGAGTTACTCCCATTTTGTCATGAATTATCACATGAATGATATGGACAAAACGGTCAGCGAACTGCATGGGATGCTGAAAAACGCTGAAGTAACTATAAAAGAGAAGCCAAGCTCCAAAGGGATCCATATGGTGCAAAAGGGTAGGATCCAGAAGAAGAGGGGTAAAGCAAACAAACCCAAAGAGTTTGGGAAGGATGCAAAGAAGCCCAAAGCTGTTACCAAGGCAAAGCCTCCAAAGGAAGGCGCATGCCATTTCTGCAATCAGCCTGGTCATTGGCGCAGAAATTGCAAGCTTTATTTGGAGGACTTGAGGAAGAAGAGAGGCGGTGAGACCGCTAATCAAGGTATTCATGTTATTGAAATACTTCATTCTACTTCTGTTTCTACTTCGTGGGTATTAGATACCGGTTGTGGTTCTCACATTTGTATGAATGTGCAGGGGCTTAGAGGAAGTAGAAAGCTCAAGAAGGGCGAGGTAGAATTCCATGTGGCGAATGGAGCTAGAGTTGCTGCTTATGAAGTCGGTCGCTACGAGCTCAAGTTGCCAAGTGGACTTGTTCTCCTTTTGAATAATTGTTATTTTGTTCCTAATTTGTCTAGGAACATCATTTCTATTTCATGTTTGGACAAGGAAGGATTTAAATGTGTTATTGAGAATAATCACTTATTGCTTTTCAATAAAGACTTGTTTTATGCAAATGCGGATTTACATGATGGTCTTTATTTGTTGAACCTTAGTGAAGGTTATGATGAGCATGTATATAACATAAATACCAAAAGGATAAGAACAAATATTGTGAATCCTACTTATCTCTGGCACTGTCGTCTAGGACACATTAATGAGAAACGCATTTCAAAACTCCATAAAGATGGAATTTTGGGTCTAGATGTTTTTGAAACATATGACACTTGCGAGTCTTGTTTAATGGGTAAGATGACCAAGAGTCCTTTTACTGGTCACAGTGAAAGGGCTAGTGACTTATTAGAATTCATACATACAGATGTATGTGGGCCTATGAGCACAACTGCTAGAGGTGGTTTTCAATACTTCATTACGTTCACTGATGACTTCAGTAGATATGGTTATCTATATCTAATGAAGCATAAGTCGGAATCCTTTGAAATGTTCAAAGCCTTCCAAAATGAAGTACAAAACCAACTTGGCAAGACAATTAAAGCACTTAGATCTGATCGAGGTGGTGAATATTTGAGCCAAGAGTTCGACGATCATCTTAGAAATTATGGGATTGTCTCACAATTAACTCCTCCTGGTACACCACAGTGGAATGGTGTGTCTGAGAGGAGGAACCGAACTTTATTGGATATGGTTCGGTCTATGATGAGTCAAACAAATCTTCCTCTATCCTTTTGGGGATATGCACTTGAAACAGCGGCATTCACACTGAACCGAGTTCCATCAAAAGCAGTTGAAAAGACACCATATGAGATATGGATTGGTAAGAAACCAAATTTGTCTTTTCTCAAGATTTGGGGATGCAAAGCCTATGTGAAATATTTGATTTCAGATAAGTTATCACCAAAATCTGTGAAATGCAATTTTGTTGGTTATCCAAAAGAAACTAAAGGTTATTTCTTTTACAATCCTAGTGAAAACAAAGTGTTTGTTGCTAAGGGTGGTACATTCCTGGAAAAAGAGTTTATTTCCAAAGGAATCAGTGGGAGTAAAGTACACCTACAAGAAAATATGGATAACCAAGTTGAAAGTGAGTTTCAAATGGAACAACCTGATTCACAAGAAGTTGTTTAGTCAGAACCAGTAACACAAGTCCAACGTAGATCAAGTAGAGTTCGTCATGAGCCCGAGAGATATGGATTTCTCGTCACGAATGAAAATGATCTGATTCTGTTAGAAGAGAATGAACCTTCCACGTACATGGAAGCTGTCTCTAATTCAGAATCTGAAAAATGGCTTGATGCTATGAAGTCAGAAATTCAATCCATGGACGACAACAAAGTATGGACTTTGGTTGATCTCCCAAAGGGTGCTAAAGCAATAGGGCACAAATGGGTTTTCAAGTTGAAAACGGACATGGATGGGAATATTCAGACTTATAAAGCAAGGTTAGTGGCAAAAGGTTACCGACAAACTCATGGTATAGACTATGACGAAACCTTTTCTCCAGTAGCTATGATCAAGTCCATCAGAATTCTTGTTGCCATAGCAGCATATTATGACTATGAGATATGGCAAATGGATGTCAAAACAGCTTTCCTAAATGGAAACCTTGTTGAGGATGTGTACATGACACAGCCTGAAGGTTTTGTCGATCCAAAGAATCCTGATAAAGTATGCAAGCTTCAAAAGGCCATTTATGGTTTGAAGCAAGCATCAAGAAGTTGGAATCATTGTTTTGATGAATCGGTCAAAAAGTTTGGCTTCATCAAAAATGAAGATGAGCCTTGTGTGTACAAGAAGTTCAGTGGGAGCAATATAATTTTCCTAGTTCTATATGTCGATGACATATTGTTAATAGGAAATCACATTCCTACCTTGCAAGAAATAAAATCTTGGCTAGGAAAGTGTTTTTCTATGAAAGACTTGGGTGAGGCAGCCTATATTCTTGGAATAAAGATCTATAGAGATAGATCTAAGAGATTGATAGGCCTGAGCCAGAGTACATACATTGATAAGATACTGAAAAGGTTCAGTATGGATCAACCTAAGAAAGGAAATGTTCCTATTGGGCAAGGGATAAAGCTTAGTCGTAAGCAATGTCCTATGACAGTTGAAGAACGTCAACGCATGGATAAGATTCCTTATGCATCAGCTATAGGATCTATCATGTATGCCATGGTATGTACTCGGCCAGATGTCTCTTTTGCTTTGAGCATGACAAGTAGATATCAGTCTGATCCAGGTGATAGTCACTGGACTGCTGTCAAGAGTATTCTTAAGTACTTGAGAAGAACTAAAGATACATTCTTGATATATGGAGGCTCGGACGAAGATCTTGTTGTAAATGGTTACACGGATGCAAGTTTCCAAACTGATCAAGATCAGATGCAGTCACAGTCTGGGTATGTGTTCATTCTGAATGGAGGTGCGATAAGTTGGAAGAGTTCTAAGCAAAGCACGATAGCTGCATCTACAACAGAAGCCGAGTATATTGCTGCATCAGATGCAGCCCAAGAGGCTATTTGGATCAAGAAGTTCATCGAAGAACTTGGTGTCGTTCCTAGCATAGTGAATCCTGTGAGCCTCTTGTGTGACAATAATGGGGCAATATCACTTGCTAAGGAACCTAGTGTGTCACAGAAATCCAAACATATACTTCGGCGTTTTCACTACATAAGAGAAGTCATCTCAAGAGGAGGTGTGAAGATATGCAAAGTTGCGTCTGAAGACAATGTTGCTGATCCACTAACAAAAGCTCTTTCACAAGCTGTACATGATGGTCATGCTAGGTCCATGGGTATTAGATACATTTGAGATTGGACTTAGGGAAAGTGGGAGATTGTTAGAGATTGTGCCCTAAGCCAATGTTGGATTATGTAAACAATCTTCTTAAGTCATTAATAAAGACTTATTTTATCATATATATTTGTATGTTAGTATTTATGATAATGTATCCATGAATTAATTGTGTAATTCTAAATTTCCCTAGTCGATTGTTATTATGGGAATAATAACAAACTAAGACTAGTGTGAGTGATAATGGATATTCATAAGATGAATATAGTGTATACAGATACAGATTATACTCACGGGCAATATGTTAGAGAACATGTTGCTGGAGACCCACTATGAGATCAAGTTCATGGTCACGTGTCACAACTGATCTTGATTATAGTAGTGTCATCAGCTGATTCCTTTGACCTGAGGTCACCATGGATTCCGGGATGAATTCATGTTGTGCTTTGACGCAGTCAAACGCTGCTTGTAACAGAGTAGTTATAAAGGCTGTGGTTGGGTACAATATGACTCATGCTTTGGGATGTGAGTGACAGATATGGGATTTTGTCCCTCTCTAACAAGAGAGCGATATCACTGGGCCCCTCGATAAGTAAGACTGTTAAATGCATGGCCGTGCTCAAATAATTGATAAGAGTATCAATTGATTTGTCTGAACAGTTTACTTTGAGATCGAGAAAGCATATGATTAATTATATAAGATTGACAAGTGTACCATGTCTTATAATTAATCTTGATATCAAAGAGACAAAAGGGAATATGACATTCTATAAATAGGTATTGGATCATTCCAATCATATTAATTGGGTAGTCGTAATGGCTTGCTAGAGTCCGCTTGTGACCTATAAGGACATTATGGTAATTTCCTTATTGCCAATTAATATGATCCTATGGGGTCACACACAAGAGCAAAATGAAGTTCATCTTATCGGGTATAAATTATTATTGGATAATAATTTATGAATGAGAAAGAGAATAAATATATATAGTGATATATATTTATGTATGTATATATAAATATTAATGTAATTAATATTGCATAAAGTATGCTACATATTATAATTAAATTATATGGAGATATAATTAATTATAATATTATATATACATATATGTATCATGGAGAATTGAATTGATTTAATATTAATTGAGAATTAATATTAAATTGTGTGGGTTAATATATAATTATAACTAATAGGTGTATTAGGTTATAATTATAATTAACTAAATAGGGTTTATATTTAAGGAAATAAAAACCTGAAAACCTAATTGCTCCATAGGTTAAGAAGCAGATTTCGGCCAGCCACCACAAGCCAAGTGAACCAGCCGAAACTCTCCTCCAAAAGGCAAAGGGAAAATCTGATTTTCTGCTCTCTCTTCTCTCGTTCGAAGAATTGTTCTTCAAATCCGGCGCTAGCACGCGGTGGACGTATTGCTCCGTGTGGATCAACCGTAGAGGGAAGCTATTTTGGTTCCTGCTTGATTCAATCTTCAAAGAATTAAGGTAATTCTTTAACCCTCCTTCCGATTCAATCCAATGTACATGGGTCCTTGGTGGGGATTAATCTGTTTTTCCGCTGCGTTTATATTTTTTTTTTTTTTTGTGCGATTAATTCCCAACACGTGGCGCCCCTTCCGAAAGGGAGTCCCGTGTCTCGTCGAAAATGCGTCTTCCGCTCACAGGGAATAAGGGGGAATCTGCTGAGAAAGTGGGCCTCGAGAGTGGGGAAACTGAAGAGGCCATCACAGCCATCACCAAAGCACTAGCCACACTGATGAAAGTCAACACAGGTTCTGAACTGAAGCAAGCACCTATGCCAAAAACTTAGGAGGAGTTGATGAACCAAGCTGTGAAGGAATTGGCTAAGCTGATGATGACAGGGAAAGCGATGATGGTTAAGGAAGAACTATCTGCTGACCAGGAACCGGCCCTTAAGGGTGACCTAGGAGACTTGTTCGAGGAGGTCAAAGATGCTGCAACAAATGAAGACCCTCCGCTTGTGGAGGATGATAATCATTTTAATGTATTTGTTTATATTCTTCTTGATGTAAACAACTCTGCATACAAGGCTTTGAATGCAATGAAATCTGATTTCGCTTACTTGTGTGTTGTTTTTCCTGCTGGAACTGTGCATACATATAAACATTCATTTAATGTCTTTAGCATACATGATGCATCATTGCATGAAATGAATCTAGGGACAGATGATGATGCAAAAATTGTTGGAAATGCCCTAGTCCCGAGGCATTGGTCCTTGTATTTGTACTATACATTTATTGGATTTATGTGTTGTACTCATTTGTGTTATTAATAAAGGCATCAATTCATTTATTATATCTATCTTGTGCAATATATTAAATGAAGTATCCAATGGACATATCTATATCCTTGATGACAAGTGTCATGCACTTGGCAGTAAGACCATGGATAGGGTAAACGATATGACCATAAATAGATCCGTAGTCTGTTCCAGTCATGGGAATGAATGGAACAATAGACTATCATTAACCTGGTTATATGGCGGTGTCTTACCGGTCATTAGACATGGAATGTCAACCAAGTTAATGGGTACATGCCTGGAAGCATGGTACTGGATAGATCCACTAAACGAGTAATCCACATGGTATGGTATCACAATGGATTCTCGTGTAGTACTTGTATGGATCCTTTGACCTGACCATATGATGGTGTTACATGTGAAGTCGCATGCTTAGGGGTACGCCTAAAGGGCCTGTAATAGGGTGCCAAGTATGGGTGCTTTTGGGTATGTCACTGAGCATGGTAATACTATGGATATGCAGAAGGGATTTGTCACTCAGTAACCCACTGAGAAGATATCACCGGCCTCTTGATGAATGTGACTGATAAGAGTGTGGCCACACCCAAACAAGTTGGAACTTATTTGTGAGCTTCAGTGCATTCGGGATCAAATTAATGTCCAGACACAAAAGAGGGTGATCAATCCATGCCTCTGTGTTGGACACTGATATCAATGACATGGGATGTACAAGTTTAAACTACAGGGTTATGATAACAGTTAGACTGCCATCTCCATCTTAATTGGGGGCTGCAGTGGCTTGCTAGAGCCCAACTGCAGTCTGCGGGCCAAAAGCCCACTGCCAACATAAAGATGGGCCCACGGGGTCGTACACATAGAACGACTGAATGCAGACTTAAGGAATCACATGTATACTTGGAGTATACGCAATGGAGGGAGAGGTGTGTATATATTAATTACATTATAAAGGTCAATTGGATTGGTCATAATAATAAAATTAATATATTCAATTGGCTCTTCATAATTAATTGGATTAATTATGAGATTATTTCCTGGGTGGAAATATTCATATGTATAGGTTTACATATGATTTTATTTTGTGTAGATTTAATTTTAATTTGATGGATTAAATTAATTGTCAAACTAATTTTAATTTAAATGTAAATAATATATTACTTGGAGTAATATATTAAATACATGGGTATATTAAAATTGGGCTTGAAATTAACTTAAACTAGAATAATTAAAATTAGACTGGGCCCGAATTAAATCAAGGAAGCCCGCATAGAATGGAATGGAGCCAAGCTGGGCCTGAATTCCCCTAAGGGAATTCAGCCACCTAGGTATAAAACCTAGGGTGAAATTTTCGGCCATCTAACCCTAGCACACCAAGTGGCCGAAATCTTCCCTTCCTCTCACTCTATTGTTTCGTTTTTCCAACGCTAGCACGGGTTGCATTCGTTAGGCGTTCGTGTACGAAATCGAGGAGGAAATCTGCTTTGGTTTCTGCAGTCTTCATCCATCTCTAGAAAGAGATTTTCTGGTAAGAAAAATTAATCCCTTTCTATTCAATTTTAAGTTTTTCAATTTCCATCTCAATTGCTTCTGGGACTGGATTTGAGAAAATCACCGCGTTCTTCCGCTTTTATCGGGTGATTTCCGGTGAAAAATTCCAACAGTGGTATCAGAGCGGGCTTTTGATCCGTGGAAATTGATAAATTTGGTTGAATCCCATTTTTGAAATTGGAGGTTTTTAATTGGGATTCATGGTATGGGTTTTATGATTTTTCCCATATGTTTTATACAATGGAAATTAATTTTGCATATTGGTTTATGTTATTTTAAATATATTGTATGTTGTTGGAATTCTTGGAGAATTGCCATGTGTTGATGGATGATATTTTTTTTATTTAATTCTGTTATTTAAAAAAAAAAATCTGCCTGCCGGCGGCGGGAGGCGTGGCAGCAGCCGCTGGGCGGCCACTGCAGAGTGGCAGTGCCGCTGTAGGCGGTAGCCACCGCTGGGCAGTGGCTGCCACACGGCAGCAGCGGGCAGCCGCTAGGCGGCTGCGCCGCTGCTGCTGCTAGGGCAACTTCGTTGCCCTAGCTGCGACGGGCCGGGCCCAGTATTTTGGATTTTGCGGGTTTTGGGTCCGGGGCCCAGTTTTGAAATTTTAATTGGTTTTAAAATTCGTGTGTTTAAATTTATGTAATTTAAATGCGCATGGTTTCTTGGATGAATTTTAATTTCGTTCATGTGATATTAATTTTGGAAATTAATATGGTTAATGGAAATTGGTTAGGGTAATTTTGGCACAATTACTTGGACGGCTAAATTGGACCCATGGTTTCCCAATTCTAGTGGGAGCAGTTGGACTGCCTGGGCTGGAGGCCCAAAGCCCGTTAAGGGTTAGAACCATGGTGGGCCAAAATTGGCGATTTCCTAATAATGGCTTGGACATAATTGAAATGGGCCTAAATCATGCATTATAACATGCTCTTGAATTGTATGTATTGGATGCATATATGTAATTAAATGTTTGTATGGTTGGATGCTATTGGGCCTTTTACAAGATGGGTTGTATTTTTCTTTTTGGGTAAATACGGGCTGCGTGTCGTTTTTTTTCTTTTTAATGTAATTTTATTTTATTTAAATATTATAAAATTTGTAAAAGAAGAAGCCCATGGAGTGGTGAGCCCAAGTGGAGGTGCAAGCCTAAATGGAGGTGCAAGCCCAAAAGGAAAGGATGGAGGCCCACCTGATATTCATTTCTAGTATAGGTTTACTAGAATAATATTAGGATGTAACATAGGCCCATAGCAGTCCATTTTACTTTTATTTAATTATGTTTTATATTCATTTGCCTGTATGTATGTATGTTCCAGTAGCCATTTCACCCGCCTTATGTATGTAAGCCGTTATAATTGAATCTAATAACCAAATGGAATTACTAAGTCGCTTAAAAGTGCTTCCCTCATTCAAAACCAAATCGAAGTGGGAATAGGCCAGTTGTAGACCATGCCCTCGCAGGATACACTGGAGTATTGCCACTTTGTATTGGGTTAGAGTATGGGATACTCTAACACTTGGATGGAGGTTTTGACTTAGCGTGGGTAGTAGGATTCTCCTGGCCCTAAGCACGGATGGGTAAGTGCCAACAAGCCCATCAAACCGAGAGTCCCTAGGTTGGGATTGGACGGCGTTCCTACCTAAATAGTTAAGGTGTAGTTGTACCAAACCCTCGTTTGGCTATATCTTAATGAAATATGGATCTCGGCCCATGAGCCCAACAACTCAGTTTAAATTAATAACTTGATTCATTATTAATTTCATATGGGAACAACAAAGCAAAGCCCTTTATTAACACTCTTAATGTTTTTCTGTGTAGAAACACCCAAATGGCAAACACAAATACCTTATCACTGCGATCCATTCTTGAAAAGGACAAGCTTTCCGGTCCTAACTTTTTAGACTGGTCTAGGAACTTGAGGATAGTTCTAAGACAAGAGTCAAAAGAGTATGTGCTGGAAAGGCCTGTGCCGGCTGCGCCTCAAGGACGTAATCCACCGGCTGCCCAGCTGGAGGAATACAAGGCGCACGTCAAGGACAACCGGGATGTGACATGCCTTATGTTGGCTTGCATGGTCCCTGAACTGCAAAAACAGTTTATGGACCACCAAGCCTATGCTATGATAACAACTCTTAATGAGATGTTTCAAGAGCAAGCTCGTCAGGAAAGGTACCTGACCAATAAGGCATTCCACTCTTGTAAGATGGGGGCTGGGACATCTGTGAGTGCACACGTGCTCAAGATGAAGGGCTATTTGGATACTTTGGCCCGTCTCGGATCGCCTATCTCTCAAGAGTTGGAGGTGGACACAATCCTCGCATCCTTGCCGGATTCTTATGATCAGTTCATCCTTAACTATAACATGCAAGGGATGAACCGTACTGTCAGTGAGCTGCATGGGATGCTTAAGCTTACTGAGCAGTCGATCAAGAAGACTCCGCCGGTGCTGCTGGTCAACAAGGGGAACCCTCCTCTTGCTAAGGGTAAGGCCAAGGAAAAGGCCAAGGCCAAGGCCAAAAAGGCCAAAGCCAAGAAGGCCAAGGCCCAACCCAAGGCCCAGCAGAAGGCAGGTCCTGAGGATGTCTATTTCGGGTGCAAACAGGAGGGTCATTGGAAGAGATCGTGTCCCAGGCTGATGGGAGAGCAAAGAAGGGGCCAAGGTGCGTCCTCTTCAGGTATTTATGTTATAGATATTAACCTTACTATTTCAACATCTTGGGTATTGGATACTGGATGTGGTTCTCACATTTGTTGCAATGTGCAGGGACTTAAGAACAAAAGGTTGCTGGGGTCGGGAGAGGTGGACTTGCGGGTTGGGAATGGAGCAAGGGTTGCTGCCATAGAGATCGGCGAATACCACCTTATGATGCCCAGTGGATTGGTTTTGATTTTAGAACATTGTTACTTTGTACCTGCCATATGCAGGAATATTATCTCTGTATCAATGTTGGATATTTCTGGATTTATTTTCACTATTTCAAATGGTCGAATTTCTATATCTAGAGAGGGATTATTTTGTGGAGATGCTCTGTTAAATAATGGCCTATATATCCTGGACTTAAATGAAACCAATCATATCTATAACATAAACACTAAAAGGGTTAAGCCTAACGAACTTAATCCTGTCTACCTATGGCATTGTCGTCTTGGCCATATAAACGAGAAGCGCATTACTAGGCTTCACAAAGCTGGAGTCCTAGGGTCATTTGACTTGGAGTCAATTGATACATGCGAATCATGTTTACAAGGCAATATGACAAAGGCGCCTTTTAGCAAGAAGGCTGAAAGGGCCACTGGCTTATTGGACCTAATACATTCAGATGTATGTGGCCCTATGAGCGCAGCGACCAGAGGTGGGCATCTATACTTCATCACTTTCACGAATGATTTCAGCAGATGTGGCTATGTCTATCTGATGAAACATAAGTCCGAGACCCTTGATAGGTTCAAGGAATTTAGGAACGAGGTACAGAACCAACTAGGCAGGAATATCAAAACCCTTCGGTCGGACCGAGGCGGTGAGTATATGAGCCTAGAGTTTGACTCATACTTGAGAGAGCATGGAATAGTTCCACAACTCACTCCTCCCGGAACACCATAATGGAATGGGGTGTCCGAAAGGAGGAATAGGACCTTGTTGGACATGGTCCGCTCAATGATGAGTCAAGCATCTCTCCCAATTAGTTTCTGGGGACACGCCCTCGAGACAGCAGCTCTCATCTTAAACAATACTCCAACTAAGGCAGTGGAAAAGACCCCATATCAGATATGGATGGGCAAGGAGCCCAATGTGTCTTTCCTAAGGATTTGGGGATGCGAAGCACATGTCAAGAAATTGACTAGTGGCAAGCTGGAGCCCAAAACCGATAAATGCCTGTTTGTGGGCTACCCTAGGGAAACCAAAGGGTATTACTTCTACAACCCCGCCGAGAACAAGGTGTTCGTGGCAAGGAGGGGGTCTTTCTAGAAAAGGAGTTCCTTTCCAAGAAAGATAGTGGGAGCAATGTTGAACTCAGGGAAGTTTAAGGTCCACAAGCTCCTGAAGAGGATAGCTCGGAGGCCCAGATGGAGCTTCCACAAATGGAAGCACCGACCCAGGCCATACAAGAACCTAGAAGGTCTGGTAGGGATCGTCGGGAACCGGAGAGGTATGGTTTCCTCATCACCGATAATCAAACTCTTCTCATCTGGGATGAAGAAGAACCCAAAACCTACCAGGAAGCTATGGCTAGCCCACAGTCTGCAAATTGGTGTAAAGCCATGGAAGCAGAAATGCAATCTATGTACAATAATCAAGTTTGGAACTTGGTTGATCCACCTCCGGGTGCGAAGGTAATAGGTTGCAAGTGGTGCTATAAGCTAAAAGCTGATAATACCTTCAAGGGGCGTCTGGTTGCGAAAGGTTTCAGACAAGTCCATGGAATAGACTATGATGAAACTTTCTCACCAGTAGCCATGCTCAAATCCATCAGGATACTGCTGGCCATAGCCGCATGGTATGACTATGAGGTATGGCAGATGGATGTCAAAACCGCTTTCCTTAATGGAAAGCTACTCGAGGATGTGTACATGACACAACCTGAGGGTTTTGTCGATCCTAAGTATCCAGGAAGGGTATGCAAACTTCAGAGGTCCATTTATGGATTGAAGCAAGCATCCCGCAGTTGGAACCTAAGATTCAATGAGGCTATAAAGGAGTATGGCTTCATACAGAATCTAGATGAGCCTTGTGTGTATAAAAGGACTAGTGGGAGCATTGTCACATTCTTGGTACTTTATGTAGAGGACATCCTACTCATTGGACGCGATATACCTACACTGCAAGGGGTAAAGTAGTGGCTAAGTAAGTGCTTCGCAATGAAGGACTTAGGCAAAGCTGAGATGATCCTAGGGATCAGGATCTATAGGAATAGATCAAATTGGCTTCTGGGCCTAAGTCAGGCTTCGTACATTGACAAAGTTCTAAAAAGATTCAGCATGGACCGGGCCAAGAAAGGTTTCTTGCCAATGGGCCATGGGCTGAAACTTAGTAAGAAGAACTGTCCTAAAACAAGGGAGGACAGGGAGAACATGAAATTAGTTCCATATGCTTCGGCTATTGGATCAATCATGTACTCCATGTTATGTATGAGACCTGATGTCATCTTTGCACTGAGTATGACAAGCCGATACCAGCAGGATCCCAGGGAGGATCACTGGAAGGCTGTCAAGGCGATCCTCAAGTACCTTAACCGGACTAAGGATAGCTTCTTAGTTTATGGTGGTCAGGAAGTGCTATCAGTTACTGGGTATACTGATGCGAGCTTCCAGACAGACCAGGATGAGTACCAATCACAGTCTGGGTATGTATTTTTGCTGAATGGTGGTGCTGTAAGCTGGAGGAGCTCAAAGCAGCCAACCATAGCGGACTCTACAACAGAAGCTGAGTACATCGCTGCGTGTGATGCAGCTAAGGAAGCTTTGTGGATGAAGAAGTTTATCACTGAGTTGGGAGTAGTGCCAATTATCCAGGATCCAGTCGATATCTTCTGTGACAACAATGGGGCCGTCGCACAAGCTAAGGAGCCCCGGTCACACAAGAACACAAAGCACGTGCTCAGAAAGTTTCACCTCATACGAGAAATCACGGAGAGAGGTGACATTGCATTGCACAGAGTGGACACCGAGGATAATGTTGCAAATCCATTGACCAAGGCACTGGCCCAGCCCAAGCACGAGGGTCATACTAGATCTATAGGGATTAGGCCCATGCCTAGTTGGAACTAGTGCAAGTGGGAGATTGTTGGAAATGCCTTAGTCCCGAGGCATTGGTCCTTGTATTTGTACTATACATTTATTGGATTTATGTGTTGTACTCATTTGTGTTATTAATAAAGGCATCAATTCATTTATTATATCTATCTTGTGCAATATATTAAATGAAGTATCCAATGGACATATCTATATCCATGATGACAAGTGTCATGCACTTGGCAATAAGACCATGGATAGGGTAAACGATATGACCATAAATAGATCCGTAGTCTGTTTCAGTCATGGAAATGAATGGAACAATAGACTATCATTAACCTGGTTGTATGGCGGTGTCTTACCGGTCATTGGACATGGAATGTCAACCAAGTTAATGGGTACATGCCTGGAAGCGTGGTATTGGATAGATCCACTAAACGAGTAATCCACATGGTATGGTATCACAATGGATTCTCGTGTAGTACTTGTATGGATACTTTGACCTGACCATATGATGGTGTTACATGTGAAGTCGCATGCTTAGGGGTACGCCTAAAGGGCCTGTAATAGGGTGCCAAGTATGGGTGCTTTCGGGTATGTCACTGAGCATGGTAATACTATGGATATGCAGAAGGGATTTGTCACTCAGTAACCCACTGAGAAGATATCACCGGCCTCTTGATGAATGTGACTGATAAGAGTGTGGCCACACCCAAACAAGTTGGAACTTGTTTGTGAGCTTTAGTGCATTCGGGATCAAGTTAATGTCCGGACACAAAAGAGGGTGATCAATCCATGCCTCTGTGTTGGACACCGATATCAATGACATGGGATGTACAAGTTTAAACTACAGGGTTATGATAACAGTTAGACTGCCATCTCCATCTTAATTAGGGGCTGCAGTGGCTTGCTAGAGCCCAACTGCAGTCTGCGGGCCAAAAGCCCACTGCCAACATAAAGATGGGCCCACAGGATCATACACATAGAACGACTGAATGCAGACTTAAGGAATCACATGTATACTTGGAGTATACGCAATGGAGGGAGAGGTGTGTATATATTAATTACAGTATAAAACCTAGGGTGAAATTTTCGGCCATCTAACCCTAGCACACCAAGTGGCCGAAATCTTCCCTTCCTCTCACTCTATTGTTTCATTTTTCCAACGCTAGCACAGGTTGCATTCGTTAGGCGTTCGTGTACGAAATCGAGGAGGAAATCTGCTTTGGTTTCTGCAGTCTTCATCCATCTCTAGAAAGAGATTTTCTGGTAAGAAAAATTAATCCCTTTCTATTCAATTTTAAGTTTTTCAATTTCCATCTCAATTGCTCCTGGGACTGGATTTGAGGAAATCACCACGTTCTTCCGCTTTTATCGGGTGATTTCCGGTGAAAAATCCCAACAAAAATGGTATCCGTCTTGAAAGACCTCATGCCTGACAAGAGAAAAGAAATTGTGAAAGTGCTCCTCAAACACGTAAAAGCCTTGGCCTGGTCATACGATGACATGCCCGGGGTTGACAAGGGAATTGCAAAACATAGGATTCCAACCGATCTGAAAATGAAGCCTGTTGAGCAGAAACTCAGACGACTCCAACCAGAATGGGCCAAAAAAGTCAAAGAAGAAGTGGCTAAACAGATAAAAGCAATGTTCCTGGAAGTTGTGGAGTACCCGGAATGTTTGGCCAATATAGTGCCGGTTGCTAAAAAGGATGGCAAAGTCAGAGTTTGTGTGGATTACAGAGACCTGAATAAAGCATCACCTAAAGATGACTTCCCGCTGCCACATATTGATGTTTTGATCAATAGTGCCGCCAGGGCCATAATGTATTCATTCATAGATAGGTTCTCGGAGTATAAGCAGATCCTCATGGACATAGTTGACAAGGTGAAGACAGCCTTCATCACAGAATGGGGGGTCTACTGTCACAGAGTTATGCCGTTCGGACTGAAGAATGCCGGAGCCACTTACCAGAGGGCTGTCACAATATTGCTGCAATACATGATTCACAAAGAGGTCGAGGTTTATGTGGATGACATGCTAGTCAAATCAATGACCTGAGAGGGGCACCCTGCTATCTTGGATAGATTCTTGACTAGAGTCGAAAAGTACAACCTCCGACTTAACCTAAGAAGTGTGTGTTTGGAGTAACTTCAGGGAAGCTGCTCGGCCACGTGGTAAGTCAAAGGGTGATCAAAATGGACCTGGACAAAATTAGAGCCATCATTGATATACCTACACCGAAGATAGAAAAGGAGGTAAGATCATTTCTGGGATCGCTTCAGTATGTCAGCCGGTTCATTTCAAAATTGATAACTGTTTGTGAACCCATCTTCAAGCTCTTAAAAAAGAATCAGCCCGTGGAATGGAATGATCAATGCTAGCTGGCCTTTGACAGAATCAAGGCTTATTTGGTGAATCCACCAGTTTTAAAGCCTCCAATGCCAAATAAAATTTTGGTCTTGTATCTCGCCATCGAAGATGCCTCAGTAGGGGCAATGCTAGTGCAAGAACAGGAAGACGGGCGAGAGCATGAAATCTACTACCTGAGCAAGAAGCTGCTTGACTACGAAGTTAGATACACTGTACTAGAAAAGACTTGTGCTGCTATGGTGTGGCTGACTAAAAAACTCAGGCATTACTTCCAGTCCTACAAAATTCAGGCAGTGGCAGAAATAGATCCAATGAAACATTTATGCTAGACCCCTGCATTGGTCAGGAAATTATCAAGGTGGCTACTTCTGCTATCGAAATTCGACATTGAATATGTGACTAAGAAAACGATTAAGGGGAGGGCTGTAGCAGAATTTCTGGCCAACCAACCTTTGGAGTCTGATTATATCGAGAATTTAGAGTTCTCTGACGAGCAGTTGGCCATAATAGACACACAACCAAGCAGATGGGTAATGTACTTCGACGGGGCTGTGAACAAGCACGGGGTAGGACTTGGAGTAATCATTGGCACACCCGCTGGAGAAATCATCCCCCTGGCTAAGCGCCTTGAATTCCCGGTGACTAACAGCGGGGAGGAATATGAAGCTTGCCTTTTTGGAATTAACGCCTTGATCACACTAGGGGTACACGAGGTGTTAGTGATTGGAGACTCGGCACTGGTAATTCATTAAATCACTGGAGAATAGGAGATGAAAGAAGGGTCGCTCCGGTCGTATCTCCATTTGGTTTGGGAAAAGGTGAAAGTATTTAGACTGTGTGAGTTCAGACACGTTTCGAGGGAGCAGAATCAGATGGCGGACTCTTTAGCCACACTCTGGTCAATGTGGGAGGAACCTCAGAGACACCCTATGCAACCAGTGATAGTAGAGATTACACAGAATCCTTGCTATTGGTCGGTCAGTGTTATAGCAACGGAGGAAAAATAAATCATACACATAAATTGTTGGTGTGCCCTAGTTCTTAGGGCATTGGATTCTTGTAATTTGTATTATACATTAAGAGTCATGTATGAATACATTATTTGTGTCACATTAATAAAGGCAATTAATCTATTTCATTTATATCTTATGCTATAATATGAGTAGAGTATCCATTGATTGATAATCATAAAACCTATCCCAAGTCTGTTCTAATCGTGGGAACGAATAGAACCACAGACTTGTATATTCGATGACTGTATGGTAGTTCTTAACTAGCCATAGTACTTGTATAGTCAGTCATGAATATAGGTACATGTCATTGACATGGGACTGGATCGATCCGCACAAGAAAGCCACATGGTTGTCATGTCATAGTTCTTTCTTGAGTAGGTCTCTTTTGTCCTCAGACCAGATTTCATTATAATATCGATATGGAATCCGGTTCACTTTGACATACGCCTAACAGGTCTGTAAAAGGATGGTAAATACGGGTATGATTGGGTGGACCGGTGAACATGTTGATATTGATGATGAAGTGATGGAATTGCCACTCGGGTAACACTGAGATGATATCATTGGCCACTTGATGAGTGGGACTGATAAGTGTATGGCCATACCCAAATAAGTTGGTTGCTTATTTGATTAATCAGTCAACTCAAGATCAAGAAATATAATAAACAACAGAAGAGGATGACAGACACCATGCCTCTTGTTTATTCATATCGATATCGTTAGGCAAAGGACAGTATGAGATTACTACCGGGTGAGTGTCTTCTAAAGACTGCTGCATCTCTGTCTTAATTGGGGGCTGTAATGGTTTGCTAGAACCCACTTACAGTCTGTGGGCCTTGGGCCTACTGCCAACATAAAGACAGACCCATAGGATCGTGCACATAGATCAACTGAGCTGGAACTTATAGAAATTGTACATGTAATGTACATTGGAAGGAATGCGTTAGTTAACTAGTTGACATTCGGTGTCAAGGTAATTAATTGACATTGGGTTGAATTTAATTTAATTAATAAGTTTACATAATGTAATTAATTAATTTATCAATTAATTGAATTACATAAAGTAAACAATTAATTAAATAATTTTCCTAAGTAGGAAAATTAAATACATGTATTGTATCAACTTAAGTGTGATTTAATTTTATTTAGGGGTAATTAAATTTAGCCAAATGGAATTAAATTACATAGTATATACTTTTTAATTAAAGTTTATTTATGTAATTATAATCCTAGTGGGCTTGGGTTTAATTAACCTAATTAGAACCCAATTAGACAAGGTGTCTATAAAAGGGCACACTTAAGGAATAAAAACCTAATTCAACTCTAATTAATTGCTGGAAATTTCAGCCACTAATAGCAGCCCCAAAACGGTCGAAAATCCCAGTATTAAACCTCCATTCCTTCGCGTCTTCGGCTAGCACCGGTTCCCGCTCAATAGTCGGTCATGCACCGGACTTTGGAGATCGCAGTTTCAAGAAACGATTCTGCAGCAGTCTCTAGAGGTGACGAATCTGGTGAGTTAATCTCTCTTGATTCTTATTTGATTTTATTCTAATCAATGGTAATTGGACACGATAGGTGGATTCTAGGAAATTTTAAACGGTGTATTTTCCGCTGCGCCACGTTATTTTTCCAATGACGAATCCCAACAGTGGTATCAGAGCCTAGGTTTTGTCCATTAGATTGATTGGAATTGGTTCTTGAAAGCGTTCTTTGAGAAAGAATGGGTTTCATGTTTGTGATTTTAGGGTTTTTACTTAATTGGTTTTGTTTTGTTATGGAACAGCATTTCTTGAAAATGGCTTATATATCCTTGATCTAAAACGTGAAAGTTCAATCTATAACATAAATACTAAAAGGATTAAACAAAATGAAATTAATCCGACTTACATCTGGCATTGTCGACTTGGCCATATAAATGAGAAGCGCATAGCTAGGCTTCACTCTAGTGGAGTGCTAGGGTCATTTGACATCCAGCCTTATGACACATGCGAATCTTGTTTGAGAGGCAAGATGACAAAGGCGCCTTTTAGCAAGACTGCTGAAAGGGCCTCAGAGCTATTGGAGCTAATACATTCCGATGTATGTGGCCCAATGAGCACTAGTGCTAGATCTGCTTTTCTGTACTTCGTCACCTTCACGGATGACTTCAGCAGATACGGTTACGTGTATCTGATGAAGCATAAGTCTGAGACTCTCCAAAGCTTCAAGGACTTTAAGAATGAAGTAGAAAACCAACTTGGCAAGAAAATAAAAGCACTTCGGTCTGACCGGGGGGGGTGAATATTTGAGCCAAGATTTTGACTCGTTTTTGAGAGAGTGTGGGATCATATCCCAACTCACTCCTCCTGGTACACCCCAGTGGAATGGAGTGTCAGAAAGGAGGAATAGGACCTTACTTGACATGGTCCGCTCGAGGATGAGTCATGCTACACTCCCTGTCTCCTTTTGGGGATATGCTTTAGAGACAGCTGCTTACATTCTTAATAATACACCAAGCAAGGCAATTGAGGGAACACCATATGAACTATGGAAAGGCCGAAAGCCCAATGTTTCCTTCTTGAAGATTTAGGGCTGTGAGGCACATGTTAAGAAATTGACAAGTGGCAAACTCGAGTCCAAATCTGTCAAGTGCCAGTTTGTGGGTTACCCTAAGGAAACTAAGGGTTATTACTTCTACGATCCGGCCGAAAACAAAGTTTTCATAGCCAGAAGTGCAGTCTTCTTGGAGAAGGAATTCCTTTCCAAGAGAGACAGTGGGAGTAATGTTGAACTTTCAGAAGTTCAAGACTCACAAACTCCTGCAGCTACTGCTGAGGATGCTTTGGGAACCAATCTGACTACTCAAGAAATTGAGGAACCAGAAATGGTTGCACAGGACCTTAGAAGGTCTGGTAGGACATGTCATCAGCCAGAAAGGTACGGCTTTTTCGTGACTGATGATAGGGACCTTATGGTCGTTGACCAAGAGGAGCCCAAGACCTATCAGGAGGCTGTTGAAAGCCCACACTCAGATCAATGGCGCAAAGCCATGGAGGCTGAGATGCAATCTATGCACGATAACCAAGTATGGAACTTGGTGGATCCACCTCTGGGTGCTAAGGTGATAGGTTGCAAGTGGTGTTTCAAGTTAAAGGCCCTGTGTGTATAAGATGGTTAGTGGGAGCGTTTCCACCGTCCTAGTGCTGTATGTTGACGACATCCTTATCATTGGAAGTGACATACCAACACTGCAAGGGGTTAAGCAGTGGTTGAGTAGGTGCTTCGCAATGAAGGACTTAGGTGAAGCTGAGACGATCTTAGGGATCAGGATCTACAGAGATAGATCCAATCGGCTTCTAGGCCTAAGTCAGGCCACGTACATTGACAAGGTTCTAAAAGGATTCAGCATGGACAAGGCAAAGAAAGGATTCTTGCCTATGCGCCATGGGTTGAAGCTGAGTAAGAAAGATGGTCCTAAAACAAAGAAGGACCGGGAGAACATGGAAAAGATCCCTTATGCATCTGCTATTGGATCTATCATGTACTCCATGTTATGTACGAGGCCTGATGTCGTGTTTGCACTAAGTATGACTAGCCGGTACCAGTCGGACCCCGGTGAGGAACACTGGAAGGCAGTCAAGGCAATCTTGAAGTACCTTAACCGGACTAAGGATGCTTTCTTAGTGTATAGAGGTCAAGATGAGCTGGTAGTGTCAGGTTACACTGATGCAAGCTTTGAGACCGATGAGGATGAGAACCAGTCATAGTCTGGTTATGTTTTTCTCCTGAACGGCGGTGCCATTAGTTGGAGGTCCTCAAAGCAGGCCACCATTGCTGACGCTACAATGGAAGCTGAGTACATAGCTACGTGCAAAGCTCAAAGGAAGCCGTTTGGATCAAGAAAGTCATAACTGAGTTGGGAATAGTGCCCACTATCCTAGACCCAGTTGATGTTTTTGTGACAACAATGGGGCCATCGCACAAGCTAAGGTGCCCCGGTCACACAAGAGATCCAAACATGTACTCAGAAAGTTTCACCTCATTCGGGAGATCGTGAACAGAGGTGACATATCATTGCAGAGGGTTGACACCAAGAATAATGTCGCTGATCCATTGACTAAAGCGCTGCCACAGACACAGCATGACGGTCATACCAGATCTATAGGAATTCGGGCAATGCCCACTTGGAACTAGTGCAAGTGGGAGATTGTTGGTGTGCCCTAGTTCTTAGGGCATTGGATTCTTGTAATTTGTATTATACATTAAGAGTCATGTATGAATACATTATTTGTGTCACATTAAAAAAGGCAATTAATCTATTTCATTTATATCTTGTGCTATAATATGAGTAGAGTATCCATTGATTGATAATCATAAAACCGATCCCAAGCCTGTTCTAATCGTGGGAACGAATAGAACCACAGACTTGTATATTCAATGACTGTATGGTAGTTCTTAACTAGCCATAGTACTTGTATAGTCAGTCATGAATATAGGTACATGTCATTGACATGGGACTGGATCGATCCGCACAAGAAAGCCACATGGTTGTCATGTCATAGGTCTTTCTTGAGTAGGTCTCTTTTGTCCTCAGACCAGATTTCATTATAATATCGATATGGAATCCGGTTCACTTTGACATACGCCTAACAGGTCTGTAAAAGGATGCTAAATACGGGTATGATTGGGTGGACCGGTGAACATGTTGATATTGATGATGAAGTGATGGAATTGCCACTCGGGTAACACTGAGATGATATCATTGGCCACTTGATGAGTGGGAGTGATAAGTGTATGGCCATACCTCAATAAGTTGGTTGCTTGTTTGATTAATCAGTCAACTCAAGATCAAGAAATATAATAAACAACAGAAGAGGATGACAGACACCATGCCTCTTGTTTATTCATATCGATATCGTTAGGCAAAGGACAGTATGAGATTACTACCGGGTGAGTGTCTTCTAAAGACTGCTGCATCTCTGTCTTAATTGGGGGCTGTAATGGTTTGCTAGAACCCACTTACAGTCTGTGGGCCTTGGGCCTACTGCCAACATAAAGACAGACCCATAGGATCGTGCACATAGATCAACTGAGCTGGAACTTATAGAAATTGTACATGTAATGTACATTGGAAGGAATGCGTTAGTTAATTAGTTGACATTCAGTGTCAAGGTAATTAATTGACATTGGGTTGAATTTAATTTAATTAATAAGTTTACATAATGTAATTAATTAATTTATCAATTAATTGAATTACATAAAGTAAACAATTAATTAAATAATTTTCCTAAGTAGGAAAATTAAATACATGTATTGTATCAACTTAAGTGTGATTTAATTTTATTTAGGGGTAATTAAATTTAGCCAAATGGAATTAAATTACATAGTATATACTTTTTAATTAAAGTTTATTTATGTAATTATAATCCTAGTGGGCTTAGGTTTAATTAACCTAATTAGAACCCAATTAGACAAGGTGTCTATAAAAGGGCACACTTATGGAATAAAAACCTAATTCAACTCTAATTAATTGCTGGAAATTTCAGCCACCAATAGCAGCCCCAAAACGGCCGAAAATCCCAGTATTAAACCTCCATTCCTTCGCGTCTTCGGCTAGCACCGGTTCCCGCTCAATAGTCGGTCGTGCACCGAACTTTGGAGATCGCAGTTTCAAGAAACGATTCTGCAGCAGTCTCTAGAGGAGACGAATCCGGTGAGTTAATCTCTCTTGATTCTTATTTGATTTTATTCTAATCAATGGTAATTGGACACGATAGGTGGATTCCAGGAAATTTTAAACGGTGTATTTTCCGCTGCGCCACGTTATTTTTCCAATGACGAATCCCAACACAAATTATACAAAAGAATAACAGAGGCCGATTATACAACCAAATCAAATAAAAATGGAAAACTCTCATCCTTACTTTACAAGCGCCTATGGTACAAGAATATCTAAAAATTACATCTGCCTAGAATACACAGGAGAATCTATTAATTACAGCAAAAATAATAAAAAGAAAAATAAATGCTTCAAAATAGACGGTTAGCATAGTTTATGGCACAACACAGATAAGACTCAAATCAGGACAGAATTGGGCTTTTGAGGATAAGGGGGGCATGCATTTAGGGGGTAACTGGGTCGACTCGATCGGTCAGACCGGTTAGACCTGGAAAACAGTTTTGAAATGCCCTGTAGATTTTTGTACTGAAAAACAATTTTAGAAAATTATTTGGCTCAATTTCAGCAAATTTTCATATTTCAGCGGGTCTGTTATCCCAGAACTCAGGGTTCCGTTCGTGCGGGTTTCTTAATTTTCACAAACATTTAGGGTCCAAAAAAGCAGTAAACATGCCAAAAACAGTCTGAATCCTAAAACAGTATCACGTAACAACGTCCGTACAGGTCGTTTCGTGATTCTGTCTTTTCCGGGAACTACTGCCGGGCGGCTCTAAACCTAGCCGGGCGGCTGTCATACCCGGACCCGAAACCAGTTTTCTCGTTATTTTGCTCGTTTTCAGTGTCTTCCGAAGATTTTATAGGGTTCGAGGGTCCGCTGATGCTGGACTTGTTGGAAATGCCCTAGTCCCGAGGCATTGGTCCTTGTATTTGTACCATACATTTATTGGATTTATGTGTTGTACTTATTTGTGTCATTAATAAAGGCATCAATTCATTTATTATATTTATCTTGTGCAGTATAGTAAATGAAGTATCCAATGGACATATCTATATCCATGACGACTAGTGTCATGCACTTAGCAGTAAGACCGTGGATAGGGTTAACGATATGACCATAAATAGATCCGTAGTCTGTTCCAGTCATGGGAATGAATGGAACAACAGACTATCATTAACCTGGTTGTATGGCGGTGTCTTACCGGTCATTGGACATGGAATGTCAACCAAGTTAATGGGTACATGCCTGGGAGCATGGTACTGGATAGATCCACTAAACGAGTAATCCACATGGTATGGTATCACAATGGATTCTCGTGTAGTACTTGTATGGATCCTTTGACCTGACCATATGATGGTGTTACATGTGAAGTCGCATACTTAGGGGTATGCCTAAAGGGCCTGTAATAGGGTGCCAAGTATGGGTGCTTTCGGGTATGTCACTGAACATGGTAATACTATGGATATGCAGAAGGGATTTGTCACTCAGTGACCAACTGAGAAGATATCACCGGCCACTTGATGAATGTGACTGATAAGAGTGTGGCCACACCCAAACAAGTTGGAACTTGTTTGTGAGCATCAGTACATTCAGGATCAAGTTAATGTCCGAACACAAAAGAGGGTGATCAATCCATGCCTCTGTGTTGGATACCGATATCGATGACATGGGATGTACAAGTTTAAACTACAGGGTTATGATATCAGTTAGACTGCCATCTCCATCTTAATTGGGGGCTGCAGTGGCTTGCTAGAGCCCAACTGCAGTCTGCGGGCCAAAGGCCTGCTGCCAACATAAAGATGGGCCCACAGGATCGTACACATAGAACGATAGAATGCAGACTTAAGGAATAACATGTATACTTGGAGTATACACCATGGAGGAAGAAGTGTGTATATATTAATTATATTATAAAGATCAATTGGATTGGTCATAATAATAAAATTAATATATTCAATTGGCTCTTCATAATTAATTGGATTAATTATGAAATTATTTCCTAGGTGGAAATATTCATATGTATAGGTTTACATATGATTTTATTTTGTGTTGAGTTAATTTTAATTTGATGGATTAAATTAAATGTCAAACTAATTTTAATTTAGATGTAAATAATATATTACTTGGAGTAATGTATTAAATACATGGGTATATTAAAATTGGGCTTGAAATTAATTTAAACCAGAATAATTAAAATTAGACTGGGCCTAAATTAAAACATGGAAGCCCGCACAAAATAGAAAGGAGCCAAGATGGGCCAGAATCCCCTAAGGAATTCGGCCAACCCTAGGTATAAATACCTAGGGTTAGAAAATTTCGGCCACCCTATGCCATTAGCTCCTAGCCGAAATTTCCTAGCTCCCCTCTCCATTGGTTTTGTTTTTCCGACGCTAGCACGGGTTGCATTTGCCAAGCGTTCGTGTACGTGAGAGTGGAGGAATTCTAAATTGAGTTCTGCAGTCATCATCCGTCTCTGAAAGAGATTTTTCTGGTATGAAATTTTAATCTCTTTCTATTTAATTTTAAGTTTTTCAATTTCCACTTCAATTGCTCCTGGGACTGGATTTGAGGAAATCACCGCGTTCTTCTGCTTTTATCGGGTGATTTCCGGTGAAAAATCCCAACAGGACTATGGATCCGAATTAGATCGAACGACCCCGAAATCAAAAAATAAAATCCGGGAAAAACCGAAAATCTAATATCTGTACGTACAGAAATCCGAAAACCAAAGCTTAATAATCGTACGAATATTTTTGGGTTGAAAAATATCACAACAGAATGCATAGAAATGGAAAACGGGCTATTTTTGGCCGATCAGGCAATTTCAAGTTTTCGCCCGGGAAGAACAGAGTCGCATGGCTCTAGGGTTAGAGCCGGACGGCTCTGTTCCAGAAAGACAGAGCCATGCCACTCTGTTCTTGGAGAACAGAGCCGTACTACTATATCTTGGTAGCCGGTTTTCCAAAAATTGAGAAAACGGAGAAAAATCACACGGAAAATGCAATGAACATAAGTTTAAGGCCTCTCAGAGTTTACCTTGATGCTGTTCCAGTACATTGGATATGCAGAAACGAATTGAAAATCCAGAATGTGACTTGAATCCTTGAATATTTTGAAATCCCGAAAACGAATCCGAACGAATCTGAAATGAAACCGAAAATGTGTACGAACCAATGAGTGACGATCGGAACGAGTTATAGAATGATTAGGCAATGAATCCTGAGTTTGAAGAGCAAGGTTTCTTTTTCTCCTTTCTTTCTTCTTCTTCTTCCTCACTTTTCTATATCTCTCTGTTACTTCTTTTTCTTTTCTCTTTCTTATTTTCGACCCAACCAATTCCCCCCCACCAAATGATTTTTTTATTTCCTTTTTATATCTCACAGCATAGAAATGATTTCACGAATTAATTGCGTCGTCTTTGATTCTTTCAATTTCACTGAATTCGCTCTGCTTCGGGACAAGTTGTTCTGCTTTGCAGAGCAACTTGTCCAACCATCTAGAGCCGGGGGCAAAATCGTAAAATCCTGACGTGCGCCCTAAAAATCCTAAAACTACCCGGGGGACCTTTCTCTGGGTTTCGGATCAAGGATTCTCTTGTTTTCGAAAAATTCGAGACGTTCCAGGAGACATTCTGCTCTTTTCGGGGTCTAACTGCTTAACAGAGGTAACAAAGAGTTCTCGTCACAGAGGTCGAAAATACTCGTGCCCACAGGCTACCCCTCGCAGGACCAAAGTCGACTCACGGTCGGCTGTGAAGCCTATGTCTAGTTTGGTCTCGCGATTATGAGCACGGTGAGAAAGGATAAGAAGACGCACCTGATGCCCCTCGTTGGGGGTGCTGGATTGGTCTCAAACTGACTCACTGTGGTGGAGTGTGCTAGTGATATTGGCTCGCTGTGGTGGAGCATACCCGTGATGTCGACTCCTATGGTGGAGTGTGCCCGTGATGTCGACTCTTTCTGGTGGAGTATGCCTGATAAAAATTTAATTCTTCCTGGTGTGGTGGAGCATCGAATAAGGCTATTTTCTCCGTGTGGTGGAGTACCCGAATAATGCTATTTTCTCCGTGTGGTGGAGTACCCGAACAAGAATGATTCTCCGTTTGGTGGAGTAGACCGTTGAAGTTGAGTCGAAAGCACGTATTTATTCCTTGATCGAAAATTTTGGAAACAAAAATTTTTGTCCCTTCGATTAAGAATAAATACGGCTTGGTTATTTTTGCCCCTAGATATCTGTAAAAGCAAGAAATACCCTTCTCGGGGATTAAATTGGAATAAAAGGAAATCATGGAAAATCGAGGAAAATGCAATACCTGGAGAATCAGAGCCGGACGCCTCTGTCTTGGTGAGACAGAGCCGGCGGCTCAAGGTTAGAGCCACCAAGCTCAGGGCTAGAGCCGCCCGGCTCTAGCTGGTGGGGGGTGAAGGATATAAAAAGGGGCCGGCGCCCCTTTCCTCTTCGCCCACCTATTTTTTTTCCTTCTCTGTTTCTCTCTCTGAAATAATCTCCCCAGAATCTTTCCGTCAAAATGAGAAAAATGCGAAAGGCTCTACTCCCAAATGCCCCCGCACAACCCTCTCCTCACGTGAGATACGTTTTGCCCGAAGGGGAGTTTTTTCTACCCACTGAGTCTACAGTGGAGGTGTACAGATTATGGGAGATGGTTCCGTACTGCGGGGTTCAGAGAAATGATCCTGTACCAATGACTCTGAAGCCGTCTACACATATTATTCAAAATTTGGTTAGTTTTTTCCAACTTCCTCTTTTTTTCTCCATTTTTGAATTTCTATAAAATAGACAAAATTAGGCAAAATTACATGAAATTGATGCATGTTTAAAGTAGATTTAGCCCCTAGAAACCTTAATTGATGATTTAAAGTTTATGAGAATCGATTTTAGGGTGAAAAATTGCAAAACCTAGGCTTACGAACCAAAACCGCCGGTTTCCCGAACAAAGCCGGCCGGCTCAACGTTATAGCCGGGCGGCTCTGTTCTTCCCAGAACAGAGCCGGCCAGCTGTGGTTAGGGCCGGGCGATTCTGGTTCGACCAAAACCAGATTTTTTTATGTTTTAATTTTATTTTAAATGCTTCTAGTCAATTTATTCAAGCAATGCGCAACATAAATAACTCATAAAGCTCCCTGTTCATTGTTTTGCAGATGCGGCCCCATAACCAGGGGGCCGGCTCCGTATCTGACGTGCCGGCTTAGTACCGGAGGCTCCCTGATGAGGTGCGAGAGATTGTTGATTTGACCAGGCTGGACCGGTTTGTTTGTTTTATGTGTGAGGTCCCGCCCCGGACGATCAGGGGTCTACTGATGGCGCTCCTGGAGCGGTGGATGGATTCCACCCACACTTTTCACTTCCCGATCGGGGATTTCACTGTTACACCCGAGGACTTCGTGGCCATCATAGGGCTATCTTTGGGCGGGTGCACCATAGAGTTTAACCAGACCCTGTAGCGAGGAGGCTTCAGTCCGGACTTCATCGCTATGTTGATCGGCCTGACTCCTCTAGGCAAGCGAGTCCAGGGGAGCACACTGTATGACTACTGGTTGACTAGGTAGAACAACCTTCCTGAGGGTTCCGCCTTCTCTCCCCGGGAGGCGAGGCGTTATGCTCGGGTGTTTCTGTTGTACGCCTTGAGTACTCTGTTGTTCCCTACGGGTCAGAGCAATCTGAACCTGGTAGTGCTCCCTTCCCTTATACAGTTGGAGGAGGTAGGGAATCTAAACTGGGGATGAGCCGGGTTGGCGCAGCTATACTATGGCCTCGACATCTATGCCCGCGGGAGGCACCGGTAGGTAAAGGGCGCATGGATAGTCCTTCATGTGAGTTTTTTTTTACCTGATTTTCTTATTATGCAAATTTGGGCGTATGAGTACGCCTTTGTTCCTCAGCCGAAATTGGCCATACCGGCCAATGCTGAGCTTCCTGATTTCCCCCGACTGCGGCGGTGGCTGGGCTTCGGTTGGAGTGAGACGGATACCGACCCCTGGATCTGCAGCTAGCTCCTGGCGGGTATGAGCTTTGAACAGGTACACTTTTTTTTTTTAATAACCTTCTGGTTCTAGGTCATAAAAGAGCCGTAGGGGAATGCTGTGTGGTCCCCAGAGTTGATAGACTCTCGGAGGCTGATGCCCAGATGATTCGTGATGGAGAGCCCAGTCAGCTTCGAGTGGTACCTCGAAGAGAGGTCACCGACTAGTGTGTCGGGCCCAGGGAGCGTAGGATCCTGCCCGCACCTCCAGTTGGACTATTCTGGCCGCACCTGCTGTCAGAGGAGGACCACCCGGATATGTTCGGGTCAGGATACATAGTTATGGGGGATGATGGTGACTACCCCCAGTTTAATAGCACACAGCTTATTCCTCCCACCGGGACTGGGACCGCCGGCGGCCGGGGAGATGGAGGTTCTTCAGCACATACGGGTGTGCCGGTGCCGACACCGAGGCAGGGTATACTGAGCCTATTCCCCCGGTAGTGCCTCCTGTGGTTCCTCCTGCTGGCTTCATTCCCGGCCATCTGGAGTATCTGGTGGAGCCATGGGTCATGCTGCATAACAAGACCAGGCAACTTTATCGGGCTGACCTGTACATTGAGGCACACCCCCATCCCGCTGCTGTTCCTCCTGATGGGACCCATGTGAGTATCCTTGCCTTTGCTTATTTTTGACCGTCACTGTTTCCACTGGTCTGACCTGTGCGTTGTTCTTTATGCAGATTTTGGTGACACAGGGGATGACTCTGTGCCATGCGAATGCTGCCCTCAAGTCCCTCTCACTTCTGGATAACGGGGCGATGGCAGTAAGTACCTACGTCAACATGTACATATGCGTGTATGTATGTTTCAGATGTATGTATATGTATGACATGATGTCTATGTTGTTTAATTCTGATGCAGGATGTAGTCGACGCCCGCTGGTGTGAGGAGGCTCGTATGAGGGTAGAGATAGAGGAGTTGCAGAGGACCGTCATGGATCTCAGATTCATGAATAGGACTCTCCGAACCCAGTTGGACGATTGGGAGACCGGCCGGTACATCTTCGGTGGTGATGGTGGGGCCGATGGTGAGGAGGAGGACGATGACTCGACTAACGGGGGACAGTCGTAGCCCTTCCCTTATAGCTTTTTGTAGCTTGTATCGTCTGTGGGCTTGGATTCGATGTTGTTGAACATGTTGCCCGCTCATAGACTTTTTCTTGTTGTTATGTGACTGCTGACTCGTGTATTCGTTTGTATTGGTATTTTATGGAATTTTTTACTCACTTGGCTGGTCTGTTTCTTTCCCCTGCTATACTTGTTTTTCTAAATGCATTTTATCTGTTTTCACTCGTTTTTATCACCTTCTGACATGATTTATGCTTCTCGGAGACTTTATTTCACGATTCTAGGGGTAATTTTGGTCAGATACCGATTCCGGGTAACAAATCCGTATGGCTCTAGGTTCAAAATTCCGTATAAAAGTATATAGTGTATGCTGTAGCCAAACTAGAGCTGCCCGACCCAAACTAGAGCTGTCCGACCCAAACCAGAGCCGTCTGACCCGAACCAGAGCCGTCCAACCTAGACCAGAGCTACCCAAACTAGACCAGAGCTATCCAAACCAGACCAGAGCCGCCTAACCCAGACTAGAGCCGTCCAACCCAGATCAGAGGCTCCCAAACCAGACAAGAGCCTCCTAAATCAAATCAGAGCCACCTGACCCAAACCAGAGCCGTCCAGTTCTTCTTTGTATTTCAGCCATTTCTCTCCTTTCCGTGCCCTTTTCGAATGCATCAACTTTGTGACCGCCTCAGGGATTATTGGGGAACATCCCGTTCTTCCAACTGGACCTTATTGGCACCCTATAGTTTGTATTCCATGCGGTTCTATATGAATCTGACTCTGAACTGAACTTTTCTGGTGGCTGCAGCCAGGTTTTGGGATCTAATGGATCACGTCTTCTGATTTTCCAGGTAAGAGCTATGCCCTATGGCTGAGGAATTCAGGGCCATCCTCTACGTTCCTTGTCCAAGTGGAGTCAGGTTAGCTGTCCCTAAACCCAGTTCAGATAACCTACAGACACTTTAGAGGCTAACTGCGCTGACATGGCACATTTAGACCGCTTACTTCCTGGCAGGGCTGCCACTAGAAGTCTCAACCTATCTGCTGTTATGGACCTGTGTTCTGCCCTGGACACCTCTGCCCCTGGTTGGGCTTTTCTAATGAGTCTGCTGCTAATGTCCCTCTATCTGCAAGAGTTAAGAGATGGGACCTGTGACTTCCGATTAGTCCCGCTGGTGGCCCAAATGGCCAATGGTGCTTCACCCATGGGGGTCATTTTGGCTGAGACCCTGATTTATCTGGATTCTTTCCACATTGGTCACCCGGTTGAGACCAACGAGTCTCCCCTTCTACTTCACGTTTGTCCCTAACCCATGTTTGGCATTCTGATTAATTCTGCACCCCACTGATTGGCTGTCCTTCTTGCAGATTTGGCTATTGGAGAAACTGAACCTCTGAGTGTTCCTCCACCTCAACCGAGATACGTCCCGAAATGTTTTTGGGCCCGGCGTGTCGAAACTACAGACTTTAATACCCGGACCATAGAAGAGTGGCTCAGTTGGCTGAGAGAGAGGACAGATGCATCCATTCGTTGGATTTGCCCCTGGTGGGACATTTCGCAAATGACTACAGAGACTTGGGCAGGAGGTGTGCAGCTCCTTGGACTGTCCAAAGTAACATTTTACTCCCCTGCATGGTTATGCAGGCAATATGGGCAAGTTCAGGGGGTGCCTCGTTCCTTGTGCACAACTGAGTGCTGGGAATTCACATAATAGTGGCCTCGACATGTGCAGCAGTAGTGGATGAACCCCATTCGTTCTGAGGTTTTGAGATATGGCAGCTTCGGCGGAGACAGATGGTCAATATAGGGCCTGGCTAGCTAACTTAGTGACTTGTCCTATAAGACGCGAGCGTGAGATCCTGACCCTGAGACATCTCGGCTTGTAGGTTTCTTTCATGTTGTGTGGAGTTATTGCTATATGATTTTTATTTTACCGTTTTATTTTATGTCCTTATTTTTGCATAGACTGCCCTCGTAGGTTTTCAATATATCGGACTGTCTTAACTTTTGCCTGGATCGCCCTTTCGGGTTTTTGACCCAGCAGACTTTTTATTTGTACCCTAAATTTTGCGTGGACCACCTTTCGGTTTTCAGTCCATCGGATTCTTTTTTTTTTTTTGAGAATGCGATGCATGTGAAACATGGAATGCGTACAATCATATATACATGTATAACAAAAATCCAATTTCGGGCAAACTCAAGACATTTATGCTAACAAAAAAAGCATTCATTCATTTATTCATTAATAATATTTTAGTACAATGCGTATCAATAATGAAATGAAGCTAAGAACAGAATTAACAATGGTATCCGTCTCGACTGAACCCGCGACTGCCACGAGTTGGTCTTTGTAGATTTTTCGGCCGATGGTGCTCACCTCTTTGTCCTGACTTTTGCATGGACCGTCTTTTTGGTTTTCGATCTACCAGACTCTTTTTTTTTATACGTAGTGCCATCGGAGCTTGTCTTGATTGACGGGGTTGACGAACTTGTTCCCGTCCATATCTATAATCTTTACAACCCCCTTCGAAAGTACCTTCTTTACCACATACGGACCTTCCCAATTGGGCCTGAATTTTCCCCTTACGTAAGTGTTGACCTCTTTCATCTACTTTAGTACCATATCCCTGGACTTGAGTGGGTGCTTTTGATGGCAAACTTTGCTGTTGTAAGCCCTAGCCATTCTCTGCTGATGCATCTATAAGTGATCCAGTGCCTAGAGACGCTTCTCGTCAATCAGTGCCAACTGTTCATATCTTGATCGAACCCATTCTGATTGTGGCAATTGTGCTTCCACAACCACTTTTAGTGACTTAATCTCGGTTTCCACTGGCAGTACAGCTTCCATTCTGTAGACTAGGGAGTACGGTGTTTCTCTAGTGGGGGTTTTGACACTGGTTCTGTAACCCCATAGAGCAAATGGCAACATATCAGCCTAATCCTTGTATGTAACCACCATTTTTTATAGAATCTTTTAATGGATTTGTTGGCTGCTTCTACCGCACCGTTAGCTTATGGGCGGTACGGAGATGACTTGTGGTGTTCTATCCCCTTATCTTGAAACAGCTGTGCCGTAACCCCTTGAAACCGTACCCCATTATCTATTGATGCGGAATCCCATACCATGTGAAAATACTCTTTTCAATGAACTTGGCCATTTTCTTGGCTGTAACATGTGCAAATGACTCTGCTTCCACCCACTTCGAGAAATAATCAATGGCCACAATTATAAACCGGTGTCCGTTTGATGTAGGCGACCTTATTTCTCCGATGAGATCTATCCCCTAAGTAGCGAATGGCCATGGAGTAAATGATATTTGAAGCTCAAGCAGTGGGAGATGATTGAGGTCTCCGTACACTTGACATTCGTGACATCTTTTCACCTCTTCGATACAATCTGTCTGCAGTGTAAGCCAGAAGTAGCCTTGTCTTAATACTTTCTTAGCCAGGGCTAACCCATTCATGTGTGGCCTATAAGTCCCTGCGTGGATATGCCTCATGACTTCCTTAGCTTCCTTTTCTGTTAAGCACTTCAGGAGCAGGCCATTGGCGGTTCTTTTAAAGATCTGACCCTCAAATAATCTAAACTGCACCGCTAACCTCCTGAGGGAAATCTTATCTGACTCGACGGCATCTTTAGGGTACTGACCATTCTGAATAAATTGTAGAATATCATGATACCAAGGACATTCTTCCGTCATTGCTATAACGCTGACTGACAAGTAGCAAGGGTTCTGTGCGATCTCCACTACCACTAGCTACATAGGGTGTTTCTGGGGTTCCTCCCACATTGATGAGAGTGTGGCTAAAGAGTCTGCCATCTGATTCTCATCCCTCGGCACGTTTTTCAACTCATACAGTCCAAATGCTTCCACCTTGTCCCAAACCAATTGGAGATATGGCCAGAGCGACCCTTCTTTTACCTCCCATTCACCGTGATCTGATGGATTACTAGTGCTAAATCTCCAATTATCAATACATTGCCTACCCCTAGTATCAGGAAGGCTTCCATTCTGAATAAGCACGCTTCATATTCTGCCCCATTGTTGGTCACCAGGAATTCAAGGCGTTTAGCTAGAGGGATGATTTCTCCACCAGGTGTGCCAATGATCACTCCTAGTCCTACCCTATGCTTGTTTACAGCCCCGTCGAAGTACATTATCCATCTGTTTGGTTCTGTCTTAATTACAACCAACTATTCATCAGGAAATTCTAAATTCTCAACATAATCTGACTCCAGAGGTTGGTTGGCCAGAAAGTCCGCCACAGCCCTTCCATTGATTGCCTTCTTGGTCACATATTCAATGTTGAATTTAGATAACAGGAGTAGCCACCTTGATAACTTCCTGGCCAATGCGGGGGTTTGACATAAGTACTTCATCGGATCCACTTTTGCCACTGCCTGAACCTTGTACGACTGGAAGTAATGCCTCAAGTTCTTAGTCAGCCATACCATAGTAGCACAGGTCTTTTCTACTACAGTATACTTGACCTCGTAGTCAAGCAACTTCTTACTCAGGTAGTAGATTGTGTGTTCTCACCCGTTGTGAGCACAGGTTTTTATCTCGACCTCGGTGATGAAAGCCATTATTACCTTTTTCACGGATAAACGTGAAGCAGATTCGGAATGACCATGATGACGTCAGAAATGTCTCGGGTGACCCAAATATGTGTAACAAAGTCTTGGTATGGAACCCCGAAGGAATTCGAGCAAGTATTTAAGAAAACCGAAGAAAAGAACGAAAATAAGCAAAATAGGCTAATCTGGTCATTACAGCCGCACGGCTGTAATCATCAGATTTCTTTTTTTTTTGTCCAAATCAGCATTTAATTCAGATTTTAAACCAAAATAAGAGATATAAATAGATTGTGACTGGATTTTAAGGTTAAGAAGGCAGACAAAAAATTACAGAAAGGGGAGAGAATTAAAAAAATTGAGAGAAAAAGACATCTACACTTAGGGTTTTTGAGAAAAAAAGACTAAAATTGAACGTTTTAATCCTAAATAATAAAAGAAATCTTAACAAAATCTGTTAAATCATCATAACTTTGAGGGGATTAGTTTTCTAGGAACGTTCTTATACCATAATCACTCATTCAATCCTATTCTCGGACTTCGGAAATCGCACAAGCTTTTGGGTTGTTCGTGATTGCAAGGCGTTCCCGGCATCCGGATTCATCCCTGGTGGTCCAAAACACTAGAACACAGACAAGGTACATTCTGAGAGGCCTTAAAAATCCCTTTTCCTTTTGTTTTGATTGATGTTTGTTGGTGTTTTGAAATTTTTTTGCAATTTTGGAAGTGATTTTTGATTACAGCTGCCCCACTTATGATTACTGCCGCGCGGCTGTAACCTATAGGGGCACGGCTATAATTTCCAGGTTATAACCGCGTGGCTGTAACCTACAAGGGCACAACTACAACCTATAGGGGTAAAAGCTCCAAACGCCCCGAATCGATCGATAATGCTTCCGTTTTCAAATTAAATGTGTTTTCCATGTTTATTATCGGTCCAATTACATCCATGTATGCTTAGATTCCCGTTTTTCTGACTTTAATTGATGGATGTGATTTCAAGTTTGGCAATTTCGAGTTTTTAGGGATTTCAAGTTTGGCAATTTCGAGTTTTTAGGGATTTCTGGACTTATTTCGATCCGTTTCGGATCTGTTTGGTTGAAGTTAGTGTGTTTCTAGAAATCTCAGACTACCCGAAATCGCTAAATTTGCAAAACGATTGTCAAAAACAAGAAAATAAGATCGGAACACATTCTGGAGCATTACAGCCGCACGGCTGTAGGTGTTACAGCTGTGCGGCTGTAACCTATAGCCGTGCGGCTGTAGTTGAGGCAGAATTACAGTTTTGCCCTTTTGGGCCCCAAACTTGTAATTTTACATCTTTTTCCTATTCAAAACTGAATTTTTGTGTGTTTACATTCCTTTTGGACCCTAGATGGATGTTTAACTTAGGCCCACCCACGAATGGGACCCCCGGGTCCCGGGATATCTGGCCTACTGAAGTTGGAAAATGCATGTAAATTAGCCAAATGGTTTTCAAAATTGGTTTTTCATCCATAAAACCTACAGGGCGTTTCAAAAAACCGTTTTCCAAGTCTAACCGGGCTCACCAGTCGGGTCGACCTGGTTACCCCCTATGCATGATGCCGTTTCCTAAAATACCCCTATTCTGTCCTATATGAGTCCTTGGTGTGATTTATTTACTTGTGCTAACCGTATTTGGATGCAGCTTTTATTTTTCTTTATTTTTATTTTTGAATGTATTTTATAAATTAAATCATGTATCTAGGCGATTGTAATTTTTTTAGATCATCGTGTATCATAGGCGGTTGTAATGGTGAGTATGAGAGCTTTTTCTTTTTATGGGTTGTATAATTTGGCCCCTATTTACTTTTCCCATACTTTTACTTTCCTGCACTTTATTTTGGTTTTATATTTATGTCATTTGCATGAGCACTGGTTAATAATAAACAAAGGAGATAAAATGAGTAGAATTAAGTGAATGCAACATTACATTATGAAATAATAATTGAAAATGAGTGAGGATTAGTAGATTTGTTGCTCGAATCCTGAATCTCTGAATTAGGTACCGTGTCTACACTTGGTAGGGAGCTCTCCCGGAATATCCCGGATGAGCTGATCCGGGTGGCGACTCTGCATCTAATTTCGAAGTTTAGGTTTCGAGATCTTTAAGTTCAAATTGGGATTTTCTAAAAACCTATTTTTTCCAAAATTCACACTTACAATTAAGTTTTCTACAAAAGGGTTTTTCCAAGAAAATGAAAGATTTTCTTAAGAAAGATTAAAGACCCGTTTTCAAACCACATCATCACGCCTCAAAAGGAAAGTTCCCGGTTCCCGCTTCGCTGTGTGTTCCATAAAAACGTCGTCTGCTCATAGTGGCGACTCTGATGGGGATTAATGGTTTCTTTTAAAAGTTTTTCATAAAAACTTAAGGAACTTAGGCAACAATCAAAGTACATCCTAACTTTTAGTCAATTATTAAATCATAATTTGATGTTTCATTCACATTTGCATAAGCATGACATTTTCTCTTCTTGAATCCCTCCAACACTTGTTTAAGCCCAGTTTATCTCCAAAGGTGACCTACCTCTTCCGCTAGGATTGGAGGCACCTGAGGGGGTAAACCACTCATAGCCTTATACGAACCCCTTCGTTTGGACCCTTGAGTGGGGAGAAGTGAGGAGTATATTTTCTCTATGGGAACCTGTATGACCCTTGGTTTGACTTATACCCTCATGTAATGGCCTAGCTACTTCCCCTTAAGGTCACCAAAATATATATTTGAAAATGGACATTGAGAGTGTGCCTTTGGTATCCCCAGTTGATGCCAAAGAGACCCAACACCTAGGAAGAATGCGAGACCAATCGAATGGAGGAATAAGGTTGGAAGGGTGAGCATATTATTGCATGTGCTAATGTTTGTTCTATGGTGTTTTCATTTTTGACCTTCACATGCAACATCAAACACGCATCATCCATGTGCCATTTTCTAACCACATCTTTATGCAGCCATGCGCAAGCATCATCATACGTATGGTATTATACTAACCATGTTTTATTGTAGCCATAACATCTTACTCATGTGTCATATACATCTTGTGTGCTTGCATTTCATAAATCATAAATGACATCATCTCACGTGTCATGCATCTTAACCACGTTTTCGTGCAGCCATTTACATTTTGTATGACATAGGCATTCACATCATCTCATCCCATCTAAAATGAAGGATGTTCTAAGTATGCCCCTCATGACATTTCATCTCATGACATATTAGGAGTCCCCAAGATTACCCGTATTCGCCTATGCACTGGATTGCACTTGGCCATTTCACTACATCATTGCACCATTAGAGGACCACAATGGTCTTAGGCTTATGTTCGTGTGGCGAGCCACACAATACCATTACATGACATCATGTCCATTCATCATTGTGTCATGGCGACACTAAAGGCTTATTTCTGTGTCATGATCCACATCAGATTGTTTCATAGCATTGAAAATTCATTTAAGGTACTCCACGAGTGCCGAAGTAGAACTTATACTAAGACATTTCATAACATGCCTAAATCATGCAAGGTGTTCTATGAATACTGAAATGCTGTTTGTGTCTCTGGTTACACACGACTTGTTTGTGACTTCATTTCATCTAAGATGCAACAAAAGCATCCACCCTCTGTTTATGGCACGGTTCCCATATGACCATCACATACCATTTCATCGACCTACAAAGTGTCAAACCTCTGTCCATGTGTCGGTACACAAGTGACCATTTCACGACATCCGTTAGGTGCCCCGAAGGCGCCGAGTTTCTGTCCGTGTGCCGGTCCACACGTGACATTTTTGCATTGTCTTTTGCATGGCATGGGACATGCTTGGAACATCCAAAGCAAAAAAAAAAAAAAATACAAAAGTCATTTTCATCATCATCCACATCCACAAAGCATCACCCAATCATGAACATGAACATACCATACACTCCATTTAGTGTGTCGAGTCAGGGTCCATGACATCCATCCGCGACTCTAACCTTATGTTAAATGTGCAGTTTGGACATGAACCTCAAAGCGGTTAATTCGTGTTGATCCAGTGCCAAATCAATCAGTTTAGTTTGTTCATCTTTCTGTTCTTGAAGTAACATTGCCCCTACTGAAGCATCTTCAATAGCCAAGTACAGGACCAAAGGCTTGTTCAGCATTGGAGGCTTCAGGACTGGTGGATTCATCAAATAAGCCGTGATCCTGTTGAAGGCTAACTGACATTGATCATTCCACTTTACCGACTGATTCTGCCTTAGGAGCTTGAAGATGGGTTCACAGACCGTTGTCAACCTTGCGATGAACCGGTTGACATATTGTAGCGACCCCAGAAATGATCTTACTGTTGGTGTGCCCTAGTTCTTAGGGCATTGGATTCTTGTATTTTGTATTATACATTAAGAGTCATGTATGAATACATTATTTGTGTCACATTAATAAAGGCAATTAATCTATTTCATTTATATCTTGTGCTATAATATGAGTAGAGTATCCATTGATTGATAATCATAAAACCAATCCCAGGTCTGTTCTAATCGTGGGAACGAATAGAACCACAGACTTGTATATTCGATGACTGTATGGCAGGTCTTAACTAGCCATAGTACTTGTATAGTCAGTCATGAATATAGGTACATATCGTTGACATGGGACTGGATCGATCCGCACAAGAAAGCAACATGGTTGTCATGTCATAGGTCTTTCTTGAGTAGGTCTCTTTTGTCCTCAAACCAGATTTCATTATAATATTAATATGGAATCCAGTTCACTTTGACATAGGCCTAACAGGTCGGTAAAAGGATGCTAAATACGGGTATGATTGGGTGGACCGGTGAACATGTTGATATTGATGATGAAGTGATGGAATTGCCACTCGGGTGACACCGAGATGATATCATTGGCCACTTGATGAGTGGGACTGATAAGTGTATGGCCATACCCAAATAAGTTGGTTGCTTATTTGATTAATCAGTCAACTCAAGATCAAGAAATATAATAAACAACAGAAGAGGATGACAGACACCATGCCTCTTGTTTATTCATATTGATATCGTTAGGCAAAGGACACTATGAGATTACTACCGGGTGAGTGTCTTGTAAAGACTGCTGCATCTCTGTCTTAATTGGGGGCTGTAATGGTTTGCTAGAACCTACTTACAGTCTGTGGGCTTAGGCCTACTGCCAACATAAAGACAGACCCATAGGATCGTGCACATAGATCAACTGAGCTGGAACTTATAGAAATTGTACATGTAATGTACATTGGAAGGAATGCGTTAATTAATTAGTTGACATTCGGTGTCAAGGTAATTAATTGACATTGAGTTGAATTTAATTTAATTAATAAGTTTACGTAATGTAATTAATTAATTTATTAATTAATTGAATTACATAAAGTAAACAATTAATTAAATAATTTTCCTAAGTAGGAAAATTAAATACATGTGTTGTATTAACTTAAGTGTGATTTAATTTTACTTAGGGGTAATTAAATTTAACCAAATGGAATTAAATTACATAGTATATACTTTTTAATTAATGTTTATTTATGTAATTATAATCCTAGTGGGCTTGGGTTTAATTAACCTAATTAGAACCCAATTAGACAAGGTGTCTATAAAAGGGCACACTTAAGGAATAAAAACCTAATTCAACTCTAATTAATTGCTGGAAATTTCAGCCACCAATAGCAGCCCCAAAACGGCCGAAAATCCCAGTATTAAACCTCCATTCCTTCGCGTCTTCGGCTAGCACCGGTTCCCGCTCAATAGTTGGTCGTGCACCGGACTTTGGAGATCGCAGTTTCAAGAAACGATTCTGCAGCAGTCTCTAGAGGAGACGAATCCGGTGAGTTAATCTCTCTTGATTCTTATTTGATTTTATTCTAATCAATGGTAATTGGACACGATAGGTGGATTCAAGGAAATTTTAAACGGTGTATTTTCCGCTGTGCCACGTTATTTTTCCAATGACAAATCCCAACAGTGGTATCAGAGCCTAGGTTTTGTCCATTAGATTGATTGGAATTTGTTCTTGAAAGCGTTCTTGAAGAAAGAATGAGTTTCAAGTTTGTTATTTTAGGGTTTTTATTCAATTGGTTTTGGTTTTGATAAGCCCTAGAATTTTTGGATTGGGGTTTTTGATTATTTTCCCCAATTGGTTTCCATCTTCAAAATTATTGTTTTATTGATTATTTAATTTTTGATGGATTTTTTTTATGATTTAAAAAAAAAAAAAAGGTTTTGGGTTGGATGGAATCGCAAATGGCGATTCCATCCAGCGGCAGCAGCTAGCTGCTGGCCGCAGCAGCTGCCGTAGCCTGCTGCGGCAGCAGCAGCCCGCGGCAGCTGCCGCGCAGCGGCACTGCTGCCCCGCTGGGACAGCAGCGCCGTGCGCGGGTTTTGGGTCCGGTTTTGGATTTTGCGGGTATTTTTTTTATCCCGGACCCTAATACGAATTAAATTAAATTTTTTTAAAATTAATTTGTGTTTAAATTATTTATTTTGTTGGCATGCATATTTAATTTAATTGTTTGCATATTAAATTGAATATGGACTTTGTGAAATTGGCCCAATAAACCGTGACACCGGTTAAAATTGGGAGAGCTAAATTTTAAATTTGTGACAACCCAAATTCAAGTGGGAGCAAAAATTGTTAATTTTGCATTTATGGATGTTATCCATTGGGCCTTTATGGGCCTTAGTCACATTTGTTAAAATTGGCGATTTCATCCTAAGTAACTCGGCTTAACATTTATATTTATAATTTGGAATGCCATGATCATGCATCATATTGGTATGTATGTGCACGACAGGTACTTTGTTTGAAATGTTATGTTGAGTTCTATGGGCCCTAAATTATTATCGGTTGTAATTTAATTTTGGGAAATATGGCATGCGTGCCATTTTTTATTTTGATGTAATTTTAGAATAGATTTTATTTTACAAAATTATTGTAATTGCATCAAGTATGGAGGAAGGCCCAAATGGAGCAAGCCCATGGTGGGAGCCCAAGAAGGATTGCAGTCCGGCCCATGAAGAATTAGATAGGATATCTAGTTTTTCATTAGGTTGTAATTAAAGGCCCATAGGATCTCATTTATTTTAAATTAAGTATGCTATTGCATTTGTCATATAATATGGATGTATGGATCACCAAATTATTACCCGCGTTTATGCATGCTAAGCTGTATCACTTAATTATAATCCGGAAATTAAAATATTGAGCCGCTTAAAAGTGCTTCCCACATTTACACCTCTTCCTCCCATTGATGCTGCAATGTGCGCCATGCCCTAGCTGGGTATATTGTAGTATTCGGTGGGCCGTCGAGGGTTAAGATACTTGGTATGGTTAACATGTAAATGGTGGTTTGACTCAACATGGGTAGCATTAGCTCAGAGCGGGCCCTAAGCACAGATGGGTAAAGTGTCAATAAGCCCATCAAACCAAGAGTCCTTCGTGGAAGGATTGGATAGGTTGTCCTACCAAACGACTCAATGGTTGGTTAGCGAGCCCTAGTTCGGCCAGTCATTGATGAGTTGTGGATCTTGGTCAAGTCAGCCAATTAACAACACCAACAAACAAATTAAAATCGGATTATTAATTTGAATTGGCTTAAAAGTCCTTTATTTCTAACTCAAGCAATGATTTCTTCCATGTAGATAATCCCATTTCAGTTAAGCAATTTAAATGGCTGCAACAAATAACAACTCACTCTCACTTAGGTCACTCTTGGAGAAGGAGAAGCTTTCGGGGACTAACTTCCTGGACTGGGCTAGGAAATTACAAATAGTTCTTAGACAAGAGTCTAAGGAGTATGTACTGAATGCTCCTTTACCAGCTGGCCCTCCTGCAGGTTGAGGCATCACCACGGCGATGGTGGAGCAGTACGATCTGCATGTGAGGGATGACCGAGATGTCTCGTGCCTCATGTTGGGTACCATGGCTTCTGATCTTCAGAAGCAATTCATGGACGAGCATGCTTATGAGATGATGGATCAGCTTAAAAAGATGTTCCAAGATCAGGCTCGTCAGGAACGTTACCTGACAACTAAGGCACTTTGCACGACTGTGATGGCAGCTGGGACTTCTGTTAGCACTTATGTGCTAAAGTTGAAGGGGTATATTGATACACTTGCCCGCCTTGGCTCGCCAGTTCCGCAGGACTTGGCAACAGACATTATTCTCGGGTCACTTCCTGAGTCTTACAACCAGTTTATCATGAATTACCATATGCAAGGGTTAGATAAATCGGTTGTTGAGCTGCATGGCATGCTCAAGCTTGCTGAGCAGTCTCTTAAGAAGACTCCTGAAGTATTGCTGGTGAACAAGGGCAATACACCCATTGCTAAGGGAAAGGCCAAATCTAAGGCCAAGGCTAAGGCCCAAAAGGCCAAGGCTAAGGGCAAAAAGGTGGTGGCCCAACCTAAAGCAAGGGTTGCCTCTCCTAATGATGTTTGCCATGAGTGTCATAAGAAGGGGCACTGGAAGAGCTCATGTCCAAAGCTAAGGGAGCAACTGAAGGGCAAAACTGCTGCTTCAGGTATTTATGTTGTTGCGATTAATCTGGCTATTTCTACATCTTGGGTCTTGGACACTGGATGCGGATCTCACATTTGTTCAAATGTGCAGGGTCTAAGAAATAGGAGATTATTAGGATCTGGAGAAGTAGATCTTCGAGTCGGAAATGGTGCTCGGGTTCAGGCCATGGAGATCGGAGATTATTTCTTGGAGATGCCTAGTGGACTTGTTTTGGAACTAAGAAACTGTTATTTTGTACCTGTGATGCGCAGGAATATTATTTCCGTTTCTTTGTTGGATATTTCTGGTTTTGTATTTAATATTGGACATGGTAGAATTTCTATGCAATGTGGCAATATTATTTATGGAACAGCATTTCTTGAAAATGGCTTATATATCCTTGATCTAAAACGTGAAAGTTCAATCTATAACATAAATACTAAAAGGATTAAACAAAATGAAATTAATCCTACTTACATCTGGCATTGTCGACTTGGCCATATAAATGAGAAGCGCATAGCTAGGCTTCACTCTAGTGGAGTGCTAGGGTCATTTGACATCCAGCCTTATGACACATGCGAATCTTGTTTGAGAGGCAAGATGACAAAGGCGCCTTTTAGCAAGACTGCTGAAAGGGCCTCAGAGCTATTGGAGCTAATACATTCCGATGTATGTGGCCCAATGAGCACTAGTGCTAGATCTGGTTTTCTGTACTTCGTCACCTTCACGGATGACTTCAGCAGATACGGTTACGTGTATCTGATGAAGCATAAGTCTGAGACTCTCCAAAGGTTCAAGGACTTTAAGAATGAAGTAGAAAACCAACTTGGCAAGAAAATAAAAGCACTTCGGTCTGACCGAGGGGGTGAATATTTGAGCCAAGATTTTGACTCGTTTTTGAGAGAGTGTGGGATCATATCCCAACTCACTCCTTCTGGTACACCCCAGTGGAATGGAGTATCAGAAAGGAGGAATAGGACCTTACTTGACATGGTCCGCTCGATGATGAGTCATGCTACACTCCCTGTCTCCTTTTGGGGATATGCTTTAGAGACAGCTGCTTACATTCTTAATAATACACCAAGCAAGGAAGTTGAGGGAACACCATATGAACTATGGAAAGGCCGAAAGCCCAATGTTTCCTTCTTGAAGATTTAGGGCTGTGATGCACATGTTAAGAAATTGACAAGTGGCAAACTCGAGTCCAAATCTGTCAAGTGCCAGTTTGTGGGTTACCCTAAGGAAACTAAGGGTTATTACTTCTACGATCCGGCCGAAAACAAAGTTTTCATAGCCAGAAATGCAGTCTTCTTGGAGAAGGAATTCCTTTCCAAGAGAGACAGTGGGAGTAATGTTGAACTTTCAGAAGTTCAAGACTCACAAACTCCTGCAGCTACTACTGAGGATGCTTTGGGAACCAATCTGACTACTCAAGAAATTGAGAAACCAGAAATGGTTGCACAGGACCTTAGAAGGTCTGGTAGGACATGTCATCAGCCAGAGAGGTACGGCTTTCTCGTGACTGATGATGGGGACCTTATGGTCGTTGACCAAGAGGAGCCCAAGACCTATCAGGAGGCTGTTGAAAGCCCACACTCAGATCAATGGCACAAAGCCATGGAGGCTGAGATGCAATCTATGTATGATAACCAAGTATGGAACTTGGTGGATCCACCTCCGGGTGCTAAGGTGATAGGTTGCAAGTGGTGTTTCAAGTTAAAGGCCGACAACACCTTCAAGGGGCGATTGGTGGCAAAAGGATTCAAGCAAGTTCAAGGAATTGACTATGATGAAACCTTTTCACCAGTTGCTATGCTCAAATCCATTAGGATACTACTAGCCATAGCTGCATGGTACGATTATGAGATATGGCAGATGGATGTTAAGACCGCTTCCCTTAATGGAAAGCTACTCGAGGATGTGTACATGGCACAACCTGAGGGTTTTATCGATCCAAAGTATCCAAACCGGGTATGCAAGCTTCAAAGATCTATTTATGGATTGAAGCAAGCATCGAGGTCATGGAATCAGAGATTCAATGAGCCCATTACAGAATATGGCTTCACACAGAATTTTGATGAGCCCTGTGTGTATATGATGGTTAGTGGGAGCGTTTCCACCTTCCTAGTGCTGTATGTTGATGACATCCTTATCATTGGAGGCGACATACCAACACTACAAGGAGTTAAGCAGTGGTTGAGTAGGTGCTTTGCAATGAAGGACTTAGGCGAAGCTGAGACGATCTTAGGGATCAGGATCTACAAAGATAGATCTAATCGGCTTCTAGGCCTAAGTCAGGCCACGTACATTGACAAGGTTCTGAAAAGATTCAGCATGGACAAGGCAAAGAAAGGATTCTTGCCTATGCGCCATGGGTTGAAGCTGAGTAAGAAAGATGGTCCTAAAACAAAGAAGGACCGGGAGAACATGGAAAAGATCCCTTATGCATCTGCTATTGGATCTATCATGTACTCCATGTTATGTACGAGGCCTGATGTCGCGTTTACACTAAGTATGACCAGCCGGTACCAGTCAGACCCCGGGGAGGAACACTGGAAGGCTGTCAAGGCAATCCTAAAGTACCTTAATCGGACTAAGGATGCTTTCTTAGTGTATGGAGGTCAAGATGAGCTCGTAGTGTCAGGTTACACCGATGCAAGCTTTGAGACCGATGAGGATGAGAACCAGGAATAGTCTGGTTATGTTTTCCTCTTGAATGGCGGTGCCATTAGTTGGAGGTCCTCAAAGCAGGCTACCATTGCTGACTCTACAACGGAAGCTGAGTACATAGCTGCGTGCGAAGCTGCAAAGGAAGCCGTTTGGATCAAGAAATTCATAACCGAGTTGGGAGTAGTACCTACTATCCTAGACCCAGTTGATGTTTTTTATGACAACAAAGGGGCCATCGCACAAGCTAAGGAGCCCCGGTCACACAAGAGATCCAAACATGTGCTCAGAAAGTTTCACCTCATTCGAGAGATCATGAACAGAGGTGACATATCATTGCAGAGGGTTGACATCAAGAATAATGTCGCTGATCCATTGACTAAAGCGCTGCCACAGACACAGCACGACGGTCATACCAGATCTATAGGAATTAGGGAAATGCCCACTTGGAACTAGTGCAAGTGGGAGTTTGTTGGTGTGCCCTAGTTCTTAGGGCATTGGATTCTTGTATTTTGTATTATACATTAAGAGTCATGTATGAATACATTATTTGTGTCACATTAATAAAGGCAATTAATCTATTTCATTTATATCTTGTGCTATAATATGAGTAGAGTATCCATTGATTGATAATCATAAAACCAATCCCAGGTCTGTTCTAATCGTGGGAACGAATAGAACCACAGACTTGTATATTTGATGACTGTATGGCAGGTCTTAACTAGCCATAGTACTTGTATAGTCAGTCATGAATATAGGTACATATCGTTGACATGGGACTGGATCGATCCGCACAAGAAAGCCACATGGTTGTCATGTCATAGGTCTTTCTTGAGTAGGTCTCTTTTGTCCTCAGACCAGATTTCATTATAATATCAATATGGAATCCGGTTCACTTTGACATACGCCTAACAGGTCTGTAAAAGGATGCTAAATACGGGTATGATTGGGTGGACCGGTGAACATGTTGATATTGATGATGAAGTGATGGAATTGCCACTCGGGTGACACCGAGATGATATCATTGGCCACTTGATGAGTGGGACTGATAAGTGTATGGCCATACCCAAATAAGTTGGTTGCTTATTTGATTAATCAGTCAACTCAAGATCAAGAAATATAATAAACAACAGAAGAGGATGACAGACACCATGCCTCTTGTTTATTCATATTGATATCGTTAGGCAAAGGACACTATGAGATTACTACCGGGTGAGTGTCTTCTAAAGACTGCTGCATCTCTGTCTTAATTGGGGGCTGTAATGGTTTGCTAGAACCCACTTACAGTCTGTGGGCTTAGGCCTACTGCCAACATAAAGACAGACCCATGGGATCGTGCACATAGATCAACTGAGCTGGAACTTATAGAAATTGTACATGTAATGTACATTGGAAGGAATGCGTTAATTAATTAGTTAACATTTGGTGTCAAGGTAATTAATTAACATTGAGTTGAATTTAATTTAATTAATAAGTTTACGTAATGTAATTAATTAATTTATCAATTAATTGAATTACATAAAGTAAACAATTAATTAAATAATTTTCCTAAGTAGGAAAATTAAATACATGTGTTGTATTAACTTAAGTGTGATTTAATTTTACTTAGGGGTAATTAAATTTAGCCAAATGGAATTAAATTACATAGTATATACTTTTTAATTAAAGTTTATTTATGTAATTATAATCCTAGTGGGCTTGGGTTTAATTAATCTAATTAGAACCCAATTAGACAAGGTGTCTATAAAAGGGCACACTTAAGGAATAAAAACCTAATTCAACTCTAATTAATTGCTGGAAATTTCAGCCACCAATAGCAGCCCCAAAACGGCCGAAAATCCCAGTATTAAACCTCCATTCCTTCGCGTCTTCGGCTAGCACCGGTTCCCGCTCAATAGTTGGTCGTGCACCGGACTTTGGAGATCGCAGTTTCAAGAAACGATTCTGCAGCAGTCTCTAGAGGAGACGAATCTGGGGAGTTAATCTCTCTTGATTCTTATTTGATTTTATTCTAATCAATGGTAATTGGACACGATAGGTGGATTCTAGGAAATTTTAAACGGTGTATTTTCCGCTGCGCCACATTATTTTTCCAATGACGAATCCCAACACTTACCTCTTTCTCTGTCTTTGGCGCAGGCATGTCACTGACAACTTTGATCTTATCAGGGTCCATCTCGATCCCCCTCTGAAGATGGGGCACCAAAATGGGAGTCTTTAATTGTTAAGCTTGTGGATGGTGTTGGTGTGCCCTAGTTCTTAGGGCATTGGATTCTTGTATTTTGTATTATACATTAAGAGCCATGTATGAATACATTATTTATGTCACATTAATAAAGGTAATTAATCTATTTCATTTATATCTTGTGCTATAATATGAGTAGAGTATCCATTGATTGATAATCATAAAACCAATCCCAGGTCTGTTCTAATCGTGGGAACGAATAGAACCACATCCTTGTATATTCGATGACTGTATGGTAGGTTTTAACTAGCCATAGTACTTGTATAGTCAGTCATGAATATAGGTACATGTCATTGACATGGGACTGGATCGATCCGCACAAGAAAGCCACATGGTTGTCATGTCATAGGTCTTTCTTGAGTAGGTCTCTTTTGTCCTCAGACCAGATTTCATTATAATATCAATATGGAATCCGGTTCACTTTGACATACGCCTAACAGGTCTGTAAAAGGATGCTAAATACGGGTATGATTGGGTGGACCGGTGAACATGTTGATATTGATGATGAAGTATTGGAATTGCCACTCTGGTGACACCGAGATGATATCATTGGCCACTTGATGAGTGGGACTGATAAGTGTATGGCCATACCCAAATAAGTTGGTTGCTTATTTGATTAATCAGTCAACTCAAGATCAAGAAATATAATAAACAACAGAAGAGGATGACAGACACCATGCCTCTTGTTTATTCATATCGATATCGTTAGGCAAAGGACACTATGAGATTACTACCGGGTGAGTGTCTTCTAAAGACTGCTGCATCTCTATCTTAATTGGGGGCTGTAATGGTTTGCTAGAACCCACTTACAGTCTGTGGGCTTGGGCCTACTGCCAACATAAAGACAGACCCATAGGATCATGCACATAGATCAACTGAGCTGGAACTTATAGAAATTGTACATGTAATGTACATTGGAAGGAATGCGTTTATTAATTAGTTGACATTCGGTGTCAAGGTAATTAATTGACATTGGGTTGAATTTAATTTTATTAATAAGTTTACATAATGTAATTAATTAATTTATCAATTAATTGAATTACATAAAGTAAAAAATTAATTAAATAATTTTCCTAAGTAGGAAAATTAAATACATGTATTGTATTAACTTAAGTGTGATTTTATTTTATTTAGGGGTAATTAAATTTAGCCAAATGGAATTAAATTACATAGTATATACTTTTTAATTAAAGTTTATTTATGTAATTATAATCCTAGTGGGCTTGGGTTTAATTAACCTAATTAAAACCCAGCTAGACAAGGTGTCTATATAAGGGCACACTTAAGGAAGAAAAACCTAATTCAACTCTAATTAATCGCTAGAAATTTCAGCCACCAATAGTAGCCCCAAAACAGCCGAAAATCCCAGCATTAATCCTCCATTCCTTCACGTCTTTGGCTAGCACCGGTTCCCACTCAATAGTTGGTCGTGCACCGAACTTTGGAGATCGCAGTTTCAAGAAACGATTCTTCAGCAGTCTCTATAGGAGACGAATCCGATGAGTTAATCTCTCTTGATTCTTATTTGATTTTATTCTAATCAATGGTAATTGGACACGATAGGCGGATTCTAGGAAATTTTAAACGGTGTATTTTCCGCTGCGCCACGTTATTTTTCCACTGACGAATCCCAACAGATGGTAGCCTGCCCTAATATAAGGACAAGATGAAGCTCAAGAGGTTACATTCCTTTAATGAGGTGGTAGAGTTTGCCATGCCTATTGAGCGATACGAGGAAGAAGAACAGAGGGGCAGACAGAGCTCGGGCACCTACAGAAGCAATCAAGGGTACAAGAGTGGTAGTTCTAAGGCTACTGCAGTGGGATCTAGTTCAAAGGCGACGCCGAAAGCAGCTTCTATTGAAGCGCAGGAGGCAGAAGTGGCTGCTATGAATCAGGGGAGGCCAGGTGTTCAGAGAATTACCAGTCCATAGGCCGAATCAGTCAGCCGAATCTTCGCCAAGTGTAGGAAGGCTGGGTTGTTACAAAGTTTGAGGCCGTTCCCGCCTCCAGCTGAGGTAGATAAAGAAAATTTTTGTTCTTACCATGTTATGGCGGGTCATCGTACAAATTAGTGCACCCAACTGATTAAAGCCTGTTGGGATTCGTCATTGGAAAAATAACGTGGCGCAGCGGAAAATACACCGTTTAAAATTTCCTAGAATCCATCTATCGTGTCCAATTACCATTGATTAGAATAAAATCAATTTGAATCAAGAGAGATTAACTCACCGGATTCGTCTCTTCTAGAGACTGCTGCAGAATCGTTACTTGAAACTGCGATCTCCAAAGTCCGGTGCACGACCAACTATTGAGCGGGAACCGGTGCTAGCCGAAGACGCGAAGGAATGGAGGTTTAATGCTGGGATTTTTGGCTGTTTTGGGGCTGCTATTGGTGGCTGAAATTTCCAGCAATTAATTAGAGTTGAATTGGGTTTTTATTCCTTAAGTGTGCCCTTTTATAGACACCTTGTCTAATTGGGTTCTAATTAGGTTAATTAAACCCAAGCCCACTAGGATTATAATTACATAAATAAACTTTAATTAAAAAATATATACTATGTAATTTAATTCCATTTGGCTAAAATTTAATTGCCCCTAAATAAAATTAAATCACACTTAAGTTAATACAATACATGTATTTAATTTTCCTACTTAGGAAAATTATTTAATTAATTGTTTACTTTATGTAATGCAATTAATTGATAAATTAATTAATTACATTATGTAAACTAATTAATTAAATTAAATTCAACCCAATGTCAATCAATTACCTTGACACCGAATGTCAACTAATTAATTAACGCATTCCTTCCAATGTACATTACATGTACAATTTCTATAAGTTCCAGCTCAGTTGATCTATGTACACGATCCTATGGGTCTGTCTTTATGTTGGCAGTAGGCCCAAGGCCCACAGACTGTAAGTGGGTTCTAGCAAACCATTACAGCCCCCAATTAAGACAAAGATGCAGCAGTCTTTAGAAGACACTCACCCGGTAGTAATCTCATAGTGTCCTTTGCCTGACGATATCGATATGAATAAACAAGAGGCATGGTGTCCGTCATCCTCTTCTGTTGTTTATTATATTTCTTGATCTTGAGTTGACTGATTAATCAAATAAGCAACCAACTTATTTGGGTATGGCCATACACTTATCAGTCCCACTCATCAAGTGGCCAATGATATCATCTCGGTGTTACCCGAGTGGCAATTCCATCACTTCATCATCAATATCAACATGTTCACCTATCCACCCAATCATACCCGCATTTAGCATCCTTTTACAGACCTGTTAGGCGTATGTCAAAGTGAACCAGATTCCATATTGATATTATAATGAAATCTGGTCTGAGGACAAAAGAGACCTACTCAAGAAAGACCTATGACGCGACAACCATGTGACTTTCTTGTGCGGATCGATCCAGTCCCATGTCAACGACATGTACCTATATTCATGACTGACTATACAAGTACTATGGCTAGTTAAGAACTGCCATACAGTCATCGAATATACAAGTCTGTGGTTCTATTCGTTCCCACGATTAGAACAGACCTGGGATTGGTTTTATGATTATCAATCAATGGATACTCTACTCATATTATAGCACAAGATATAAATGAAATAGATTAATTGCCTTTATTAATGTGACACAAATAATGTATTCATACATGACTCTTAATGTATAATACAAAATACAAGAATCCAATGCCCTAAGAACTAGGGCACACCAACAATCTCCCACTTGCACTAGTTCGAAGTGGGCATTGCCCTAATTCCTATAGATCTAGTATGACCGTCGTGCTGTGTCTGTAACAGCGCTTTGCTCAATGGATCAGCGACATTATTCTTGGTGTCAACCCTCTCCAATGATATGTCACCTATGTTCACGATCTCCCGAATGAGGTGAAACTTTCTCAGTACATGTTTGGATCTCTTGTGTGACCGGGGCACCTTAGCTTGTGCGATGGTCCCCGTTGTTGTCACAAAAGCATCAACTAGGTCTAGTATAGTGGGCACTACTCCTAACTCAGTTATGACTTTCTTGATCCAAACGGCTTTCTTTGAGCTTCGCACGAAGCAATGTACTCAGCTTCAATTGTAGAGTCAGCAATGGTGGCCTGCTTTGAGGACCTCCAACTAATGGCACCGCCATTCAGGAGAGAAACATAACCAGACTGTGACTGGTTCTCATCCTCCTCTGTCTCAAAGCTTGCATCAGTGTAACCTGACACTACCAGCTCATCTTGACCTTTATACACTAAGAAAGCATCCTTAGTCCGGTTAAGGTACTTCAAGATTGCCTTGACTACCTTCCAGTGTTCCTCACCGGGGTTCGACTGGTACCGGCTAGTCATACTTAGTGCAAACACGACATCAAGCCTCGTACATAACATGGAGTACATGATAGATCCAATAGCAGATGCATAAGGGATCTTTTCCATGTTCTCCCGGTCCTTCTTTGTCTTAGGACCATCTTTCTTACTCAGCTTCAACCCATGGCGCATAGGCAAGAATCCTTTCTTTGCCTTGTCCATGCTGAATCCTTTTAGAACCTTGTCAATGTACGTGGCCTGACTTAGGCCTAGAAGCCGATTGGATCTATCTCTGTAGATCCTGATCCCTAAGATCGTCTCAGCTTCGCCTAAGTCCTTCATTGCGAAGCACCTACTCAACCACTGCTTAACCCCTTGCAGTGTTGGTATGGTGGAAACGCTCCCACTAACCATCTTATACACACAGGGCCTTTAACTTGGAACACCACTTGCAACCTATCACCTCAGCACACAGAGGTGGATCTACCAAGTTCCATACTTGGTTATCGTGCATAGATTGCATCTCAGCCTCTATGGCTTTGCGCCATTAATCTGAGTGTGGGCTTTCAACAGCCTCCTGATAGGTCTTGGGCTCCTCTTGGTCAATGACTATAAGGTCCCCATCATCAGTCATGAGAAAGCCGTACTTCTCTGGCTGATGACATGTCCTACCAGACCTTCTAAGGTCCTGTGCAACCGTTTCTGGTTCCTCAATTTCTTGAGTAGTCAGATTGGTTCCCGAAGCATCCTCAGCAGTAGCTGCAGGAGTTTGTGAGTCTTGAACTTTTGAAAGTTCAACATTACTCCCACTGTCTCTCTTGGAAAGGAATTCCTTCTCCAAGAAGACTGCATTTCTAGCTATGAAAACTTTGTTTTCGACCGGATCATAGAAGTAATAACCCTTAGTTTCCTTAGGGTAACCCACAAACTGGCACTTGACAGATTTGGACTCGAGTTTGCCACTTGTCAATTTCAAGAAGGAAACATTGGGCTTTCGCCTTTCCATAGTTCACATGGTGTTCCCTCAACTGCCTCGCTTGGTGTATTATTAAGAATGTAAGCAGCTGTCTCTAAAGCATATCCCCAAAAGGAGACAGGGAGTGTAGCATGACTCATCATCGAGCGGAGCATGTCAAGTAAGGTCCTATTCCTCCTTTCTGACACTCCATTCCACTGGGGTGTACCAGGAGCAGTGAGTTGGGATACAATCCCACACTCTCTCAAAACGAGTCAAACTCTTGGCTCAAATATTCACCCCCTCGGTCAGACCGAAGTGCTTTTATTTTCTTGCCAAGTTGGTTTTCTACTTCATTCTTAAAGTCCTTGAACCTTTGGAGAGTCTCAGACTTATGCTTCATCAGATACACATAACCGTTTCTGCTGAAGTCATCCGTGAAGGTGACAAAGTACAGAAAACCAGATCTAGCACTAGTGCTCATTGGGCCACATACATCGGAATGTACCAGCTCCAATAGCTCTGAGGCCCTTTCAGCAGTCTTGCTAAAAGGCGCCTTTGTCATCTTGCCTCTCAAACAAGATTCGCATGTGTCATAAGGCTGGATGTCAAATGACCCTAGCACTCCACTAGAGTGAAGCCTAGCTATGCGCTTCTCATTTATATGGCCAAGTCGACAATGCCAGATGTAAGTAGGATTAATTTCATTTTGTTTAATCCTTTTGGTATTTATGTTATAGATTGAACTTTCACGTTTTAGATCAAGGATATATAAGCCATTTTTAAGAAATGTTGTTCCATAAATAATATTGCCACATTGCATAGAAATTCTACCATGTCCAATATTAAATACAAAACCAGAAATATCCAACAAAGAAACGGAAATAATATTCCTGCGCATCGCAGGTACAAAATAACAGTTTCTTAGTTCCAAAACAAGTCCACTAGGCATCTCCAAGAAATAATCTCCGATCTCCATGGCCTGAACCCGAGCACCATTTCCGACTCGAAGATCTACTTCTCCAGATCCTAATAATCTCCTATTTCTTAGACCCTGCACATTTGAACAAATGTGAGATCCACATCCAGTGTCCAAGACCCAAGATGTAGAAATAGCCAGATTAATCTCAACAACATAAATACCTGAAGCAACAGTTTTGCCCTTCAGTTGCTCCCTTAGCTTTGGACATGAGCTCTTCCCGTGCCCCTTCTCATGACACTCATGGCAAACATCGTCAGGAGAGGCAACCCTTGCTTTAGGTTAGGCCACAACCTTTTTGCCCTTAGCCTTGGCCTTTTGGGCCTTAGCCTTGGCCTTAGATTTGGCCTTTCCCTTAGCAATGGGCGTATTGCCCTTATTCACCAGCAATACTTCAGGAGTCTTCTTAAGAGACTGCTCAGCAAGCTTAAGCATGCCATGCAGCTCAACAACCGATTTATCCAACCTTTGCATATGGTAATTCATGATAAACTGGTTGTAAGACTCAGGAAGTGACTCGAGAATAATGTCTGTTGCCAAGTCCTGCGGAACTGGCGAGCCGAGGCGGGCAAGTGTATCAATATACCCTTTCAACTTTAGCACATGAGTGCTAACAGAAGTCCCAGCTGCCATCACAGTGGTGCAAAGTGCCTTAGTTGTCAGGTAACGTTCCTGACGAGCCTGATCTTGGAACATCTTTTTAAGCTGATCCATCATCTCATAAGCATACTCGTCCATGAATTGCTTCTGAAGATCAGAAGCCATGGTACCCAGCATGAGGCACGAGACATCTCGGTCATCCCTCACATGCCGATCGTACTGCTCCACCATCGCCGTGGTGATGCCTCAACCTGCAGGAGGGCCAGCTGGTAAAGGATCATTCAGTACATACTCCTTAGACTCTTGTCTAAGAACTATTTGTAAGTTCCTAGCCCAGTCTAGGAAGTTAGTCCCCGAAAGCTTCTCCTTCTCCAAGAGTGACCTAAGTGAGAGTGAGTTTTTGTTTGTTGCAGCCATTTAAATTGCTTAACTGAAATGGGATTATCTACATGGAAGAAATCATTGCTTGAGTTAGAAATAAAGGAATTTTAAGCCAATTCAAATTAATAATCCGATTTTAATTTGTTTATTGGTGTTGTTAATTGGCTGACTTGACCAAGATCCACAACTTATCAATGACTGGCCGAACTAGGGCTCGCTAACCAACCATTGAGTCGTTTGGTAGGACAACCTATCCAATCCTTCCACGAAGGACTCTTGGTTTGATGGGCTTATTGACACTTTACCCATCTGTGCTTAGGGCCCGCTCTGAGCTAATGCTACCCATGTTGAGTCAAACCACCATTCACATGTTAACCATACCAAGTATCTTAACCCTCGACGGCCCACCGAATACTACAATATACCCATCTAGGGCATGGCGCACATTGCAGCATCAATGGGAGGAAGAGGTGTGAATGTGGGACGCACTTTTAAGCGACTCAATATTTTAATTTCCGGATTATAATTAAGTGATACAGCTTAGCATGCATAAACGCGGGTAATAATTTGGTGATCCATACATCCATATTATATGACAAATGCAATGGCATACTTAATTTAAAATAAATGAGATCCTATGGGCCTTTAATTACAACCTAATGAAAAACTAGATATCCTATCTAATTCTTCATGGGCCGGACTGCAATCCTTCTTGGGCTCCCACCATGGGCTTGCTCCGTTTGGGCCTTCCTCTATACTTGATGCAATTACAATAATTTTGAAAATAAAATCTATTCTAAAATTACATCAAAATAAAAAATGGCACGCAGGCCATATTTCCCAAAATTAAATTACAACCGATAATAATTTAGGGCCCATAGAACTCAACATAACATTTCAAACAAAGTACCTGTCGTGCACATACATACCAATATGATGCATGATCATGGCATTCCAAATTATAAATATAAATGTTAAGCCGAGTTACTTAGGGTGAAATCGCCAATTTTAACAAATGTAACTAAGGCCCATAAAGGCCCAATGGATAACATCCATAAATGCAAAATTAACAATTTTGCTCCCACTTGAATTTGGGTTGTCACAAATTTAAAATTTAGCTCTCCCAATTTTAACCGGTGTCACGGTTTATTGGGCCAATTTCACAAAGTCCATATTCAATTAAATATGCAAACAATTAAATTAAATATGCATGCCAACAAAATAAATAATTTAAACACAAATTAATTTAAAAAAAATTTAATTTAATTTGCATTAGGGTCCGGGATAAAAAATACCCGCAAAATCCAAAACCGGACCCGAAACCCGTGCTCGGCGCTGCTGTCCCGGCGGGGCAGCAGTGCCGCTGCGAGGCAGCCTGCCGCGGCAGCAGCAGCCCAGTGGGAATCAATTTGCGATTCCCTTCACCCAAAATCAATTTTTTTTTTTTAAACATAAACAAAAAAAATGTTTCCAACAAAATATATATAATTAATATACAAAACAATTTTAGATGGAAAATAATTGGGGAAAAAAAATCAAAAACCCCAATCCAACAATTCTAGGGTTTATCCAAAACAAAACCAATTAAGCAAAAACCTTAAAATCACAAACTTGAAACCCATTCTTTCTCAAAGAACACTTTCAAGAATCAATTCCAATCAATCTAATGGACAAAACCTAGGCTCTGATACCACTGTTGGGATTCGTCATTGGAAAAATAACGTGGCGCAGCGGAAAATACACCGTTTAAAATTTCCTAGAATCCATCTATCGTGTCCAATTACCATTGATTAGAATAAAATCAATTTGAATCAGAGATTAACTCACCGGATTCGTCTCTTCTAGAGACTGCTGCAGAATCGTTACTTGAAACTGCGATCTCCAAAGTCCGGTGCACGACCAACTATTGAGCGGGAACCGGTGCTAGCTGAAGACGCGAAGGAATGGAGGTTTAATGCTGCGATTTTCGGCTGTTTTGGGGCTGCTATTGGTGGCTGAAATTTCCAGCAATTAATTAGAGTTGAATTGGGTTTTTATTCCTTAAGTGTGCCCTTTTATAGACACCTTGTCTAATTGGGTTCTAATTAGGTTAATTAGACCCAAGCCCACTAGGATTATAATTACATAAATAAACTTTAATTAAAAAGTATATACTATGTAATTTAATTCCATTTGGCTAAATTTAATTACCCCTAAATAAAATTAAATCACACTTAAGTTAATACAATACATGTATTTAATTTTCCTACTTAGGAAAATTATTTAATTAATTGTTTACTTTATGTAATTCAATTAATTGATAAATTAATTAATTACATTATGTAAACTAATTAATTAAATTAAATTCAACCCAATGTCAATTAATTACCTTGACACCGAATGTCAACTAATTAATTAACGCATTCCTTCCAATGTACATTACATGTACAATTTCTATAAGTTCCAGCTCAGTTGATCTATGTGCACGATCCTATGGGTCTGTCTTTATGTTGGCAGTAGGCCCAAGGCCCACAGACTGTAAGTGGGTTCTAGCAAACCATTACAGCCCCCAATTAAGACAGAGATGCAGCAGTCTTTAGAAGACACTCACCCGGTAGTAATCTCATACTGTCCTTTGCCTGATGATATCGATATGAGTAAACAAGAGGCATGGTGTCCGTCATCCTCTTCTGTTGTTTATTATATTTCTTGATCTTGAGTTGACTGATTAATCAAATAAGCAACCAACTTATTTGGGTATGGCCATACACTTATCAGTCCCACTCATCAAGTGGCCAATGATATCATCTCGGTGTTACCCGAGTGGCAATTCCATCACTTCATCATCAATATCAACATGTTCACCGATCCACCCAATCATACCCGTATTTAGCATCCTTTTACAGACCTGTTAGGCATATGTCAAAGTGAACCGGATTCCATATTGATATTATAATGAAATCTGGTCTGAGGACAAAAGAGACCTACTCAAGAAAGACCTATGACGCGACAACCATGTGACTTTCTTATGTGGATCGATCCAGTCCCATGTGTGAGCGGACGACGCGTTTTCGACGGGACGCGGGACTCCCTCTCGGAATGGGGCACCTCGATCTCGGGCGGATCCCTCCCTCGCGTGGGGTTTTTATAAATGGAAATCCGCGTTTTGGAAAATAAATGGAATTAGTGCATAAAAGAACCGAGACCTAAGTCTCGATAGATGTTGTAGAGTCGCCACCCGGCTCAGCTCAACCGGGAAATTCTTATGTAGCCGAACCGGACGAACGGCCGCTACACTATCCAGAGATTCGGGTCCGGACAAGTCCCTTATTTCGTGTCTAATTAAAATAAAATATGGCCAATGTTCTCAAATGGTATTTCAAAATCTAAAGTCCATTTTATTGAATATAAAAAGCATACAGTGCGCACACAAAACATTTAATACAAAAATAAGAAAAAGAAATAAATATTAATTGGCTTACAACCAAATCGAATGGAAAAATAAAAACTCTCGCCTCACTTTTACAATCGCCTAGAATACACGAGAATCTAGAAAAATACAACCGCCTAAATACACGATTTAATCTATTAAATTACATCCAAAATAAAAATAAAAAGAAATTAAAACCTGCAAAACAGAGGGTTAGCACAATATATACAGCACGCCACAATTAGGACTCAAATAGACAGAATGGGAAATCAGAAATTGGGGGCATACATTTAGGGGGTAACCGGGTCGGCTCGGCTAGCCGGCCCGGTTAGACCTGGAAAACATTTTGAAACGTCCCTGTATTTTTGGTTTTGTGGGAAAATCATTTTGAAAACAATTTTTCCGGTTCACATGCATTTTGATATATTTAAGTGGGTCGGTTTTCAGGAGAACTGGGTCTCCGTCGTGGAATTGTTCTAAATGCAATTTCACTAAAAATCGAATCTATGGTCGTGATGCACACAACAAAATCCATTTTGATGATTTTTGGGGATTTTCTAATTTTTTGGGATTTTTTTTTTTTGGGAATTTTTGGGGATGAGGCTGAAATTCTGATTCTGGAACAGGGATTACAGTCGTACGACTGTAGTTTACAGTCGTGCGACTGTAATCAGTTCAGGGTCAGAATTTCGCCAAAAAATCGTTGAAAATCAAAATCTGAAGAAAATAAACCTGGAAATTAAGAACAGTCGTACGACTGTATATACAGTCGTACGACTGTTCATGAAAACCAAGAACAGTCGTACGACTGTTCTTAATTTCCAGGAACAGAAATACAAAAAATGCAGTAAAAACGCACAAAATTCACTTCAAACGCCCAGAAAGCTAGGAAAAGTATAAGGAAAAGAAGTGACTACCTTTTTAGAAGCTATTCCAAGTCATTTTGACCCCTGGCGTCACTCCGATCCCAATAAATTCGCACTTTCCCTCTTGAATTGAAGTTGAGAGCTTGTGTCCAAAAATCCAAATTCGCAAGGGATTCTGATTGTTTAGGTCCAGATTTTTGATTTGGTTATATAGTTAACTGATTGTCCTAGAGATTTCTGACAAATTTTAAGCTTGACTTCGAGAGATTAAAGAAAATCCAAAGGGAAGAAGATGAGTTTTCTTTTATGGTTTTTTTTTTCTTTCTCTTTCTCTCTCTAGATTTCTTCTCACCAGAAATCTCCTCTTTTCTTCTCCACCTTTTCCTTCTTTTCTACCCTCTTTTCCTGCTTGCTTGCTGCCAAACCCGAGCAATTAATGCTCATCCTCTTTTTCTTCCATTTCTGCTGCAGAGGTATGGGCCTCTGCAGATTTTCCGATATTACAGTCGTATGACTGTAATTTTTAAATTACAGTCGTACGACTGTAACAATAGTCGTACGACTATAGATATTTTTTTTTTTTTAAGTATAGAAAATTCCGGCGCTTACAGTTGCCCCTCGCGTGATCAAATTCGACATCTAGCTCCAGGTCCATAATACCTGTGATGATGAATTTGAGAGCGTGAATCAAAGCGCCGCGAACGCTGGAATGTATCTTCTGACGAGATAGGCCGATACCGGGTTTAGGTTACCCGAGGCGATACTGGGGATAAAATAAGCCGATATCAGGTCTGTGTTACCCGAGGCGAAATTGATGAAGAAATTAGCCGATATCAGGTCTATGTTACCCGAGGCGAAATTGATGAAGAAATTAGCCGATATCAGGTCTATGTTACCCGAGGCGAAATTGATGAAGAAATTAGCCGATATCAGGTCTATGTTACCCGAGGCGAGATTGATGAAGAAATTAGCCGATATCAGGTCTATGTTACCCGAGGCGAGATTGATGAAGAAATTAGCCGATATCAGGTCTATGTTACCCGAGGCGAGATTGATGAAGAAATTAGCTGATATCAGGTCTATGTTACCCGAGGCGAGATTGATGAAGAGATTAGCCGATATCAGGTCTATGTTACCCGAGGCGAGATTGATGAAGAAATTGGCCGATATCAGGTCTATGTTACCCGAGGTGAGATTGATGAAGAAATTGGCCGATATCAGGTCTAGGTTACCCGAGGCGATGCTGGAGATGAGATTAGCCGATACCGGGTCTATGTTACCCGAGGCGAACTTCACTGGGGAGATAGATGAAGCTGATCTGGGCCGATGCCGAGTCTACATTACTCGAGGCGAGTCTGCTAGGGGACTTGGATAATGGAGTGGATCTGGGCCGATATCGAGCTTACATTACTCGAGGCGGACTCACTGAAGAAAGTTGAGATAATGGAGCAGACCTGGGCCGATACCAAGTTTACATTACTCGAGGCGGATCTGCTGACTTGCCGAGGATATTGAGCTGGGGATGAATTCCTGCACTTAAAATGGCAAGTCTTCGTTCCTTGATCGAGAGATTTTTGAACAAAAATTTTTGCCCCTTCGATCAAGAATGAAGACTAGCCGGAGATAAGTAATTGATATATGCAATGTATGGATGCATGATGATGTATATGTACATGTATGTATTTTCTGTTATTAGACGTTTCTGCCTTCCGCTGGGGAGATATGTTGTGCCCGTGGCTGATTTTACTTTTCTTGGGGCATTGTTTGGTGATTATTGACGGAGTGAGGTGATTGCTGGGGGAATGATCATAGTATTCCTTGTAGAGATTCCGCTGGGGAAGAGTGTGACAGCTTGACTGGGGAAACAATTGCGGTATTCTTTGTGTAGGCTACACTGAGGAGTAACATGGCGACTTTGCGGAGAAGTAATTGATAGTGTCCTTTATGTAGACTCCGCTGGGGAATAGTATGGGAAACTCCGCTGGAGAGTGATGTGATGAATTCTGTGGGGGATACTGAGGATGTTCTGTTTTTCCTGCTCCGTGGGAAGTTATGAGTTTTTTTTTTTTTTTTTTTAGGTGCTCTAATTTATGCCTGGGTAGCCCAAATCAGGCTTCCAGCCCAGCGAGCCGCTCTAACTTTTGCCTAAGGCGCCTTTTCGGTTTTCACCTTAGCAAGCTTTTCATATGCCCTACCTTTTGCCTAAACTGCCCGGTATGGGTTTTCAGCTTAGCGGGCCGCTCTAATTTTTGCTTGAGGCGCCTTTTCGGTTTTCACCTCAGCTTTTTTTTTTTTTTTTATGGCGCTCTGACCCTTTATTGCTCGTCTGGGAAGATGAACTAGACTTTAGAGGACGATAAGAGATTTTAAATTGCATGTATTTGATACATTTTCATTTGTCAAATAATGCGACGATATTGATCAGTTGAATGCAAAGTGTTTTCTTTGAATGTGTGTTTATGCAAGACAACTTTGTTTGTGCATTTGTCATAACCATGCAAATATATTTAAACAAACACTTCACTCTATTGATGAAGTCAAAATGAGTACATTTGAAACAAGTTGATTCCTAAATGATACACATTGCACATTAAGCCAGGATCCGTCACCAGTCGTCCTTTTCAGATTTTCCGACTGATTATTTTCTCTCGTGTCTTAACTTTTGCCTAAACCACTCTTTTCGAGTTTTCAGCCTAGCAGACCCTTTTTTTTTTTTATGCATGATAAAGCTTTAGCCTGTCTTGGTTGATCGGGTTGGTGAACTCGTTTCCATCCATGTCCATGATGCTGATAGCGCCTTTTGATAACACCTTCTTCACCACATAGGGTCCTTCCCAGTTAGGTCTGAACTTGCCCCTAACATCAACATTTGAAGGCCTTAGTTGCTTTAGAACCAAATCTCCTGCTTTCAACTGCCGCTTGGAGTATTTCACATTTCGATTATAGGCTCTAGCCATTCTGCGCTGATACATCTGCAGGTGATCCAGTGCTTTTAGTTGCCTTTCATCTAATGCTGCCAACTGTTCATACCTGGCTTGAACCCATTCAGTCTCTGGTAATTGAGCTTCCAGGGCAACTCTGAGTGACTTGAGTTCTATCTCCACTGGCAATACTGCTTCCATTCCATATACCAAGGCATAAGGAGTTTCTCCCGTCGGCGTTCTGACACTGGTTCTGTAACCCCAGAGAGCGTAAGGCAGTTTATTAGCCCAATCCCTGTAAGTAGTTACCATCTTTGATAAGATCTTCTTTATTGCCTTGTTAGCTGCTTCTACTGCACCATTAGCCTGTGGTCTATATGGAGAAGACTTATGGTGTTCAATACCATGTTCTGCAAATTGCTCAGCCGTTGCCCCTTGAAACTGTACTCCATTATCAGTTACTATATGGTGAGGAATCCCATACCGAGTGAAGATGTTCTTCTGGATGAACTTGACCATGTGCTTGGCTGTCACATTAGTGAAGGATTCTGCTTCGACCCATTTGGAGAAATAATCAACTGCTACCACTATGAATCTGTGCCCATTAGATGTAGCTGGATGAATTTCACCAATCATGTCTATCCCTCATGCTGAAAACGGCCAAGGAGAAGCTAGATTCTGAAGTTCGAGTGGAGGAAGATGACTAATGTCTGCATAGATCTGACATTCATGACATCTCTTCACTTTCCTTATACAATCTGCTTGCATTGTCATCCAGAAGTACCCTTGTCTCATTGTCTTCCTAGCCATGGCAAGCCCATTCATATGTGGCCCACAGGATCCTGCATGTACCTGCTGCATCACGTCTTCTGCTTCTTGTTCTGTTAGACACCTTAAAAGAACTCCATGTGCTGTTCTCTTATACAACTTGTCCTCGAAGATTCTGAATTGACTAGCCAGTTTTCTCAGTGTCAACTTATCAGCAGCACTGGCCTCTTCTGGGTACTCTCCCTCCTTAACATACCGGTAAATGTCAAAGAACCATGGCTTTTCTTCGGCTGATAATTCCATTACTTCATGCGCTTCGAAGCAAGGATGCCTGGAAGTGGCTATAACCAGTGGTTGAGCTTGTGTCTCTTCTGGATTTTCCCACATGGAGGACAAAGTAGCTAAAGCATCAGCCATTTTATTCTCATCCCTGGGGATATGTCTGAATTCACACTGGCCGAATAAACCCTTTCTGAACTGTAGCAGCTCCAAATAAGGTCGTAAGGCTTCTTCTTTTAATTCCCACTCACCCTGAGCCTGCCTGATCACTAGAAGTGAGTCTCCAACAATTAGGACATCATTTGCCCCTAGTGTTAGCAAAGCTTCCATCCCAAATAGGCATGCTTCATACTCTGCCCCGTTATTGGTTATGGGAAAATTCAACCTTTTGGATAAGGGAATGACTTCACCATCTGGCGTTGCTATAAGTACTCCAATTCCAGCGCCCTTTCTATTCACTGCCCCATCGAAGCACATGACCCACCTTTTCACTTCCACCATGGCTAACTGCTCATCAGGGAATTCCAGGTTCTCTATGTAATCTGATTCTAGGGGCTGGTTTGCCAGAAACTCCGCCACCACTCGCCCTTTAATGGTTTTCTTCGTGATGTACTCGATGTCGAATTCAGACAAAAGTAATAACCACCTGGACAGCTTCCCAACCAATGCCGGTGCTTCATAGAGATACTTCATTGGATCCACTTTAGCCACAGCTTGTATCTTGTAGGATTGGAAATAGTGGCGCAGCTTCTTGGTCAACCAAATCATCGCCACACATGTCTTTTCCACCAGTGTGTACTTGGTTTCATACTCCAACAGCTTTTTGCTTAGGTAGTAGATGGGATACTCCTTCTTGCCATCTTGTTCCTGTGCTAGCATTGCCCCTATAGAGGATTCTTCAACTGCCAAGTATAAAATCAGGGGCTTCCCTGGAATTGGAGGACTCAACACTGGGGGCTTTACCAGGTAAGCCTTGATCTTCTCGAAGGCCAGCTGACACTTGTCATCCCACACAACCGGCTGATCTTTCTTTAATAGCTTGAAGATTGGCTCACAGGTGAAAGTTAGCTTGGCTATGAAGCGGCTGACATACTGCAAGGAACCCAGGAATGATCTGACCTCCTTTTCAGTCTTTGGAGCTGGCATATCTTGGATGGCTTTGATTTTATCTGGGTCCATTTCTATCCCCCTCTGGCTAACTACATGGCCCAACAGCTTCCCTGATGTGACCCCGAATATGCACTTCTTGGGATTAAGCCGTAAGTTGTACTCTCCAATGCGTGTTAGAAATCTATACAGGATAACAGGGTGTTCCTCCCGGGTTGCTGATTTAACAAGCATATCATCGACATACACTTCAACTTCTTTATGGATCATATCATGCAACAGAGTTGTGACAGCCCTCTAATAAGTGGCACCGGCGTTCTTTAATCCAAAAGGCATCACTCTGTAGCAAAAAGTACCCCACTCTGTGATGAATGATGTTTTCACCTTGTCGATCACATCCATCAGAATCTGGTTGTACCCTGAAAGGCCATCCATGAAGGAGTACATTGCCGCTTTTGCTGCGCTATCAACTAATACGTCAATGTGAGGTAGTGGGAAATTGTCCTTAGGGCAGGCCTTATTCAAGTCCCTGTAATCAACACATACTCTGACCCTTCCATCCTTTTTAGGCACAGGGACAATGTTGGCTAGCCATTCCATATACTCCACCACTTCAAGAAACCTGGCATCTATCTGTTTGGCCACTTCTTCCTTCACCAGTGTAGCCCATTCCGGCCTTAGTCTTCTCAACTTCTGCTTTACCGGTCTGAACTTAGGGTCCGTCGGGATTTTGTGCACCACTATTTCTGTATCTACACGCGGCATGTCTTCATACGACCAGGCAAAAGCTTTAACATGTTTTTGGAGTATTCTTATTAATTCTCTTTCTTCCTCGGATTTAAGCTCGTGTGAAATGAGTACCATTTTAGGGTTTTCATCTATACTTATATTGATTTCATGCAATGCAGTGTCATGTATGCTAAATATGCTTGATGGTGACTTAAATGCATGCACAGAATTATCAGGATAAACATCACACAAGTAAGCAAACTGGGATTTCATTGCATCGAACTTATCATAAAGTACATCAGTTACATTGAAAATGGAAGAAATAGATACAACAAAATCATCTTCATCCTCCACAGGCGGAGGGCCTTGTTCTTCATCAGCTTCCATCTTCCCTTCCAAAGCATCATCTAGGACTGCAGCTTTCTCGGCCAGCTGTGCCTTAGCATTCTCCATAATCTTGGCGATTTCAGCAACCACAGAGTCTAAGTTCACTTTGGCCATCAGTTCTTCGCCAAATCGTTCCTTGGATTTTCCAAAAGCTTTGGTCAATGCAGCAGTCAAAGCTCCCGAGATCACTTCTGTAGCTTCAGCAGAGGTCTTCTTTTCATCTTCTTCCTCGGCCACCTCTATGGTTTCTGCTGTCACCTTAGATGATTTTCCTTTCAGAATTTCAGATTCAGCAGTTGCTTTTTCTCCCATTACAGGGGCTACTGGCTCTTCCTGGCTTTTCTCAAAATCCACAACATCTGCAAAGATCTCAAAGCCAGGGTGCTCGACATTTCTAACCAGCACCGGTTCAGCTTGGCCCTTGTAAAGGCTTTCTCCCGCCTTCAGAAATGGCTTCATCATGGCCCTGCCATTCTTGCCCTTTTTCAGATTCTTCTGCTCGGATGACCCCTCTACATAACCAAGGCCGTATTGCTTTGACTTTCCTGAGTCGATCTTGAATTCTGGCACACCTTGCAAATTAATCCCGAGTCCCATTCCCGGGACAAAGTTCAGCTTGTACAGATATCGGGATAGCCACTCTGGCATGTAGTTCTCATAAAGGACCATAGGGGCATCTATGGTTTCTTCTTTCTTAATGACAGCAATTTGGAATCCACCAAAAGGAACCACTCCTTCATCCACTGCAGCTACCATTGACTGGGCATCCGCCTCAACAGTCACAATCTTGTCATTCATAGAGAATTTAATCTTCTGATGCAATGTGGAAGGAACACCTCCCAAAGGATGGAACCAGGGCCTTCCAAGCAATAGGGAGAATGTGACTGGGATATCGATCACTGTGAAGACAACCATGGACTTGATGGGCCCAACCTCCACTTCTGTTTCGAAGGTCCCTATCACTGTTCTCTTAGAATCATCATACGCCCGAATGACTGTTGAGGACTTCTTCAACACTGCTTCATTCATGCCTAGAAACGGTAACATTTTCAGCGGGCATATATTCAGAGCTGAGCCGTCATCCACCATGACGCACGGCATCACCTTATCCATGATGTTGGCCTTAATGTAAAGAGCCTTGTTGTGAGCCCTTCCTTCTGCTGGTAAGTCTTTCTCAGAGAAAACAATATTAGGAGCTCCAGCATGGACTTTGTCTAGCAAGCAGCACATAGCCTCTGGTGAAGCTATAGGGGAGACTTCAATTTCTGATAGCTTCTTCACTAAAGCCTCCCTATGCTCTTTGGAGGTCATAAGCAAGTGCCACAAACTAGCTTATACAGGGGTCTTCTTCAGTTGGGAAATGACCAAGTCCTCTTTCTCGACTCTTTCCGGTGCCGAAGTACTGCCCGACCCATTCATCGGTGCTTTATCTTTCGTCTGATCCGCCGGCTGATATACCCTTCCACTTCGGGTCACATGCTGCACTTCTGAAATCTTCAGCTTTTCAACAACTGGAAGTTTGACTGCTTCTCTTTTGTCAAATTCCTCGTACTCATCTTCGGAGTCAAGGTCATCCAGACTTATGGGCTTGATCTCCTTACACCCCTCCTTTTCCTCACATTCGGGCTCCACTCCGGGTTCCCCTACCGCCACTGCCTGAATCGTAGGGTTCGCTTGCAGAACTTGGGCAAATATGAAGTTAGCCGGTAACCCCGACTGAACCATATTAACCCGCTTCTCGAATGCCGGCAGTGGGTTAGTTTTAGTGCTAGGCTTAGGTGGTTCTTGCAGCTTTCCCTCGTCGATAAGCTTCTGGATAGCATCCCTTAGCTTGTAGCAGTTATTGGTCCGGTGGCCTGTCACCACATGATAAGTGCTGAAGTTATCCTTGTCAGCTTCAGGTGGGAACTTAAATGGCCTCAAGGACTGTAGTAAGCCACCATTCCTACACTTGGCGAATATCTTTGCCAAAGTAAGAGTCCAGGGTGTTATGCCTTGTCCTCCAGACCCCTATTCTGGTTGCCTTGCTGCTGATTCACAGTAGCCACCTCAACCCGCTTCACTTCTGATGACTGCCCCTGCTTACCACTGGCACTTGAACCAGACCCACTGCCAGACCCAGCTGCTGTGGTTGATCTATACCCTGAACCATACCCTGTACTTCTTCCCCCTTTCTGACCAGCTGGCTTCTCCTCTTCATCCCTTTCTATCTTCATGGCCATGCTATAGACCTCACTAAGCTCCTTGAAGGAATGGAACTTCATGTTGTTCTTGAAGATATCTTTGCTGCCATCAATGAGCTTCTGTATAAGTTCATCTTCATCAGGGCGGTTCTTTAGGAGGATCATCTTGTTCATCCACCTCTGGTAGTATTCATCAAAGGGCTCATTGAATTTCTGCTTCACCCTCTCCAAATCATACAGCTTCACCTGGATTTTGGTGTTGAAGCTGTAGTATTTGATGAAGGCTACTGACAATACTTCCCAGTCAGATTGCTCCTCCTCTGACAGTGAGTTATACCATCCCAAAGCACCTCCCTCCAGTGTGGTGAGGAAAAGATTAATCAATTGTTGCTTGGTAGCGCCTGCTGTTAGCATAACTCGGGCATATAAATTCACATGGGCCTCTGGCGAGCCCATTCCTTTGTAAGTGGGGACTTTCGGCACTTGGAAGCCGATAGGAAATGTCTCGATACCCCTACTGATCATGGCATCAATGTTCACCCCCTTCTTGGATTCAGCACTGATCCCGACCCCCTTCTTCAACTGGGCCATGACCTCATCCAATTCAGAACACTTGGCTTTCATCCTCTGCTCCATAGCTGCCTCTATCTCCTGCAGCTTTTCAAGGCTAGCCAAAGCGTCACCACCGTGTTGGAATGACTCAGCTTCTTTTTCCTTCCCAGCTCCACCACCACCGGTCTCACCAGCTTCTCTAACCACCGCCCTCATTTCTTCCCTTAACATGTCACGGAAATCCTGCGACCTAAAGAAATCTCTCAGAACATCAGCCATACTCGGTGTCTGCTCTGCCATATTCACACCTTCCCCAGTCTCGGAATCACTATCACTCTCAACCACCCTCTGTCTCCTAGCCGCCCTTAAAGCTTGGGATCTTGTCCAAGGTCGCTCCAGTGTATTCTGCTTGGGAGTAGACAGGGGGTATTAGGGTCGTGAATGAATGACGTGATATGACATGAAAATTAAGACATTGGACGTGCTTGAGATGCATGGAGTGGAATTATGTATGGAATGATGATATGAATATATTTTATTATTTATTATTATTTTTTTTATTTTTTTATTTTTTTATTATTTTTTTCGAGGCATTCCAAGAACACCCAATGTTTATGCAAAAACGTCACGTGTGAGCCATCACACGGACAGAACTTCGGCGCCTTTGGGGCACCTAATGAATTCGTGAAATGGTCGCGTGTGTACCGGCACACGGACGTAGTTTTGACGCTTTATAGGTCTATGAGATGATATGAAATGGTCGCATGGGCCGGGCCCATAGACAAGGTCTTGATGCTTTTGAGCATATGATATGGAATGATGTTATGAGAAAGTCACGTGCAACAGGAACACAGACAAGGATTCGGCATTCTAGGAACGCCTTTCATGATTTGGTGATGTTATGGGCCTATATGTATACTAATAGGCACTCGGGGAGTACCTTAAATGGTGAATTAATGTCATAAAGCGGTCGGATGTGGACCACAGTGTTATATGATGTCTATGATAGATGGGTGTGATGTCATGAAATGCATCGTGTAAATTATTACACGAAAATGGGCCTAAGGCCGTTGTGGCTTTTATTGAATGAAATGATATTGGTGGAATGGCCGAATGCAATCCGGCGCATCGGCAAAACACGGGTAATTTTGGGTACCCGATATGTTATGAAATGGGATGGGATGGTCATGATAGGCGTTCCTTGAAATGCCCCTTAATTTAATTTAATTTAAGTGAAATGTAGTGAATGAACATGTCACACAATATGCAAATGGCTGCACAAAAATGTGGGTTAGGATGCATGTCATACAGAATGATGTTATGTATGCTATGTCAAAAATAAAATGCTAATCACACAAGTTTAATGTTATGGCTGAAAAAGAAATCGTTAGTACGGATGACAAGCGAATGAATTAATGTTTTACACACGAAATAAAATGCAAAATGGCTGCATAAAAAATGTGAGTTAGTATCACACAAAGATGTTTGTGTATGGTATGTCATGTGTATGGAAAATGGTGATTATGGTATGTTATGCATGCGTTGGCGATGTGTCACGAAACGGTGAAGAACACGTAGCAAGCAAACGAATTCTTCCAACCTTATTCCTCCAACGTGGTCGGTCTCAAAAATTTCTAACCGAGTCCTAGGTGGGGTTCACTTCGATCACCAACCGGGGGTGATGAAGGCGCGATTTTATTATTATTCACACAATTATTTCGGTATCCTAAGGGAATCCAACTAGAGCTGCCTATATGGGTTCGGTCAAAGTCGGGATAACATCAAGGCTCTCATAGCAAGATATACTCCTCACTTCTCCCCACTCAAGGGTCCGAACGAAGGGGTTCGTACGAGGCTATAAGTGGTGTTTCGTATTCGTGCCCCTAAGACCAGGAGGAACTTAGGCGACACTTCAACGATCCACCGGGCTATAAAAGGATACCTAATCTAATGCAAGAGATGGCTAACTAAAAATGCAAATAAAATACCAAAAGAGAATCATCCACGTTATTTTAATTAGACACTTTTCAGGGCTTGTCAATATTCTTTTAAGTTTTTAAGAAAACTTTTTGAAGAACATCCCCAGCGAAGTCGCCACTGTGAGCGGACGACGCGTTTTCGACGGGACGCGGGACTCCCTCTCGGAATGGGGCACCTCGATCTCGGGCGGATCCCTCCCTCGCGTGGGGTTTTTGTAAATGGAAATCCGCGTTTTGGAAAATAAATGGAATTAGTGCATAAAAGAACCGAGACCTAAGTCTCGATAGATGTTGTAGAGTCGCCACCCGGCTCAGCTCAACCGGGAAATTCTTATGTAGCCGAACCGGACGAACGGCCGCTACACTATCCAGAGATTCGGGTCCGGACAAGTCCCTTATTTCGTGTCTAATTAAAATAAAATATGGCCAATGTTCTCAAATGGTATTTCAAAATCTAAAGTCCATTTTATTGAATATAAAAAGCATACAGCGCGCACACAAAACATTTAATACAAAAATAAGAAAAAGAAATAAATATTAATTGGCTTACAACCAAATCGAATGGAAAAATAAAAACTCTCGCCTCACTTGTACAATCGCCTAGAATACATGAGAATCTAGAAAAATACAACCGCATAAATACACGATTTAATCTATTAAATTACATCCAAAATAAAAATAAAAAGAAATTAAAACCTGCAAAACAGAGGGTTAGCACAATATATACAGCACGCCACAATTAGGACTCAAATAGACAGAATGGGAAATCAGAAATTGGGGGCATGCATTTAGGGGGTAACCGGGTCGGCTCGGCTAGCCGGCCCGGTTAGACTTGGAAAACATTTTGAAACGTCCCTGTATTTTTGGTTTTGTGGGAAAATCATTTTGAAAACAATTTTTCCGGTTCACATGCATTTTGATATATTTAAGTGGGTCGGTTTTCAGGAGAACTGGGTCTCCGTCGTGGAATTGTTCTAAATGCAATTTCACTAAAAATCGAATCTATGGTCGTGATGCACACAACAAAATCCATTTTGATGATTTTTGGGGATTTTCTAATTTTTTGGGATTTTTTTTTTTTTTGGGAATTTTTGGGGATGAGGCTGAAATTCTGATTCTGGAACAGGGATTACAGTCGTACGACTGTAGTTTACAGTCGTGCGACTGTAATCAGTTCAGGGTCAGAATTTCGCCAAAAAATCGTTGAAAATCAAAATCTGAAGAAAATAAACCTGGAAATTAAGAACAGTCGTACGACTGTTCATGAAAACCAAGAACAGTCGTACGACTGTTCTTAATTTCCAGGAACAGAAATACAAAAAATGCAGTAAAAACGCACAAAATTCACTTCAAACGCCCAGAAAGCTAGGAAAAGTGTAAGGAAAAGAAGTGACTACCTTTTTAGAAGCTATTCCAAGTCGTTTTGACCCCTGGCGTCGCTCCGATCCCAATAAATTCGCACTTCCCTCTTGAATTGAAGTTGAGAGCTTGTGTCCAAAAATCCAAATTCGCAAGGGATTCTGATTGTTTAGGTCCAGATTTTTGATTTGGTTATGTAGTTAACTGATTGTCCTAGAGATTTCTAACAAATTTTAAGCTTGACTTCGAGAGATTAAAGAAAATCCAAAGGGAAGAAGATGAGTTTTCTTTTATGGTTTTTTTTTCTTTCTCTTTCTCTCTCTAGATTTCTTCTCACCAGAAATCTCCTCTTTTCTTCTCCTCCTTTTCCTTCTTTTCTACCCTCTTTTCCTGCTTGCTTGCTGCCAAACCCGAGCAATTAATGCTCATCCTCTCTTTCTTCCATTTCTGCTGCAGAGGTATGGGCCTCTGCAGATTTTCCGATATTACAGTCGTACGACTATAGATTTTTTTTTTTTTTTTTTTAAGTATAGAAAATTCCGGCGCTTACACCATGTCAACGACATGTACCTATATTCATGACTGACTATACAAGTACTATGGCTAGTTAAGAACTGCCATACAGTCATCGAATATACAAGTCTGTGGTTCTATTCGTTCCCACGATTAGAACAGACCTAGGATTGGTTTTATGATTATCAATCAATGGATACTCTACTCATATTATAGCACAAGATATAAATGAAATAGATTAATTGCCTTTATTAATGTGACACAAATAATGTATTCATACATGACTCTTAATGTATAATACAAAATACAAGAATCTAATGCCCTAAGAACTAGGGCACACCAACAAAGCCATCAAGCAGATGGTCAAAGATGGTAAGATAGTAGAGCCGGCTCTGAAGCCAAATGTGCAGAAAAATCCACTCCCAACTTTTGGAAGTCAAGTTAACATGGTACACTCTGGTCTGCTGGCTAATTATTTATTCGCTCAAATCATCCAAGCAAATCCGAGCGTGCGAGCTGTGTTAGTGGAAAAGGAGGAAGAGCCAGAGGTGGTTGAAGAGCAGACCTTGGCAGTAAGGGATAAAACGGGTCCCATTGATTTGGATGAAATTAAAGCAGAAGATGAATATGATGAGTTTGATGTCCAAGAGTCGAAGCCTGTTTACCCGGTGGAGACGAAGATGGGGACCGTGATGGAGAAAGATGGGCCGATGATGCACATCACAAGAAGTGGTAGGGTTTATCAACCCGCCAATGCACCACCTCCTGCACCCTCAAGAGGGAACACTACACCGGTGCAGAATGATACGGTGCGATCACTTCCGGTGACCAAGGAGTAAGAAATAGTGGTGGACTAGCTGAAGAGGACACCAGCTCATGCCAGTGTGTGGCACTTACTTATGGAATCGAAGAGGCACCGAGTGGTGGTGGTTAAACAGCTGATGGAGATGGATGCCAACCCTACTATATCCCCCGACGAAGTGTGTGGAATGATTAAGGGAGTGGATTTAAAGGCCAACAGGGCCCCGGAGATCAGTTTGGTGTAGAAGACCTCCCACCTGAAGGGGTTAATCACAACATGGCTCTGTACTTAAGGGTTGAAGTCATGGATAAAGTGATGCCGAGTGTGATGGTGGATGACAGCTCGGCCTTGAACATCTGTCCTTCTCAGATCCTGCTTTTCTTGAGGGTGAGTACTAAAGCTCTTTACCGGTCCAACACCACAATTAGAGCTTATGATGATAGCAAGAGGGCTGTACTGGGAACCTTTGAGACTAAAGTCAAAGTGGGGGAGGTTAAGTCAAAAGTACTGGTACCGTGATTGACATTCCTGTCACCTTCTCTCTGCTCTTAGGGAGACCATGGTTCCATGCTCTAGGGGGAGTTCCATCAACCTTGCATCAGAAGGTGAAGTTTTTGATCGAGGGGAAAGTGGTAACTGTTGAAGCAGATGAACCTTCAGTTGTAGCTGCATTGAGTGCTACTAAGAAGCCGATGACGGGATTTCAAGTTGCTGTGATCTCTGACAAGCTTGAGTTTCCGGACTGGATTCACAGGTACTTCGCCAAGCAGAACTATGAACCGGGTAAAGGGTTAGGGGCCAAATAATAAGGTATTCCTGAATTCAATATTGAAGCTGGCAAGTACCGTCAGTTTGGGCTGGGGTATCATGAGGGAAGGCCTAAGCAAGAGCAGAAGTGTGTGAACTTGGTGGACACTTTCGTCCGAGCCATGGAATCAGTGTATGACGGGACTCCTAAGCCCATAACTGTTGAGGGAGGTAAGCTCTCGGGATTTGAAATTTTTGCTGATGTGGTTGATTTCAGCAGGTATGGAATTGAGCCTGTTGTGAGCATGTTGCGAGTCGAAGCCAGGGATGAAAGCAAAGAGGTTCAAAATCAGAAAGCTGTTGATCAAGTTAGGGTTGAATTCAGAGAAAAGGGAGAAGCCTTTAAGAAGACTGACCTGGTGAGAGGCAAGATGGAAGTGGCCATAGGGGCCATCATAGGAGCATTATCCACTTTGATGAAGCCAAACAAGGGTTCAGAAAAAAAGGTGCTACCAAGATGGTCATGAGGAGTAAGGCTGAGACACCAGAGGAAGAGCTGACCGAGAAGTAGAAGGAAGACCTAGAAGGAGACCTGGGGTACCTGTTTGAAGAATTTGACTGTGTTGCTGTTAACGAAGACCCTCCGCATGTGGAGGATGGAAATTTTTTAAATGTATCTGCTTTTTCTATTTTTGATGTGACCAATTCTGCCTACAAGGCACATAATGAAATAAAATCTGATTTTGCTTACTTGTGTGATGTTTTTCCGGATGGAACTGTGCATACATACAAACATTAATTTAATGTCTTTAGCATACATGATGCATCATTGCATGAAATGAATCTAGGGATAGATGATGAACCAAAGATGGTATCCATCTCGAAAGACCTCACGCCTGTCGAGAGGAAAGAACCAGTAAAAATCTGGCAAAAACACGTCAAAGCCTTCGCTTGGTCCTACGACAACATACCTGGGGTTGACAGGGAAATTGCAGAGCATAGAATCCCGACAAATTCGAAGATGAAACCTGTTAAGCAGAGACTTCGACTAGAATGGGCTGAAAAGGTTAAGGAAGAAGTAGCAAAACAAATAAAGGCCAAGTTCTTAGAAGTAGTAGAGTACCTGGAATGGTTGGCCAACATCGTGCCGGTTGCGAAGAAAGATGGCCGGGTTAGGGTCTGTGTGGATTACCGAGATCTGAATAAGGCATCTCCCAAAGATGACCTTCCGCTCCCGCATATTGATGTCTTGATTGACAGTGCTGCTAGGGCAGCTATGTATTCCTTCTGTTAGTGGGGAAGTTATCAAGGTGGTTGCTTTTTTTGTCGGAGTTCAATATAGAATATATGAAAAGGAAGACAATCAAGGGAAGAGCTATAGCGGAGTTTCTAGCCAATCAGCCGATAGATTTAGACTATGTGGAGAACTTAGAATTCCCCGTCGAACAACTGGCAATGGTAGAAGAGGAGTCAAATAGATGGGTAATGTACTTCGATAGAGCAGTGAACAAACACGGTGCAGGCTTACGGGTAATCATTGCTACACCAGAACGAGAAATCATTCCTCTGGCAAGACGACTTGACTTTTAAGTGACCAATAACGGGGTAGAATACGAAGCATGTCTCTTTGGTATTGATGCTCTGATCACATTAGGGGCCAATGAGGCGTTAGTTATTGGGGATTCAGCTTTGGTGATTCGACAGGTTACCGGAGACTGGGAAATAAAAGAAGAGTCACTCCGACCTTATCTCGAGATGGTTTGGGAAAGGGCAAAGGTATTTAGCCAGTGTGAGTTCCGACATGTACTGAGAGAGAGAATCAGATGATAGATTCTTTAGCTACACTATCATCAATGTGGGAAGGTCCCTGAAAACAGTCAATATAGCCAGTCATCTTGGTAGTCACTCAGAATCCATGCTATTCGTCAGTTAACATGGTCGCAACAATTGGGGCATGACCTTGGTATTATGATATTCTATAGTTCATCCAGAATGGTCAGTACCTCGAAGGTGCTAATGAGTCTAACAAGGTTTTCCTTCGGAGATTGGCAGCACAGTTTTGAATATTTGAGAATCAAATTTTCAAAAGAACAGCTAACGGAGTTCTTCTGAAGTGTCTAACGGAGGAAGAAGTAGTTGTGGTTATGAAACAGATACACTCCGGTGCGTGTGGCCCACACATGAATGGATTGGCCCTGGCAAAGAAAATACTGAGACAAGGCTACTTTTGGCTCACTTTGCAAGCTGACTGTATTGAGGAAGTTAAGAAATGCCATGAATGTCAGGTGTACGGGGATCTCAATCATCTCCCCCTGCTTGAACTTCAAGTACCTTCGACTCCATGGCCATTTGCAGCTTGGGGCATAGATATAATTGGAGAAATAAGGCCACCCACCTTAAACAGACACCGATTCATCATCATGGCAGTGGATTACTTTTCTAAGTGGATCGAAGCGAAATCATTTGGAAATATCAGTGCTAAGAAGATGGCTAAGTTCATAGAAAAGAAGATCTTTACAAGATATGGGATCCCTCATCATGCTGTGACTGATAATGGGGTACAGTTCCAAGGGGTGATGGCACAGTTGTTCCAAGAGAAAGGAGTTGAACACCATAGGTCATCCCCGTATCTCCCACAAGCCAATGGGGTGGTGGAAGCATTAGAACCCCTACCAGAGAAACTCCGCATTCACTGGTCTATGGGATGTGATGGATCCTAGGTGAAGTAGTGAAACTAAACCTAGAATCGCACAACTAAGGCAGTGTACCTATCGTTGACAAGTAATAATTCTGGTTGGTCCAGGTATCGATCCCACAGAGAAAAATATTCTGCAAACACTAAACTACTCGGGTTCCTTGCGTGTCCTAGGCGGAACATAATTTTAGGTTTGATTATTCTAACAGCTAAATTATCCTACTCCTAGTTGATCTATCCCAGCTTACTTTGCACTTGAATTTGGGTTATCAATTAGCGGTTTACCGACCTATGAATGCTAATGGAGATGGCTTAATCAATTAACTACAATAGATGAATTTAACTCAACAATCAACCCTTAATTATGCTCTTTCGATAATTCAACCTAGCATGTCTAGATCTTTTAGGTCCTTAGCCGGTTTCCCTTGTTTACAGGTGGTCTAATTCTAAAGCTTAGAAAATAGGGGCACGTAAGTTCCACAGTGTCGTCAATACTAATGGTTTCCTAGGCGTCAATCTAGGTAATGCCACAAATATGAACTTAATAAATTAAGATCTTATGAGACTAGATTATCATTAAAGGAATTGCATAAATAAGAGGAGTAAAAATTGAAATTAAATTGTAATCAATTGTATTAATCAAGAAAGGTGAACCGAATTCAATGTTTACAACCAAACACAATCAATTGCGGAATCAAAAACTAACTTAATCAAATTACAAAAGTGAAGAAGAAAAACTTATGCCCTTTTGGTCCGATTAACCGGATTCCGACGGTGTGAAGATGCTTGGGGTGTACCTCTATAGATGAACTCAAGCCGGAACTAAGAACGTCGCAAAAGGGGAAGGTTCTATGTAAAACTTCTACCAATTGATGGTTCAAAATTCAAAGAAAACAAATAGTTCAAGCCAAAACCTCGCTACAAGTTTCTGCTTTACACTCTAAAAGTCTAGAAAAAGATCCTTAAAACTTAGAAAATAACCTATTTATACAGCTAGGTTAAAACCAGGAAAAAGAAAAGATGAAAGTAGGGCAACAGCAGAATTTCGGAGCTCGGCACGCTGTGCTGGTGGAAGTGGCACGCCGTGCTGTGCAGAATTGGAGGCGGCACGCCATGCTGGTGGAGGTGGCACGCCATGCTGTGTAGATTTGGGGTTGGCACGCCGCGCTGGTATGAGTGGCACAATTGCGTGCCACTCCACTGGATTGCATCTCTTGGCATGCCGGATTGGCACGCCGTGCCCTAAATGTCGCACGCCGTGCCACCTTGATTTTCAGCACTTCAAACTCTTCCTTGCCGCCGATGCTCCAACTTTCGGTCCGAGTCATAATGCCTGTCCAAAACAAGCATAAAGAAACATAACCACACCAACGCCACGGACCATAAAAACGACATATTATCCAAAATTACAAAAATACCCCTAGAAAACACGAAAAATACTAAAAGTTATGAAAATCTATCCAAAACATAAAAATCACAAAATACTCAAAAACCAAAAAAAATTCACACAAAGGACTCTAAAAATTACCGTTCAAACCATGAAATTGCCTAAAAGAAAAGGTCAAAAACCGACCTTATCAGGATGGAAGCGGTTTTGCCGGTAGAGATGGAAGTCAAATCATTAAGAGTGGTCATGGAGGCACAATTGCCAGAATCCGATTGGCTCTAGTCAAGACATGAACAGCTGGCACTGATTGATGAAAAGCATCTTCAGGCCTTAGACCGGTTGCAAATGTATCAACAATGAATGGCTAGGACGTACAACAACAAAGTTCGTCATCAGAAGCGTCCATTTAAGGCAGGGGATCTGGTACTCAAGCAGATGAAATAGACCAACACGGATGTACGGGGGAAGTTCAAACCGAACTGGGAAGGTCCGTATGTAATCAAGAGGGTACTTTCGAAGGGCGCTGTAAAAATTATGGATATGGATGGGAATGAATTTGTCAACCACATCAACCAGGATAAGCTGAAACACTACTACGTGTAAAAAAAAGGGTTCGGTGGGTTAAAAATCGAAAAGGCAATCCACGCAAAAGTTAGGACAGTCCGATGGGTCGAAAACCGAAAAGGTGATCCATGCAAAAGTTAGGACAGAGAGGTGAGGACTATCAGCTGGAAAATCTGCAAAGACCAGTTGGTGGCAGATGTGGGTTCAGTCGAGACGTATACCATCAATGATTCTTTCCATAGTTTCATTTCATCATTTGATGTACATTATGCTAAAACATTATTTATGGATGAATGAATGAATGTTTGGTTATGTTCGTTTAAATGTCCCAAGTTTAATCGCAATTCAGATTATTTTGTGCGCATCTGTCTTCATGTCTTTTACATATCTCACATCCATGAATTGAACATGTATATATAGATTTAAAAAAAAAAGAGTCTGCTGAATTGGAAACCCAAAAGGGCAGTTTAGGCAAAAATAAGGACAGTCCGATAGGTCGAAAACCCAAAAAGGGCGACCTATGCAAAAATTAGGACAAGAAAAACAGAAATAGAATAAAAAGTCATACAACAAGAATCAATTCTGATCCTAATCAGCTAAAGACCGAGGTACCACAACGTCAGTGCCTCACATCCACGCCTAATGGGGCAACTAATCAGATCTGTCAGCTAAGCCCTATAGCAAGCATCTGTCTCCACGTGTGCAAGACTGTCATACCTTAGAACCTCAGTATGGGTAGGGTACGTCCACTGGTGCTGCACATGCTAAGGCCACTACAGTGTCAATACCCCACACTCAGTAGTACACAAGGATCGAGGGACCCTTTCCAGCTGTCCATACTGTCTGCACAGCCGAGTGGAAGAATAAAAGGTCACGTGGGTCAACCCGAGTAGCTGAACACCCCCGGCCCAAGTCTCAGTAGTCACATTAGTTATATCCCACCAAGGACAGACCCATCGGATAGAGTCATCAGTCCATCTCCTCAGCCAATTAAACCAGTGCTCCATAGTTATGAAACCGAAATCTAGAAGTCCGATGCACTGAGACCAATAGCGCTTCGGAGCATATCTCCGATGAGGTGGAGGAGGGCTCAGGAGACTTAGCTTCTCCAACAGCTAGATCTACATATGGATTAATCAAAATAAAGGGGTGAAAAACACTTGAATTCGGAAAATACAGTGCTGAAGCATACCTGAAGCAAAAAGGGGGATCCACAACTCTGGCCGGGAGAATCAGAATGGAGAAAATCTAAGTGGATTAGGGTTTCAGCCAAGACAACCCCCATTGATGATGCCTCCTGTGCCATCTGAGTCACTACCGAAGCTAGTCTAAGACTACAAGTACTGTCTCAGGACTTGCACAAGTAGTAAGCCATCAATAACAAACTCATCAACGGAGCCCAGCTATGGGCAGTGGGAGACAAAGCAAAACATAAGTCAGCTACAACAGAAAGACTGAGTCTAGGAGAAATAGGCCTACCAGTAAGCGCGTGTCCCAGGTCTGCTATAGCTGGAGCAAATCGACTCAAAAACAGGTGAACATCATTCGAGTCAAAGCCGGGAACAGCTAACCGTACCCCTCGAGGGTAGGGAATACAAAGGATGGCACCAAACTCCTCTATCAAGGGGCACAACTCTTGACCAGAGAAAAGAAAGACATGATCCATCGGATCCCAAAAGCTGACAGCTGCATCCAAGAAGACCCAGTTCTGAGTTAAAGCAGTGTAAAACCTAAGGTACTGCAAGCCAAAGGGTATGAGTGAAGCCCAATTAGAAGAGCAGATTATACCCCAGTAGTCCCGGAGTCATCCTCTGAGCTGATCCATGCCGAAAGAGAAGCAAAAGAAGGAGAAAGGCTGAAAAATAGATGAGCAGCTATAGTGTATGGGGCGGTTGTAATGCCCTACAGTGGCGCGGCTGTAGACTATACTAGCACGGCTGTAACAGGTGGTGCGGCTGTAATACTTATAGGGGCTCGGCTGTGCTGAAGAAAGCTTAAAAATCGATATGGGATAGATTTATGGTATGGGGCGGTTGTAACCATCTACAGTGGCACAGCTGTAGACTATAGGGGCACGGCTGTAGTAGGTAGGGCAGCTGTAATGCTTACAGGGGCGCGGCTGTAGTTCAGACAACACTTTATCTATATCCTTATATGATTTCTGATGATTATGGTCATGCGGCTATAGGTTCCGATGGTTGTTTTTCAAGGAAAATAAAGTCTAAAACACCAGAGTACATCCCAGACCCAACCAAATTGAACCGAAGAGTGGTGAAAACATGGAAAAGCAAAGAAGCACATGCTCAAAAAACTCAAATTCGTGGGGAAAAGGGTGCAAATGTTATGTAAATATCATGTACATCAAATGTGTCAGATACATCACCGAATCGGGCCTATGCAAGGGCCGAAATGTGCAAAGAAGCAACCTATAGATGGGTCAATACATCACAAGTAGGGGCGGAGAAGTGAGCCTAAGAGGAGTCAAAGCTGGCATCGTCATCATCATCTCCGTCATCTCCTACCTCATCGCCATAACCCTCGCTCATATCCTCGCCCGCATCTCCCGTTCGGGCATCCCAATCGCCCACCTGGTCTCTGAAAGTCTGATTCATGACTTCCAATTCGGTGACTCGATACTGCAACGAGCTGACTCGCGGTGCTCCATCCCGATCGTAGTTTGCATCGAACGAAGCATGAGTAACATCACAATTACATGCATATACATCCATACATACATGCATACATCCAGACATAAGCATAAAATCAAGTGCAGGTACTTACTGTCAAAGCGGCGTTATCCCAAAAAGAAAGCGCCCTTAATGTGTAAATGGCCTGGCCCATGTATATACCCTACATCACTGGAATCTGCAAAGATCGCAATTCAAGGAGATCAGCTAATGGCAGATAATCAGGAAAAGGTACAAGAATAGATAAAGGCGGAAATACTCACATGCGTGGTGTCAGGAGGAATGGCCGGGGGAAAATTATGGTCCTGGAGATGGAGATTGGCCCGATAAGAGTGCCGAGTAGCGTCAAATAGTTGAATGGAATTTTCAATCAAGAACTCAAGCCGACCATGAACATACCTGAACTCAGGAGCCTGAGGTTGGGAAATAGGGATGTGCTCCGCTTCGGTGCCAGTTTCCGCTCCAACAGTCCGAGAAATAGCAGTACCAGGCCTCTTACCTCTCCCTCTAGCAGATAAAGATGGATGAGCACGCCCACTTCGCGAAGATGGCTGGAGTCAATTAAAAGGAACAACTTAAAAAAAAAAGTGTTAGTAAATTTACCCAAGCCTCAGCATCAACAGATGGTGGAAGTAGATGGACGGCGATAAAATGACTATAATCGCCATCCACACTACCAGCCTCGTATCCAGTGCCATAAAGATCTGGGTGTAACTCCTGGGACAGAAGATGAGGCCAAAATAGTCCCACCTGTAAGGCGGCTGGAGTCCTACGTGCCCCGAGACTGGAACACCAGTCATGAGTCCTTTCGCCCAGGAACCACTCCTGACCATCCGGGCACTCCATCACAAAGCGCCTACTGGATAAGGCCTACGCATTACGAAGCGCCTGGGGCAGATCATCGCCCTCCCGTATCCAAAGAGCCTTGATGATCTGAAACCAGAAAGTTAGAGCATTGTTAAAAAAAAAAGAGGCATACCCCTTCGAACGTCATCTCCCTCAAAGCCTGGCGACACTCAGCCTCATTCTTGTTGACCTCACTCCAAACAAATCCTATACACCGTTTGAGGTAGGGGAATTCAACCAGTTCATACCTGTCAGGAATCTGCACTATTGGGGGTGGAACGAAATGGTACTCGTAAACCCATATCTAGAAAAAAATGGAAAGTGAAAACCAGAGTCTAAAAAAAAAAGCCCAAAATACTCACGTGCAACAGAATCCAGAAAGCCTTCAGCTCCTTATAAGAGCCTCGAACATAGAGATCCAGGGCATAGTAAAGTTGGGCCAAGGCCACTCGAGCCCAATTAAGAGTCCTCACAGACTCCAGGTCAATCAGGGAGGGCAACATAGCCAGCTTCAGACTGCTAAGGCCTGTGGAAAAAAGAGTGGTAGAAAGAGCATGTAATAGAAAGGCTCTAGCATACTTCCTCTCGTCGGTCGCCTCGAAACTAGCCCCCTCTGAAAGCGCATGCTGTCGCCCGAGCCAGTAGTCTCGGATACTCCTGCACTAAATCCGGATATCTGGGGAGTCGATCCCGATAAGCAATGATACTAACTCCTGATGATAGCCTCCATGTGCAAAGACTTGGTTAAAGTGTATCATCTATCCAGAAAAAGGAAGACCGGTAATGGCGATGATGTCCTCCGGAGTCACCGTGTACTCTCTAGAGGGGAAATGAAATATGTGGGTGGAATCCATCCACCTCTCCAGGAGTGCAGCTAAGAGTCCTCGGCTCGTGCGAGGAGTAGTGACAGACATGCTGCGAACCAACCGATGCAAACCAATGGAATTCACAATATCTTTCACTCCTTGGGGGAGTCGCGTATACCACTGCAAGGACTCCGTGATGGACCCGCAACCGCAATGGTCGTATTTCACCTATAAAATCAATAATCAGGGAGTTTATGAGTTTTTCAGAACGCATATATATCGTAAAAATCGAAAAAACACCATCAAAATCATGAAAAATCGGACGGCCTTGAATTTGTGCACTACAGCCGCCTGGCTGTAGGTCACAGCCATGCAGCTGTAACCCTCATGATCACAGCCGTGCGGCTGTGATCATGTGTGGGGTGGCTGTAGTTGTATAATTTCGGCCAATTCCTTTTTTTCTTCGTTTTTTCGGTCAAATCTTGTCCTAACTCAAGCCAAATCAACAAATAAACATCCTAGGGGAATATCCTGTTGGAAATGCCCTAGTCCCGAGGCATTGGTCCTTGTGTTTGTATAATACATTTGTACATTAATGTAAACTTTATGTATTATACAATTTGTGTCAAGAGATAAAGGCATTAATCTATTTATTATATGTCTTGTGCTATATTTTAAATAGAGTATCCAATGGACATATCCATATCCATGTTGTCAAGTGTCATGCACTTAGCAGTAAGACTATGGATAGGGAAAACGATACGGCCATAAAGTTATCCGTAGTCTACTCCAATCATGGGAATGAATGGAACTAAAGACTATCATTAGCCTGGTTGTATGGCGGTGTCTTACCAGTCATAGAACATGGAATGTCAACCAGGTTAATCGGTACATGCAAAAAGGGCATGGTACTAGATTGATCCACTTAACGGGAATCTACATGGTATATTTGAAATTAATTAAATCAAAGGAATTAAAATTGGGCTTAAGACTTAAAATGAATATTCCCATATGGATTGGAATTGTGTTGGCCGAAATTATGGTGGTGAAATGGGAGAAGAATGTGAGTCATTTTGTTGGACAAAATGTTATGATGAAATGGTGAGTCATGGTAGACTTTATGGTAGCAAAGTTGGACTTTGCATCTTTGGATATTTTTTTGTCATTCTTATGGTAAGAATAAAAGGAAAACATATCCCACCATTTCATCCTTACTTGGCCGAATGCTTATAGCATGAATGAGTCATTGTTTTGACAAAATAATGATGATTAAGGTGATGACTCATGGTGTGAGTCATTAGGTTGAAAATGGGGTAGCAAAGTTGGACTTTGCTTTCTCTTTTCACCATCATCTTTATTCTTCTTTTATTGATTTTAGAAGAATGATTTTTAATCATCTTTTGAGAATGGTGGCCGCCCATCTCTCCCTCTCTTCTTGAATTTTCCGAGTCGCTAGCATGGGTTTCAGTCTGAGAGCCGTTCGTATACGCTAGGAAATCTATACTTGGTTTCTGCAGTCCGCATCCATCTCTTAAAGAGACTTTATGGTAAGTTTTTGAAACTATTCTCTTATGCTTTAAGTCTTTGATTTCCACATCTTAAGCTCCTGGGACCGGATTCCAAGAAATCGACGCGTGTTTCCACTCTTTTGTCGGTCAGTTTCTCGTGACGAATCCCAGCATATCCTACTCAAATCAAGCATCAATTTCACCTATTTTCTCTAATTTTGCAGAAATTTCAAAATTGGAAAAAGTGGAAAAATTGGAAAAAACTAACCGGATTCATGTAAGCATGGTTCGAGATTTGGAGTTGGATGGGCACTGGTGCATCAATCTTCTCCCTGCAATACTCATCATCCTCTTTTAATCCATAAATACACTCCATGGGTTCAAATGCTAGAGTAAAGTTTCCCTCCAGAATGGAAAACCGCATTTGAAATATGGGTTGAGCAGCAGGAACGGGCCGGAGGAATCTATGCATCTTTCGCCTCATGATTCGCGGTTTGGGGCAAGAAAATCACTGGGAGAAGGAAGTGTTTCAGTTGAGAGAATGGTATGTTTTCATTTTTATGGCTTCTAAAAAAAACCATTTGAAACCCATCACTACAGCCGAGCAACTGTAGTTTCAAATCACTACAGCCACGCGGCTATAGTTTCAAATCACTACAGCCGCGCGGCTGTAGTGTACAGCTGCTCGGCTGTAGTTTGTTTCTTTGCAAATTAATCTTCTTTTCATCTTTCAAAACTTATTTTATGTCAATTTGATCCCAAGAAAGGTAGTTTTCATGTCTTGTAGGTGTCAAGGGGCAGGGTATTCGACACGTATTCATTCTTGATCGAAGGGGCAAAAATTTTTGTTTCCAAAATTGTCGATCAAGGAACGAATACGCGCCCAAAACAATTGCAAAGCTTCGAGAGAGATGATCAAAATTCTCAAATCATCAAAGCTCCTCAAATACACTAATTTCACGGGAAACACAACTACTCTTCCCTTTAGTGACACAGGCATCATTAGAAGTGAAATGACCAAAATGCCTTTTTGTCAGGAACTGAACTACCGGATGGCCAAAACTCTTCCTTTTAGTGACGCCAGCTATATGGAGGACCAAATCACTAAAATATTTCTTCTCCTAGTGACACAAGCTCCACTAGGGGCGAAAAGACCAAAATACCCCTTTTGTTAGCCACCAAGCTACCAAATGACCAAAATACCCCTTTTCATTAAAAAGGGAACCAAATCATCAAAACTTATTCCTTTTCATGACATAGGTCCCACGAGAAGTCAAATAACCAAAATACCCTTCCTTCAAAGGGTGCCAACACCCCAAACTACGAAATTACCAAAATACCCGTTCCTTTCATAAACATCAAATGGCAAGGAAAATTCAATCCGGGCAAAGTCCTCTGCTTCGCAATGGAGTCAAAGCACGTCCCTGGAAAACCAATACAATTTGGGCAAAGTCCTCTGCTTCATAATGGAGTCGAAGCACGACCCTAGAAAACCATTATAATCTGGGCAAAGTCCTCTGCTTCACGATGGAGTCGAAGCACGTCCCTGGAGAACATTAAATCAATTCGGGCAAAGTCCTATGCTTCGTAACAGAGTCGAAGTATGTCCCTGAAGAACCAAATCAACCTGGGCAAGACCGCTGTTTCACAAAACAACCGAGATAAGTCCATGCAAACATCAAAGCCGGTAGACGAGGGAGGAGCCACCAGGTATGTCCTCTTCTCCTTCTCACCGTGCTCCTTATCGTGGGACCAAACTCGAATGGGGCACAAGCACCCGTTCAAGTCGACTTTGGTCATGTGAGGGGCAGCCTGTGAGCAAGGGTTTTTTTCCCGACCTTAGTGATGAAAGCCATTATTACCTTTTTCACGGATAAACATGAAGCGGATTCAGAATGACAGGGATGATGTCAGAAATGTCTCGGGTGACCCAAATGTGTGTGACAAATTCTTGGTACGGAACCCCGAAGGAATTTGAGTGAGTATTTAAGAAAATCAAAGAAAAGAACGAAGAATAAGCAAAATAGGCTAATATGTTCGCTACAGCGGCTGTAGTCATTAGATTTCCTTTTTTTGTCCAAATCAACATTTAATTCAGATTTTTAACCAAAATAAGAGATATAAATAATTGTGACCGGATTTTAGGGTTAAAAAGGCAGACAAAAAATTACAGAAAGGGGAGAGAATTAAAAAATTAAGAGAAAAAGACATCTACACTTAGTGTTTTTGAGGAAAAAACACTAAAATTGAACGTTTTAATCCTACATAATAAAAGAAATCTTAACAAAATCTATAAAATCATCATAACTTTGAGGGGATTATTTTTCTAGGAACGTTCTTAGACCATAATCACTCATTCAATCCTATTCGGGGTTCCTTTCGGACTTTGGAAATAGCACAAGCTTTTGGGTTGTTCGTGATTGCAAGGCATTCCCGGCATCCGGATTCATCCCTGGTGGACCAAAACACTAGAACACAGACAAGGTACATCTTAAGAGGCCTTAAAAATCCCTTTTCCATTTGTTTTTATTGTTGTTTGTTGGTGTTTTGGAATTTTTTACGATTTTGGAAGTGATTTTTGATTACAGCCGCCCCACTTATGATTATAGCTGCCCGCCCACGCGGCTGTAACCTATAGGGACGCGAATGTAATTTTTAGATTATAGTAGCGCGGCTGTAACCTACAGGGGGAGAAGCTCCAAACGCCCCGAATCGACCGATAACGCTTCCGTTTTCAAATTAAATGTGTTTTCCATGTTTATTATCGGTCCAATTACATCCATGTATGCTTAGATTCTCGGTTTTCTTATTTTAATTGATGGATGTGATATCAAGTTTGGCGATTTCGAGTTTTTAGGGATTTTCGGACTTATTTCGATCCGTTTTGGATCCGTTTGGTTGAAGTTAGTGTGTTTCCAGAAATCCCAGACTACCCGAAATCGCTAAATTTGCAAAACGATTTTCAAAAACGAGAAAAGAAGGCCGGAACACATTCTGGAGCATTACAGCCGCACGGCTATAGGTGTTACAGCCGTGCAGCTATAGTTGAGGTAGAATTACAGTTTTGCCCTTTTGGGTCCCAAATTTGTAATTTTGCATCTTTTCCTATTCAAAACTGAATTTTGGTGTGTTTACATTCTTTTTGGACCCTAGATGGATGTTTAACTTAGGCCCACCCACGAACGGGACCCCCAGATCCCGGGATATCCGGCCCACTAAAGTTGGAAAATGCACGTAAATGAGCCAAATGGTTTTCGAAATTGGTTTTTCATCTATAAAACCTACAGGGCGTTTCAAAAAACCGTTTTCTAGGTTTAACCTGGCCGACCAATCGGGTCGACCCGGTTACCCCCTATGCATGATCTCGTTTCCTAAAATACCCCTATTCTGTCCTATATGAGTCCTTGGTGTGATTTATTTACGTATGCTAACCGTATTTGGATGCAGCTTTTATTTTTTTTTATTTTTATTTTTGAATGTATTTTATAGATTAAATCGTGTATCATAGGCAGTTGTAATGGTGAGGATGAGAGCATTTTCTTTTTATGGGTTGTATAATTTGACCTCTATTTACTTTTCCCGTACTTTTACTTTCCTGCACTTTATTTTGGTTTTATATTTATGTCATTTGCATGAGCATTGGTTAACAATTAAAAAAAGGATATAAAATGAGTAGAATTAAGTGAATGCAACATTACATTATGAAATAATAATTGAAAATGAGTGAGGATTAGTAGATTTGTTGCCCGAACCCTGAATCTCTGAATTAGGTACCGCGTCTACACTTGGCAGGGAGCTGTATTTGAATTTCCCAGATGAGCTGATCCGGGTGTCGACTCTGCATCTAATTTCGAAATTTAGGTTTCGAGATCTTTAAGTTCAAATTGGGATTTTCTAAAAACCTATTTTTTCCAAAATTCACACTTACAATTAAGTTTTCTACAAAAGGGTTTTTCCAATAAAATGAAAGATTTTCTTAAGAAAGATTAAAGACCCGTTTTCAAACCACATCATCACGCCTCAAAAGGAAAGTTCTCGGTTCTTGCTTCACCGCGCGTTCAGTAAAAACATCGTCTGCTCACAGTGGCGACTCTAATGGGGATTAAGGGTTTCTTTTAAAAGTTTTTCATAAAAACATAAGGAACTTAGGCAACAATCGAAGTACATCCTTAATTTTAGTCAATTATTAAATCATAATTTGATGTTTCATTCACATTTGCATAAGCATGACATTTTCTCTTCTTAAATCCCTCCAACACTTGTTTAAGCCCAGTTTATCTCTAAAGGTGACCTACCTCTTCCGCTAGGATTGGAGGCACCTGAGGGGGTAAACCACTCATAGCCTCGTACGAACCCCTTCGTTTGGACCCCTGAGTGGGAAGAAGTGAGGAGTACATTTTTGCTATGGGAACCTGTATGACCCTTAGTTTGACTCATACCCTCATGTAATGGCCTAGCTATGTGCCTTTACGGTCACCAAAATATATATTTGAAAATGGACATTGAGAGTGTGCCTTTGGTATCCCCGGTTGATGCCAAAGAGACCCAACACCTAGGAAGAATGTGAGACCAATCGAATGGAGGAATAAGGTTAGAAGGGTGAGCATATTGTTACATGTGCTAATGTTTGTTCTATGGTGATTTCATTTTTGACCTTCACATGCAACATCAAACACACATCACCCGTATGCCATTTTCTAACCACATCTTTATGCAGCCATGCGCAAGCATCATCATACGTATGGTATTATACTAACCATGTTTTCTTGTAGCCATAACATCTTACTCGTGTGTCATAGACATCTTATGTGCTTGCATTTCATAAAGCATACATGACATCATCTCACGTGTAATGCATCTTAACCACGTTTTCGTGCATCCATTTGCATTTTGTATGACATAGGCACTCACATCATCTCATCCCATCTAAAATGAAGGATGTTCTAAGTATGCCCCTCACGACATTTCATCTCATGACATATTGGGAGTCCCCAAGATTACCCGTATTCGCCTGTGCACCGGATTGCACTTGGCCATTTCACTACATCATTGCACCATTAGAGGACCATAATGGTCTTAGGCTTGTGTTGGTGTGGCGGACCACACAATACCATTACATGACATCAAGTCCATTCATCATTGTGTTATGGCGACACTAAAGTCTTATTTGTGTGTCACGATCCACATCAGATTGTTTCATAACATTGAAAATTCATTTAAGGTACTTCACGAGTGCCGAATTAGAACTTATACTAAGACATTTCATAAAATGCCTAAATCATGCAAGGTGTTCTATGAATGCCGAAATGCTGTCTGTGTCTCTGGTTACACATGACTTGTTTGTGACATCATTTCATCCAAGATGCAACAAAAGCATCCACCTCTGTCTATGGAATGGTTCCCATATGACCATCACATACCATTTCATCGACCTACAAAGCGTCGAACCTCTGTCCGTGTGTTGGTACACACGTGACCAGTTCACAGCATCCGTTAGGTGCCTCAAAGGCGCCGAGTTTTTGTCCGTGTGCTGGTCCACACGTGACAATTTTGCATTGTCTTTTGCATGGCATGGGACATGCTTGGAACATCCAAAGCAAAAAGAAAGAAAATACAAAAGTCATTTTCATCATCATCCACATCCATAAAGCATCATCCAATTATAAACATGAACATACCCCACACTCTATTCAGTGTGTCGAGTTTGGGTCCATGACATCCATCAACAACTCTAACCTTATGTTAAATGTGTAGTTTAGAGATGAACCTCAAAGCGGTTAATTCGTGTTGAGCCAGTGCCAAATCATTCAGTTCAGTTTTTTTGTCTTCCTGTTCTTGAACCAACATTTCCCCTACTGAAGCATCTTCAATAGCCAATACAGGACCAAAGGCTTATTCGGTGTTGGAGGCTTCAGGACTGGTGGATTCATCAAATAAGCCTTGATCCTGTCGAAGGCTAACTGACACTGATCATTCTACTTTGCCGGCTGATTCTTCCTTAGGAGCTTAAAGATGGGTTCACAGACCATTGTCAACCTTGCGATGAACCGGCTGACATATTGTAGCGACCCCAGAAATGATCTTACCTCTATCTCTGTCTTTGGCGTAGGTATGTTACTGATAGCTTTGATCTTATCGGGGTCCATCTCAATCCCCCTCTGACTTACCACATGGCCGAGAAGCTTTCCTGAGGTTACCCCAAACACACACTTCTTGGGATTGAGGCGGAGGTTATACTTTTCGAACGTAGTCAGGAATCTATCCAAGATAGCAGGGTGCTCTTCTCGGGTCATGGATTTGACTAGCATGTCATCCACATAAACCTTAACCTCTTTATGAATCATGTCATGCAACAGTGTCATAACAGCCCTTTGATAAGGGGCTCCAGCATTCTTCATACCGAACGGTATAACTCTATAATAGTAGACCCCCATTCCGTGATGAAGGCCATCTTCACTTTGTCAACTATGTCCATGAGGATATGGTTATACCCTGAGAACCCGTCCATAAATGAGTACATTGTGGCCCTGGTGGCAGTGTCGATCAAAACATCAATATGTGGCAGCGGGAAGTCATCCTTAGGAGAAGCCTTGTTCATATCTCTATAATCCACACAAACCCAGACTCTGCCACCCTTTTTGGCGACCGGCACTATGTTGGCCAACCACTCTGGATATTCCATGACTTCCATAAATTTTGCTTTTATTTGCTTGGCCACTTCCTCCTTAACCTTTTCTGCCTATTCCGGTCTGAGTCTTCAGAGTTTCTGTTTGATGGGCTTCATTTTCAGATCTGTCGGGATTCTGTGTTCTGCAATTTCCCTGTCAACCCCTAGCATGTCATCGTAGGACCATGCAAAGGATTTTACATGTTTTAAGAGCACATTCATAATTTATTTTCTTTCTTCAGGCATGAGGTCTTTCGAGACGGATACCATTTTTGGATCATCATCTGTACCCAGATTCATTTCATGTAATGATGCATCATGTATGCTAAAAACATTAAATGAATGTTTGTATGTATGCACAGTTCCATCTGGAAAAACATCACACAAGTAAGCGAAATTAGATTTCATTGCATTAAAAGCCTTGTAGGCTGAGTTGTTTACATCAAAAATAGAAAAAGCAGATACATTAAAATGATTATCATCCTCCATATGAGGAGGGTCTTCTCCTGTTGCAGCCTCTTCAACTTCCTCAAGCAGGTCCCCCAGGTTACCCTCAAGGGCTTCTTCCTGGTCAGCACATAGTTCTTCCTCGGTCATCTTGGTCTTCCCAGCCATCATCAACTTAGCCAACTGCTTCATAGCTTGATCCATCAGTTCTTCCTGAGTCTTTAACTCAACTGCTTGCTTCTGATCAGAACCTTGTGTTGACTTTCATCAGTGCGGTCAGTGCCTTGGTGATAGCTTACATGGCCGCCTCAGCTTCCTTACTTCCTGGGTTTACCTTCTCAGCAAATTCCCCTTTGTTTCCAAACTCAACGCTAACTCGGCTGGCTGCTGGTCCCTACTTTTTCAGAACTATTCCCTTATCATCCTTAGCCTCAATACAGAGCATGTTGACAACTGGCTCGACCCCGTACTTCTCGAAATCCATAACATCAGAAAAGATTTCAAATCCTGGGAGTTGATCCTCCTCGAATTCTACCGGCTCTGGAGCCCCATTGCACACTTTCTCAGTTGGACGCACAAACATGTCAACCAAATTCACAGATCTTCTACTCAGCCCATATTCCTTCTCATGATAGCCAAGTCTGTGCTGACAGTATTGTTGGTGTGCCCTAGTTCTTAAGGCATTGGATTCTTGTATTTTGTATTATACATTGAGACCCATTGTATGAATACATTATTTGTGTCACATTAATGAAGGCAATTAATTTATTTCATTTATATCTTGTGCTATAATATGAGTAGAGTATCCATTGATTGATAATCATAAAACCTATCCCAAGTCTGTTCTAATCGTGTGAACAAATAGAACCACAGACTTGTATATTCGATGACTGTATGGTAGTTCTTAACTAGCCATAGTACTTGTATAGTCAGTCATGAATATAGGTACATGTCGTTGACATGGGACTGGATCGATCTGCGCAAGAAAGCCACATGGTTGTCACGTCATAGGTCTTTCTTGAGTAGGTCTCTTTTGTCCTCAGACCATATTTCATTATAATATCGATATGGAATCCGGTTCACTTTGACATACACCTAACAGGTCTGTAAAAGGATGCTAAATACGGGTATGATTGGGTGGACCGGTGAACATGTTGACATTGATGATGAAGTGATGGAATTGCCACTCGGGTAACACCGAGATGATATCATTGGCCACTTGATGAGTGGGACTGATAAGTGTATGGCCATACCCAAATAAGTTGGTTGCTTATTTGATTAATTAGTCAACTCAAGATCAAGAAATATAATAAACAACAAAAGAGGATGACGGACACCATGCCTCTTATTTATTCATATCGATATCGTTAGGCAAAGGACACTATGAGATTACTACCGGGTGAGTGTCTTCTAAAGACTGCTGCATCTTTGTCTTAATTGGGGGCTGTAATGGTTTGCTAGAACCCACTTATAGTCTGTGGGCCTTGGGCCTACTGCCAACATAAAGACAGACCCATAGGATCGTACACATAGATCAACTGAGCTGGAACTTATAGAAATTGTACATGTAATGTACATTGGAAGGAATGCGTTAATTAATTAGTTGACACTCGGTGTCAAGGTAATTAATTGACATTGGATTGAATTTAATTTAATTAATAAGTTTACATAATGTAATTAATTTATTTATCAATTAATTGAATTACATAAAGTAAACAATTAATTAAATAATTTTCCTAATTAGGAAAATTAAATACATGTATTGTATTAACTTAAGTGTGATTTAATTTTATTTAGGGGTAATTAAATTTAGCCAAATAGAATCAAATTACATAGTATATACTTTTTTAATTAAAGTTTATTTATGTAATTATAATCCTAGTGGGCTTGGGTTTAATTAACCTAATTAAAACCCAATTAGACAAGGTGTCTATATAAGGGCACAGTTAAGGAAGAAAAACCTAATTCAACTCTAATTAATTGCTGGAAATTTCAGCCACCAATAGCAGCCCCAAATAGCCAAAAATCCCAGCATTAATCCTCCATTCTTTCGCGTCTTCGGCTAGCACCGGTTCCAGCTCAATAGTTGGTCGTGCACCGAACTTTGGAGATCGCAGTTTCAAGAAACAATTCTGCAGCAGTCTCTAGAGGAGACGAATCCGGTGAGTTAATCTCTCTTGATTCAAATTGTTTTTATTCTAATCAATGGTAATTGGACACGATAGGTGGATTCTAGGAAATTTTAAACGGTGTATTTTCCGCTGCGCCATGTTACTTTTCCAATGACGAATCCCAATAAGTATTTCCCTGGTTCATTGTCAAATTTAGGGACACCCTATTGTCTTGCCCTCAGGCCCTTGCCGGGCTCAAATTTCTGCTTGACGAAGCACTTGTATATCCATTCCGGAAACTTTGGTTCATCACTGCTTCCCTCTATCACAACTGCCACCTGAAAACCTGTTATTGGTTGCTCCACAGTGTTTAGAGCAGCTACTACTAATGGGTCATCTGCCTCCATAGTCACCACCTTTCCACCTATCAGGAACTTCACCTTCTGATGCAAAGTGGAAGGCCTTCCTCCCAGGGCATGAAACCACGGCCTTCCTAGGAGTAAGGAAAACGTAAACGGGATGTCGATGACAGTAAAAAACACATTGGATTTGACTTCTCCCACACTAACTTCAACTTCAAATGTGCCTATCACTGATCTCTTACTGTCGTCATAGGCCCCGATCACAGTACCAGACTTACAAAGTGCTTCTGTACTAATACCCAAATATGGCAAGACTTTGGAGGGGCAGATGTTTAGGGCCAAACCATCATCGACCATCACACAGGGCATTACCCTATCCATGATCTCTACCTTCAGATACAAAGCCCGATTATGATTCAACCCTTTGGCGGCAAGTCAAATACTCCAAAACTGATGTCGGGGGCCTGGTTGGCCTTCAGATCAACCCTTTTGATCATAGCACACACTTCATCTGGGGACATAGTAAGGCTTGCCTCCATTTCTATCAGTTGCTTCACTACCGCCTCACAGTGTCTTTTGGACTCTATGAGAAGGTGCCAAATGCTAGCCCGGGCGGGCGTTCTCTTTAGTTGCTCAACTACCACATCCTCTTGCTTACTTTTCAACCCCTGAGCAGCAGTGTCTGTTTCTATAACTGGGTTGTTCCTTCTGGGTGGCGCCTGAGGGGCCACATTAATAGGTTGGTAAACCCTGCTACTTTGGGTGATGTGTATGATTGGGCCATCTTTCGAGACCACTGCCCCCTGCCTTATCTCCACTGGGTATATCAGTTTCGGTTCCTCGAACCCAAAGTCTTCATCATCATCCCCTAAATCAATGTCATCCAAGTCAATCGGACCTTGCTTGTTCTGTACCACTGATGTCTGTGCTTCCCTTTCCTCTGACTCTTCCTCCCCTTCTTCAGTTGTAACTACTTGAACACTCGGGTTGGCCTTAATTATCTAAGCAAACACAATGTTGGCCGGTATCCCAGACTGAACCATGCTAACCTAGCCCCTAAAATTAGGCAAGGGGTTTTTCCTGAACATTCGGTTTTAATATGGGCTCTATAATTTTCCCCTCGGTAACCAGTCACTGAATGGCCCTTATCAGACCGGTACATTCATTGGTATGGTGATTTGCTATCACATGGTAGGCACAGTAATTGTCTTTATCTGCTCAGAAGGAGGAACATATGGCTTCACACTCTGTAACAAACCGACCTTGCTGCATTTGGTAAAAATACAGCCTAAGGTGTCGACCGATGGGTTTGTGAGTCTTGGAGGGACCCTCGGCTATCCACCCTAGGCTACTGCTGCTACATCTGCCTCTTGCACCCGATCTGTCACTACAGTCTGGGCTGGTTTTGAACTAGACCCTGACGGGGTGGTTGTGGAATTACTAGTCTTGTACCCCTGAGTATATCCCAAGCTGCCCCGGTAAGTACCTGAACCTTGTCTGTTCATCTGATCTTCTTACAGATACCTTTCAATGCGCTTAGCAAAATCCACTACATCATTGAAGGAGTGGAACCTCTTCAGCTTCATTTTCTCCTTGTAAGGCGGCAAGCTACCATCAACAAGCTTCACAATGAGAGATTCCACAGCCCCGTCCACCAACACTGGCACATCCATCCATCTCTTGTAATATGCTGAGAAGGATTCATTAGGCTTTTGATGGATTCTCTCCAGATCCTCCAGCATGGTTTCTACTTGAGTGTTGTAGGCATATTATTTCAAAAACGCCTTAGACAGATCCTCCCAGGTGGAATGGGTGTGAATTGGTGTCTTCAAATACCACTTAGCGGCTGCACCCCGCAAGGTGGTTGGAAACAATTCAGTAAATGGACCTTTTCAATCCCCAAGCTAGATATAATCCTCACATAACTATCCAAGTGAGCTTCCGGCGGACCTTCCCTAGTGTACGGGGGCAAATAAGGCATCTGAAACCCAACTGGGAGCGGCTCTTCCCCCTTTGCAAGTAAAGTAGATGGATCCGTGCACTTAACAGGCTGATTATGCACCATCTCCTTCAGCTTTGGCAACCGTGCTTCAAAATCAGAGAATTTCTCCTTAAGGCGCCTTTCTGCAGCTGTCTCAATCGAGGTCTTTCTAGCCCTTTCAAAGGCCTCATCCTCCTCAGAATGGTGATCGGTCTCCCGAGGTGGGATGACCACCTTGCTGCTGCTAGGGATGTTCCTTCCTAAATTTGGACCCCCCTGAATGACATTCCCTTCATTCTCGACTGGGGCTTAGGCCTACTGATTAGTCTGGCCTACAGCGGCAGTCACCACAGTCTGCACTTGCTCCCTGATGGTAGCCTTGAATTGATTCGAATTCAAAAAAGCAGCCATGAATGCATTCATGTCAAAGGGCGAGCCATTTCTATTATGCTTGTTTCTTCCAACACAAATTAATTGTCAACTGGTAAGGAAGGCAACTGATCTCCAAACTCTTGTTCTGAATCTGAATCTGAATCTGAATTGACCCTAACCTCCTCCACGGTGTCTGACTCTTTCTGAACTGACTGAACTAATTGACCAGACCCTAAACTGGCCTGTATTAGTCGCTTCGAAGTTCGACTCCAAACTGCACATTCGGCATAGGGTTAGGGTCACAGATGAATGTTATGCCCTAAACACGACATACTAAATGGCATGTATGGTATGGTCGTGGGATGATCGTGGTTGGATGATTTTTTGTGAATGAAGATGATAATGAATATGGTTTCCTTTGTTCCTATTTCGGACGCTCTGAGAATGCCCAAGACTATGCAAAAGACAATGCAAGCAACGTCACATGAGGACCATCACACGGACAGAGGTTCGGTGCCTTTGGGGCACCTAATGAATGTTATGAAATGGTCATGTATGTACCGGCAAATGGACAAAGGTTCGACGCTTCGTAGGTCAAAATGAAATGGCATGAAATGGTAATGTGGAAGCCGTTCCGCGGATAGAGTTCTGATGCTTTTGGGGCATCAAATATGGAATGATGTTGCAAATAAGTCGCGTGTAAGCAGGGACATGGAAGGAGGTTCGACATTCGTGGAACGTCTTGTATGAATTTTTTTAATGTTATGAAATGTTCTTATGCACTTAAAAATCAGGCACTCGTGGAGTACCTCGAATGAGTTATTCATGTCATGGAACAAATCCGATGTGGATTGTGACGCACAAGCAAGATTTCGGCATCACCGTGACACCAAGAATGAATGGACATGCAATGGAGATGTCATGGTGTTATGTTGTCGTGTGACTTGCCACACAATGAGGCCTAAGATCTTTGTGATTTTCTAGTGAATGACATGATATAGTGGAATGGCCGAGTGCAAACCGTCACATAGGCAGACTACGGGTAGTTTTGGGGTACCCGATATGGTATGAAATGAAATGTTCGTGATAGGTATTCTCAGAACGTCCCCCATTAGATCGAATGGAATGAAATGGCATGGACGTGTATGTCACGCAAAATGCAAGTGGATGCAGAAAACATGGTTAGGAATGTCACACAGGATGATGTCGTGTATGTTCTATGAAAATGTTGGCACACGAGATGTATATATTATGGCATGAGAATAAAACGTCATGGCTGCATGAAGACGTGGTTAGCATAAATGCCACACATATGTATATGTGTTGAATATGGCTGCACGAAAATGTGATTAGAAATGGCACGCGAATGATTATGCATTTTTATGCTTCGTGAAAAGGTAAAAAAGAAAAATCACCACGGAACAAACGTTAGCACACGTAAAAACATGCTCTCCCTTCCAACCTTATTTCTCCTTTCGATTGGTCTCACATTCTTCCTAGGTATTGGGTCTCTTTGGCATCAACAGGGGACACCAACGGCGCACACTCGATTGTCCAATTTTAATTTTATGTTTTGGTAATCCTAGGGGAAGTTACTAAGCCATTATATGTGGGTCAAAGTCAAAACCAAGGGTCGTACAGGTTCACATAGGGAATATACACTTCCCCATCGCAGAACACGATGTAAGGTCATGCGGTGCTACGAGTGGTTTACCTTGTTGGGTGTCTCCAATCCTGGCGGTAGAGGTAGTCCACCTTCTTAGGTAAACTGGGGCTGATCAGGGTATTTGAGGGGTTCAGAAGAAGAAAATGCATGATATGCAATGCACGAATAGATATGGCATTTATAAATCGACAAATGAATACAAGCGAGCTTATATTTCAGTAGCTGCCTAAGTTCCTTAAGGTTTTATGAAAACCTTTAGGAAAACTTTTTTTAGATGTCCCATGTAGAGTCGCCACTGTAAGCGAATGACCTAAAAAGCAAAACGCGGTGAAGCGAACCGGGGGTTTTCGAAAACTGGGTGTGAGCACGGGCTTTTTCCCGACCTCAGTGATGAAAGCCATTATTACCTTTTTCATGGATAAACATGAAGCAGATTTGGAATGACCGGAATGACGTCAGAAATGTCTCGGGTGATCCGAATGTGTGTAACAAGTCTTGGTACGGAACCTCGAAGGAATTCGAGTGAGTATTTAAGAAAACCAAAGAAAAGATTGAAAATTAAGCAAAATAAGCCAATCTAGTCACTACAGTCGCTCGGCTGTAGTGCCTACAACCGCGCGACTGTACTACAGCCGTACGACTACAGTACATTACATTCGTGCAACTGTAATCACCAGACTTCCTTTTTTATTGAAAATCAGTATTCAATTCCAATTTTTAACCAAAAGGGGAGATATAAAAAGTCTTGTATCCGGGATTAGGGTTAATAGAACAGAGGTGTGAGCAGACGACGCGCTTTCGAAGGGACGCGGGACTCCCTTTCGGAACGGGGCGCATCGATCTCGGGCGGGCCCCTCCCTCGCGTGGGGTTTTTATAATGGAAATTCGCGTTTTGGAAAATAAATTGAATTAATACATAAAAGAACCGAGACCTACGTCTCGATGAATATTGTAGGAGTCGCCACCCGGCTCAGCTCAACCGGGAAATTCTTATGTAGCTGAACCGGACGAACGGCCGCTACACTATCCAAAGATTCGGGTCCGGACAAGTCCCTTATTTCGTGTCTAATTAAAATAAATATTGCCAATGTTCTCGGATGGTATTTTAAAAAAATCTAAAGTCAATTTTATTCAATATAAAAGGCATACAGCGCGTATACAAATATATAATACAAAAAATAAAGAAAAATAAATATTAACTGGCTTACAACCAAATTGAATGGAAAAAATAAAAACTCTCACCTCACTTATACAATCGCCTAGAATACACGAAAATCTAAAAATAATTACAACCGCCTAAATACACGATTTAATCTATTAAAATACATCAAAAATGAAAATAAAAGAAATTAAAACCTGCAAAACAGAAGGTTAGCACAATTTATACGGCACGCCACAATTAGGACTCAAATAGACAGAAATGGGAAATCAAGAATTGGGGGCATGCATTTAGGGGATAACCGGGTTGGCTCGGCTAACCGGCCCGGTTAGACCTGGAAAATATTTTGAAACGTCCCTGTATTTTTGGTTTTATGGGAAAATCATTTTGAAAACAATTTTTTTCAGTTTACATGCATTTTTCATATGTTAAATGGGTCGGTTTTCAGGAGAACTGGGTCTCCATCGTTGAATTGATCTAAATGCAAATTTACTAGAAATTTGAATCTATGGTCGTGATGCACACAACAAAATTCATTTTGATAATCTTTGGGGTTTTCTAATTTTTTGGGATTTTTTGTAAATTTTTTGGGGATGAGGCTGAAGTTCTGATTCTGGAACAAGGATTACAGTCGTACGACTGTAGTTTACAGTCGTGCGACTGTAATCAGTCCAGGATCAGAATTTCGCCAAAAGTCATTTAAAAAAAAAACTTGAGGAAAATTAACTGGAAATTAAGAACAGTCGTACGACTGTATATACAGTTGTACGACTGTTCATGAAAACCAAGAACAGTCGTGCGACTGTTCTTAATTTCCAGAAACAGGAAAACGAAAATGCAACAGAAAATGCACAAAACTCACTTCAAACACCCAGAAAGCGAGAAAAAGTGTAATGAAAAGAAGTGACTACCTTTTTAGAAGCTATTCCAAGTCGTTTTGACCCCTGGCGTCGCTCCGATCCCAATAAATTCGCACTTTCCCCTTTGGAATGGAAGTTGAGAGCTTTTTGTCCAAAATCCAAATTGCAAGGGATTCTGATGGTTTAAGTCCGAGTTCTTGATTTGGTTGTGAAATTAATTGATTAACCTAGGGATTCCTAACAAGTTTTAACCTTAATTTCGAGAGATTAAAGAAAATCAAAGGGGAAGAAATGAGTTTTTTTTTTCTCTTTCTCTCTCTAAATTTCTTTTCACCAGAAAATCTCCTCTCACTTTTTTTCTCCTCCTTCTCCTTTTTATCTCCCTGATTTTCCCTTGCTTGCTGCAACAAGGGAGCAATTAATGCTCCCTCTCTCTCTCCATTTCTGCTGCAGAGGTATGGGTTCCTGCAGTCTGTCCGACATTAAAGTCGTATGACTGTAACTATAGTCGTACGACTATAACTTTTTTTTTTTTTAAGTATAGAAAATTCTGGCGCTTACAGCTGCCCCTCGCGTGATCAAATTCGACATCTAGCTCCAGGTCCATAATACCTGTGATGATGAATTTGAGAGCGTGAATTAAAGCACCGCGAATGCTGGAATGAATCTTCTGATGAGATAGGCCTATACCGGGTCTAGGTTACCCGAGGAGATACTGGGGATGAAATAAGCCGATATCGGGTCTAGGTTACCTGAGGCGAGTTGATGAAGAGATTAGCCGATACCGGGTCTAGGTTACTCGAGGCGAAATTGATGAAGAAATTGGCCGATACCGGGTCTAGGTTACCCGAGGTGAGTTGATGAAGAGATTAGCCGATATCGGGTCTAGGTTACCCGAGGCAAAATTGATGAAGAAATTGGCCGATATCGGGTCTAGGTTACCCGAGGCGAGTTGATGAAGAGATTAGCCGATACCGGGTCTAGGTTACCCGAGGTGAAATTGATGAAGAAATTGGCCGATACCGGGTCTAGGTTACCCGAGGTGAACTTTACTGGGGAAATAAAAGAAGCTGACCTGGGCCGATACCGAGTTTACATTACTCGAGGTGGATCTGCTGACTTGCTGAGGATATTGAGCTGGGGATGAATTCCTGCACTTAAAATGGCAAGTCTTCATTCCTTGATCGAGAGATTTTTAAACAAAAATTTTTGCCCCTTCGATCAAGAATGAAGACTAGCCGGGGATAAGTAATTGATATATGCAATGTATGGATGCATGATGATGTATATGTACATGTATGTATTTTCTGTTATTGGACTTTTCCGTCCTCCGCTGGGGAGATATGTTGTGCCCCTGGTTGATTTTGCTTTTCTTGGGGAATTGTTTGATGATTATCGAAGAAGTGAGGTGACTGCTGGGGAAATGATCGTAGTATTCCTTGTACAGATTCCACCGGGGAAGAGTGTAGTGACTTGATTGGGGAGATAATTATGATGTTCTTAGGGGAAATTCTGCTAGGGAGTGATGTGACGAATTCTGTGGGGAATACAGAGGACGTTCTGCTCTTCCTGCTTTGTGGGGAAGTTATGAGTTTTTTTTTTTTTTTTAAGTGCTCTAATTTTTGCCTGGGTTGCCCTAATCAGGTTTTCAGCCCAGCGAGCCGCTCTAACTTTTGCCTAAGGCACCTTTGCGGTTTTCGCCTTAGCGAGATTTTCATATGCCCTAACTTTTGCCTAAACTGCCCGATATGGGTTTTCAGCTTAGCGGGCCGCTCTAATTTTTGCCTGAGGTGCCTTTTTGGTTTTCACCTCAGCGAGCTCCTTCTTTTTTTTTTTTTTTTTAGATTTGACTAAAATGGTGTTGTGATCCTTTATTGCTCATTTGGGAAGATGAACTGGACTTTAGAGGATGACAAGAGATTTTAAACTGCATGTATTTAATACATTTTCATTTGTCAAATAATACGATGATATTGAGCAGTTGAATGCAAAGTGCTTTCTTTAAATTTGTGTTTATGCAAGACAACTTTGTTTGTGCATTTGTCATAACCATGCAAATATATTTAAACAAACACTTCACTTTATTGATGAAGTCAAAATAAGTACATTTGAAACAAGTTGGTTCCTAAATGATACACATTTCACATCGTGCCAGAATCCATCACCGGTCGTCCTTTTCAGGTTTTCCGACTGATTATTTTCTCTCGTGTCTTAATTTTTGCCTAGACCGCTCTTTTCGAGTTTTCAGCCTAGCAGACTTTTTTTCTTTTTTTTTTTTATACATGATAAAGCTTTAGCCTGTCTTGGTTGATTGGGTTAGCGAACTCATTCCCGTCCATGTCCATAATGCTAACAGCGCCTTTTGATAGCACTTTCTTCACCACATATGGTCCTTCCCAATTGGGTCTGAACTTGCCTCTAACATCAACATTTGAAAGCCTTAGTTGCTTTAGAACCAAGTCTCCTGCTCTCAACTGCCGCTTAGAGTACTTCACATTTCGATTATAGGCTCTAGCCATTCTGCACTGATACATCTGCAGGTGATCCAATGCTTTTAGTCGCCTTTCATCTAATGCTGCCAACTGTTCATACCTGGCTTGAACCCATTCAGTCTCTGGTAATTGATCTTCCAGGGCAACTCTGAGTGACTTGAGTTCGATTTCCACCGGCAACACCGCTTCCATTCCATATACCAAGGCATAAGGAGTTTCTCCTGTCGGTGTTCTGACACTAGTTCTGTAACCCCAGAGAGCATAAGGCAGTTTATCGGCCCAATCCCTGTAAGTGGTTACCATCTTTGACAAGATCTTCTTTATTGCCTTGTTAGCTGCTTCTACCGCACCATTAGCCTGAGGCCTGTATGGGGAAGACTTATGATGTTCAATACCATGTTCTGCAAATAGCTCAACCGTCGCCCCTTGAAACTGTGCTCCATTATCAGTTACTATGTGGTGAGGAATCCCATACCGAGTGAAGATGTTCTTCTGGATGAACTTGACCATGTGCTTGGCTGTAACATTAGTGAAGGATTCCGCTTCGACCCATTTGGAGAAATAATCAACTGCCACAACTATGAATCTATGCCCATTAGATGCAGCTGGATGAATTTCACCAATCATGTCTATCCCCCATGCTGAAAACGGCCAAGGAGAAGCTAGATTCTGAAGTTCAAGTGGAGGAAGATGACTAATGTCTGCATAGATCTGACATTCATGACATCTCTTCACTTTTCTTATACAATCTGCTTGCATCGTCATCCAGAAGTAGCCTTGTCTCATGATTTTCCTAGCCATGGCAACTCCATTCATATGTGGCCCACAAGATCCTGCATGTACCTGCTGCATCACATCTTCTGCTTCTTGTTCTGTTAGACACCTTAAAAGAACCCCATGTGCTGTTCTTTTGTATAACTTGTCCTTAAAGATTCTGAATTGACTGGCCAGCTTTCTTAAGGTCAACTTGTCAGCAGCACTGGCCTCTTCTGGGTACTTTCCCTCCTTAACATACCGGTAGATGTCAAAGAACCACGGCTTTTCTTCAGCTGATAATTCCATCACTTCGTGCACTTCGAAGCAAGGATGCCTGGAAGTGGCTATGACCAGTGGTTGAGCTTGTGTCTCTTCTGGATTTTCCCATATGGAGGACAAAGTAGCTAATGCATCAGCCATCTTATTCTCATCCCTGGGGACATGTCTGAATTCACACTGGCCGAATAAACCTTTTCTGAATTGCAGCAGCTCCAAATAAGGCCGCAAGGCTTCTTCTTTTAGCTCCCATTCACCCTAAGCTTGCCTGATCACTAGAAGTGAGTCACCAACAATTAAGACATCATTTGCTCCTAAGGTTAATAGAGTCTCCATTCCAAACAAGCATGCTTCATATTCCGCTCCATTGTTGGTTACAGGAAAGATCAGCCTTTTGGATAAAGGAATGACCTCACCATCTGGTGTTGCTATAAGTACTCCGATTCCTACGCCTTTTCTATTCACTGCCCTATTGAAACACATGACCCATCTTTTCACTTCCACCATGGCTAGCTGCTCATCAGGGAATTCCAGGTTCTCTGTGTAATCTGATTCTAGGGGTTGGTTTGCCAGAAACTCTGCCACGGCTCGCCCTTTAATAGTCTTCTTCATGATGTACTCGATGTCGAATTCAGACAAAAGTAACAACCACCTGGACAACTTCCCAACCAATGTTGGTGCTTCATAGAGGTACTTCATTGGATCCACCTTAGCCATGGCTTATATCTTGTAGGATTGGAAATAGTGGCGCAGCTTCTTGGTCAGCCAAATCATCGCCACACATGTCTTCTCCACCAGTGTGTATTTGGTTTCATACTCCAACAGCTTTTTGCTGAGGTAGTAGATGGGATACTCCTTCTTGCCATCTTGTTCCTGTGCAAGCATTGCCCCTATAGAGGATTTTTCAACTGCCAAATACAAAATCAGAGGCTTTCCTGGAATTGGAGGGCTCAACACTGGTGGCTTTACCAGGTAAGCCTTGATCTTCTCGAATGCCAGTTGACACTTGTCATCCCACACAATTGGCTGATCTTTCTTTAATAGCTTGAAGATTGGCTCACACGTGGAAGTTAGCTTGGCTATGAAGCGGCTGACATACTGTAAGGAACCCAGGAATGATCTGACCTCCTTTTCAGTCTTTGGAGCTGGCATATCTTGGATGGCTTTGATTTTATCTGGGTCCATTTCTATACCCCTCTGGCTAACTACATGGCCCAACAACTTCCCTGATGTGACCCCGAATATGCACTTCTTGGCAAGTTGTACTCTCCAATGCGTGTTAGAAATCTATCCAGGATAACAGGGTGTTCCTCCCGGGTTTTTGATTTAACAAGCATATCATCGACATACACTTCAACTTGTTTATGGATCATATCATGCAACAGAGTTGTGACAGCCCTCTGATAAGTGGCACCGGTGTTCTTTAATCCAAAATGCATCACTCTATAGCAGAAAGTACCCCATTCTGTGATGAACGATGTTTTCACCTTGTCGATCACATCCATCAAAATCTGATTGTATCCCGAGAAGCCATCCATGAATGAGTACATTGTTGCTTTTGCTGCACTATCAACCAATACGTCAATGTGAGGTAGTGGGAAATTGTCCTTAGGGTAGGCCTTGTTCAAGTCCCTGTAGTCGACGCATACTCTGACCCTTCCATCCTTTTTAGGCACGGGGACAATGTTGGCTAGCCATTCTGTATACTCCACCACTTCAAGAAACCTGGCGCCTATCTGTTTGGCCACTTCTTCTTTCACCAGCGCAGCCCATTCCGGTCTTAGTCTTCTCAATTTCTGCTTTACCGGTCTGAACTTGGGGTCTGTCGGGATTTTGTGCACTGCTATTTCTGTATCTACACCCGGCATATCTTCATACGACCAGGCGAAAGCTTTAACATGTTTTTGGAGTATTCTTATTAATTCTCTCTCTTCCTCAGATTTAAGCTCGTGTGAAATGAGTACCATTTTAGGGTTTTCATCTGTACTTATATTGATTTCATGCAATGCAATGTCATGTATGCTAAATATGCTTAATGGTGATTCAAATGCATGCACAGAATTATCAGGATAAACATCACATAAGTAAGCAAACTGGGATTTCATTGCATTGAACTTATCATAAAGTACATCAGTTACATTGAAAATGGAAGAAATAGATACAACAAAATCATTTTCATCCTCCACAGGCGGAGGGCCTTGTTCTTCCTCAGCTTCCATCTTCCCTTCCAAAGCATCATCTAGGACTGCAGCTTTCTCTGCTTCTTTTTCGGTCACCTGTGCTTTAGCTTTTTCCATAATCTTGGTGATTTCAACAACCACAGAGTCTAAATTTACTTTGGCCATCAGTTCTTCGCCAAATCCTTGCTTGGATTTCCCAAAAGCTTTGTTCAATGCAGCAGTCAAAGCATCTGAGATGATTTCTGTAGTTTCAGCGCAGGCTTTCTCTTCATCTTCTTCTTCGGCCACCTCTATGGTTTCTGCTATCACATCAGATGGTTCTCCTTTCAAAATTTCAAATTCAGCAGTTGCTTTTTCTTCCATTACAGGGGCTACTGGCTCTTCCTGGCTCTTCTCAAAATCCACAACATCTGCAAAGATCTCAAAGCCAGGGTACTCGGCATTTCCAACCAGCACCGGTTCAGCTTGGCCCTTGTAAAGGCTTTCTCCCGCCTTCAGAAATGGCTTCATCATGGCCCTGCCATTCTTGCCCTTTTTCAGGTTCTTCTGCTCAGATGACCCCTCTACATAACCAAGGCCACACTGCTTCGACTTTCCCGAGTCGATCTTGAATTCTGGCACACCTTGCAAATTAATCCCGAGTCCCATTCCCGGGACAAAGTTCAGCTTGTTCAGATATCGGGATAGCCACTCTGGCATGTAGTTCTCATAAAGGACCATAGGGGCCTCTGTGGTTTCTTCCTCTTTAATGACAGCAATTTGGAATCCACCAAAAGGAACCACTCCTTCATCCACTGCAGCTACCATCGACTAGGCATCTGCCTCAACAGTCACAATCCTGTCATTCATAGAGAATTTAATCTTCTGATGCAATGTGGAAGGAACACCTCCCAAAGGATGGAACCAGGGCCTTCCAAGCAATAAGGAGAATGTGACCGAGATATCGATCACTGTGAAGACAACCATGGACTTGATGGGCCCAACCTCCACTTCTGTTTCGAAGGTCCCTATCACTGTTCTTTTAGAATCATCATACGCCCGAATGACTGTCGAGGACCTCTTCATCACTTCTTCATTCATGCCTAGAAACGGTAACATTTTCAGCGGGCATATATTCAGAGCCGAGCCATCATCCACCATAACACATGGCATCACCTTATCCATGATATAAGCTCTAATGTAAAGAGCCTTGTTGTGGGCGTTTCCTTCTGCTGGTAGGTCTTTCTCAGAGAAAACAATATTAGGAGCTCCAGCATGGACTTTGTCTAGCAAGCAGCACATAGCCTCTGGTGAAGCTATAGGGGAGACTTCAATTTCTGATAGCTTCTTCACTAAAGCCTCCCTATGCTCTTTGGAGGTCATAAGTAGATGCCACAAACTAGCTTGTGCAGGGATCTTCTTCAATTGGGAAATGACCAAGTCTTCTTTCTCAACTCTTTCTGGTGCCGAAGTGCTGCCCGACCCATTCATCGGTGCTTTATCTTTCGTCTGATTTGCCGGCTGATATACCCTTCCACTTCGAGTCACGTGCTGCACTTCTGAAATCTTCAGCTTCTCAACAACTGGGAGTTTAACAGCCTCTCTTCTGTCAAATTCTTCGTACTCATCTTCGGAGTCGAGATCATCCAGACTTACGGGCTTGATCTCCTTACGGGCTTGATCTCCTTACATCCCTCCTTTTCGCACTCGTGTTCCACTTCGGGTTCCCCTACCGCCACTGCCTGAATCGTAGGGTTCGCTTGCAGAACTTGGGCAAATATAAAGTTAGCCGGCAACCCCGACTGAACCATGTTAACCCGCTTCTCGAATGCCGGTAGTGGGTTAGTTTTAGTGCTAGGTTTAGGTGGTTCTTGCAACTTTCCCTCGTCAATGAGCTTCTGGATGGCATCCCTTAGCTTGTAGCAGTTGTTGGTTCGGTGGCCTGTCACCACATGATAAGTGCAGAAGTTATCTTTGTCAGCTTCTGATGGCTTCTCAAATGGCCTCAAGGACTGTAGTAGGCCACCATTCCTACACTTGGCGAATATCTTTGCCAAAGTAAGAGTCCAAGGCGATATGCCTTGTCCTCCAGGACCTGTGTTCTGGTTGCCTTGCTGCTGATTCACAGTAGCCACTTTGACCTGCTTCACCTTTGATGATTGCCCCTGTTTGCCATTAGAACCTGAACCAGAACCACTACCAGACCCAGCTGCCGTGGTTGATCTATACCCTGAACTATACCCTGAACTTCTTCCCCCTTTCTGACCAGCTGGCTTCTCCTCTTCATCCCTTTCTATCTTCATGGCCATGCTATAGACCTCACTAAGCTCCTTGAAGGGGTGGAATTTCATATTGTTCTTGAAAATATCCTTACTGCCATCAATGAGCTTCTGTATAAGCTCGTCTTCATCAGGGCGATTCTTTAGGAGGATCATCTTGTTCATCCACCTCTGGTAGTATTCGTCAAAGGGCTCATTGAATTTCTGCTTCACCCTCTCCAAATCATACAGCTTCACCTGGATTTCGGTGTTGAAGCTGTAGTATTTGATGAAGGCTGCTGAAAATGCCTCCCAGTCAGATTGCTCCTCCTCTGACAGTGAGTTATACCATCCCAAAGCACCTCCCTCCAGTGTGGTGGGGAAAAGATTAATCAATTATTGCTTGGTAGTGCCTGCTGTTAGCATAACCCGGGCATATAAATTCACATGGGCCTCCGGCGAGCCCATCCCTTTGTAAGTAGGGATTTTCGGTACTTGGAAGCCAATGGGGAATGTCTCGATGCCCCTACTGATCATGGCATCAACGTTCACCCCCTTCTTGGATTCAACACTGATCCCGACCCCCTTCTTCAATTGGGCCATGACCTCGTCCAATTCAGAACACTTGGCTTTCATCTTCTGCTCCATAGCTGCTTCTATCTCTTGCAGCTTCTCAAGGCTAGTTGAAGCGTCACCGCCATGTTGAGATGACTCAGCTTCTTTTTCTTTCCTGGTTCCCCTATCACCGGTCTCACCAGCTTCTCTAACCACAGCCCTCATTTCTTCCTTTAACATGTCGCGGAAATCCTGCTACCTGAAGAAATCTCTCAGAACATCAGCCATACTCGGTGTCTGCTCTGCCATATTCACGCCTTCCCCGGTCTCAGAATCACTGTCACTCTCGACTACCCTCTGTCTCCTAGCCGCCCTTGAAGCTTGGGATCTTGTCCAAGGTCGCTCCAGTGTATTCTGCTTGGGGGTAGACAGGAGGTATTACGGTCGTGAATGAATGACGTGATATGACATGAAAATTAAGGCATTGAGTATGCTTGAGATGCATGGAGTGGAATTATGTATGGAATAATGATATGAATGGTTTCCTTTTATTATTATTATTATTTTTTTTTTTTCGAGGCATCCCAAGAACACCCAATGTTAATGCAAAAACGTCACGTGTGGGCCGTCACACGGACAGAACTTCGGCGCCTTTGGGGCACTTAATAAATTCATGAAATGGTCTCGTGTATACCAGCACACGGACAGAGTTTTGACTCTTTATAGGTCCATGAAACGATATGAAATGGTCACATAGGCCGGGCCCGTGAACAAGGTTTTGATGCTTTTGAGCACATGATATAGTGTTATGAGAAAGTCACGTGTAACACGGACACGGACAAGGATTCGGCATTCGTGGAACGCCTTTCATGATTTGATGATGTTATGGGCCTATATGTATACTAATCGGGCACTCGGGGAGTACCTTGAATTGTGAGTTAATGTCATGAAGTGGTCGGATGTGGACCACAGTGTTAGATGATGTTTATGATAGATGGGTGTGATGTCATGAAACGCATTGTGCAAATTATTACACAAAAATGGGCCTAAGGCTGTTGTGGCTTTTATTAAATCAAATGATATTGGTGGAATGGCTGAATGCAATCCGGTGCATTGGCAAAACACGGGTAATTTTAGGTACCCGATATGTTATGAAATGGGATGGGATGGTCATGATAGGCGTCCTTGAAATGCCCCTTAATTTAATTTAAGTGAAATGTAGTGAATGAACATGTCACACAATATGCAAATGGCTGCACAAAAACGTGGGTTAGGATGCATGACATACATAATGATGTTATGCATGCTATGTCAAAAATAAAATGCTAATCACACAAGTTTAATGTTATGGCTGAAAAAGAAATCGTTGGTATGGATGACAAGCGAATGAATTAATGTTTTACATACGAAATAAAATGCAAAATGGCTACATAAAAATATGGGTTAGTATCACACAAAGATGTTTGTGTATGGTATGTCATGTGTATGGAAAATGGTGATTATGGTATGTTATGCATGCGTCGGCGATGTGTCACGAAATGGTGAAGAACACATAGCAAGCAAAACGAATTCTTCCAACCTTATTCCTCCAACGTGGTCGGTCTCAAAAATTTCTAACCGAGTCCTAGGCGGGGTTCACTTCAATCACCAACCGGGGGTGATGAAGGCGCGATTTTATTATTATTATTCACACATTTATTTTGGTATCCTAAGGGAATCCAACTAGAGCTGCCTATATGGGTTCGGTCAAAGTCGGGTTAAAAATGAAGGCTCCCATAGCAAGATATACTCCTCACTTCTCCCCACTCAAGGGTCCTAGCGAAGGGGTTCGTACGAGGCTATGAGTGGTGTTTCGTATTCGTGCCCCTAAGACCAGGAGGAACTTAGGCGACACTTCAACAATCCACCGAGCTATAAAAGGATACCTAATCAAATGCAAGAAATGGCTAACTAAAAATGCAAATAAAATACCAAAAGAGAATCATTCGCCTTATTTTAATTAGACACTTTTCAGGGCTTGTCAAAATTCTTTTAAGTTTTTAAGAAAACTTTTTGAAGATTTCCGCAGCAGAGTCGCCACTGTGAGCGAACGACGTGTTTTCGACGGGACACGGGACTCCTTTCGAAACGGGGCGCCTCGATCTCGGGTGGGCCCCTCCCACGCATGGGGTTTTTATAATGGAAATCCGCGTTTTGGAAAATAAATGGAATTAATACATAAAAGAACCGAGACCTACGTCTCGATGAATATTGTAGGAGTCGCCACCCGGCTCAGCTCAACCGGGAAATTCTTATGTAGCTGAACCGGACGAACGGCCGCTACACTATCCAGAGATTCGGGTCCGAACAAGTCCCTTATTTCGTGTCTAATTAAAATAAATATTGCCAACGTTCTCGGATGGTATTTTAAAAAAAATCTAAAGTCAATTTTATTCAATATAAAAGGCATACAGCGTGCATACAAATATATAATACAAAAAATAAAGAAAAATAAATATTAACTGGCTTAAAACCAAATTGAATGGAAAAAATAAAAAATCTCACCTCACTTATACAATCGCCTAGAATACACGAAAATCTAAAAATAATTACAACCGCCTAAATACATGATTTAATCTATTAAAATACATCAAAAATGAAAATAAAAGAAATTAAAACCTGCAAAACAGAAGGTTAGCACAATTTATACAGCACGCCACAATTAGGACTCAAATAGACAGAAATGGGAAATCAAGAATTGGGGGCATGCATTTAGGGGATAACCGGGTTGGCCCGGCTAACCGGCCGGGTTAGACCTGGAAAATATTTTGAAACATCCCTGTATTTTTGGTTTTATGGGAAAATCATTTTGAAAACAATTTTTTTCAGTTTACATGCATTTTTCATATGTTAAATGGGTCAGTTTTCAGGAGAACTGGGTCTCCATCGTTGAATTGATCTAAATGCAAATTTACTAGAAAATTGAATCTATGGTCGTGATGCACACAACAAAATTCATTTTGATGATCTTTGGGGTTTTCTAATTTTTTGGGATTTTTTGGGAATTTTTTGGGGATGAGGCTGAAGTTCTGATTCTGGAACAAGGATTACAGTCGTATGACTGTAGTTTACAGTCGTGCGACTGTAATCAGTCCAGGATCAGAATTTCGCCAAAAGTCATTTTAAATCAAAAAAAACTTGAGGAAAATTAACTGGAAATTAAGAACAGTCGTACGACTGTATATACAGTCGTACGACTATTCATGACTGTTCTTAATTTCCAGAAACAGGAAAACGAAAATGCAACAGAAAATGCACAAAACTCACTTCAAACACCCAGGAAGCGAGAAAAAGTGTAAGGAAAAGAAGTGACTACCTTTTTAGAAGCTATTCCAAGTCGTTTTGACCCCTGGCGTCGCTCCGATCCCAACAAATTCGCACTTTCCCCTTTGGAATGGAAGTTGAGAGCTTTTTGTCCAAAATCCAAATTGCAAGGGATTCTGATGGTTTAAGTCCGAGTTCTTGATTTGGTTGTGAAGTTAATTGATTAACCTAGGGATTCCTAACAAGTTTTAACCTTAATTTCGAGAGATTAAAGAAAATCAAAGGGGAAGAAATGAGTTTTTTTTTTTCTCTTTCTCTCTCTAAATTTCTTTTCACCAGAAAATCTCCTCTCACTTTTTTTCTCCTCCTTCTCCTTTTTATCTCCCTGATTTTCGCTTGCTTGCTGCAACAAGGAAGCAATTAATGCTCCCTCTCTCTCTCCTCCATTTCTGCTGCAGAGGTATGGGTTCCTGCAGTCTGTCCGACATTACAGTCGTACGACTGTAACTATAGTGGTACGACTATAACTCTTTTTTTTTTTTTAAGTATAGAAAATTCCGGCGCTTACAAGAGGGGAGGCAGAAAATTGGAGAATTTTGAGAGAAAAAAACACAATAACACACAATAACATAGATTTTGGGACTTTTTCTAGGGTTCTTAAGAAAAATAAAAGGGTTTGATCTAAAAATAACTTAAAAAATTTCAACGAAACACATAGAAATGGTTATAGGGTGTTGTTAAACTGTCATCACTCACTCAATCTCTCTGGGGGTTGCGTCTGGGCTTCGGAGATCGCGCATTTTTCGGGTTGTTTGTGACTGCAAGACGCTTTCCTGCATCCGAATCCATCATTGGTGATCCAAACACTAGAACACAGACCAGGTACCATTCTGAGAGGCCTTAAAAATCCATTTTTGTTCATTTTGGGTGTTGTTTATTGATTTTTTTTTGAATTTTTATGATTCCGAGAGTGGTTTTGATTACAGCAGCCTCGATTAAGATCACAGTCGCCCGGTTATAATCTACAGTCGCGCGACTGTGACCTATAGTCGCCCGGCTATAATCTTCTGATTATAGTCGCTTGACTGTAATCTCTGGGGCAGAAGCTCCAAATGCCCCGAATCGACCGATAACGCTTCCGTTTTCAAGTTAAATGCGTTTTTATGTTTATTATCGGTCCAATTACATCCATGTATGCTTAGATTTCCGGTTTTCTTATTTTTAATTGATGGATGTGATTTCAAGTTTGGCAATTTCGAGTTTTTTGGGATTTTTGGACTTATTTTGATCCGTTTTGGATCCGTTTGGTTGAAATCAATGTGTCTTCAGAAATCCCAGATTACCTGAAACCGCTAAATTTGCAAAACGATATTTAAAAACCAGAAAAGAAGGCCGGAACACATTCTGGAGCATTACAGCCGTGCGGCTGCCATCTACAGATGTGCGTCTGTAAGCTACAGTCGCGCGGCTGTAGTTGAGGCAGAATTACAGTTTTACCCTTTTGGGCCCTAAACTTGTAATTTTGCATCTTTTTCCTATTCAAAACTGAATTTTGACGTGTTTACATTCTTTCTAGACCCTAGATGAATGTTTAACTTAGGCCCACACACGAACGGGACCCTCGGGTCCCGGGATATCTTGCCCACTTTGGAAAAATGCATGTCAATGAGCCAAACCATTTTCAAATTTGGTTTTTCGCCCATAAAACCCACATGGCGTTTCAAAAAACCGTTTTCCAGGTCTAACCGGTCCGACCGGTCAGGTTGATCCGGTAACCCCTCAAATGTATGTCCCTACTCCTACAAATCTCTATTTTGTCCTGTTTGAGTCTTTTGTATGCTTTGATTATTTGTGCTAACCGTATTTGGATGCAGCTTTTATTTTTGTTATTTTTAATTTTTAATGTATTTAATAGATTATCTCGTGTAATTAGGCGATTGTAATTTCTTAGATTATTGTGTATAGTAGGCGGTTGTAAATGGTGAGGATGAGAGTTTTCTTTTTCTTGGGTTGTATAATTTGGCCTCTGATTTACTTTTCCGCACTTCTATTTTTCCGCACTTTATTTTAATATTTATATTTATGTCATTTGTATGAGCATCGATTAATAATTAAAAGAAGATAAAATAAGTAGAATTAAGTGAATGCAACATTACGTTATGAAATAATAATTGAAAATAAGTGAGGATTAGTAGGTATGTTGCCTGAACCTCGAATCTCTGGATTAGGTACTGCGTCTACACTTGGTAAGGAGCTGTACCGGAATTTGTCGGATGAGCTGATCCGGGTGGGGACTCTGTATCTAATCTCGAAATTTGTGTTTCGAGATCTTTAATTAAATTGGGATTCTCCAAAAAACTTGTTTTCTAAAATTCACACTTCACCATTAAAATTAAGTTTCTATGAAAAGCGTTTTCTTCAATAAAATGAAAGGTTTTCTTAAAAAAGATTAAAGACCCGTTTTCAAAACCCCAACATCACACCTTCAAAAAGAAAATCCCTGGTTCCCACTTCACCGCGCGTTCCGAAAAAGGTCGTCCTCTCATAGTGGCGACTCTGATGGCGATCAACGATTTCTTTTAAAAGTTTTTTTATAAAAACTTAAGGAACTTAGGCAACAATCGAAGTACATCCTCACTTGTAGTCAATTATTAAATCATAATTCGATGTTTCATTCACATTTGCATAAGCATGACATTTTCTCTTCTGGAATCCCTCTAACACTTGTTTAAGCCCGACTTATTTCCAAAGGTGACCTACCTCTTCCGCTAGGATTGGAGGCATTCGAGGGGGTAAACCCCTCATAGCCTCATACGAACCCCTTCGTTTGGACCCTTGAGTGGGGAGAAGTGAGGAGTATATTTTCACTGTGGGAACCTGTATGACCCTTGGCTTGACTCATACCTTCATTTAATGGCTTAGCAACTTCCCCTTAGGGTTACCAAAACATATATTCAAAAATGGACATTAGAGTGTGCCTTTGGTATTCCCGGTTGGTGCCAAAGAGACCCAACACCTCAGAAGAATGCAAGACCAGTCAAGGAGGAATAAGGTTGGAAGGGAGAGCATTTCTTTATGCATGCGCTAACGTTTGCTTTATGGTTATTTTCACGCATCATCTGTATGTCATTTCCTAACCACATTTTTATGTAGCCATTTTTGAGCATCATCATACGTGTGTTATACTAACCATATTTTCGTGCAGCCATGATCTTTTTTCATGTGCCATATTCACTCCGTGTGTCCATATTCCCATAAAACATACAAGACATCACTTTGTGTGTCATGCATCCTAACCACATTTTTGTGTAGCCATTTGCATTCTGTATGACATGGGTATTCATCTCATCTCATCTCATCTCATCTCATATAAAATGTAAAGATGTTCTAAGTATGCTCCTCACGACATTTCATCTCATGACATATCGGGAGTCCCCAAGATTACCCATGTTCACCTGTGCACCGGATTGCACTTGGCCATTTCATTACATCATTGCACCATTAGGGGACCACAACAGTCTTAAGCTCATGTTCGTGTGGTGGACCACACAATACCATTTCATGACATCATGTCCATTCATCATGGTGTCATGGCGACACTAAAGTCTTATTTGTATTTCACAATCCATATCGGATTATTTCATAGCATTGAAAATTCATTCAAGGTACTCCACGAGTGCCGAATTAGAACTTGTACTAGGACATTTCATAACAGGCCTAAATCATGCAAGGTGTTCCATGAACGCCGAAATGATGTCCGTATCTCGAGTTACACACGACTTGTTTGTGACATCACCTCATCTAAGATGCCATAAAAGCATCGAATCTCTGTGCATGGAACGGCTCCCATATGACCATCACATGTCACTTCATTGACCTATAAAGTGTTCAACCACTGTCTGTGTATCAGTACACATGTGACCATTTCACGACATCCGCTAGGTTCCCTGAAGGCGTCGAATTTCTATCCGTGTGCTGGCCTACACGTGACATTTCCTTTTGCATGGCATGGGATATGCTTGGAACATCCAAAACAAAAAGAAAGAAAATACAAAAGTCATTTTCATCATCCTCATCCATAAAGCATCATTCGATCATGAACATGAACACACCAAACACGTCATTTAGGGTGTCGAGTCTAGGTCCATGACATCCATCCGTGACTCTAACCTTGTGTTGAATGTGCAGTTTAGAGATGAACCTCAAAGTGGTTAGTTCGTGTCGAGTCAGTGCCAAACCTATCAGTTCAATCAGTTCAATCAAAGCCGGTCACCATGGAGGGGATCAGTTCAGGTTCAGATTCAGATCGGGAGATCAAAGTTCAGTTGCCTACCTTACCGGTTGATAGTCAAGTTTTGTTAGAGGAGATTGACAGAGCGGAGATGGCCGACTGAAACGACGGAAACAAAAGAAACTTGGCTTTCAACATGGCTGCCTTTATGAGGAGCTTCTTAAGCTCAGATGAGTTCAGGGCTACTCTTAGGGAGCAGGTGTAGGCGGTGATGACCACCCTCCCTAACCAAGTTGTTCAATTGGCTCAGACTTCGGCTGGAAGTGGGGGACAATAGTTTCTCCAAATTACCAATGCTACTGGAGCAAGTCTTCTTGGAGGAAGGGGTGGACTGATCAACCATAAAGAACCCGACCGTCAGTCCAAAAAGGATGAAGCCTTTGAGAAGGCAAGGGAAGTCTCAATTGAGACGATGCTGGAAAAGCATCTCAATCAGAAATTTTCTGATATTGAAGCTATGCTACCTAAGCTTAAGGAGATAGTCCACAATAACCCTGTTAAGTATGTCGACCCAACTACTTTGATGGCTGATGGAGGAGAACCACTCCCAGCTGGTTTTCTGATGCCTTACCTGCCTCCGTACACCGGAGATGGCCCACCAGAAGCCTATTTGGACAGTTATGTGAGGTTAATGACTAGCATCGGGATTGGGAAAGTTCATCTCTTAAATCTGTTTCCGACTACACTGAGGCGTGCTGCGGCGAAGTGGTATATGAAGATGCCTCTCTACACCCGTTCTACTTGGGAGGACCTATCTGAAGCTTTTGTAAAATAGTACGCTTACAATACCTAATTAGAGACTACCCTTGAAGACCTGGAAAGAATCCACCAGAAGCCAAATAAGTCCTTCCCGACTTACTACAAGCGGTGGATGGATGTGCAAGTTTTGGTGGATGGGGCACCAAAGTTGGAGTCGCTCATTGTAGTGGATGGTAGTCTGCCCCAATACAAGGATAAAATGAAACTGAAGAGATTCCACTCCTTCAATGAAGTGGTTGAATTTGCCAAACGTATCGAGCGATACGAGGAAGAGGAGCAGAGGGGCAGACAGAGTTCGGGCTCCTATAAAAGTAATCAGGGGTACTCTCAAGGGTACAAAGGCAACAGCTCTAAGGCTACTCCAGTGGGGTCCAGTGCTAAGTCAACTCAGAATGTAGACCCGATCGAAGTGCAATGGGAGGATGTAGTCACTGTGAACCTGGTAAGACAGACTCCTCAAAGGGTCACTAGTCCATAGGCCAAGTTAGTAAGCCAAATTTTTGCTAAGTGTAGAAAGGTTGGGTTATTACAGAGCTTGAAGCCATTTTCGCCTCCAGCTGAGGCAGATAAAGAGAACTTCTGCACTTATCACGTGATGACGAGTCACAGTACAAATGAGTGTACCCAGTTGATTAAGGCCATCAAACAGTTGGTCATTGATGGAAGGATCATCTAGCCGGCTTTGAAACCTAGCATTCAATGTAATCCCTTGCCCAACCTCGGATGATTTGGTTACGCAAGAAGCTATTAAGGGCCATGATGCTACAATAAAGAGAAGACCCTCTGCATGTGGAGGCGATAGTCATTTTGATGTTTTAATTTGTTTTATCTTATTGTTATTATCATTTATCATGTGAACAATTTAGCCTCTAAGGTTTTTAATCTAATAGAGTTTGATTTCAATTACTTGTGCGATATTTTTTTCGGAAGGAACTGTGCATGCATCCAAACATTCATTTAATGCCTTTAGCACACATGATACATCAATGCATGAAATGAATCTAGGGACAAATGATGACCCAAAAATGATATCCGTCTTGAGAGACCTCATGCCTGATGAGAGGAAAGAAAATTGCAACATACCACAAAAGAACCTGGAAATCTTTGCCTGACTAAACGATGTCATGCCGAGGTGATAGAGAAATCACTGAACACCGAGTTCCAAAGGGTTTGAAGGTGGAACCAACCAAACAGGAGCTTCATAGACTCGAACCAGAAAAAGGAGGATTGTCACAACATAGGAAATTGACAGTGTCAGCAAAATAAAACCACTGGCGTCGAATGGACATCACACCATGGTCGCAACCGTCGACCAATTCCCAAAGTGGGTAGAAACAGAACTATGTATGAATGTCACTTCTAAAAAAAAAAAAGGTCATGACCGGTGATGGACTATAATCCCAAGGGGCAATAACACATTACTCCAGAATAAAGGGTTAAACATCATAGACCATCTCCGTATCCCTCACAAGTCAATGGGGGCACAGTGGCGGCCAATAAATCCATCAAAAGGATTTCGTCAAAAGCAGTGGCTACCTACAGAATATGGGTCGACAAATTACCACTTGCTTTGCAAGACATAGAAATAGCATCAGAGTACGCATGGAAGAAATGTCATACTTCTTAGCTTATAGGATGGAAGCGGTTCTACTAGGGGAGACAAAGACTAAGTCGTCAGCCCCATCAACCCAGGCAAGCCCAGGCGTTGTTACGTGTAAAAAATAAAAAGAGGTCCGATGGGTCGCAAATCCAAAAGGTGATCAATACAAAAATCAGGACAGTCCGATGGATCGAAAACCGAAAAGGCGGTCCATGCAAAAGTTAGGACAGAGAGGCGAGGACCATCAGTGGGAAAATCTACAAAGACCAGTTGGTGGCAGGCATGGGTCCGGTCGAGACGGATACCATTATTGATTTTGTCCTTAGCTTCATTTCATCTTTGATGTGCATTATGCTAAAGGATTATAAATGAGTGAATGAATGAATGTCGTTTTCTGTTTAGGTTAAATGTCCCATGTCTGCTTGAAATTGAATTCGTATGGATGTGCACATTTTCTGTTTACATGCATCTCACTTCAAAAAAAGAAAAAAGAAAAAAAGTCCAATGGATCAAAAACCGAAGAGGCGGTCCATGCAAAAATTAAGACAGTCCAATAGATCGAAAACCTAAAAAGGGCTGTCTATGCAAAAGCTAGGGCATAAAATAAAGTCTGCTGAATTGAAAACCCGAAAGGGCAGTTCAGGCAAAAATAAAGACAGTCTGATAGGTTGAAAACCCAAAAAGGGTGACCTATGCAAAAATTAGGACAAACAATAAAAATAAAACAAAAGTCATGCAGTAGTATCAAGCTCAGACAACTCTAATCTTGTAAAAACCGAGGTACATCAAAGCCAGTGCCTCACGCCCACGCCTCATGGAGCAAGCAATCAGGTCAATCAACCAAACTTCAATGTGATATCCCACCAAGGATAGACCCATTTGGGCATCCCAATCATCCGTCCGATCCCTGAAAGTCTGATTCATGACCTCCAGCTTGGTGACCCGCCGACGCAACTATCAACCTTTGTTCTCAAACGAGCAGACTCACGGCGCTCAATCCCAAGCCCCGTCTGCACCAAGCAAACCATAAAAAGCACCATAATCATACGCATATGCATCCAGGACATGCACATACACATACACTCAAAACATGCACACACACATGCATACACGCATCAATGTGTACTCAAGTACAGATACATGCTGTCATCATCAGGTTGTCTCAAGCCATGAGTACTCCGGAAGTGGAAATAACCTGACACTAGGGCATCCTCAAATCCCAAGTAGGAGACTTTTCTCAATTTCAGAATTCATCTTTATGCTAATATAATCCCGAGAAGGGTATTCCTTGTCCTTTACAGGCATCCAGGGACAAAACAATCAACCCGTATTTATTCTTGATCGAAGGGGCAAAAATTTTTGTTTCCAAAATTATCGATTAAGGAATAAATACGTGCCCCCGATCCAATTTCAAAGGTAGTGCTCCACCACAGAGAGCCAGTTTCAACAGTATTGTTTGACCACAGAGACCCGATTTCGATGGTATTGCTCCACCATAGAGAGCGGATTTCAACGGTATTGCTCCACTACAGAGAGCCGGTTTCAATGGTGTTGCTCTACCACAGAGAGCCAGTTTCAATGGTATTGCTCTGCCAGAGAGAGCCGATTTCAACAGTATCAAGGGGTAAGATATTCAATCCATATTCATTCTTGATCGAAGGGGCAAAAATTTTTGTTTCCAAAATTATCGATCAAGGAACGAATACGTACCAAAAACAACTTCAAAACATCAAAGGAGATATCAAGCTTCTCAAATCACCAAAGCATCTTTCCCCAGCCACAAAAGCTTCACGGGAAACACTATTATCCTATCCTTCAGTGACACAGGCCCCATTAGAAGTGAAATGACCAAAATGCCCTTTTGTTAGTAACCAAACTACCAAATGGCTAAAACAACTTCCCTTTCGTGACGCAAGCTTCATGGGGAACCAAATCATCGAAATATGTCTTCCCCTAGTGACATAGGCTCCACTAAAGGTGATATTACCAAAATAACCTTCCTCCAAAGGACACCAAGTTTCTAAGCTACAAAATTACCAAAATTCCCTTCCTTTTCATGAACATCAAATGGCAAGGAGAATTCAATCTGGGTAAAGTCCTCTGCTTCACAATGGAGTCGAAGCACGACCCTAGAAAACCAATACAATCTGGGTAAAGTCCTCTGCTTCACAATGGAGTCGAAGCACGACCCTAGAAAACCAATACAATTTGGGCAAAGTCCTCTGCTTCACGATGGAGTTGAAGCACGTCCCTGGAGAACATCAAACCAATTCGGGCAAAATCCTATACTTCGTAACTAAGTCGAAGTAAGTCCCTGAAGAATCAAATCAACCTGGGCAAGACCACTATTTCGCAAAACAACCGAGACAAGTCCCTACAAACATCAAAGCTGGTCGACGCGGGAGGAGCCACCAGGTACATCCTCTTCTCCTTCTCAACGTGCTCCTTATCGCAGGACGAAACTCGAACCGAACACAAGCACCCATTTAAGTTGACTTTAATCATGCGAGGGGCAGCCTGTGAGCACGGGTTTTTTCCCGACCTCAGTGATGAAAGCCATTATTACCTTTTTCACGGATAAACGTGAAGCAGATTCGGAATGATTGGGATGATGTTAGAAATGTCTCGGGTGACCCGAATGTGTGTAACAAGTCTTGGTACGGAACCCTAAAGGAATTCGAGTAAGTATTAAAGAAAACCGAAGAAAAGAATGAAAAATAAGCAAAATAAGCCAATCTGGTCATTACAGTCGCTCGACTGTAGTGCCTACAGCCGTGCGACTGTAGTAAATTACAGTCGTGCGACTATAGTACATTACAGTCACGTGACTGTAATCACCAGACTTCCTTTTTACCGAAAATCAGCATTTAATTCCAATTTTTAACCAAAACGAGAGATATAAAAAGTCATGTATCCGGGATTAGGGTTAACAGAACAGAGGGGAGGTGGAAAATTGGAGAATTTTTAGAGAAAAACACACAATAACACACAATAACACAGATTTTGGGATTTTTTCTAGGGTTCTTAAGGAAAATAAAAGGGTTTGATCTAAAAATAACTTAAAAAATTTCAACGAAACACATAGAAACGGTTGTAGGGTGTTGTTAAACCGTCATCACTCACTCAATCTCTCTGGGAGTTCCATCTAGGCTTCAGAGATCGCGCATTTTTCAGGTTGTTCGTGACTATAAGACACTTTCCTGCATCCGAATCCATCCTTGGTGGTCCAAACACTGGAACACAGACCAGGTAACTTTCTGAGAGGCCTTAAAATCCATTTTTGTTCATTCTGGGTGTTGTTTATTGATGTTTTTTCGAATTTTTATGATTCCAGGAGTGGTTTTGATTACAGCCGCCTCAGATTAAGATCACAGTCGCCCAGCTGTAATCTTCTGATTACAGTCGCTCGACTGTAATCTCTGGGGCAGAAGCTCCAAATGCCCTGAATCGACCTATAATGCTTTCGTTTTCAAGTTAAATGCGTTGTCATGTTTATTATCGGTCCAATTACATCCACGTATGCTTAGATTCCCGGTTTTCTCATTTTTAATTGATGGATGTGATTTCAAGTTTGGCGATTTCGAGTTTTTAGGGATTTTTGGACTTATTTTGATCCGTTTTGGATCCGTTTGGTTGAAATCAATGTGTTTCCAGAAATCCCCGATTACGTGAAACTGCTAAATTTGCAAAACGATCTTAAAAAGCGAGAAAAGAAGGCCGAAACACATTCTGGAGCATTACAGCCGTGCGGCTGTAAGCTACAGTCGCACGGCTGTAGTTAAGGTAGAATTACATTTTTGCCCTTTTGGGCCTCAAAATTATATTTTTGCATCTTTTTCCTATTCAAAACTGAATTTTGACGTGTTTACACTCTTTCTGGACCCTAGATGAATGTTTAACTTAGGCCCACACACGAACGGGACGCCCAGGTCCCGGGATATCCGACCCACTAAAGTTGGAAAAATGCATGTAAATGAGCCAAACCATTTTCAAATTTGGTTTTTCCCCCACAAAACCCACAGGGCGTTTCAAAAAACCGTTTTCCAGGTCTAACCGGTCCAACCGGTCGGGTTGACCTGGTTACCCCCCAAATGTATGCCCCTGCTCCTACAAATCTCTATTCTGTCCTGTTTGAGTCTTTTGTATGCCTTGATTATTTGTGCTAACCGTATTTGGATGCAGCTTTTATTTTTGTTATTTTTCATTTTTAATGTATTTAATAGATTATCTCGTGTAATTAGGCGATTGTAATTTCTTAGATTATCCTGTATAGTAGGTGATTGTAAATGGTGAGGATAAGAGTTTTCTTTTTCTTGGGTTGTATAATTTGGCCTCTGATTTACTTTTCCGCACTTTTATTTTTCCGCACTTTATTTTAATTTTTATATTTATGTCATTTGTATGAGCATCGATTAATAATTAAAAGAAGATAAAATGAATAGAATTAAGTGAATGCAATATTACGTTATGAAATAATAATTGAAAATAAGTGAGGATTAGTAGGTATGTTGCCCGAACCTCTAATCTCTGGATTAGGTACCACGTCTACACTTGGTAGGGAGCTGTACCGGAATTTCCCGGATGAGCTGATCCGGGTGGCGACTCTGTATCTAATCTCAAAATTCGTGTTTCGAGATCTTTAAGTTAAATTAGGATTTTCCGAAAAACCTGTTTTCTAAAATTCACACTTCACCATTAAAATTAAGTTTCTATGAAAAGGGTTTTCACAAATAATAATGAAAGGTTTTCTTAAAGAAGATTAAAGACCCGTTTTCAAACCCCCAACATCACACCTTCAAAAAGAAAATCCCCGGTTCCCGCCTCACCGCGTGTTCCAAAAAAGGTCGTCTGCTCACACTGGGTTCTCGTGATGTTTTGGAAAACGAGTTGGTTTTCGTTTATCTTACTTTAAGGGAAATCATTCGTTTGTTTTAGAAATTCTTTTTGTAGAAAACATTTTCCCATTTTATTACTTAAAGACCTCGAAACCTAAATTTCAAGATCAGTGATAGAGTCACCACCCGGATCAGCTCATGTAGGAAATTCCGGTACAGCTCGCTACCGAGCGCTACTGTACCTAATCCAGAGATTCAGGGTTCGGGCAACTTACTTATTCAACCTAGAGCTTGTATTCAGTTTATAATTCATATTACCATATTTATTCAAGTTATTATTGTAACACCCCTTGGTGTCACAAAATTTAAAACCCAATATTTATCCCGCTCACCAACTGATCCTTACAAATATTCCGTATATTATAAAATCTCCAAACAAAATATTACTAACTCTAAAACCTTGTTAGAATTTCCCATAACATACTTCATAATATTCACAATACTCTAATCTATGCCATTCCATTACAAAACCACATAAAAGTAACAAAATTTAATGTTCACCTTTCCTAATTAGATCATGTCCGTCTACAAGCTCCAAACCGCGTGTTGAAAAGAAAGTACATGCCAAGAAATTTACTTTATGGCGTACACTAACTTTATTTCATAAAATTTACACGCTCTCATCTCTTTTAAAACGTCACCCAAGTGAATAAAATAAAAAAAACTATAAGTAAATAGAGGAAACTGTTTAAAAACTGTATATAACTCAATTATATGAAAAATGTCATAATTCACATCCATTTACATCAACCTAATAAAATATCAATTATTGCCCAAAGTAACTCAAGTAAAAATATAAACAGGTATTGGATATGGGGGCGGACAAGCCCGAAGCCGAAGCTCCAATAACAGTAATATCAGTCAAGCCCGAAGCCGAAGCTTCAATATCAAATATACACAATTATCGGACAAGCCTGAAGCCGAAGCTTCAAATCAAATATTCAATAATATCATAATAGCGGCCAAAGCCCGAAGCCAAAGCTTCAATTGTTTGTGCAGCACTGCACGCCCCTTTGTTGGCGCCAATCTACCCACCCATTCTTTTTACTTGAATAGTAGGGCAATAAAATTTAAAACTTTCTTATAAACATATCTTGTTCTATGTCTTAAAAATCCATAGAAACTAGAATCACCCAAATCGGAATTGTAAAACATGAGAAAAGTCAAAAACAATCCACAGTGCTCAAATCTGAAATGTTTAGCAAAAGGAAATAGAAATAAAATTAGTGTACACAAACCTCTTTAAACACCATAACACCCTCTTCTACCTCTTACTCCTTTCCTATACCTTAACTTGATCCCTCTACAAATATCCACTTTTGATTCAATAAGTATTTATCAACAAATAAATGATCTAATTTATATCTATCTATTTGGCTTGGACTTGATATTAACTTAATATCAAGCTTCCTACGTATCCCAATAATTCTAATTTCGGAATCAAAGCCACGTAGTTCTCCTAATCTTAAAATAACTTAAAATATTCTCATATAACTTAGTCCATATAATACAGCCTTATGTCACTATTCACATGTACGGTCACTATTCATATATATACGATTACTATTCATAAATACCGTATATTACTATTCACCAAATCATCAAAATCACTCAAAACATCATATTTCTCCAAATGCATTTCTTATAATTTTCATATTTTCTTCACATATAAATCTTACTTAAATTCATTTTCCAGCAAATAATATAATTAATTGTAACTCCAAATACTTCAATAATTCATATAAAATAATATGTCCAAAATCATCAAAAACTCAAAGAATTAATATTGCTTAAAATAATTCATAGATCAATATAAAACTATTAAACTAACAGAGACTCGCCAGAAAATATTCCGGTCACCAGAAAAATACCCATAATTCGAACGGAGAATACCACTAGATTCACAGCACTGCTAGGAGTCCAAAAAACTAATTTTATTCTCATATCACTTCATATTTAGAATTAATTTATAAAAATACTCTAAAATTTCATTTCCAAATACACTATCATATTGACCTCAAAATAAAATCTTAACCGTACATATTGAAATTCACTTAATTCTAAACACGTACCTGAAATTTCATCACGATCGGACCGTAAAACATTCACTTATCAAGATTATACACACACACACACACACACACATATATATATATATATATATAAAAAATTCCTTTCGAATATATTCTTACTGTGCATATAATTTTTACCCCTAGAACTTTCTATTTTTATATTTCCTCAATATTTCACCCATGTATATATTTCACCGCTGAACTCTATTCCATAAAATCCTTAAATTATAAAATCACTTTTTAAATATTAATATTTATTAAATTTTCGGGATGTTACAATTATCTTTTCCCTACCCAATTTCGTTTATTTTATTAGCCTATGCTCAAGCAAATTACAGAATTAAATTGTGGAAAAATAAATCATACACACAAATTATACAAAAGAATAACAGAGGCCGATTACACAACCAAATCGAATAAAAATGGAAAACTCTCGTTCTCACTTTACAAGCGCCTATGGTATACGAATATCTAAAAATTATATCCGCCTAGAATACACGGGATAATCTATTAATTACAGCAAAAATAATAAAAATAAAAATATATGCTGTAAAACAGACGGTTAGCACAGTTTACGGCACAACACAGATAAGACTCAAGTCAGGATAGAAGTGGGATTTTTAGGATAAGGGGGGCATGCATTTAGGGGGTAATCGGGTCGACCTCACCGGTCGGACCGGTTAGACCTAGAAAACGGTTTGGAGATGCCCTGTAGATTTTTGTGCTGAAAAACGATTTTAGAAAATTATTTAGCTTAATTTCATGCAAATTTTCAGATTTCAGCGGCTCTGTTATCCTGGAACTCAAGGTTCCGTTCGTGTGGGTTTCCTAATTTTCACAAACATCTAGGATCTAAAAAAGCATTAAACACGCAAAAAACAGTCTGAATCCGAAAACAGCATCGCGTAACGACATCCGTACGGGTCGTTTCGTGATTTTGTCTTTTCCGGGAACTACAGCTGAACGGCTATAACTAGAGCCGGGGCGGCTCTGCTTAGAGCCAGGCGACTCTAAACCAAGCCGGGCGGCTGTAATACCCGGACCCGAAACCGGTTTTCTTGTTTTTTTGAAAAATATTATTTTGCTCGTTTTCAGTGTTTCCCAAAGATTTTATAGGGCTCGGGGGTCTGCTGATGCTGGACTATAGAGCCGAATCAGATCGAACTACCCCGAAATCAAAAAATAAAATCCGGAAAAAATCGAAAATCTAATATCCGTACGTACAGAAATCCGAAAACCGAAGCTTAATAATTGTACAAATATTTTAAGGCCGAAAAATATCACAACAGAATGCATAGAAATGGAAAATGTGTTATTTTCTGCCGATCGGGCAATTTCGGGTTTTCGCCCAGGAAGAACAGAGTCGCGCGGCTCTAGGGTTTGAGCTGGGCGCCTCTGTTCCAGAGAGACAGAGCTGTACGGCTATATCTGGGTAGCCGGTTTTCCAAAAATTGAGAAAACAGAGAAAAATCACATGGAAAATGCAATGAACACAAGTTTTAGGCCTCTCAAAGTTTACCTTAATGTTGTTCCAGTGTATTGGATATGCAGAAACGGATTGAAAATCAAGAATGTGACTTGAATCCTTGAATATTCTGAAATCCTGAGAACGAATCCGAAATGAAACCGAAAATGTGTACGAACCAATTAGTGACGATCAGAACGAGTTATAGAATGATTAGGCAATGAGTCCTGAGTTTGAAGAGCAAGGTTTCCATTTTCTCCTTTCTTTCTTCTTCTTCTTCCTCACTTTCCTATCTCTCTCTGTTACTTCTTTTTCTTTTCTATTTCCTATTTTCGGCCCAACTAATTCCCCCCCACCAAATGATTTTCTTATTTCCTTTTTATATCTCACGGCAAAGAAATGATTTCATGAATTAATTGCGCCATCTTCGATTCTTTCAATTTCGCCGAATTCGCTCTGCTTCAGGACAAGTTGCTCTGCTTTGCAAAGCAACTTGTCCAACCATCTAAAGCCGGCCGGCTCTGGTGTACACTAGAGCCGGCCGGCTCTAGACCTAACGTGCACCCTAAAAACCCTAAAACTACTCGGGGGACCTTTCTCAAGGTTTCGGATCGAGGATTGTCCGGTTTTTAGAAAATTTGAGATGTTCCAGGTGACATTCTGCTCTTTTCGGGGTCCGAATGCTTAACAGAGGTAACAAAGAGTTCTCATCACAGAGGTTAGGAAAACCCGTGCTCACAAGGTGAAAACACACGTAAGGGGAAAGTTCAGACCCAATTGGGAAGGTCCGTATATAGTAAAGAGGGTACTTTCGAAGGGCGCCGTAAAGATCATGGATATGGACGGGAAGGAGTTTGTTAACCCCATCAATCAGGACAAGCTCCGGTGGTATTACGTATAAAAAAAAAGAAAAAAAAAAGAAGTGCGATGGATCGAAAACCGAAAAGGCAGTCCACACAAAAGTCAGGACAGAGAGGTGAGCACCATTTGGCCGGAAAATCTATAAAGACCAGCTGATGGTAGTCATGGGTTCTGTAAAGACGGATACCATTTGCAGCTTTGTCCTTAGCTTCATTTCATTTTTAATACACTTTGTACTAAAACATTATCAATGAATGAATGGATGGATGCCTTTTCTGTTCGGTTAAATGTCTGAGGTTTGCTCGAAATTAGATTCTTGTTATATGCATACGTATGATTATGCACATTCCATATTTGCATGCATTTCATCTTTCAAAAAAAAATCCGATAGGCTGAAAACCGAAAGGCTGTCTAGGCAAAATTTAGGATACAAATAAAAGTCTGCTGAGCCGAAAACCCGAAAAGGGTAGTTCAGGCAAAAGTTAAGATAGTCCGATAAATTGAAAACCCATTAGGGCAGTCTCTGCAAAAATAAGGACACACAATAAAACGACAGAGTAAATATAAACCAACCAACAGTAGCACTTCATAATCTGTCAATCCTACAGGCCGAGGTACCTCAGAGTCAATATCTCAAGCTCGCATCTTATAGGGCATGTTGCTAAGTCAGCTAACCGAGCCCTGTAACGGCCATCCGTCTCTGTCGAAGCTAGGCTGTCGTATCTCAAGGTCTCTAAACGAATGGGATTAATCCATTATTGCTGTATGTGTCTGGGCCACCGCTGCATGAATTCTCCACATTCAGTTGTGCATAAGGAACGGGGCACCCCTTGTACTTGCCCGTACTGTCTGTATAATCATACGGGGGAGTAGAATGTCACCTTGGTCAGCCCGAGAAGCTGCACGCCTCCTGCCCAGGTCTCGGTAGTCACGTTTGAAATTTCACACCAGGGGCAAGTCCAGCGGATGGCTGCATCAGTCCTCCCTCTTAGCCAAGCAAGTCACTCTTCTGTAGTCTGAGTGGTAAAATCTGTCATTTCGATACGTCAGGCCCCATAATGTCTCGATACGTATCTTGGATGAGGCGGAGGAATACTCAAGAGACTCAATTTCTCCAGTAACCAAATCTGTACAAAAGCTGGTTAATCAAAAGAACGCGGAATCAATCAGATGTCAAGTTAAGGTAGAAGCAAACCTGAAGAAGGAAAGAGCATCCATTGGTCTCAATTAGGTAACCAGAATGGATGGAATCTAGATAAATCAGGGTCTCAGCCAAAGTGACTCCTATAGGCGAAGCACCATTGGACATCTGAGCCACTATTAGAACTAATTGGAGACTGCAAGTCCTATCTCTAGACTCGCACAGAAAAAGAGACATCAACAGGAAGCCCATCAGAAAAGCCCAACCAGGGGCAGAGGTGTATAGAGCCAAGCACATGTCCATAGTAGCAAACAAATTGAGATTCCTACGGCTAGACTCTTCAAAGAGCAAGTGGTCCAAGGCTGTCGTGTCCAACATAGTCAGCCTTTGAAGTGTCTGCAAGCTGTTGGAATCAGGTTCGGGACAGCTAACCTGACTCCGCATGGGCAGGGGATGCCAAGAATAGCACTGAACTCTTCAACCATGGGACACAGCTCTTGTCTAGAAAATCGGAAGACATGATCCATCGGATCCCAAAAACCGGCTGCAGCTGTCAGAAAAGTCCGGTTTGGAGATAGGCCCATGTAGAACCGCATTTACTGTAGACTGAAAAGGGCCAACAAGGCCCAATTAGAAGAGCAGGAAGCCCTCCAGTAACTCCTCAGTCGATGAAGGAGTTGATCCATCGAAAATAGGGCAAAAAGAAGAAGAGGTTGCTGAAATTCAAACCAGGGCCGGACGGCTGTGTGTATGGTCGGGTGGCTATGTATATGGTTGGGCGGCTATATACATGGTCGGGCGGCTATGATATGGTCGAGCTGCTGTAATCAGAACCGTACGGCTGTAATCCAGCAGCATCACTCACTCTATACTTTTATACAAAATTTTCAACCTATAGCCATGCGGCTCTCATGTCCGGAATGGGTTTTCAGTCGAAATCAGGCTCGGAATCACGAAATGAAGTCTCGAAAAAGCTGGGGTTGTTGCAGACAGCGGTGAAAATAAGTGGAGATAGAAAAATGCATTCGGAAAGACGAATCTAACAGGAAAAGTAACATAAAGGAAACGGGCAATGAATTTCACAAAATATCAGTGCAGTCAGTTTTTCGGGTTAAATATACAAATGCAGCAGAAAAGGGCCCACAAACGGGCAAAATGTCCTGCAATATAGAATCCAAGCCCGCAGGCGGGCTGTATCAACCCAAACTACAAAAGGAAAGGCTACGGCTATCCCCAGTCAGTCGAGTCATCGGTCTCCTCCTCGCTCTCGGGCCTACCTTCACCGCCAAAGACACACCGTCCGAACTCCCAGTCATCCAGCTGAGTGCGAAGGGTCTCATTCATAAACCCGAGATCCGCATTAGCCCTCTGCAGCTGATCTACCTCTGATCTCCAATGGGCCTCCTCGGGCCGACATACATTAACTGCGGCCTACATTAGAATCAAACAACGTGGATATCATATCACACATATACATGCATTTGAAACACGTATACACATATGCATACATAAATCAATGCAGGCACTTACCGCCATCGCCTCGTTATCTTGAAGCAAAAGTGACCTGAAGGCGGAGACCGCCTGACACAGGGCCATCCCCTGCACACTGGAATTTGCACAAAGAATGGCGCACAAATAAGGTCGATGGCAATAAGCGAAAGTGTAAAATAAAAAAGCTCACATGAATGACGATCCATGTGCCCTTCACTTCCCGATGCTTTCCACCGGCACAGATGTCGAGGCCGTAATATAGTTGAGCCAACCCGGCTCATCCCTAGTTCAGACTTCCCACATCCTCCAGCTGGATCAGAGAAGGTAGAACAGCCAGGTTCAGATCGCTCTGGCCTATGGGGAAGAGCAGGGTGCTCAAAGCATATAGCAGAAACACCTTGGCATAAAGCCTCGCATCCATCGAAGAAAAAGTCGAACCCTCAGGAAGGCCAGCCTGCATACCTAGCCAATAATCCTGTAGCGTACTGCCCTGGACCTGCTTGACCAGAGGAGTCATGCCAATCAATATAGCAATGAGCTCTAGATGGAAACCTCCTCGCTCCAGGGTTTGGTTGAACTTTATAGTACGCTCGCCAAATGATAGCCCGGTAATAGCCATGAAGTCTTCGGGCATGATGGTATACTCTCCGATCGGGAAGTGGAAAGTATGGGTGGAGTCCATCCACCGCTCCAGCAATGCCATCAACAGAACCCTGCTTGTCTAGGGTGGGACCTCGTACATAGAACATACAAACCGGTCTAGCCCGGTAGAGTTAACAATCTCCCTCACAGCGTCAGGAAGCCTTCTGTACCAGATCAGGGCGTCTAAAATGGACCTAGCCCTGCGGTTGCGATCTCGGTCATATAAAACAGTGAACAAGGAGTTTCATGGGTTATTTGTATAATGCATTGCTTGGATAAATCGGATGAAAGCATTTAAATAGAATTAAAACAAGGAAAAGCCCTTTCTGCCTGAACAAAGCCGCATAACTGTAGCCAAAGCCGCCCGGCTGTAGCTATAGCCATGCGGTTGTGTTCTTGAGAAACAGAACCGTTCGGCACTGTTCCTCAATCATGGCTGCCAGACCAAGAACAGAGCCGCACAGCTCTATCGTTGAGCCGCACGGTTCTGTTCGGGAAACCGGCAGTTTGGTTTTCAAAACCTAGGTTTTATAATTTTCCACCCTAAAATTGATTCTAATCTACTTCAAATCATCAACCAAGGTTTCTAGGGGCATAACCTACTCTAAACATAAATCAATTTCATGTAATTTTATCTAATTTTTCCTACATTGCAGAAATTCAAAAATTAGGAAAAGAGGAAAAAGTGAGAGAAACTAACCAAATGGTGGACAACATGCGTCTATGGCTTGAGCGTCACGGGTACCAGATCATTCCTCTCGACCCCACAATAAGCAACCGACTCCAGAAGCCCATACACATCTACTGTGGATTCACTAGGAAGTGAAAACTCTCCCTTAGGTAACACTTATCTAGTGTGAGGGGTTGGTGGATCCTAGGTGAAGTAGTGAAACTAAACCTAAAATCACACAACTAAGACAGTGTACCTATCATTGACAAGTAATAATTCTGGTTGGTCCAGGTATCGATCCCACAGAGAAAAATATTCTGCAAACACTAAACTACTCGGGTTCCTTGCGTGTCCTAGGCGGAACTTAATTTTGGGTCTGATTATACTAACAACTAAATTATCCTACTCCTAGTTGATCTATCCCAGCTTACTTTGCACTTGAATTCGGGTTATTAATTAGCGGTTTACCGACCTATGAATGCTAATGGTGATGGCTTTATCAGTTAATTAAAATAGATGAATTTAACTCAACAATTAACCCTTAATTATGTTCTTTCGATAATTCAACCTAGCGTGTCTAGATCTTTTAGGTCCTTAGCTGGTTTCCCTTGTTTAGAGGCGGTCTAATTCTAAAGCTCAGAAAATAGGGGCACGTAAATTCCACAGTGTTGTCAATACTAATGGTTTCCTAGGCGTCAATCTAGGTAATGCCACAAATATGAACTTAAGAAGTTAAGATCTTATGAGACTAGATTATCATTAATGAAATTAAATTGCAATCAATTGTATTAATCAAGAAAGATGATAAGAATTCAATGTTTACAACCAAACATAATCAATTGAGGAATCAAAAACTAACTAATCGAATTACAAAAGAGAAGAAGAGGAACTTATGCCCTTTTGGTCCGATTAACCGGATTCCGATGGTGTGAAGATGCTTGGGGTGTACCTCTATAGACGAACTCAATCCGGAACCAAGAACGTCGCAAAAGGGGAAGGTTCAATGCAAAACTTCTACCAATTGAGGGTTCAAACTCAAAGAAACAAAGAGTTCAAGCAATAAAACCTAGCAACAAGTTTGTGCTTTCTACTTTAAAAATCTGGGAAAAGATCCATACAACTTAGAAAATAACCTATTTATACGGCTAGGTTAAAACCACTAAACAGGAAAGATGAAAGTAGGGCAACAGCAGAATTCCGGAGCTCGGCACGCCGTGCTGATGGTGGCGGCACGCCGTGCTGTGTAGATTTGGGGTTGGCATGTCGTGCTAGTGGTGGTGGCACGACTTCGTGCCGATCCACTGGATTCCGTCCCTTGGCACACTGGAATGGCACACCGTGCCACCTTGCTTTTCAGCACTTCAAACTCTTCTTTGCTGCCGTCGCTCCAACTTTCGGTCCGGGTCATAATACCTGCCCAAAAAAATATAAAGAAACATAACCCCACCACAGCCACGGACCACAAAAATGACGCATTATCCAAAATTACAAAAACACCCTTAAAAAACATGACAAATGCTAAAAGTTATGAAAATCTAACCAAAACATAAAAATCACAAAATACGCAAAACCAAACAAGCATTCACACAAAGGACTCTAAAAAATTGCCGTTTAACCACGAAATTGCCTAAAAGATGAGGTCAAAAACCGACCTTATCAACTACCCCACACTTAAAGTCTTGCTTGTCCTCAAGCAAATAAACTAAAGACAAAGGAGTAAACTTGCTCGCTTTTACTTGCAAATCCAACTGAGGGTTTAACCGTACGAAATTCATAGACTCAGGAAGGTAAAGCATCACTTTCGAAATGACCCTAGGCGCGCCAGGTTCAAAACCACTCAATACCCGAACCCAACAAAATTTAGCTAGTCAAAGGGCGAGGAACAAGTAGAGTTTATATGACCACAAAGCACCTCACAAGATGTCACTCTAACGCTCAAGTTCAAGGTGAGGCGGATGAGCACACAAAAACAAACAATGGCACACATCACATAGTGAACTAATGGCAATCCCGGTGAAGTCATTGGTCAAGGAGCAAAATCAGAGAACCGGGGTTTGTAATGTTACGACTTAGGGTAGGTTTGATAAAAGGGAAGTTTTTAGGTGTACAACTCCTACAAATCAAGTGATATATGCAAATTGACTAAGTACTAAAGACGGCTCATGCAATTTCAACTCAAGACTAGTCCTAAGAGTGCTGGCTTTGCTATATATTTTTTTATATATATAACAAGAAATTCTACTAACAAGAGAAGGCCTCATCCACAACCAACGGCCAAAGCACAACCCAACGGGGAAAAAGATAACAAGACATGGGTCAAGGCAATTAAATGATCGCCCTAATCCCTTATTCAAACAAATGAACTGAAAATGGAACACATACACTGGCTTAAAGACGAGAGCCAGACATATAAGACATGCTTCTACAAACTTCGATTTTTAAGAAAAGAAGCCGGACACATACATTGACTCTATTTGGATTTTTATTTTTTTTATTTAAATTGCAGCACAATTTTTCCATAGGACTAGATGTGAAAGAGTTGAAATGCAAATGGTGATTGACCCCAAAATGAATGAACAACTTAGCCAATTACTTGATTTAGGAGAGGAGGGTAAGAAAGGAAAATCAAAGTCAGTGGTAAAAAGTTAAGATGATAGATTTGGCTTGGTGAACGTTTTTTAAGTCAAAAAGGTTAATTTAGTGGCTTTGGGTGATCTAAGGGATAAATTAGTAGTTAGGGTTAGGCTCATTTAAGTCAAGGGGTTAATCCTAAGGGTCTCCACATACTAAGCTCTCGATGCCAAGTGCAAAACAACGCCGGGTTCTACGATCTAGTGTGCCATGATTGTTTTTACCCTCACAAAGAAATGGAACCGATGTGAAATGGTTCCAAAGGCTCAAATTCTCACAAGTGTACTAGGGGTTGTATGCTAGGTCGTGTGACTCAACCAATGTTCCAAGGCATAATCCTAGCTCGATCATGAAAGTTAAGGTAGAGGGTTAATTCCCTAGTGCAACCTAAATGACAAATCTAACCAATGATTACCATCAAGAATCACAAATCATGCACAAACAAGCTAATGACTCGTAATCGACTCCCAATATCTCTAGCTAATTGCTATCGATCCAAGCACGGAGTCTTAGTTTTGAGGGTAGATTAGGCAATGTTATTCAAACGGTAATTAACACATAAACAACCTAAAACACTATCATACCAAAAATAAACCAAACCAAAGCACACCTAAAACCAACATAAAACATCCAAATACGCAAAAACACACACAAACATACGAAATAAAACAACCAAAACGTGCAATGTAGAAAGAAGCAAAAGAAAGGGAGAAATCCCTTTACCCACCCTACACTTAGATTGCACTTACTTCCAAAAGTGCAATGGAAGAAGGAACAAAATAAAGCGGGAAAGGAAAAGGGTTACCTCACATATCGGGGGCTGTTGGTGGCGGAGGCGGGTACGGCCACCCTTGGGCTACACAAAAATGAGAGGCGAACGCCTCGACATTGGCGAGCTGAGCTGCTTACCTATCTCATCCGCTTCTCGAGCACAAGCTGATGGACTGTTAAACCTTCCAGCTGTTCGATTATACCATCCAACCGCTCTTCGATCCGCCCCATAAAATCCAGGCCCACCGAAACATGCTCCTCATCCTCCTCATTATGCTCAGCTTCCTCACCCTCTTCCTCAGTATCTACGTCCATAGGGGCCTTACCCCTACTCGAACCTCCCGCACTTGAAGTACCTACAGCTGCCACAACATAGGAACAAGATAAAATTCCCCTCGAAAGCTTCTTGGGAAGGATGCTATCGAGGTTCTTATAACAAGTATTACTACGAAAGAAACATGCAATACAAGTTACAATATGCCCTAACCCGAGTTCGGACTTAGATCTGTTATGATGGGTGTATAGGGCTTCCATGATGAAGAAGCCCATGTGCACCTTAACATTATTATACACATGCCACAGTATTAAAAGTTCAAATGCATTGACCCGGTTGCTTTCGGTTTTGCCTGAGAAATTAAAACACACAAATTTGTGGATTAATTACAGGATTGGGTCATGTAATTGGGAGGTTTTAGCAAACCTAGGTTGGTATACCCCTTGACCTACCATACGCCAAAATTTCTTGGCATCCATATCCTCCGACCATTTGTAACTATTCCCCTCAATTCCTATGCAAGCCTTAAGGCCCTCAATATCTAAAGAGTGTTCATCACCAGATAGGTGGAAGGTCATGGTCCTAAGGCCGGTATCGGGGTTTGTTTTGAAGCTTAAAGTGGAGTAGAATTCTAAGTTCAACTCTCTAAAGACAGGCTGATTAGACTTCACAGACTCATACCACCCTAGACTGGTTAATTTAGCATGCATAACCTTTGACCTATCTTGTACAAGCAAAAATTCCCAATCAAAGGTTCGAAAGGGGGTACTCTTTAATGGAAACAGAGTTTTGTAGCGTTTACCTTCATCATCAGGGAGAAGAGGGAAAGGGCATTTATACTTCCTGGAGAGGCTAGTTAAAGGGCCCATCTGCTGCTCGGGAGGTAATTCTTCGTTTGGCATCGGTTTCGGTGACAGGTCTATGGACCGTCGCGAAGAGCGGTGCCTCCGATCAGCTACAGTCTTCTTTTTCATCTTGCTATTGCACAACCATCAAAACACAACCAAAATCAAAAACAAAAGAAGACAAATCTAATTAAACCCTACTTACATAAATACAAACCCACTAAATATGAACATATAAAGAAAAATATTGAAATACAATCACCCTATTAAGCAAGTAAATCAACAAAATCAAAGTGAGAGAAGAAAGCAATAAAAAGAAGAAAGGAAAATTAAAGCATGAATTCATACCTTGGTTCCAAGGACAGTGATGCAAAACAAAATCCTAGGTCAAAATAATGGTTGAAGAGAAGTTAAGAGGAAGAAAGTGAGAGGGGAAGGTGAGGGTTGGTTCTAGAGAGAGAAAGAGGAGAGAGTGAGAAGGTGAGAAAGGAGAAGAAGAAGAAGAAGAAGAAGAAGAATAAGAAGAAGAAGAGGGGCAGTTACAAGGAAAGAGAAGGGTTTATATAGGGCGGGCGATTTTTGACCTAAAAATTCGAAATTTAAACGCTCGGCACGCCGTGCCAAATAAACAGCATGGCGTGCTAAGCAGAGCATAGAAACTTACTTGGGAACAGCACGAGGGCACGATGGCGTGCTGGATTGGTACGTTGTGCTCTCTTGAAAACCCTTACTTTGGCATGGCGTGCTGAATTGCAGCACGGCGTGCTGCTTGGCTCTTAAACGCCATTTGTTCCAGCAGCCTGGCACGATTGCGTGCCATACTAGCACGTCACATGCTAACCCCATTCTCATCTTAGCACGACGTGCCCATGATGGCACGACGTGCTATCATGAAATTCTTCCAACCTTTGCTTTTTCACACTTTGATCGAGACTGTGATTAACTTGCTTAGTGACCTATTCCTACACACATAAACACACAAAAAAACATATTAACACAAAAATTAATGTACAAGGGAAGTACACGTACCTCATTGCTATGTTTATAGTCGGAATAGCTCGACTTCTGCATCCATGATTATGCATTACAAATCACAAAGGAGTAAGACTCGCTTCTCCTCCTTCACCCCTCCACTGACGTAGGGCTTCAATCGATGCCCGTTTACTTGTTGAATTCCCTCCGGGGTTTCAAGTTCCACCATCCCCAAGGGATAGACCTTATTCACGGTAAACAGTCCCATCCACCGACTTCTTAATTTGCCCGGATATAGTTTCAACCGGGAGTTATACAAGAGCACCAACTCCCCTTGATTGAAACCTTTCTCTATCACATACCGGTCATGCCACTTCTTGGTCCTCTCCTTGTAGATTTTGGCATTCTCGTACGAACTCAACCGAAGCTCATCTAACTCCATGAGTTGCCTTAATCGAAGCTCACCTGCAGCTTGCATATCAAAGTTAAGAAACTTTAAAGCCCAATATGCCTTGTGCTCTAGTTCCACAGGTAGATGACAGGATTTACCGAAGACTAAGCAGTAGGGGGACATTCCTATAGGCGTCTTAAAAGCAGTCCTATATGCCCATAGTGCATCGTCTAACCTTAGACTCCAATCTTTCCTAGATGCACCTACCGTGTTTTCTAAGATTCATTTTAGTTCCCCATTCGAAACCTTAACTTGTCCACTCGTCTGAGGATGGTAAGGAGTTGCTACCTTATGCTTAACCCCATACTTATGCAAAAGATTGTCAAATTGTCTATTACAAAAAAGGGAGCCCCCATCACTGATGATAGCCCTTGGGGTTCCAAACCTAGTAAGAATGTTTTTCTTTAGAAACTTGACAACGACCCTTGCATCATTGGTTAGTAAGGCGACAGCTTCTACCCACTTAGACATATATTCAACCGCCACAAGAATGTATTTGTTGTTGTGGGATATTGGGAAGGGTCCCATGAAATCTATGCCCCAGACATAAAAAAGTTCACACACTAAGATACCTTGTTGAGGCATTTCATTCTTTTGGGAGATATTTCCCGTCCTTTGACATGTATCACAGGCCCGAATATAGCTAATGACATCCTGTTTCATGGTCGGCCAATAAAACCCACTAGATAAAATCTTTCCTATGGTTCTATTGGGTCCAAAATGGCCACCCGCTTCTCTATCATGACACATCCTAATAATGGAGGGAACCTCCTCATAAGCAACACACCGCCTAATCACATTATCCACACATAATCTAAAAAGGTAAGGGTCATCCCAAAAATAATCCGTAGCATCATGAAAGAATTTACGGCTTTGAGCATGTGAGAGATTAGGTGGAAGAATGTTACCGACTTTGAAGTTTGCGATGTCCGTAAACCACGACATAGAGGTTACCCCGCACAACTGTTCATCCGGGAATGTGTCGCGAATGTCCGCTTCTGGAAAGGATACGGATCCTTCACTTGGTAGTCTCGATAAATGGTCGGCCACTACGTTCTCTACTCCCTTCTTATCCTTAATCTCCACATCAAACTCCTAGAGGAGTAGAATCCATCGAATAAACCTGGGCTTTGCATCCTATTTAGCCAACAAGTACTTAAGAGCAGCATGGTCAGTGTACACATTTACTTTTGATAAGACCAAGTAAGACCTGAACTTATCGAAAGCAAACACAACAGCTAGTAATTCTTTCTCAGTCACAGTATAATTCATTTGAGCACCGTTCAATGTCTTACTAGCATAGTAAATTGGGTGGAAAATTTTGTCCACCCTCTGACCTAAAGATGCCCCAATAGCTATGTCACTCGCATCGCACATAAGTTCAAAGGGGATTTCCCAATTCGGGCTCACCATGAACGGTGCCTCAATCAATTTCCTCTTAAGCAAATTAAAAGCATACATACACTCATCATTGAAATTAAATGGGGCATCCTTTAGGCATAGCTCAGTCAACGGCTTAGCAATCTTAGAAAAGTTTTTCACAAAACGCCTATAAAAGCCCGCATATCCTAAGAAGCTCCTAACTAACTTAACCGAACTTGGGGGAGGCAGTTTCTCAATCACCTTAATCTTGACTGGATTGACCTCAATCCCCTTTCCCGACACCTTGTGCCCTAAGACAATGCAATCCCGGACCATAAATTGACACTTCTCCCAACTAAGTGCCAAATTGGTGTCTTCACACCTCTAAAGCACCTGGACCAAATTCCCAAGACATGACTCAAAAGTATGACCAACAACGGAAAAATCATCAATAAAGACTTCCATGAAATCCTCAATCATATCAGCAAAAATGGCTAGCATGCATCTTTGACAGGTGGCCGAGGCATTACACAAACCAAAAGGCATCCGCCAATATGCAAATGTCCCGTATGGACACGTAAACATGGTTTTTTCTTGATCGAGAGGGTCCACTGGAATTTGCACATACCCGAATAGCCCATCTAACGTATAAAAATATTCGTGCCTGGCCATCCTCTCTAACATTTGATCAATAAACGGTAATGGAAAATGATCTTTCCAGGTGGCGTCATTCAACTTCCTATAATCAATACACATCCGCCAACCCGTGACAGCTCTAGTAGGGATTAGTTCCCCTTTATCATTTTCCACTACCGTTTTTCCTCCCTTTTTGGGCACACACTGAACCAGACTCACCCACTGACTATCAGAAATAGGAAAGATGATACCTACGTCGAGGAGTTTTATCACCTTGGCTCTTACCACCTCCTTCATATTTGGGTTCAACCGATGCTGAGGCTGTGCACACGGTTTTACCTCATCTTCCAGAAAGATTCTATGCGTGCAAAATGTCGGACTTATTCCCTTGATGTCGTGGATTTTCCACCCGAAAGCTCCCTTGTGCTTTCTCAGCACCTCTAGTAGCTTGTCCTCCTCCTGTCCTGTCAACAAAGAAGAAATTACAACTGGTAAGTCCTTTGGAGGATGCGGAAAAACATACTTAAGGTTAAGGGGAAGGGTTTTGAGCTCCAATGATGGAGGTTCCTCCGGTGAGGATTTAGGTGCCGGCTTGACTTCACGCTCCAGCATGTCAAACCGTCCCTTCACCCATGAGCATTCTTCAACTAACACTTCGTTCGCCTCACTTTCAATTAGGCCTTCTCCTATGATGCACTCTAGTTCACTGCACACATTCTCAACCACACAAGCATCAATAGGACAAAAGGAGTCTACAAAATTACAGTTTTCAACATCTAATGGATATTTCATTGAGTTATAGATGTTGAAACTTACCTCCTCATTGTGCAACCTAAGAATAATCTTACCTTCCTGGACATCTATCAAAGTCCTATCGGTTGCAAGAAATGGCCTTCCAAGCAAAAGGGGCACCAAGCTATCTTCCTCCATATCCATTACCACGAAGTCCGCGGGGAGGATAAACTTGTCCACCTTTACTAACACATCCTCGACCACCCCCTTTGGCCTTATGAGAGATCTATCCACCAATTGGAGGGTCATGTTGGTCGGCTTTGGGTTTCCCAGTCCAAGTCTCCTAAAAAACGACAGAGGCATCAAATTGATACTTGCACCCAAGTCACATAGGGCATTGGCAATCTCCAAGTTTCCTATCCGGTATGGGATAGTAAAACTGCCCCTATCTTTGAGCTTGGGTGGAAGTTTGTCAGTGATAATTACCGAACATTCCTCTGTTAAAGCCACCACTTCGTCCTCGCCTAGCTTTCTTTTCCCTACAAGAAGTTCTTTAAAGAATTTAGCATAAGAAGGCATCTCTTGGAGAGCCTCAATCAATGGCATATTAAATTCTAACTTCTTAAAAATTTCCAGAAATTTGGAATATTTCTGCTCCAGTTTATCTTTCTTCTCCCTTTGAGGATAAGGGAGTTTAGGCACATAGGCTCTCACTAGGTCAGGAATTTTCCCCTTTTCATTTGTGCTAGGTTCGGGTTCAGAAATCGAGTCGGGGTTGCTTACCTCTCCCGACTCTTCACTGACCTTAGTAGGTTGGGAGGGAATATCAGTGTTTTGCACTTGGTCCTCCACTTGCCTACCACTTCGCAGGGTTATAGCTTGAGCTGTCTCCCGTTGATGTCCCTTAGGGTTTTGTTCAGTTTTACTCGGGAGTGCTCCTTGAGGTCTTTCCTACCTCTTCCTACTCATTTGAGCCACCTGCTTGCCCAAATCCCTACAGTATGCCTCGTTATCATCAAGCCGAGGCGAGATGTCTTTTAACAAAGACAAAACCGTCTCATCTTGCTTAGATTGTTGAGGATGCTGTGGGGATTGGTCATTAGGAACAAATGAGGCCTTACCTAACCCCTGCTCACGGTGCTCATAATGGAATCCGGAAGGAGGTCTCAACACATTTTGGTTATTACCATAAGACATGTTCGGGTGTTGATACCTTCTTTCGTAATTGTTATTATTATTGAAATTTTGTGGGTAAGAGTTATAGTTGTTGTACCTTTGGTTTCCTCCCACAAAACTCACATGCTCAGATGGTTGGGCGAATGGATCGCCCAATGCACATTCTTGACCGAGATGCTCCGCTCCACATGATATACACAACACCGGCTAATATTGTGGTGAATTTAAATTCAAGCGGGACATCAACAGGTCCAGCTTTTTGTTCACGTGGTCCATGGCTGCATCTTGACGTCCCAAATCCGCAGCCCGAGCCTCACTCCTTATTGGAGTGTCCGACTGCCTCAAGGTACTTTTCCTAGCTAGCTCCACGATCAACTCCTCGGCTTACGTAGCAGTCTTCTTAAAAATGTCTCCACCTGCAGAAGAATCAATAATGGCACGGTTAGCTGGTGTCAAACTATGATAAAACGTGCTTACCTGAGTGAATCACGCATATCATGGTGGGGACAGTTCCGCAACAACCGTTGAAACCTTTGCCACGCTTCGTTGAGAGTCTCAGTCCCAAATTGCCGGAATCCCATAATCTCGTTCCTTAACTGAACCCTCTTTGATGGTGGGAAGTAATATGCTAAGAATTATTCTTCCAATTGGTCCCATGAAGTCACCGACCTGGGTCTCAAAGACTTGTACCATTCCATTGCTCCCTCGCATAATGAGAAGGGAAACAACTTCAACCGCACCGCATCTTGGGGCACCCCACCGATTCGGACTGTATCGGCCACCATGAGAAACCGGTCTAAGTGATCATTGGGGTTATCACTTATTCCGCCACTGAACAGCCCGTTCCCTTGGATCAAATTGATCATACTGGACTTCAACTCAAAGTGATTAGCAGTGATGGCTGGGAGAACCACTCTGGATCTGTTCTGGGGTCGATGTGGAGCCATTAGGTCAGTCATGACCATGTTGTCTCTATCACCAACCCTTCTTCTTTCAAACTCCTCTCGCTCTCGCCGGAGTCGCTCTTGCTCAGCTCTTTCCCGTAGCAGTCTCTCCTCTTCCTCACGTTGCTGAAGATCCATTTGGACAATTTGCTCTTGTTATGCTCTACGGTTCCTGCTACAAAAATGTTCAATTTCAGGGTTATAGGGTAAAAGCTCAGGGTGCTGAGAATGAGTTCACATAAGCTAGAAAGCACACACACAAAAAAAAATAAAAAAAAATTTGCAACAAATATCCACAGAAAAGAAAAATTATATAACTATATGCACATAAACAGTACCTAGATCAGCAAATAGACCTTTGGTTCAATGATGCAGGAAAATAAATCTCCCCGGCAACGGTGCCAAAAACTTAGTGGATCCTAGGTGAAGTAGTGAAACTAAACCTAGAATCACACAACTAAGGCAGTGTACCTATCGTTGACAAGTAATAATTCTGGTTGGTCCAGGTATTGATCCTACAGAGAAAAATATTCTGCAAACACTAAACTACTCGGGTTCCTTGCGTGTCCTAGGCGGAACTTAATTTTGGGTCTGATTATACTAACAACTAAATTATCCTACTCCTAGTTGATCTATCCCAGCTTACTTTGCACTTGAATTCGGGTTATCAATTGGCAGTTTACCAACCTATGAATGCTAATGGTGATGGCTTTATCAATTAATTAAAATAGATGAATTTAACTCAATAATTAACCCTTAATTATGTTCTTTCGATAATTCAACCTAGTGTGTCTAGATCTTTTAGGTCTTTAGCCGGTTTCCCTTGTTTAAAGGCGGTCTAATTCTAAAGCTCAAAAAATAGGGGCACATAAATTCCACAGTGTTGTTAATACTAATGGTTTCCTAGGCGTCAATCTAGGTAATGCCACAAATATGAACTTAATAAGTTAAGATCTTATGAGACTAGATTATCATTAAAGGAATTGCATAAAGAAAAGGGGTAAAAATTGAAATTAAATTGCAATCAATTGTATTAATCAAGAAAGATGATAAGAATTCAATGTTCACAACTAAACATAATCAATTGAGGAATCAAAAACTAACTAATCGAATTACAAAAGAGAAGAAGAGGAACTTATGCCCTTTTGGTCCGATTAACTGAATTCTGACGGTGTGAAGATGCTTGGGGTGTACCTCTGTAGATGAACTTAATCCGGAAGTAAGAACGTCGCAAAAGGGGAAGGTTCAATGCAAAACTTCTACCAATTGAGGGTTCAAACACAAAGATACAAAGAGTTCAAGCAATAAAACCTAGCTATAAGTTTGTGCTTTCTACTTTAAAAGTCTGGGAAAAGATCCATACAACTTAGAAAATAACCTATTTATACGGCTAGGTTAAAACCACTAAACAGGAAAGATGAAAGGAGGGCAACAGCAGAATTCTGAAGCTCGGCACACCGTGCTGATCGTGGCGGCACGTAGTGCTGTGTAGATTTGGGGTTGGCATGCCATGCTGGTGGTGGTGGCACGACTTCGTGCCGATCCACTGGATTCCATCCCTTGGCACGCTGGAATGGCACGGCGTGCCCTCATTGCGGCACGCCGTGCCACCTTGCTTTTCAGCTCTTCAAACTCTTCTTTGCCACCGTCGCTCCAACTTTCAGTTCGGGTCATAATGCTTGTCCAAAACAAACATAAAGAAACATAACCATACCACAGCCACGGACCACAAAAATGACGCATTATCCAAAATTACAAAAACACCCCTAAAAAACACGAAAAATGCTAAAAGTTATGAAAATCTAACCAAAACATAAAAATCACAAAATACGCAAAACCAAACAAGTATTCACACAAAGGACTCTAAAAAATTACCGTTTAAACCACGAAATAGCCTAAAAGATAAGGTCAAAAACCGACCTTATCAGCGGGTTGTGTAGGAGTAGTGGGGCGAAGAACTTTCCGCATCTTCCTTAACATTTTGGCAGAATGAATTCAAGCAGGGAATTTTAGAGGAAAAGAGGAGAAAAGAGAAGAGAATTGTGAGTTATGGCAAAGGAGGGGTCCTTTTCCCCTTTTATTCCACCCTCTCCATCGCTAGAGCCGCCCGGCTCGAGCATGCATGCCAAGCTAGAGCCGGCCGGCTCTAGGTCAGCCGTCTAGCTCTATCTTGTCAAGACAGAGCCACAAGGCTCTGGCCCACTGGTGAGTCGTTCTTTTTTCTCTCTCTCGATCTTTTCATATTTCCATTCATTCCAACATGATCCCAAGGAAGGTATTTCTTGTCTTTTGCAGATATCTAGGGGCAAACACGACTCGCCCATATTTATTCTTGATTGAAGGGGAAAAAATTTTTGTTTCCAAAATTATCGATCAAGGAATAAATACGCACTTTTAACTCCATTTCAAAAGTATCACTCGACCACACGGAGAATCAACTTAGTCTTATTCAGTGCTCCACCATACGAAGAATCAACTTTTTACTCAGTGCTCTACCACACAGAGAACTTAGTCTTATTCGGTGCTCCACCACATGGAGAATCAACTTTTTTCTTAGTGCTCCACCACACGAAGAAATCAATCTTATTCGGTGCTCCACCATACGGAGAATCAACTTTTTACTTGGTGCTCCACCACATGGAGAACTTAGTCTTATTCAGTGCTCCACCACACAGAGAATCAACTTTCAACTTGGTGTTCCACCACATGGAGAAATCACTCTTGTTCGGTGCTCCACCACAAGGAGCATCAACTTTTTATTTGGCGCTCCACCACACGGAGAAAATAGTCTTATTCGGTGCTCCACCACACCGGGAAGAATCAAATTTTTATCGGTCACACTCCACCACAGTGAGTCGACATCACGGGCACACTCCACCACAGCGAGTCGACATCACGGACACACTCCACCACAGAGAGTCGACATCACGGACAACCTCCATCATAGAGAGTTAACATCACGGGCACACTCCACCATAACGAGTCGACATCACGGGCACACTTCACCACAGATAATCGACATCACGGGCACATTCCACCATAGAGAGTTGGCATCACGAGCACACTCCACCACAGCGAGTCGACATCATGGGCACACTCCACCATAGAGAGTTAACATCACGGGCACACTCCACCATAGTGAGTCGACATCACGGGCACACTCTGTTGGATATGCCCTAGTCCCGAGGCATTGGTCCCTGTATTTGTATCATACATTAATTGGATTCATGTATTATACTTATTTGTGCTATTAATAAAGGCATTAATTCATTTATTATATCTATCTTGTGCAATATATTAAATGAAGTATCCAATGGATATATCCATATCCATGATGACCAGTGTCATGCACTTGGCAGTAAGACCATGGATAGGGTAAAAGATATGACGATAAATAGATCCGTAGTCTATTCCAGTGATGGGAATGAATGGAATAAGAGACTATCATTAACCTGGTTGTATGGCGATGTCTTACTGGTCATTGGACAAGGAATGTCAACCAAGTTAATGGGTACGTGCATAAGGGGCATGGTGCTGGATAGATCCACTAAACGAGAAATCCATATGGTATAGTATCACAAGTGATTCTCGTGTAGTACTTGTATGGATCCTTTGACCTGACCATATGATGGTGTTGCATATGAGGTCGCATACTTAGGGGTACGCCTAAAGGGCCTGTAATAAGGTGCCAAGTATAGGTACTTTCGGGTATGTCACTTAGCATGGTGATGCTATGGATATGCAGAAGGGATTTGTCACTCAATAGTCCACTGGGAAGATATCACCGGCCTCTTGGTGAATGCGACTGATAAGAGTGTGGCCACACCCAAACAAGTGCGAACTTATTTGTGAGCTTCAGTGCATTCGGGATCAAGTTAATGTCTGGACACAAAAAAGGGTGATCAATCCATGCCTCTATGTTGGACACCGATATCAATGACATGGGATGTACAAGTTTAAACTATAGGGTTATGATATCAGTTGGACTGCCATCTCCATCTTAATTGGGGGTTGCAGTGGCTTGCTAGAGCCCAACTGCAGTCTGTGGGCCAAAGGCCCACTGCCAACATAAAGATGGGCCCACAGGATCGTACACATTGAGCGACTGAACACCGACTTAAGGAATCACATGTATACTTGGAGTATACACTCTGGAGAAAGAGGTATATATATATATTAATTACATTATAAAGATCAATTGGATTGATCCTAATAATAAAATTAATATATTTAATTGGCTCTTCATAATTAATTGGATTAATTATGAGATTATTTCCTAGGTGGAAATATTCATATGTATAGGTTTACATATGATTTTATTTTGTGAAGATCTAATTTTAATTTGACGGATTAAATTAATTGGTTAAACTAATTTTAATTTAAATGTAAATAATATATTACTTGGTGTAATATATTAAATACATGGGTATATTAAAGTTGGGCTTGAAATTAATTTAAACCAGATTAATTAAAATAAGATTGGGCCTGAATTAAAAGAAGGAAGCCCACAGAAAATGAATGAGCCAAGCTGGGCCTTAATTCCCTTAGGGAATTCGGCCAACCCAGGGTTTCAACCCTAGGAGAATTCGCCCAAAGGGTGTGCAACATACTATAGCCAAAATTTGTCTCTTCTCTTCTCTCTATAGTTCGTGTTTTCCGACGCTAGCACGGGTCGTATTGGTTAGGCGTCCGTGTACGTGAACGAGGAGGGATTCTACATTGATTCCTGCAGTCTGCATCCATCTCTGGAAGAGATATTCTGGGTAAGAGAATTATCTTTTTCTATTAAATTTTTGTTTTTACAATTTCCATTTCAATTGCTCCTGGGCACGGATTCGAGGAAATCATTGCGTTCTTCTGCTTTTATCGGGTGATTTCCGGTGAAAAATCCCAACAGTGGTATCAGAGCGGGCTTTTGATCCGTGGAAATTGTTAAAATTGGTTGAATCCCATGTTTTAAAATTGGAGATTTTTTATTGGGTTTTTTGACTTGGGTTTAAGATTTTTCCCCATTCGATTTTCATACAATTGAAATTGAATATGCATATTGGTTAGTGTTTGTTTAATTTAATTGTATGTTTTTGGAATTCTTGGTGAATTTCCTGTTGTTGGATGCCATGATATATTTTTTATATATTTTTTTCTGTTTTAAAAAAAAAAATCTGGCTGTTCCCGGGGTGTGGGGCTGCTGCCGGTGGCCGCCGCACACGGTGGGAGCAGCGGCCGCTACCTGCTGCTGGGCAGTGGCTGCCGCACGACAGCAGTGGGCTGGGCCCAGTGTTTTTGGATTTGGCGAGTTTTTGGGCCCGGGGCCCAGTTTTGAAATTTTAATTGGTTTTAAAATTCGTGTGTTTAAATTTATGTAATTTAAATGCGCGTGGTTTCTTGAATGAAGTTTTATTTTATTCATGCGATATTAATTTTGGAAATTAATATGGTAATTTGAAATTGGTTCGGGTAATTTTGGCACAATTACTTGGATGGCTGAATTGGACCCATGGTTTCCCAATTCCAGTGGGAGCAGTTGGACTGCCTGGGCTGAAGGCCCAAAAGCTCGTTAAGGGTTAGAACCATGGTGGGCTAAAATTGGCGATTTCAATATAATGGCTTGGACATTATTGAAATGGGCTTAAATCATGCATTATAACATGCTTATGAATTATATGTATTGGATGCATATGGGTGATTAAATATTTTGTATGATTGGATGCTATTGGGCCTTGTTCAAGATGGGTTGTATTTTCTTTTTTTGGTAAATAAGGCCTGCGTGTCGTTTTCTTTTTAATGTAATTTTATTTTATTCAATTATTATAAAATTTGTAAAAGAAGAAGCCCATGGAGTGGTGAGCCCCAGTGAAGGTGCAAGCCCATAAGGAAGAAGATGGAGGCCCACCTGATATTGTTTTCTAGTATAGGTTTACTAGAATAATATTAGGATGTAATAAAGGCCCATAGCAGTCCATTTTACTTATTTATTTAATTATGCTTTATGTTTATATGCATGTATAAATGTATGATGCAACCGCATTTCACCCACCTTATGTATGCGAGCCGTTGTTAATTGAATCTAATAACCAAATGAAATTACTAAGTTGCTTAAAATTGCTTCCCTTATTCAAAACCTACTCGAAGTGAGAATAGGCCAGTTGTAGACCATGCCCTTGCAGGATACACTGGAGTGTTGTCACTTTGTATTGGGTTAGGGTATGGGATACTCTAATACTTAAATGGAGGTTTTGACTTAGCATGGGTAGTAGGATTCTCCTGGCCCTAAGCATAGATGGGTAAGTGCCAACAAGCCCATCAAACCGAGAGTCCCTAGGTTGGGATTGGATGGCGTTCCTACCTAAATAGTTAGGGTATAGTTGTACCAGGCCCTCGTCTAGCTATATCTTAATGAAATATGGATCTCGGCCCATGAGCCCCATAACTCGGTTTAATTAATAACTTGATTCATTATTAATTTCATATGGGAATAACAAAATAAAGTCCTTTATTAACACTTTAAATGTCTCGGTTTAATTAATAACTTGATTCATTATTAATTTCATATGGGAATAACAAAATAAAGTCCTTTATTAACACTTTAAATGTTTTTCTGTGTAGAAACTCTAAATGGCAAACAACAATACTTTATCACTGCGATCGATTCTTGAAAGGGACAAGCTTTCCGGTCCTAACTTTTTGGACTGGTCTAGGAACTTGAGAATAGTTCTAAGATAGGAGTCCAAATAGTATGTGCTGGAGAGGCCTGTACCGGCTGCGCCTCAAGGACGTAATCCACCGGCTGCCCAGCTGGAGGAATACGAGGTGCATGTCAAGGATAATAGGGATGTGACATGCCTAATGTTGGCCTGTATGGTCCCCGAACTGCAAAAACAGTTTATGGACCTTCAAGCCTTTGCTATGATAACAACTCTAAACGAGATGTTTCAGGAGCAAGCTCGTTAAGAAAGGTACCTGACCAATAAGGCATTCCACTCCTGTAAGATGGGGGCTGGGACATCTGTGAGCGCACACGTGCTCAAGATGAAGGGCTATTTGGACACTTTAGCCCGTCTCGGATCGCCCAGCTCTCAGGAGTTGGCGGTGGACACTATCCTAGCATCCTTACCGGATTCTTATGATCAATTCATCCTGAACTACAATATGCAAGGGATGAACCGCACTGTCAGTGAGCTACATGGGATGCTTAAGCTTACTGAGCAGTCGATCAAAATGACTCTGCCGGTGCTGCTGGTCAACAAGGGGAACCCTCCTATTGCCAAGGGTAAGGCCAAGGAAAAGGCCAAGGCCAAGGCTAAGAAGGCCAAAGCCCAACCCAAGGCCCAGCAGAAGGCAGGTCCTGAGGATGTCTGTTTCGGGTGTAGACAGGCGGGCCATTGGAAGAGATCGTGTCCCAAGCTAATAGGAGAGCAAAGAAGGGGCCAAGGTGCGTCCTCTTTAGGTATTTATGTTATAGACATTAACCTTACTGTTTCAACATCCTGGGTATTGGATACTGGATGCGGTTCTCACATTTGTTGCAATATGTAGGGACTTAAGAACAGAAGGTCACTGGGGTCGGGAGAGGTGGACTTACGGGTCGGGAATGGAGTAAGGGTTGCTGCCATAGAGATCGGCGAATACCACCTTATTATGCCTAGTGGATTGGTTTTAATTTTAGAACAATGTTATTTTGTACCTGCTATATGCAGGAATATTATTTCAGTTTCTATGTTGGATATTTCTGGATTTTATTTTACTATTTCTAATGGTAGAATTTCCATATCTAGAGAGGGATTATTTTATGGAGATGCGCTATTAAATAATGGCCTGTATATCCTGGACTTAAATGAAACCAATCACGTCTATAACATAAACACAAAAAGGGTTAAGCCAAACGAACTTAATCCTGTCTACCTATGGCATTGTCGTCTCGGCCACATAAACGAGAAGCACATAGCTAGGCTTCACAAAGTTGGAGTCTTAGGGTCATTTGACTTGGAGTCAATAGATACATGCGAATCATGTTTACGAGGCAAGATGACTAAGGCACCTTTTAGCAAGAAGGCTGAAGGGGCCACTGGCTTATTGGACCTAATACATTCAGATGTATGTGGACCTATAAGCGCAGCGACCAGAGGTGGACACCTGTACTTCATCACGTTCACGGACGATTTCAGCAGACATGGCTATGTCTATCTGATGAAACACAAGTCTGAGACCCTTGATAGGTTCAAGGAATTTAGGAACGAGGTACAAAACCAGCTAGGTAGAAATATCAAAACCCTTCGGTCGGACCGAGGTGGTGAGTATATAAGCCTAGAGTTTGACTCATATTTGAGAAAGCATGGAATAGTTCCACAGCTCACTCCTCCTGGAACACCACAATGGAAGGGGGTGTCCGAACAGAGGAATAGAACCCTGTTGGACATGGTCCGCTCAATGATGAGTCAAGCCTCTCTCCCAATTAGTTTCTGGGGACACGCCTGTTGGGAATTAATCGCATAAAACAAACATAAAACGCAGCGGAAAAAGATTAATCCCCACCAAGGACCCATGTACATTACATTGAATCGGAAGGAGGGTTAAAGAATTACCTTAATTCTTTGAAGTTTGAATCACTTAGGAACCAAAATAGCTTCCCTCTATGGTTGATCCACACGGAGCAATACGTCCACCGCGTGCTAGCGCCGAGATTGAAGAACCGATTCTTCGAACGAGAGAAGAGAGAGCAGAAAATCAGATTTTCCCTTTGTCTTTTGGAGGAGAGTTTCGGCTGGCTCTTAGCCCATGGTGGCTGGCCGAAATCTGCTATATTATTAGTGTAGAGAGTGATTAGGTTTAGGTTAATTGTTTCCTTAAATAATTAACCTAAATAGTTAATTATAATTATAACCTAATACACCTATTAGTTATAATTATATATTAACCCACACAATTTAATATTAATTCTCAATTAACATTAAATCAATTAATTCTCCATAATACATATATGTATATATAATATTATAATTAATTATATCTCCATATAATTTAATTATAATATGTAGCATACTTTATGCAATATTAATCACATTAATATTTATATATACATACATAAATATATATCACTATATATATTTATTCTCTTTCTCATTCATAAATTATTATCCAATAATAATTTATACCCGATAAGATGAACTTCATTTTGCTCTTGTGTGTGACCCCATAGGATCATATTAATTGGCAATAAGGAAATTACCATAATGTCCTTATAGGTCACAAGCGGACTCTAGCAAGCCATTACGACTACCCAATTAATATGATTGGAATGATCCAATACCTATTTATAGAATGTCATATTCCCTTTTGTCTCTTTGATATCAAGATTAATTATAAGACATGGTACACTTGTCAATCTTATCTAATTAATCATATGCTTTCTCGATCTCAAAGTAAACTGTTCAGACAAATCAATTGATACTCTTATCAATTATTTGAGCACGGCCATGCATTTAACAGTCTTACTTATCGAGGGGCCCAGTGATATCGCTCTCTTGTTAGAGAGGGACAAAATCCCATATCTGTCACTCACATCCCTAAGCATGAGTCATATTGTACCCAACCACAGCCTTTATAACTACTCTGTTACAAGCAGCGTTTGACTGCGTCAAAGCACAACATGAATTCATCCCGGAATCCATGGTGACCTCAGGTCAAAGGAATCAGCTGATGACACTACTATAATCAAGATCAGTTGTGACACGTGACCATGAACTTGATCTTATAGTGGGTCTCCAGCAACATGTTCTCTAACACATTGCCCGTGAGTATAATCTGTATCTGTATACACTATATTCATCTTATGAATATCCATTATCACTCACACTAGTCTTAGTTTGTTATTATTCCCATAATAACAATCGACTAGGGAAATTTAGAATTACACAATTAATTCATGGATACATTATCATAAATACTAACATACAAATATATATGATAAAATAAGTCTTTATTAATGACTTAAGAAGATTGTTTACATAATCCAACATTGGCTTAGGGCACAATCTCTAACAATCTCCCACTTGCCCTAAGTCCAATCTTCAAATGTATCTAATACCCATGGACCTAGCATGACCATCATGTACAGCTTGTGAAAGAGCTTTTGTTAGTGGATCGGCAACATTGTCTTCAGACGCAACTTTGCATATCTTCACATCTCCTCTTGAGATGACTTCTCTTATGTAGTGAAAACGCCGAAGTATATGTTTGGATTTTTGTGACACACTAGGTTCCTTAGCAAGTGATATTGCCCCATTGTTGTCACACAAGAGGCTCACAGGATTCACTATGCTAGGAACGACACCAAGTTCTTCGATGAACTTCTTGATCCAAACAGCCTCTTGGGCTGCATCTGATGCAGCAATATACTCGGCTTCTGTTGTAGATGCAGCTATCGTGCTTTGCTTAGAACTCTTCCAACTTATCGCACCTCCATTCAGAATGAACACATACCCAGACTGTGACTGCATCTGATCTTGATCAGTTTGGAAACTTGCATCCGTGTAACCATTTACAACAAGATCTTCGTCCGAGCCTCCATATATCAAGAATGTATCTTTAGTTCTTCTCAAGTACTTAAGAATACTCTTGACAGCAGTCCAGTGACTATCACCTGGATTAGACTGATATCTACTTGTCATGCTCAAAGCAAAAGAGACATCTGGCCGAGTACATACCATGGCATACATGATAGATCCTATAGCTGACGCATAAGGAATCTTATCCATGCGTTGACGTTCTTCAACTGTCACAGGACATTGCTTACGACTAAGCTTTATCCCTTGCCCAATAGGAACATTTCCTTTCTTTGATTGATCCATACTGAACCTTTTCAGTATTTTGTCAATGTATGTACTCTGGCTCAAACCTATCAATCTCTTAGATCTATCTCTATAGATCTTTATTCCAAGAATGTAGGCTGCCTCACCCAAGTCTTTCATAGAAAAACACTTTCCTAGCCAAGATTTTACTTCTTGCAAGGTAGGAATGTGATTTCCTATTAACAATATGTCATCGACATATAGAACTAGGAAAACTATATTACTCCCACTGATCTTCTTGTACACACAAGGCTCATCTTCGTTTTTGATGAAGCCAAACTTTTTGACTGATTCATCAAAACAATGATTCCAACTTCTTGATGCTTGCTTCAAACCATAAATGGCCTTTTGAAGCTTGCATACTTTATCAGGATTCTTTGGATCGACAAAACCTTCAGGCTGTGTCATGTACACATCCTCAACAAGGTTTCCATTTAGGAAAGCTGTTTTGACATCCATTTGCCATATTTCATAGTCATAATATGCTGCTATGGCAACAAGAATTCTGATGGACTTGATCATAGCTACTGGCGAAAAGGTTTCGTCATAGTCTATACCATGAACTTGTCGGTAACCCTTTGGCACTAACCTTGCTTTATAAGTCTGAATATTCCCATCCATGTCCGTTTTCAACTTGAAAACCCATTTGTGCCCTATTGCTTTAGCACCCTTTGGGAGATCAACCAAAGTCCATACTTTGTTGTCGTCCATGGATTGAATCTCTGACTTCATAGCATCAAGCCATTTTTCAGATTCTGAATTAGAGACAGCTTCCATGTACGTGGAAGGTTCATTCTCTTCTAACAGAATCAGATCATTTTTGTTCGTGACGAGAAATCCATATCTCTCGGGCTCATGACGAACTCTACTTGATCTACGTTGGACTTGTGTTGCTGGTTCTGACTCAACAACTTCTTGTGAATCAGGTTGTTGTTCCATTTGAAAACCATTTTCATTTTGGTTATCCAGATTTTCTTGCAGGTGTACTTTACTCCCACTGATTCCTTTGGAAATAAACTCTTTTTCCAGGAATATACCATTCCTAGCAACAAACACTTTGTTTTCACTAGGACTGTAAAAGAAATAACCTTTAGTTTCTTTTGGATAACCTACAAAGTTGCACTTCACAGATTTTGGTGTTAACTTATCTGAAATCAAGTATTTCACATAAGCTTCGCATCCCCAAATCTTGAGAAAAGACAAATTTGGTCTCTTACCAACCCATATCTCATATGGTGTCTTTTCAACTGCCTTTGATGGAACTCGGTTCAGTGTGAATGCCGCTGTTTCAAGTGCATATCCCCAAAAGGATAGAGGAAGACTTGTTTGACTCATCATCGACCGAACCATATCCAATAAGGTACGGTTCCTCCTCTCAGACACACCATTCCACTGTGGTGTACCAGGAGGAGTTAGTTGTGAGACAATCCCACAATTTCTAAGATGATCGTCAAAGTCTTGGCTCAAATATTCACCACCTCGATCAGATCTAAGTGCTTTAATTGTCTTGCCAAGTTGGTTTTGTACTTCATTTTGGAAGGCTTTGAACATTTCAAAGGATTCCGACTTATGCTTCATTAGATATAGATAACCATATCTACTGAAATCATCAGTGAACGTAATGAAGTATTGAAAACCACCTCTAGCAGTTGTGCTCATAGGCCCACATACATCTGTATGTATGAGTTCTAATAAGTCACTAGCCCTTTCACTGTGACCAGTAAAGGGACTCTTGGTCATCTTACCCATTAAACAAGACTCGCAAGTGTCATATGTTTCAAAAACATCTAGATCCAAAATTCCATCTTTATGGAGTTTTGAAATGCGTTTCTCATTAATGTGTCCTAGACGACAGTGCCAGAGATAAGTAGGATTCACAACATTTGTTCTTATCCTTTTGGTATTTATGTTATATACATGCTCATTATAACCTTCACTAAGGTTCAACAAATAAAGACCATCATGTAAATCCGCATTTGCATAAAACAAGTCTTTATTGAAAAGCAATAAGTGATTATTCTCAATAACACATTTAAATCCTTCCTTGTCCAAACATGAAATAGAAATGATGTTCCTAGACAAATTAGGAACAAAATAACAATTATTCAAAGAAAGAACAAGTCCACTTGGCAACTTGAGCTCGTAGCGACCGACTTCATAAGCAGCAACTCTAGCTCCATTCGCCACATGGAATTCTACCTCGCCCTTCTTGAGCTTTCTACTTCCTTTAAGCCCCTGCACATTCATACAAATGTGAGAACCACAACCGGTATCTAATACCCACGAAGTAGAAACAGAAGTAGAATGAAATATTTCAATAACATAAATACCTTGATTAGCGGTCTCACCGCCTCTCTTCTTCCTCAAGTCCTCCAAATAAAGCTTGCAATTTCTGCGCCAATGACCAGGCTGATTGCAGAAATGGCATGTGCCTTCCTTTGGAGGCTTTGCCTTGGTAACAGCTTTGGGCTTCTTTGCATCCTTCCCAAACTCTTTGGGTTTGTTTGCTTTACCCTTCTTCTTCTGGATCCTACCCTTTTGCACCATATGGATCCCTTTGGAGCTTGGCTTCTCTTTTATCGTTACTTCAGCGTTTTTCAGCATCCCATGCAGTTCGCTGACCGTCTTGTCCATATCATTCATGTGATAATTCATGACAAAATGGGAGTAACTCTCGGGAAGAGAATTAAGGATCAAATCCGTTGCCAACTCAGGTCTGAGTGGCGAACCAAGCCTCTCCAACTGATCAATGTACCCTTTCATCTTCAGAACATGGGCACTAACCGAACTCCCTTCGGTCATCTTGCACCCAACCAAAGATCTCAAGGTCTCATACCTTTCCCTTCTCGCTTGCTTTTGGAACATTTCCTTAAGCTCTTGAGACATCTCATATGCCTCAAATGTTTCCAGATCCTTCTGAAGTTCCGGAATCATTGATGCGAGCATCAGGCATTGTACATCAATCTGATCATTTTGATGCTTGTGAAAAGCATCCCTTTCAGCTCTTGAAGCTGTGGTGGGTGGAGGGTTAGCGGGCAAAGGCCCTGATGGAGCCCGAACGGACTCACAAACAAAGGCAGTGTACCTCGTCGTTCAAGTAATAAAATCTGGCCTAAAGTCCAGGTATCGATCCCACAAGGAATTTAAACCCAGATAATCACTAAATTACTAAGAGTCTTTACGTGTCTAAGCGGAACTAAATTTAAGTTTGATTATATTAACAACTATATTAGTCTACTCCTAGTTGATCTATCCCAGCTTACTTTGCTCTTGAATTTGGAATATCAATTGGCGGTTTTACCGACCTATGAAGACTGATGGGGATGGCTTAATTAATCAACTACAAAAGACGAAGTTAACTCAACAATTAACCCTCAATTATATTCCTCCAATTAAATCAACCTAGCGTATCTAGATCTTTTAGGTCCTTAGCCGGTTTTCCTTGTTTAGAGGCGGTCTAATTCTTAAAGCTCAGAAAATAGGGGCACGTATGTTCCACAGTGTCGTCAATACTAATGGTTGCCTAGGTGTCAATCTAGGTAATGCCATAAATATGAACTTAATAGATTAAGATCTTATGAGACTAGATTATCACTAAAGGGATTGCATAAAGAAAAGGAATAAAGATTGAAATTAACTTGCATTCAACTGTATTAATCAAGAAAGATGTAACAGATTCAATGTTTTCAACCAAACAAAATCGATTGCGGAATCAAAAGCTAGCTAAATCGAATTACAAAAGACAAAAAGAAAAACTTATGCCCTTCTTGATCCAATTAACCGGATGCTGACGGTGTGAAGATGCTTGGAGGTGTACCTCTATTAACGAACCCGAGCCGAAACTAAGAACGTTGCAAAAGGGGAAGGTTCAATGCAAAGCAATCTACCAATCGATGGTTCCAAGATTCAAAGAAAACAAAAAGGTCAAGCTAAACCCTAGCTACAAGTTTTTGCTCTACCTCTACAAGTTGGGAAAAAGATCCTCTAAAACAAAGAAAATAACCTATTTATACGGCTAGGTTAAAACCACAGAAAAGAAAAGCTGAAATTAGGGCAACAGCAGATTTTCGGGCCTCGGCACGCCGTGCTGGTGGAGTCGGCACGCCGTGCTATGCAGAGTTGGGATCGGCACGCCGTGCTGATTGAAATGGCACGCCGTGCTGTATAGTTTTGGGGGCGGCACGCCACGCTGATTGGAATGGCACGCCGTCGTGCTGCTTCTCTGGAACTCTTGGCACGCTGGTTGGCTTGGCACGCCGTGCCATTCTGATTTTCAGCACTTCAAGCCCTTCTTTGCCGCCGTTGCTCCAACTTCCGATCCGGGTCCTAATGCCTGTCCAAAACAAACACAAAGGGACATAACCGCACCACAACCACGGACCATAAAACACGAAAAAACACGAGGAATACTAAAAATATAAGAAATCAAACCAAAACATAAAAATCACAAAATACGAAAAAAAACCAATCAAACATTCACATAAATGATTCTAAAAACTACCACTCAAACCACGAAATTGGCTAAAAGATAAGGTCGAAACCGACCTTATCAACCACCCCACACTTAAAGTCTTGCTTGTCCTCAAGCAAACAAAACATCTCCAACTCCCGAAAACAATGAAGCAAAATTAAAGATCAAATAATCGATTTTTTTTTAAAAAAAAAATCACAAACCACAACCTCAATTTTATCCACAAGTCAAGCATACTCAATCAATAAGGCTGTCACAAAGAATTTAACATTTAACCCCAATCTCATGCACACAAAGCAACTCAATTAACTATCAGAATATGATTTGCATCACTAAAATAGTACACTTCTAAGTCACTTCCCAATCAATCACATAGATAAAGATCAATAGGACTTTAGAATTCACACAATTTTCTTGGGGAGGAAAACAAAATTATCACGATGCATTGTTCGATTCCATTTGATTGACTTTATAACTTTCGACCTTACTTGAGATGTCACTTAGCTTTTCCGAACAGATAACAAAGATGGAGCAAACACAATGCACCCGACTTACTCAACTAAGCACATTCAATCAAGCGGCTACTAGCACTATTCATAACTTCACCTTGTAAGTGAAGCCAGCGGAATAAATTTCCATTTTTCATTCTTGACTTTTTGTCAATGTTCATTAGGTACAGATAATTAGTTTCCCTTACCCCAAGGTTAATCAAAATAAAACACACAATTTGCCTATTTCATCTCTTTACTCATGCTCAATCAAAAAGAAGCTTCTTAGAGAGTATATGTCTAAAAGCGATGCATCTCAACCCCAAAGTCTATATTATTCCAAAGGTGACAATCAAATGGGGCCTCATGTTGCATTCAATGTAAACATCCCTATTAACAACCATACTTAACCTAGAAAGATGCAAAATAAGAGGTTATGTGGTTATGGTTTTTTTTTTTTTTTTTTTTGAAAGTAAAACATTGCTTATGAGGAGTTGGATCATTAAGTTGCAAGTGACAAACAAAAAACAAATATTATCAAACCAAAAACAACCAGAAATAACTCCACACAAAACATGCAAAAACTAAGATAAGCATACAAAACAAACAACAAATAGTGCAATGTAAAAAGAAATAAAAGAGAGAGGGAAAATCCCTTGACCCACCCCACACTTAAATTGCACTTACTTCCAAAAGTGCAAAGGAAGAAAGAGCAAAATAAAGCGGGAAAGGAAAAGGGTTACCTCACATATCGGGGCCGGGAGGAGGCGGCGGCGGATACGGCCAACCTTGATCAGCACAAAAACGAGTGGCAAACGCCTCGATATTGGCCATCCGCTGCCCAAGCATAACCTGATGGACGGTTAAGTTTTCCAGTTGTTCAACGATGCCATCTAACCGTCCTTCAACCCGCGCCATAAAATCCACGCCGACCGAGACATTTTCCGTATCCTCCTCGGCGGCCTCTGCTTCCTCATAAGCTTCCTCCTCCTCGACCTCCATGGGAGCCTTTCCTTTACGCGAACCTCCCGCGCTCGAGGTACCTGCAGCCGTCACATTCGGGGCACAAGACAAAATGCCCTTCGAAAGCTTCTTGGGAAGAATGCTATCGAGGTGCCTATAACAAGTATTAGAATGAAAGAAACAGGCAATACAAGTGACGATGTGCCCTAACCCTAGTTCAGACTTGGACCTATTGTGGTGAAGGTAAAGGGCCTCCATGACAAAAAAACCCAAGTGCACCTTAACATTATTGTGCACATGCCACAAGAGTAACAGCTCAAAGGCATTGACCCGATTACTTTCAGTTTTCCCAGAAAAAGTAAAGCATACAAACTTATGCAGCAGTTGCAAAATGGGGTCCTGGATTTGGGAAGTCTTGGCAAACCGGGGTTTGTATACCCCAGTGCCTATCAAATGCCAAAATTGCTTGGCATCCATATCTTCGGGCCATGTATAACTAGTTCCTTCTATGCCTATGCAATCCCGAAGACCATCAATGTCTAGGTAGTGTGCAACCCCAAAGAGTCGGAAGGTGATGCTCCTAAGGCCTGTATTAGGGTCAGTCTTGAAACTCAATGTGGAGTAGAACTCGAGGTTCAACTCCCTAAAAATAGGTACGCTAGTTTTTACAAACGAATACCAACCTATACTATGCAGTTTAGCACATAAAGCATCAGACCGGCCTTGCACACTCAAAAATCCCCAATCGAAGATTCGGTAAGGGGTGCTTTCAAGAGGAAATAAAGTTTTATAACGCTCACCTTCCTCGTCCGAGAGCAGAGGAAAAGGACACTTATACTTAGTTGAAAGGCTCGTCAAAGGAGCCATTTGCGGCTCGGAAGGAAGGTTGGCGCGTGGCTCCGATTCCGGTGACGGATCCAAAGGCGGTCGGGAAGAACCATGTCTCTTAGCGGGAACAGACTTTCTCTTCATTCTACAATTGCACATCCATAAAAAAAAAAAAACAAAACAAAACAAAACAAAACAAAACAAAACTCAACAACAAAAGAAAGCAAACCCACAGACAACCTAAGTGCAGAAATTCAATTCACTAAAAGAAAACATAACAAAAGAAAGACCCTATTAAGCAAGTAACCAAGCAAAAATCAAAACTAGAAAAAGAAGAACAAAGTTTAGATTCATACCTTGGTGTAGGGAAAATGAAGCACAAGCAGAAATCTAGGTCAAAAGGGGAGTGGAGGAGAAGGGGAAAGGAGAGAAAAAATGAGAAGGGAAGAGGAATAAGAGGGAGAGAGAGAAAGTGAGGGGGAGGTTTAGAGAGAGAAGTGATGAGAGAGAGAGAGAGAGAGAAAAATCAGAGAGAGAGATCGATGAAGAAGAGAAAGAGGATGAATAGGGGCGTGAAGAAGAGAAGGGGGAAAAAGGGGGTTTAAATAGAGAGGCGCAGTTTTCGACCTAGAAATTCAAATTTAAACACTCGGCACGCCGTGCTAAGAATTCAGCACGGTGTGCTGAGCAGAGCAACGAAAACATACCTGGAAACAGAACGCCCGCACGCCGGCGTGCCGATTTGGCACGACGTGCCGTCTTGAAAATCCAAAGTTCGGCACGACGTGCTAAATTATGGCACGGCGTGCTGATGTGCTCTCCTTAATGCCTCTTTGAAACAGAACGACGGCACGCCGGCGTGCCGATTTGGCACGGCGTGCCACCTTGAAAAATCTTAATTGGCACGGAGGGCTCTGGGTCCGGCACGGCGTGCAGATTTCGCTTGCACGCGATTTTGAAACAGAAGCGCGGCACGATGGCGTGCCGCTTTAGCACGCCACGTGCTGATCAGATTGCACATTGGCACGGCGTGCTGAATTGCGGCACGGCGTGCTGCACTGAATTCTGCCAATCCTTGCCTTGTTCCACACTTTGATCATGACTCTTGGCTAACTTGCTTAATACCCTATTCCTACACACAAAAACACACAAAAACATAATAATACGTACCTCATTGCTATGTTTATAGTCGGAATAGCTCGACTTTCTCGCTTCTCTTGTGTTCATGGGTCTCTCAAGAGCATCACTTGCCTTTGCTCTTGTGCCCCCGTGAAATATTTCTTGAGGCGATGACCATTTACCTTTTGGATGCCCTCCGGAGTAAGTATCTCAATCATGCCCGAAGGGTAGACTTTGTGAATGGTAAACGGTCCTGTCCAACGACTCTTCAATTTTCCGGGAAAAAACCTCAACCTTGAGTTGTACAAGAGTACCGCTTCTCCCTCCTCGAAGCTCTTTTCCTGGATCCTTTGATCGTGCCACCTCTTGGTCTTTTCTTTATAAATTTTGGCGTTCTCGTAGGCCGAGAGGCGTAATTCTTCAAGTTCGAAGAGTTGACGAAGCCGGAGCTCTCCCGCTGCTTTCATATCAAAGTTCAAGAATTTTAAGGCCCAAAACGCCTTGTGCTCTAGCTCAACGGGAAGATGGCATGCTTTTCCAAACACAAGACGGTATGGTGACATTCCTATTGGTGTTTTGAATGCCGTCCGGTAAGCCCAAAGTGCATCGTTAAGCTTTAAACTCCAATCTTTCCTCGACATGCTGACCGTCTTTTCAAGGATTCTTTTCAGTTCCCTATTCGACACTTCCACTTGTCCGCTCGTTTGAGGGTGGTAAGGTGTGGCTACTTTGTGGGTAACGCCATATTTCTGCAAAAGGGAATCAAACTGCTTGTTACAAAAATGGGAGCCCCCATCACTAATGATAGCTCTAGGGGTCCCGAAACGAGTCAATATATTGCTTTTTAAGAACTTGATTACCACTTTTGCATCGTTCGTAGGCAATGCTACTGCTTCTACCCATTTTGACACGTATTCGACCGCCACCAAAATGAACTGATTCCCATTAGAGTTTGGGAATGGTCCCATGAAATCGATCCCCCATACGTCGAAGAGCTCACACACTAGAATTCCTTGTTGGAGCATCTCATTTTTTTGTGAAATATTTCCGGTCCTTTGGCACGCATCACAAGCTCGAACATAAGCCTCCACATCACTTCTCATTGTTGGCCAAAAGAATCCACAAGACAGAATTTTCCCCATGGTTCTATCCGGTCCAAAATGTCCTCCCGCCTCTCTATCATGGCACATTCGGATGATTGAGGTAACTTCCTCAAAAGGTACACATCTTCGAATAATACCATCTGCACACGACTTAAACAAGAAAGGATCATCCCAAAAGTAGTTTTTAGCATCATGAAAAAATTTTACCTTTTGGTTTCGTGTGAGATCAGGCGGAATGATGTTACCAACTTTATAGTTTGCAATATCGGCAAACCATGGTATGGAAGTAACCGCAAGGAGTTGTTCATCCGGGAATGCATCTTGGATCTCCGGTTCTTGCTTACTTTCACCTTCTTGCGGCAGCCTTGACAAGTGATCAGCTACCACATTTTCTACTCCCTTCTTATCTCGGATTTCGATATCGAACTCTTGCAGCAGTAAGATCCATCTTATAAGACGAGGTTTTGCATCCTGTTTAGACATCAAATACTTGAGTGCAGCATGGTCAGTAAACACGATTACTTTTGACAAAACCAAATAGGACCGGAATTTATCAAAGGCAAACACAATAGCTAGTAATTCCTTCTCTGTTACAGAATAGTTCATTTGAGCATCATTCAACGTTCTACTAGCATAATAAATTGGGCGGAGGATTTTATCCACCCGCTGACCTAAGCATGCACCTACTGCACCATCGGATGCATCACACATAAGTTCGAAGGGAGAGTCCAATTAGGGCCGATCATTATAGGTGCTTCAATCAATTTCTGTTTTAACAATTCAAAAGCATGCAAACATTTATCAGAGAATTCAAAAGAAACATCTTTTTGGAGTAACTCGGTTAGTGGTTTGGAGATTTTAGAAAAATCTTATATAAATCTCCTATAAAATCCGGCATGGCCGAGAAAACTCCTCACAAGCTTAATTGAACTAGGGGGAGGTAACTTTGCAATAACCTCAATTTTGGCCGGGTCGACCTTAATCCCTTCCCCCGAGATCTTGTGTCCAAGCACAATACATTCCCTTACCATAAATTGGCACTTTTCCCAACTAAGGGCCAAGTTTGTGTCCTCGCACCGCTGCAATACCTTATCCAAATTTCCAAGACAAGTAGAGAAATTAGATCCATACACAGAGAAATCATCCATAAATACCTCCATGAAATCCTCAACCATGTCGGTAAATATGGCAAGCATACACCTTTGGAACGTGGCTGGTGCATTACATAAGCCAAATGGCATCCGTCTATATGCAAATGTCCCGAATGGGCATGTAAATGTGGTTTTCTCTTGGTCAAGAGGATCCACAGGGATTTGCATATACCCGGACAAGCCATCTAACGTACAAAAGAAATCGTGACCCGCCATACGTTCCAAAATTTGGTCCAAAAACGGTAAAGGAAAATGGTCTTTCCGGGTGGCGTTGTTTAGTTTCCTATAATCAATGCACATACGCCAACCGGTGACCGTTCTAGATGGAATTAAATTACCTTTTTCATTCTCAATTACCGTCATACCGCCTTTCTTAGGCACACATTGGACTGGACTTACCCATTGACTGTCCGAGATTGGGAAAATTATGCCCGCATCGAGGAGTTTGATCACTTCTGCTTTAACAACCTCTTTCATGTTTGGGTTCAAGCGTCTTTGAGGTTGTACGCAGGGTTTTACCGCCTCTTCAAGGAATATCCGGTGGGTGCAAAATGCTGGGTTAATTCCTTTAATGTCATGGATCGTCCATCCAAAAGCTCCCTTATGCTTCCGTAACACCTCGATAAGTTTTTCTTCTTGCTCAACTGTCAATGAAGAAGAAATAACAACCGGTAAGTCATTGGGAGGATGTAAGAAAGCATATTTTAAATTCATGGGTAGAGTTTTGAGTTCCAAAGTAGGAGGCTTTTCTAGTGATGACTTTGGTGCTGGTTTGATCTCTCTTTCTAGCCTCTCAAACCTTTGTACCCATGCACAATGTTCTTCTTCTTCTGAGGCAGACGCCTCATCTTGTTCCGCCTCCAAGTTCAGACCTTCATCTAAAGGGTTCTCTAATTCACTGTAAAAAGTCTCACTCACACATTCATCAACCGGAGAGATAGAGGAAATAGCATAACAATTTTCATTATTCAGCGGATATTTCATTGAATTATAAACATTAAAGGTTACCTCCTCATCTTGCAACCGTAGAATAAGTTTACCTTCTTGCACATCGATCAAGGTCCTACCGGTTGCAAGGAATGGTCTCCCGAGCAAGATTGGGACTACCGTGTCCTCCTCCATGTCTAGTACCACAAAATCCACTGGAAAAATGAACTTGTCTACCTTGACTAACACGTCCTCTATTACACCTTGTGGCCTTGCTATAGATCGATCCGCTAATTGGAGTGTCATGTTTGTAGGTTTTGGATCCCCCAAACCAAGCTTCCTAAACATTGAAAGTGGCATCAAGTTGATGCTTGCTCCCAGATCACATAAGGCATTTGCAATTTTAAGATTCCCAATTTGACATGGAATCATGAAGCTGCCTCGATCCTTTAGTTTAGGTGGAAGTCTGTTGCTTACAATCGCGGAACACTCTTCTGTTAGGGCCACTACTTCGTCATTCCCTAATCTCCTTTTTCCTGCAATTAGCTCCTTGAAAAATTTAGCATAGGTGGGCATCTCTTGAAGAGCTTCCACCAAAGGGATATTAAGTTCAAGCTTTTTAAAGATGTCAAGGAACTTAGAGTATTTCTGGTCCAATTTGTCCTTTCTCTCCTTCCTTGGATAAGGAAGTTTAGGAATGTAAGGACTAATAGGAACAGAAATATCTTCCTTTTGAGCATTAGAAGAAGTAGAGATGTTTTCGGGTTTAGAATGACTTACTTCTTCCGATTGATTACTTACTCTCATGGGTTGATCAACCCTTGGTTCTTCCGTTTGCCTCCCACTCCTTAGAGTAATTGCTTGGGCCGTCTCCCTTGGGTTTTGTCTTGGGTTCGGTTCCGTTGTACTAGGAAGGCTTCCTTGAGGCCGTTCTTGCAAGCTTCTAGCTATTTGAGCCAACTGGTTGGTGAGGTCCCTGTTCAAAGCTTCACTATTGGCCAAACGAGCTTCGTTAGTAGCCAGACGAGTTGATATGTCCTTAAGAAGGCTTAATACCGACTCATCTTGTTTAACATTATGAGCATTACTATTTTGACCAAATTGAGATTGAGGAGCCCTACCAAGCTCTTGATTACGAAAGTCTTGCAAAAAATCATTAGAAGGTTTCAACACATTTTGATTGTTACCATAAGATAGATTCGGATGTTGAAATCTTCTTTGAAAGTTGTTATTATTTTGGAAAGCATTTTGAAGGGGTGGTTGATTATACCTTTGGTTACCTCCAACATAGCTTACCTCTTGGGCTGATGGATTGCCCATTCCACATTCTTGACCGGGATGGTCCCCTCCACAAGACACACACAGCACAGGTTGGTGTGTTGGGTTCAAACTCAGATGTGCCATCATAAGATCAACCTTCTTATTCAATTCTTCCACTGCTGTATCACGGCGTCCCATTTCTACAGCATGGACATCTCTTCGCGTTGGCACTTCTTGTTGCCACAAGGGGCTTTTCCTAGCTAGTTCCTCAATAAGTTCTTCCGCTTGCGTTGCGGTTTTATTGAAAATATCCCCACCTGCAGATGAGTCAATGATAGCACGGTGAGAAGGCGAAATCCCATGATAGAAAATACTTACTTGAGTGCACTTAGGAAGGTCATGGTGTGGGCAGTTTCTGAGTAGCCTTTGAAAGCGCCTCCATGCCTCCATCATGGATTCTGAACCAAATTGCCGGAAGGCTGTGATCTCATTCTTCAATTGGACTGTTTTAGACGGAGGAAAGTAATAAGCCAAAAATTCTTCCTCAAGCTGGTCCCATGACGTTACGGATCCCGCTCGAAGGGACTTGTACCATTCAACAGCTCCTCCGATTAAAGAAAATGGAAATAACTTCAATCGGATCACGTCTTGGGGAACTCCATTGAGTCTTACAGTATCAGCCACCATTAGGAATCGATCAAGATGATCGTTCGGGTTTTCATTGCTAGCTCCACTAAATTGGCCGTTACTTTGCACCATTTGGATCATGTTCGTCTTGAGCTCGAAGTTATTAGCAGTGATTGGTAGTAGAATAACACCAGCCCGGTTTCTAGGACGATGGGGTGCCATCATATCCGCCATGATTCTATCATCTCCCGCACCTGCCAACTGACGTTCTTGGCGGAGACGTTCCTGCTCCCGAACTTCAGCCTCAATCCTCCCCCTCATCTCGGTTACTACTCTTTGGGATCTTCGAATATTCCTACACGTACGGTCAATTTTAGTATCCAAAGGTAATAATTCAGAACTTTGAGAACGAGTTTGCATAAGCTAGGAAACACTCACACAAAAAGAAAATAAATTTTATACACAAATAATAAAACCAAAAACAGAATATGAACAGTATTAACAATGCTTAGATCAGAAAATAATCCTTTTATCTAATGTTATCGAAACAAGTTAAAATTCCTCGGCAACGGCGCCAAAAACTTGATGGAGCCCGAACGGACTCACAAACAAAGGCAGTGTACCTCGTCGTTCAAGTAATAAAATCTGGCCTAAAGTCCAGGTATCGATCCCACAAGGAATTTAAACCCCGATAATCACTAAATTACTAAGAGTCTTTACGTGTCTAAGCGGAACTAAATTTAAGTTTGATTATATTAACAACTATATTAGTCTACTCCTAGTTGATCTATCCCAGCTTACTTTGCTCTTGAATTTGGAATATCAATTGGCGGTTTTACCGACCTATGAAGACTGATGGGGATGGCTTAATTAATCAACTACAAAAGACGAAGTTAACTCAACAATTAACCCTCAATTATATTCCTCCAATTAAATCAACCTAGCGTATCTAGATCTTTTAGGTCCTTAGCCGGTTTTCCTTGTTTAGAGGCGGTCTAATTCTTAAAGCTCAGAAAATAGGGGCACGTATGTTCCACAGTGTCGTCAATACTAATGGTTGCCTAGGTGTCAATCTAGGTAATGCCACAAATATGAACTTAATAGATTAAGATCTTATGAGACTAGATTATCACTAAAGGGATTGCATAAAGAAAAGGAATAAAGATTGAAATTAACTTGCATTCAACTGTATTAATCAAGAAAGATGTAACAGATTCAATGTTTTCAACCAAACAAAATCGATTGCGGAATCAAAAGCTAGCTAAATCGAATTACAAAAGACAAAAAGAAAAACTTATGCCCTTCTTGATCCAATTAACCGGATGCCGACGGTGTGAAGATGCTTGGAGGTGTACCTCTATTAACGAACCCGAGCCGAAACTAAGAACGTTGCAAAAGGGGAAGGTTCAATGCAAAGCAATCTACCAATCGATGGTTCCAAGATTCAAAGAAAACAAAAAGGTCAAGCTAAACCCTAGCTACAAGTTTTTGCTCTACCTCTACAAGTTGGGAAAAAGATCCTCTAAAACAAAGAAAATAACCTATTTATACGGCTAGGTTAAAACCACAGAAAAGAAAAGCTGAAATTAGGGCAACAGCAGATTTTCGGGCCTCGGCACGCCGTGCTGGTGGAGTCGGCACGCCGTGCTATGCAGAGTTGGGATCGGCACGCCGTGCTGATTGAAATGGCACGCCGTGCTGTATAGTTTTGGGGGCGGCACGCCACGCTGATTGGAATGGCATGCCGTCGTGCTGCTTCTCTGGAACTCTTGGCACGCTGGTTGGCTTGGCACGCCGTGCTGCCATTGTGGCACGCCGTGCCATTCTGATTTTCAGCACTTCAAGCCCTTCTTTGCCGCCGTTGCTCCAACTTCCGATCCGGGTCCTAATGCCTGTCCAAAACAAACACAAAGGGACATAACCGCACCACAACCACGGACCATAAAACACGAAAAAACACGAGGAGTACTAAAAATATAAGAAATCAAACCAAAACATAAAAATCACAAAATACGAAAAAAAACCAATCAAACATTCACATAAATGATTCTAAAAACTACCACTCAAACCACGAAATTGGCTAAAAGATAAGGTCGAAACCGACCTTATCAGGCCCATCCAGAACATACAGCTTTCGCTCTTGCTTGAGAACAATTCTCAAGTTGCGATACCAATCTAGGTAATTGGTTCCGTTCAGTTTATCCTTCTCAAGGATAGATCGAATAGAACCGGGATTGCTTGTGTTGGCCATTTATCTACAACAGAAAATATATGCAAAGTTAATTACATAAGAGAATTAAACTCCCACTAAAATTATAAAACCCTTTAAAATATTTAAGTGGGTAAAAGACCCAAAATCCATACTTAACTATAGCACTGCTTTGGCATGTCCCTATGATTAAATATAATTTCGGTAGACATCACCATGTCAATTATATCATTATGTAACTCTTTTAATTTATGAGATGCATGATATCATATATCATATTTAATTTGCATGTTACTCATCTCATCTTTGCCTCGGGTTCAAAACACCATTTTGATTAACCCTTTGTTAAACCAATTACAACACAATGAGAATCACCATTTCTCATATTATCGCTTCGCTAAGGTCACAACATGCGTACCCGCTTTGGCGTGGCTACCATGATGCGAACATAGTACTTGACTAGTGTTATACGTAATTGGGTGGCAAAAATATAAACTTCATAAGTTTATTTAGGGTTTATTAATTCCTGTGATTAAAATGTATCTCATACAATACATGGCATTAACATTAATCTTTCTAAGTTAATATTAATTCTAGCATGGCATCCAATGTCATACATTCATCTAGCATGCATATATCGTACTTAGCATGGCATCATATGGCATCAAAATATAAAACATGCAATAGACTCGAAAGACCGTGTTATGGTATGGTTTTATCTACATTGATTTTCACAGGCCAATATGAAAATCAACAGGTCATTTCCTAGGTGGTTGTAACCATCGCATGGTCGCAGCACAGCCGCATCCCTTGGATCCGTCTTCACGTCTTTGTTCCTTGGCACCATCTCATGGATTTACATACTTTACAAAATTGTATCCTATATAATTTTCTAGTAAATAAAATTTACAAACAATAAATTGCATCCTATACAATTTATCTAGAAAAATAAGATTACATAAATACAAACGACTCGCAGGCCGTATTTATAAAACCTTACATTCACCAAAACCAAAAGAAAAACAAAAAACATCCAAGGGTCCAAAACCATACCACAACACCATGCATAAAATTATCACAATAATTTTATATCTACAAGATTTAGGGTTCATAAAGGGTAAAATACAATCCTATTGTATTTAGAATTAATTAATTTGGGGGAAAAAAAAATTCACAAATTTGCAGAAACAATTTTCCACACTAAAACGAAAAAAAAAAGGGTAAAACTGTCGGACAGCATGCATGTCGGGCCTCGCACTGCAGTATCCAATACTGCGCGCAGCCCGACGGGCTGCGCAACACGTAGCTGCGCAGCCCATGCTGCGCAACACGCAGCTGCGCAGCCCATGCTGCGTAAGCAGCATGCTGCTTACGCAGCATGTGCAATTGCAATTGCAATTGCAGTTGCGCGCAATTGCAATTGCAATTGCATTGCGCCCAAAACTTATTCTGGGCATTATGCCCAGAATAACGACAAAACATTTTTTTTTTTTTTAATTTAAATAATTGAAACAATTTCAATAAAAAAACCATGAATCAAATTCATGATTCCTACCCCTTAAACATTTCAAATTATTAAAACAAATCATTCACAATGATTCACATTAAAATCAAATTTTAAACATGTTATTCACAATAACATTGAACCCTAAATCAAGAACATACAACCCTAACATGCAATTTTGATCTAATCAAAATAACAAATCCAATTCAACCAATGCACAAGTGGCTCTGATACCACTGTTGGGAATTAATCGCATAAAACAAACATAAAACGCAGCGGAAAAAGATTAATCCCCACCAAGGACCCATGTACATTACATTGAATCGGAAGGAGGGTTAAAGAATTACCTTAATTCTTTGAAGTTTGAATCACTTAGGAACCAAAATAGCTTCCCTCTATGGTTGATCCACACGGAGCAATACGTCCACCGCGTGCTAGCGCCGAGATTGAAGAACCGATTCTTCGAACGAGAGAAGAGAGAGCAGAAAATCAGATTTTCCCTTTGTCTTTTGGAGGAGAGTTTCGGCTGGCTCTTAGCCCATGGTGGCTGGCCGAAATCTGCTATATTATTAGTGTAGAGAGTGATTAGGTTTAGGTTAATTGTTTCCTTAAATAATTAACCTAAATAGTTAATTATAATTATAACCTAATACACCTATTAGTTATAATTATATATTAACCCACACAATTTAATATTAATTCTCAATTAACATTAAATCAATTAATTCTCCATAATACATATATGTATATATAATATTATAATTAATTATATCTCCATATAATTTAATTATAATATGTAGCATACTTTATGCAATATTAATCACATTAATATTTATATATACATACATAAATATATATCACTATATATATTTATTCTCTTTCTCATTCATAAATTATTATCCAATAATAATTTATACCCGATAAGATGAACTTCATTTTGCTCTTGTGTGTGACCCCATAGGATCATATTAATTGGCAATAAGGAAATTACCATAATGTCCTTATAGGTCACAAGCGGACTCTAGCAAGCCATTACGACTACCCAATTAATATGATTGGAATGATCCAATACCTATTTATAGAATGTCATATTCCCTTTTGTCTCTTTGATATCAAGATTAATTATAAGACATGGTACACTTGTCAATCTTATATAATTAATCATATGCTTTCTCGATCTCAAAGTAAACTGTTCAGACAAATCAATTGATACTCTTATCAATTATTTGAGCACGGCCATGCATTTAACAGTCTTACTTATCGAGGGGCCCAGTGATATCGCTCTCTTGTTAGAGAGGGACAAAATCCCATATCTGTCACTCACATCCCTAAGCATGAGTCATATTGTACCCAACCACAGCCTTTATAACTACTCTGTTACAAGCAGCGTTTGACTGCGTCAAAGCACAACATGAATTCATCCCGGAATCCATGGTGACCTCAGGTCAAAGGAATCAGCTGATGACACTACTATAATCAAGATCAGTTGTGACACGTGACCATGAACTTGATCTTATAGTGGGTCTCCAGCAACATGTTCTCTAACACATTGCCCGTGAGTATAATCTGTATCTGTATACACTATATTCATCTTATGAATATCCATTATCACTCACACTAGTCTTAGTTTGTTATTATTCCCATAATAACAATCGACTAGGGAAATTTAGAATTACATAATTAATTCATGGATACATTATCATAAATACTAACATACAAATATATATGATAAAATAAGTCTTTATTAATGACTTAAGAAGATTGTTTACATAATCCAACATTGGCTTAGGGCACAATCTCTAACAACGCCCTCGAGACAGCAGCTCTTATCTTAAATAATACTCCGACTAAGGCAGTGGAAAAGACCCCATATTAGATATGCACGGGCAGGGAGCCCAATGTGTCTTTCCTAAGGATTTGGGATGCGAAGCTCATGTCAAGAAATTGACTAGTGGCAAGCTGGAGCCCAAAACCGATAAATGCCTATTTGTGGGCTACCCTAGGGAAACCAAAGGGTATTACTTCTACAACCCCACCGAGAACAAGGTATTCATGGCTAGGAAAAGGGTCTTTCTAGAAAAGGAGTTCCTTTCCAAGAAAGACAGTGGGAGCAATGTTGAACTCAGGGAAGTTCAAGGTCCACAAGCTCCTGAAGAGGGTAACTCGGAGGCCCAGATGGAGCTTCCACAGGAGGAAGCACCAACCTAGGCCGCACAAGGACCTAGAAGGTCTAGTAGGGATCATCGGGAACCGGAGAGGTATGGTTTCGTCATCACCGATGATCAAACTCTTCTCATCTGGGATGAGGAAGAACCCAAAACCTACTAGGAGGCTATAGCAAGCCCACAGTCTGTGAATTGGCGTAAAGCCATGGAGGCAGAGATGCAATCTATGTACGATAACCAAGTTTGGAACTTGGTTGATCCACCTCCGGGTGCTAAGGTAATAGGTTGCTAGTGGTGCTATAAGCTAAAGGCCGACAATACCTTCAAGGGGCGTCTAGTTGCGAAAGGTTTCAGACAAGTCCATGGAATAGACTACGATGAAATTTTCTCACCAGTAGCCATGCTCAAATCCATTAGGATCTTGCTAGCCATAGCCGTATGGTACGACTATAAAGTCTAGAAAATGGATGTCAAAACCTCTTTCCTTAATGGAAAGCTACTCGAGGATGTGTACATGACACAACCTGAGGGTTTTGTCGATCCACAGTATCCGGGAAGGGTATACAAGCTTCAAAGTTCCATTTATGGACTGAAGCAAACATCCTGAAGTTGGAATCTTAGATTCAGTGAGGCTATAAAGGAATATGGCTTCATACAGAATCAAGATGAGCCTTGTGTGTATAAGAGGACAAGTGGGAGCATTGTCACATTTTTGGTACTTTATGTGGACGACATCCTACTCATTAGAAGTGACATACCTACACTGCAAGGGGTAGTGGCTGAATAAGTGCTTCGCAATGAAGGACTTAGGCAAAGCTAAGATGATCCTAGGGATCAGGATCTATAGGGATAGATCAAATCGGCTTCTGGGCCTAAGTCAGGCCTCTTACAAAGACAAAGTTCTGAAAAGGTTCAGCATGGACCAGGCTAAGTAAGGTTTCTTGCCAATGGGCCATGGGCTGAAACTTAGTAAGAAGTACTGTCCTAAGACAAGGGAGGATAAGGAGAACATGAAATTGATTCCATATGCTTTGGCTATAGGATTAATTATGTACTCCATGTTATGTACTAGACCTGATGTCACGTTTACACTAAGTATGACGAGCCGGTACCAGCAGGATCCCAGGGAGGATCACTGGAAAGCTGTTAAAGCAATCCTTAAGTACCTTAACCAGACTAAGGATAGCTTCTTAGTGTATGGTGGTCAGGAAGTGCTATCAGTTACTGGGTACACTGATGCAAGCTTCCAGACCGACCAGGATGAGTACCAGTCGTAGTCTGGGTATGTATTTTTCCTAAATGATGATGCTGTAATCTGGAAAAGCTCCTAGCAACCGACCATCACGGTCTCTACTATAGAAACTGAGTACATGGAAGCGTGCGACGCAGCTAAGGAAGCTATGTAGATAAAGAAGTTTATCACTGAATTGGGAGTAGTGCCAACTATCCTGGATCCAGTTGATATCTTCTGTGACAACAATGGGGCTGTTGCACAAGCTAAGTACATAGAGCACGTACTCTGGAAGTTTCACCTCATACGAGAAATCGCCGAGAGGGGTGATGCTTCATTACATAGAGTGGACACCGAGGATAATGTCGTAGATCCTTTGACCAAGGTGTTGGCCCAGCCCAAGCACGAAGGTCATAATAGATCTATAGGGATTAGACCCATGCCTAGTTGGAACTAGTGCAAGTGGGAGATTGTTAGATATGCCCTAGTCCCGAGGCATTGGTCCTTGTATTTCTATCATACATTAATTGGATTCATGTATTATACTTATTTGTGTTATTAATAAAGGCATTAATTCATTTATTATATCTATCTTGTGCAATATATTAAATGAAGTATCAAATGGACATATCTATATCCATGATGACCAGTGTCATGCACTTGGCAGTAAGACCATGGATAGGGTAAAAGATATGACCATAAATAGATCCGTAGGCTATTCCAGTCATGGGAATGAATGGAACAAGAGACTATCATTAACCTGGTTATATAGCGGTGTCTTACCGGTCATTGGACATGGAATGTCAACTAAGTTAATGGGTACGTGCATAAGGGGCATGGTACTGGATAGATCCACTAAACGAGAAATCCACATGGTCTAGTATCAGAAGTGATTCTCGGTTAGTACTTGTATGGAACCTTTGACCTGACCATATGATGGTGTTGCATGTGAGGTCGCATACTTAGGGGTACGCCTAAAGGGCCTGTAATAGGGTGCAAAGTATGGGTACTTTCGGGTATGTCACTTAGCATGGTGATGCTATGGATATGCAAAAGGGATTTGTCACTCAGTAGTCCACTGGGAAGATATCACTGGCCTCTTGGTGAATGCGACTGATAAGAGTGTGGCCACACCCAAACAAGTGGGAACTTGTTTGTGAGCTTCAGTGCATTCGGGATCAAGTTAATGTCCGGACACAAAAGAGGGTGATCAATCCATGCCTCTGTGTTGGACACCGATATCAATGACATGGGATGTACAAGTTTAAACTACAGGGTTATGATATCAGTTGGACTGCCATCTCCATCTTAATTGGGGGTTGCAGTGGCTTGCAAGAGCCCAACTGCAGTCTGTGGGCCAAAGGTCCACTGCCAACATAAAGATGGGCCCACAGGATCGTAGACATTGAGCGACTAAACACCGACTTGAGAAATCACATGTATACTTGGAGTATACAGTCTGGAGAAAGAGGTATATATATATTAATTACATTATAAAGATCAATTGGATTGATCCTAATAATAAAATTAATATATTTAATTGGCTCTTCATAATTAATTGGATTAATTATGAGATTATTTCCTAGGTGGAAATATTCATATGTATAGGTTTACATATGATTTTATTTTATGAAGATCTAATTTTAATTTGACGGATTAAATTAATTGGTCAAACTAATTTTAATTTAAATCTAAATAATATATTACTTGGTGTAATATATTAAATACATGGATATATTAAAGTTGGGCTTGAAATTAATTTAAACCAGATTAATTAAAATAAGATTGGGCCCGAATTAAAAGAAGGAAGCCCACACAAAATGAATGAGCCAAGCTGGTGCTTAATTCCCTTAGGGAATTCGGCCAACCCAGGGTTTTAACCCTTGGAGAATTCGGCCAAAGGGTGTGCAACATACTATAGCCGAAATTTGTCTCTTCTCTTCTCTCTATAGTTCGTGTTTTCCAATGCTAGCACGGGTCGTGTTGGTTAGGCGTTCGTGTACGTGAACGAGGAGGGATTCTACATTGATTCCTGCAGTCTGCATCCATCTCTGAAAGAGATATTCCGGGTAAGAGAATTATCTCTTTCTATTAAATTTTTGTTTTTACAATTTCCATTTCAATTGCTCCTGGGCACAGATTCAAGGAAATCATCGCATTCTTCTGCTTTTATCGGGTGATTTCAGGTGAAAAATCCCAAAACACTCCACCACAGAGAGTGAACATCACGGGCACACTCCACCACAGTGAGTCAACATCATGGGCACAGTCCACCATAGAGAGTCGACATCACGGGCACACTCCACCACAGAGAGTCGACATCACTGGCACACTCCACCACAGCGAGTCGACATCATGGGCACACTCCACCATATAGAGTCGACATCACGGGCAAACTCTACCACAGAGAGTCGACATCATGAGCACACTCAACCGTAGAGAGTCAACTCGAAACCAAGGCCAGTATCCCCAGCGAGGGACACCAGGTATGTTTCTGTCTCCTTTCTTACCGCGCTCCCAGTCACGAGACCAAACTCGAATCGGGCCTGACAGTCCGGCCATGAACCAACTTTGATCCCACGAGGGGCTGATAAGGTCGGTTTCGACCTTATCTTTTAGCCAATTTCGTGGTTTGAGTGGTAGTTTTTAGAATCATTTATGTGAATGTTTGATTGTTTTTTTTTTCGTATTTTGTGATTTTTATGTTTTGGTTTGATTTCTTATATTTTTAGTATTCCTCGTGTTTTTTCATGTTTTATGGTCCGTGGTTGTGGTGCGGTTATGTTCCTTTGTGTTTGTTTTGGACAGGCATTAGGACCCGGATCGGAAGTTGGAGCAGCGGCGGCAAAGAAGGGCTTGAAGTGCTGAAAATCAGAATGGCACGGCGTGCCACAATGGCAGCACGGCGTGCCAAGCCAACCAGCGTGCCAAGAGTTCCAGAGAAGCAGCACGACGGCGTGCCATTCCAATCAGCGTGGCGTGCCGATCCCAACTCTGCATAGCACGGCGTGCCAACTCCACCAGCACGGCGTGCCGAGGCCCGAAAATCTGCTGTTGCCCTAATTTCAGCTTTTCTTTTCTGTGGTTTTAACCTAGCCGGATAAATAGGTTATTTTCTTTGTTTGAGAGTATCTTTTTCCCAACTTGTAGAGGTAGAGCCAAAACTTGTAGCTAGGGTTTAGCTTGACCTTTTTGTTTTCTTTGAATCTTGGAACCATCGATTGGTAGATTGCTTTGCATTGAACCTTCCCCTTTTGCAACGTTCTTAGTTTCGGCTCGGGTTCGTTAATAGAGGTACACCTCCAAGCATCTTCACACCGTCGGCATCCGGTTAATTGGATCAAGAAGGGCATAAGTGTTTCTTTTTGTCTTTTGTAATTCGATTTTGCTAGCTTTTGATTCCGCAATCGATTTTGTTTGGTTGAAAACATTGAATCTGTTACATCTTTCTTGATTAATACAGTTGAATGCAAGTTAATTTCAATCTTTATTCCTTTTCTTTATGCAATCCCTTTAGTGATAATCTAGTCTCATAAGATCTTAATCTATTAAGTTCATATTTGTGGCATTACCTAGATTGACACCTAGGCAACCATTAGTATTGACGACACTGTGGAACATACGTGCCCCTATTTTCTGAGCTTTAAGAACTAGACCGCCTCTAAACAAGGAAAACCGGCTAAGGACCTAAAAGATCTAGATACGCTAGGTTGATTTAATTGGAGGAATATAATTGAGGGTTAATTGTTGAGTTAACTTCGTCTTTTGTAGTTGATTAATTAAGCCATCCCCATCAGTCTTCATAGGTCGGTAAAACCGCCAATTGATATTCCAAATTCAAGAGCAAAGTAAGCTGGGATAGATCAACTAGGAGTAGACCAATATAGTTGTTAATATAATCAAACTTAAATTTAGTTCCGCTTAGACACGTAAAGACTCTTAGTAATTTAGTGATTATCGGGGTTTAAATTCCTTGTGGGATCGATACCTGGACTTTAGGCCAGATTTTATTACTTGAACGACGAGGTACACTGCCTTTGTTTGTGAGTCCGTGCGGGCTCCACCAAGTTTTTGGCGCCGTTGCCGGGGAGTTTTAACTTGTTTCGATAACATTAGATAAAAGGATTATTTTCTGATCTAAGCATTGTTAATACTGTTCATATTCTGTTTTTGGTTTTATTATTTGTGTATAAAATTTATTTTCTTTTTGTGTGAGTGTTTCCTAGCTTATGCAAACTCGTTCTCAAAGTTCTGAATTATCACCTTTGGATACTGAAATTGACCGTACGTGTAGGAATATTCGAAGATCCCAAAGAGTAGTAACCGCAGCCATGGACGAGGAACAAAGGCGACAAATGAGGAATGAAATCGAAGCCGAGATGAGGGCGAGGATTGAGGCTGAAGTTCGGGAGCAAGAACGTCTCCGCCAAGAACGTCAGTTGGCAGGTGCGGGAGATGATAGAATCATGGCGGATATGATGGCACCCCATCGTCCTAGAAACCGGGCTGGTGTTATTCTACCACCAATCACTGCTAACAACTTCGAGCTCAAGACGAACATGATCCAAATGGTGCAAAGTAACGGCCAATTTAGTGGAGCTAGCAATGAAAACCCGAACGATCATCTTGATCGATTCCTAATGGTGGCTGATACTGTAAGACTCAATGGAGTTCCCCAAGAAGTGATCCGATTGAAGTTATTTCCATTTTCTTTAATCGGAGGAGCTGTTGAATGGTACAAGTCCCTTCGAGCGGGATCCGTAACGTCATGGGACCAGCTTGAGGAAGAATTTTTGGCTTATTACTTTCCTCCGTCTAAAACAGTCCAATTGAAGAATGAGATCACAGCCTTTCGACAATTTGGTTCAGAATCCATGATGGAGGCATGGAGGCGCTTTCAAAGGCTACTCAGAAACTGCCCACACCATGACCTTCCTAAGTGCACTCAAGTAAGTATTTTTTATCATGGGATTTCGCCTTCTCACCGTGCTATCATTGACTCATCTGCAGGTGGGGATATTTTCAATAAAACCGCAACGCAAGCGGAAGAACTTATTGAGGAACTAGCTAGGAAAAGCCCCTTGTGGCAACAAGAAGTGCCAACGCGAAGAGATGTCCATGCTGTAGAAATGGGACGCCGTGATACAGCAGTGGAAGAATTGAATAAGAAGGTTGATCTTATGATGGCACATCTGAGTTTGAACCCAACACACCAACCTGTGCTGTGTGTGTCTTGTGGAGGGGACCATCCCGGTCAAGAATGTGGAATGGGCAATCCATCAGCCCAAGAGGTAAGCTATGTTGGAGGTAACCAAAGGTATAATCAACCACCCCTTCAAAATGCTTTCCAAAATAATAACAACTTTCAAAGAAGATTTCAACATCCGAATCTATCCTATGGTAACAATCAAAATGTGTTGAAACCTTCTAATGACTTTTTGCAAGACTTTCGTAATCAAGAGCTTGGTAGGGCTCCTCAATCTCAATTTGGTCAAAATAGTAATGCTCATAATGTTAAACAAGATGAGTCGGTATTAAGCCTTCTTAAGGACATATCAACTCGTCTGGCTACTAACGAAGCTCGTTTGGCCAATAGTGAAGCTTTGAACAGGGACCTCACCAACCAGTTGGCTCAAATAGCTAGAAGCTTGTAAGAACGGCCTCAAGGAAGCCTTCCTAGTACAACGGAACCGAACCCAAGACAAAACCCAAGGGAGACGGCCCAAGCAATTACTCTAAGGAGTGGGAGGCAAACGGAAGAACCAAGGGTTGATCAACCCATGAGAGTAAGTAATCAATCGGAAGAAGTAAATCATTCTAAACCCGAAAACATCTCTACTTCTTCTAATGCTCAAAAGGAAGATATTTCTGTTCCTATTAGTCCTTACATTCCTAAACTTCCTTATCCAAGGAAGGAGAGAAAGGACAAATTGGACCAGAAATACTCTAAGTTCCTTGACATCTTTAAAAAGCTTGAACTTAATATCCCTTTGGTGGAAGCTCTTCAAGAGATGCCCACCTATGCTAAATTTTTCAAGGAGCTAATTGCAGGAAAAAGGAGATTAGGGAATGATGAAGTAGTGGCCCTAACAGAAGAGTGTTCCGCGATTGTAAGCAACAGACTTCCACCTAAACTAAAGGATCGAGGCAGCTTCACGATTCCATGTCAAATTGGGAATCTTAAAATTGCAAATGCCTTATGTGATCTGGGAGCAAGCATCAACTTGATGCCACTTTCAATGTTTAGGAAGCTTGGTTTGGGGGATCCAAAACCTACAAACATGACACTCCAATTAGCGGATCGATCTATAGCAAGGCCACAAGGTGTAATAGAGGACGTGTTAGTCAAGGTGGACAAGTTCATTTTTCCAGTGGATTTTGTGGTACTAGACATGGAGGAGGACACGGTAGTCCCAATCTTGCTCGGGAGACCATTCCTTGCAACCGGTAGGACCTTGATCGATGTGCAAGAAGGTAAACTTATTCTACGGTTGCAAGATGAGGAGGTAACCTTTAATGTTTATAATTCAATGAAATATCCGCTGAATAATGAAAATTGTTATGCTATTTCCTCTATCTCTCCGGTTGATGAATGTGTGAGTGAGACTTTCTACAGTGAATTAGAGAACCCTTTAGATGAAGGTCTGAACTTGGAGGCGGAACAAGATGAGGCGTCTGCCTCAGAAGAAGAAGAACATTGTGCATGGGTACAAAGGTTTGAGAGGCTAGAAAGAGAGATCAAACCAGCACCAAAGTCATCACTAGAAAAGCCTCCTACTTTGGAACTCAAAACTCTACCCATGAATTTAAAATATGCTTTCTTACATCCTCCCAATGACTTACCGGTTGTTATTTCTTCTTCATTGACAGTTGAGCAAGAAGAAAAACTTATCGAGGTGTTACGGAAGCATAAGGGAGCTTTTGGATGGACGATCCATGACATTAAAGGAATTAACCCAGCATTTTGCACCCACCGGATATTCCTTGAAGAGGCGGTAAAACCCTGCGTACAACCTCAAAGACGCTTGAACCCAAACATGAAAGAGGTTGTTAAAGCAGAAGTGATCAAACTCCTCGATGCGGGCATAATTTTCCCAATCTCGGACAGTCAATGGGTAAGTCCAGTCCAATGTGTGCCTAAGAAAGGCGGTATGACGGTAATTGAGAATGAAAAAGGTAATTTAATTCCATCTAGAACGGTCACCGGTTGGCGTATGTGCATTGATTATAGGAAACTAAACAACGCCACCCGGAAAGACCATTTTCCTTTACCGTTTTTGGACCAAATTTTGGAACGTATGGCGGGTCACGATTTCTTTTGTACGCTAGATGGCTTGTCCGGGTATATGCAAATCCCTGTGGATCCTCTTGACCAAGAGAAAACCACATTTACATGCCCATTCGGGACATTTGCATATAGACGGATGCCATTTGGCTTATGTAATGCACCAGCCACGTTCCAAAGGTGTATGCTGGCCATATTTACCGACATGGTTGAGGATTTCATGGAGGTATTTATGGATGATTTCTCTGTGTATGGATCTAATTTCTCTACTTGTCTTGGAAATTTGGATAAGGTATTGCAGTGGTGCGAGGACACGAACTTGGCCCTTAGTTGGGAAAAGTGCCAATTTATGGTAAGGGAATGTATTGTGCTTGGACACAAGATCTCGGGGGAAGGGATTAAGGTCGACCCGGCCAAAATTGAGGTTATTGCAAAGTTACCTCCCCCTAGTTCAATTAAGCTTGTGAGGAGTTTTCTCGGCCATGCCGGATTTTATAGGAGATTTATAAAAGATTTTTCTAAAATCTCCAAACCACTAACCGAGTTACTCCAAAAAGATGTTTCTTTTGAATTCTCTGATAAATGTTTGCATGCTTTTGAATTGTTAAAACAGAAATTGATTGAAGCACCTATAATGATCGGCCCTAATTGGACTCTTCCCTTCGAACTTATGTGTGATGCATCCGATGGTGCAGTAGGTGCATGCTTAGGTCAGCGGGTGGATAAAATCCTCCGCCCAATTTATTATGCTAGTAGAACGTTGAATGATGCTCAAATGAACTATTCTGTAACGGAGAAGGAATTACTAGCTATTGTGTTTGCCTTTGATAAATTCCGGTCCTATTTGGTTTTGTCAAAAGTAATCGTGTTTACTGACCATGCTGCACTCAAGTATTTGATGTCTAAACAGGATGCAAAACCTCGTCTTATAAGATGGATCTTACTGCTGCAAGAGTTCGATATCGAAATCCGAGATAAGAAGGGAGTAGAAAATGTGGTAGCTGATCACTTGTCAAGGCTGCCGCAAGAAGGTGAAAGTAAGCAAGAACCGGAGATCCAAGATGCATTCCCGGATGAACAACTCCTTGCGGTTACTTCCATACCATGGTTTGCCGATATTGCAAACTATAAAGTTGGTAACATCATTCCACCTGATCTCACACGAAACCAAAAGGTAAAATTTTTTCATGATGCTAAAAACTACTTTTGGGATGATCCTTTCTTGTTTAAGTCATGTGCAGATGGTATTATTTGAAGATGTGTACCTTTTGAGGAAGTTACCTCAATCATCCGAATGTGCCATGATAGAGAGGCGGGAGGACATTTTGGACCGGATAGAACCATGGGGAAAATTCTGTCTTGTGGATTCTTTTGGCCAACAATGAGAAGTGATGTGGAGGCTTATGTTCGAGCTTGTGATGCGTGCCAAAGGACCAGAAATATTTCACAAAAAAATGAGATGCTCCAACAAGGAATTCTAGTGTGTGAGCTCTTCGACGTATGGGGGATCGATTTCATGGGACCATTCCCAAACTCTAATGGGAATCAGTTCATTTTGGTGGCGGTCGAATACGTGTCAAAATGGGTAGAAGCAGTAGCATTGCCTACGAACGATGCAAAAGTGGTAATCAAGTTCTTAAAAAGCAATATATTGACTCGTTTCGGGACCCCTAGAGCTATCATTAGTGATGGGGGCTCCCATTTTTGTAACAAGCAGTTTGATTCCCTTTTGCAGAAATATGGCGTTACCCACAAAGTAGCCACACCTTACCACCCTCAAACGAGCGGACAAGTGGAAGTGTCGAATAGGGAACTGAAAAGAATCCTTGAAAAGACGGTCAGCATGTCGAGGAAAGATTGGAGTTTAAAGCTTAACGATGCACTTTGGGCTTACCGGACGGCATTCAAAACACCAATAGGAATGTCACCATACCGTCTTGTGTTTGGAAAAGCATGCCATCTTCCCGTTGAGCTAGAGCACAAGGCGTTTTGGGCCTTAAAATTCTTGAACTTTGATATGAAAGCAGCGGGAGAGCTCCGGCTTCGTCAACTCTTCGAACTTGAAGAATTACGCCTCTCGGCCTACGAGAACGCCAAAATTTATAAAGAAAAGACCAAGAGGTGGCACGATCAAAGGATCCAGGAAAAGAGCTTCGAGGAGGGAGAAGCGGTACTCTTGTACAACTCAAGGTTGAGGTTTTTTCCCGGAAAATTGAAGAGTCGTTGGACAGGACCGTTTACCATTCACAAAGTCTACCCTTCGGGCATGATTGAGATACTTACTCCGGAGGGCATCCAAAAGGTAAATGGTCATCGCCTCAAGAAATATTTCACAGGGGCACAAGAGCAAAGGCAAGTGATGCTCTTGAGAGACCCATGAACACAAGAGAAGCGAGAAAGTCGAGCTATTCCGACTATAAACATAGCAATCAGGTACGTGTGCCTCACTTGTACATTAATTGTGTTTGTATTATTATGTTTTTGTGTGTTTTTGTGTGCAGGAATAGGGTATTAAGCAAGTTAGCCAAGAGTCATGATCAAAGTGTGGAACAAGGCAAGGATTGGCAGAATTCAGTGCAGCACGCCGTGCCGCAATTCAGCACGCCGTGCCAATGTGCAATCTGATCAGCACGTGGCGTGCTAAAGCGGCACGCCATCGTGCCACGCTTCTGTTTCAAAATCGCGTGCAAGCGAAATCGGCACGCCGGCGTGCCGACATTCTGTTTCAAAGAGGCATTAAGGAGAGCACATCGGCACGTCGTGCCAAATCGGCACGCCGGCGTGCGGGCGTTCTGTTTCCAGGTATGTTTTCGTTGCTCTGCTCAGCACGCCGTGCTGAATTCTTAGCACGGCGTGCCGAGCGTTTAAATTTGAATTTCTAGGTCGAAAACTGCGCCACTCTATTTAAACCCCCTTTTTCCCCCTTCTCTTCTTCACGCCCCTATTCATCCTCTTTCTCTTCTTCATCTATCTCTCTCTCTCTGATTTTTCTCTCTCTCTCTCTCTCATCACTTCTCTCTCTAAACCTCCCCCTCACTTTCTCTCTCTCCCTCTTATTCCTCTTCCCTTCTCAATTTTTCTCTCCTTTCCCCTTCTCCTCCACTCCCCTTTTGACCTAGATTTCTGTTTGTGCTTCATTTTCCCTACACCAAGGTATGAATCTAAACTTTGTTCTTCTTTTTCTAGTTTTGATTTTTGCTTGGTTACTTGCTTAATAGGGTCTTTCTTTTGTTATGTTTTCTTTTAGTGAATTGAATTTCTGCACTTAGGTTGTCTGTGGGTTTGCTTTCTTTTGTTGTTGAGTTTTGTTTTTTTTTTTTTTTTGGATGTGCAATTGTAGAATGAAGAGAAAATCTGTTCCCGCTAAGAGACATGGTTCTTCCCGACCGCCTTTGGATCCGTCACCGGAATCGGAGCCACGCGCCAACCTTCCTTCCGAGCCGCAAATGGCTCCTTTGACGAGCCTTTCAACTAAGTATAAGTGTCCTTTTCCTCTGCTCTCGGATGAGGAAGGTAAGCGTTATAAAACTTTATTTCCTCTTGAAAGCACCCCCTACCGAATCTTCGATTGGGGATTTTTGAGTGTGCAAGACCGGTCTGATGCTTTATGTGCTAAACTGCATAGTATAGGTTGGTATTCGTTTGTAAAAACTAGCGTACCTGTTTTTAGGGAGTTGAACCTCGAGTTCTACTCCACATTGAGTTTCAAGACTGACCCTAATACAGGCCTTAGGAGCATCACCTTTCGACTCTTTGGGGTTGCACACTCCCTAGACATTGATGGTCTTCGGGATTGCATAGGCATAGAAGGAACTAGTTATACATGGCCCGAAGATATGGATGCCAAGCAATTTTGGCGTTTGATAGGCACTGGGGTATACAAACCCCGGTTTGCCAAGACTTCCCAAATCCAGGACCCCATTTTGCAACTGCTGCATAAGTTTGTATGCTTTAATTTTTCTGGGAAAACTGAAAGTAATCGGGTCAATGCCTTTGAGCTGTTACTCTTGTGGCATGTGCACAATAATGTTAAGGTGCACTTGGGTTTTTTTGTCATGGAGGCCCTCTACCTTCACCACAATAGGTCCAAGTCTGAACTAGGGTTAGGGCACATCGTCACTTGTATTGCCTGTTTCTTTCATTCTAATACTTGTTATAGGCACCTCGATAGCATTCTTCCCAAGAAGCTTTCGAAGGGCATTTTGTCTTGTGCCCCGAATGTGACGGCTGCAGGTACCTCGAGCGCGGGAGGTTCGCGTAAAGGAAAGGCTCCCATGGAGGTCGAGGAGGAGGAAGCTTATGAGGAAGCAGAGGCCGCCGAGGAGGATGCGGAAAATGTCTCGGTCGGCGTGGATTTTATGGCGCGGGTTGAAGGACGGTTAGATGGCATCGTTGAACAACTGGAAAACTTAACCGTCCATCAGGTTATGCTTGGGCAGCGGATGGCCAATATCGAGGCGTTTGCCACTCGTTTTTGTGCTGATCAAGGTTGGCCGTATCCGCCGCCGCCTCCTCCCGGCCCCGATATGTGAGGTAACCCTTTTCCTTTCCCGCTTTATTTTGCTCTTTCTTCCTTTGCACTTTTGGAAGTAAGTGCAATTTAAGTGTGGGGTGGGTCAAGGGATTTTCTCTCCCTCTTTTATTTCTTTTTACATTGCACTATTTGTTGTTTGTTTTGTATGCTTATCTTAGTTTTTGCATGTTTTGTGTGGAGTTATTTCTGGTTGTTTTTGGTTTGATAATATTTGTTTTTTTTTTTTTTTTTTTTTTTTTTTTTTTTTTTGTTTGTCACTTGCAACTTAATGATCCAACTCCTCATAAGCAATGTTTTACTTTCAAAAAAAAAAAAAAAAAAAAACCATAACCACATAACCTCTTATTTTGCATCTTTCTAGGTTAAGTATGCTTGTTAATAGGGATGTTTACATTGAATGCAACATGAGGCCCCATTTGATTGTCACCTTTGGAATAATATAGACTTCGGGGTTGAGATGCATCACTTTTAGACATATACTCTCTAAGAAGCTTCTTTTTGATTGAGCATGAGTAAAGAGATGAAATAGGCAAATTGTGTGTTTTATTTTGATTAACCTTGGGGTAAGGGAAACTAATTATCTGTACTTAATGAACATTGACAAAAAGTCAAGAATGAAAAATGGAAATTTATTCCGCTGGCTTCACTTACAAGGTGAAGTTATGAATAGTGCTAGTAGCCGCTTGATTGAATGTGCTTAGTTGAGTAAGTCGGGTGCATTGTGTTTGCTCCATCTTTGTTATCTGTTCGGAAAAGCTAAGTGACATCTCAAGTAAGGTCGAAAGTTATAAAGTCAATCAAATGGAATCGATCAATGCATCGTGATAATTTTGTTTTCCTCCCCAAGAAAATTGTGTGAATTCTAAAGTCCTATTGATCTTTATCTATGTGATTGATTGGGAAGTGACTTAGGAGTGTACTATTTTAGTGATGCAAATCATATTCTGATAGTTAATTGAGTTGCTTTGTGTGCATGAGATTGGGGTTAAATGTTAAATTCTTTGTGACAGCCTTATTGATTGAGTATGCTTGACTTGTGGATAAAATTGAGGTTGTGGTTTGTGATTTTTTTAAAAATCGATTATTTGATCTTTAATTTTGCTTCATTGTTTTCGGGAGTTGGAGATGTTTTGTTTGCTTGAGGACAAGCAAGACTTTAAGTGTGGGGTGGTTGATAAGGTCGGTTTCGACCTTATCTTTTAGCCAATTTCGTGGTTTGAGTGGTAGTTTTTAGAATCATTTATGTGAATGTTTGATTGTTTTTTTTTTCGTATTTTGTGATTTTTATGTTTTGGTTTGATTTCTTATATTTTTAGTATTCCTCGTGTTTTTTCGTGTTTTATGGTCCGTGGTTGTGGTGCGGTTATGTCCCTTTGTGTTTGTTTTGGACAGGCATTAGGACCCGGATCGGAAGTTGGAGCAGCGGCGGCAAAGAAGGGCTTGAAGTGCTGAAAATCAGAATGGCACGGCGTGCCACAATGGCAGCACGGCATGCCAAGCCAACCAGCGTGCCAAGAGTTCCAGAGAAGCAGCACGATGGCGTGCCATTCCAATCAGCATGGCGTGCCGATCCCAACTCTGCATAGCACGGCGTGCCAACTCCACCAGCACGGCGTGCCGAGGCCCGAAAATCTGCTGTTGCCCTAATTTCAGCTTTTCTTTTCTGTGGTTTTAACCTAGCCGGATAAATAGGTTATTTTCTTTGTTTGAGAGTATCTTTTTCCCAACTTGTAGAGGTAGAGCCAAAACTTGTAGCTAGGGTTTAGCTTGACCTTTTTGTTTTCTTTGAATCTTGGAACCATCGATTGGTAGATTGCTTTGCATTGAACCTTCCCCTTTTGCAACATTCTTAGTTTCGGCTCGGGTTCGTTAATAGAGGTACACCTCCAAGCATCTTCACACCGTCGGCATCCGGTTAATTGGATCAAGAAGGGCATAAGTGTTTCTTTTTGTCTTTTGTAATTCGATTTAGCTAGCTTTTGATTCCGCAATCGATTTTGTTTGGTTGAAAACATTGAATCTGTTACATCTTTCTTGATTAATACAGTTGAATGCAAGTTAATTTCAATCTTTATTCCTTTTCTTTATGCAATCCCTTTAGTGATAATCTAGTCTCATAAGATCTTAATCTATTAAGTTCATATTTGTGGCATTACCTAGATTGACACCTAGGCAACCATTAGTATTGACGACACTGTGGAACATACGTGCCCCTATTTTCTGAGCTTTAAGAACTAGACCGCCTCTAAACAAGGAAAACCGGCTAAGGACCTAAAAGATCTAGATACGCTAGGTTGATTTAATTGGAGGAATATAATTGAGGGTTAATTGTTGAGTTAACTTCGTGTTTTGTAGTTAATTAATTAAGCCATCCCCATCAGTCTTCATAGGTCGGTAAAACCGCCAATTGATATTCCAAATTCAAGAGCAAAGTAAGCTGGGATAGATCAACTAGGAGTAGACCAATATAGTTGTTAATATAATCAAACTTAAATTTAGTTCCGCTTAGACACGTAAAGACTCTTAGTAATTTAGTGATTATCGGGGTTTAAATTCCTTGTGGGATCGATACCTGGACTTTAGGCCAGATTTTATTACTTGAACGACGAGGTACACTGCCTTTGTTTGTGAGTCCGTGCGGGCTCCACCAGGGGCAGGCTGTGAGCACGAGTTTTTCGGACCTCCGTGATGAGAGTCATTTATTACCTTTTTAGCAATTAGATTTGGGAAGGAGCAGAGGGTTACCTGGAATGCCTCAAACACTCCGAAAACCGAACCGTTCGTGAATCAAAAACCCTAAGAAAGGTCCCTCGAGTAGGTTTAGGGTTTAGAGGTGAGTGTAGGCATTAGGGTAGCCTATCCCGGTTCTATCTAGAACCACACGGCTATAGTTTTTGAACTACAGCAGTATGGCTTAGGTCAGAGCCGCCAGGCCCTGGTGTATCAGAGCTGCCCGTGCTTAAGTTTCAGAGACGCACAGCTCTGATGGGTTAGGGGAGTTGCTCTGCAAAGCAGAGCAACTTGTTGAAGTGGGAGTTTTCCATCTTTTCAGTCGAAAACTAACTTCAGAAGGTATGAGGCACATTAATGAGGCACATTTAATGTTCTTAATGATAAAAAATAAAGGGGAGTATAAAAAGAAAAAATCAGAGGGAAGGGGGAGGTTTTCTTTCTGAAAAAAAATACTTAGAGAAAAAGAAACACATAGAAGCAGCGAGAGAGAAGGAAGAAGAAAGATAAAGAGAACTTGATTTTCAAATCGGAAATTTATACTTAAACAATCCTACAACAATTCTAGACCGTGACTTACTCGTCTGGACGTATTCTTGGGTTCATTTCGGTTTGGTTCGGAAATTATTTTCAGGATTTCAGGACACTCAAGGATCCGAGGCACATTTCTGCTTTCTAATCCGTTTCTAAACATCCATTACACTGGAACAACAGCAAGGTAAACTCTGAGAGGCCTTAAACTTGTGTTTGTTGCATTTCCTATGATTTTCTCCTCTGTTTTCTGTTTTTCCAGAAAGTTGGCTACCTGAACAGAGCCGTACGGCTGTGTTTTCTAAGAACACAGCTGCACGGATATGTTCCCTTGGAACAGAGCCCGGCGGCTCTAACCTCAGAGCCGCAGGGATGTGTTCTCCCGGTCTAAAATCCGAAAATGCCCGATTGGCCGAAAGTAGTCCGTTTTCCATTTTATGCATTCTGTTGTGATCAATTTTGGCCCAAATGCATCCGTATGTTGTAATATTAGGGTGTTTTTCGGTTTTTCTTGGGGTTTTATTTTCTGAATTTTAGGGTTGTTCGATCTGAACAGGATCAGTAGTCCAACATTGGCGGACTCCCGAACCCTATAAAATCCCCGCGAAACATCGAAAACGAGCAAAACGACATTTTAAAAAAAAACGAGAAAACCAATTTTTCGGGTTCTGGAAGCCATAGCCGCATGACTGTAGTTTCCAGAATAAGGCAGAATCGCGGAACGGCCCGTACGGACGTCGTCGCGCAATACTGTTTTCAAATTCAAATTATTTTTGGTGTGTTTACTGCTTTCAGACTTTAGATGTTTATGAAAATTAGGAAAACCCACATGAACAGAACCCTCGAGTTCCGGGATAACAGACCTGCTAAAATGTGAAAATTTGCATGAAACCGAGCCAAATGGTTTTCAAAAATTGTTTTCTAGCACAAAAATCTATAGAGCGTTTCAAAACCGTTTTCTAGGTTTAACCGGTCCGACCAGTCGGGTCGACCTGGCTACCCCTAAATGCATGCCCTCGTTCCTAAAAATCCCAATTCTATCCTGTTGTGAGTCCTACTTGTGTTTATAATATAAACTGTGCTAACCCTCTGTTTTGCAGCATTTATTCCCCTTTTTATTATTTTTCATGTAATTAATAGATTATTTCGTGTATATTAGGCGTTTGTAAATTTTTAGATCCTTGTGTATCCTAGGCGCATGTAATGTGAGGACGGGAGTTTTTATTTTTATTCAATTTGGTTGTATAAGCGGCCTCTATTATTCTTTCTGTATATTTTGGATGTATGATTTTCTTTTCCGCACTGTATTTCTATCATTTTTTTGAGCATCGGCTGATAAGTATACTTAATTGGGTAGAGAAAGCTAATAAATTGAATAAATATGGTAATATAAATCATAAACTGAATACAAGGTCGAGGTTGAATAGGTAAGTTGCTCGAACCCTAAATCTCTAGATTAGGTACGGCAGTCTACGCTCGGTAGGGAGCTATACCAGAATTTCTCGGATGAGTTGATTTGGGTGGCGACTCTGTCACTGATCTTGAAATTTAGGTTTCGAGGTCTTTTAAGTAATAAATCGAAAAAATGTTTCTACAAACGGAATTTCTAAATGAACTAATTGGTGGTTTTCCCTAAAGCAAGACAAACAAAACCTGTTTTCCAAAACATTATGAAACCCCGTTTTTGAAATTCCCCGATTCGCTTCGCTCTATCTCGCCCTTTCTATTTCTAGGTCATCCACTCACAGCTATTGATGAAGACCCTCCGTATGTGGAGGACGGGAAATTTTCTAATGTAACTGCTTTTTTAATTTATAATGTGAACAATCCTGCCCATAAGGCCTTTAATGCAATAAAATCTTATTTTTCTTACTTGTGTGATGTTTTTCTGAATGGAATTGTGCATACATACAAACATTCATTTAATGTCTCTAGCATACATGATGCATCATTGCATGAAATGAACCTAGGAACAGATGATGATCCAAAGATGGTATCCGTCTCGAAAGACTTCACGCTGGACGAGAGAAAAGAACTTGTAAAAATTTTGCAAAAACATGTCATGTTGGGATTCGTCATCGAAAAAATAACGTAGCACAGCGGAAAATACACCGTTTAAAATTTCCTAGAATCCACCTATCGTGTCCAATTACCATTGATTAGAATAAAACCAATTTGAATCAAGAGAGATTAACACACCGGATTCGTCTCTTCTAGAGACTGCTGCAGAATCGTTTCTTGAAACTGCGATCTCCAAAGTACGGTGCACGACCAACTATTAAGTGGGAACCGGTGCTAGCCGAAGACGCGAAGGAATGGAGGATTAATGCTGGGATTTTCAGATGATTTTGGGGCTGCTCTTGGTGGCTGAAATTTCCATCAATTAATTAGGGTTGAATTTTGGGTTTTATTCCTTAAGTGTGCCCTTATATATATACATTGTCTAAATGGGTTTTAATTAGGTTAATTAAACCCAAACCCACTAGAATTATAATTACATAAATAAACTTTAATTAAAAAGTATATACTATGTAATTTAATTCCATTTGGCTAAATTTAATTACCCCTAAATAAAATTAAATCACACTTAAGTAATTACAATACATGTATTTAATTTTCCTACATAGGAAAATTATTTAATTAATTGTTTACTTTATGTAATTCAATTAATTGATAAATTAATTAATTACATTATGTAAATTTAGTAATTAAATTAAATTCAACCCAATGTTAATTAATTACCTTGACACCGAATATCAACTAATTAATTAACGCATTCCTTCCAATGTACATTACATGTACAATTTTTATAAGTTCCGGCTCAGTTGATTTATGTGCACGATCCTATAGGGTCTGTCTTTATATTGGCAGTAGGCCCAAGGCCCACACACTATAAGTGGGTTCTAGCAAACCATTACAGTGCCCAATTAAGACAGAGATGCAGCAGTCTTTAGAAGACACTCACCTGGTAGTAATCTCATAGTGTCCTTTGCCTAACGATATCGATATGAATAAACAAGAGGCATGGTGTCTGTCATCCTCTTCTGTTGTTTATTATATTTCTTGATCTTGAGTTGACTGATTAATCAAATAAGCAACCAACTTATTTCGGTATGGCCATACACTTATCAGTCCCACTCATCAAGTGGCCAGTGATATCATCTCGGTGTTACTCGAGTGGCAATTCCATTACTTCATCATTAATATCAACATGTTCACCGGTCCACCCAATCATACTCGTATTTAGCATCCTTTTACAGACCTGTTAGGCGTATGTCAAAGTGAACCGGATTCCATATTGATACTATAATGAAATATGGTCTGAGGACAAAAGAGACCTACTCAAGAAAGACCTATGACGCGACAACCATGTGGCTTTCTTATGTGGATTGATCCAGTCCCATGTCAACGACATGTACCTATATTCATGACTAACTTTATAAGTACTATGGCTAGTTAAGAACTGCTATACAGTCATCGAATATACAAGTCTGTGGTTCTATTTGTTCCCACGATTAGAACAGACCTGGGATAGGATTTATGATTATCAATCAATGGATACTCTACTCATATTATAGCACAAGATATAAATGAAATAGATTAATTGCCTTGATTAATGTGACACAAATAATATATTGATATAATGAGTCTTAATGTATAATACAAAATACAAGAATCCAATGCCCTAAGAACTAGGGCACACCAACAATTTCCCACTTACACTAGTTCCAAGTGGGCATTGCCTTAATTCCTATAGATCTGATATGACCCTCGTGCTGTGTCTGCGGCAGCGCTTTGGTCAATGGATTAGCGACATTATTCTTGGTGTCAACCCTCTGCAATGATATGTCACCTCTGTTCATGATCTCCCGAATAAGGTGAAACTTTTTGAGCACATGTTTGGATCTCTTGTGTGACCGGGGCTCCTTAGCTTGTGCGATGGCCCCTTTGTTTTCAAATAAAACATCAACTGGGTCTAGGATAGTAGGTATTACTCCCAACTCAGTTATGAATTTCTTGATCCAAATGGCTTCCTTTGCAGCTTTGCACACAACTATGTACTCAGCTTCCGTTGGAGAGTCAGCAATGTTGGCCTGCTCTGAGGACCTCTAACTAACAGCACTGCCATTCAGGAGAAAAACATAACCAGACTGTGACTGGTTCTCATCCTTATCGGTCTCACAGCTTGCATCAGTGTAACCTGACACTACCAGCTCATCTTGACCTCCATACACTAAGAAAGCATCCTTAGTCCAGTTAAGGTACTTCAAGATTGCCTTGACTACCTTCCAATGTTCCTCACTGGGGTCTGACTGGTACCGGCTAGTCATACTTAGTGTGAACGTGACATCAGGCTTTGTACATAACATGGAGTACATAATGGATCCTATAGCAGATGCATAAGGGATCTTTTCCATGCTCTCCTGGTCCTTCTTTGTTTTAGGACCATCTTTCTTCCTCAGCTTCAACCTATGGCGTATAGGCAAGAATCCTTTCTTTGCCTCGTCCATGCTGAATCTTTTCAGAACCTTGTCTATGTACATGGCCTGACTTAGGCCTAGAAGCTGATTGGATCTATCTCTATAGATCCTGATCCTTAAGATCGGCTTAGCTTCGCCTAAGTCCTTCATTGCGAAGCACCTAATCAACCACTGCTTAACCCCTTGTAGTGTTGGTATGTCACCTCCAATGATAAGGATGTCATCAACATACAACACTAGGAAGGTGGAAACGCTCCCACTAACCATCTTATACACACAGGGCTCATCAGAATTCTGTGTGAAGCCATATTCCTTAATGGCCTCATTGAATCTCTGATTCCATGACCTCGATGCTTGCTTCAATCCATAAATGGATCTTTAAAGCTTACATACCCGGTTTGGATACTTTGGATAGATAAAACCCTCAAGTTGTGCCATGTACACATCCTCAAGTAGCTTTCCATTAAGGAAAGCGGTCTTAACATCCATCTGCCATATCTCATAATTGTACCATGCAGCTATGGCTAGTAGTATCCTAATGGATTTAAGCATGGCAACTGGTGAAAAGGTTTCATCATAGTCAATTCCTTGAACTTACCTGAATCCTTTTGCCACCAATCGCCCCTTGAAGGTGTTGTCGGCCTTTAACTTGAAACACCACTTGCAACCTATCACCCTAGTACCTGGAGGTGGATCCACCAAGTTTCATACTTAGTTATCGTGCATAGATTGCATCTCAGCCTTTATGGCTTTGCACCATTGATTTGAGTGTGGGCTTTCAATAGCCTCCTGATAGGTCTTGGGCTCCTCTTGGTCATTGGCCATAAGGTCCCCATCATCAGGCACGAGAAAGCTGTACCTCTCTAGCTGATGATGTGTCCTACCAGACCATCTATGGTCCTGTGCAACCGGTTCTGGTTCCTCAATTTCTTGAGTAGTCAGATCGGTTCCCGAAGCATCCTCAGTAGTAGCTGCAGGAGCTTATGAGTCTTGAACTTCTGAAAGTTCAACATTACTCCCACTGTCTCTCTTGGAAAGGAATTCCTTCTCCAAGAAGACTGCATTTCTGGCTATGAAAACTTTGTTTTCTGCCGGATCGTAGAAGTAATAACCCTTAGTTTCCTTAGGGTAACCCACAAACCGGCACTTGATAGATTTAGACTCGAGTTTGCCACTAGTCAATTTCTTAACATGTGCATCACAGCCCCAAATCTTCAAGAAGGAAACATTGGGCTTTCGGTCCTTCCATAGTTCATACGGTGTTCCCTCAACTACCTTACTCGATGTATTATTAAGAATGTAAGCGATTGTCTCTAAAGTATATCCCCAAAAGGAGACAGGGAGTGTAGCTTGACTCATCATCGAGCAAACCATGTCTAGCAAGGTCCTATTCCTCCTTTCTGACACTCCATTCCACTGGGGTGTACCAGGAGGAGTGAGTTCGGATACAATCCCACACTCTCTAAAAAACGAGTCAAACTCCTAGCTCAAATATTCACCCCCTCGGTCAGACCAAAGTGCTTTTTTTTCTTGCCAAGTTGGTTTTCTACTTCATTCTTAAAGTCCTCAAACCTTTGGAGAGTCTCAGACTTATGCTTCATCAATACACGTTACCGTATCTGCTGAAGTCATCCGTGAAGGTGACGAAGTATAGAAAACCAGATCTAGCACTAGTGCTCATTGGACCACATACATCAGAATGTATTAGCTCCAATAGCTCCGAGGCCCTTTCAGCAGTCTTGCTAAAAGGCATCTTTGTCATCTTGCCTCTCAAACAAGATTCGCATGTGTCATAAGACTGGATGTCAAATGACCCTAGCACTGTTGGGAATTAATCGCACAAAAACAATACGCAGCGGAAATAAAAGGATTAATCCCCACCAGGGACCCATGTACATTGCATTGAATTGGAAGGAGGGTTAAAGAATTACCTTAATTCTTTGTAGGTTTTGAATCAATTAGGAACCAAAGTAGCTTCCCTCTACGGTTGATCCACACCGAGCAATTGACTCACCGCGTGCTAGCGCCGGGATCGGAGAACAGTTCTTCGAATGAGAAGGTGAAAAATCGATATTTTTCACTCTATGCCAAAAGCATTTTTTCGGCCACTAAATGGAGATTGGGGGGGCTGCTGTATATCTCCTCCTTGTTCTAGGGTTTTTTTTTTTTTTTTTTTTTTATTATTAACTTATAATTGTAATTAAATACTATATTTAATTATAATTATAAATTAGCCCCCATAAGTTTTATTAATTCTCAATTAATATTAAACTTAGTCAATTCTCCATCATATACACATATGTATGTAAAATTAATTATATCTCCATATAATATAATTAGCATACTTTATGCTATATTAATCTTATTAATATTTACATACATACATACATATATATATATACACATATACGTAAATGTATATTATAATTAATTATATCACCATATAATATAATTATAATATACATATATATATATATATAGCATACTTTATGCCATAAATATATTAATCTTATTAATATGTTCATGTGTATATACATATACATGTAAATATATATCTTTATATATATTTAATTTCTCATCAATAATAAATCATTATCTCATAATGATTTATCCCCGAATTAAGTGAATCTCATTTTGCTCTTTGTGTGTGACCCCGTAGGATCATATAAATTGGCAATGAGGAAATTACCATAATGCCCTCATAAGTCATAAGCGGACTCTAGCAAGCCATTATGACTACCCAATTCATATGATTGGTATAATCCAATAAACCTACTTATAGAATGTGTCATATTCCCTTTTGTCTCTTGATATCATGATTAATTATAAGACATGGTACACTTGTCAATCTTATATAAATTAATCATATGCTTTCTCGATCTCAAAGCGGACTGTTTAAACAAATCAATTGATACTCTTATCAATTATTTGAGCACGGCCATGCATTTAACAGTCTTACTTATCGAGGGGCCCAGTGATATCGCTCTCTTGATAGAGAGGGACAAAATCCCATATCTGTCACTCACATCCCAAGGCATGAGTCATATCGTACCCAATCACAGCCTTTATAACTACTCTGTTACAAGCAGCGTTTGACTGCATCAAAGCACAACATGAATTCATCCCGGAATCCATGGTGACCTCAGGTCAAAGGAATCAGCTAATGACACTACTATAATCAAGATCAGTTGTGACACATAACCATGAACTTGATCTCATAGTGGGTCTCCAGTAACATGTTCTCTAACATATTACCCGTGAGTATAATCTGTATCTGTATACACTATATTCATCTTATGAATATCCATTATCACTCACACTAGTCTTAGTTTGTTATTATTCCCATAATAACAATCGACTAGGGATATTTAGAATAACACGATTTATTCATGGATACTTATCATAAATGCTAACATACAAACATAAATGATAATATTAATCTACACTAGATTAATCTTAGAAGTCAAATTACATAATCCAATATTGGCCTTAGGGCACAATCTCCAACAATCTCCCACTTGCACTATGGCCAATCATACATGTATCTTATACCCATTGACCTACATGACTTTCATGTATTCACTTGTGCAGGAGTCTTTGTCAGTGAATTATTAATTTTCGCTTCCGTTGTTACTTTACACATTTTCACTCTCTCTTTAGAGACAACCTCTCTAAATTAGTGAAAAAACGCCTAAGTATATGCTTGTGTCATACAAGGTTCTTACGCATTGAACTATTGTCCCTACAATAGTCTCACAGGATAAGCAATGCTTAGAACAAAACACAACATTTTGTGATGAACTTCTTCATCCAAAATTTCCTTTACATCATATGTAACAATATACTTTGACTACTATTATAGATATTTAGCTACATCGTTTTATTTTGAACCTTTCAAAATCATAACATCTCTTTTTAAGAGAATACTAGATCTCGACTGATATATTGCAACTAATTGCAATCAGTTGTATATGTGCAACTATTTACACAGTTAACATAAGCAAACTTCTTTTAAGTCTTTCTCATTGAACGCTTTCAATGCTTTGACTTAAAACAAAACATTCTTTTAGATCTATCTATATAGATTCTAATTTCAAGAATATAGGCAGCCTTGCTTAAATATTAATTGAAATTACTTTCTTAGCCAAGATTTTACTTCTTGCAAGGTAAGAATGTTATTTCCAACAAGCCATATGTCATCCACATATAGCATTAGGAATACCGATATGCTCCCACTGATCCTTTTGAAACACAAGATTCATCATCCTTTTGATAAAATCAAACCATTTGATTTCTTTATCAAAACTATGATTCCAACTATTTGATGCATGTTTCGATCCTTATGAGAATCTTTGAAAACTTGCATACGCTATTTGAATTCTTTGGATGCTCAAAACTTTGGATTGTGTCACGTACACATTCTCAATCATGTTTTCACGTAAAAAATAGATTTTGATATCCATTTGCCATATTTTATAATCATATTATGCGGATATGGCAACAAGAACTCAATATGACTTGATCATGATTAATGGCGAAAGAGGATTTTATCATAGTCCGTACTATGAATTTGCTCGTATCCTCACAGTCACTACTATGAATTTGTTTATAATCCCTTTTGTCACTAGTCGTGCTTTATAAGTTTGAAGATCACCATCCATGTCGGTTTTCAATTTGAAAACTCACTTGCAACCATTGCATATGCATCTTCTAAAAGATTTATCAAAGTCTATACTTTGACTGTCACACATGGACTTATCTTCAACCTTTGTAGCATCAAGTCACTTATTAGATTCATAATCTAACATTGCTTCTTCATAAAAGAAGACTTATTCCAATCTAGTAAAACTACATCATGATTTTGAGAAATCCATATCTCTCCTATTCATGTCGTATTCTACTAGACTTTCATTGGACTTGTGTAATTTCAATAATGATCATGAAACCATTTCCATGTTCCTCTTCAACGTTAATGTCACTTTGTGAATTACGAGTTTTGTAGGTGTACTTTACTCCCACTAACTCTTCTAGAAATTAACTCCCTCTTCAAGGGGAAACCATTTCTAGCTACAACTACTTTGTATCCCAAAGAAACACAGGAGTAACAACTCCTACTTTCCTTTTGAGTAATCCACAATACGACATTTAAATTTAGGTGCCAACTTATTCGAAATAAGCTTTACAGCGCTAAACTTATTCAATGAAACAACTTGGGTCTCTTACCCAACCATATCTCATATGTTGATTCATGAATTATTTTAGACGGAACAATATACACAGCTGCTTTAATGGCATATTTTCGAGAAAACGATGATCAACTTGACTTCATCATAGATTGAACTATATCTGTATAGAGTTCGACTACTCCCTTTTCGACACAACATACTTTGTGGCGTACTTGGAGGAGTCAATTGTGAGACAGTCCCACAATCTCTAAGATGATTGTCAAAATCTTGACTCAAATGTTCACCACTTGGATCATATCTAAGTGACTTTACTATCATGTCAAGATACTTTATACTCCTTTTACAAGCTTTTGAACACTTCAAAAGTTCCAAACTCGTGTTTCATTAGATACTCTTATCTAGTGAAAAGTTCCATGAAAGTAATGAAGTATTAGAACCTCCTTTAGCAGTTGATTTATAATTCATATACATCCACATGTATAATGCTTAATAAATCGATTGTCCTTTGACTACTTTTAGCAAAGAAAACCTTTTGTCATCTTTTACAATAAACAACATTCGCATGATTCAAGATGATTCATAATCTCATGAATCCAAAGGTCCATTCTCATGGAGTTTCGAAATGCAACTTTGCTTATGTCTCCAAGACGACACTGCCAAAATGGGTTGGATCAAACTATTTGATTCGATCCTTACAGTATTTATGTTACAGATGGGCTCCACATATAAAGACAATTATGTAAATCTATATTTCATAATCATGTCTTTATAAAGTTTATAATTCACAATTATAAAATAAACAACATTTGTTTACTCAAGCCAACAAGCTCAATAGACAACAAGAGTTCGTAACTCACATGTAAAAGTTCATAACCTTTAACCAAAGTTCATAACTTTCATATAAAAGTTCATAACTTTTATGAAAAGAGGTTCGTAACTTTTAACTTGAAGTTCACAACTTTCATGTAAAAGTTCAGAACCTTCGAGTAGCAACCTTTGCTTCTCTTGTCTATTCGCATTCTACCTTTCACCTTCATAAGGTTTCTATTCAAGTTGCGATTCATCATATTCTACTAATATGAGATCCACAACTGGTATCTAATACCTTTGATATAGAAACAAAAGTAGAATAGTTAATAAATACTTAAGGCAGCAGTCTTACTGCCTTTCATCTTCTCATAGATCTCCAAACAAAGTTTGCTATTTTCATTCTAATGAACGATTCATTCTAGAAATGGCAACATCCTTCTTTTGGAGATCTCTCTATGCCAACAGCTTTGGTCTTTAAAACATGTTTCACCCGAACCTTTCGGTCTTTAAGCTTTTCGACCTTCCTTTTATCCTTTTCCTTTTGAACCTTAAGCACACAATTCGAGGCGGGCTTATCCTTTATGGATAACTTAACATTCTTTTGCATCTTATGCAACTAATTCACAATTTTCTCCATGTCATTCAAATGATAGTTCATCACCAATGACTATCAATTAATGAATTCAAGATCACATCTTAATGCCCTTTTGGATGCCAATGAGAAATTGTTACCTCAAACACTTATCTTTTCTTGCTCACTAACTGATGGAACATTTCCATTTGTGATGTATCATATACCTCAAGTAAAACTTCCACGTGCGGAAGAATTGGTGGCAAGTGTAAGATAATAAATTTTAAACAGAGTCCCTTCGATGCTTCAAGTAAGCATCTTTTATACTCATGTTACAATTGCTAGTGGTTCATTGGGCAAAAGGATTATTGAGAACATGTGATTCCTTTTGATTTGAGAACAATTCTCAAAGTTCAATAACAATCGAGATCATGGTAATAGCAATCATAACTATAATAAAGCGTGTAAAGATTTTTTATTTAAATGCTCCCACTTAAATTATAAAACCCTTTAAAATATTTAAGTGGGTGAAGATCCAAAATCCATACTTAACCATAGCACTGCTTTGGCATGTCCCTATGATTAAATATAATTTCGGTAGGCAAAGACTCAAAATCATGCTTTAAACCATTTAAACATATTTTGGATGTGCACTTCTTTGCCAATTGCATCATTATGCAACTCTTCTAATTTATGAGATGCATGATATCATATATCATATTTAATTGTATGTTACTCATCTCATCTTTGCCTCGGGCTCAAACACCGTTTTGATTAACCCTTTGTTAAACCAATTACAACACAATGAGAATCACCATTTCTCATATTATCGCTTCGCTAAGGTCACAACATGCGTACCCGCTTTGGCGTGGCTACCATGATGCGAACATAGTACTTGACTAGTGTTATACGTAATTGGGTGGCAAATATAAACTTCATAAGTTTATTTAGGGTTTATTAAATCCTGTGAGTTAATTGTATCATATACAATTTCATGGCATTAATATTAATCATACTTTTGTTAATATTAATTAGCATGGCATCTTATGGCATACAATTGTCTAGCATGCATATAGAATATCTAGCATGGCATCACATGGCATCTAAATAAAATAAAGCATGTATATGACTCGAACCGTGTTATGGTATGGTTTAAATCTACATTGATTTTCATAGGCCAATATGAAAATCAACAAGGTCATATCCTAGGTGGTAGCATCCATCACATGGTCATTGCACCGCCTCTTGGATCCGCCTCCACGTCTTTGCTTCTAAGCACCATCTCATGGATTTATATTTTACAAAAAAATTGCAACCTATACAATTTTTCTAGTAAAATAAATTTTACATATCATAAATTGCATCCTATACAATTTATCTAGTAAAATTAAAATTAAAATTTACATAAATACAAACGACTCGCAGGTCGTATTTATATAAAACCATAATAAATAAAATAAAGCATCCACGGGGTCCAAAACCATACCATAACACCATGCATAAAATTATCAACAATAATTTTATATCTAAAATATTTAGGGTTCAAAGTGGTAAAATACAATCACATTGTATTTAGAATTAATTAATTTGGAAAAATTCGTAAATATGCAGAAAACAATTTTCCACACTTAAAACGAAAAAGGGTTAAAAAAAAAAAAAAAAAAAAAAAAAAAAAAAAAAACTGTCGGACAGCAGGCTCATCGGGCTGCGCATACTGCGCGCAGCCCATGCTGCGTAAGCAGCATGCTGCTTACGCAGCACGGCAATTGCAAATTGCAATTGCAAGTTGCAATTGCAATTTGCAATTGCAATTAGTATTCTGGGCATTATGCCCAGAATACGAACAGTTGCATTTTATTTTTTTTTTATTTATTTTTTTTTTTTTAATTAAATTGAATTGAAACAATTTCAATAAAAACCCATGAATCAAATTCATGATTCCAAAAACCCCTTAAACATTCCAAATCATTAACATAAAATCATTCACAATGATTAATCAATAAAATCAAATTTTATTTTGTTATTCACAATAACATAGAACCCTAAATAAAACATACAAACTCCTAACAACAATTTTGATCCAATCAAAATCATACAAACCCTAACATGCAATTTTGATCCAATCAAAACATAAATCCAATTCAATCAAAATACAAGTGGCTCTGATACCACTGTTGGGAATTAATCGCACAAAAACAATACGCAGCGGAAATAAAAGGATTAATCCCCACCAGGGACCCATGTACATTGCATTGAATTGGAAGGAGGGTTAAAGAATTACCTTAATTCTTTGTAGGTTTTGAATCAATTAGGAACCAAAGTAGCTTCCCTCTACGGTTGATCCACACCGAGCAATTGACTCACCGCGTGCTAGCGCCGGGATCGGAGAACAGTTCTTCGAATGAGAAGGTGAAAAATCGATATTTTTCACTCTATGCCAAAAGCATTTTTTCGGCCACTAAATGGAGATTGGGGGGGCTGCTGTATATCTCCTCCTTGTTCTAGGGTTTTTTTTTTTTTTTTTTATTATTAACTTATAATTGTAATTAAATACTATATTTAATTATAATTATAAATTAGCCCCCATAAGTTTTATTAATTCTCAATTAATATTAAACTTAGTCAATTCTCCATCATATACACATATGTATGTAAAATTAATTATATCTCCATATAATATAATTAGCATACTTTATGCTATATTAATCTTATTAATATTTACATACATACATACATATATATATATACACATATACGTAAATGTATATTATAATTAATTATATCACCATATAATATAATTATAATATACATATATATATATATATAGCATACTTTATGCCATAAATATATTAATCTTATTAATATGTTCATGTGTATATACATATACATGTAAATATATATCTTTATATATATTTAATTTCTCATCAATAATAAATCATTATCTCATAATGATTTATCCCCGAATTAAGTGAATCTCATTTTGCTCTTTGTGTGTGACCCCGTAGGATCATATAAATTGGCAATGAGGAAATTACCATAATGCCCTCATAAGTCATAAGCGGACTCTAGCAAGCCATTATGACTACCCAATTCATATGATTGGTATAATCCAATAAACCTACTTATAGAATGTGTCATATTCCCTTTTGTCTCTTGATATCATGATTAATTATAAGACATGGTACACTTGTCAATCTTATATAAATTAATCATATGCTTTCTCGATCTCAAAGCGGACTGTTTAAACAAATCAATTGATACTCTTATCAATTATTTGAGCACGGCCATGCATTTAACAGTCTTACTTATCGAGGGGCCCAGTGATATCGCTCTCTTGATAGAGAGGGACAAAATCCCATATCTGTCACTCACATCCCAAGGCATGAGTCATATCGTACCCAATCACAGCCTTTATAACTACTCTGTTACAAGCAGCGTTTGACTGCATCAAAGCACAACATGAATTCATCCCGGAATCCATGGTGACCTCAGGTCAAAGGAATCAGCTAATGACACTACTATAATCAAGATCAGTTGTGACACATAACCATGAACTTGATCTCATAGTGGGTCTCCAGTAACATGTTCTCTAACATATTACCCGTGAGTATAATCTGTATCTGTATACACTATATTCATCTTATGAATATCCATTATCACTCACACTAGTCTTAGTTTGTTATTATTCCCATAATAACAATCGACTAGGGATATTTAGAATAACACGATTTATTCATGGATACTTATCATAAATGCTAACATACAAACATAAATGATAATATTAATCTACACTAGATTAATCTTAGAAGTCAAATTACATAATCCAATATTGGCCTTAGGGCACAATCTCCAACAAGCACTCCACTAGAGTGAAGCCTAGTTATGCGCTTCTCGCTTATGTGGCCAAGTCGATAGTGCCAGATGTTTGTAGGATTAATTTCATTCTATTTAATCCTTTTAGTATTTATGTTATAGATTGAACTTTCACGTTTTAGATTAAGGATATATAATCTATTTTCAAGAAATGTTGTTCCATAAATAATATTGCCGCATTGCATAGAAATTCTACCATGTCCAATATTAAATACAAAACCAGAAATATCCAACAAAGAAACAGAAATAATATTCCTGCGCATCGCAGGTACAAAATAACAGTTTCTTAGTTCCAAAACAAGTCCACTAGGCATCTCTAAGAAATAATCTTCAATCTCTATGGCCTAAACTCTAGCACCATTTCTGACTCGAAGATCTACTTCTCTAGATCATAGTAATCTCCTATTTCTTAGACCCTGCATATTTGAACAAATGTGAGATCCACATCCAGTGTCCAAGACCCAAGATGTAGAAATAGCCAGATTAATCTCAACAACATAAATACCTGAAGCAGTAGTTTTGCCCATCAGTTGCTCCCTTACCTTTGGACATGAGCTCTTCCAATGCCCCTCCTCATGACACTCATGGCAGACATCGTCAGGAGAAGCAACCCTTGCTTTAGGTTGGGCCACCACCTTTGTGCCCTTAACCTTGGCCTTTTGGGCCTTAGCCTTGGCCTTAGATTTGGCCTTTCCCTTAGCAATAGGCGTATTGCCCTTATTCACAAGCAAAACTTTAGGAGTCTTCTTAAGAGACCGCTCAGCAAGCTTGAGCATGCCGTGCAGCTCAACAACCGATTTATCTAACCCTTGCATATGGTAATTCATGATAAACTGGTTGTAAGACTCAGGAAGTGACTCGAGAATAATGTCTATTGCTAAGTCCTGCAAAACTGGCGAGCCTAGATGGACAAGTGTATCAATGTACCCCTTCAACTTTAGCACATGAGTACTAACAGAAGTTCTGGCTGCCATTGCAGTCATGCAAAGTGCCTTAGTTATTAGGTAACGTTCCTGACGAGCCTGATCTTGGAACATCTTTTTAAGTTGATCCATCATCTCATAAGCGTGCTTGTCCATAAACTACTTCTGAGATCAAAAGCCATGGTACCCAGCATGAGGCACGAGACATCTCGGTCATCCCTCACGTGTCGGCCGTACTGCTCCACCATTGCCGTGGTGACTCCTCGACCTACAAGAGGGCCAACTGCTAAAGGAGCATTCAGTACATACTCCTTGGACTCTTGTCTAAGAACTATTTGCAAGTTCCTAGCCCAGTCCAGGAAGTTAGTCCCTGAAAGCTTCTCCTTCTCCAAGAGTGACATAAGTGAGAGGGAGTTATTGTTTGTTGCAGCCATTTAAATTGCTTAAGTGAAATGGGATTATCTACATGGAAGAAATCATTGCTTGAGTTAGAAATAAAGGACTTTTAAGCCAATTCAAATTAATAATCTGATTTTAATTTGTTTGTTGGTGATGTTAATTGGCTGACTTAACCAAGATCCATAACTTATCAATGACTGGCCGAACTAGGGCTCGCTAACCAACCATTGATTCGTTTGGTAGGACAACCTATCCAATCCTTCCACGAAGGACTCTTGGTTTGATGGGCTTATTGACACTTTACCCATTTGTGAACACAGAATTTTCCGGGTCTCAAAAAAAAAAAAAAACGCAGCCTTGATTACCACGACTACAATTACAGTCGTGAGTTTCCCTTTACAGTCGTACGACTGTCAATTCGGGGATAGGTTGCAGAACCCATACCCCCAAAATAAAAAATGGTGGAAAATCAGGGGGCATTTAATGCCTCTAGATTTTTAGCGGTAGGTGGAGATAAAAGACCAGAAAATCAGAAGGAAAGGGACTTTTGGGGGAGATAATTGAGGGCAGAGAAATAAAGAGAGAAAGAAAGAAGAGAGAAGGAAAAAAAAAAAAACAAAAACTCCCCTTCTTCAACTCATTTTTTTCTAAGATTCGGAGAGTTAATCCTTAAAATGAGTTAGAAATCCTAGGTTAATAACTTGAATTCACAAACACATCAAAATCTGGGATTTAAACCATCAGAATCCGTGACTTTTTGGAGGATTTTTGGACCTCATTTGCAACCTCAAAAAACCAAGGAAAAGAAGCAAATTCACGTGGATTGGTGCGTTGCCAGGGGTCAATCCTACGGTGGACGCACGCCAAAAAGGTAGACACTCCTTTTCCCTTCTCTTTTTCCAGCTTTCTGGGTGATTTAGTTGATTTTTGTGAATTTTTATCCAAGTTTTTGCACTTCTGCTTCTGGAAAGTTAAGAACAGCCGTACAACTGTTCTTGTCACAAAGAATAGGGGCACGACTGTAATTACAGTCGTGCCATTTGATCTATAGTCGTACCACAGTTTTCAATTTTCTCAGTTTTAGTGCTTCATTTTAAGTTTTTTGGTGATTTTTGCCTTATGTTAGGGCTACAGTCGCACGACTGTAATCACGGTCGCACGACAGTAGTTCTCGGCCAGAAGCAGAAATCCCTAAAAATCCAAAAAAATTCATAAAAACCCCAAAAATTTCATAAAATCAGAAAAATAAAAAAAACCAAAAATCTTGAAAAATAAAAAATCATTAAAAATGAATTTTGGAGTGTGCATTCATGACCTTAGATTTATTTTTCGGTGAAATTGCATTTAGAACAAAACCACAACGGAGACCCGGTTCTCCCGAAAACCGACCCACCTCGTATGCTAAATTAAAATAACTCAGAAAAATGTTTTCAAAATGATTTTCTCACAAAACCAAAAATACAGGGACGTTTCAAAATGATTTTCCAGGTCTAACCGGGCCCAATGCATGACCCCGAACTCTAGAATTTCCAATTCTGTCCAACTTGAGTCCTCTGTGTGGTGTGCCATAAATTTGTGCTAACCATTTGTTTTACAGCTTTAATTTCTTTATTTTTATTTATTTTTATGTATTTAATAGGTCAACTCGTGTATTTTAGGCGATTGTACATTTTATTAGATCCTCGTGTATTTTAGGCACTTGTATCGTGAGGCCGAGAGTTTTTAATTTCTTTCAATTGGGTTGTAAGCCTCTTAAATATTTATTTCTTGCTTTTTATTCTGTATTATTGTGTATGCGCGTCGCGTGTTATTATTCAATAAAAATCAATTTTTAGCAATTTAAAGTGTCATAATTAGAACATTAGCCATTTTATTTTGATTAGACATGAAATAAGGGACTTGTCCGAACCTAGATCTCTAAAAAGTGTGGCAGTTCTCACTTTGGTTCAGCTACACTGTAAATTCCCGGTTGAGCTGAGCCGGGTGGCGACTCCTGTACTTTTTATCGAGATTTAGGTCTCGATCCTTTTAAGAAACAACTAATTTTCCAAAAAACGAATTTCCATATCAAAAAACCCCACGCGAGGGAGGGCCCCGCCCGAAATCGAGGTGCCCCTTCCAAAAGGGAGTCTCGCGTCTTATCAAAAACGCGTCGTCCGTTCACAGTGGCGGCTCTGCTGGGGATTTCTCAAAAGTTTTTCAAAAACTTGAAAGAATTTGACAAGCCCTGAAAAATGTCTAATCAAAAAAAGGCGGATGATTCTTATATGACATTTTATGCATTTTTGTAGTTAGTCATTCTTGCATTAGGTTAAGTATCTATTATTTAGCCCGGTGAATCGTTGGAGTGTCGCCTAAGTTCCTCTTGGTCTTGGGGGCACGGATACGAAACACCACCCATAGCCTCGTACGAACCCCTTCGTTCGGACCCTTGAGTGGGGAGAAGTGAGGAGTATATTTTGCTATGGGAGCCTTGATGTTATCCTGACTTTGGACTGAACTCATTTAAGCAACCCTAGTTGGATACCAAAAGAAATCATGTGAATAAAATAAATTGCACCTTCATCATCCCCGGTTGGTGATCGAAGAGAACCCTTCTTAGGACTCGGTTAGAATTTTATCGACTTGATCATGATTGGAGGAATAAGGTTGGAGGAATTCAATTCGTGTGCTAATTGCTATGTGTTTCTCGTCCCTTCATAACATACCATCATCCACATTTTTCACGGACATAACATACTACATGCAAAGCATTTGCGTGATACTAACTCACATTTTTTTATACAGCCATTTCCATTTTTCATGTGTAAATACATTAATTACCCGTGTGACATTTACACTAATCATATTTTGCAGCCATGCATTTCTTCATTGTGTGAAAAACATTAATTCACATGCATCACTTGAATGTCATAAAGCATTTTGTAGCCATAGGGAACGCATGTCATGTATAAAACATTCATGTGAGCCTTGAACAACCCCATAAGGGTCACACACATTACACCACCTACCAAGAAGGAAATCATTTAGGTGCTCCACGAGTGCCGAAAAATTACATTTCATGCATTACACCATTTAGGTGCTCTACGAGCGCCGAAAAAAAATTACCTTTCGTGCATTTAGGTGCTCCACGAGTGCCGAAAAATTCCATCGCATGCATCAAGTCATTTAGGTGCGCCACGAGCGCCAAAAAATTTCATCGCATCCCTTAAATCATTTAGGTGCTCCACTAGCGCCAAAAAAATCATTTCACACATTAAATCATTTAGGTGCTCCACGAGCGTCGAAAAATTACATCTCATGCACTAAATCATTTAGAGCGCCGAAAAACTTCATCACATACATTAAATTATTTAGGTGCTCCACGAGTGCCGAAAAATTCCATCGCATGCATTCATTTAGACGCTCCACGAGCGCCGTAAAAATTCATCGCGTCCATTAAAGCATTTAGGTGCTCCACGAGCACCGAAAAAATTTCGTTTCACATATTAAATCATTTAGGTGCTCCACGAGCGCCGAAAAAATTACATTTCATGCATTAAATCATTTAGGTGCTCCCCGAGCGCCGAAAAAAATTATATTTCATGCATATAGGTGCTCCACGAGTGCCGAAAAATTCCATCACATACATCAAGTCACTTAGGCGCTCCACCAGCACTGAAAAATTTCATCACACACATTAAATCATTTAGGTGCTCCACGAGCGCCGAAAAGTTACATTTCATGCATCAAAACATTTAGGTGCTCCCCGAGCGCCGAAAATCCCGACCATCTTCCGCGCACATGTTCATCTCATTTCACATCACAAAAACCCAAGGTGCTCCCCGAGCACCGAAACTTTGCTTATATGCCATTCTAACCATGTTTTCATGCAGCCATTTTCAAGACATCAACATATGCATGGCATTTATTCTAACCACATTTTCATTCAGCCACGACATTCCATTTGTGTGCCATGCACCTTTATATCCTGTATATTGTTATCTTTACACAGCATACACGACATCATCATGTATGTCATGCATCCTAACCTCATTTTTGTGCAGCCACTTGCATTTTTGTGTGACATAAGCATTCATGTCATTTCATATCATTTAAATTAAGGACATTCTGAGGATACCCTTCACGGTCATTTCATCTCATAACATGTCGGGAGTCCTAAAACTGCCTGTGTTCTGCCCGTGTACCAGAATACACTCAGCCATTTCACTAGACCATTTCATTCAATTGGAGACCACAATGGTCTTAGGTCTTTTTTTTTGTGTGTGACAGGTCACACGGCATTTTTGCATGGCTTCACGTCAATTATCATTGGCATCGTGGGGATGCCGAAGTTCTGTTGGTGCGTCGCAATCCATTTTAGATTGTTACATGACATTGACATTATTGTATCACTTGAGGTGCTCCACGAGTACCGAATTATTACGCATATAGGGCCATTTCATAGCATTACCAAATCATGAAAGGCATTCTATGAACGCCGAACTTCCGTCCGTGTCCTTACCTACACGTGACTTATCTGTAAATATCATCTCTTATCATCTGCCTCAAAAGCATCAGAACTCTGTACATGGGACGGCTCCTATGTGACCATTCCACTTCATCTCATAGACCTACAAGGTGTCGAAACCCTATCTGTATGTTGGTACACACGCGATCATTTCACGATATTCACTAGGTGCTCCAAAAGCATCGAACCCCTGTTTTTGTGGCGGTCCTCACGAGGTCTTTTCGCATTATCTCTTGCGTGGCATTGGGTGTTCTCGGAATGTCCGTAAAAAAAAAAAGTCAAATCATCCTTATCATCATCTCCCTTATGACATCATGTATCATTCATGCACATACATATCTCGCCATGCATTTATGCCTATGTCATCTGTGATTTGGTGCTCTTCATGTGTATGTGCCCGTCAATGCTAATAAGTGTTTTTATCAAAGGGAATAGGAAAAGATTTCGGGAATGGCCAACCCAATGAACTTCAACTCCATAGCAACTCTATAACGGATATCATGGAGGATCATATTGCCTCGTCACGGTTTTGAAAGGTAGTCAGGAAGGAAGCGGCAGCAATGCTGAGGGAAGTGCTGGGAGATGATCTTGACCGAGTAGAGAGGCTGAAGGCAAGGTGCACTGAATTGGAAGCACGAGTGGCAGAACTCGAAGGGAAAATTGAAACTACGGCATTCTTAGACTCCAACTCTGATGCTAGCGAGAAACAGAAGGCCCAGTTTGCTGACATTTGCCCTCGACACTTGGTAAGGCCCTCTCTCCAAGATTCGGGTCTGCCAAGGCTGACTGATGAGATAGAACTGAAAAGGCCCCTTAAGACGAGTGCTGGCACCGACTCCATTCCACGGCATATCAAAAACTCGCTTACCGTGGGTAGCGGAAAAGGCATTTCTCCATGGGCTGACTCATTAGGCAAGCTATTCCTCAGATATAGAGATGAGGGTCTCCTGTAGAGTGTCAGGCCATTTGTGGAGTCGACAAAGGCACAAAAGAACAATTTCTGCAGCTATCATGTGGTGCTGGGCCACCGGACCAATGATTGTTTTGCTTTAAGATAGGAGATCCAGAAGCTAATCGACGATGGAAAATTGGAAACCTTGACCCCCTCTGATAAACGACTAGGGGCAATCAGGGAGACCACCAAGGAAATTTCTCAAGTCTCCCGAGGAGAGGAATATGATGAAGAACTTCAGAGTCTGCTTTGATAAGAGTGGGTCGAGGATGCTGAAGCTGAAATGGGGACCAATCAGAAAATAATCAGATTCTATGAGATCAATGCCTCTTGGAGTTTCCCTTTTTACAAGGGACTCATTTTGTTTATGGGATGTATTGAATTACATCTTGAATGCAATGAAAGTTATTTTTGTCTTACTTATGTGATGATAACTTGTCCATGGCATTATGCATGCATTTGACCATCTGAAACTTCATAACCAACACACATAATATCAAAATGCATGACATCTTTCTGAGTATTGTAGGGAACCTAAAAGTGAATCGGGTCCTGAATGAACTCTCTCTTGAAAGATGAGCTTGTGAGATAAATAAAATGATACGATGGTACTACTTCCGCCAAGGCATCTGCTGATTCAACTCAACAAACTTTGAAAGACACTACCAATCCTGCCCTAGAGCTTCAACTTAAAAGGCACACACAATACCCAAACCAAAATCAAACCAGAAAGCCCTCCTTAAGCCAAAATCAAACCAGAAAGCCCTTCTTAAGGCAAAATAAAACCAAAAAGCCCTCCTTGAGGCATCCGAACAAAGAAAACCATCCTAGAGGCAAAACCGAATCAGAAGCCTTCCTTGAGGCAATCACAAAAAAAAAAAAAAATGTGGCCTCATACCCCAGAAAGTACCCTATACCAAAATCCCGAAAATAAAAAACCAAACTTATCCAAAGCACCTACCACCAAGAAATTCGAATGACCTTCACCATTCATCATATTGTAAAACTCTAAATCATTCCTTGGTTGTAGTGCATGTATAATCTTGTTTGCATGACATTCCTGTGCACATGACATTGCGCATGCATTGTTCATTCAAAAAGGCATATTAAGCACACATGACATGCATGAATTTAAATGCAGCAGGAAAACCAAAAGGTGGCTGTGGCTTTGATTTAGTTCCTTTAAAAAAAAAGATCAGTGTAGATGGAAGAATTTCTCTCATATGGCAGCTACAATTAACACGGGAATGACTCACCATCTCAATTTTCTTCGCCACCGGATCTTTCGCACCCTTTCTGTAAAAAATTTGGACTTTCTCATTCTCAAACAACCTGTGAAAGATTCGGACTCCTATATATCTTCAAACCCAAAACACTCCCTATCTCGATCTTCATCCATACCTTCAACACCCGTTACCCTCCGTTCAAGCCCAAAGAACAGTCTGCTTATGATTCCCTCTATTTGCCTATGGACTCCAGGATTGGAGGAAATGTTGGTTATACACTCATGAACTTCACTAACAGTGTTGGGGCAACCAGATCTTACAAACCCTTCAACAATCGTGAACAGGATGACTTACAAAGCCTGCTGCGCCAATATCTAAAAGAAAGTTGCATTTACCAACCATTTCAAGAACTCAGTCTTCGGCCGGTGGTTCTTACATCATCTGGGGTCGTACTGTGAAAGATTGAAGGCTGTGTTCACCCTTGAGAGCTGTACGTGAGTTGGAATCTGAGATGAATTGGAAACATGTCTTGGAGGATCCAGTGGGTAATCAATTGATGTAGTTCGGTGCTCAGTTGCACACTCTGACATATGTTAGTAAAAAAAAATCCTCCAATATGGAAAACCGAAAGGACATATTGGTAATTTGAAGGGGCATCAATCAAAACCAGAGCCACACTTCGGATTTTCCTAATGCATCCACATTCATTATGTCGTAGATGTTTTATATTCAATTTTGATGTTCAATATGCATTCGCCATGTCATTGCATGTCAATGTCCACATACGGGTGACAGCACGCAGCGAACCATGTCTGATTCAGTGTTGTATACCCCAAATACGAACCTCTAATACTAGGGGCAGGTAAAGGCCAAACCACTGGATGTCATCAGCAACAATGTTCTCACGGCTTCTGATGAACATTGTCAAGGTGTGCTTCCCAATCTCAAAACGGATCAATACGGAGAGATCAATTCGGCTGGAATGCTCACGCAGGACTCTTGGACCATTCAAAAAAAAATCAAAAAATCACAAAGAGAAAATTTCTGACACGGAAAACCAAAAGGACGTGTTGGTAACAAGAAGAGGGTCATGTCTAAAGTTGGAGTCACTGTTAATTTCCCTATTATACTCATTATGATGTCATCTTAATGATATTATACATGTTTGATATTCTGCTTAGAAGTTCATATCGTATACATCATGCCATTACACATAAACATCCATTAGTAAGTTGTTGCATCCAAATCCCATAATAATAAAAGTGAAATTCATGTTGTGTACAGTAATCCAATACAAAAAAAAAAGTGTGAAAATGAGCACTCTATCTAGCTCTCATCCTGTCCCTGTCCCTCCGCCTCCTCCTCCTCCTCCTCAGACACACTCTGATGTGTAGCCTTGTAGGAGTCAAAGTCCTCCCGCATTCGGGTCAGCTCAGCCTGCAACCTGACTACATCAGCTCTCATCCGATCCGCCTCCTGGGCCGAAGCCAAGGCCGGAGCCTCAAAAACAGCAGCCTGTCTGGCCTGGTCCTAGAACATTTGCACTCGAGTCTGCAAAATAACAATATAAATTAACATGCATACGTACATACATACACATTCATGCATTGTATAAATCATCAGATGATGCAGGAAATGCAGAATGCTTACCGCCCAGATGGCGTTCTCCTGAACGAGAAAGGTCTCCAAGCCCAAGTGCCGATATGCCATGTCCTCCACCTGAGCTCGAGGAACCTAGAACATACCAGATCATACCAGAAAGTTAAAAAAGAAAAAGAAAAAGAAAAAGAAACGTACATGGGTGGTGTCCACTGGAGCAAATGTAAGTGGCTGCTCACGGTGAACCGGCCATGACCTATAGGACCGGCTGTCGTCTAGACCTATCATGCTAAAGCCGGTCCTAAGCTCGATCATCAGATGACCCTCCACCATACGTGCAGCCTGAGAAGCCAAGGCTGCGGTGCTACCAGCATAGATAGGATGGTTCCTATCCTGAACCGGAGCATGCCCACCAATCGTGGCAGTCTCAGCACCCTCGCCTGCCGGGCCGCTCGGCTGAGCAGAACTGGACCCCCTGCATCTCTTGACCTACAAACGGAAGAACATGTAAAAAAAAAGTAAATACCTGACGAGTGGGAGCATCACCCGCAACGGGCAGCAGACACTGGCAGATAAACACCAAATAATCGCCATCCACGGTATCAGCATGGTACCCATCCCCGAGAATATCGAGATCCAAAGCAGGATCGGTGAAATGGGGCTAAAAAAGTGCAAGCGGGAGCGGCAAAGGAACGAGCCGACCAGCAGGGCCGTCCACATGGTCAGATAGACAGAGGCGCTCGCCCAGGTACCACTCCTGGGACATTGGGCTCTCCAAGACGAACTGACAGTCGTCAAACCATGCGAATGACCGTACAAGTAAAGAAATGGCGCCCTAACCACGCCACGGATGGTGCTGGATCTGCGAAAATACAATCAAAGAAATTCAACACGGGTAAGTAAAAGTTAAATTGGATTTTTCTTACTAACAAGCTTTGTTTGCTTACCCTCTGCCAGGAAGCATCTAGTAAACCTTGCCTGACCTCCCGCAAGTCACGGCCAATACCTTGCCACCCCTGCATCCAGCAACATAGAACGGTCGGCTGGTCATCGTCTTGGACGTCCCTCAGCTCCGGCGGCTCTAGGATGCGGTGCTCAAAGGCCCAAATCTGTAATCAATAAAAGGGTAAAAAAAAAGAAAAAGAGGGAAAAGACAATACCAAAAGGCCGAACCAGAAGCCGAGGATCTCCTACTGTCTCCCCCTGGCACACAGGTCAAGTCTGTAGTACAGCTGCCCCAACGCAGCTCGAGCCCAATCCAAAGAAGGAAAGGCGGCCAAATCCACCAGCATCGGCAGCAGTTTCATATTGCAAGTGCTCTACCCGGTAGGAAACAGCGTGCAGGACAACAGGACTAGCACGTAAGCTCAAGCACACCACTCCATGTCCTCCTTGGATAGGTCTAGGCGAGCAGCCCAATAAGCCTCCACTCTAGAGCATAGAATCTTCCCCTTCTCGGGGGTGCAGCCGATCAATCTGCCAATATAATCATCCACCAGCTGCTGACGGGTCAGATAGCAATTGAACGCAATTAGGGTCCCGCCGAACCCGAAACCAGTGATCGCGGCAAAGTCCGAGGGAGTGACAGTAAACTCCCTAATAGGCAAGTGAACTGTGTGGGTAGTGCAGACCCGCCTCTCGCACAATGCCGTCAACACGGCATGGGTAGTATGCGGCGTACTCGTCGGCAACGACATAATGAAGGTCTCCAGACCCAAGATCCTGACCGGGGCCCTCACAGACTCAGGAAGACGGTCCCACCAAACCCGTGGCAAGGAGAGATTTCCGCTACTGGAAATCCTATGCTCCTACATATTTGGGAAGTATAATGCATACATATTCAATTTTTGCATAATATCAACATAATCAACATTAATTAAAAAAAAATTCTATCTTTTAAGCTACAGTCGTACAACTGTAGCCCATGTCACACGAGCATGGATAAAGTTGCACGACTGTTCATCCCACAGTCGCACGACTGTTCATAAATTGGATGAACAGTCGCACAACTGTTCATACACCTGCGGACAGATTTCAAAATTCATGCGATTTTTGCGATTTCTAACTTGTTTTCCCTAGTTTCTTGTTCCTGTTACCTACAGGGGACTCCTAGCATGCATTCTACTCCATCAATCAACCCAGAAAACAGTAAATCATGCCAAATCAGATTCAAATATTCAAAGGGAAAAATATTCAAAAACTCAAAATTAAAGACTAAATTCGGGTACCAACCTGAGTGGTAGATAGATGGGAGCCCATCTCCAGCAAAATCTGGATCTCCATCCCGAGTCTAATCCCGAAATGCTCCATATACCGAGGATGATCGTATCCATTCGAAACGCTCGTGAAAGGGATATCATCCGCATTGTTGGGCCTCTGAATCAGGTTACTTGATAGCTTCCTCACTTTCTTTCCCAATTTCTTCAACATTTTTACAAGATTTTAGGGTTAGGGATCGGTTTTAAGAGAGAGAGAAGGTTAGAATTTTCGAAAATGGGAGAATGGGAGAAGAAGGGGCGGAAACCGCCCTTTAAATGCTTTCTGCCTGCGAAGTACAGTCGTACGACTGTACTTCATCTACAGTCGTACGACTGTACTCAAATTTGAATACAGTCGCACGACTGTAGTGGAAAAAAGGGGAATTTTTAATTAATTTTTCTTTATTTATTTCCCAAACCCTACTTTATCACCAAATGCTTAATTATTTCCCACGGGAAGATATTTCAGTAATTTCACAGGACCAACCCGTCAGCGACTAATTTTTTTCAGCAATGGTCCGCCTCATCCAAGGGGCACGAAACCCGAGGAAGCCATGAAGAATTCACCATAAGTACAATTCCACCAAATTTCATTTTCGACACATCCTGTATACCAAGTCATACCAATCCGTCACACGCACATGCACAGACTTCACAAATCTCAGTCCCCCACGACTATAAAATCGAACTAGAATTTCCGTGTCAGTTCGTTGAGTGCGCCAAGTCGCACACGGCTGTCACACTCTTCACCAAATCTCAGTCGCCCCGCGACTATAAAACGGAACCAGACTTTCCGTGCTAGCCCGTTGAGTGTGCCAAGTCGCACACGGCTGTCACACCCTTCACCAAATCTCAGTCCCCCCGCGACTATAAAACGAAACCAGAATTTTCGTGTTAGTTCGTTGAGTGCACCAAGTCACACACGGCTGTCACACACTCCACAATCTCAGTCCTGCATGGCTATAAAAGGTAACCAGACCCGCATCTCCCCGTATTTATTCTTGATCGAAGGGGCAAAAATTTTTGTTTCAAAATTATCGATCAAGGAATAAATACGCTTACTAATTGCACACTACAAACACCATGGCTCTGTATGGTAAGCCATACGCAGCTATCTGTTCTCAAAAGTCATGTTTTTGCTGGCGTCCTCCTTATGTGAAAAGGATCATAGGGAATCGCTTGGCTCTTAGAGCCGTATTTCCCCGGCGTCTTTCTTATGTGAAAAGGGATCGTAAGAAACCGCCTATCTACCAAAAGTCTCATGAAATTAACCATAAGCCACACACGTGCACACTACTTTTGATCCTATGTTCTTTATCGTGTACCAAAATCCATGCAAAGAATCGGACTTTAGCTACACGAGGGGCAGCCTGTGAACACAGAATTTTCCGGGTCTCCAAAAAAAAAACACAACCTTGATTACCACGACTATAATTACAGTCGTGGTTTTCCCTTTACAATCGTACGACTGTATTACAGTCGTATGAGTTTCAATTCGGGAGCAGGTTGCAGAACCCATACCCCCAAAATAACAAATGGGTGGAAAATCAGGGGGCATTTAATGCCTCAAGATTTTCCAGGGTAGGTGGAGATAAAAGACCAAAAAATCAGAAGGAAAGGGACTTTTGGGGGAGATAATTGAGGGCAGAGAATTAAAGAGAGAAAGAAAGAAGTGAGAAGAAAAAAAAAACAAAAACTCCCCTTCTTCAACTCATTTTTTTCTAAGATTCAGAGAGTTAATCCTTAAAATGAGTTAGAAATCCTAGGTTAATAACTTGACTTCACAAACACATCAAATTCTGGGATTTAAACCATCAGAATCCATGACTTTTTGGAGGATTTTTGGACCTCATTTGCAACCTCAACAAACCAAGGAAAAGAAGCAAATTTACATGGATTGGTGCGTTGCCAGGGGTCAATCCTACGGTGGACGCATGCCAAAAAGGTAGACACTCCTTTTCCCTTCTCTTTTTCCAGCTTTCTGGGTAATTTAGTTGATTTTTGTGCATTTTTATCCAAGTTTTTGCACTTCTGCTTTTGGAAAGTTAAGAACAGCCGTACGACTGTTCTTGTCACAAAGAACAGGGGTACGACTGTAATTACAGTCGTGCCATTTGATCTATAGTCGTACCACTGTTTTCAACTTTCTCAATTTTAGTCCTTCGTTTTAAGTTTTTTGGCGATTTCTGCCTTAGGCAAGGGCTACAGTCGCACGACTATAGTTTACAGTCGTACGACTGTAATCACGGTCGCACGACTATAGTTCTCGGCCAGAAGCAGAGATCCCTAAAAATCCAAAAAAATTCATAAAAACCGCAAAAATTTCATAAAAATCAGAAAATCAGAAAAACCAAAAATCTTGAAAAATAAAAAATCATTAAAAATCAATTTTGGAGTGTACATTCATGACCTTAGATTTATTTTTCGGTGAAATTGTATTTAGAACTAAACCACGACGGAGACCCGGTTCTCCCGAAAACCGACCCACCTCGTATGCTAAATTAAAAAAAATCGGAAAAATGTTTTCAAAATGATTTTCTCACAAAACCAAAAATACAGGGACGTTTCAAAATGATTTTCCAGGTCTAACCGGGCCGGCCGACCGGGCCGACCCGGTTACCCCCAAATGCATGACCCCGAACTCTAGAATTCCCAATTCTGTCCAACTTGAGTCCTATGTGTGGTGTGCCATATATTTGTGCTAACCATTTGTTTTGCAGCTTTAATTTCTTTATTTTTATTTTTTTATGTATTTAACAGATCAACTCGTGTATTTTAGGCGATTGTACATTTTATTAGATCCTCGTGTATTTTAGGCGCTTGTATCATGAGGCCGAGAGTTTTTAATTTCTTTCAATTGGGTTGTAAGTCTCTTAAATATTTATTTCTTACTTTTTATTCTGTATTATTATGTATGCGCGCCGCGTGTTATTATTCAATAAAAATCAATTTTTAGTAATTTAAAGTGTCATAATTAGAACATTGGCCATTTTATTTTGATTAGACATGAAATAAGGGACTTGTCCGAACCTAGATCTCTGAAAAGTGTGGCAGTTCTCACTTTGGTTCAGCTACATTGTAATTTCTCGGTTGAGTTGAGCTGGGTGGCGACTCCTATACTTTTTATTGAGATTTAGGTCTCGATTCTTTTAAGAAACAACTAATTTTCCAAAAAATGAATTTCCAAATCAAAAAACCCCACGCGAGGGAGGGCCCTGCCCGAAATCGAGGTGCCCCTCACACCATCTATGCTTAGGGCCCACTCTGAGCTAATGCTACCCATGTTGAGTCAAACCACCATTCACATGTTAACCATACCAAGTATCCTAACCCTCGATGGCCCACCGAATACTACAATGTACCCAGCTAGGGCATAGCACACATTGCAGCATCAATGGGAGGAAGAGGTGTGAATGTGGGAAGCACTTTTAAACGACTCAACATTTTAATTACCGGATTAAAATTAAGTGATATGGCTTAGCATGCATAAACGCGGGTGATAATTTGGTGATCCATACATCTATATTCTATTACAAATGCAATAGCATACTTAATTTAAAATAAATGAGATCCTATTGGCCTTTAATTACAACCTAATGAAAAACTAGATATCCAATCTAATTCTTCATGGGCCGGACTGCAATCCTTATTGGGCTCCCACCATGGGCTTGCTCCATCTGGGCCTTCCTCCATACTTGATGCAATTACAACAATTTTGTGAAATAAAATCTATTCTAAAATTACATCAAAATAAAAAATGGCACGCAGGCCATATTTCCCAAAATTAAATTACAACCGATAATAATTTAGGGCCTATAGAACTCAACATCACATTTCAAACAAAGTACCTGTCGTGCACATACATACCAATAGGATGCATGACCATAGCATTCCAAATTAAATATAAATGTTAAGCCGAGTTACTTAGGGTGAAATCGTCAATTTTAACAAATGTGACTAAGGCCCATAAAGGCCTAATGATAACATCCATAAATGCAAAATTAACAATTTTGCTCCCACTTGAATTTGGGTTGTCACAAATTTAAAATTTAGCCCTCCCAATTTTAACCGGTGTCACTGTTTATTGGGTCAATTTCACAAAGTCCATATTCAATTTAATATGTAAACAATTAAATTAAATATGCATGCCAACAAAATAAACAATTTAAATACAAATTAATTTAAACAATGTAATTTAATTTGCATTAGGGTCCGGGACAAAAAAAATACCCGTAAAATAGAAAACCGGACCCAAACCATGCGCGCTGCGCCGTTGTCCCGACGAGGCAGCAGTGCCGCAGCAGCCATGGCCATGAATTGGAATCGTAAAAGCGATTCCAATTTTGACCAACATCTCTATTTTTTTTTAAATCATAAACAAAAAACGTTCCCAAACAAAAATATAAAATTAATATAGCAAAACAATTTTAGATGGAAAACAATTGGGGAAAAATAATCAAAAGCCCCAATCCAAAATTCTAGGGTTTATCCAAAACAAAACCAATTGAATACAAACCCTAAAATCAAGAACTTGAAACTCATTCTTTCTTCAAGAATGCTTTCAAGAACCAATTCCAATCAATCTAATGGACAAAACCTAGGCTTTGATACCACTGTTGGGATTTGTCATCGGAAATATAATGTGGCGCAACCGAAAATACACCGTTTAAAATTTCCTAGAATCCACCTATCGTGTCCAATTACCATTGATTAGAATAAAAACAATTTGAATCAAGAGAGATTAACACACCCGATTTGTCTCTTCTAGAGACTGCTGTAGAATCGTTTCTTAAAACTGCGATCTCCAAAGTCCGGTGCACGACCAACTATTGAGTGGGAACCAGTGCTAGCTGAAGATGCAAAGGAATGGAGGATTAATCCTGAGATTTTTGGCTGATTTTGGGGCGGCTCTTGGTGGATGAAATTTCCAGCAATTAATTAGGGTTGAATTTTGGGTTTTATTCCTTAAGTGTGCCTGTGAGCACCGGTTTTTCCTAACCTCGGTGATGAGAATAACTTAGTTACCTGTGGACCGGATGGACTCGAACGGGACTTGAAAGTGACTGAAATCATTTCCAGGGTTTGGTCTATGCGTCCGACCATCGAAATTTTGCCCCAATTCTCAGTAGAACCGGGCGGCTCTGGCTAGAGCTGTACGGCTCTAGTGGTCAAAACAAGTTGCTCTGTAAAGTAGAACAACTTGTCTTGGCAGATGAAAATTGGGCAGGATTTCAGAGGGTTCAGACGGCTGATTGATGGAACGAAATGAGTGAGAGAGAGGGAGATAAAGAGGAAAAATCAGAGAGAAAAGGGAGAGGCTTTTCCAATCTAAAAAAAAAAAGAGAGAAAAAGAGGCAGAGAAAAAAAGAAAGAAGAGAGGCCAAGACTAAGCAAGAAAAGGAAAACCAAAAACACAGGGATTAAAGCTTAAAATCAATCCTCAAACATAAAACACAAGTTACTAAACCTTTGCTCATTGGTTGGAAACCATTTCGGATTTGTTTTGGCTCGTTTGTATTGTTGTGGTTCTTTGGCCGGTTGAGTTCCCAGGATATATTTCAAGCTTCCAATCCATTCTTTGATGTTCAAGGCATCCAAACAACAATCAAGGTAAACTCTAAGAGGCCCTAAAACCTGTTTGCATTGATTTTCTATGCGTTTTCTTTCATTTTGCAAAAATCCAGAAACTAGGCTACCCATCATAGTGGTACGGCTGTGTTCTTCAGGAACATAGCCACACAGCTATGTTTGTGATGAACAGAGCCGGCCAGCTCTGACCCCAGAGTCACCCGACTCTGTTCCTCAGGGATAGATTCCTGCTCTCTCCCGATCGGCCGAAAACAGTCCGTTCTCCATTTCAAATCTTCTGTTGTGATCATCTTCGGTCCAAAATCATCTATATGTCATAATATTTTGGTTTTTGGATTTCCACACATATGGATATCAGAGTTTTTAGTATTATCCAGGGTTTGTTTTATGAGTTTCGGGGCAGTTTCGTGCGAATCGGATCCATAGTTCAGCATCAGCGGACCCCCGAACCCTATAGAATCCCTGGAAAATATTGGAAATGATCAAAACTGCATTTTCACAAATGTTTTTGGTGTGTTTATTGTTTTCTGGACCTTAGATGGAATGTGCATTTAGGAACCCACACAAACGGAACCCCGAGTTCCGGGATAACAGACCCACAAAAATGAAATTTGCATGTAATCGAGCCAAATGTTTTCCAAAATTGTTTTCCAGCATAAAAAACCTACAGGCGTTTCAAAACCGTTTTCCAGGTCTAACCGGTTTGACCAATCGGGTCAACCTTGTTACCCCCTAAATGCATGCTTCCAATCCTAAAATCCCAATTCTATCCTGATTTGAGTCTTATTTGTGTTATAATATAATTTGTGCTAACCAATCTGTTGTGCAGCATTTTTTTTTTTTTGTTGTATTTAATAGATTAATTCGTATAATTAGGCGGTTGTATTTTTAGGTCCTCGTGTACTTAGGTGTTTGTAATGTGAGGACGAGAGTTTTTATATTTTATTCGATTGGGTTGCATAATCGGCCTTTATTACTTTCTTGTATATTTTGGATCGATGCTTTATTTTTCACGCAATTTATTACATGCATTTTGCTTTAGCATCGGGTTAATAAAATAAGCGAAATGGGGTTAGAAAAGATAAAAATTGAAGAAATATGGTTTTATAAATAATAAATCGAATACAAGCTTGAGGTTAAGTAGGTAAGTTGCCTGAATCCTGAATCTCTGGATTAGGTACAGTAGTCTGCGCTTGGTAGGGAGCTGTACCGGAATTTCCCAGATGAGCTGATCCAGGTGGCGACTCTGTCACTGATCTCGAAATTAGGTTTCGAGTTTTTAAGTTATAAAACGGGAAAACGTTTTCTACGAAACAAATTTCAAAATAAACGAATGATTTTCACTAAAGCAAGATAAACCAAACTTATTTTCCACAAACTTCACTGAAAACCAAAACACAAACACTTTCTTTCATTTTTTCTCTGGTTTGCTTCACCGCATCCCTCTTTCTAAAAAAAACAAAATAAGTCGTCCGCTCACAGTGGCGAATCTACTAGGGATAATTCGAGTTTCTTAAAAATGTTTTTCTTAAACACTTAAGGAACTTAGGCAACTATTGAAATATAAGCTCGCTTGTATTCGTTTATCAATTTATAAACATCCTATTTATTCATACCTTTGAATATCATGACATTTTCTTCTTCTCAACCCCTCAAATACATTGTTTTACCCCGGTTTACCCAAGAAGGTGGCCTACCTTTACTGCTAGGATTGGAGACACCCGACGGGGTAAACCACTCATAGCCCCGCATGACCTTACATCATGTTCTACGGTGGGGAAGTGTTTATTCGCTATGGGAGCCTGAATGACCCTTGGTTTGACTTTGGCCCACATGTAATGGCTTAGCAATTTCCCCTAGGATTACCAAAACATAAATCTAAAATTGAACAATTGAGTGTGCACCTTTGGTATCCCCCGTTGATACCAAAGAGACCCAACACCTAGGAAGAATGCCAGACCAAGCGAAGGAGAAATAAGGTTGGAAGGGAGAGCATATCTTTGTGTGTGCTAACGTTTGTTCCATGGTGATTTTCTTTTTATCTTTTCATGAAGCATGAAAATACATAATCATTTGCGTGCCATTTTTAATCACATTTTCATGCAGCCATCTCTTTACATATACATATGTATGATATTCGTGTTAATCATGTTTTCGTGCACCCATCTCTTTACATTTTATCCGCATGTCATACATATACACATCTCATGTGTCAACATTTCCACGAAACATACACGACATTGTTTTGTGTGTCATGCATCTTTACTACATTTTTCTACAGCCACTTCCATTTTGTGTGACATACACATTCATGTTGTTCCATTTCATTACACCTAATAAGGGACGTTCTGAGAATGCCTACCACGATCATTTTATTTCATACCGTATTGGGTACCTAAAAATACCTATAGCCTGCCTGTGCGTCGGTTCGCACTCGGCCATTCCACCACATCAAATCATTCACTAACAGATCACAAAGATCTTAGGTCTGGTTATGTGGCAAGTCGCATGATAACATAACGTCACATCATCTCCATTTCATGTCCATTCGTTGTCGGTGTTACAGTAATACCGAAACCTTCCTTGTCACAATCCACATCAGATTTGCTTCATGACATTAATAACTCATTCGAGGTGCTTCACTAGTACTAAATTATTATGCATATAGGAATATATCAGACATTATTAGTTCATGCAAGGTGTTCCACGAACGCCAAACTTCCGTCTGTGTCCCTGTATACACGCGACTTGTTTGCCACATCATTTCTTATCACATCCCCCAAAAGCATTATAGCTTTGTCTGAGGAATGGCATCCCTGTGACCATTTTATACCATTGCATGTCAACCTACAAAATGTTGAACCCCGCCCGTGCGTCGGTACCTGCAAGGCCAATTCATAACATCCATCAGTCACCGCAAAGGCGTCAAACCTCCATCCATGTGGTGGTTCACTTGCAACGATTCTTGCATTGTCTTTTACGTGGCATTAGGCATCTTTGGGATGTCCGAAATAAAGAATTCGCATCCATTATCTTTTTTGCTCACGAAGCATCAAATGCACATAATCATCTATATGTCATTCTGATCATGTCTTTATATAATCATTTCCAAGACATTGACATTTGTATGACATGGATACTAATCACATCCTCTTGCAGCCATGATATCTTATTCGCATGCCATAAGTACATTGTGTTGACATTCCCATAAGGCATACAAGACATCACCCCGTGTGTTATATGTGCTAACCATGTTTCTGTGTGGCCACAATGTTTTATTTGTGTGTGTGACATATGCATTTGTTCCTTGCACGCACGACATCACCCTATATGTTATGCATTATGCATTTTGGATAACATATACATTTGTTCTTTGCACGCACGACATCACCTTATATGTCATGCATACTAACCATATTTTCTGCAGCCACCTGCATTTTGTGTGACACGTGCATTCACACCATTTCATCCCATTACATATAATATAGGATGTTCCAAAAGTGCCCATCATGATCACTTCATTTCATAACAGGTGTCCCAAAGCCACTTGTGTTTTGTCCATGCCTCAGTCTGCACTTGGGCATTCCTATATACCATCAAATTCATCAAGAGACCACTACGGTCTTAGATATATCTTTGTGCGAGGAATCACATGATAAGCATTACACTACATTTTGTCCATCTGTCATCGGTGTCACGTGGATACCGAGATTTTGCTTGCACATTGCAATCCACATCAGATTGTTCATAACATTATCGAATCATCCAGGGTGTTCCATGAATACCTAATTACTACACATATAAGGGCATTCCATGACATTACTAAATCATACAAGGCATTTCATGAATGCCAAACTTTCATCCGTGTCTCAAGTCACACGTGACTTATCTGTAACATCATTTCATGTCAGATGCATCAAAAGCATCAGAACTATGTCTGTGTATCGGCATACACATGACCATTCCATAACATCCATTAGGTGCCTCAAAAGCATCAGAACTCTGTCCATGTGTCGGCCACGCGTGACCATTTCATGACATCCACTAGGTGCTCTAAAGACACCTAACCTATGCTCGTGTGTGTGATCACACGCGGTCTGCTTGTATTGCCTTCTTGCATAGCATAGAGGCATCCGCGGAACATCCAAAATGCACAATAAAGAAAATCATCCTCATTCATGTTTCCATCCATCTAACATCATTTGTCCACAACAACCCATGATCATGCATCTCATTCATACAAAAGCATAAGGCGCTCCCCGAACGTCGAAAAACTTGGCTCGCATGCCAAACACGTTATTTCATAACATTTCATCGTATAAAAGCCTAAGGTCCTCCTCGAGCGCTGAAACACTACCTGTGTGACAAACACACCATTCTGTCTCACCTCATATCATGCTTCACAATCCAAGGTACTCCGTAAGTTTTGAAGATTATTTCAAGTCATCATGCGCATACACGCCACTATGGCATTCAACCTCCTTTGCAAGCAATGTCATGCTTTGATCCGTGGACACCCCAGTGTGTCATTTTCCTAGGGGCATAACTATGTACCCTATTACAAGTACCACTTGCTTCGATCCGTGGATACTCCTGAGTGTCGTTTAATCCCTGTGGTGTATACTTATACACCATGTTTTGCTTTACCATTCATCATCTCCATCAGCATCCACCGCATCTGTGTGTTTCTGTTCATGACATTGCATACATTTGGTCAATCCCGAATACTATAACGTGACATGGCATTGCATGGAATCCCATGCATAACTCACCATCCATGCATGTGCATATCACGTCACACATTCATGCATACATCGTTCCCTACTTGGTATCTACCACGCATGCGCCCATCGCCACTAATAAGTGTTCTCATCAGGGGAAAGGATCTTGAGAATGGCCAACCCAAGAAATGTCAATGCCATAACAGATGTGGTGGAAGACTATGTCGCTTCACCATAATTCTGGAAGGCAGTTAGGGAGGAAGCGGCAGCGATGTTGAGAGAAATGCTGGGGGATGATCTTGGCAGAGTAGAGAGGCTGACAGTGAGGTGCGCTGAGTTCGAAAGCCTGGGTGGTAGAGCTCGAAGGAAAAATAAGGGGTATGGCGAGCACGGACTCCAATGTTGGTATGGATAAAGAGCAGAATGCCAAGATTGCTGACACTTCTTCTCGACACCTTGGAAGGCCCTCTCACCAGAACTTGGACTTACCAGGGTCGACCGATGAAGGAGAACTGAAAAGGCCTCTTGACACTGGTGCCAACATTGACCCTGTTTTACGACATATCCAGAGCTCACCTCCCGAAGATAAAGGGACAATCACTTCCTCTGGACCTTGTTCGGTGAACAAACTATTCACCATATGCAGAAAGATAGGCCTGCTACAGAGTCTCAGACCATATGTGGCACCAACACCTGAACAAAAGGGGAACTTCTGCAGCTATCATGTGATAGCAAGCCATCGGACTAATGAATGTGTTGGTCTGCGAAGGAGGATCCAGAAGCTGGTCAATGAAGGAAAATTGAAAGTGCCATCTGCCTCTAATGAGCGATCAGTGGCAAACAAGGGGACCACCGAAGAAATTCCTCAAACTTCCCAGGGAGAGGAATATAATGAAGAACTACAAGGACTGGTCTGATGAGAAAGGGGCAATGGCACTGAAGCCGAAGCGGCGACTAGTCGGGGAACGATCAGATGCTAGGAAATCAATGCCCTTAGAGGCTTCCTTTTTATAGGGGTCTCATTTTTGTTTGTAAGGTGTATTGAAATCATTTTGAATGCAATGCATTTTGTTATCTTGCTTACTTATGGGGTGGTTGCATGTACATGTCATTATGAATGCATTTGATCATCTAAAATGACATATCAAACACGCATAATATCAAAATGTATGACATCCGTTTGAATACTATAGGGAACCTAAAAGTGAATCTGGCCCTGACCAAACTCTCTCTTGGAAAGTGAGCTTGTGAGATAAATAAATGATATGATGGCACTACCTCCGCCGAGGCATTTGCTGACCCAAATCAACAATCCTTACAAGATGCTTTTGGCCTTGCCTTAGAGTTTCAATTTGAATGGCACACATGATACCCAAACCATTCTAAGTAAAAAAAAAACTATTATTGAAACTCAAAACCCTACTTCAAAATGAAGCCCCAAGCTTGATCCCATATCCAAGAGGGCACCCCAAGCCAAAACCCTAAAGCTAAAATTCCCAAACTTACCAAAACCTCCAACCTGTAGGGAATTTAAATGGCTTTCATCATCCACATCACCCATCGTGTGTAAAATGCTAAAGCGGTCTTGGTTATAGTGCATACATCATCATGTTCGTGTGACATTCGCATGTACATGACATTATGCACGCATTGTTCATTCAAAAAGCATATTAAACACACATGACATGTATAGATTGGAATGCAGCAGGAAAACCAATAGATGGTTATGGTTTGGGCTCAGTTCTCTAAAAAAAAAAGTGCAGATGGAAGGCTCATTCTAACAGTGTAGATAGAAGACTCATTCTCTCCCTTGCAGTGAAGCTTTTACTACAAATATACATTCTTGCTATCTTTCTTCATTGATACATGACTTTGCCAATCTCTGCATGGTGTTCCAATAATGGTGACACAAACAAAGTTAAACCCAGAAGCACCTGAATCCTCCCCGACCAATTACCAATTAACCTGCCACTCTGGTATCAAGCCACCTATTCCCTTGTTTCCACTACCAAATTCCAATCCCTCTGTCTCCTACTCCAATCCCATATCCCATCCTCCACCTTCCTCTTTTGTACAGTTTTTCCAATTCTTCCTATCCAAACAATGAAACCCTAGCAAACCCCGTTGACTGCTTGATGAATCCGGGGATGACCCACCTATTACATGAATTGCCAGTAACGGTAAGTTGGATGCATACATAGCCTCCATAGCTAACACCGGAATGTCTCATAGCATTAAATGGTGAGGTGTGATGCACTTCCCTGGCTTCAAAACCAAAGCACTTCCCTGGTCTTCACTCATATCTACCTTCCTTCTTCCCATCATCACCCTTTCTCTCATTACCCTTTCATCTGCCCTCTTAAACTGATTCTGTGAAGCTTTGTTTTCCACCGTCAATGGCTTCTAACGAGAAATTGAACCCCAATGTTGTTCCATATTACATTATCCCATCACAAGAAAGGCAACGGGGCATATGATCATAACACTGCCTTAATCAGTCTTTGTTTGTCATCAAATTACACCAGATTGGGGATTCTCTTTCTATCTTATCCCAACCCTCTTCAACCTAAACCCTTAAGCCACCTATTTTGTAACCTTAGACTTTAGGAAGGGTTTAACTTCCATGCCAGAGAAAGGATTTGAATACAAGCCTGCTTCAATTGAGCTGAGCTTCCCAATATGCAAGCAACTATTGGTGGGATTCCTAGATGAGCATTGCATGAAAGAGAATGAGAATAATGATGAGAAATCAGTGTCAACCTTTGATTTCTTACACCTTCCTCTTATTTTCAAAAGCAAAGTGAACAACGGGTAGGCATTTGTAAATTTCAAAAACCCAAAAGCTGCATGCTGACTCTAGTGAGCAGTTCACAATAAGAGATGGCCACTGTTCCTGTCCAGCAAAATCCACACTATAGCCTATGCTGGACTCCAAAAAAAAGAGGAGCTGGTGAAGCACTTTGAAAGGCCAATATTTGAGATGGTCACCCACCACTAACATTCGACCCAGCAAGGGATGGTTCTGTTAAACAAAATGTGCTAGGAAGAGGAGAAGACTGACATCTACCCTGTGAATTTCACCAACAGTGTTGGAGCAAACTGGTTTTACAAAGCTTTCAACAATCATGAATGGGATGTTCCTGTCAACAGGAAGACTTGCAAAGCCTGCTGTGTTAATATTCAGGGGAAGGTTGCATTTACCAACCATTTTAAGAACTCAGTCTTCAGCTTCAACAGAAGTGGCTACTTACCAGTGGTTCTTTCACTTCCTAGCCATAGTGTGCTTCGCTCTAGGGTTATTGTGGTTGACAGACATAGGAAAACCACGATTAACTCAAGTCATTATGAATCAGGCCATAACTTGAAGGACTAAAAGCTGTGTCCATCTTTGGCAACCGTGTGTGAATTGGAATCTGGGGTGAATTGAAGGCATGAATGCAGCCTCCTACCTTAGGAGAGTCCACTGGTTAATTTTCCTCATCTCAGATTATCCGCTCACAGTGGCGACTCTGCTACAGTTACATGGTCCGATCAAACTGGAGCCATGGGTTGGAATTTCCTAATGCATTTACATTCATCATGTCATAGATGTTTTATATGCCATTTTGGTGTCCAATATGCATGTGTCATGCCATTGCATGTAAATGTCTATGTTCAGGTTGCCGCACGCAGCAAACCAGATCTGGTGCAGCGTTTTACATCCAAACACAAACCTCCACTACTGGGAGTAGGTAAAAGTTAAAGACACGAAACATCATCAAGGACAATCCTACCATGATCCCTGGCGGATTTGTCGAAGCGCATTTTCCAATCCTAAGATGAGCCAGTGCTGAGAAATCCACTTGGTTGGCGTACTTTTGCAGACTTAGTCATCATTTCAAAAAAAAAAAAAAAACAATGACAACAATCTCCAATAAGAGGATTTCTGACACGTAAAACTGAAAGGATGTGTCGGTAACAAGAAGAAAGTGACATTCAGAGTCAGAGCCACTTTCGATTTTCCTATCGCATTCATTTTGATGTTATCATAATGATATTAGGCATGTTTGATTTTCTGTTTAGATATTCATATCGCATACACGTGCCATGGCATGTAAACATCCATCAGTAGGCCATTGCATCCAAACCCACGACAGCTTTAGTGCAATTGTTTCTACGAATAGCAACTACGGGCCCAGTTGTACCATCCCCAACAGAATTATCCCCGGTAGAATGGTCCCCAGCAGGATCATCCCCATAGAATCTCCAACAAAATCCCTAACAGGGTCCTAGTTAAGACATATCCCACTAAATCAGAATCTCCACCAAATCCCCAGTAGGTTTAAATGGATCAGGATACTCCCCAGCGGGGTTCTCAGCTAAAACAATCCCCACTGAATCAACATCCTCAGCGAAGTCATCCGATTGAAACCGTCCCCACAAGAGATCAACGGAAGTCATAAGTTCATTCCCCAACATAGTGCAGATACCAAGCATAGTATCAAAAACATCATGTTGCACATGTACAGACACACAAATCATGGCCTCATGCACACATTCATGTATCAAACAATTCAACCATATTTATTCTTGATCGAAGGGGCAAAAATTTTTGTTTCCAAAATTGTCGATCAAGGCATAAATACGTGCCCTGGCATTCAATTTCATTAAGACACTCACCATTGTCATTAGTTCATTCCAAATCAGGGGCCTTCCTGGGACAAAAAAGATTTAATCCAGGGGCACCCTCAGAGTTACAGCATGCAAATCAGAGCTCTGCGATTCAAAACCTCAGGTATCTGGGGGCGAAACAATTCAACTGTATTTATTATTGATCGAGGGGGCAAAAATTTTTGTTTCCAAAATTATCGATCAAGGAATGAATACGTACCCGAAGCAACTTCGAGATGTCCTTGAGAGTAGTCACCAACAGAGTTAAAGAAAGCCCTCCTTGAGGCAACAAAACTGAAAAAGCCCTCCTTGAGGCAACAAAACTGAAAAAGCCCTCCTTGAGGCAACCAAACTGAAAAAACCCTCCTTGAGGCAACCAAACTAAAAAAGCCCTTCTTGAGGCAACCAAACTGAAAAAGCCCTCCTTGAGGCAATTAAACCCAAGAAGTCCTCTCGAAGGCAATCCAGATAGCTCGGGCAAGACTGTTGCTCCACACTTCGACAGGAGCAAGTCCCCAATGCCGCAGAGGCCAACACAAACGAAACCCTCAAGTACGATTTATGTTCCTTTACTCACCGTGCTCCCAATCACGAGACCAAACTTGAATCAGACATAAGCTACCGATCTAGTCAACTTTGATCTTGCGAGGGGCAGCCTGTGAGCATGGGTTTTTCCCGACCTCAGTGATGAGAATTACTTAGTTACCTATGGACAGGACGGACTCGAACGAGACTTGAAAGTGGCCGGAATGTTGCTCGGAGAATCTCAAACGTCCTGAAAGCCAGGCTATCCATGGTCTGAAGCCCCTGAAAAGGTCTCCCGAATCATTTCCAGGGTTTGGTCTGTGCATTCGACTTTCGAAATTTCACCCACATTCTCGATAGAACCTGGCGGCTCCGGTTTTTGAACCAGAGGTAGCTGGCTCTAGTGGTCAAAACAAGTTGCTTTGCAAAGTAGAGTAACTTGTCTTAGCAGACAAAAATTAGGCAGGATTTCAAAGGGTTCAGACGGCTGATTGATGGAACGAAATGAGTGAGAGAGAGGGAGATAAAGAGGGAAAATCAGAGAGAAAAGGGAGAGGCTTTTCAATCTAAAAAAAGAGAGAAAAAGAGGCAGAGAAAAAAAGAAAGATGAGTGGCCAAGACTAAGCAAGAAAAGGAAAACCAAAAACACAGGGATTAAAGCTTAAAATCAATCCTGAAACATAAAACACAAGTTACTTAACCTTTGCTCATTGGTTGGAAACCATTTCAGATTCATTTCGGCTCGTTTGGATTGTTGCGGATCTTTGGCTGGTTGAGTTCCCAAGATATATTTCAAGCTTCCAATCCGTTCTTTGACATTCAAGGCATCCAAACAACAATCAAGGTAAACTCTGAGAGGCCCTAAAACCTGTTTGCTTTGATTTTCTATGCGTTTTCTTTCATTTTGCAAAAATCCAAAAACTGGGCTACCCATCATAGCCGTACGGCTGTGTTTGTGATGAACAGAGCCGGCCGACTCTGACCCCAAAGCCACTTGGCTCTGTTCCTCAGGGACAGATTCCTGCTCTGTCCTGATCGGCCCAAAACAGTCCGTTTTCCATTTCAAATCTTCTGTTGTGATCATCTTCGGTCCAAAATCATCTGTATGCCATAATATTTTGGTTTTTGGATTTCCACATGTACGGATGTCAGAGTTTTCAATATTATCAGGCGTTTGTTTTATGAGTTTTGGGGCCGTTTCGTCCGAATCGGATCCATAGTTCAGCATCAGCAGACCCCTGAACCTTATAGAATCCCTGGAAAATATTAGAAACGATCAAAACTGCATTTTCACAAATGTTTTTGGTATGTTTATTGTTTTCTGGACCTTAGATGGAATGTGCATTTAGGGACCCACACAAACGGAACCCCGAGTTCCGGGATAACAGACCCACAAAAACGAAATTTGCATGTAATCGAGCCAAATGTTTTCTAAAATTATTTTCCAGCACAAAAAACCTATATGGCGTTTCAAAACCGTTTTCCAGGTCTAACCGGTTTGACCAATCGGGTCAACCCAGTTACCTTCTAAATGCATGCTCCTAATCCTAAAATCCTAATTCTGTCCTAATTTGAGTCCTATTTGTGTTATAATATAATTTGTGCTAATCAATCTGTTTTGCAGCATTTATTTTTATTTTGTTGTATTTAATAGATTAATTCGTGTAATTAGGCGGTTGTATTTTTAGGTCCTCGTGTACTTAGGCGTTTGTAATGTGAGGACGGGAATTTTTATATTTTATTCGATTGGGTTGTATAATCGGCCTTTATTACTTTCTTGTATATTTTGGATCGATTTTTTATTTTTCTCGCAATTTATTGCATGCATTTTGCTTTAGCATCGGGTTAATAAAATAAGCGAAATTGTGGTTAGAAAAGATAACAAATTGAATAAATATGGTTTTATAAATAATAAATTGAATACAAGCTTGAGGTTAAGTAGGTAATTTGCCCGAACCTTGAATCTCTGGATTAGGTACAGTAGTTTGCGCTTGGTAGGGAGCTGTATCGGAATTTCCCGGATGAGCTGATCCCGGTGGCGACTCTGTCACTGATCTCGAAATTAGGTTTCGAGGTCTTTAAGTTATAAAACGGGAAAACGTTTTCTACGAAACAAATTTCAAAATAAACGAATGATTTTCACTAAAGCAAGATAAACCAAACTTATTTTCCACAAACTTCACCGAAAACCAAAAAACAAACACTTGCTTTCATTTTTTCCCCGGTTCGCTTCGCTGCGTCCCGCTTTCTAAAAAAAAAAAAAAGGCCGTCCGCTCATAGTGCCCTTATATAGACACCTTGTCTAAATGGGTTTTAACTAGGTTAATTAAACCCAAGCCCACTAGAATTAAAATTACATAAATAAACTTTAATTAAAAAGTATACACTATGTAATTTAATTCCATTTGGATAAATTTAATTACCCCTAAATAAAATTAAATCACACTTAAGTAAATACAATATATGTATTTAATTTTCCTACATAGGAAAATTATTTAATTAATTGTTTACTTTATGTAATTCAATTAATTGATAAATTAATTAATTACATTATGTAAACTTATTAATTAAATTAAATTCAACCCAATGTTAATTAATTACCTTGACACAGAATGTCAACTAATTAATTAACGCATTCCTTCCAATGTACATTACATGTACAATTTCTATAAGTTCTGGCTCAGTTGATCTATGTGCACGATCTTATGGGTCTGTCTTTATGTTGGCAGTAGGCGCAAAGCCCATAGACTATAAGTGGGTTCTAGCAAACCATTACAGCCCTCAATTAAGACAGAGATGCAGCAGTCTTTAGAAGACACTCACCCGGTAGTAATCTCATAGTGTCCTTTGCCTAACGATATCGATATGAATAAACAAGAGGCATGGTGTCTGTCATCCTCTTCTGTTGTTTATTATATTTCTTGATCTTGAGTTGACTGATTAATCAAATAAGAAACCAACTTATTTGGGTATGGCCATACACTTATCAGTCCCACTCATCAAGTGGCCAGTGATATCATCTTGGTGTTACCCGAGTGGCAATTCCATCACTTCATCATCACTATCAACATGTTCACCGGTCCACCCAATCATACTCGTATTTAGCATCCTTTTACAGACCTGTTAGGCATATGTCAAAGTGAACCGGATTCCATATTGATACTATAATGAAATATGGTCTGAGGACAAAAGAGACCTACTCAAGAAAGACCTATGACGCGACAACCATGTGGCTTTCTTGTGTGGATCGATCTAGTCCCATGTCAACGACATGTACCTATATTCATGACTGACTTTACAAGTACTATGGCTTGTTAAGAACTGCTATACAGTCATCGAATATACAAGTCTGCGGTTCTATTTGTTCCCATGATTAGAACAGACCTGGGATAGGTTTTATGATTATCAATCAATGGATACTCTACTCATATTATAGCACAAGATATAAATGAAATTGATTAATTACCTTTATTAATGTGACACAAATAATGTATTCATACAATGATTCTTAATGTATAATACAAACTACAAGAATCCAATGCCCTAAGAACTAGGGCGCACCAACACGTCAAAGCTTGGTCCTACGATGACATGCCTGGGGTTGATTGAGACATTACAGAGCATAGAATCCTGACAGATCCGAAGATGAAGCTAGTTAAGCAGAAACTCAGAAGATTCTGACCAGAATATGCTGAAAAGGTTAAGGAAGAAGTAGCTAAATAGATAAAGGCCAAGTTCTTAGAAGTTGTAGAGTATCCGGAATGGTTGGCCAACATTTTACCGGCTGCAAAGAAAGATGACCGAGTCAGGGTATGTGTGGATTACCGGGATCTGAATAAGGCATCCCCCAAAGACAACTTCCTGCTTCCACATATTGACGTTCTAATCAACAGTGCCACCAGGGCAGCTATATATTCCTTCATAGATGGGTTCTCAGGGTATAATCAGATTCTGATGAACGTAGTCGACAAGGTTAAAAAGGCCTTCATAACAAAGTGGGGGATTTATTGCTACAGGGTTATGCCTTTTGGGTTGAAGAATGCCAGGGTGACTTATCAACAAGCAGTCACGACACTTCTACATGATATAATCCACAAGGAAGTCGAGGTTTATGTGGATGACATGTTAGTCAAATCCATGACCCAGCAGGAGCACCCAACTATCCTCGATAGATTTCTAACCAAAATCGAGAAATATAATCTTCGCCTTAATCCTAAGAAGTGTGTATTCGGGGTAACTTCTGGGAAACTACTTGATCATGTAGTCAGCCAAAAGGGAATCGAAATGGATTCTGACAAAATTAAGGCCATCAGAGATATGCCGACACCACAATTAGAAAATGAAGTAAGGTCATTTCTAGGTTCACTACAGTATGTCAGTCGGTTTATCATGACGTTGACAACAGTTTGCGAGCCAATTTTTAGACTTTTGAAGAAGAACTAGCCAGTATAGTGGAATGAACAATATCAGATAGCTCGACAAAATTAAGGCTTATTTGATAAATCCTCCAGTTTTAAAGCCTCCGATACCAGACAAACCTCTTATTCTGTACTTGGCCATTGAAGAGACGTATATAGGAGCCATGTTGGTACAAGGGCAAGAAGATGGATGTGAACATGCGATCTACTACTTGAGTAAGAAGTTACTAGAATATGAGACTAAGTATACGATAGTAGAGAAGACTTGTGCTGCTATGGTATGGTTGACAAAGAAACTAAGACACTACTTCCAGTCATATAAAGTTCAGGCAGTAGCCAAGGTGGATCCTATGAAATACTTATGCCAAGCTCTAGTACTAGCTGGGAAGTTATCAAGGTGGTTGCTTATACTGTCAGAATTCGACATAGAATATGTGACAAGGAAGATAATCAAGGGAAAAGTTGTAGTGGAATTTCTGGCTAATCAGCCAATAGATTCAGATTATGTTGAGAACTTGGAATTTCCTGACGAACAACTGGCAGTGGTCGAAGAAGAGTCAAACATATGGGTGATGTACTTTGATGGGGCCGTGAAAAAACACGGCGCAAGCTTAGGGGTAATCATTGCTACACCCGTAGGAGAAATCATTCCTCTGATGAAGCGGCTTAATTTTCAAGTGACTAATAATGGAGCGGAATATGAAGCTTGTCTCTTTGGTAATAATGCTCTGATCACATTAGGAGAAAATGAGGCGTCAGTTATTGGGGATTCAACGTTGGTGATTCGACAGGTTACCGGAGATTGGGAGATAAAAGAAGAATCACTCCGGCCTTATCTGGAGATGGTTTGGGAAAGGTGAAGGTATTCAGTCAGTGTGAATTCTGACATGTACTGAGGGAAGAGAACCAGATGGCAGATTCTTTGGCTACACTGTTGTCAATATGGGAAGGCCCCCGAAAATAGCTGATACAGCCGGTAATCCCAAAAATCACTCAGAATCCATGCTATTCATCAGTCATGTGGTCACAACAATTGAGGGATGACCCTAGTATTATGGTATCTTGCAGTTCATTCAGAATGGTCAGTACCCCAAAGACGCTAATAAAGCTGATAAGGTCTCCCTTCGAAGATTGGCAGCACAGTTTTAGGTATCTGAGAATCAACTTTTCAAAAGAACAGCAAATGGAGTTCTTCTGAAGTGTTTAACCAAGGAAGAGGCAGTTATGGTTATGAAACAAATACACTCCGGAGCTTGCGGACCACACATAAACGGTTTAGCCTTGGCAAAGAAAATACTGAGGCAAGGATAGTTTTGGCTCACTTTGCAAGTTGATTGTATCGAGGAGGTTAAGAAATGCCATAAATGTCAGGTGTATGGAGATCTCAATCACCTTCCTACGCTTGAACTTCAAGTATCTTCAACTCCATGGCCATTTGCAGCTTGGGGCATAGATATAATTGGAGAAATAAGGCCACCCACCTCAAACGGACGCTGATTCAATGTAACAGCTAAGAAAATGGCCAAATTCATTGAAAAGAACATCTTTGCGAGATATGGAATCCCTCATCATGTCGTGACTGATAATGGGGTACAATTTCAAGGGGTGACGGCACAGTTGTTCCTAGAGAAGGGAGTTGAACACCATAGGTCATCCCCGTATCACCCACAAGCCATGTTGGTGTGCCCTAGTTCTTAGGGCATTGGATTCTTGTATTTTGTATTATACATTAAGAGTCATGTATGAATACATTATTTATGTCACATTAATAAAGGCAATTAATCTATTTCATTTATATCTTGTGCTATAATATGATAGAGTATCCATTGATTGATAATCATAAAACCTATCCCAGGTCTGTTCTAATCGTGGGAACGAATAGAACCACAGACTTGTATATTCGATGACTGTATGGTAGTTCTTAACTAGCCATAGTACTTGTATAGTCAGTCATGAATATAGGTACATGTCATTGACATGGGACTGGATCGATCCGCACAAGAAAGCCACATGGTTGTCATGTCATAGGTCTTTCTTGAGTAGGTCTCTTTTGTCCTCAGACCAGATTTTATTATAATATCAATATGGAATCCGGTTCACTTTGACATATGCCTAACAGGTCTATAAAAGGATGCTAAATACGGGTATGATTGGGTGGACCGGTGAACATGTTGATATTGATGATGAAGTGATGGAATTGCCACTCGGGTAACACCAAGATGATATCATTGGCCACTTGATGAGTGGGACTGATAAGTGTATCGCCATACCCAAATAAGTTGGTTGCTTATTTGATTAATCAGTCAACTCAAGTTCAAGAAATATAATAAACAGCAGAAGAGGATGACGGACACCATGCCTCTTGTTTATTCATATCGATATCGTTAGGCAAAGGACACTATGAGATTACTACCGGGTGAGTGTCTTCTAAAGACTACTGCATCTCTGTCTTAATTGGGGGCTATAATGGTTTGCTAGAACCCACTTATAGTCTGTGGGCCTTGGGCCTACTGCCAACATACAGACAGACCCATAGGATCGTGCACATAGATCAACTGAGCTGGAACTTATAGATATTGTACATGTAATGTACATTGGAAGGAATGCGTTAATTAATTAGTTGACATTCGGTGTCAAGGTAATTAATTAACATTGGATTGAATTTAATTTAATTAATAAGTTTACATAATGTAATTAATTAATTTATTAATTAATTGAATTACATAAAGTAAACAATTAATTAAATAATTTTCCTAAGAAGGAAAATTAAATACATGTATTGTATTAACTTAAGTGTGATTTAATTTTATTTAGGGGTAATTAAATTTAGCCAAATGGAATTAAATTACATAGTATATACTTTTTAATTAAAGTTTATTTAAGTAATTATAATCCTAGTGGGCTTCGGTTTAATTAACTTAATTAAAACCCAATTAGCCAAGGTGTCTATATAAGGGCACACTTAAGGAGGAAAAACCTAATTCAACTCTAATTAATTGCTGGAAATTTCAGCCACCAAGTGCAGCCCCAAAACAGCCGAAAATCCCAGCATTAAACCTCCATTCCTTCCCGTCTTCGGCTAGCACCGGTTCCCGCTCAATAGTTGGTCGTGCACCGGACTTTGGAGATCGCAGTTTCAAGAAATGATTCTGCAGCAGTCTCTAGAGGAGACGAATCCAGTGAGTTAATCTCTCTTGATTCTTATTTGATTTTATTCTAATTAATGGTAATTGGACACGATAGGTGGATTCTAGGAAATTTTAAAAGGTGTATTTTCCGCTGCGCCACGTTATTTTTCCAATGACGAATCCCAACAAGCCAATGGGCAGTAGAAGCAGCCAATAAGTCCATTAAGAAGATTCTATCGAAAATGGTAGTGACCTACAGAGATTGGGCCGACATGTTACCATTGACCTTGTGGGGATACCGGACGAGCATTAGAACCCCTACCGAGGAGACACCATATTCACTGGTTTACGGGATGGAGGTTGTCTCACCAGTAGAGATGGAAGTCAGTGTTGGGATTTTTCACCGGAAATCAGCCGATTAAATGCGGAAGAACACGGTGATGTCCTCAAATACGTGCCCAGGAGCAATTGATATGGAAATTGTAAAACTTTAAAATTAAATAGAAGAGAATTAATTCTCACCCATAATATCTCTTCTAAAGATGGCTGCAGTAATCAAAGGAGATTTCCTCTGCTCTCACGTACATGAACGCCTATCGAGTCCAACCCGTGCTAGCGGCGGATCAAAGAGAAAAGAGAAGAATCCATGCCCTAGCTGAAAATTTCAGCCCCCATAAACCATTATGGCTGAAATCCTCTATTAAGGAAATTCCCCTTCTAGGTTCTAAATCATGGCCTATATTTATTGGGTGATTTAACTTTGTTTCTATAAATGGAATTAATGCCATAATTCCATAAATCCTAATTAATTAATAAGGTTTAATTCGTAATCAATTCTAATTTCATTTTCATGCATGTATTTATATAATACCATATTATATAAGATACATGTCATTTAAATTAAATAGATTTGCCAATTGGAATTAACCCAATAAATTAATTTATGATTTGACTAGAAACAAATACATATAAACCTATATATGTATTAAATTTCCACCAGGAAATTTATTCACAAGTTAATTTATTCAAATCAACTTTGTCCAACCCAATAAATATAAATATATGTCAATTAAATTATGTTGACCAATCCAATTGATCTTTAATTTAATTGACTAATATTTATCTCTTCAATTAGTATACTCCAAGTATATAGGTGATCCGACTAGTTCAAACTCAGACATTCTATGTGTACGATCCTGTGGGCCCATCTTTATGTTGGCAGTGGGCCTATGGCCCACAGACTGTAGGCGGGCTCTAGCAAGCCACTACAGCCCCCAATTAAGATGGACATAGCAGTCCGACTGTAATCGTAACCCTGTAGTTTAAACTTGTATATCCTATGTCATCGATATCGGTGTCCAACCCAGAGGCATGGATTGATCACCCTCTTTTGCATCTGGACATCCCGAATGTACTGATGCTCATAAAAAAGTTCCAACTTATTTGGATGTGGCCACACTCTTATCAGTCACATCCATCAAGAGGCCGGTGATATCTTCTCAGTGGACTACTGAGTGACAAATCCCTTCTGTATATCCATAGCACTGTCATGCTTAGTGACATACCCGAAAGTACCCATACTTGGCACCCTTTTACAGGCCCTTTAGGCGTACCCCTAAGTATGCGACCTCGCATGCAGCACCATCATATGGTCAGGTCAAAGGATCCATACAAGTACTACATGAGAATCACTTGTGATACTATACCATGTGGATTTCTCATTTAGTGGATCTATCCAGTACCATGCCCCTTTTGCATGTACCCATTAATTTGGTTGACATCCCATGTCCAATGGCCGGTAAGACACCGCCATACAACCAGATTAATGATAGTCTCTAGTTCCATTCATTCCCATGACTGGAATAGACTACGGATCTATTTATGGTCATATCGTTTTCCCTATCCATGGTCTTACTGCCAAGTGCATGGCACTTGTCAACATGGATATAGATATGTCCATTGGATACTCTATTTAAAACATAGCACAAGGTATATAATGAATAGATTAATGCCTCTATTCAATGACATGAAATGTATAATACATAAATCCAATAGATGTACAATACATATACATGGACCAATGCCTCGGCACTAGGGCATAGCCAACAGTCAGATCATTAAGAGTGGTTATGGAGGCACAATTGTCAGAATCTGATTGGCTCCAGTTGAGACATGAACAGCTAGCACTGATTGATGAAAAACGCCTTTAGGCCTTAAACCGGTTACAAATGTATCAGCAGCGAATGGCTAGAACCTACAACAACAAGATTCATCATCAGAAGCGTCCATTTAAGGCAGGGGATCTAGTACTCAAGCAGATGAAACAGACCAACATGGATGTACAAGGGAAATTCAAGCCGAACTAGGAAGGCCCGTATGTAGTCAAAAGGGTACTTTCGAAGGGTGCTGCAAAGATTATGGATATGGATGGAAATGAATTCGTCAACCCTATCAATTAGGACAAGTTGAAACACTACTATGTGTAAAAAAAGAGGAGTCTGATGGGTTGAAAACCAAAAAGGTGACCTATGCAAAAGTTAGGACAGTTCGATGGGTCAAAAACCGAAAAGGTGATCTTTGCAAAAGTTAGGATAGAGAGGCGAGGACTATCAGCTGGAAAATCTGCAAAGACAGGTTGGTGGCAAGCGTGGATTCAGTTGAGACATATACCATCACTGATTTTGTCCCTAGTTTCATTTCATCATTTGATGTACATTGTGCTAAAACATTATTTATAAATGAATGAATGAATGTTCAGTTCCATTTGCTGAAATGTCCCGAGTTTAATTGCAATTCTGACTATTTTATGCGTATTTGGCTTTACATATATATATATATATATATATATATATATATATATATATATATATATATATATATATATATATATATATATATATATCACATCCATAGATTGAACATATGTATGTGTAAAAAAAAAGGAGGTCCGATAGATTGAAAACCCGAAAAAGGCGGTCTATGGCAAAAGCTAAGACATAAATAAAGTCTGCTGAATTGAAAACCCAAAAAGGGCAGTTCAGGCAAAAATAAAGACAGTCCGATAGGCCGAAAACCCAAAAAAAGGGCGACCTATGCAAAAATTAGGACAAGAAAAGCAAAAACAGAATAAAATTCATACAGTAGTGGTCAATTTTAATCCTAGTCCTCTAATTGCAACGTCAGCACCTCACATCCATGCCTCATGGGGCAAGCAATCAGGTCGATCAACCCAACTCTATAGCGATAGCCCACCAGGGACAGACCCGTCTGAGCATCCTAATCGTCCACCCGGTCTTGGAAAGTCTGATCATGATCTCTAGCTCGGTGACCCACCGATGCAACTAGTGAACCTCTGCCGTCAAATGAGCAGACTCACGGCGCTCCATTCCAATCATCGTCTGCAATAAAAAAAAATGAAGAAGCACCATAATCATATGCATATGCATCCAGGACATGCACACACACATACATTCAAAACATACACACACACACATGCATACACACATCAATGTTAACTCAAGTACAGGTACATGTTGTCATCATCAGGCTGTCTCGAGCCATGAGTACTCTGAAAGCGGAAATAACCTGACACTAGGGCATGCTCAAATCCCAAGTATCCAGGGGCAAAACAATCAATCTGTATTTATCCTTGATCGAAGGGGCAAAAATTTTTTTTTCCAAAATTATCGATCAAGGAATAAATACGCACTCCCAATCCTATTTCAACGGTATTGCTCCACGACAGAGAGCCGATTTCAACGATATTGCTCCACCATGGAGAGCTTATTTCAATGGTATCAAGGGGCAAGGTATTCAGCCCATATTCATTCTTGATCGAAGGGATAAAAATTTTTGTTTCCAAAATTATCGATCAAAGAATGAATACGTACCCGAAACAACTTTAAAACATCAAAGGAGATAATCAAGCTTCTCAAATCACCAAAGCGTCTTTCCCTAGCCACACAAGCCTTACAGGAAATCCAACTATCAAAATATTTCTTCCCCTAATGACATAGACTCCACTAAAGGTGAAATGACCAAAATACTCTTTCTCCAAAGGTTAACAACTTTCCAAGCTACACAATTACCAAAATACCCTTCACCTTTATGAGCATCAGTTCACAAGGAAAATACGATCCGGGCAAAGTCCTCTGCTTCACGATGGAGTCGAAGCATGTCCCTGGAAAACTAATCCAATCTGGGCAAAGTCCTCTACTTCGGGATAGAGTCAAAGCACGTCCCTATAGAACTAATCTAATCTGGGCAAAGTCCCCTACTTCGCAATAGAGTCAAAGCATGTCCTTGGAGAACGTCGAATCAATTCGAGTAAAGTCATATGCTTCACAATGGAGTTGAAGTAAGTCCCCGAAAAATCAAGTCAACTCAAGCAAGACTGTTGATTCGCAAATCAACCAAGACAAGTCCCTACGAACATCACATCAGTCCGACATGTGGAGAACCCCCAGGTACATCCACTTTTCCTTCTCACCGTGCTCCTTATCGCGAGACCAAACTCAAATCAGGCATAAGCACCCGCTTAAGTCGACTGTGGTCACGCGAGGGATAGCCTGTGAGCACGGCTTTTTCCCGACGTCTATGATGAAAACCTATTGTTACCTGTTAGATAGGTGAGCATGAATTGGATCTGAGAATGAGAAGAATAATGCCCGAAATGTTCTCAAACGGTCTGAAATTCAGAAGAGTCCTTGATCCGAAACCCCGAGAGAGGTCTGTTAAGTGATTAGGAGACTTAGGTGTGAGTGTGGGTTAAGACCAAGGCATGCAAGCTCTATCTAAAGCCGTACGGCTATAGTTTCACAACTACAGTCGTATGACTCTAGATTACAGTCGCACGACTGTAACAACTACAGCTGCATGACTGTAACTCTACACAGTGCGACTATATTTAGAGTCGTACGACTCTAGTCTTTGACTCAGCAGATTCCTGAATAGGAAAGAACTCTAATTTGGCTCAGATTTTGGGTGTTAATCACATGAATTAAGAGACAGAAAAGCGGCAGACAGGGCAGAAAACTGGGGGAAAAAACATAATAAAAGATACTACAAAAAAGAGAGATTTTCATAGAGAGAGAAAGAGCTTTTTAGAGAGAGGAAGTGAGGGAAAGAAGAAAAAAAGAAAAAGAAAAAAGAGAGATAAAAAACACATAGTGTGAGGTCCCTCAATCTGATATCACTGATTCAAAACTATACTCGGCTTGTGTTCGGATCAATTCGGGATGTGTGTTCCAGAATTTCGGGTTGTTTAGAGATTCTAAGCGGATTTCAACGTCCATATCCGACTCCAGTCATCAAAAATACTGGAACACAAAAGAGGTAAACTCTGAGAGGCCTTAAAACTTGTTTCATGATGATTTGTGATTGTTTCGTGCTTGAAAATTTTTTCCAAAAAACTGTCTGCGGGATTATAGCTGTATAACTGTAAATATAGTCGTACGACTATATTTACAGTCATGCGACTATAGTTCTTGAAGAACAGTCATACGATTGTATAATACAGTCGCACGACTATATTCCTCTAGGTAGAAGCTCGAAAAACCCAGATTTGACCGAATACAACCGGTTTTCCATTTTAAATGAATTTTTCATGATTTTATTCGGTCTAATCGCATCTGTATACTATAATATTGTGGTTTTCGGATTTCCAATGATATGGATGTGTGGTTTGGGATTTTCTTGGTTTTGATTCTCAGAATTCATGGTTGTTAGATTCTTAATCGGATTTTCGGTTCAGTGATAATGAGCCCTTGGATTCCCAGAAACTCTTGAAATCATCAAAATCGACAAAACTAGCGATTTTAGAAAATAAGAAAACCACTGTCAGGCACTGTTCATTACAGTCGCACGACTGTAACCATTATAGTCATACGACTGTAATGTCGAGCAAAAGGCAGAATCACGGGATGATCCGCACCGACATCGTCGCGTGATGTTGTCTTCAGAATCAAACCTGTTTTTGGTGTGTTTGCTATTTTTAGGCCATAGATGAATGTTTGGAATTAGAAACCCCACGAACGGAACCTCGAGTTCCGGGATAACCGACCAACTAAACCAAAGGAATTTGCATGTAAAATGAGCCAAATTGTTTTTAAAATTGGTTTCATTCACAAAATCTACAGGGCATTTCTAAAATCATTTTCCAGGTCTAACCGAGTAAGTCGCCCGGACTTCTTGGTTATCCCCTAAATGCATGTTCCCATTTCCTAAAATCCCCTATTATGTCCTATGTGAGTCCTTGATGTGTCTTATTTATGTGTGCTAACCGTATTTGGATGCAGCTTTTCTTTTTATTATTTTTCATTCTTAATGTACTTAATAGATCATCTCGTGTATCTAGGCGATTGTACTTTTTTAGATCATCGCGTATTATAGGCGATTGTAAATGGTGAGGATGAGAGTTTTTCTTTTATGGGTTGTATAATTTGGCCTCTACTTTACTTTTCCCGCTCTTTTACTCTTTTTTTGCACTTTATTTTGGATTTATATTTATGCCATGTGTATGAGCATTAACTAAAAATAAAAAGAAAAAAAATGAGTAGAACTAAGTGGATGTTATATTATATTATGAAATAATAATTGAAAATAAGTGAGAATTAGTAGATGTGTTGCCCGAACCTTGAATCTCTGGATTAGGTACCGTGTCTACACTTGGTAGGGAGCTGTACTGGAATTTCCCGGATGAGCTGATGCGGGTGGCGACTCTGTATCTAATCTCGAAATTTAGGTTTCGAGATCTTTAAGTTTAAATTGGGATTTTCTAAAAACCTATTTTTTCCAAAATTCACACTTATAATTAAGTTTTCTACAAAAAGGTTTTTTTTTTCCAATAAAAATGAAAGGCTTTCTTAAAGAAGATTAAAACCCGTTTTCAAAACCACAAACACCCACACTTCAAAAAGAAAATCCCCGGTTCCCACTTCTGAACGTCCCTACTTCTGATGATTTGGATTTTTCGGGTTGAGCTCCCACTAACTTGCTAGGGACTAGGATCGTGTTGCTGAATGTTGTTGTCTCCCATGATTTGACCCACTAGGGATAAGTACTAGGAAGCTTTATATTGGCGTCTTTGTTCCTTGATCGATAATTTTGAAAATAAAAATTTTTGCCCCTTCAATCAAGAACAAAGGTGCAGATCATAGTGTTCATGGCTTCGCTCTTCTGGGTCTTGCCCGTAGATTCCTGTAAAATAAGAAAACAAACCTTTCTTAGTGCAATTTTGGTGATTTAAAATGAAGAATTAAAATTTAGCAATTTTCTTAAGGATGAGCCATGCGGCCTATCTTGTTGGGGAAGTTGGGCTGTGTGACTCATGGCTGGGGAGCAAAATCTGCCAAAAGCATCAATGAGCCTTACGATCCATCTTGAGGGTCAGTTGGGCTATACTTCCTATCTCACCTGATTTTAAATTTATGGAGCTAGCCATCCCTTTCACTTTCTTTTCCTTCTTTTCTCTTCTTTCTTCCTTTTTCTCTCTACATCAGCTGACCCCTGTTGTCTCTAACTCCATTTTTGGGACCATAAGGTGTAAGTTACATCGTTCTATCTCATATGCACCTTGCCAAGAAGCTCTGGATATGGTGGTCCCGTAATACACCCTACCAGAGGGTTCCCTTACTCTACCATTTGTCTCGGTGGAGAGTCTATATGGTATGAGGCCAACGGAGAAGTATGAGGGTGTGTCTCTCAGGGAGGAGGTGAGCCTCGTCATCAACATACACGGACACGCCATCGCCCATTTGGTACATTTTTGCCCAATTTTCCTTTGATTTTCAATTTCCTTTCTTTGTTGATTTTTCTGCAATTTGGTGAAATTGATGGATTAGAATGCATGCCTAGGGTTTATTTAATGTTTAGGAATGATTTATGACTGGTTTTTGCTTAGATTTAGGCTTGATTTTGAGAAAATTAAATTTCTAAGTCGAAAACCCAAAAACTGTTTTCCAGAAAAGATGGGCCATACAGCCTTATTCATGGGAAATTTAGGCTGTACAGCTCATCTTCCCTTGAGTTTCTGGGTTTCTCTAGGAACAAGGGATGAGCTGTATGGCTTAAGAACTTAGGCTGTATAGCACAAAACAATATGAATTAGAGCCATACGGCTCATCTCTTCTAGGAGACAGCCCTTCATTTTTTGCCTAAAATTTAATATTCTTTCAATTTTGCCTTGAAATATATGCATGTACGCAATTAACTAAATTTAACAAACTTCCCTTTTTTGGTGATTTTGTAGACTAGGAAGAAGAACAAGGGTGTTGGAGGCTGGGACGGCCTCAAGGACTTTTACGACCATCCCCTGGCCCCAATAAGGGCGAAGGTCGATGCTACTGGCCTCTGGATTTTAGTTCCTCAAAACCCTTCATCGCGCTCCATGAAAGAGAAAGGGAGCAATTATGGTGCTGATTGAGTAGTGGATGGACACTACATATACATTCCACTTGCCTACTGCGGAGTTCACTATTACTCCTTTAGATTTTGCTGCTATTACTAGCCTATGATTTGGAGGAACGCAGATCCAGTTCAACTGCACCTTTGAGCGCCAGCCACTTTAGTGCTGATAATGTAGCCATCCTGCTTGGGTATAGGCCTTCCCAGCCTGAGCTGTAATGTGGCACCCTTATGGGCTACTGGAAAGGGCACAGTGCCACCACCGAGGTGGAGCAGAATCAGTATGCCCGCTCCTTTCTACTTTTCCTCCTATTTAAGGTACTTTTCCCGACTAGCAGCAGCAACGTCAACTGGAACATGTTGCCTACATTGATCAGATTCCAGAGCTTGAGTGGGCTGGATCGGGGTAGAGCTGGACTTACTCAAACGTATTACGGGTTGGATGTGTCTGCATGAGGGCAGCATAAGGAGTTGAAGTGTTGTTCGATCCTACTTCTGGTAAGGATTATGTTCCTTTCTTTGTTTATAGTAAAATTCTTTTTGTGCGCATTCTAACTTTATTTTTTTTAGATATGGGCCTACGAGCATGGATTCTTGAGCCGTCCCATACTGGGCATGGTTAATGGCATCCCTATCTTCCCACAGCTCGCCCAACGGATGGTCAGTTGGACCAATAAAGAGATGTCTGTGGCTAAATGCCGTACTCAACTGGGCTCTATGACCTGGAGCGAGGTACACAAAAATTCCATCAATTTTAAACTTTATTTACTACTTTAGGATTGTACCTGAGTTTGAGTCTATTCATATGCATATGCTTTGGATTGTTCAGGGATTTAGGTGCCCCTAGGGTGATGCTAGCCACTGGACTAAGGCGATGATCAGTGGCTCACGGCTGACTGAGAGGAGATTGGTTATAGAGTTCCCCTTATCATTAGAGTGTTATTTAGGAGATAAGGATGAGCAGTGCTATGGGCATCCCGAGGAGAGATTGATTCTTGCCTCGCTACCTACTTGCTCATTCTAGAGGGCTCACATTCTAGAGGATGAGCACTGGGGGTGTTTGGAGATGGATATACAATTATGGGCTCAGAGGGTGATTACCGAACCTATATTTCTCAGCATTTGTTGCCCCCGATAGGTGCTTCGATTCTACCACCACCACAAGTATATATTTCTTTCTCCACTTTTTTGTAGCTTTTACTTTTTGTGATTTGCATGCATTTCATAATTGTTGGTGCCATATGTTTTTAGGAGCCTCCTTAGATTGGTAGGGGAAAGAGGCAGGTTGGGCAGACAGCAGCTCGCGATCTAATGAGTCTAACTCACAGACGGCTCTAATCCTAGAGCCGCAGGTTCATCCACAGCCTACTGTTGGTGGTTCTATCCCTATGGCGGAGGTTATTCCTCCTACAGGATGGATTGTGGGTCTACTTCAATACATCTTTGATAGCTAACCATAGCTCTATAATCCCACCAGCGGCTTCTATTACTCGCAGATTTTACTAGACCCTACCATACCAGTTCTGTTCGAGCTAGAGGATGCTTCTATGAGACCTATGCTCACCTCCTCTCCACCACTTGTGGCTTGCTAATTTGTGAGAATATGGCGATGCACATAGGTTTCTTTACCTGTTAAATTTTTATATTTACAGCATGATATGATATGAAATATGATGTGAAATGTATGAATGATATGCACATGTATAAAGACTTGACTGGAGCAAGAGAGGACTCGTTCTGCGTAGCTAGAGGCCCAAGTGGCTTCTTTGCAGTGTTGGAATGCAGATCTAACACAGTGAACTAGGGGTTCGAGCAGGATAGCAACAATAGCACCGAAGAGGTCGATGATGCTGGCGGAGACTTTTAGTCTCCTTGTTGGGTAATTTGAATAGGAACATTGATACTGGAACATTTGACATTTATTTATTTTGTATATATTTGATCAGTACATTTGTTGGCTATGATAGTTTTAGGGTTTTGATGCTTTCTTTTGTTTGCTCAGAACCCATGCTTTATTATATTTTATTCAAGAATTTCTACAAATCCTGTGTGCGATACATTAACCTACTTAACTCAGTGCCGTGCCGTGCCTTGCAGTCAGATCTGCCTTCTTCGGTAATCCCATAGGCTCAACCTTTCTGAATTTAAATGCAGTCACTTACTGATGGAAATTTAAATGGATGACACGTTGCGTATGTTATAAAAACTTGAGCCAAATATCAAATATTCATAACATTATAATGACACAACCAAAATGAGCACGACAATAATCAAAAAGTAAATTTAGCTTAGATTGGCACCCTCTCTTGTTATGAGTGTGTCCTTTTTGGTTTTCCACACAAGAAATTTTCTCTCAAAACGCCTTGCCTAGCGCCCCCCCCCCCCCCCCCCCCCCCGTTTTGAGTTTTTAATCTACTAGGCCGCCCTAAATTTTACTTGAGGCCCACTTTGTGCATAGTGTTTCGGCTCTTTCTTTCTTGTGATTGGTGCTTGGAAACCGTGCTTGGATTGTTGTACAAGTGGCAAAATGTTTTCTCTGTCAGATGGTGATGCCTTGATCTTGAGGCATTCAAATGGCTTCTTTCTGTTTGGATATCTTTGGATGGCTTGGCTGAAAAATGATAGGGAGGGTTTCGTGTTGGTGAGAAGATATGGGTTTGAAACTCTTTAGTCCTTCTGCATTCCCATGGGGTGGCATAAAGTTTTGCTTTGAGTGTACTTTTTTCTGTTATCGCTGGGGTTGGTGTCTAGCCATTTTAGTGAGATTTGGGGAGGGAAACTGTCAGATTTTTTGCATTGTAGTGACTGTGAATTTTTTGGATTTACAACGGACATAGTTTTGACTTCTTTAGTTCATGTTTTTTTTTAACTTGGCTAGGCTTGGCTTGGCTTGGCTTAGCCTAATTTGAATTCTAGCGACATCAGAAATCATACACTATAAGTGAATCCTCTGTTTGCCCTTAGGGAATGTAGACAGTGTTGGGGTTCTCTTCAACAGGATAAGGTTCTCAAGGATAGGATTTTAACATGGAGGGGAGTTAAGTTTCTTCTCAAAGGATAGGGTTCTTGGAGATAGATCAGGTCTAATGTAAGGTTTAGAATAGAGCTTTAAGTTTACGGTACGAAATGTTTGTGAAGTTTGGTTTTGGTTCGAGATTTTGGATGGTTTGGGCCTCTCTTATTTGTAGTGCTATCTGAGGATGATAGCTTAAATATGAAGCAAGTATTCCCACATCAGCTATTCGAGAGTTGTGTCTTTTGTTCTGCTCTTGGATTGGAATTCCATCGTGATGTGTTTGCCTCTGTATTTCACTGATTGCTGGTTTCGATACTTAGTCCTCTGTCAATCTTTAATTTATCATTGAATAAGATGTGATGTTGGTATCGAGTTTCATTTTGTGTACACCTTTTCTTTTCAAGCGAGAATGTAATCAAAGCTAGATTTACTTTTGGATTCCCTGTTATGCTCATGTTAATCATATGCATTTTAATATGATGTATGTTGGATATGTTTCTCAGGTGATCATACATATGCATAACATCATGCTCAAATGAAATACACATAAGTAAACTGAAACAAACTGTGAAGTTTTAATTGCATTAAAAAATAGAACATGTTAGAGCGACTATAGTTCATTATATATTTTACAGCCAAAATTGTTCTGTCCAAAAAGGGCTTTCAAAAATGCTCCACCGCTGTCTTGTTCCTTCTATGATGAGCCTGTCACTTCCATGTTCTTCTCACATTGCTTTGGACTTCCCTCGGAAATTCACAAGTGGTTCATTGTTGTTAGGTAAGTTTGTCACTCCCAACCTTCCTTCATCAATCAATCTCTGTATTTCCTCGTTCAACTAAACCCAATTATCGAGTCCTACAGTTCACGCACAAAAGCCAAAAATCATTTAAGACCTAGCAACGACCTAATTCATCTGTGCTAAACTCTGAACTCCACAGATCACGCACAAAAACCAAAAATCCTTTAAGAACCAACACTGACCTAGTTCATCATAAAAGATATAATTGCTGAACACTACGACTCACATGCCAAGAATTATCCCAAAAGCCAAATTTGGACCCCACTCAAACACGACATAAGGCAAACGATGAAGCTCACCATGACAAGAGAAATCTACATGATAGCTAACACCTTCAGGGGGCAAGTAGGAGATCACATTGGAGGACACAATGAACATCGCTCAAGCGCTCACAATCTATAGTGAAACCACAGTCCAAGAAAGTAAGAGCAAACTCACCTCGCAGAATATGATATCACAACATGCAAGATAGTTGGCATTCCCAAGGGGCAAATAGAGGGTTACTTCAAAGGTATGACTTCTGGCATCGTCAGTTCTCAAATACAAAAAGTGGATCAATAATGCAAGATGGGAAGGAACTTAACACAGCATAAAGAGATTACACTCTGGGTAGAAATCTTAGAAAAACAAAGAAAACTAAACAAAACAGAAAGAAAAAAAATAATAATACAAACCAATAATCCAAACGGGATGAGTGAGGAAATGCAAACCAAGAGAGTCAAGGGAAATCAAATTATTTGTGTTAAGCCTAATCAAAATCAGCACCAGTCCAAAAGCACCAAGTCTACGATGATGGCAGATGGAATACCTTTGTAGTAAACTTTCTGTCGCCTCACGGAAGTGTCGTGAAACCTGATACCGAGGCCAATCATCACAATATGATCGAAAGACGTCAACCCATAATTCAAGCAGAATCTTTAAAGCTACCAAGCTCTAGGAAATGATCGGAAACCTTGGGATTGAAAGGGAATAGTATAAGGAAGACAATATGACATCTCAAGCAGAATCCGCAGTATCAGTCACCAAAGTGGTAGACGAAGAAATTATGCTCAGGGCAAAGCAGCTTCAAGGAATCAAACCATATGAAATCACTAACATCATCCTCAATGGGATTGCAAGTGTCAACATCGCAAAAAAAAAAAAAAAAAGATAAGGAAAATAAGAAAAATCTCTAGTATGGGAAAACCGAAAGGATATCCTAGTAACAAGAGAGGGTGGTGCTCAAGGCTAGAGTCACTCTTGATTTCCTTGTTGCACTTATATTGGTTGCACAATGATAATGTTATATATGCTTGATATCCTTCTCAAATGCTCATAATGCATGTATTGTGTCATTGCACGTAAATATCCATTAGTATCTCATTACATTCAAACAGGTTGCATTAAAGAGAAACTCAAGAATCAGGGAGAAGCCATGGTATTAATAAGGGTATCAGAAATTCCAACCAAGTCACTAATCATCCCAAATGGTCATGTAAAAAATAAAGAAAAAAAAAAAGAAAAGAGAAAAAAAAAAGAAAAGAAGAAAAAAGAAAAAAAGAGAAAGAGAGAGTGAAAAGGAGCCAGCTAAACACAAACCCAAAGTTAAAATACATCATGCTCAGTTATTCCCAGTAACAGATAACGAGGGGCATTTTATGACTATTCAGCTGTAAACAAGGGGCATGCAATAATGGGGCCTGGAGGCTATCGTTGCCCTAAGCCTTGAGCCCAAATTCATAGCATCAGGACTAAAAGTCATCACTACCAAGAGCTTTATCCATTAAACTCCAGAGAGGATCTCAAACCAGAACGACAAATCTGTATGTATTCTAGTACATCTACATACACTTGCATATCATGTATACATTGCATACATAGGCACACATTCATATGTACCTACACACATTGGCATGCATAACATGCATTCATATTAAGCATTCATCCATAGGATATGAAGCCTCTCAAACATGTCTTTACTCTTGACAAAAGGAGTATAATGTTTCTTCTAAAATTATCAGTCAAGGAACAAAGACGCCAATAGAAACAACATCAACAAGCCAATCACTCAGCACAGTGAATTTAAACCCAAGGAGATAACAACAATCAATGAAGTACTCCTACTCTCCCAGGGAGATTATAGGTCTATCGTGACTTCCAAAAGTCGAACAGTCATCACTTAGCCCAGTGAATTCAAACCCAAGGAGACAATGACATTCAACGCAATGCTCTTAGTCTCCAAGTCAATAAAAGTCAACCTCTATGAACCCCAGTCTTCTCCCTTTTGTTCACTGTTCTCTTTGTCGTGTATTAAAATTCAGGCCACCGACACTTTAAGAGGTTTTCCTCCCTAGCCACGAGTCGCACGATTCTATTTTCCTAACCAGATAGGCCGTACAGCTCATCCTTATATAAAACACTAAATTTCAAATCCTTCATTTTAAATCGCCAAATTACTCCGAGAAGGTTTTCTTCTTTTTGTTTTGCAAGAATTGAGGAGTAAGACTCGAGAGAGCGAATGCATGAACTCCATGATTAGTGTCTTTGTTCTTGATTGAAGGGGCAAAAATTTTTGTTCTTAAAATTATCGATCAAGGAACAAAGATGCCAATACTGACCTTCCCTAGCATTTATCCCCAACGGGTTAAATCATGGGAAACAACAACATTCAACAATATGATCCTAGTCTTTAACGAGTTAGCAAGAGCTCAACCCAAAAAAATCCAAATCATCGGAAGTAGGAACGTTCAGCACAAGGATCCCACTTTACTAAGATGAATGGGGAACCCAGCTCGATCTCCGAAGATGAGTAAGGTATCAATCAAACCCAAAAATCCAAATCATCGGAAGTAGGGATGTTCAGCGAAGTAATCCTACTTTTTTAAGATGAATGGCAAACCTAGCTTAATCCCCAGCAAGCAAAAGCACCAATCAACCCGCTAAATCCAAATCATCGGAAGTAGGGATGTTCAGCGAAATGGTCCTGCTTTACTAAGATGAATAACAAACTAAGCTTGATCTCCGAAGATGAGTAAAGCAACAATCAACCCGAAAAATCCAAATCATCAAAAGTAGGGACGTTCAGCGAGATGATCTCGCTTCACTAAGATGAATCACAGTGATTAAAAGCTATAATCAACATGATAAATTCAAATCATTGGAAGTAAGGATGTTCAATGAAGCGATCCCACTTTCTTAAGATGAATAGCGAACCTGGCTCGATCTCCAATAACCGGAAAAACACCATTCAAGAGGAGAATCCAAACCTATAAGATGGTGGGGTTTAGTGAAGCACACCTGATCTCCATATCAACTCGGACGCGACTCGGCAATCCTAAAGTCAGTCGTCTATCTCTTTGTTCACAGTGCTCCCTATCGTGTACTTAAATTCACCCAAAAAAGGTCCAACTAAAACTTGATAAGGGCAGAATTTAATTACACGAAGGGCAGCCTATGAGCATGGATTTTTTTCCAACCTCTATGATGATGATTTTTTATTATCTTTTATATGAAATTGTTCAAAGCACTGCCCGAAGAGCAAAAAATGAACTATAACTCATGTCGAAACAAATCAAAAATCACTGAAAATCAATATAGGGTTTGTCATCTTTATAGGAAGGGCTGTATGGCCCAATTAGAAAGGAGGCACGGCCCAACTCTTATGGGTTAGGCCGTGAAAGAGATATGCTTGCCAAAGATTTGAGGATGGCCATACAGCTCGGGAGATAGGCTGTACGGCCCAATTTGGAAGGCAGATGACCCGTAAGGCCCATCTCTAGTCCACTTGCAAAATAAAAAATCATTTTCTTAAAGGATGATGTCACTTGTGGAGGCAAAGAAGCATATTACAGAAGTTTAAGGAAGGGATAAGGGGGGATAATCACCTTACCAATTTTTCTGGGACATCTTCACACAATCCTTCTCTTCTCTCCTTCATCAAAAACTTTTCCTTCTCCTGCAACCCAAGAAAAAATTCTCCATTCAAAACCATTTATTCAATATTCAAGCACCAAAACCAATCCAAACTCAACTGATTCAAACACTAAACCATATTTCCATACGTAAAACACCTCGGTTAGAAGCTTTATACAGTTGCATTTTGGTTTCCTAGTGAGTTACGGTTCGTATTCATGAGTTACACCAGTTTAAAGCTCCAAGGAACGAATTCAGATTATTTCTCAAAAATCTGGATAAACAAGTTAAAGGTAATCACTAAGAGGCCATAAAATCCTATCTCTTTATTCTTGCATTGTTTGATTTCTCTGTGTTGTGCAAAACCGAAAAGGAATTTTGCTGTAAATTTAAGAACAGGGCTGGATGGCCCATATTTTGGGCCACGCGTGCCATCTTTAAGGAGACTTGAGCCACTCGGCTCATATATGAGCCGTGCTTTCAAATCTTTCCTTGTTTTCTGTGAATTTTAGTTTTATGAATTCGGGGTGAAAATTTTCGATTTCTCAGTCTAATCAATTGATAGACCCCTAATGGATCATAAAATTCAAAAGGAAAAAACCCTATAATAAATTTCTATGTGTTATAATCACCAAATAAAAATTATTTTTATTGTTAGATCTGGATCCTGAGATCCAGATCTAACCCATTTGCAAACCTCTGTGGTACCAAAAATTCATTTCATAAGCATAGCATTTATTTCTATCATTATTCATTGTCCATATATTTTTTTATAAAGTGAATTTTAGGTGTTTACACGCTTTATCAGCCTAGATTTAATTTTGAAGAATTTTTCAGAACCCGCAAGAAAGAGGTTTCCAATAAATCTCTAGATAACCGACCCACATTGCCATGCAAAAACAGAAAATATAAATTGGCAAAAAAGTTTTCCAAGCTGTTTTTTCTCCAGATCCAAAAATACAGGGGGTTTATAAAATTGTTTTCCAGGTCTAATCAGGTAAACCTGCTGGGTTTTCTTGATTATCCCCTAATGCATGCCCTTGAGCTATCTGGATATCCCATTTTGTCATATCTGAGTCCAATGTGCTTATGTTTATCTGTGTCACTAACCTCTGTTTTATAGGTAGATGTATGCTAGGTTAGATGAATGCTAGCTTTACATTTTTTCTAGAAAAATTCGTGTAAATTAGGCGATTCTACCCCTATCCCATTTTTATCAAATGTATCTCCTAGGGTAGTTTATTCGATCGAGTTGTAATAATTTTATTTTCCAAATTTATTTATCGCTTTCTGAATTTATTTACAGCTTTCCGTGTGAGCATATGACAAATATCTAGGGTTGAATATTGAATTGGGAATAAAATAACAAAAAGTGCAAATTTGGTATTGGTAAAGCCATTTCATAATAAAGCAGAAATAAGTGATTTGTCCGGACCAGAATCTCTATCTTAAAGGTATAGGAATCCCTACCGAGCTTGGCTATACCATAATTTCCTAGTAAGAGTGTAAGTGCCGGAATTTTCCAGACTTAAAAAAAAAATTTTTTTGCACGAGTCACACGACCATAAACTACAGTCGAGGGACTGTCGTTACAGTCGTGCGACTATAATTTTGCAATTAAAAATTACAGTTGTCCGACTATGTGAGCGGACGACCTTTTATGAGGAACGCGGCGAAGCGAATCGGGGAAAAAGAAAAGAAATGGATTTTAGTGATGTTTTGGGAAAAAAACAGGTTTTGGTTATGTGGCGTAGGGAAAACTATTGATTTGATTTGGAAACGTTTTTACGTTTTATAACTTGGAGACCTCGAAACCTAAATCCCGAGATCAGTGATAGAGTCGCCACCCAGATCAACTCATCCGGAAAATCCCGGTACAGCTCCTTACCGAGCGTAGACTACTATACCTAATCCAGAGATTTAGGGTTCGGGCAACTTACCTACTTAACCTCGAGCTTCTATTCATTTATTATTTATAAAATCATGTTTATTCAATTTATTATCTTCTCTAACCAATTTGTTTAATTTTATTAAGCCGCTGCTAAGGCAAAAATGCAGAAAAGAAATTGCAGGAAATTAAACCATTCAAACAAATATACAAAAGAATAATAGAGGCCGATTATACAACCAAATTGAATAAAGAATAAAACTCTCGTCCTCACTTTACAATCGCCTAAATACACGAGGATCTAAAAATAATACAACCGCCTATTTACACGAATTAATCTATTAAATACAGCAAAAGTAAAAATAAATGCTGCAAAACAGATTAGTTAGCTCAGTTTATATTATAAACACAAATAGGACTCAAATCAGGACAGAATGGGGAATTTAAGAAACGGGGGCATGCATTTAGGGGGTAACCGGTTCGACCCGGCCGGTCGGACCGGTTAGACATGGAAAACGGTTTTGAAATGCCCTGTGGATTTTTGTGCTGGAAAATCAATTTTTATAAACCATATGGCTCGGTTTCATGCAAATTGTTGTTTTTGTAGGTTGCTTTTCGGGAGAATCGGGTCTCCGTCGTGGTATTGTTTTAAATGCAATTTTACTAGAAATTGAATCTAGGGTCGTGAATGCACACAACAAAATTCATTTTGATGATTTTTGGATTTTTCTGAATTTTTAGAGACTTTTAGGAATTTTTGGAAATTATTATGGAAATTCTGATTCTGGAAAAGTGTTATAGTCGTGCGACTGTAACTACAGTCGTACGACTGTAAGTAATCCAAACTCAGGATTTTGCCAAAATTTATTTGAAATGAAACTGAAAGAAAACAATCTGGAAACCAAGAACACTCGTACGACTGTAATTACAGTCGTACGGCTGTTCATCAAACTCAAGAACAGTCGCACAACTGTTCTTGATTTCCAGAAATGGAAAACACAGAACTTGAATAAAAAGCACAAAAAACACAACCAATCACCCAGAAAGCATGAAAAACAGAGGGGAAAAGGAGTGTTTACCTCTTAGGCACAGATACACCGTAGGAATGACCCTTGGCAACGCACCAATCCACTTAGATTTGCTCTTTTCCTCCTTGAGTCAAGGTTAGGAAATTTGGTCCAAAAATCTCCAAATGTTAGGGATTTTGATGATTTTAAGGTTTGAGATTGATTGAGTTTCAATGTTAATTCATTAACCTATGATTTCTAACAGCTTTTAGACATTAACACTCCGAAATTGTGAAGAAAAGAGTTGAAGAAAGTTTTGGTTTTTAGTTTTTCTCTTTCTCTCTTCTTCTCTTTTCCTCCAATCTCTCTCTCTCTCTCCTTGTTTCTTTCTTTTCTTTGCCAAAAAATCCCCCCCCCCCCCTTCTACCTTTCCCTTTCTTTTATCCCGGAGCATTAATTGCTCCTTTCCCCTCCCCATTTTTTAGTTTTCAGGGTATGGGCTGCTTCACCTGCCACGACCCTACAGTCGTACGACTGTAGTCAAAGTCGTACGACTATTGTTTTTTTTTTTTTGGGAAAATTCCGGCGCTTACAGACTGTAACCTCAAAGCAGGTACAACAGCCCATACCTATGGAGCAGAAAAATGAGGAAAAGAAGGAGAGCAATTAATGCTTCGTTCTGGCAGTAAGGAAGCCAGCAAATAAAGAGTGAAAAGAGAGAAGGAGGGGGGACTTTTGGTTCTGAAAAATCAGAGAGAGAGTTTAGAGAGAGAATTGAAGAAAAAGGGAAGAAAAAGAAAACCTCGAAACTTCAAACATCTTTTTCTCTTCTTTTTCTTTTCAATTCTTAAGTGTCTAAGTTAAAAGCCTATTAGAAATCCTAGGTTAATAATCTGACACTCTAAACTCAATTAATTCTGGACTAAAAACTCTCAGAAACCTTGACATTTTGGAGATTTTGGACTCAACTTTTCAAACCTCAACTCAAGGAAAAAGAAGCAATTTAGAGTGGATTGAGGCGTTTCCAGCAGTCATTCCTACGGTGGATCAGCGCTAAAAAGGTAAACATACTTCAATCCTTCATTTTCTTATGCTTTCTAGGTGATTTGGTATGTTTTTGTGTATTTAAACTTAATTTTCGAACCTGCTGTTTCTGGAAATCAAGAACAGACGTACGACTATTCTTGAATTGAAGAACAGTCATACGACTATAATTATAGTTGTACGAGTGTTCTTGATTTCCCTCCAAGTTTAATTTTATTCAAAAAAAATTTTAGCGAAATCCTGCAATTGGGAGGATTACAGTTGTACGACTGTAATTACAGTCGTACGACTGTAGTTATAGTCGCATGACTGTAACGTTCGTCCAATAACAGAATTTCCATTTAAGCCCATAAAAATAAGAAAATCACCAAAAATGAATTTTGTTGTGTGCATTCATGACCCTAGATTTAATTTCCGATGAAATTGCATATAGAACAATGCAACGACGGAGACCCGATTCTCCCAAAAACCGACCCATCTAACATGTTAAATTGAATTAAACTGGAAAATAAAATGTTTTTAAAATGACTTTCTCACAAAACCAAAATACAGGGACATTTCAAAATGTTTTCCAGGTCTAATCAGGTTGGCTAGCCGAGCCAACCCGGTTATCCCCCTAAGTGCATGCCCCCGAATTCTAATTTTCCAATTCTGTCGTGTTTAAGTACAATATGTGGCGTGCTGTAAACTGTGCTAACCGTCTATTTTGCAGCTTTTAAATTTCTATTTTGATGTATTTAATAGATTTATTCGTGTATTTTAGGTGATTGTAAATCTTTAGACTCTCATGTATTTTAGGTGGTTGTAAAAGTGAGGTTGAGAGTTTTTATTTTTGTTCAATTGGGTTGTAAGCCATTTAATTATTTACTGCTTTACTTCTATTTTTATTTTATGTGTATGGGCACTGTATGATTTAATTCAATAAAATTGACCTTAGAATTATAAAATACCTTAAAGAACATTGGCCGTATTTATTTTAATTAGGCATGAAATAAGGGACTTGTCCGGACCTAAATCTCTAGATAGTGTAGCGGCCTTCGTCCGGTTCGGCTACGCTATAAATTTCCCGGTTGAGCTGAGCCGGGTGGCGACTCGTACAATATTCATCGAGACTTAGGTCTCGGTTCTTTTAAGAAATAATATTACTTTCAAAAACGCGATTTCCATTTATAAAAACCCCACGCAAGGGTTGCCCGATCTCGAGGCTCCCTTCCGAGAGAGTTCCGCGTTCCATCGAAAACGTCGTCCACTCACAAAGAGTTAAGCCGGGTGGCGACTCCTGTCAACCTTTCAGGCACGAGGAATTGGTTGGTATATTCCTTCGTTTTGCCTTTATATTTTTAAACCTCGAAATCCATGTTTTCTATTCTGAATATCTACAAACCCCCCAGACTGGTCTCATGGCCCGTAAAAATAATCACCGAAGAGGATCCTCCTCTCACATGTAAGAGATTTAAACTCAAACAGATGAATTTCGGTGAGTAAATAACCACAAAAATCTCAGTGAGTAGCAACCACTACACACAATAAAAAGGGAACAAGAGAAAGGGCTGATATTTTAATAAACCAATATATCATAAGTCAAACAAATGTTTATAATAAATATAAATAGATTGATTGATTGAATTATCAAACACAATGAAAAACCGAATAAACCAATTGATAGAATAAAATATGATTTCTTCAAATATAGATTAATAAATTTATCAAATATAATTTAAAACTTTGGTTGATGGGTTAAGCAAATATAGTCAAACATTTCCAATTACTCGTCAAAAGGATATAATATACTTTTGATAATCAAATAACAAATTCCAAATCGGTCAAATATAGTTAAAACTTTTTCAAATCCATGGTACGGTGTAATCAAGTGGTGATGATACACACCAGTAGGGTATGAGCAAAAGATGTTTTTATAACGCTGCGAAGCGGACCGCGGGGCTTTTTGGATAGGTAATAATAAGTATGGAAATTCATTTTGGAAAATAATATTCATAAAAGATTCAAGACCGAAGTCTCGAAAACATAGAGGAGTCGCCAACCCAGTTCAACTCTACTGGGAAATTTAGGTACAACTGAAACTAAATGAGGGCTGTTATACTAACTAGATATCTAGGTTTGAAATATTTACTTACTCACTATCTATTTAAAATAAATGCTTCAACATTCAATTATAGCATTTTATCAAACTTAACTAATTTTTCTTTTAGAGCATGTAGCTTTCACACAAAGATATATAAAGTAGTAAATATATTAGTTATACAGACTAAATCATATAAGCTATCCTAAGGGATACATTTGAAAGAAATAGGGGATCAGGATACAATCGCCTGAAATACATGATAATCTAATTTCACATCCACCTAAATACACGAATTTATCTAAAAATAAAGCCAAACATAAATCTAATCCTGCTAAACAAATGTTAGTGCACGAATAATCACATTTAGGACTCAAATATGACAAAATGGGATAATAAGATATTGAGATCATGCATTTAAAGGGGATAGCTGGGGAAACTCGATGGATTTCACCGGCTAGACCTGAAAATCATTTTGAAATGCTTGTGTATTGATTTTGCAGAAAACGGTTTTGAAAATAATTTACTGCTTAATTATTTTACATGGAAAATGGGTCATTTTTCAAGAGATTGTATATTTATCTTTGTTTTGGTCTAATACATGCTTCTGGAAATAAAACTAAAGTCAGATGCTATGAGATGCGTGAAAACATTCAAGATAGTTTCTATTTCGGACACAAAACTCGTACAGATATGGGCTAATAGCTGTGAGACTTACATGACAACCGTGCAGCTGTAATTATACCCGTATGGGTGTTACTTCTAAAATTAGTTCAAATTTTAAAATACACAGTTTAAAACATTCTTGATTCTTTAGATGAGAGCCATGCAGCTGTTATGACGCTCGCGCGGCTATGATGCATCAGAAAACTTGGAAAAGAAATCTCGAGATGAAATTATGCATAAAACAACAAACAAAGATTCAATGCTTTTGGTTTCTCATATATTTACCTTTGATACGTGAATCTACAACTTTAGGAGATGAGAATCACTTCAAGATAGGCTCTAAATGAACAGTTGAACTCTAAGCTCCGAATAAGCACTAAAGCTCCAAATGTTAAGGTTTTGGTGATCAAATTAGTCTCTAGAACCTATAATAAGTCTTAGTGAAGTGTTTCCCTAAGATTTCTAATCAGTTTTTAAGCCAACAACAAAGATTGAAAGAAGAACATTCAAGAAAAAGATTTGAGGTTTTCCTTTTCTTTCCTTTTATCTCTCTTTTCTCTCTAATTCCTTCCTATTAGTGTCTAATCCTTTTTTCTTCTTCTGGTTGCTCTTATATATGTAGGAAAGGGCTCTAACCTTGTAGAATCTGCCCCAAACAATCTAAAAAACCAGTTCCAAGAGAAAGAGTCATGGCTCTATCAGAGATCAAGAGCCTTGTGGCTCTTGATTGACAGCCGTGTGTCTATTGATGCAACAGTTGTGCAGCTGTTGACTTGATATTAGTTCCCTCTCGGTTGAGAATCGACCCTAGGCTTAATGTTCAATTGATTGGAGCCTCGATCTTGAGTTAACTTTGACCCCTGCAGCTATAGAAGCAACAAATTGATTCATTCGTCATTGAAAACGGGCCCACACAGGGCCAAATAAATGGTAAGCAGGCTACCAATAACAAATCTCAAATATCTCATAGCAGACCTTAGACCTTGTATAACAAATAATTCACTTCATTGATCTTATGCATGGTTCTAATGCAAGAGACATAGATAAGGAGCTCGACATAAACTCAAATAAAGGCACCGACAAAAACTATTATGCAATCCTAATATGAAGATCTGTGAGAGGCCACATAACTAATATAAATATATTAAGCACTGGTACTAGTTTCAAACTCATATTATATATCTCATAAATCATTGAATATTAAAAATTTAATGAACAATAGCGAAACATATTCCAAAATTGTAATACAAACTGTAACAAATTAGTGAAATACAAACAAAATATCAAACCAAGTTTCGAATTTCAAAAACAAATGATAACAAGCAACTTGATTTATGAAGGGCATGTTCCATGAAGTATTGTATAAAGCCAAATTCATATCAAAATTTCAATAAAAGAAAAGTAAAGGTGTCATGCATCATAGTTACCACTCACCTGGAACCTAAGTGAATGTTAATCCTAAATTCAATCACTTGTCTATCAGTCAACAGGAGGCATATCGTAGCTTCCTATAAATTCAAGTAACGAGATAAAATAAATTGACGAAGGTTGATCGAATTCAAATCAATAGGATACATTGCATATCCTATGAGGGGAAGATATCCAAACATTTTCTAATTCAATTAGTAATATTGTACATAAAGGATTTAAATAAATATTATTATATTCTGTAACACTAATAATTGTACTAAAACAGTAATAATAATAGTGTAGTATATTGATTAATGAGAATATACATATAAGTTCAAGAATTATAGTAAATCCAAATAGCACATTTTGCGCCAAAATTTTATCAAATATTTGTTTCAAATATTTATGGTCATAAATTTATAACAGTAACATGCCATAAGTATTTATAGAAAAAATTTGATATAATTTTTCTGCTACAGATGCTTTTCGGCAGCAAGTTTTGGATGTTACTGTTAAAGGTAGTCTTTGGCAGTAAAATTTTTTTTTGTTACAATTTTTTACTGCTAAATCCAATATTTTTTGTAGTTAGAGTACGTAATTAATTAACAAAGTAAATTAAATAGCAAAAGCAAATTTGAATGCAGAAGAAGCAACAAGAAAAAAAAAAAAAAAAAAGAAAATAGTTTATTAATAAAAAACAATAAAACATGAACAAAATTGATTAGCAAAAAAAAAAAAGGTCTCTGCAGCCTATATTATATATGTAATAAATGGTTTCAATACTTACTTGACAATTGATGAATACTTTTAGGAGAATAGCACTGACAAAAAAACTTGTCAATTAAGACTCGATATAAAGAAAGAAAATCTGGTAATCGCAAATTTGAGATTAGGAAAAGCAAATAGCGGCTACACTTTGGAAAATGAGAAAGAAGAAAACCGACTTTCAAGTGGAAGGGTAAGTTTTGGAAAACAAAACTTGAGTTATAAAAGAATTTTTTTGTTTAATACATAGATTTTAAAATAGACTAAAATTAGGACTATAACATTCTTCTCCTTATAAGAAATTTAGTCTCACATTAGAAGACACTAACTTGAAATATAAAAAAGTGGAGATATTTAGCTCGCATTGCGGATTCAGTTTTCCAGGTGGCTTCTCTATTAGAATGGCTTCTCTATTATAATGATTTTACCAAAGAACTTTGACTAAAAGAATCTCCTCGAATCATTTCTTTTGAACTTGGATATCTAAGATCTTTACAGATTGCTCCTCAAATGATAAATCATCTCTAACTTGTATAATTTGAGGCTATAGAACATGAGAAGGGTCTGGAATATATTTATTGAGCATCGATATATGGAATATGAGATGCACATTAGAGAAATCAGATGGAAGTGCCAAATGGTAAGTGACTGCACCAACCCGTTCAAGAATCTCAAATGGATAGATATAATGTGGACTTAATTTTCCTCTCTTGCCAAACCACATGATTCCTTTCATCGGAGAAACCTTCAGAAACACATGATCACAAATCTCAAATTTTATATCTTTTTGCCTTGGATCAGTATTGCTGTTTCATTTGGAGCTGCCAAAAGCCTATCCTATTGTTGGTGTGCCCTAGTTCTTAGGGCATTAGATTCTTGTATTTTGTATTGTACATTAAGACTCATTGTATGAATACATTATTTGTGTCATATTAATAAAAACAATTAATCTATTTCATTTATATCTTGTGCTATAATATGAGTAGAGTATCCCTTAATTGATAATCATAAAACCTATCTCAGGTCTGTTCTAATCGTAGGAACGAATAGAACTACGGACTTGTATATTCGATATCTGTATGGCAGTTTTGAACTAGCCATAGTACTTGTATAGTCAGTCATGAATATAGGTATATGTCGTTGACATGGGACTGGATCGATCCGCACAAGAAAGCCACATGGTTGTCGCGTCATAGGTCTTTCTTGAGTAGGTCTCTTTTGTCCTCACACCATATTTCATTATAGTATCAATATGGAATCCGGTTCACTTTGACATACGCCTAACATGTCTGTAAAAGGATGCTAAATATGGGTATGATTAGGTAGACAGGTGAACGTATTAATATTAATGATAAAGTGATGGAATTGTCACTCGAGTAATACCGAGATGATATCACTGGCCACTTTATGAGTGGGACTGATAAGTGTATGACCATACCCAAATAAGTTGGTTGCTTATTTGATTAATCAGTCAACTCAAGATCAAGAAATATAATAAACAGCAGAAGAGAATGACGGACACTGTGCATCTTGTTTATTCATATCGATATTGTTTGGCAAAGGACACTGTGAGATTACTACTGGGTCAGTATCTTCAATAGACTGCTGCATCTCTGTCTTAATTGGGGGTTGTAACGGTTTGCTAGAACCCACTAACAGTCTGTGGGCCGTGGGCCTACTGCCAACATAAAGATAGACCCATAGGATTGTTGAGATTTTTCACCGGAAATCATCCGATTAAAGTGGAAGAACACGATGATTTCCTCAAATCCGTGCCCAGGAGCAATTGAGATGGAAATTGGAAAGACAAAAATTTAATAGAAAGAGATGAATCTCTTACCAGGAATATCTCTGCCAAAAGATGGATGCAGACTGCAGGAATCAAACTAGAAACCCTCCTCGTTCACGTACACGAACGCCTAACGAACACCACCCGTGCTAGCGTCGAAAAACACGAACTTTGGAGAGGGAGGAGGGAAGAATTTCGGCTATCACTGTGTGTTACCTATTGGCCGAAATTCCTAGGGTTAATTAACCCTAGGTTGGCTGAAATTCCTTAAGGAATTTTGGCCCAACTTGGCTCTTTCATTTGTGTGGGCTTCCTTCTCTTAATTCAGGCCTAATCTTATTTTAATTAGTCTGGTTTAAATTAATTTCAAGCCTAACTTTAATTTACCCATGTATTTAATATATTACACCAAGTAACATATTATTTACATTTAAATTAAAATTAGTTTGACTAATTAATTTAATCCATTAAATTAAAATTAGATCTTCACAAAATAAAATCATATGTAAATCTATACATATGAATATTTCCACCTAGGAAATAATTTCATAATTAATCAAATTAATTATGAAGAGCCAATTAAATATATATTAATTTTATTATTATGATCAATCCAATTTATCTTTATAATATAATTAATATATATACCTCTCTCTCCAGAGTGTATACTCCAAGAATACATGCGATTACTTAAGTCGGTGTTTAGTCGCTCAATGTGTACAATCCCGTGGGCCCATCTTTATATTGGCAGTGGGCCTGTGGCCCACAGACTGCAGTTGGGCTCTAGCAAGCCACTGCAGTCCCCAATCAAGATGGAGATGGCAGTCTAACTGTTATCATAATCTTGTAGTTTGAACTTGTATATCCTAGGTCATTAATATCGGTGTCCAACACAGAGGCATGGATTGATCACCCTCTTTTGTGTCCGGACATTAACTTGATCCCGAATGCACTGAAGCTCACAAACAAGTTCCAACTCGTTTGGGTGTGGCCACACTCTTATCAGTCACATTCATCAAGAGGCCGGTGATATCTTCTCAGTGGACTACTGAGTGACAAATCCCTTCTGCATATCCATAGCATTACCATGCTAAGTGACATACCCCGAAAGCACCCATACTTGGCACCCTATTACAGGCCCTTTAGGCGTACCCCTAAGCATGCGACCTCACATGCAACACCATCATATGGTCAGGTCAAAGGATCCATACAAGTACTACATGAGAATCACTTGTGATACTATACAATGTGGATTTCTCGTTTAGTGGATCTATCCAGTACCATGCCCCTTATGCATGTACCCATTAACTTGGTTGACATCCCATGTCCAATGACCGGTAAGACACCGCCATACAACCAGGTTAATGATGGTCTCTTGTTCCATTCATTCCCATGACTGGAACAGACTACGGATCTATTCATGGTCATATCGTTTACCCTATCCATGGTCTTACTGCCAAGTGCATGACACTGGTCATCATGGATATGGATATGTCCATTGGATACTTCATTTAATATATTGCACAAGATAAATATAATAAATGAATTAATGCCTTTATTAATAACACAAATAAGTATAATACATAAATCCAATAAATGTATGGTACAAATACAAGGACCAATGCCTCGGGACTAAGGCATATCCAACAAGGATCGTGCACATAGGTCAACTGAGCCGGAACTTATAGAAATTGTACATGTAATGTACATTGGAAGGAATGCGTTAATTAATTAGTTGACATTCAATGTCAAGGTAATTAATTAACATTGGGTTGATTTAATTTAATTAATAAGTTTACATAATGTAATTAATTAATTTATCAAGTAATTGAATTACATAAAGTAAACAATTAATTAAATAATTTTCCTAAGTCTAAAAATTAAATACATGTATTGTATTTACTTAAGTGTGATTTAATTTTATTTAGGGGTAATTAAATTTAGCCAAATGGAATTAAATTACATAGTATATACTTTTTAATTAAAGTTTATTTATATAATTATAATCCTAGTGGGCTTGGGTTTAATTAACCTAATTACAACCCAATTAGACAAAGTGTCTATATAAGGGCACACTTAAGGAAGAAAACCTAACCCTAACCTAAATTAATTGTTGGAAATTTCAGCCCCATTGCAAACCCAAAAACAGTCAAAAATTTCAGTAATAATTCTCCATTCCTTCTGCTTCTTCGGCTAGCACCGGTTCTCGCTCGATAGTTTGTCGTGCATCGGACTTTGGAGATCACAGTTTCAAGAAATGATTCTGCAGCAGTCTCTAGAAGAGATGAATCCGGTGAGTTAATCTCTCTTGATTCAAATTGGTTTTTATTTCAATCAATGGTAATCGGACATGATAGGTGGATTTTAGGAAAATTTTAACGGTGGAATTCCCGCTGCGCCATGTTATTTTTCCGATGACGAATCCTAACACCTACATGATACGAACTTTCTCAAAACTTATTTGTATCACCTCAGGTTCAATAAGTTTTCTTTCTCTAACCTCATCCCAATAAATCAGTGATCTATACTTACGACCATACAAAGCTTCATAAGGCACCATCTCAATGCTAGCTTGATAACTATTGTTATAGGCAAACTCTACTAATGGTAAGTGATGATCCTAATTTTTAACAAAATCCATAATATAAGATTGAAGCATATCCTCTAATATTTGAATTGTTCTTTCTAATTTCCCATCAATTTGAGGATGAAAATTCATGCTAAACTGTAGTCATGTACCAAGTCCTTCTTGAAATTTCTTCCATAATCGAGAGGTGAATTGAGTTCCACGATCAAACACAATGAAAACTGGAACCCCATGGAGTCTAACTATCACATCAATATATAGCTATGCAAGCTTAGCAGAGTCATAGGTTGTCTTCACATGGAAAAAGTGTGTTAACTTCCTTAAACGATCAATTATCACCCAAATTGAATCATATGGTAACCCTACAACCAAATCTATAACAATATTTTTCCACTTCCATTCAGGAATAGGCAAAGGTTATAGCAACCCACATGGCCTTTGATGTTTTGCCATAACTTGTTGGCAAGTGAGGCATTTATCAACAAAATATAATATCTCTTATTATTCCACTCCACCAATATAGCTCCTTTATATCTCTATAAATTTTAGTGGAATCGAGATGAACAATGTAAGCTGAACAATGTGCTTCTTTCAAGATTTCCCTTTTTAGTTCATCAACCTCAGGAACACAAACTCTAGTCCCGTGCCGAAGGACTACATCATCACTTATCACAAAGTCATGAAATTTCCCCTAACGAACATCATCCATTACATTACATAATTAAGGGTCTACTTGTTGAGCTTCCTTGATTATATCCAGTACAATAAGTTTAACTCAAAAGTGAGCTGTTAATGCTTTAGATGTCACTTCAAGCTTCACTCCTTCATCGATTAATTCTTGAATTTCATTGATTAAGGGTCTCCGTACTATAGAAAGATGAGCTAAGCTACCCAAAAATTTCGTACTTTGAGCACCTTCCACCATGTTTGCTTTGCTAGAGTGATACTAAATTATGCAATCATAATCTTTGAGAAATTCCATCCATCCCCGATGTTTCAAGTTTAGAACACGTTGTTCAAAGTTGTACTTCAGGCTTTGTGGTTTGTGAAGATCTCACACATCTCCTCACATAGCTAATGTCTCCAAATCTTTAAGGAAAAGATTATTACTGCCATTTCCAAATTATAGGTTGGATAATTATGTTTGTGCTTCGTTAACTGGTGGGAAGCATACATAATCATATTACCATGCTGCATCAACATACAACCTAAACCAACTCTTGAAGCGTCGCAAAATATTGTATAACCCCTTGACCCCGATCGAAGTGCCAAAGCTAGTGTAAAAGTTAGAAGAGTTTTCAACTCTTCAAAAATCTTCTAACATGCTTTTGATCGCTAAAACTTCACATTCTTTTATGTTAACTTGGTTAAAGGAGATGCTATTTGGGAGAAATCTTGCATAAAGCATGTAGTACCTTGTAGCCCAAGAAAACTTCGAATCTCTAACACTGAAATAGGCATTGGCCAATGAAGCACAGCCTCAATGTTCTTCTCATCAACCATCACCCTATTTTTAGAGATCACATGTCCCAAGAATGCAACCTTATCAAGCTAGAATTCACATTTAGAGAACTTTGCATACAATTGATGATCTAATAGGTTCTGAAGGACAATTCTCAAATGTTGTTCATGGTCTTCCTTAACTTTCAAATACACTAGAATGTTGTCAATGACTATTATCACAAAGTGATCTAGGAATGGCTTGAACACCAGTGAGCGTGGCATTTTTATCCCTGGTTTCAATGATGAGAAATCATTTTGTTTACTTCCATAGCTATAAGGGTCAAGGTCAATTCAAGATTGAGGCTCCGATTTGTTGAATTCCAAATATGAGACCAAGATGTTGTATGGGCGCTCATCTCAGATCAACAGCCGCATGGGTTTTAAACTAAAGTCGCACAACTATGAGGTTGAAAGCTGCATGGCTATCAATTAGTTTTTGCCAAATCTTACCAAACTTAGATTTTGTGTGCATAAAGCTTTAATCCTAAAAAGAGAGAAGGACCAACATTTTGTAACACCAACCCTAAGATTTAGATTTTTAGAGAGAGGAAGAGGAGAAAAGGAAGGAAGATGTGAAATCCAATCTTCTTCCTTATTTTTCTGTTTTGATTCTTGCTTTCTTTAGGCCTAGAAAGCTAGGTGAAACACACAACTAAAGACTTTGATAGGCTTTAGAGACTAATCTGAACAGTAAACCATAACATATGGAGTTTTTTGTGGATATTTGGAACTTATAGCCTTAAATAGATTTTCAATAAATTGGAGCCTCCTTAAAGCAATTTTCAGCCTTGTAAAGCAATGGATTCATGCATCAAAGATTAGATTTCTAACAAACCAAACTCTTTGCATTGTTTGTGTTTTTTTAGCATCATGTTATCTTACTCTATTTTTACTGTTCTGGTCTATAATCAAAAGCTACATGGCTATTCGTTCAGCCGAGCGGTTGTTGATTATACTAGTACGGGTATCACTTCCAGACTCGTGCGGCCTGAAACCCAAAATAACGATAAAACTACCAAATTTTAACTCTCAATTTACACCCACACAACTATTTGTTTGGGATAAAATCTCTCCAAATTGATTTTCAAGCATTTCATGACATTATTGACCTTATATTTAATTTCCATAAGTGATGTAAGACCAAATCAACGATAGAGACCCAAACTCTTGAAAGCCGACCCACTTGCTATGTTAAGTAATTAACTGGTAAAAATGTTTTTAAAACCATTTTCTCAAAAATCAATTGCAGGGAAGTTTCAAAATGTTTTCCAGGTCTTGTCGATGAAAACTTACTGAGTTTTCCCAAATATCCCCTCTAATGCATATTCTTGAATCAATTATTATCCCATTCTTTCTTGCTTGAATCAAACATGTGATTATTCATGTACTAACCTTTGTTTTGCAGGTTTATATACATAATAGGATTAGATGTATGTTTACCTTTTGTTTCTAGATAATCGTGTATATTAGGTGACTTTAAAAGTAGTTTGTCATGTATTCTAGGTAGTTGTATCCCAATCCCCTATTTTATTCAAATGCATCCCTTAGGATAGCCTATGTGATTCGGTCTATAATAATTCATTTATTTACTGCTTTATGTACCTTTTATCTGTGCACTGAATGATTTAAATAAATTAACCGTAGGTTTATAAAATGTTATTTATGGAAGGTTGAAGTTTATTTTGATTTAGGTATACGTAAGTGACTTGTTTGGACCTAAATCTCTAAAAGGTATAGCGGTTCTCACTTGGTTTTAATCGTACCTGAATTTCCTGGTAGAGCTAAACCCGGTGGCGAATCCTTTACATTTTTTGAGATTTTTTTGTCGAATCTCTTATGATTTAATTTCAAAACAAATGTCCACTATTATTCACACACTCAGTTCTTCAAACCCTAGTTTGCTTCACCACGTCCCATAAACTTCGTTTGCTCACAACACCCTATCCATCAATTACATAAAATCTACATGAGCACTTGTGAGACCGAATGGCAAAACCAAAAATTTATAATTGTCATACCTAGTCCTGAAGGCTATCTTAGGTATGTCAATATTTTTTATTCTTAATAGATGGTAACCGTATCAAAGGTCTATCTTAGAAAAGTATTTTGCATCTTGAAGTTGGTCAAACATATCACTAATACATGGAAGAGGGTCTTTGTTACTTATTGCACCTTTTTCAACTGTTAGTAATCAATGTGCAGCCTCATTATCCCATCTTTCTTCTTCCCAAATGACATAGGAGCGCCCCAAGGAAAGACATTAGGATGAATGAACCCTTTGTCAAGCAAATTTTGTAACTATTCTTTGAACTCTTTTAGTTCTCTAAAATCCATGAGATAAAGAGGCATAGATATAAGCATGAGATTTTCATCCCTCAGTTTCAATGATGAATAAATTGTTTGTTTATTTCTATATAGCTTTCCATAGCTACAGGGGTCAAAGTCAATTCAAGATTGAGGCTTTGGTCAACTGAATTTCAAACCTCATATCGTTTTCTGGATAAAAGAGAAAGGATATTCAGGGATTAACAGCCGCACGGCTATGGTAATAACTGTACGGTTGTAGTTGAAATCTGTACGGATGTCATAGTGAGAGCCACATGGCTATCGAGTCGTCACCCGCACGGGTCTCATTTTGTAATACAACTATGTCTCTTTGTCTTAGAAATGATTTTTTTGATTCTTTGGGGTAGAATTAAAATGAAGGAAGCCTTTTCTACCTATAAAAACATCATTAGAATAGGAATTAATGGTTGGAAAATCTGATTTAGGAGAAAGAGGAAGAAAAAGGGAGAAAAGGAAAAGAAATCAAACTTTTTATTCCATTTTCATCTTTTAATCTCTTGCTTTGGGTTTAAAATCGACTGGAAACCTTAAGTAAACACTTCATTAAGGCTTTTAATAGGTTTGAGAGACTAATCTGACCATAAAAATCTTAACATCTAGATCTTTGAACCATATTTAGGGTTTAAAGTTCGGATGTTCAATCGGAGTCTCTTTTTTTGTACCTCCTGAAGTTGTGGATCCATGCTTCAAGGGTAAATATTTTAGAAAACAAAATTATTTGACTTACTTGTTTTGTATTTTGAGCATCATTTGCATATTTTTAATGTACTTTGTTTGGGCATTTTGGTCTGAGAACCAGAGCTGTGCAGCTCTCATTACAGCCACACAGCTATAGAGATAAAAGCTGTATGGCTCTAGTACTCAGGACAGCGGCACAAAATTGCTAAAATTCAAAATTTTCTCCATGTTCCAATGTAATGTCCATACGGAAGTAAGTATGATTGTATGGTTGTTGTGTTAGATCCGCACAGCTGTTATCTCGGGACAAAATCACCAAAAATCGATTTTCAAACACTTCATGACATTTGAACCTTAGATTTATATTCCAGAAGCAAGTGATAGACTAGAACAACAACAAAAATCTAATTTCTTGAAAACCAACTCACTTGTCATGCTAAATAATTAATCAGTAAAATCGTTTTCAAAACTGTTTTCTCAAAAATCAATATAAGAATGTTTCAAAATGTTTTCTAGGTCTAGTTCGTGAGATTTTTCAAGTTTCTCCAGCTATCCCCTCTAAATGCATTATCCTGACTCACTTATTATTCCCTTCCGTTGTGTTTGCATCCTAAATGTGATTATTTTATGTTAAAATTTGTTTTGCAGGATTAAATGTATGTTCAGCTTTATTCTTATATTAGATGAATTCGTATATTTTAGGCAATTGTAACTTAATTTCCTATTTGATTCATATGTATCCCCTAAGGTAGTTTATTTGATTCAGTTTGTATAATTAATTTATATACTGCTTTCTGTACCTTGCATGAACGTCGTATGCTCCAAATAAAATCAACTTAGTTTTATAAAATGCTATGATTTTAATTGTTGAAGCACTTATTTTAATTAGATAATAAGTAAGTGATTAGTCCAGACCTAGATCTCTAGAAGGTATAAAGCCCTCACTTGGTTTCGGCTATACCTAAATTTCCCGGTTGAGCTTAGCCGGGTGGCGACTCCTGTACCTTCTTCAAGATTTTAGTCTTGAATCTTTTACAAATGTCATATTTTCCAAAAATGAATTTCCATATCAATATCATTACTACTCAATAAACAAAAACCAAATTTGCGGTCTGCTTCACAATGCGCGTCGCTTTATATTATTTTTCCATTTCGCGAAAACGTCATCCGCTCACAATAGATATCGGCTTCGTTTCAGGAGCTAACTCAATACAAAAATTGATCACTCTCTTAAGCTGTAACCTGAAAAATCCTCAGGAAAAATATCTGCAAATTCATTCACAACTTCCAGTTGCTTGATGGAGCCCGCACGGACTCATAAACAAAGGCAGTGTACCTCGTCGTTCAAGTAATAAAATCTGGCCTAAAGTCCAGGTATCGATCCCACAAGGAATTTAAACCCCGATAATCACTAAATTACTAAGAGCCTTTACGTGTCTAAGCGGAACTAAATTTAAGTTTGATTATATTAACAACTATATTGGTCTACTCCTAGTTGATCTATCCCAGCTTACTTTGCTCTTGAATTTGGAATATCAATTGGCGGTTTTACCGACCTATGAAGACTGATGGGGATGGCTTAATTAATCAACTACAAAAGACGAAGTTAACTCAACAATTAACCCTCAATTATATTCCTCCAATTAAATCAACCTAGCGTATCTAGATCTTTTAGGTCCTTAGCCGGTTTTCCTTGTTTAGAGGCGGTCTAATTCTTAAAGATCAGAAAATAGGGGCACGTATGTTCCACAGTGTCGTCAATACTAATGGTTGCCTAGGTGTTAATCTAGGTAATGCCACAAATATGAACTTAATAGATTAAGATCTTATGAGACTAGATTATCACTAAAGGGATTGCATAAAGAAAAGGAATAAAGATTGAAATTAACTTGCATTCAACTGTATTAATCAAGAAAGATGTAACAGATTCAATGTTTTCAACCAAACAAAATCGATTGCGGAATCAAAAGCTAGCTAAATCGAATTACAAAAGACAAAAAAGAAAAACTTATGCCCTTCTTGATCCAATTAACCGGATGCCGACGGTGTGAAGATGCTTGGAGGTGTACCTCTATTAACGAACCCGAGCCGAAACTAAGAACGTTGCAAAAGGGGAAAGTTCAATGCAAAGCAATCTACCAATCGATGGTTCCAAGATTCAAAGAAAACAAAAAGGTCAAGCTAAACCCTAGCTACAAGATTTTGCTCTACCTCTACAAGTTGGGAAAAAGATCCCCGAAAACAAAGAAAATAACCTATTTATACGGCTAGGTTAAAACCACAGAAAAGAAAAGCTGAAATTAGGGCAACAGCAGATTTTCGGGCCTCGGCACGCCGTGCTGCCATTGTGGCACGCCGTGCTATGCAAAGTTGGGATCGGCACGCCACGCTGATTGGAATGGCACGCCGTCGTGCTGCTTCTCTGGAACTCTTGGCACGCTGGTTGGCTTGGCACGCCGTGCTGCCATTGTGGCACGCCGTGCCATTCTGATTTTCAGCACTTCAAGCCCTTCTTTGCCGCCGCTGCTCCAACTTCCGATCCGGGTCCTAATGCCTGTCCAAAACAAACACAAAGGGACATAACCGCACCACAACCATGGACCATAAAACACGAAAAAAAAACACGAGGAATGCTAAAAATATAAGAAATCAAACCAAAACATAAAAATCACAAAATACGAAAAAAAAAACCAATCAAACATTCACATAAATGATTCTAAAAACTGCCACTCAAACCACGAAATTGGCTAAAAGATAAGGTCGAAACCGACCTTATCAACCACCCCACACTTAAAGTCTTGCTTGTCCTCAAGCAAACAAAACATCGCCAACTCCCGAAAACAATGAAGCAAAATTAAAGATCAAATAATCGATTTTTACAAAATCACAAACCACAACCTCAATTTTATCCACAAGTCAAGCATACTCAATCAATAAGGCTGTCACAAAGAATTTAACATTTAACCCCAATCTCATGCACACAAAGTAACTCAATTAACTATCAGAATATGATTTGCATCACTAAAATAGTACACTCCTAAGTCACTTCCCAATCAATCACATAGATAAAGATCAATAGGACTTAAGAATTCACACAATTTTCTTGGGGAGGAAAACAAAATTATCACGATGCATTGATCGATTCCATTTGATTGACTTTATAACTTTCGACCTTACTTGAGATGTCACTTAGCTTTTCCGAACAGATAACAAAGATGGAGCAAACACAATGCACCCGACTTACTCAACTAAGCACATTCAATCAAGCGGCTACTAGCACTATTCATAACTTCACCTTGTAAGTGAAGCCAGCGGAATAAATTTCCATTTTTCATTCTTGACTTTTTGTCAATGTTCATTAAGTACAGATAATTAGTTTCCCTTACCCCAAGGTTAATCAAAATAAAACACACAATATGCCTATTTCATCTCTTTACTCATGCTCAATCAAAAAGAAGCTTCTTAGAGAGTATATGTCTAAAAGCGATGCATCTCAACCCCAAAGTCTATATTATTCCAAAGGTGACAATCAAATGGGGCCTCATGTTGCATTCAATGTAAACATCCCTATGAACAAGCATACTTAACCTAGAAAGATGCAAAATAAGAGGTTATGTGGTTATGGTTTTTTTTTTTTTTTTTTTTTTTTTTTCTTTTTTTTTTTTTTTTTTTTTTTTGAAAGTAAAACATTGCTTATGAGGAGTTGGATCATTAAGTTGCAAGTGACAAAAAAAAAAAAAAAAAAAAAAAAAAAACAAATATTATCAAGCCAAAAACAACCAGAAATAACTCCACACAAAACATGCAAAAACTAAGATAAGCAAACAAAACAAACAACAAATAGTGCAATGTAAAAAGAAATAAAAGAGAGAGGGAAAATCCCTTGACCCACCCCACACTTAAATTGCACTTACTTCCAAAAGTACAAAGGAAGAAAGAGCAAAATAAAGCGGGAAAGGAAAAGGGTTACCTCACATATCGGGGCCGGGAGGAGGCGGCGGCGGATACGGCCAACCTTGATCAGCACAAAAACGAGTGGCAAACGCCTCGATATTGGCCATCCGCTGCCCAAGCATAACCTGATGGACGGTTAAGTTTTCCAGTTGTTCAACGATGCCATCTAACCGTCCTTCAACCCGCGCCATAAAATCCACGCCGACCGAGACATTTTCCGCATCCTCCTCGGCGGCCTCTGCTTCCTCATAAGCTTCCTCCTCATCGACCTCCATGGGAGCCTTTCCTTTACGCGAACCTCCCGCGCTCGAGGTACCTGCAGCCGTCACATTCGGGGCACAAGACAAAATGCCCTTCGAAAGCTTCTTGGGAAGAATGCTATCGAGGTGCCTATAACAAGTATTAGAATGAAAGAAACAGGCAATACAAGTGACGATGTGCCCTAACCCTAGTTCAGACTTGGACCTATTGTGGTGAAGGTAAAGGGCCTCCATGACAAAAAATCCTAAGTGCACCTTAACATTATTGTGCACATGCCACAAGAGTAACAGCTCAAAGGCATTGACCCGATTACTTTCAGTTTTCCCAGAAAAATTAAAGCATACAAACTTATGCAGCAGTTGCAAAATGGGGTCCTGGATTTGGGAAGTCTTGGCAAACCGGGGTTTGTATACCCCAGTGCCTATCAAACGCCAAAATTGCTTGGCATCCATATCTTCGGGCCATGTATAACTAGTTCCTTCTATGCCTATGCAATCCCGAAGACCATCGATGTCTAGGGAGTGTGCAACCCCAAAGAGTCGGAAGGTGATGCTCCTAAGGCCTGAATTAGGGTCAGTCTTGAAACTCAATGTGGAGTAGAACTCGAGGTTCAACTCCCTAAAAACAGGTACGCTAGATTTTACAAACGAATACCAACCTATACTATGCAATTTAGCACATAAAGCATCAGACCGATCTAGCACACTCAAAAATCCCCAATCGAAGATTCGGTAGGGAGTGCTTTCAAGAGGGAACAAAGTTTTATAACGCTTACCTTCCTCGTCCGAGAGCAGAGGAAAAGGACACTTATACTTAGTTGAAAGGCTCGTCAAAGGAGCCATTTGCGGCTCGGAAGGAAGGTTGGCGCGTGGCTCCGATTCCGGTGACGGATCCAAAGGCGGACGGGAAGAACCATGTCTCTTAGCGGGTACAGACTTTCTCTTCATTCTACAATTGCACATCCATAAAAAAAAAACAAAACAAAACAAAACTCAACAACAAAAGAAAACAAAACTATAGACAACCTAAGTGCAGAAATTCAATTTACTAAAAGAAAACATAACAAAAGAAAGACCCTATTAAGCAAGTAACCAAGCAAAAATCAAAACGAGAAAAAGAAGAATAAAGTTTAGATTCATACCTTGGTGTAGGGAAAATGAAGCACAAGCAGAAATCTAGGTCAAAAGGGGAGTGGAGGAGAAGGGGAAAGGAGAGAAAAATTGAGAAGGGAAGAGGAATAAGAGGGAGAGAGAGAAAGTGAGGGGGAGGTTTAGAGAGAGAAGTGATGAGAGAGAGAGAGAGAGAGAAAAATCAGAGAGAGAAATCGAGGAAGAAGAGAAAGAGGATGAATAGGGGCGTGAAGAAGAGAAGGGGGAAAAAGGAGGTTTAAATAGAGAGGCGCAGTTTTCGACCTAGGAATTCAAATTTTAAACGCTCGGCACGCCGTGCCAAGAATTCAGCACGGCGTGCTGAGCAGAGCAACGAAAACATACCTGGAAACAGAACGCCCGCACGCCGGCGTGCCGATGTGCTCTCCTCGACGCCTCTTTGAAGCAGAATGACGGCACGCCGGCGTGCCGATTTGGCACGGCGTGCCGATTTCGCTTGCACGCGATTTTGAAACAGAAGCGCGGCACGATGGCGTGCCGCTTGAGCACGCCACGTGCTGACCAGATTGCACATTGGCACGGCGTGCTGAATTGCGGCACGGCGTGCTGCACTGAATATTGCCAATCCTTGCCTTGTTCCACACTTTGATCATGACTCTTGGCTACCTTGCTTAATACCCTATTCCTACACACAAAAACACACAAAAACATAATAATACAAACACAATTAATGTACAAGTGAGGCACACGTACCTCATTGCTATGTTTATAGTCGGAATAGCTCGACTTTCTCGCTTCTCTTGTGTTCATGGGTCTCTCAAGAGCATCACTTGCCTTTGCTCTTGTGCCCCTGTGAAATATTTCTTGAGGCGATGACCATTTACCTTTTGGATGCCCTCCGGAGTAAGTATCTCAATCATGCCCGAAGGGTAGACTTTGTGAATGGTAAACGGTCCTGTCCAACGACTCTTCAATTTTCCGGGAAAAAACCTCAACCTTGAGTTGTACAAGAGTACCGCTTCTCCCTCCTCGAAGCTCTTTTCCTAGATCCTTTGATCGTGCCACCTCTTGGTCTTTTCTTTATAAATTTTGGCGTTCTCGTAGGCCGAGAGGCGTAATTCTTCAAGTTCGAAGAGTTGACGAAGCCGGAGCTCTCCCGCTGCTTTCATATCAAAGTTCAAGAATTTTAAGGCCCAAAACGCCTTGTGCTCTAGCTCAACGGGAAGATGGCATGCTTTTCCAAACACAAGACGGTATGGTGACATTCCTATTGGTGTTTTGAATGCCGTCCGGTAAGCCCAAAGTGCATCGTTAAGCTTTAAACTCCAATCTTTCCTCGACATGCTGACCGTCTTTTCAAGGATTCTTTTCAGTTCCCTATTCGACACTTCCACTTGTCCGCTCGTTTGAGGGTGGTAAGGTGTGGCTACTTTGTGGGTAACGCCATATTTTTGCAAAAGGGAATCAAACTGCTTGTTACAAAAATGGGAGCCCCCATCACTAATGATAGCTCTAGGGGTCCCGAAACGAGTCAATATATTGCTTTTTAAGAACTTGATTACCACTTTTGCATCGTTCGTAGGCAATGCTACTGCTTCTACCCATTTTGACACGTATTCGACCGCCACCAAAATGAACTGATTCCCATTAGAGTTTGGGAATGGTCCCATGAAATCGATCCCCCATACGTCGAAGAGCTCACACACTAGAATTCCTTGTTGGAGCATCTCATTTTTTTGTGAAATATTTCCGGTCCTTTGGCACGCATCACAAGCTCGAACATAAGCCTCCACATCACTTCTCATTGTTGGCCAAAAGAATCCACAAGACAGAATTTTCCCCATGGTTCTATCCGGTCCAAAATGTCCTCCCGCCTCTCTATCATGGCACATTCGGATGATTGAGGTAACTTCCTCAAAAGGTACACATCTTCGAATAATACCATCTGCACACGACTTAAACAAGAAAGGATCATCCCAAAAGTAATTTTTAGCATCATGAAAAAATTTTACCTTTTGGTTTCGTGTGAGATCAGGCGAAATGATGTTACCAACTTTATAGTTTGCAATATCGGCAAACCATGGTATGGAAGTAACCGCAAGAAGTTGTTCATCCGGGAATGCATCTTGGATCTCCGGTTCTTGCTTACTTTCACCTTCTTGCGGCAGCCTTGACAAGTGATCTGCTACCACATTTTCTACTCCCTTCTTATCTCGGATTTCGATATCGAACTCTTGCAGCAGTAAGATCCATCTTATAAGACGAGGTTTTGCATCCTGTTTAGACATCAAATACTTGAGTGCAGCATGGTCAGTAAACACGATTACTTTTGACAAAACCAGATAGGACCGGAATTTATCAAAGGCAAACACAATAGCTAGTAATTCCTTCTCCGTTACAGAATAGTTCATTTGAGCATCATTCAACGTTCTACTAGCATAATAAATTGGGCGGAGGATTTTATCCACCCGCTGACCTAAGCATGCACCTACTGCACCATCGGATGCATCACACATAAGTTCGAAGGGAAGAGTCCAATTAGGGCCGATCATTATAGGTGCTTCAATCAATTTCTGTTTTAGCAATTCAAAAGCATGCAAACATTTATCAGAGAATTCAAAAGAAACATCTTTTTGGAGTAACTCGGTTAGTCGTTTGGAGATTTTAGAAAAATCTTTTATAAATCTCCTATAAAATCCGGCATGGCCGAGAAAACTCCTCACAAGCTTAATTGAACTAGGGGGAGGTAACTTTGCAATAACCTCAATTTTGGCCGGGTCGACCTTAATCCCTTCCCCCGAGATCTTGTGTCCAAGCACAATACATTCCCTTACCATAAATTGGCACTTTTCCCAACTAAGGGCCAAGTTCGTGTCCTCGCACCGCTGCAAAACCTTATCCAAATTTTCAAGACAAGTAGAGAAATTAGATCCATACACAGAAAAATCATCCATAAATACCTCCATGAAATCCTCAACCATGTCGGTAAATATGGCAAGCATACACCTTTGGAACGTGGCTGGTGCATTACATAAGCCAAATGGCATCCGTCTATATGCAAATGTCCCGAATGGGCATGTAAATGTGGTTTTCTCTTGGTCAAGAGGATCCACAGGGATTTGCATATACCCGGACAAGCCATCTAACGTACAAAAGAAATCGTGACCCGCCATACGTTCCAAAATTTGGTCCAAAAACGGTAAAGGAAAATGGTCTTTCCGGGTGGCGTTGTTTAGTTTCCTATAATCAATGCACATACGCCAACCGGTGACCGTTCTAGATGGAATTAAATTACCTTTTTCATTCTCAATTACCGTCATACCGCCTTTCTTAGGCACACATTGGACTGGACTTACCCATTGACTGTCCGAGATTGGGAAAATTATGCCCGCATCGAGGAGTTTGATCACTTCTGCTTTAACAACCTCTTTCATGTTTGGGTTCAAGCGTCTTTGAGGTTGTACGCAGGGTTTTACCGCCTCTTCAAGGAATATCTGGTGGGTGCAAAAAGCTGGGTTAATTCCTTTAATGTCATGGATCGTCCATCCAAAAGCTCCCTTATGCTTCCGTAACACCTCGATAAGTTTTTCTTCTTGCTCAACTGTCAATGAAGAAGAAATAACAACCGGTAAGTCATTGGGAGGATGTAAGAAGGCATATTTTAAATTCATGGGTAGAGTTTTGAGTTCCAAAGTAGGAGGCTTTTCTAGTGATGACTTTGGTGCTGGTTTGATCTCTCTTTCTAGCCTCTCAAACCTTTGTACCCATGCACAATGTTCTTCTTCTTCTGAGGCAGACAACTCATCTCGTTCCGCCTCCAAGTTCAGACCTTCATCTAAAGGGGTCTCTAATTCACTGTAGAAAGTCTCACTCACACATTCATCAACCGGAGAGATAGAGGAAATAGCATAACAATTTTCATTATTCAGCGGATATTTCATTGAATTATAAACATTAAAGGTTACCTCCTCATCTTGCAACCGTAGAATAAGTTTACCTTCTTGCACATCGATCAAGGTCCTACCGGTTGCAAGGAATGGTCTCCCGAGCAAGATTGGGACTACCGTGTCCTCCTCCATGTCTAGTACCACAAAATCCGCTGGAAAAATGAACTTGTCTACCTTGACTAACACGTCCTCTATTACACCTTGTGGCCTTGCTATAGATCGATCCGCTAATTGGAGTGTCATGTTTGTAGGTTTTGGATCCCCCAAACCAAGCTTCCTAAACATTGAAAGTGGCATCAAGTTGATGCTTGCTCCCAGATCACATAAGGCATTTGCAATTTTAAGATTCCCAATTTGACATGGAATCGTGAAGCTGCCTCGATCCTTTAGTTTAGGTGGAAGTCTGTTGCTTACAATCGCGGAACACTCTTCTGTTAGGGCCACTACTTTGTCATTCCCTAATCTCCTTTTTCCTGCAATTAGCTCCTTGAAAAATTTAGCATAGGTGGGCATCTCTTGAAGAGCTTCCACCAAAGGGATATTAAGTTCAAGCTTTTTAAAGATGTCAAGGAACTTAGAGTATTTCTGGTCCAATTTGTCCTTTCTCTCCTTCCTTGGATAAGGAAGTTTAGGAATGTAAGGACTAATAGGAACAGAAATATCTTCCTTTTGAGCATTAGAAGAAGTAGAGATGTTTTCGGGTTTAGAATGACTTACTTCTTCCGATTGATTACTTACTCTCATGGGTTGATCAACCCTTGGTTCTTCCGTTTGCCTCCCACTCCTTAGAGTAATTGCTTGGGCTGTCTCCCTTGGGTTTTGTCTTGGGTTCGGTTCCGTTGTACTAGGAAGGCTTCCTTGAGGCCGTTCTTGCAAGCTTCTAGCTATTTGAGCCAACTGGTTGGTGAGGTCCCTGTTCAAAGCTTCACTATTGGCCAAACGAGCTTCGTTAGTAGCCAGACGAGTTGATATGTCCTTAAGAAGGCTTAATACCGACTCATCTTGTTTAACATTATGAGCATTACTATTTTGACCACATTGAGATTGAGGAGCCCTACCAAGCTCTTGATTACGAAAGTCTTGCAAAAAATCATTAGAAGGTTTCAACACATTTTGATTGTTACCATAGGATAGATTCGGATGTTGAAATCTTCTTTGAAAGTTGTTATTATTTTGGAAAGCATTTTGAAGGGGTGGTTGATTATACCTTTGGTTACCTCCAACATAGCTTACCTCTTGGGCTGATGGATTGCCCATTCCACATTCTTGACCGGGATGGTCCCCTCCACAAGACACACACAGCACAGGTTGGTGTGTTGGGTTCAAACTCAGATGTGCCATCATAAGATCAACCTTCTTATTCAATTCTTCCACTGCTGTATCACGGCGTCCCATTTCTACAGCATGGACATCTCTTCGCGTTGGCACTTCTTGTTGCCACAAGGGGCTTTTCCTAGCTAGTTCCTCAATAAGTTCTTCCGCTTGCGTTGCGGTTTTATTGAAAATATCCCCACCTGCAGATGAGTCAATGATAGCACGGTGAGAAGGCGAAATCCCATGATAGAAAATACTTACCTGAGTGCACTTAGGAAGGTCATGGTGTGGGCAGTTTCTGAGTAGCCTTTGAAAGCGCCTCCATGCCTCCATCATGGATTCTGAACCAAATTGCCGGAAGGCTGTGATCTCATTCTTCAATTGGACTGTTTTAGACGGAGGAAAGTAATAAGCCAAAAATTCTTCCTCAAGCTGGTCCCATGACGTTACGGATCCCGCTCGACGGGACTTGTACCATTCAACAGCTCCTCCGATTAAAGAAAATGGAAATAACTTCAATCGGATCACGTCTTGGGGAACTCCATTGAGTCTTACAGTATCAGCCACCATTAGGAATCGATCAAGATGATCGTTCGGGTTTTCATTGCTAGCTCCACTAAATTGGCCGTTACTTTGCACCATTTGGATCATGTTCGTCTTGAGCTCGAAGTTGTTAGCAGTGATTGGTGGTAGAATAACACCAGCCCGGTTTCTAGGACGATGGGGTGCCATCATATCCGCCATAATTCTATCATCTCCCGCGCCTTCCAACTGACGTTCTTGGCGGAGACGTTCCTGCTCCCGAACTTCAGCCTCAATCCTCGCCCTCATCTCGGCTTCGATTTCATTCCTCATTTGTCGCCTTTGTTCCTCGTCCATGGCTGCGGTTACTACTCTTTGGGATCTTCGAATATTCCTACACGTACGGTCAATTTCAGTATCCAAAGGTAATAATTCAGAACTTTGAGAACGAGTTTGCATAAGCTAGGAAACACTCACACAAAAAAGAAAATAAATTTTATACACAAATAATAAAACCAAAAACAGAATATGAGCAGTATTAACAATGCTTAGATCAGAAAATAATCCTTTTATCTAATGTTATTGAAACAAGTTAAAATTCCCCGGCAACGGCGCCAAAAACTTGATGGAGCCCGCACGGACTCACAAACAAAGGCAGTGTACCTCGTCGTTCAAGTAATAAAATCTGGCCTAAAGTCCAGGTATCGATCCCACAAGGAATTTAAACCCCGATAATCACTAAATTACTAAGAGCCTTTACGTGTCTAAGCGGAACTAAATTTAAGTTTGATTATATTAACAACTATATTGGTCTACTCCTAGTTGATCTATCCCAGCTTACTTTGCTCTTGAATTTGGAATATCAATTGGCGGTTTTACCGACCTATGAAGACTGATGGGGATGGCTTAATTAATCAACTACAAAAGACGAAGTTAACTCAACAATTAACCCTCAATTATATTCCTCCAATTAAATCAACCTAGCGTATCTAGATCTTTTAGGTCCTTAGCCGGTTTTCCTTGTTTAGAGGCGGTCTAATTCTTAAAGATCAGAAAATAGGGGCACGTATGTTCCACAGTGTCGTCAATACTAATGGTTGCCTAGGTGTTAATCTAGGTAATGCCACAAATATGAACTTAATAGATTAAGATCTTATGAGACTAGATTATCACTAAAGGGATTGCATAAAGAAAAGGAATAAAGATTGAAATTAACTTGCATTCAACTGTATTAATCAAGAAAGATGTAACAGATTCAATATTTTCAACCAAACAAAATCGATTGCGGAATCAAAACCTAGCTAAATCGAATTACAAAAGACAAAAAAGAAAAACTTATGCCCTTCTTGATCCAATTAACCGGATGCCGACGGTGTGAAGATGCTTGGAGGTGTACCTCTATTAACGAACCCGAGCCGAAACTAAGAACGTTGCAAAAGGGGAAAGTTCAATGCAAAGCAATCTACCAATCGATGGTTCCAAGATTCAAAGAAAACAAAAAGGTCAAGCTAAACCCTAGCTACAAGTTTTTGCTCTACCTCTACAAGTTGGGAAAAAGATCCCCGAAAACAAAGAAAATAACCTATTTATACGGCTAGGTTAAAACCACAGAAAAGAAAAGCTGAAATTAGGGCAACAGCAGATTTTCGGGCCTCGGCACGCCGTGCTGCCATTGTGGCACGCCGTGCTATGCAAAGTTGGGATCGGCACGCCACGCTGATTGGAATGGCACGCCGTCGTGCTGCTTCTCTGGAACTCTTGGCACGCTGGTTGGCTTGGCACGCCGTGCTGCCATTGTGGCACGCCGTGCCATTCTGATTTTCAGCACTTCAAGCCCTTCTTTGCCGCCGCTGCTCCAACTTCCGATCCGGGTCCTAATGCCTGTCCAAAACAAACACAAAGGGACATAACCGCACCACAACCACGGACCATAAAACACGAAAAAAAAAACCAATCAAACATTCACATAAATGATTCTAAAAACTGCCACTCAAACCACGAAATTGGCTAAAAGATAAGGTCGAAACCGACCTTATCATTGCTCCAACTCAACATTCTTCACCTGGGTATCTTACATAGGCCAGAAACCCTTCACATTTCTTATGCAACAATTTCTTTGCACTAATAGCAGAAATGAGATTATAAGGACCCACACAATGATCCCCTTAAAATTGAAATATTGCATCTCTAGGTATTTTAAAGGTAATTGACTTGTTATAATAGTCTAAGGAAGCATGATATGAGGCTAACCAATCCATTCCCAAAATTATATCAAATCTATCATCTTAAGTAACATTAGGTCAGCTAAAATCTTCCTAACCCTAAATTTTACCAAGTAACCCATGAATACTAAGTTTGCATCTAATTCATCTCCCATAGGTATTGCCATAAAAATAGGACAATCTCGTTTAGTAGGTGACATGCCAAATTTCATAGAAAAGAATGGAGATACAAAAAAGTGTGTAAAACTAAGATCAATCAATAGTCTAGCATCAAAATGAACACATAGAAATTGTATTTATCACTACTACATTGGATGCTTGAGTATCTTTTTGTGTCAAAGAAAAAACCCTAGCCTAACTGGTTCTAGTATAAACTTTATCATGACCCATATGCAAGCCTCAAAATGTAACACATACATAATAAAACTTCAAAATAATGTCCTTAAATCCAAATAACAATAAAATAATATCCCTAAAGTAGAAAATGAAGTCCAATAAATTCAATACAAAGGATAGTATGAAATTACAAATAAAACATCTAACTAAAATAAGGTCTAGGTAAAAAAAAATTCCATAACCAACAGAACAAAAGTGAAACATCTAAAATTCTGTAAGGAAGAATAACAAATTCAAGTCAACTACAGAACTAGTCATTTAAAAAAGAGTAAATAAAGTAGTATGAGATTTCAACTTAAAGAGATAACTTTCAATGAGTAAATAACCATGAATTAAGAGCTAATAACCACAAAAATCTTAATGAATAGCAACTACGGCACACAATAGAAAGGGAATAAGCAAAAAGGCTGATATTTTAATAAACCAATACACCAAAAGTTAAACAAATGAGTATATCAAATATAAATAGATTGATTGATTATGACGGTCCCAAATAGGATAGCTACAGTACTAAAAGGGAGGTGAATAGTACTGTATACCGAATGAAAATTTCCGCAAACTATTTAGAAAATTCTTTTTGGTGAAAAACAATTTTCTTTCATTAAACACAAGTTTCACAAAAAGCGGAATTGATAAAATAGTAAAAATTATGAATATGAAATTGCTTGACTAATATGATAAAGTCTTCAAGTAATAATGTTATTAATTTAAATTGCGGAAATTATAATAATAATAAATGTAAAGAGTGTAGGGATAGAGAATTGAAGACAACGAGATTTATATTGGTTCAATCCAACTGGTCTACATCCAGTCTCCATGCCAGCCACTTGAGATTTTCCACTATTGTTTCTTTTACGGGCAAGAAACAAGCCTGAGTTACTTTTTACAAGTTCAAGTAACAAACTCAATTCTTTTACAGGCTAATAATCAAACCTCTACTGTTACTTTTTCTGAGCTTAGGTAACAAAACTCTTCCGATGCTTTTTCTAAGCTCAAGCACCAAAGTTATCCGGTATTTTTTACAAGCTCAAATACCAAACTTCTACCGATGCTTTTTCAAAGCTCATACACCAAACTTTTACAAACTTTGTTGATCACACTATCAACAAAGTAAACCCCCTTCACAAAACCTTGTATGAAAATATAATTCCTTTAAATATGAATATTTGAATCAATGAACAAAGATGAAACTTTTCTCTCTTAATTTGCTTTTTGAAGGAATTATGGAAGACTTGAATAAATCTAGCTTGTATGTGTGAATATTGTTAAGTCTCCCACTTAACAAATTTCAATCTTCTTTGCTTTTATAGGAGGTTAGAAGCTCATCAAGATGATGTTATAGCTTTGCATTGATGTCACAAATGAAATATAGTTGTTGTATTAAGCTCTTTAAGTTATAGTTGTTTGAGGTTCTGAAGAGTGTAGGCAACAAGTTTGATATCTCATAAGTAGAATATGGCAATTGTAATTAGCTCCTGAAGGAATTATGGCCTTTATTTGTAAATCATAAAGAGAAAGTAGCTGATGCATCCAAGTCTTGAACATATGTTGCTTATTACTTTTTCATTCAAGAAAGATATAGCCGTTGGAAAGCTTTTAGCTCATATGCAAGAATAGACATGTAGCTCTTAAAGTGATTTCTATCCTTTAAAGTAAATGTGGTTGTTGGAGATCTTTTGAAGATTATAAGCAAAAGATGTTTAGCTTATAAGCAAGGCTTGTTTTTCTTGACATGAAATAATCCTCCTTATGATGTAACTTCATCTTCTTTAATCACATCTTTACTTCTCTGTCAATTACAATTTAATTGTAATAATATTAAAGTAAACATGATTTTCCTTTTCTCTTTTATGTCAACTTTTCGATTAGTTGTTATCATCAAAACTCGATTTAACATTCTCCTCCTTTTTTATGATTACAACTCCTTGTATGTGATATTTCTTAAAAACTATAAGTTGACAACATAGAAAAAAGCTTTTCTTAATTTCTTTACTTAAGAATTTTTTGTAAAGAGATGTCAAGAGTATCTTTATGTATTCATAGAATATGGATAGATTTGGCTCCCCCTGAGGATATAATTCCTTTTGATTATGCTCTCCTTTAAAATGTGCTCATTTTATTTTTAGGGATTTTAAGAATCATGAAAATTATTTCTTGATTTCTAATTTCTTATAAAAATAAAGAATTTGTAATCTGCATAAGAAATTACTTAGAAAAACGAGTTAATTTCATAAGATAATGGTTAAAAAAATTTTAATTTTAAACCACTAAATTAAAATGATCTTTTAACAAAAGATGTGACAGAGAAAACATATTAGGCTAAAGAATTTCAAGCCTTTATTAGAAAGATATTTGAGGTTAAGAGTTTTGGCCTTAAAAGCATTTTAATTGGCCTAAAAGACTAATTACTATTCTGTTGGGATTTTTCACCGGAAATCACCCGATTAAAGAGGAAGAACGCAATGATTTCCTCAAAGCCGTGCCTAGGAGCAATTGAGATGGAAATTGAAAAAACAAAATTTAATCACAAGAGATAATTCTTTTACTCGCAATATCTCTTTAAGAGATGGATGTAGACTACAGGAATCAACATAGAATCCCTCCTCGTTCACGTACACGAACGCCTAACGAACACCACACGTGCTAGCATCGGAAAACACAAACTATAGAGAGGGGGGCTACGGTGAATTTCGGCTATCATTGTTTCACCTGGTGGTGGCCGAAATTCTCAGGGTTTTAAACCCAAGGTTGGCCGAAATTCCTAAAGGAATTTTGGCCCAACTTGGCTCTGTCATTTGTGTGGGCTTCCTACTTTTAATTCAGGCCCAATCTTATTTTAATTAGTTTGGTTTAAATTAATTTTAATCCCAACTTTAATTTACCCATGTATTTAATACATTACACCAAGTAATATATTATTTACATTTAAATTAAAATTAGTTTCACCAATTAATTTAATCCATCAAATTAAAATTAGATCCTCACAAAATAAAATCATATGTAAACCTATACATATGAATATTTCCACCTAGGAAATAATCTCATAATTAATCCAATTAATTATGAAGAGCGAATCAAATATTAATTTTTATTATTATGATCAATCCAATTGATCTTTATAATATAATTAATATATATACCTCTATCTCTAGAGTGTATACTCCAAGTATTCATGTGATTCCTTAAGTCGGTGTTCAGTCGCTAAATGTGTACAATCCCGTGGGCCCATCTTTATGTTGGTAGTGGGCCTGTGGCCCACAGACTGTAGTTGGGCTCTAGCAAGCCACTACAGCCCCCAATCAAGATGGAGATGGCAGTCTAACTGTTATCATAACCCTATAGTTCGAACTTATATATCCCATGTCATTGATATCGGTGTCCAACACAGAGGCATGGATTGATCACCCTCTTTTGTGATCGGACATTAACTTGATCCCAGATGCACTGAAACTCACAAACAAGTTCCAACTCATTTGGGTGTGGCCACACTCTTATCAGTCACATTCATCAAGAGGCCGGTGATATCTTCTCAATGGATTACTGAGTGAAAAATTCCTTCTACATGTCCATAGCATTGCCATGCTAAGTGACATACCCGAAAGCACCCATACTCACCCTATTACAGGCCCTTTAGGCGTACCCCTAAGTATGCGACCTCACATGCAACACCATCATATGGTCGAGTCAAAGGATCTATACAAGTACTACACGAGAATCACTTGTGATACTATACCATGTGGATTTCTCGTTTAGTGGATATATCCAGTACCATGCCCCTTATGCATGTACCCATTAACTTGGTTGACATCCCATGTCCAATAACCGGTAAGACACCGCCATACAACCAGGTTAATGATGGTCTCTTATTCCATTCATTCCCATGACTGGAATAGACTACGGATCTATTCATGGTTATATCGTTTACCCTATCCATGGTCTTACTGCCAAGTGCATGACACTGGTCATCATAGATATGGATATGTCCATCGAATACTTCATTTAATATATTGCACAAGATAGATATAATAAATGAATTAATGCCTTTATTAACAACACAAATAAGTATAATACATAAATCTAATAAATGTATGATACAAATACAAGGACCAATGCCTCGGGACTAGGGCATATCCAACAATCTCCCACTTGCACTAGTTCCAACTAGGCATGGGCCTAATCCCTATAGATCTAGTATGACCCTCGTGCTTGGGCTGGGCCAGCGCCTTGGTCAAAGGATCTGCGACATTATCCTCGGTGTCCACTCTATGCAATGCAATGTTACCTCTCTCCGTGATCTCTCGTATGAGGTGAAACTTTCTGAGCACGTGCTTTGTGTTCTTGTGTGACCAGGGTTCCTTAGCTTATGCAATGGCCCCATTGTTGTCACAGAAGATATCAACTGGTCCTGGTTAGTTGGCACTACTCCCAACTCAGTGATAAACTTCTTCATCCATACAGCTTCCTTAGCCGCATCACACGCAGCGATGTTCTCAGCTTCTGTTATAGAGTCCGCGATGGTTGGCTGCTTTGAGCTCCTCTAGCTTACAGCACCACCATTTAGCGAAAATACATACCCAAACTGCAACTGGTACTTATCCTGGTCAATCTGGAAGCTTGCATCAGTGTACCCAGTAACTGATAGCGCTTCCTGATGACCATACACTAAGAAGCTATTCTTAGTCCGGTTAAGGTACTTAAGGATTGCCTTGACAGCTTTCCAGTGATCCTCTCCGGGATCCTGCTGGTACCAGCTCGTCATACTTAGTGCAAAGGCAACATCAGGTCTCGTACATAACATGGAGTACATAATTGATCCTATAGCCGAAGCATATGGAACCAATTTCATGTTCTCCCTGTCCTCCCTTGTCTTAGGATAGTGCTTCTTACTAAGTTTCAGCCCATGGCCCATTGGCAAGAAACCTTTCTTAGCCCGGTCCATGCTGAACCTTTTCAGAACTTTGTTTATGTACGAGGCCTGACTTAGGCCCAGAAGCCGATTTGATCTGTCCCTATAGATCCTGATCCCTAGGATCATCTCAGCTTCGCCTAAGTCCTTCATTGCGAAGCACTTACTCAGCCACTGCTTTACCCCTTGCAGTGTAGGTATGTCGCTTCCAATGAGTAGGATGTCGTCCACATAAAGTACCAAAAATGTGACAATGCTCCCACTTGTCCTCTTATACACACAAGGCTCATCTTGATTCTGTATGAAGCCATATTCCTTTATAGCCTCATTGAATCTAAGATTCCAACTTCGGGATGCTTGCTTCAGTCCATAAATGGACCATTGAAGCTTGCATACCCTTCCCGGATACTCTGGATCGACAAAACCCCCAGGTTGTGTCATGTACACATCCTCGAGTAGCTTTCAATTAAGGAAAGCGGTTTTGACATCCATTTGCCAGACTTCATAGTCGTACCATGCGGCTATGGCTAGCAAGATCCTGATGGATTTGAGCATGGCTACTGGTGAGAAAGTCTCATCATAGTCTATTCTATGGACTTGTCTGAAACCTTTCGCAACCAAACACCCCTTGAAGGTATTGTCAGCCTTTAGCTTATAGCACCACTTGCAACCTATTACCTTAGCACCTGGAGGTGGATCAACCAAGTTCCAAACTTGGTTATCATCCATAGATTACATCTCTGCCTCTATGGCTTTGCGGCAATTCGCAGACTATGGGCTTGCTATAGCCTCATGGTAGGTTTTGGGTTCTTCCTCATCCCAGATGAGAAGAGTTTGATCATCGGTGACAAGGAAACCATACCTCTCCAGTTCCCGATGATTCCACCAGACCTTCTAGGTCCTTATGCGGCCTGGGTCAGTGCTTCCTCCTATGGAAGCTCCACCTGGGCCTCCGAGTTATCCTTTTCAGGAGCTTGTGGACCTTGAACTTCCCTGAGTTCAACATTGCTCTCACTGTCTTTCTTGGAAAGGAAGTCCTTTTCTAGAAAGACCCCCTTCCTTGCCACGAACACCTTGTTCTCGGTGGGGTTGTAGAAGTAATACCCTTTGGTTTCCCTAGGGTATCCCACAAATAGGCATTTATCGGTTTTGGGCTCTAGCTTGCCATTAGTCAATTTCTTGACATGAGCTTCGCATCCCAAATCCTTAGGAAAGACACATTGGGCTCCCTGCCCGTCCATATCTAATATGGGGTCTTTTCCACTGCCTTAGTCGGAGTATTATTTAAGATAAGAGCTGCTGTCTCGAGGGCGTGTCCCCAGAAACTAATTGGGAGAGAGGCTTAACTCATCATTGAGTGGACCATGTCCAACAGGGTCCTATTCCTCCGTTTGGACACCCCATTCCTTTGTGGTGTTCCGGGAGGAGTGAGCTGTGCAACTATTCCATGCTCTCTCAAATATGAGTCAAACTCTAGGCTCATATATGTTAGAGATTGTGCCCTAAGCCAATGTTGGATTATGTAAACAATCTTCTTAAGTCATTAATAAAGACTTATTTTATCATATATATTTGTATGTTAGTATTTATGATAATGTATCCATGAATTAATTGTGTAATTCTAAATTTCCCTAGTCGATTGTTATTATGGGAATAATAACAAACTAAGACTAGTGTGAGTGATAATGGATATTCATAAGATGAATATAGTGTATACAGATACAGATTATACTCACGGGCAATGTGTTAGAGAACATGTTGCTGGAGACCCACTATAAGATCAAGTTCATGGTCACGTGTCACAACTGATCTTGATTATAGTAGTGTCATCAGCTGATTCCTTTGACCTGAGGTCACCATGGATTCCGGGATGAATTCATGTTGTGCTTTGACGCAGTCAAACGCTGCTTGTAACAGAGTAGTTATAAAGGCTGTGGTTGGGTACAATATGACTCATGCTTAGGGATGTGAGTGACAGATATGGGATTTTGTCCCTCTCTAACAAGAGAGCGATATCATTGGGCCCCTCGATAAGTAAGACTGTTAAATGCATGGCCGTGCTCAAATAATTGATAAGAGTATCAATTGATTTGTCTGAACAGTTTACTTTGAGATCGAGAAAGCATATGATTAGTTATATAAGATTGACAAGTGTACCATGTCTTATAATTAATCTTGATATCAAAGAGACAAAAGGGAATATGACATTCTATAAATAGGTATTGGATCATTCCAATCATATTAATTGGGTAGTCGTAATGGCTTGCTAGAGTCCGCTTGTGACCTATAAGGACATTATGGTAATTTCCTTATTGCCAATTAATATGATCCTATGGGGTCACACACAAGAGCAAAATGAAGTTCATCTTATCGGGTATAAATTATTATTGGATAATAATTTATGAATGAGAAAGAGAATAAATATATATAGTGATATATATTTATGTATGTATATATAAATATTAATGTGATTAATATTGCATAAAGTATGCTACATATTATAATTAAATTATATGGAGATATAATTAATTATAATATTATATATACATATATGTATTATGGAGAATTGATTTGATTTAATGTTAATTGAGAATTAATATTAAATTGTGTGGGTTAATATATAATTATAACTAATAGGTGTATTAGGTTATAATTATAATTAACTATTTAGGTTAATTATTTAAGGAAACAATTAACCTAAACCTAATAACACTCTACACTAATAATACAAGAGATTTTCGGCCAGCCACCAAATAAAAAAAGTGAACCAGCCGAAACTCTCCTCCAAAAAGAAAAGGGAAAATCTGATTTTCTGCTCTCTCTTTTCTTGTTCGAAGAATTGTTCTTCAAATCCGGCGCTAGCACGCGGTGGACGTATTGCTCCGTGTGGATCAACCGTAGAGGGAAGCTATTTTGGTTCCTGCTTGATTCAATCTTCAAAGAATTAAGGTAATTCTTTAACCCTCCTTCCGATTCAATGCAATATACATGGATCCTTGGCGGGGATTAATCCTTTTCTTTCCGCTGCGTATTTGTTTTGTGTGATTAAATCCCCAACAATATACTCACCACCTCGGTCCGTCCGAAGGGTTTTGATATTTCTGCCTAGCTGGTTCTGTACCTCTTTCCTAAATTCCTTGAACCTTTCAAGGGTCTCAGACTTGTGTTTCATCAGATAGACATAGCCATATCTGCTGAAATCGTCCGTGAACGTGACGAAGTATAGGTGCCCACCTCTGGTCGCTGCGCTCATGGGTCCACATACATCTGAATGTATTAGGTCCAATAAGCCAATGGCCCTTTTAGCCTTCTTGCTAAAAGGCACCTTGGTCATCTTGCCTTGTAAACATGATTCGCATGTATCAATTGACTCCAAGTCAAATGACCCTAAGACTCCAGCTTTGTGAAGCCTAGCTATGCGCTTCTCGTTTATGTGGCCAAGATGACAATGCCATAGGTAGACAGGATTAAGTTTTTTGGGCTTAACCTTTTTTGTTTTTATGTTATAGACATGATTGGTTTCATTTAAGTCCAGGATATACAGGCCATTATTTAATAGAGCATCTCCATAAAATAATCCCTCTCTAGATATGGAAATTCTACCATTAGAAGTAAAATAAAATCCAGAAATATCCAACATAGAAACTGAAATAATATTCCTGCACATAGCAGGTACAAAATAACATTATTATAAAATTAAAACCAATGCACTAGGCATCACAAAGTGGTATTCGTCGATCTCTATGGTAGCAACCCTTGCTCCATTCCCGACCCACAAGTCCACCTCTCCCGACCCCAGTGACCTTCTGTTATTAAGTCCTTGCACATTGCAACAAATATGAGAACCACATCCAGTATCCAATACCCAGGATGTTGAAACAGTAAGGTTAATGTCTATAACATAAATACCTGAAGAGGACGCACCTTGGCCCCTTTGTTGCTCTCCCATCAGCTTGGGACACGATCTCTTCCAATGGCCTGCCTGTCTACACCCGAAACAGACATCCTCAGGACCTCCTTTTGCTGGGCCTTGGGTTGGGCTTTGGCCTTCTTGGCCTTGGCCTTCTTGGCCTTGGCCTTGGCCTTTTCCTTGGCTTTACCCTTGGCAACAGGAGGGTTCCCCTTGTTGACCAGCAGCACCGGCAGAGTCTTTTTGATCGACTGCTCAGTAAGCTTAAGCATCCCATGCAGCTCACTGACAGTGCGGTTCATCCCTTGCATGTTGTAGTTCAGGATGAACTGATCATAAGAATCCGGCAAGGATGCTAGGATAGTGTCCACCGCCAACTCCTGAGAGATGAGCGATCCGAGAAAGGCTAAAGTGTCCAAATAGCCCTTCATCTTGAGCACGTGTGCGCTCACAGATGTCCCAGCCCCCATCTTACAGGAGTGGAATGCCTTGTTGGTCAGGTACCTTTCCTAACGAGCTTGCTCCTGAAACATCTCGTTTAGAGTTGTTATCATAGCAAAGGCTTGATGGTCCATAAACTGTTTTTGTAGTTCAGGGACCATGCAGGCCAACATTAGGCATGTCACATCCCTATTATCCTTGACATGCACCTCGCATTCCTCCAGCTGGGCAGCCGGTGGATTACGTAAGTGAGGCGCAGCTGGTACAGGCCTCTCCAGCACATACTGTTTGGACTCCTATCTTAGAATTATTCTCAAGTTCCTAGACCAGTCTAAAAAGTTAGGACCGGAAAGCTTGTCAATCGATCGCAGTGATAAAGTGTTCTTGCCATTTAGAGTTTCTACACAGAAAAACATTTAAGAGTGTTAATAAAGGACTTTACTTTGTTATTCCCATACATAATTAATAATGAATCAATTTATTAATTAAACCAAGTTGTTGAGCTCATGGGCCGAGATCCATATTTCATTAAGATATAGCTAGACGAGGGCCTGGTACAACTATACCCTAACTATTTAGGTAGGAACACCGTCCAATCCTAACCTAGGGACTCTTGGTTTGATGGGCTTGTTGGCACTTACCCATTTGTGCTTAGAGCCAGGAGAATCCTACTACCCATGCTAAGTCAAAACCTCCATTCAAGTGTTAGAGTATCCCATACCCTAACCCAATACAAAGTGACAATACCCCAGTGTATCCTGCGAGGGCATGGTCTACAACTGGCCTATTCCCACTTCGAGCCGGTTTTGAATGAGGGAAGCACTTTTAAGCGACTTAGTAATTTCATTTGGTTATTAGATACAATTAATAACGGCTTGCATACATAAGGCAGGTGAAATGCGGTTGGATCATACATTCATACATGCATATAAATATAAAGCATAATTAAATAAATAAGTAAAATGGACTGCTATAGGCCATTATTACATCCTAATATTATTATACTAAACCTATACTAGAAAGCAATATCAGGTGGGCCTCCATTTTCTTTCTTCTGGGCTTGCACCTCCACTTGGGCTCACCACTCCATGGGCTTCTTCTTTTACAAATTTTATAATAATTGAATAAAATAAAATTACATTAAAAAAAAGAAAAATGACATGCCGGCCGTATTTACCCAAAAAAAGAAAATACAACCCATCTTGAATAAGGCCCAATAGCATCCAATCATACAAAATATTTAATCAACCATATGCATCCAATACATATAATTCATAAGTATGTTATAATGCATGATTTAAGCCCATTTCAATTATGTCCAAGCCATTATATGGAAATCGCTAATTTTAGCCCACCATGGTTCTAACCCTTAACCGGCTTTGGGCCTCCAGCCCAAGCAGTCCAACTGCTCCCACTGGAATTAGGAAACCATGGGTCCAATTCAGCCGTCCAAGTAATTGTGCCAAAATTACCTGAACCAATTTCAATTAACCATATTAATTTCCAAAATTAATATCACATGAATAAAATAAAATTTCATTCAAGAAACCACACGCATTTAAATTACATAAATTTAAACACACGAATTTTAAAACCAATTAAAATTTCAAAACTGGGCCCCGAGTCCAAAACCCGCCAAATCCAAAAACACTGGGCTCGGCCCGCTGCGGCTAGGGCAACCAAGTTGCCCTAGCAGCAGTGGCGCAGCTACCTAGCAGCTGCCCGCTGCTGCCGCCTAGCAGCGGCACTGATGCTGTGCAGTGGCCGCTGGCAGCCCCGCACCCCGGGAACAGCCATATTTTTTTTTTATTAAACAGAAAAAGAATAAAAAAAAAATACCATGGCATCCATAAACGAGAAATTCACCAAGAATTCCATAACATACAATTAAATTAAACAAACATAAACCTATATGCATATTCAAATTCAATTGTACAAAATCAAATGGGGAAAAATCTTAAACCCAAACCAAGAACCCCAATAGAAAATCTCCAATTTTAAAACATGGGATTCAACCAATTTTAACAATTTCCACGGATCAAAAGCCTGCTCTGATACCACTGTTGGGATTTTTCACTGGAAATCACCCGATTAAAGCGGAAGAACGCGATGATTTCCTTAAATCCATGCCCAGGAGCAATTGAGATGGAAATTGAAAAAACAAAATTTAATCACAAGAGATAATTCTCTTACCCGTAATATCTCTTTAAGAGATTGATGTAGACTGCAGGAATCAATATAGAATCCCTCCTCGTTCCGTACACGAACGCCTAATGAACACCACACGTGCTAGCATCGGAAAACAAAAACTATGGAGAGGGGGGCTAAGGTGAATTTCGGCTATGGTTGCTTCACCTGGTGGTGGCCGAAATTCTCAGGGTTATTAAACCCTAGATTGGCCGAAATTCCTAAAGGAATTTTGGCCCAACTTGGCTCTGTCATTTGTATGGGCTTCCTACTTTTAATTCAAGCCCAATCTTATTTTAATTAGTTTGGATTAAATTAATTTCAAGCCCAACTTTAATTTATCCATGTATTTAATACATTACACCAAGTAATATATTATTTACATTTAAATTAAAATTAGTTTGACCAATTAATTTAATCTATCAAATTAAAATTAGATCCTCACAAAATAAAATCATATGTAAACCTATACATATGAATATTTCCACCTAGGAAATAATCTCATAATTAATCCAATTAATTATGAAAAGCCAATCAAATATTAATTTTTATTATTATGATCAATCCAGTTGATCTTTATAATATAATTAATATATATACCTCTCTCGCCAGAGTGTATACTCCAAGTATACATGTGATTCCTTAAGTCGGTGTTTAGTCGCTCAATGTGTACGATCCCGTGGGCCCATCTTTATGTTGGCAGTGGGCCTATGGCCTACAGACTGTAGTTGGGCTCTAGCAAGCCACTAGAGCCCCCAATCAAGATGGAGATGGCAGTCTAATTGTTATCATAACCCTGTAGTTCGAACTTGTATACCCCATGTCATTGATATCGGTGTCCAACACAGAGGCATGGATTGATCACCCTCTTTTGTGTCTGGACATTAACTAGATCCCGAATGCACTGAAACTCACAAACAAGTTCCAACTCGTTTGGGTGTGGCCACACTCTTATCAGTCACATTCATCAAGAGGCCGGTGATATCTTCTCAGTGGGTTACTGAGTGACAAATCCCTTCTGCATATCCATAGCATTGCCATGCTAAGTGACATACCCGACAGCACCCATACTTGGCACCCTATTACAAGCCCTTTAGGCGTACCCCTAAGTATATGACCTCACATGCAACACCATCATATGGTCAGGTCAAAGGATCTATACAAGTACTACACGAGAATCACTTGTGATACTATACCATGTGGATTTCTTGTTTAGTGGATCTATCCAGTACCATGCCCCTTATACATGTATCCATTAACTTGGTTGACATCCCATGTCCAATGAACGGTAAGACACCGCCATACAACCAGGTTAATGATAGTCTCTTGTTCCATTCATTCCCATGATTGGAACAGACTACGGATCTATTCATGTTCATATCGTTTACCCTATCCATGGTCTTACTGCCAAGTGCATGACACTGGTCATCATGGATATGGATATGTCCATCGGATACTTCATTTAATATGTTGCACAAGATAGATATAATAAATGAATTAATGCCTTTATTAACAACACAAATAAGTATAATACATAAATCCATTAAATGTATGATACAAATACAAGGACCAATGCCTCGGGACTAGGGTATATCCAACAAATTCTTTGAAAAAGAAGAAACTAAGGATCGGTTACTTAATACGAGTTTGGATTAGCGGGCCATGATCATTCAAGAAGCAGTTCGTATATACATGTATCACGGATAAGAGAAATTGGCCCATAGATCGTGAACATCTTATGCTTAAGCTCAAAAACGCATATTTGGTCTACAAGCCCATTGTTATTTTGAAAGGTAATGCGTATATAAGCTCATAAATCTGCTTATAAAATGATCATGAGAGCTTCAGTATAAGACCATATTACTACATTCATACATAGGACATATGGTTTAAGCATTTTCTTAAACAAGTTGATAAAGAGATCAGTATGACCAATAAATAGGATAGCATCATCCCCCTCTTGCTTGCTAGACCCAATGGAATGGAAAGGAGTTATTCAAGGCCTTTCCTTTAGATTGACTTATATAGTATGGTATGAATCAAGTTCCTTTGTCCACTCTTCTCATTCCCAGTTCGATGTCCAAATAGTTATTGTAGAGGATTTCCCCCTGATACGACATAGGTAACATACCGAAAGATAGGAATAGGGACCTCCTTCTCCGGGAATATTACCCCTAGCATCACTTTCCACTGAGGGAAAAAAATCATTCCTTGCAAAGAAATTTCATTCGTTTACAACTCTTCCTGTAGAATTTCATATTTATGCAACTATATAGTGATAAGTAAACCATTCATCATATGCATTTCTTTTACCTATAGTAACTTGTATGACTGAAAGTCATAAAAATGTCAGCAAATTTTGTTTCTCTTTAATCCTGCAGAAAATTTTATACAGTTATAAGCACATCATTGCATATGTTTATATGTATTTCTGTTCAAAATAATATATTCTCAACATATATGACACAATATCATACTCCTTATCCCTACATAACAAGCTATAAAAGTATCTTATAGAACTATTTCCTGCATTGTTCAAAATTTGCTAAACACCAAGTGTAGCTCATCAGATACTGTAGAGCACAGATTTCTCATTTAAACAGCTGATGACAATAACTTATAATCAACATACCATACTAATCATAAAAACCAGATTCAGCTTCTCAATTAGTCATAAATATAAGGATACTTAAGAATATTGATTCAATCTTGTGCAAACTCATTATAAATACATGGCATGCATATTAGTCTCTATAAATGTAAACAATCATAGAAAACATCCATCGATCACAAGGATTTTACCTATGATCAGTATCTCATATCAGGTTAGGCTATTTTATCATAACTTATATGCATGTGTATCATCAGTTTAATGCTTTCAAATCATAAAGACATAAGGATCTATCATATATCCATAGTTATCATATCGAAATATGAATTCATATGCATAACTAATAATTTCTCAAGAATTACTTATATGTATAACATTTAAAGACAGAGATCTCATAGAACTCAGCTAAAGATTATATAGCATATCTAACATATATAGAGCTAGTAACTAAGGGATTTTCTCAAAGGCCAAAGGCTACATCACATGTAATATCTTAAACAGATATAGTACAGAAGCTTTAAACATTCATAGCCACTAACCAATGGGTTCTGTTATCACAGCTTAACACAGTTTAACCAATGGTTTTTTAAGGATTACATCACATATATAAAAGCAGGTATAGCATACATTGGAGACTATTCATATGTTACATCATATGTATCCATAGGATCCTGTATTAGAGCATAAATGTAACCAATAACCAACCATATCACATTTCACAGCTTTAGCTAGAGACTTTATACCAAAAACTAATAGCCATATCATATACAGAATGAAAATGAAATCACTTCACAACAGCTATAGCAAACGATAATAACCATGTCACATACAAAGACCATGTCACATACAAAGACCATGTCACAAAAAAATAGAATTAGAGGTTTTTTTCCCCCTTTGGAATCATAAAAAAGCATCCTATATATAGATTTCAGATAGTCAGAACATAAACATAAAGTACCCAAGGACATAAGCATTATATGGTAAATACCAAGACATAAGGAAGCATTCATACCCTATTTAGGTCACATGTAACCCAAATAGAATAAAATTCTTACAAGAAAAAGCAAATAAAGACAAAGTACTGGTCTGAAATTAGATATATTAAGGACTAAGAAGTTGTTGACTTCAAAAATGCAGAGGACAGATGTGAAGTGCCAATGCTTTCTTCTGATCATCTCTACATATCAACAGTCTACTTTAGCAAACTTGATTAGTTTAGTGAGGGATGAAGAGGATACACCAGACTTAAGAATGCTGGAGATGAGGCTTTTCATAAATTCTATCCGTTCAGAGAGATGATTAAGGGTTCCGGTCATCCTTACCAGCTCCATTTCCATCCCAGCAGTCATATGGTGCACTTTGTCTTGGATATTCAATAGCTAGAGTTAGAGATCTCTTGTGGTAGTTGGTACTTCAGTGTAGCAATTAGTACTTCAGTGTAGGCCTTAGAGGCTATAAGAGCCTTGGAGGCACTTAGCACTTCTGAAATAACTTTGAAACATGTTTCCATGTTGTAAGTTGTAATATGTAGTAGTTTGGTGGAGGTGAGGGGTACGAAATGTATAAACTAGTGATTGGTGACATAGTCATTGTAGAACATTGGCTTGATCTAGGCAAAACTAATGAGGGTGAAGGAGGGTAGATGTTGAGAGGAAGAGATGGGAAGTGCTTTAGATTAGTGAATGATGGTTGATACACAAATGTTGTTTGAACAACCTCTTTATAAAGATCATGGATGGTGCAGGTCATGAAGGGATTCACTAGCTTAGGTTGATAGTTATCAGAAGATGAAATTAAGATAGGAATGATAGTTGTCTCCGCTTAAGGTCTCAAAGTCAAATCTACTTCATCATATAGAGCCAAGAGAGAGTCATAAAGTGTATTTTCATTTTGTGGGGATGTTGAGTGTGATTGAGACCTGTAAGCTACATTTTCTTCCTCTTTCTGAGATGACATTATAGGTGCAGTTTGAGATTCATTTTTATTGCCTTCAACATTTCCTTTCTCTTTCTCTTTCTTCTTCATTTGCTAAAGACAAAATTGCTACACTTACATTCATAGGCTCAAAAACAGCTTCCTGGTCATTATCACTTAAGGATTCATCATCTAAAGCTAGCTTAGACTCTGTAAATACAGGCTTTGTTGGCAGTTGAGTCTTATGGGCACAAGGGTTCAACATTCTTGTAATGTTGGTCTCATTAATGATTGATCTTAGGCAAACAAAGGATGGTTTAAGTCTAACCTTGGATACTTTGAAAAAATTGAAGAACTTTGTAAGGACCATAATATATGGAAGTGCAAAATTACTCCTTACATAAGTAAGATGATTGATTAAAGCAAATGGCAGGTTAATCCTCACTCTGTTCACCAAATGCCATGTAAAACAGAGATCAAAACCGTTCATTGTAGCTAAACTAGCCTTCTGAGGCATGAAGTAGGCAGAATTTAACAGTTGCAGTATCCTAAACTCATCATTCAAATGTCCTGAATTAAGTTCAGACCAAGGTACAGAATGATCTAGAGGAATGTTGAAGAGCTTATAGACAAAGGCAGCAGAGTTGTAATCACCTAAATAACAGGGTGCAGGTGATCTTTTAATCTTTACACCATCTAAGGGCATATTGAATACTTTGCTAAAGGTCTCTTCATTTACAGGGTACTTCTTGCCTTTCAGAGTTACTTTATAGCTGATTTCTCCTATGCATGTTAAGGTTCCATAGAACTCATTCACTGAGGACTCATAAATGGGTTCATTGATATTCATGAAACTTTCCCACCCCTAATCCTTAAAAATCCATAGAAAAGGCCTCTCTACTTTTCCAGATATTCCCAATCAACTCTCCTGCATCATACTTTTTCTTTAGTAAACCCATCTGAGTAAACGAGTTTACCTTTGCTGGTTTTCGGGCTTCTCACAGGAGATGAAGCAAGCATAGTGACTCTAACAGTTGGTGCAGACTTCCTTACACTCCTTCTTTCATACACTTCGTCAAGAGAGCTTACTTTCCTCTTTTTTGATTGAGGTAGATTTTCGATGTTGTTTGATTCTTCTCTCTTTCGCTTCATTTCTTCTTTGGCTGGATTGGGAAGATACACATGAAGTTTCTTAGTAGAATTGGCAGCACATCTCCTTAACATTGTTGTTGTTTTAGAAGTTAATCTTTTAAAAGGATTTTGCCAGAGAAATCGAGAGAGAGGTAAGGTATGAAGTACAAATTGCAAAGAGGTTGGTGAAGATTTGGTTTAGAGAGGATGTCTTTTCAATAGCCAATATAAGCAGACCTAGCTTAGAGGAGTTAGTTTGTGTTTATGGGACGATGTCATTTTTGTCTGATCCAGCACTATTTTCATCACATGAGCAGCAAATGAAGGCATGTGACTTTCTTTTCTTTTTGTTTCTTTTTACTTATTTAAGTGGATATGGGTTATAAGTTTTGGGCTTATTTTTTGCAAGGGTTGTGGGCTTACAAAAGTAATTTGGCTCGGTTTGTTTATTATATCTACTAACTTGAAATTTGTCACTTCATTTAGTTTATGCTTTACATATGATTTTATTTTAAATACAATAGTAAAAATTATGAATTTATATGTGACAAAAATTTCATGAACCATTTGTTCATTATTTTTATAAATATTTATAATTTATTTCTTGAGTCATAATCCGATCCAATTGCAAAATCTTAATCGATTTTATGTAATCCAGAATTAAGAAAAAAGAATTAATCATAATATTTAATCTAATAAAATTATTACTCAAAATATTAATTCAAGTGAATTAATACTTCTTGGGATATTTATTTTTCATAAATTGGATTTGACATTCCAATTTTCAATATTAACTAACTAAATTTATTTTTACATAATGGTTTTGCGAAAATATCTGCTATTTGATCTTCTGTCAGAACAAATTCCAAGTAGATGTCACCTTTATGTGCATGATCTTTGATTAAATGATGTTTGATATCTCTGCTTTGTTCTCGAATGCTGAATAGGATTTTTTGTTAAACTTGTCCAGGCCCGTATAATGCACGGATTACATATTTTAAATGTCTTTCTATCATTTAAATTAAACAATAGATTTCTTGAATTGGTAAACTAATAATTATACAATTAGTCAAAATTTGGATTTAGGCAAGATTTGGGTTCATATTAATTATATATCAATCAAATATTAATCATTCATCAATGTTATGAAACATTTATTTGGTTATTAATTAATTCAAAGACTAATTATGTGTATGTCAATAATAAAGGATTATGGTATATTATTTATAAATCTATTACCATATTGATAGATGTCAATAATAAAGGATTTTGGATTATTACTTTTTTTAATTAAACTTTAATTAATTAGAAATTTTACCCTTCGTATATCTCATACTTTAACATTTCCTATATTGATCATTGTTGTATTTTCTTAGAAACTTAACTTTCTAATTTTAATTTCTAAATGATTTGAATATTATTAGATTGTTAATGGTATATTATTCGTTTATTAATAGTATATCGTTAAATTAATAAGTTAAAAGATAAATATTTCCAACTCTAGGTACTTCAAGTAAAATCTTACAATTCTTAGCTTCCATAATTTCGCATTTCTTAGAATCGAAGATTACCTTGCGATTTTTGTCTTGGAGTTGACTTATGCTTAGAAGATTGTATTTCAATCCATCTACTAAAGATACTTCATCAATGCATGGATTGTTTCCAATCTTTCCTTTTCCAATAATTCTGACTTCTAGATTATCTTTGAATTTTACAAATCCTCCTTTTGCTTGCTTTATGGAAGTATATTTCATCTCCAGTCATATGTCTAGAACATCTGCTATTAATGTACCACTTTGAATTTCTGAGAGTGTCCTTTAGACATACCTGCAAAGTAAATCAAGCAGACTTAGGTACCCAAACAGTATTGGGTCCTTTGGGGTTAGAATCAATAATTTTCATTTCGGGAATCCATATAGCTTTCCCTTTGTAATATCCTTTCTGGAATTTGCAATCACCAATTACATGTCCTGTATGATTACATTAATAACATGTGACATTCCTCCTTTTCTTGTATTGATGTGATTAATAAGATTTTAAGGTGGGATATTGGTGATAAGGAAAATAGTTAATTTGATAAGAGTGTTCGGGTTTATAACTATGTCTTTGTTGGGGAATTAATCGCACAAAAACAATATATATATACGCAGCGGAAATAAAAGAATTAATCCCCACCAAGGACCCATGTACATTGCATTGAATTGGAAGGAGGGTTAAAGAATTACCTTAATTCTTTGTAGGTTTTGAATCAATTAGGAACCAAAGTAGCTTCCCTCTACGGTTGATCCACACGGAGCAATTCATTCACCGCGTGCTAGCGCCGGGATTGAAGAACGATTTCTTCGAATGGAAAAGCCAAAGTTTCGAAAACCTTGGGTGAAGGAGAAGGGTGAAGTCGGCTGGCTCCATGGAGGCTGCAGAAAAACTGCATCTTATGTGTAGGCTAGGGTTAGAGATTTTAGGTTATAAAACTTCCTTTTATATCAATTAAACTTAATTATAATTATAACTTAATACCCTTATTAGTTATAATTATAAATTAACCCACACAACTTAATATTAATTCTCAATTAATATTAAATCAATTCCATTCTCCATCATACACATATGTATATTGATATTATAATTAATTATATCTCTATATAATTAAATTATAATATGTAGCATACTTTATGCAATATTAATCATATTAATATTTATATATACATATATATATATAAATATATATATCATTATATATATATTTATTCTCTTTCTCATTCATAAATTATTATCCAATAATAATTTATACCCGAAAAGATGAACTTCATTTTGCTCTTTGTGTGTGACCCCATAGGTTCATATTAATTGGCAATAAGGAAATTACCATAATGTCCTTATAGGTCACAAGCGGACTCTAGCAAGCCATTACGACTACCCAATTAACATGATTGGAATGATCCAATACCTATTTATAGAATGTCATATTCCCTTTTGTCTCTTTGATATCATGATTAATCATAAGACATGGTACACTTGTCAATCTTATATAATTAATCATATGCTTTCTCGATCTCAAAGTAAACTGTTTAGACAAATCAATTGATACTCTATCAATTATTTGAGCACGGCCATGCATTTAACAGTCTTACTTATCGAGGGGCCCAGTGATATCGCTCTCTTGATAGAGAGGGACAAAATCCCATATCTGTCACTCACATCCCAAAGCATGAGTCATATTGTACCCAATCACAGCCTTTATAACTACTCTGTTACAAGCAGCGTTTGACTGCGTCAAAGCACAACATGAGTTCATCCCGGAATCAATGGTGACCTCAGGTCAAAGGAATCAGCTAATGACACTACTATAATCAAGATCAGTTGTGACACATGACCATAAACTTGATCTCATAGTGGGTCTCCAGTAACATGTTCTCTAACATATTACCCGTGAGTATAATCTGTATCTGTATACACTATATTCATCTTATGAATATCCATTATCACTCACACTAGTCTTAGTTTGTTATTATTCCCATAATAACAATCGACTAGGGATATTTAGAATAACACGATTTATTCATGGATACTTATCATAAATGCTAACATACAAACATAAATGATAATATTAATCTACACTAGATTAATCTTAGAAGTCAAATTACATAATCCAATATTGGCCTTAGGGCACAATCTCCAACAATCTCCCACTTGCACTATGGCCAATCATACATGTATCTCATACCCATTGACCTACATGACTTTCATGTATTCACTCGTGCAGGAGTCTTTGTCAGTGAATTATTAATTTTACCTTCCGTTGTTACTTTACACATTTTCACTCTCTCTTTAGAGACAGCCTCTCTAAATTAGTGAAAAACGCCTAAGTATATGCTTGTGTCATACAAGGTTCTTACGCATTGAACTATTGTCCCTACAATAGTCTCACAGGATAAGCAATGCTTAGAACAAAACACAACATTTTGTGATGAACTTCTTCATCCAAAATTTCCTTTACATCATATGTAACAATATACTTTAACTACTATTATAGATATTTAGCTATATTATTTTATTTTGAACCTTTCAAAATCATAACATCTCCTTTTAAGAGAATACTAGATCTCGACTGATATATTGCAACTAATTGCAATCAGTTGTATATGTGCAACTATTTACACAGTTAACATAAGCAAGCTTCTATTAAGTCTTTTACATTGAACGCTTTCAATGCTTTGACTTAAGCCAAAACATTCTTTTAGATCTATCTCTATAGATTCCAATTTCAAGAACACAGGCAGTCATGCTTATAACATTAACCGAAATTACTTTCTTAGCCATGATTTTACTTCTTGCAAGGTAAGAATGTTATTTCCAACAAGCCATATGTCATCCACATATAGCGTTAGGAATACCGATATGCTCCCACTGATCCTTTTGAAACACAAGATTCATCATCCTTTTGATAAAATCAAACCATTTGATTTCTTTATCAAAACTATGATTCCAACTATTTGATGCATGTTTCGATCCTTATAAGAATCTTTGAAACTTGCATACGCTATTTGAATTCTTTGGATGCTCAAAAACTTTGGGTTGTGTCACGTACACATCCTCAATCATGTTTTCACGTAGAAAACAGATTTTGATATCCATTTGCCATATTTTATAATCATATTATGCGGATGTGGCAACAAGAACTCAATTTGACTTGATCATGATTAATGACGAAAAAGGATTTTATCATAGTCCTACTATGAATTTGTTCGTATCCTCATAGTCACTACTATGAACTTGTTTATTACCCCCTTTTTGTCACTAGTCGTGCTTTATAAGTTTGAAGATCACCATTCATGTCGGTTTTCAATTTGAAAACTCACTTGCAACCATTGCATATGCATCTTCTAAAAGATTTATCAAAGTCTATACTTTGATTGTCAGACATGGACTTATCTTCAACCTTTGTAGCATCAAGTCACTATTTAGATTCAAAATCTAACATTGCTTCTTCATAAAAGAAGACTTATTCCAATCTAGTAAAACTACATCATGATTTTGAGAAATCCATATCTCTCCTATTCATGTCGTATTCTACTAGACTTTCATTGGACTTGTGTAATTTCAACAATGATCATGAAACCATTTCCATGTTCCTCTTCAACGTTAATGTCACTTTGTGAATTACGAGTTTTGTAGGTGTACTTTACTCCCACTAACTCTTCTAGAAATTAACTCCCTCTTCAAAGGGAAACCATTTCTAGCTACAACTATTTTGTATCCCAAAGAAACACAGGAGTAACAACTCCTATTTTCTTTTTGAGTAATCCAAAATACGACATTTAAATTTAGGTGCCAACTTATTCGAAATAAGCTTTACAGCCCTAAACTTATTCAATGAAACAATTTGGGTCTCTTACCCAACCATAGCTCATATGTTGATTCATGAATTGTTTTAGACGGAACTTGGTTCACAATATACACAGCTGCTTTAATGGCATATTTTGGAGAAAACGATGATCAATCTTGACTTCATCATAGATTGAACTATATCTGTATAGAGTTCGACTACTCCCTTTTCGACACAACATACTTTGTGGCGTACTTGGAGGAGTCAATTGTGAGACAGTCCCACAATCTCTAAGATGATTGTCAAAATCTTGACTCAAATATTCACCACTCGGATCATATCTAAGTGACTTTACTATCTTGTCAATATACTTCATACTCCTTTTACAAGCTTTTGAACACTTCAAAAGTTCCAAACTCGTGTTTCATTAGATACACTTATCTAGTGAAAAGTTCCACAAAATAATGAAGTATTAAAACCTCCTTTAGCAGTTGATTTATAATTCATATACATCCACATGTATAATGCTTAATAAATCGATTATTCTTTAACTACTTTTAGCAAAGAACCACTTTTGTCATCTTTTACAATAAACAACATTTGCATGATTCAAGATGATTCATAATCTCATGAATCCAAAAGTCCATTCTCATGGAGTTTCGTAATGCGACTTTGCTTATGTCTCCAAGACAACATTGCCAAAATAGGTTTAATCAAACTATTTGATTCGATCCTTACAGTATTTATGTTACAGATGGGCTCCACATATAAAGACAATTATGTAAATCTACATTTCATAATCATGTCTTTATAAAGTTTATAATTCACAATTATAAAATAAACAACATTTGTTTACTTAAGCCAACAAGCTCAATAGGCAACAAGAGTTCGTAACTCACATGTAAAAGTTCATAACCTTTGAGTAACAACCTTTGCTTCTCTTGCCTATTCGCATTCTACCTTTCACCTTCATAAGGTTTCTATTCAAGTTGCGATTCATCATATTCTACTAATATGAGATCCACAACTGGTATCTAATACCTTTGATATAGAAACAAAAGTAGAATAGTTAATAAATACTTAAGGTAGCAGTCTTACTGCCTTTCATCTTCTTATAGTTCTCCAAACAAAGTTTGCTATTTCCATTCTAATGAACGATTCATTCTAGAAATGGCAACACCCTTCTTTTGGAGATCTCTCTATGCCAACAGCTTTGGCCTTTAAAGCACTTTCACCCGAACCTTTCGGTCTTTATGCTTTTCGACCTTTCTTTTATCCTTTTCCTTTTGAACCATAAGCACACAATTCGAGGCGGGCTTATCCTTTATGGATAACTTAACATTCTTTTGCATCCTATGCAACTAATTCACAATTTTCCCCATGTCATTCAAATGATAGTTCATCACCAATGACTATCAAATAATGAATTCAAGATCACATCTTAATGCCTTTTGGAGGCCAATGAGAAAATGTTGCCTCAGACACTTATCTTTTCTTGCTTACTAACTGATGGAACATTTCCATTTGTGATGTATCATATACCTCAAGTAAAACTTCCACGTGCGGAAGAATTGGTGGCAAGTGTAAGATAATAAATTTTAAACAGAGTCCCTTCGATGCTTCAAGTAAGCATCTTTTATACTCGTGTTACAATTGCTAGTGGTTCATTGGGCAAAAGGATTATTGAGAACATATGATTCCTTTTGATTTGAGAACAATTCTCAAAGTTCAATAACAATCGAGATCATGGTAATAGCAATCATAACTATAATAAAGCGTGTAAAGATTTTTATTTAAATGCTCCCACTTAAATTATAAAACCCTTTAAAATATTTAAGTGGGTGAAGATCCAAAATCCATACTTAACCATAGCACTGCTTTGGCATGTCCCTATGATTAAATATAATTTCGGTAGGCAAAGACTCAAAATCATGCTTTAAACCATTTAAACATATTTTGGATGTGCACTTCTTTGCCAATTGCATCATTATGCAACTCTTCTAATTTATGAGATGCATGATATCATATATCATGTTTAATTGTATGTTACTCATCTCATCTTTGCCTCGGGCTCAAACACCTTTTTGATTAACCCTTTGTTAAACCAATTACAACACAATGAGAATCACCTTTTCTCATATTATCGCTTCGCTAAGGTCACAACATGCGTACCCGCCCTGGCGGTATACCATGATGCGAACATAGTACTTGACTAGTGTTATACGTAATTGGGTGGCAAATATAAACTTATTAAGTTTATTTAGGGTTTATAAAATCCTGTGATTTAATTGTATCTCATACAATTCATGGCATTAATATTAAACATACATTTGTTAATACTAATTAGCATGGCATCCTATGTCATACATATGTTAAGCATGCAATCTAGCATGGCATCACATGGCATCTAAAAGAAACAAGGCATGCATTTACACATATATATAAACATTTGCATCACATGCAAAATAATTTCTAACATGCATCAATATTTATTAACATGGCATCTTATGGCATAAAATAAATATAACATGCATAAGACTCAAAACCGTGTTATGGTATGGTTTTATCTACATTGATTTTCATAGGCCAATATGAAAATCAACAGGTCATTTCCTAGGTGGTTGTAACCATCGCATGGTCACAGCTCTCCCGCACCCCTTGGATCCGTCCTCACGTCTTTGTTCCTTGGCACCATCTCATGGATTTACATATTTTACAAAATTGTATCCTATACAACTTTCTAGTAAAATAAATTTACATATAATAAATTGCATCCTATACAATTTATCTAGAAAAATAAGATTACATAAATACAAACGACTCGCAGGCCGTATTTATACAAAACCTTACATCTATAAAACCAAAAGAAACAAAACCATCCATGGGGTCCAAAAACCATACCAAAACACCATGCATAAAATCTTCAAGATTTAGGGTTCAAAACGCTAAAACACAATCTCATTGCATTTATAAATAATTGATTGGAAAATCGTAAATATGTAGAAACAATTTCCACACTTAAACGAAGAACACCAAACCCAAACTCCAGCGATCCAACTGCAGCACTGCAGCATCCAATGCTGCGCGCAGCATCAAGGGAGCACGGCGTGCCACTCATGTTGGCACGGCGTGCCAATCAGTTGGCACGGCGTGCCGATCCAGCACGCCGTCGTGCCCCCAAACTGCTTCTCAGTTGCATTTGTCAAACAAACAGCACGTCGTGCAGAAAAACAAGCCATTCTGAAAATTCCCAGGTGGCACGCCGTGCCAAGGTTGGCACGCCGGCGTGCCACCATTCTGGTTCATTTTCTGGAAACAATTTCCAGTTGGCACGCCGTGCCATGCCAGCACGCCGGCGTGCCAACAAGCTGAACCCAGAATTTTCAGCCCCCAAATGATCCAAATCAAGTGTAAAACAAATCATTCATAATGATTAACTTCCAAATCAAATCAAAAATGTTATTCACAATAACATAGAACCCTAAATCAAGATCATACAACCCTAACATGCAATTTTGATCTAATCAAAATAACAAATCCAATTCAACCAATGCACAAGTGGCTCTGATACCACTGTTGGGGAATTAATCGCACAAAAACAATATATATATACGCAGCGGAAATAAAAGGATTAATCCCCACCAAGGACCCATGTACATTGCATTGAATTGGAAGGAGGGTTAAAGAATTACCTTAATTCTTTGTAGGTTTTGAATCAATTAGGAACCAAAGTAGCTTCCCTCTACGGTTGATCCACACGGAGCAATTCATTCACCGCGTGCTAGCGCCGGGATTGAAGAACGATTTCTTCGAATGGAAAAGCCAAAGTTTCGAAAACCTTGGGTGAAGGAGAAGGGTGAAGTCGGCTGGCTCCATGGAGGCTGCAGAAAAACTGCATCTTATGTGTAGGCTAGGGTTAGAGATTTTAGGTTATAAAACTTCCTTTTATATCCATTAAACTTAATTATAATTATAACTTAATACCCTTATTAGTTATAATTATAAATTAACCCACACAACTTAATATTAATTCTCAATTAATATTAAATCAATTCCATTCTCCATCATACACATATGTATATTGATATTATAATTAATTATATCTCTATATAATTAAATTATAATATGTAGCATACTTTATGCAATATTAATCATATTAATATTTATATATACATATATATATATAAATATATATATCATTATATATATATTTATTCTCTTTCTCATTCATAAATTATTATCCAATAATAATTTATACCCAAAAAGATGAACTTCATTTTGCTCTTTGTGTGTGACCCCATAGGTTCATATTAATTGGCAATAAGGAAATTACCATAATGTCCTTATAGGTCACAAGCGGACTCTAGCAAGCCATTACGACTACCCAATTAACATGATTGGAATGATCCAATACCTATTTATAGAATGTCATATTCCCTTTTGTCTCTTTGATATCATGATTAATCATAAGACATGGTACACTTGTCAATCTTATATAATTAATCATATGCTTTCTCGATCTCAAAGTAAACTGTTTAGACAAATCAATTGATACTCTATCAATTATTTGAGCACGGCCATGCATTTAACAGTCTTACTTATCGAGGGGCCCAGTGATATCGCTCTCTTGATAGAGAGGGACAAAATCCCATATCTGTCACTCACATCCCAAAGCATGAGTCATATTGTACCCAATCACAGCCTTTATAACTACTCTGTTACAAGCAGCGTTTGACTGCGTCAAAGCACAACATGAGTTCATCCCGGAATCAATGGTGACCTCAGGTCAAAGGAATCAGCTAATGACACTACTATAATCAAGATCAGTTGTGACACATGACCATAAACTTGATCTCATAGTGGGTCTCCAGTAACATGTTCTCTAACATATTACCCGTGAGTATAATCTGTATCTGTATACACTATATTCATCTTATGAATATCCATTATCACTCACACTAGTCTTAGTTTGTTATTATTCCCATAATAACAATCGACTAGGGATATTTAGAATAACACGATTTATTCATGGATACTTATCATAAATGCTAACATACAAACATAAATGATAATATTAATCTACACTAGATTAATCTTAGAAGTCAAATTACATAATCCAATATTGGCCTTAGGGCACAATCTCCAACAGTCTTTTCTTTGACCTATAAGAATAAAGCTTTTAAGAGTATATAGGTCTAGAGGTGCTTTTATGGACAGTCTTTTGTTGTGAATAGGAACATGTAGAAGATTGTACACTTCTTGGTTTTGAAGGATATATCTTCCTTTTAGCTTTTTGGTTAGTAGACTGAACATGGATAGTTTTCTGTTTAGATTTTGGTTCACTGAACTGTTTCTGACTTTTATTATGCTTTTGACATATGAGTTTGGGAGATGAGGTTTGCAAAGTAGAAGTTGATGAAGAATAGAATATAATTGGCTTTGTGGAAATTTGAAAAGGTATCTCTTCAATATTTTCATGACCAATTCTTGTTCTATCACTTGGATTTCTTTGGGACTCCAAAAGCATATCCTCCATTTGTGAATTTGCTAATTGTAGAATCTAGCTTTTCACATTTCTTCTCAAGATGTGATACTTTGTTAATTAATTCTAAAATAGTAGTTTCAAGAAATTTCACTTTGCTCTATAGTTCAAGCTCTTTAAACTTAGTAATCATGTCTAGCTTAGTATCATGCATCTTAAAGAATTCATGAATAAGATCATTATGAGATAAGGTTTATAGAATTACCTTATCTTCTTCACTTCTGCATGCTATTGTGATGAACTTTCTGCATTATCATCTGTCATGAAGCATATTTGAGCTTTTTCTTGCTTCTCATCATCATCACATCAGAACTTGATTCATCATTGTCACTCCAAGTAGCCATAATTACTTTCTTGTCTTACTTCTTGTACTTACTTTTAAGCTTTGGACAATCAGCTTTGAAATGGCCTGGTTTGTTGCATTCAAAACATGTATTTTTTTGTTTTGAATCTTTCTGGGCTTTATCAACTTTGCTGTTGTTGAATTGCCTCTTGAATGACTTTTTGTCTCTGTTCTTGCTTTTCAGGAATTTTCTGAATTTTCAAACTAATAAAGCTTCCTCATAATCTTCTTCACCATTACTACCTGATTCACAGATAGCTTCTTTAGAGATTGGACTAGCAGCTTTTAATGCAATGGACCTCTTCGTGTCATCTTTCTCATGGTCAGTAGTGGATTTAACCTTCATCTCATAAGTGATTAATGAACCAATAAATTCATCATATGAGTATGTTGTTAAATCTTTTGATTCTTCTATTGTTGTGAGCTTTGCAGCCCATGAAGTTGGAATTGTTCTGATTAATTTTCTAATCAATTCTTCATCTATAAAGCTTTTGCCAAGATTCTTCAATTTGTTCACAATGAGTGTGAACCTTATATTGATGTTTAAAACTGACTCTTCAGCTTCCACCTAAAACAACTCATACTCTATGATGTAAAGATTAATCTTTCCATCTTTAACTTGTTTAGTTCGTTCATGAGTCGTCCCAAGTTTGTCGCATATTTGTTTAGCTGTCGTGCAACCTGAAACACTATTAAATTCGTTAATATTTAAAGCCCACTGTAATAAATTAATAGCTTTAGAATTTAAAGCTTCTTTATTCCAATCAGTAATTTCATATTCATTTTCTTCTTTCGGGACAAACTTTCCATCAACAATTTTTATAGAATACTAGGTCCTTCCCTGACAAATCTCCAAACCTAATATCCGTAGACTGTAAAAATATTCTAATTCTATTTTTCCAAAAACTGTAATTTTTTCCATTGAATAGATGAGGCTTGTTGATGGAACATCCTTCAGACAAAAAAATATTTTGACTACCGGATGCACTTGCCATTTTAGGATCATGCTAAGGATTTTACTCTTTTTGTTTAGAGTCAAGCTCTGATACCAATTGACGGTCCCAAATATGCTAGTTACAATACTAGAGGGGTGAATAATACTGTATACCGAATGAAAATTTCCACAAACTATTTAGAAAATTATGTTTGATGAAAAAAAAGTTTTCTTTCAATAAATACAAGTTTCACAAAAACAGAATTGATAAAGTAGTAAAACTTGTGAATATAAAATTGCTTGACTGATATGATAAAGTCTTCAAGTAATAATGTTATAAATTTAAATTATGGAAATTCAAATAACAATAAATATAAAGGGTATAGGGATAAAGAATTGAAGACACTGAGATTTACACTGGTTCGATCCAATGGGTCTACATCTAGTCCCCAAGTCAACCACTTGAGATTTTCTACTATTGTTTCTTTTACAGGCAAGAAATAAGTCTGAGTTACTTTTTACGAGTTTAAGTAACAAACTCAATTCTTTTATATGATAAGAATCAAACCTCTACCGTTACTTTTTTCGACCATAAGTAACAAAACTCTTCCGAAAATTTTCTAAGTTCAAGCACCAAAGTTATACGGTATTTCTTACAAGCTCAAATACCAAACTTCTACTGATGCTTTTTCAAAGCTCAAGCACCAAACGTTTACAAACTTTGTTGATCACACTATCAACAAAGTAAACCCCCTTCACACAACCTTGAATGAAAATATAATTCCTTTAAATATGAATATTTGAATCAATGAACAAAGATGAAACTCTTCTCTCTTAATTTGCTCTTTGAAGGAATTATGGAAGACTTGAATAAATGTAGCTTATATGTGTGAATATTGTTAAGTCTCCCACTTAACAAATTTCAATCTTCTTTGCTTTTATAAGAGGTTAGAAGCTCATCAAGATGATGTCATAGCCTTTGCATTGATGTCACAAATGAAATATAGCTGTTGTATTAAGCTCTTTAAGGAAGTTATAGCCGTTTGAGGTTCTGAAGAGTGTAGGCAACAAGTTTGATATCTCACAAGTAGAATATGGCAATTGTAATTAGCTCATGAAGGAATTATGGCCTTTGTTTGTAGATCACAAAGAGAAAGTAGCTGATGCATCCAAGTCTTCAACATATGTTGCTTATTATTTTTTCATTCAAGAAAGATATAGCCGTTGGAAAGCTTTTAGCTTATATGCAAGAATAGACATACAGCTCTTGAAGTGATTTCTATCCTTTAAAGTAAATGCGGTTGTTGGAGATCTTTTGAAGATTATAAGCAAAAGATGTTTAGCTTATAAGCAAGGCTCAGCCTTTGTTTTTCTTGACACGAAATAATCCTCCTTATGATGTAGCTTTGATAGTCCCAAATGACTAGTTACAGTACTAGAGGGGGGTGAATACTACTGTAGGGCAAATAAAAAATTCGCAGACTCTCTTAAAAAAACTTTTTATAGAAACACAAGTTTCTTTTTCAAAAAAAAGTTTTATTAAGAATGCGAAATTAAAAACTATAATAAAACTTGTGAATATAAAATTGCCTTTGTAAAAATAACTTTAAATACTAAAGCAATTAATTTAAATCGCTAGAAATTAAATTGCATAAAATAATAAGAGAGTAGGGATAGAAAAATATAGACGCAGAAATTTATCCTGGTTTGACCCAACCGGTCTACATCCAGTCCCCAAGCCAACCGCTTGAGATTTCCACTAACGTTCCTTACGGGCAGGAAACAAGCATGTGTTACTTTTTGCGAGTTCAAGTAACAAACTCAATACTTTTGTAGGCTTAGTATCAAACCTATACAGTTACTTTTTGGAGCTTAAGTAACAAACTCTACTGATGCTTTTTCGAAGCTCAAGCACCAAACTTTTACAGCTTTTGTTGATCGCACCATCAACAAAGCAAAACCTCCTTCACACAACCTTGTGTGAAAATACAATTCCCCAAAATGTGAATATTTGAATGAAACAATATTTCTCCTTCTCTCTTTGCTTTCTTTGGGAATATGGAAGACTATGAGTTGAATGCTTAAAGTGTGAGTATTTCTTGAATTGTCTTCCACACCTTCAAATCTCCTTCTTCTTCCTTTTTATAAGCAATTTGAAATTGTAGCCGTTTGATACACCTCTTAATGGATAATAGCCGTTAGCTTCAAGTCATAAGGAGTATATGGTCCTTGGTTTCACCTTATGAAGAAGAATGAGCTTTGGTTCTCAAGTGATAAGCACAAGAAAGATAGCCGTTGATGTCACAAGATTTATGGCTGTTTGTACTTTTGATACACAATTAATAAAGCCATAAAGCAAAGTATAGGTGAGTTCCTTACATACAAAAGACATGTGACAAAATTTGAAAAGGAAAAGCATGTATAACCTGAGTTTCAATCCATGGCTTAAGGAGAGAGAAAGATAGATATAAGTTGGTCGTTGTTCTTGAGACAAAGTTTAACTTATTGATCCACATGTGATATCAAGATGAAGACATTCTTGGCCTAGGTTTCATACTTAGGTTATAAGGTCACATGTGGTCCTTAAAAAAGATCTCAAATCTTTTTCACCTTACAAGTACACATGAGTTCAATATGTGGTCAAATTTGATCTTAAAGCATTTCACCTCATAAGCAAACATGAGGTCAATATATATGTATGTAAGTGGCCGAAATGATCTCAAAAAATATTTCACCTTATAATCAAACATGAGGTCAACTTTGTACGTATATATATATATATATATATATATATATATATATATATATATATATATATATATATATATATATATATATGCTGAAGGATATTTAAATCTTTCAAGTCATAAGCTAACATTGGGTCAACTTAAAACATATATATGTATAAGTATGTGGCCGAAATATATTGATAAAAAACTTTCAAGTCATAAGCCATCATGGGTTGAGCAAATGTGGATTATCAAGTCTTTTTATCTCATAAGCTCTTGTATGTATGTGTGTGTGTGTGTGTGTGTGTGTATATATATATATATATATTTGTTACTTTGCATTTAGCCATATATTATCCTTTTATGATATAAATATGGAATGGCCAAGAGAGTTGATTCTCAACTCATAAACCAAGCATTTAAAATGCTATAAAAGAGCTTTTGTAAATTATAAAAACATTTTAACTTATAAAGCTCATTATTTTAAAATGTCAATCTTTGTGATCATCAAAACTCAACTCAACAAGCTTCATCTTCTTTAATCACATCTTTAGTTCTTTATTAATTACAATTTAATTGTAATAATATTAAAGTAAACATGATTTTCCTGTTCTTTTTCATGCCAACTTTTCAATTAATTGTTATCATCAAAACTCGATTCAACAGATTAAATTATCAAACAGAATGAAAAACTAGTTATACTAATTGATTGAATAAAATATGATAACAAATTTATCAAATATAATTTAAAACTCTGGTTGATGGGTTAAGCAAATACAATCAAACATTTCAAATTACCAATTGACCAAAAGGATATAATATAGTTTTCATAATCAAATACCAAATTCTAAATCAATCAAATGTAGTTTAAACTTTTCAAATCCATGGTATAGTGCAACATAGTGGTGATAATGCACACCACTAAGGCCAAATAAATGGTAAGCCAACTACTAATAATAAATATCAAATCTCAAATATCTGATAGTAGATCTCAGATCTCATATTACAAATAATTGCTTTGATCGGTCTTATGCATGGTTCTAATGCAACATGCACATACATAAACCTGGACAGAGACTGTTATGCAATCCTAATATGAAGTTTGGTGAGAGGCCACATAATGAATACAAATATATCGAGCACTTATATTAGTTTCAAAATCATATTTTATATCTCATAAATCATCAGATAATAAAATGCAAGTAACAATATGGAAACATATTCCAAAATTCTTATACAAACGATAACAAATTAATCAAATACAAAATAAAATCTCAAACCAAGTTTCGAGTTTTGAAAACAAATGATATCAAGTAGCTTAATTTATGAATGGCCTGTTCCCAAAAGCATTGTATAAAAACAAATTCATATTGAAATTTCAATGAAAGAAAGTAAACGTGTCGTGCACCATAGTTACCACTCACCTGAAATCCAAGCAAATGCTAATCCTATGAATTCAATCACTTGTTTATTAGTTAGTAGGAGAAATATCAGAGCTTCTTATAAATTGAAGTAACGACATAGAATAAATTAACAAAGATTGATCGAATCTAAATCAATGTGAAACATTACATACCACATAAGGGGAAAATATCCAAACATTTACCAATTTAATTAATAATTTTGTACATACATGATTTAAATATATATTCTTATATTCTGTAACGCTAATAATTGTAGGAAAACAACAACAACAACAACAACAACAACAACAACAACAATAATAATAATAATAATAATAATGAAAACTTAAAATTTAGTAAACAATTAGTTAATGATAATATATAAAAGTTCAAGAATTGTAGTAAATTTGAAAAGTATCATATGTTTTAAAGGTCAATGAAAATGTTTGAAAATACGTGGAAAAGAACAAAATTAATTGGGTAAAACAAATAGTATTAAGGGAAATCACACCATAATAAATATTGCAGCTAAAGACCCTTTTTAGCCAATCTTTAAAAGTTGTTGCCAAAAAGCACCTTTAACATTAAAATTACATCAGATTTTTTTATTGTAAATACCTACAGTTATAACTCTATAGTGGCAACATACAGCGATTATTTTATTATTGCTATAAATTATGAAAACAATAATATAGTTACTGCATATTGCTGGAATAAAGTCGTGACCAAATATATTTGTAACAAAAATTTGATATACTTTTTCTACTAAAGGTGCTTTTTAGTAGCAACTTTTGGATGTTGCTGCTAAATATAATTTTTCACAGCAAAATTTTTTGCAGCTGAAATTGAACATGTAATTGATTACTTCAAGTATGTAATTGATTAAAATAAATAAATTAAATAGCAAAAACCAAAATTGAATGTGTTGCTACTGCCAAAGCTAACATTGTGCGGACTGTGACCACCTTTGCTACAGGGCTGAAGGATTCATGATAGTCAATTCCAAAGGTTTGATTGTAACCTTTGGCCACAAGTCTTGCCTTGAAACGATCTACTTCACTAGTGGGCTTGTATTTGATTTGATAGACCCATTTTGATGCAAGAGCTTTTTTTCCTTTAGGCAGATCAGTAATGACCCAGGTGCCATTGGTCTCCAGTGCATCAAGTTCTTGTTGCATAGCCAGGACCTATTCATCATGTTGACTGGCTTCAAGATAGTTCTTAGGCTCTTTAAGTTGAGTAATGTTGCACAAGAATACAGTGTGGTCAGGAGAAAACCTTGAAATCTGGGGTAGAGGATGATTGGCAGAATAAGAAAGAGATACAAAATCTCTTAACCAAGTTGGTGGCTTGGTAACTCTGGTGGACCTGCGAAACACATTATCAGTTTGTGGTTGTAAGTCACAGGTAATCAGAGTTTCAGTAGTAGTAGGAGGAGAAGGAGTGTTAAACATCCCTGTGTCCTGCGAAGAAGAAACAGCATAAGGAAAAATTGTTTCCTAAAAAGTGACATCCCTGGATACAACAATTTTCTTAGTCTCCAGGTTATACACCTTAAAACCTTTCTGCCCAATAGAAAATCCAAGAAACATAGCTTGATGTGTACTAGGAGCTAACTTATCCTTGTAAGGATGAACATCAGTATAAAAACATTGACAACCAAATACCTTGAATTGATCATATGCTGGTTGTTTCTGATATAACCTATAATAAGGAGTCTCCCATTTAAGAACCTTTGAGGGAATAACATTGATGATACTTGTTGCCTTCATTAAAGCTTCTCCCCAAAATGCAGAAGACAAAGAGGCTTGAAAAAGTAATGATCTTGTAACATCCAAAAGATGGCGATGCTTTCTCTCTGTAACACCATTCTGCTGGGGTGTATAAGCACAAGTTCTCTGATGAAGAATGCCTATGTGTTGACACAATGCTCTACATTTTTGGTTTACAAACTCACCATCATTATCTGTTCGAATGATCTTGACTGCAGTTTGAAATTGAGTTTGGACATAGTTGAAAAAATGGACTAATGCATTATATACCTATGATTTGTGCAACAAAATCGCCCATGTTACTCTTGAATAATCATCAACAAGAGTTAAGAAGTACCTGGCACCAGTAAGTGAAGCCCTTTTATAAGGCCCCCAAACATCAAGATGTAATAACTGAAAAATTGCAGTTGTAGAAATTGAGCTTTTATGAAAAACATGTCTATGCTGCTTGGCAAGGGGACAAATATTACAAAAATCAAATGTAGTCTGTTTAAGAGTTGAAATATGCTTCAGTACATCAGGAGAGGCATGTCCTAATCTTTGGTGCCATGCATTTCCATTATTCGAGAAAAATGGAAGAAGAAGAATTGTATTTTATTCAATCAAAAACTCAAAGAATACAATTTCAGCTTTTACATTTTATAGTGTGAAAATATGGCTAACTAACTATAACTAATTTCCTACCATTTTCTTTACAAGAAAATCTTCCTGCCTTCTCCTTTGTGCCTTGATTCCATGTTGCCAACCTCACTCTTGCTATTGTGCATCCTGCTTTGTTACCACAAGATGTGGCAGCTGAGTTTCAGCTTGATCAATCTCAACACTCCCCCCACAAGCTGAAACAAGTTTGCCAACTGAGTCTATAATCTGAACCAGACCTATCCTTTTCAAAGCTGGTAGCATTTTGGCATGTGATAAGGGCTTTGTGAACAAGTCTGCAAGTTGGGAACCAGTTGGAACAAAAGGTGTACAAATAAAACCATCCTCAACAGAATTCCTCACAATGTGGCAATCAATTTCCAGATGTTTTGTTTTATCATGACACACAGGGTTCTTTGCAATAGCAATGGCAGATTCATTGCCACAATGCATTGGGATTGGACGGTGAACTTAGATTCCCAAATTAGAAAGAATATATGAAAGCCACTTCAACTCATAAACAGTTTGTCCCATACTCCTATATTCTGCCTCTGCAGAACTTCTACTCACCACAAATTGCTTTTTAGTTTTCTAGGAAATGAGAGAAGAACCCAGGAAAACACAATAACCTGTTAATGATTTTTAGGAGACTTTACAAGTAACCCAATCTGAGTCACAATATGCAATAAGGTGCAATTCTGTCTCCTTTTGATGAGGATAAAACAAACCATATGTCTGTATGCCTTTCAAATACTTGAACATGCAATGCTGCCTAAAAATGGTGTTTAAAAGGGGACTGCATATATTGAATCAGTTGTTGACTGGCATGTGCAATGTCTGGTCTAGTGAAACCCATATACAAAAGTTTGCCAATAATACGCCTATGAAGCTCCACATTTTCAAAAGGCATACCTGGTGCAGTAAGAGTGACACCATGTGCTGCAGGACTTGAAACTGCAACAGCATTGGTAATCCCTGCATCTGTAAGCAAATCTGCTATGTACTTCTACTGGGACAGCACAGCTCCTTCATTGGATCTAGCAAGCTCAACAGCCAGGAAATATTTTACATCCCCCATATCCTTGATTGTGAATAGGGCATGTAAATATTTACTGCAGAAATATCTGCCATGTGCTGACTAGTAAGAATAATATCATCAACATAAAGAACAAGGATTACCTTGTTGCCATCTGCTGTAGTGTGAGTAAACAGACAATGGTCATGGGATGAGCGCTGAAAGCCATACTCAAGCAATTTGGCTGAAATTTCCTTGTACCACTGGTGGCCAGCTTGCTTCAGTCCATACAAGGACTTTCTGAGATGACAGACTTGATCACCTATACATTTTGTATACCCCTGTGGTGGCAGCAAATAGATGTCTTCATCTAGGTAACCATGGAGGTAAGCATTGTTGATGTCAATTTGCTGCACTGGCCAATCTCTTGCTACTGCCAAAGCTAACACAGTACGGACTGTGACCACCTTTGATACAGGGCTGAAGGATTCATGATAGTCAATTCCAAAGGTTTGATTGTAACCTTTGGCCACAAGTCTTGCCTTGAAATAATCTACTTCACCAATGGGCTTGTATTTGATTCGATAGACCCATTTTTATGCAAGAGCTTTTTTTCCTTTAGGCAGATCAGTAATGACCCAGGTGCCATTGGTCTCCAGTGCATCAAGTTCTTGTTACATAGCCAGGACCCATTCATCATATTGACTGGCTTCAAGATAGTTCTTAGGCTTTTTAAGTTGAGTAATGTTGCATAAGAATGCAGTGTGGTCAGGAGAAAACCTTGAAATCTGGGGTAAAGGATGATTGGCAGAATAAGAAAGAGATACAAAATCTCTTAACCAAGTTGGTGGCTTGGTAACTCTGGTGGACCTGTGAAACACATTGTCAGTTTATGGCTGTAAGTCACAGGTAATCAGAGTTTCAGTAGTAGTAGGAGGAGGAGTGTTAAACATCCCTGTGTCCTGCGAGGAAGAAACAACATAAGGAAAAATTATTTCCTGAAAAGTGACATCCCTGGCTACAACAATTTTCTTTGTCTCCAGGTTATACACCTTAAAACCTTTCTGCCCAATACAAAATCTAAGAAACATAGCTCTATGTGCACGAGGAGCTAACTTATCCTTGTAAGGATGAACATCAGTATAAAAACATTGACAACCAAATACCTTGAATTGATCATATGCTGGTGGTTTCTGATATAACCTATAATAAGGAGTTTCCCATTTAAGAACCTTTGAGGGAATAACATTGATGATACTTGTTGCCATCATTAAAGCTTCTCCCCAAAATGCAGAAGACAAAGAGGCTTGAAAAAGTAATGATCTTGTAACATCTAAAAGATGGCGATGCTTTCTCTCTGCAACACAAGTTCTCTAATGAAGAATGCCCATGTGTTGACATAATGCTCTACATTTTTGGTTTACAAACTCACCACCATTATCTGTTCGAATGATCCTGACTGTAGTTTGAAATTGAGTTTGGACATAGTTGAAAAAATGGACCAATGCATTATATACCTGTGATTTGTGCTGCAAAAAAATCACCCATGTTACTCTTGAATAATCATCAACAAGAGTTAAGAAGTACCTGGCACCAGTAAGTGAAGCCCTTTTATAGGCCCCCAAACATCAAGATGTAATAACTGAAAAATTGCAGTTGTAGAAATTAAGCTTTTATGAAAAACATGTCTATGCTGCTTGGCAAGGGGACAAATATTACAAAAATCAAATGTAGTCTGTTTAAGAGTTGAAATATGCTTCAGTACATCAGGAGAGGCATGTCCCAATCTTTGGTGCCATGCATTTCCATTATTTACTACGGGTGGTGAAACTACATTACTGGATTGTAAAGCCAAACATTAAACTTTCTTCAAACAATCAGCAGTAAAAGAAGCCTTATTTAGCTGGTAAAGTCCATCCTTGTACCATCTTACTGCCACAAGTTTATGTGTGAAGCGGTCCTGCAAACAATAATAGTTTACAGCAAAATGCACCTGAAGATTAGAAGTCTGTAATAACTGTCCCACTGACAGTAAATTAACAGGGGTGTATTGAATTAAGACTTTTAATGACTTTTACATACTTTTAAAATCCAGAGGTATTCAATTAAGACTTTTTAGAATTCTTTAAAAGTCATCAAATATTCAATTATGACTTTTTAAGAGTCTTTAAAAGTCATCAGGTATTCAATTATGACTTTTTAAGAGTCTTTAAAAGTCATCAGGTATTCAATTATGACTTTTTAAGAGTCTTTAAAAGTCATCATGTATTCAAAAAGTCATTGACAATTGATGAGAATGACTTTTATAGACTTTTTTTTACAAAATATAACACAAAATCCTTAGAAAAATATCTCACATCTATACGCAAGACTTTTTGTTTATCATTTATCGTAAAATCCATAATCACCCGCTCTTTCTGTCTCTGGAAACGATCGACCCCCACCCTCTCCGACTTCCATAATCACTCGCACTTTTTCATAGGGGTGAGCAAAATCAAACCACGAACCAAAAACCAAACCGAACAAGACTAAAAACCGAACCAAACTCTATTTGGTTTGGTTTTGGTTTTATAAAATATAATAGTTTGGTTTTTGGTTCGTTTTTTGGTTTTTGTTAAAAAAACAAAACCGAACCGAACCGTAATAGGAAAAAATATTTTTTAAAAATATATATATGTCTATAAATAAATTTTATTTGGCATATTATATATTTATATAATAATAGTTTGTATTTATGAGACTTTAGTAATATACATGTAATATAAATCCTTTTTAAGCAATATTTTACATGTAATTTATACAAAATAATGATAATAAAAATTAAAAAATTAAAATTTTTGTTGATTCGGTTTGAACCGAACCAAACTGTAACCGAACTGAATTGGTTCGGTTCGGCTTGATCCGAACAATATGAACTTTGGTTTGGCTTTGGTTTCTATTTTTCTTCTACTTTGGTTTTTGGTTCGGTTCGGTTTTGAACCGAACCACATTTTGCTCACCCCTACTTTTTCGTTACCCTCTCCGACCTCCATAATCACCCGCCCTTTTTACCATCTTTTAGACAGCTCTCCCATTTCAGTTTGACACACAAACAAAGGTAGTCTTGATTTGTGTAAGATTGCATAATTTTCTTAGAAATGAGTGTCGATCAGATGAGTTTCCAATTGAACAAAATAGTAAAACTATTTCATCTACACCAATGTCAATTAATGAAGAAGAAGATTTTAAACCATTTGTTGGAACACAAGAGCAACAAAGAAATGATGCTAATGAATGGAGAGCTAGTATTGCTACTAGCATGTGGAATAATGTTGAACATATGAATGATGATGCATATTAGAAATTTTATAGCCAAATTACAATTTTTTAATTGACATTACTACTCAATTTTTATGTTACTATTTTATATTTTATGTTTGGCGATTGTTGTGGTCATTTATGTGGTGTATTATCATTGCACACATATAGATTATTAGCATTTTCTAATAAGTCTACAAAAGTCTTTAAGAGTCTATAAAAATCTATAAAAGTATATGAAATAAACTTTTTAAAGTCATCAATACTTTTAAAAATTCTCTAGAAAATATTAAAAGTCACTGAAAGTTATTAAAGTCTATAAAAATCATTCACTAAAAAGAAGTCCATAAAAGTCTTAATCGAATACCCCCTTATAAATCTGAATTGAGGTACATGTAACACTCCTTGTAACAATACTTCAGATGCCAATCTAACAGTGCCTATATGTTTGACGAATTGAGCATTTCCATCGGGCAATAAAACAGATTCCTTAGAGATTGTAGGTTCAAAAGACTCAAACAATGTGAAATTTGGAGTCATATGTGATGTAGCACCAGTATCTACTATCCACGCATCATCTTGATTTTGTATGTTGAAACAATAAGAAACATTACCAGAAAATCTTGCGAATGCAAAGAAATTTGTAAATGACTCTGGCATTTTTCCTTGCTGCTTTAACATCTTGTAAACTTCATGTAGCATCTGTTTAGTATTAATTTCAGATAAAGTCTCCTCTTCTGAATCTATATATTCATCAAGTGCATTATCTTTGACTTCTTGAACAACATTTGCTCTTGTCTTATGCTTATCTCGACATTCTACATATCCCTGATTATGTGTATTTCCTGGAGTGGTTTTTGGGCCTTGCCACCAGTCTGGATAGCCAATGAGTTGAAAACAAGATTGTTTGTCATGTCCCACTCCATCACAATGACTACACATCAAATCTTCCTTCTTAACATTCTTTTTGCCTTTATATCCACTTCCACGTCTAGGACCATTTGATTGCTTGAATCCTCCTTTATTATTGTTTCTGGAAGAAGTAAAATTGGCCATCTCAACATTTTGTTCTACAAACACTTCTCTCTGTTTCTCAATTTTAGAAATCATAGAATATGCATGATCAATACTAGGCATTGGTTCCATAAGCAATATTTGGTTAATTACATGCTCATATCCCTCATTAAGCCCTGTTAAAAACTGCAACAGCTTGTCTTCTTCTTACAAATCTACGAATCGCCTGAAAGCATTGCACACACAATCATTAGCGGCCCCGCATTGACACTCAGGAAGTGGCCTAAGTAAGAAAAACTCATCCCATAGCTTCTTAAGCTAAATGAAATAGGTAGTAACAAAATTATTTCCTTGTGATTGAAGAAAGAATATGAAATAACAAAAATCCAAGTATAACTCCCTTCCCTTAGATACCAGAAGAGAAATTCCGGCAAAGAGACTCATTTTATATCTAAAGATCCAGCGAAACAAAGATTGGAAGAGAAAGCTGCGATTCGAAGAGATGAGTTTTCAATTTAGAGATTCGACAAACCAGATCTTGGAAGAAATCAATAACTCAAATTGGTTTCCATCTAAAGATCCGACAAGTTGAAGAGTGAAAAGTTAAAGCAAAGACTGTGAAGGAAAGCGTAGCGACATGGGACACAGAGGATGGCTATGAGCACGGCGATGCCTTGAATACAGTGGCAGATCGAGATTCTGATGGTGACTGAAGGGGAACGACGACAGTGACTATAGAAAGTGGGAGATATTAGAGAAATGTTGGAAGCAATTATGGTTAAATTAATGTTTCATAACTAAATTTATTTTCAAGTTTTATTTGTAAGGATAAAAGTAATTTTAATATTGATGGGTAAAAAAATTAAATACTTAGGTCAAAACCAAGACAGTCAGTATTTTTATGATTTAACATGTTATAACTGGTTATATGTACTTTAGTGTTAATTAGGAGCAACCAAAATGTGGTTTGGTTCAAAACCGAACCAAAAACCAAACATTGAAAATTTATAAAAATCAAAATCAAATCAATATACATTAGATTTGAGTTGAATCGAACCGAATAGTTTGGTTTGGTTCTGGTTAGTTTCGGTTCCAAACCAAAACTTTAAAATTTTAAAATTTAAATAAATTATTATTAAATTATTATTAATTATATATAAATTATTGTAAAAAATGGACTATATTACATATATATTGTTAAAATCTCATAAATATAAATTTTATAATAATATAAATATATATTATATCAAATAAAATATTATATATATATATAATTTTTAAATATTTATAATTAGTTTAGTTAGATTCAGTTTTTGTTTGATTTTTCTATTAAAAATCAAAACCAAACTAAAATCTAAACTATTACATTTTTAAAAAATAAAACCAAATCAAACTAATTTTGATTACAGCTTACTTTTACTCGCTCCTTATTAATATTACCTTAATGTAAAAAGCTAAAGTCTGTTCATGATTGGTGTAATTTTCCTAAAATGTCGTCTTTCCTTTCCTCCCAAAACGTCATTAATAGTGGTGCAAGTGTTCTCATCCTCAGCCGCCGGTGGTTTGGCCGTCTCTTCGTGAAAAAAACCTCTTGGACTTGAAATTGGGTCATGACATTTCTCGCTAGGTTGAAACCGCATTGCTAAATTCGAGTCCAATCTGGCTTTGGTGATTATTATGATTTTCAGAGACATGGAGTCGTTCCTCACATAGTTGCCATGGCTAAGGTCTTTTTTTTTTTTTCTCCTCAATCTCATTCGTAGTTCAATTTCAATTTTCATATTCCCGAGCGTTAATTACTACAATTTCGTTATATGCACGAAATATGTGATGTTTGATTATTTTGTTTCTCTTCTGTAATCTTGGAACTTACTATAGGTAGCATCTCTCATGGAATCGGCAATTTAATCTTCAGATAGAGCAACTATGATGGCTAAGCAAATTCAATTTAATACTTCTAGCGGGAACCCTGCCGATTATGGTGGGGAACTTGCGATGCTGAAGGTACTTGAAACAAATAAGCGTCATCGACATTTGGCTAATGTTGGATCCCACTTGATTGGTTGCTTGAAAGCACTTCAGCAAAGAAATCACAGTAATGTTCCATGAACTTGGCTTTCTCAATGAAAACTCTGTTTATTTTCTTTTTTTTTTTTTTTTTTTTTTTTTGTGATATCCGCCACTTTAGGATAGAGAGAGAAAGAAAAAGATTTCTTTGCATCTTCTAAATTGTTTGCAGTCAGAGTAATGTTATATTTCTAACATATGCGAACATCTGTTTTGGCATTTGCAACTTTTTTTTTTTCTTTTTCATTGCAAAAAAAAAAATTATCAAAAGATATATTCAGTTATTTCATTGAGCTCTGTAGTTGCTTATATAACATTTTGTTATATAAATCTGGATGTATGAAGGTTAGAGTTTTGATCAAAATGGATGACCATGCACATTTGCAAACATGCACAGAAGAACCATGATGAAGCCTAGTTCTTCCGCAAGAAAGAAAGCCTTGTAAAGGATCGATGAATTTTGTCATTTTTGTTTACTCCAATACAGACTTCTCTTCTAACAAGAAATGGAAAGTCTGTTGACTTTTCCTCGGGCGCATGATTTTAAATCTGACTATTTGTAGTTTCTTAGTATATATCAGATATGGATGTACCATCCCTCGTATTATCCGCAGACAAGTTTAACTGACTTATTCTTGACCTCATTTGAACCGAGGGACGAAGGGACTGGATCGATAGAGAAAGTGCCTACACAATTAGCTTTTGGAAATTCTGTGAAACTGATTCCTTTCATCACTCGTCTTTTTTTTTTTTTTCTCGTAATCTGGTCACTGATGGAGATTTTGCTTTGTTTCTCATTTGGTTCAGGTTTTTATGCCTTTCTTTTACAAACAAGCATCAAATCCAAGGATCCAACAATGGGTAAACTAATCCATTCCCAAATGATTAAGTTAGGTCTTCACTTCAGTGTCTATTTAGCAAACAACCTCATCAACTTGTATGCAAAATCTGGGTATATTATTGATGCCCATAATGTATTCAATGAAATGCCTGCAAAAACCACATTCTCATGGAATACAATTCTCTCAGGATATGCAAAACAGGGAAAAATGGACAAAGCCCATCAGGTGTTTCATGAAATACCTGATCGTGATTCTGTTTCATGGACTACAATGATTGCCAGCTATAATCAAATGGGCCATTTTGAGAGTGCAATAAAATTGTTTGTAGAGATGGTGAAGGATAAAGTTCTTCCTATGCAATTTTCACTTACTAATGTCCTTTATTCATGTGCAGTCTTAGGGGTTCTAAGCACAGGTAAACAGTTCCATTCTTTTGCTGTGAAATTAGGGCTTAGTGGGAATGTTCCTGTAGCAAATTCACTTCTGAATATGTATGCAAAATCTGGAGATTTTGTTGCGGCTAATATTATTTTTAAAAGGATGAGAATGAAGAGCACTTCAAGCTGGAACATAATGATTTCATTGCATATGAAATGTGGTAGAGTTGATCATGCCCTTGAATTATTTCAGCAAATGAGGGAACGGGATATAGTTACATGGAATTCAATGATAGCAGGATATAATCAACATGGTTTTAAGAAGAAAGCACTAGAACTTTTTTCTAGCATGCTGCTGGATTATTCTCTAAGACCTGATAGGTTCACCTTAGCAAGTATTTTATCAACTTGTGCCAATCTTGAGAACTTGAATCTCGGAAAACAAGTTCACAATTATCTTATTAGGACAGAGTTTGCTATAACCGGGGCAGTTGAAAATGCTTTAATCTCAATGTATTCGAAGTCTGGAGGTGTTAAAATTGCTCAAAGAATTGTTGAGAGAAATCGAATTTCAGATCTCGATGTTATAGCATTTACAGCCTTATTAGATGGATATGTCAAACTCGGGAATATAACCCCAGCTAGAAAGATTTTTGACACATTAAGAGACCGGGATGTGGTTGCTTGGACTGCCATGATAGTAGGTTATGTACAAAATAACTTAAATAATGATGCGGTGGAGCTTTTCAGAACAATGGCTAAAGAAGGACCCCGACCAAACAGTTTTACTCTAGCAGCCATGTTGAGTGTTTGTTCAAGTCTGGCTTCTTTGAATCATGGGAAGCAAATTCATGCAATTGCCATAAGATCAGGGGAAGATTCATCTACTTCTGTGGGGAATGCACTGATTACGATGTATGCAAAAGCTGGAAGTATAACTACTGCATGCCAGGTTTTTAATCTCATATGTTCGAGCAAGGATACTGTCTCCTGGACATCAATGATTATAGCTTTAGCTCAACATGGTCTCGGAGAAGAAGCTATAGAACTGTTTGAGAACATGTTGAAACTGGGTATTAAGCCTGACCATATAACTTATGTTGGTGTCCTCTCTGCTTGTATACATGTGGGATTGGTACAGCATGGTCGGAGCTATTTCAATCTGATGGCTAGTGTGCACAGAATTGAGCCAACACTGAGCCATTATGCTTGCATGATTGACCTGTTTGGGCGTGCTGGGTTGCTGCAAGAAGCATTTAGTTTTATCGAAAGTATGCCTATTGAACCGGATGTTATAGGTTGGGGTTCACTGTTATCTTCCTGTAGGATTTATAAAAATGCAGATTTGGCAAAAGTTGCAGCAGAGAGATTACTTCTTATTGAACCTGGTAATAGTGGAGCATACTCTGCCCTTGCTAATGTATATTCGGCTTGTGGAAAATGGGAGGATGCTGCTAAAATTAGGAAGTTAATGAAGGAACGAGGTGTTAAGAAAGAGCAAGGATGTAGTTGGGTTCAGATTCATAACAAAGTTCATTTCTTTAGAGCTGAAGATAACCATCATCAGCTGAAAGTTGAAATCTATGAAAAGATGGACAAGATCTGGATGGAGATAAAAAAGATGGGTTTTGTTCCAGATTTTGAATCTGTACTACATGACCTTGAGATAGAGATGAAGGATAAGATGCTTAGATATCATAGCGAGAAACTTGCCATTGCATTTGGGTTAATAAGTACCCCAGAAAACTCTACGTTGAGAATTATGAAGAATCTCAGAGTCTGTAATGATTGTCATTCAGCTATTAAATATATCTCCAAACACGTTGGTAGAGAAATTATTGTGAGAGATGCTACTCGTTTTCATCATTTCAAAGATGGTTTCTGTTCTTGCAATGACTATTGGTAAGCATATGGAGTCTGGAGAGAAGTCAACTACCAAAGTTAAGAAAAAGATCCTCCCCCGGCATGCTTGGCTTACCAAATTCGGCTTTATTATCTGTGGCTACTATCACCATCTCTAGCTTCCTGAGGTACTATAACAATTCCTGTTGAATGGATCTCAATTCGTTTTGGACAACACTCTTTATCTATTCTGTATTAACTTTGCCTTTCACTTGTATTGCAGCTCTTCCACCCAGTGCTTTGTTTGGTCTTGAGACTTTCAGCCACAATATTAGGGTTATATGATATTCAAGGGCCTATTCCAATAGTAAAGAATGTGTTTATTCCTCCTGATACAGAGGGCACTGTTCCAGTTAAGCTTGAAGATGCCTTTATTAGAATTCTTGGCTCCTCCACGTTGTGAATTTCGTAAGGATTCATATATTCATTTATTTATCATGTGATTGCTTTTGTTAAATTTAGGTAGCAATTATAACCATATAGATATTCACCAGAATGCAAGTCAGGCTTGGTTGAGTTTTGTTTTTTTTCTTCGTTGTGCTAGTGAATGGTTTCGTAACCTTGTTCAAAATTTGGAAACTAATTTGTTTGTACCTAAATATTGGCACCGTTGTAATTGAATGCTCTATGACAGGCTGAGACGTATAATGACAAATTACAGCTGCACTTGACACACTTAGGCCAACAACTTCATGGGAAAGAACTACAGGTGCAAGTCAAGGAATAGATGTTCTGATTGGTGGATGAGATTTTGGTGTCATAATGGAAGCCTCATTCAGGTACCTAGGATCAGAGTATGGAAACACTTTGGAGATGTTTGGTAGGTGGAATAGGGAGGGAATGGAATAGCTATTGGCTATTCTGCAATTTCACAGAATAGGGATTCTTTGTGAATCTAAAGAATACGTATTCCTTCCTAGTAAAATTACATATTCCGTAATTATCACTTATATAGGATACTTTCCTCTTTGTTTTCTGCTGAAACCCGATTCGATCCTTTTACTCTCTCTTCACAAATCAATTCACATCGTCTCTGCACACATCGATTTGCCATTGATTACATCAGACAGTAACTTGTGTTGTTATTCCTGCGGTTGATATTCAATTGCTTTAACCTGCTGTCTTCTCGACTTTTGAGTATATAATCTAATTAATATATAAATTATTATTGATAATTGAGTATGATTCAATTTTGATTTGTGTATGGTGCAGGCAGAGATTGATGCATCGAAGGATGCTTTGCTCTCTGATGTTTGTATAAGTACTTCTGCATCTCCGATTTATTTTCGGGCTTATCATTTAAAACTAAAGATTCTCAAGGGAATTAAAGAGAATTTTCATCTTGTTGATGGAGGTGTTGCCGCTAATAACCCCGTGAGAGTTTAATGAATCATTTAACTAATAGCTAATTTATACCATCACTCATGTTTAATTAATTGTGCATGTATTTACGTATGCATCAATTATTTTCTTTTCTGTTTGTGATTGAATGCTTCTTCTATATATGCTTACTCCAATTATGTATGTTATCTTACACTTGTTAAATGTTAATTTGAGTTGGGTGGGTGTGATATGGGCGAATTGATCTAGAGAAACTTATGAATTTCTCCAAACTTGGTTTACTGCTTTCATTTTTCAGTTTGTGGAAAGGTAGTATACTTGGTTTACTGCTTCATTTCATTTTATACTTGGTTTACAATGTTTAACCAAGTTTTACTCTAAATCCTGTATAAGCTCTACAATAAAGTATATATCCTAGTGGCCCTCTTTCTTACTTGGTCTAATTTGTTTCTAAAATGGTTTTTGGGCCTTGTGCTGTAGTATAAGCAGCAGCGGCAGAACTGTCTAATTTGGAAGAATCTCAATTGTTGTTTAATTTGAAGATAGAAGAGAAAATGATTGAGTTAAGTTCAAAGGTAGGAGAAGTGTTAGTGTTTATAGTAATGGTGATTTATATACAATATGTGAGTGATGCATTGCTCTTGTAAACTATACATTTATACTCACCAGAAAAGTGTTGGAATTTGTAGAGGTGAGAGTTCCAAGCCTTAACTGTCAGAGTTGTGCTTCGTAGTTGAGGAAAGCGCTTCTCAATCTCAAAGGCATTTTGTTTTTCTGTTTTCTTTTCTGCAAATTGATGGTTAAAGAGCTTAATTAATTAGTTCATCCACACAGAAAACTCACCTTCAAGTTTGTATAATCAGATTTGTATTATTTGATGAAACTTCATTCCCAAGGGAACCATTTTGTTAAGACATTTGATGAACTTGAAGTTTTTCTGCCGTAGCTATGCATTTTTTTGGTTCTTAATTAGTTTTCTTTGTTCAGTTAGTGTATGAAGTTTGTTTCAAATGGCAAGATATAGAATGTTTCGATATAGTTTAATTTAATTTTTCAATTGGGCATATGTTGTATAATTATCTTTGCAAACTTTAACTTGTATGAGTACTGCATTCTCGTACACTTTATTAGCATGCAACAGTTTAGTATAACAGCATCTATAGAACACAGTTAATATATATCACAATACATGAAAAGGCAATAAATGCTTCATTTTGCTCCATGGAAAGATCAAAACTGATTGCCATTATTTGTATGGCTTTGCTTCCTTCTCTTGCAGTCCTCTGACCTCTTGCTCTCACTCCTCTTTCCTTCGCTGGTTTTCCCATTTTTCAGTCCATTATTTGAATGGGTTTGCTTCCTTCTTCAACAATTAGCACCCATCTCCATTTTTAACTGTCAAAGCTTTTTTCAGGTTTTTTTTATCTTCACCCCCATTTCATTTCTAGTACTTGGAATTTTCCAGTAAAAATCTTTTCTTGTTTCTTGAAAGCTGATTGTTAAAAAGATATAGTCTCTTTTTTTTTTTTTGGGTATCTCGAGCTATATATTGTATTTAGGGATGTTTTGGCTTTCACCAGATATAACTGTGCCCCAGTTCTCACGTATTAATTATGTACTGTGATTTATATATAAATGTGAACAACCACTCTAACTATGAAATATTATGCATCTATTAATATGTTATAAAAAAAAAGTCACATGTAAGGGAGTGTAATATAGTGTTTTGAATATCAATAAAACATATTCCAGATAAACCAAACATTGGGATAGGAGCGAAAATGAATAGATATTTCATTCACTTCTTATTTCATTCTTTGGAATAATTATAACGGTTGAAATAAAATTAATTAAACTTAATAAAAAATGAAAAAAGCATACATAAATTAGGTAACTGCAAATGGGAATCGCACAGTAAAAGTTAAGGTTTATGGAAGTAGTTATTAACCAATAAAAATTTATAGCTACAAATTACATAATTAGGTAAAGGAAACAGATCTGGCTAGAATTAAAGTTAGAATTTATGATTGTAATTTATTTTCTTGTTTTACAAATAGAGCATGTTGGAGATGTTGGGGAATCCCACATCGGAAATAAATAAGAATGAAGAGTGGTATATATGTGGAGTAGATTAGGCCTTAACACAACAACATCTCCAACAGAGCATGAGTTTGTGTTTAAAATCATCAAGTAAAAGAGAAATAATTCTAACAAGAAGAGATTTTAAATTCTCTTAGTGTTTATACTATTCTTTTTTTTTTTTTTTTTTTGTTTAAAGTCCTCCTTCCTATAATATAGTGGTATCAGATCTAACTTTGCGGGAGTTGTGAAAATTTTATTCTTTTAATAAAATATTTATTTTCAGTCAAGTATTTAAGAGACTATATAAAAATGAACGACAATTGCAATATCTCTCTACATTTATCAAAACCAATTATACAGATTGGTGCATTTGAGTGCACTATGCTGAAGGAAAGAGGACTTTGAAAAAATAAAAAATGAATAAAATAAACACTAAGAGAAATTACATACTCTTCTAGTTAGAAATATTTCGCTTCTACTTCTTGATGATTTTGAACACAAACTTATGGTCTATTTACAGAGCTAGAAAATAAATTCAACCACAAATTCTAAATTTAATTTCTATCCATATTTGTTGCCTCTACCTAATTAAGCAATTTGTAGCCACAAATTGTTATTGGTTGATGACTACTACTTCCATAAAACCTAACAATTTACTTTGCAATTTCCACTCACAATAACCTAATTTTAGGTATACTTTTCTTAATTTTTAAGGAAAAAGTACTTTAACAAACAAACAATAATATAAAAACACTAAGAGATTTTAAACACTTTTCTTATTAGAAATATTTCTATTCTACTTGTTGATGATTTTGAACAAAAACTTATGCTCTATTTACAGAGCTAGAAATAAATTACAACTACAAATTCAAACATTAAATTCCGGCCACATTTGTTGCCTTTAACTAGTTGTATAATTTGTAGCCACAAATTGTTATTGGTTAATGGCTACTTCCATAAAATCTAACAATTTAGTATGCAATTTCCACTTATAATTACCTAATTGTAGGTATGCTTTTTTTATTTTTTAACTAAGTTTAAATAATTTTATTTCAACACCATCCCTTAAACTTGATTATCCATGACTCCTAATAATGCTCGCAATTTATTAAATATATCATTCTTAAGTGGCTTCGTAAAATTATCAACAATTTGATCATGTATCTTCATATACTTTAGTATCATCTGCTTTTGTTCAATGTATTCTTTAATGAAATGATACCTCGTGTCAATGTGTTTGCTTCAGTCATGAAACATTAGATTTTTTGCTAACCCCAATGTTGATTTATATCAACAAGAATTTTCGTTGGAACATGTTGAACCATGTGCAAATCCTTTAGTAATCTTCTTAGCCATATTGCATGATACACATGCGATCATAACAACATATTCCACTTCATAAGTTGACAAAGGCACAATAGGTTGCTTCTTGGGGCTCCAAGTGAACGTCATGTCACCCAGAAAACATACAAAGCCTATAGTGTTTTTTCGATTATCTTTACCACTGGCTTAATCACTATCATTGTACCTAACTAATTGAAATCATCGAATTTTGAAAGATTTTTCGTTGGCTCATGTTGAGCCATCTACAAATCCTTTAGCAATCTTCTCAGCCATATTGCATGACACACATGCGGTTGCAATAACATATTCCACTTCATAAGTTGATAAGGTCACAATAGTTGCTTATTAGGACTTTAAGTGAACGTCATGTTACCCAAAAAACAAACAAAGCAAATACTGCTTTTTTGATCATCTCTACCACTAGCCCAATCATCACTATACCCAACTAATTTGAAATCATCAAATTTTGAAAGTAAAACAGAATTAGTTACACCTTTTAGATAACGAAGTATCTTTTTGCAACATTCTAGTGTGAACTATGAGCGTTTCCATGTATCTACTTACCAACCCAACTACATAAAGTATATTTGGCCTTATGTAAGTCAGATATGTAAGACTTGCTATCAAACTTCAAAAAATTGTCGCCATCTTCATTCTTTGTCAGCTTTAAGCTACATTCGACAAGAGTGTTGACAGGATTGCAATTCTCCATTTTGTACTTCTTCAAGGTCTCCTTTGCAAAGCAACTTTAAGAAATAAAGGTATACACTACTTAAAATATGAAGATTTCAAATTATTTAGGTATAGGGATGGTGATTGGGCATGTGATAAAGATGATCGAAAAAGCACTATTGGCTTTGTATTTTTTCTAGGTGATACGACGTTCACTTGGAGTACAAAGAAGCAACCTCTTGTAATATTATCAACTTGTGAAGCAGAATATGTTGTTGTGACCGCATATGTGTGTCATGTAATATGGCTTAGAAGATTGATAAAGAAGTTAGAGATGGCTAGCATGATCCAAAAAAAATTCTTGTTGATAATAAATCAACATTGGTGTTAGCAAAAATCCAATGTTTCATGACCGCAACAACCACATTAACACGAGGTATCATTTCATTAGGGAATGCATTAAACAGAAGGAGGGGACACTGAAGTATGTGAAGACACATGATGAAATTGTAAATACTTTCACGAAGTCGCTCAAGAATGATGTGTTCAGTAAATTGTAAGCATTAGTCTAAGTCATGGATAATTAATTTTAAGAGGTGTGTTGAAATTAAAATTAACTTAAAAAAACTACAAAAAGTATATCTAAATTAGGTGATTGTAAGTGGGAATTGCGTAATAAATTGTTAGGTTTTTTTGAAAGTAGTCATCAACTAATAACAATTTATTCTACGAATTGCACAATTAGGTAAAGAATAATATAAACTTTAAGAGAAATTAAACACTCTTCTTATTAGAAATATTTCTCTTATACTACTTGATGATTTTGAACACAAACTTATACTCTATTTGTAGAGCTAGAAAATAAATCATAACCATAAATTCTAACTTTAAATTCTAGCCACATTTGTTGCCTTTATCTGATTATGCAATTTTTAGCCACAAATTGTTCCTTTTTTATTACTATTTCTTCCATAAGACCTAATAATTTATTATGCAATTCCCACTTGCAATTACTTAAGTTTAGGTATGCTTTTTTTAGTTTACTGTCTCAGTCAGAAAAACAGTCTACATAAAAATTATAGAAGTGACATGTAGATACTTATCCATCAAGGATTAGATGAAGTTATGTTTAATAAGGTGGCAGGAGCTACCACCTCCAAAGAGTCATGGGATATCTTACGAGTTTCTCTTCAAGGCGATGAGAAGGTAAAGAAGGTTTGATTGTGGATGTCAAGAGGCGACTTTAAGATGATGAAGATGAAGAAGACAGAGGCGATTACCTATTACTCATCACAAGTAAAGTATGTTAATGAAATGCGGTAGTATAGAGAAAAAATCATTGAATCCAGAATTGTTGAAAAAATCTTGCAATCACTACAAGCAAAATTTGACTATATAGTGGTGCCTATGGATGAGTTAAGAGTTATAAGTGCAATGGCCATGGATGAAGTAATAAGTGCAAACACTAGCGGAGAGACTTAATTAGCAAAAGGAAGAATCAATAAAATAAGTCTTCGAGACTAAGACTTTGTTTAAAGAAAACCAATCTGGAAGAGGACACAATAGAGGTCATAGAGGAAACAAAAGAGGATGAGGATGTATGGGAGAAATCACCCATCAGGAAGAGGTGCCAACCACGAAGGAAGCTCTCTATTCATAAGAGTTAAAGGTTGTGGATGAGGACGAGGAAGAGGAAACTAGAGATCAAATGCCGGACATGATAAATCAAATATTTATACAATTACTTTAGGTAGGGTCATTATACATCACCTATTCATTAAAATGGAGTCTGCCTAAGCAGCTAGAGGAAATGGCCAACAACGTCCAAGACGAGGATATTATAAGCATAATGTTACTGACATACGAAGGAGAAGCGAATTCTCAAAACAACATATGGTACCTTGACGTTGCAGCAAGTAATCATACGTGTGGCGATAAGAAGATGTTCTTAGAACTTGACCAATCCATTAGTGGAAATGTTGAATTAGAGATTCCTTAAAAGTTTCCATTACCAGTAAAGGAACCATTCTTATTCTACAAAAGGATGGTGCTCATTAATTTTCAATGACATTTACTATGTTCTTAACATGAAAAGCAATATTTTGAGTTTGGGCCAACTTTTTGAGAAAAATTATGAAGTACATATGGTGGACCAAAAGTTGTTGCTGCTGAACGAGAAAAAGGAGTTGATAGCAAGAGTACCAATGTCTAAGAATAGAAAGTTCACACTGAAGATTCAGATGGATGTGGCGAAATGCTTAAAAGCATGTGTGAAGAGTTCTCATTGGCTTTGGCATCTAAAATTTAGAGGGCTAAAGCAGCAAAGTCAAACGAAGATTATACATGGCTTGCCTCCTATTGATCAATTCTGTCCACTTTGTGAAGGATGTCTGGTTGGAAAACAATCCAGGACCAGTTTCCAAAGGAGTCCATGTTAAGAGCAATAACATGACTTTAGCTAATTCGTTAGCTAATTCGTGCAAATGTTCGTGGTATAATGACTCTAATATCATTAGGTAATAAGAAATATTTTTTGCTTTTCATTGATGACTATAGCAGAAAGATGTGGCTCTATATTTTTGAAGGAATAAGTCAGAAGTTTTCAAAGTATTCGAGAAATTGAAAGCACTCGTTAAGAAAGAAAGCTACCATTACATCAAAGCCTTAAGATCTGATAGAGGAGGAAAATTCACATCTAATGACTTTAAATAATTTTGTGATGAGAATGGAATTCATAATTTTCTATCAGTCCTTAGATTTTTTTTTTTTGAACAAAATGGTTTCGTGGAAAGAAATAATAGAATTGTGCTTGACATGGTGAGAAGCGTGTTGAAGAGCAAAAATTTGCCGAAGGAGCTATGGGTAGAAGTAGTTAACCATACAATATACATTTTGAACTAGTCTTTAATAGCTAGTGTTTGGGATCAAACACCTCAAAAAACATGAAGTGGAAAAAAAGCCCAGTATCTCTCGTTTACGAGTTTTCTAGAGCATTCCACATATTCTTATACAAGATGAAGAAAGAAAGAAGCTTGGTTACAAAAGCAAGAAGTATTTGTTCGTGGGATACTCAAAACATTCCAAGGGATTCAAGATGTTTGATCCTGATTCCCGAAAGATAATCATCAGCATGGATGTGACCATCGATGAAGAAGTAGTTTGGGATTGGAGAAGCGGTAAGCTAGAATAGTTTTTGTCCTTTCATCATGGATGAAAACAATGATTGTGATCCAAAGGAAGCAACCACAACAATGATGACAAATAGTCATCTTTCAAGTGCATCTCCTGGAGAAGATGAAGACTAGAGTGGAAGTCTAACACAAAGACTATGAAAGCTAAGACGAGTTAAGACCTTTATAATGTTACTAGAAATCTCAATGAAGAATTAACTCTTGATTGTCATTTTATTGATAATGATCCAATTGATGTTGTAGAAACCATAAAAGAGGAGAGATGGAGAAATTCCATGGAGGAGATTCAAGAAAATCGAGAAGAGTAACACATAGGCGCTGCTCTCACTTTCGGTTGGTAAAAAACCCATTGGTATTAAATGGGTGGTCAAAGCAAAGAAAGATGAAACAGGTGAAGTTGTGAGACACAAAGCAAGATTGGTAGAAAAAGGATTCAGCCAAAGACTCGATATCGACTATAATGAAGTTTTTTGCTCTAGTTGCAAGATGGAGACCATCAGACTGGTGATCTCAGTTGGTACTCAAAACGGGTGGAGAATTCATCAAATGGATGTCAAGTCAACTTTTTCTTGAATGGATACCTCGATGAGCAAATTTATGTTCATCAACCACCTGGTTATATTATTAAAGGGCATGATGAAATAAAGTATTGGAATTGAAAAAGGCAGTAAAAACTGTTTTGCATTCCAATTAAAACCTTCTCTTGGTACCGGCCTCGTAGCCTGTTACTCGCTGAAAGGATTATCTGCTTACAATGGAAACTATGCTGGGGATTGATTTTCAAATAAAATTAATGAACATTCAAAATGTCTTATTTCAAATAATTCTTGCAATTCAAAATTCACATCTTTTATCGCATCATATCATAGGCACTCGGAAACACATTCTTGAAATTCCTTTCTTAGCCCCGATATGCTATTGAAGTGTGGCCGAAAGACCAAAGGCTCCTAGGGACACGAATATAGTATATCACTGATAGCCTCTTATGAATCCCTTCATTTGGAGCCTTAAGTGGGGAGAAGTGAGGAGTATATTTTTCTATGGGTTCCTTGATCATAGCCCTTGGATTGACCCGAACATATAGAGTCAGTTGTAGTAATCTCCCCTATGATCACTGAAACAAATTTGCATGGTTACTATGAGAGACGCCTTTGTTATCCCTAGTTGATGATAAAGAGATCCAATACATAAGAAAGATTATTATTGTAGGCCAAATCGAGGAGAAATAAGGACGAAAGGGTGTGTATACTTTATGTGTGTTCTTACTAATGGTCTGTTTTATAGTGCATAATTTGTGTTTTTTTCTGTTTCCTTTCAAGCTTAAAAACCATACGTGTGACATGCATACATGCTAGACTATTGTGCAGCCACGTGTTCGTGTGACATCCCACACTTTTCATTATCGTCACATTCCCATCTTAGACATTTAGGCACACCAAAATGTTTTCCATACATAGTCGTGTATACATGTTTGTGAATTATGTCTTAAGCACTTAGGTATACCAAAATGTTGTTCACACATAGTCAGGTATGCTTATTTTCAAATTGAGTCTCCTTTTTAGGCATATAAACACACTGAAATGCTGTTCACACACAGTCTATGCATCTGTTTTTAAATTGTATGTGGTATTTTAGACATTTAGATACATCGAAATGTTGTTCATAGACGATCATGTGCACCTATTTTCAAATTATATTAGGTGCATTAGGAATTTAAATACACCAAAATTTTGTCTGCATGTAGTCGTGTTCATTCGTTTCCAAACAAAGTATCGTGTTTCATGCCTTAAATGTCTAATCACACCGTCATGCACATTTGTGTACATTATTTCATAAAGCATCATGTGTCCCATGTTTTAAATTTGTCTTGACCTTGTTAGTTTGGTCGGTCTGTCTCATTCCCATCTCATGCATAGCATTGCATGCACAATATATCATGTATACTTCTGTCTTTTGGAACAAACATGCACTCAACAAATCATCTACGTGTATTCATAATAACCCATTATCTTCGTGCAGCCATGTGTATCCATGCCATCCACAAACCTAACTTCATGTGTCATACACATATCCTCCTATCATTTCATGCATACACACTTTCACAACATTTCATACAATACACTCATATTTTGATGACACACATGCATCACGTGACATACACATATCTTTATAACATTGTACGACATACTCACCTTTTTATATCGTTCGCGTGACACACGCACTTCCACATATCATTTTATGTACATGCACACACTTTCATAATATTTCATATGACATGCACACTTTTAAGATATACATGCTTCTCCATAATGTCGTACGACATACACGCACTCATTTTCAATTACACATCTCATGCATTAGTTGTATGGCATTCATGATAACTTTTCTATATGACTATATGCACTCTATTACGTACATATTTCTCATTTTTATTATGTAGTTTCATGCATCACTTATATGTGACTATGTGCGTTTGGTAACATCAAAGTCATTTTCATGCATCACTTATATGTGAATATGTGCATTTGGTAACATCGAAGTCAAATTTATGTCGTTCACGTTAACCCCTCTTATGCAACCATATGCATTGTGTGACATTTGCATTTAGACTTTAGATGATCTGGTTTATACACACAGCCATCCTTGTCAGTCTCGTGTCTGTATATGGTTATATGCAGGCATTCCTAGCTGAACTCTTAGGCGTTCAAATGCACCAAACTCTATCCATGCACACTCATGTACAAATTCATTGTTTTACAAGCTTTGTTGTGCATTCAAACTTATAGGCATTCCAACATGCCAAACTCTGTTTGTACACACTTATGTACAAGTCCACCGTTTATGCTTTGCATCTAACCCTTAAGCGTTTAAACAAACTTTGTTCGTACACACTTATGTACATGTTCACCATTACAAGCCAAGTTTTCCTCCAAGCCTTTAGGAGTTCAATCACATTTTGGTCTAATTTAGGGTATTCATGCCTTTTGGATTCAGTCTATTTTTTCTAAATGCATGGCTCTCGTCATAGGGGCAGTGTCTTGCGTTTGTGTATAACCGTGCACATATTGCATTTGTCCTTTTGCATGTAGTACTAATCACTCATTCCTTGCATTGGAACGCATATGCGTTTCACATCATCATTCAAAAAATCATCTGTGTCACACCCGCACTAACCCCTTTTTCTACAGCCACATTCATTATGTGACATGACTTTTGAAACAAACATACATTCGACAACCATTTATATGTCTTTCACGCTAACCTTTTTTGTGCAGTCATATGCATTATATGACCTTCGCATAACATAAACTCAATAGGTGTAGGCATACCATTACTTCGAAACACAATTGACATACCATTGCATATATGTTCATCCTTCACTTTTGTAATGTCATACCTGTATCCGTCTTATGTCCATAGGCCAAACACATATGCGGCCCCTTGAACTTTAATTTTTGAGCCGCTTGGCCCCCTCAACTATTTTAGCGACCTATCTAACCCCTCATCTATTTTAAAGTGGTATTTTTAGACACTTAAATGCTGATATGTCGTATGACCTGGAGGTAAGAGGTAATATTAATTAAATAGAAGATGGTTTCCAGCGTGAATTCTACATTATTTAGTGTCAGGCGTGTGTAATGCATGATACTCTGTTATATCTGGTTATGTTCACTCAAAGGTTTAAAAATACCACTTTAAAATAAATGAAGGGTTAGATAGGTTGCTAAAATAGTTGAGGGGGCCAAACGGCTCAAAAAAAAAAATTGAAGGGGCTATGTATGTGTTTGACCTTTAGATGAGGGGTTAGATAGATCGTTAAAATAGTTGAGGGGGCCAAACGGCTCAAAAATTAAAGTTGAAGGGGCCGCGTATGTATTTGGCCTATGTCCATACATAGTCAATTAAACTCGTCTTCAAGCAATGGCTCATGTTTTACCCCTTATGCATTCATATTCACATTGGTCCCTGCATGTATGCATGTCATCACATGCACACATGTCTGAATCTTGTTTTTGACCCATCCAGTTGCTATCTTTACTCTCTTAAGACACAAAGTTGTGCTTTCATGTATTTGCCTACATCCTGTTGATCTGTTATCTACTTGTTTTCAAACAGCTCTACCATAGACAAGACCAAGTAAAGGACTAGTTACAAGAAGATCAACATTTGAGCTGAATAAAGGAAGTGTTTGGGGTTAAAGCCAAAGAGTAATGAGTTTCGATCTATAGCCCAGTTAGAATCAAAATCGGGTTCGGGTTTAAAATCAGTTTCAACTAGAAAAGTGGTGAAGTAACAATTCCAACAATAGAAATGGTTGATACACCAAAGTCCTCAAACAATGTTGAGATAATCAAGGATCTCTTCAATTCTCCTAAATTCCTTTAGCAGATGGAGACGTTGATAAGAAACATCAATAGCAAAGAAAGGGAGAGGAAATCCTCCTCTAATTGGGACAAAGAAAAAGTCTAAGATGGTGAGTTGGTTGCAGAAAAGAAGTGGAAGGAAAAATGTGCAAAATTGGATGAATTAATGTCAAAAATTCGAAAGAGGGGTCAATACACTAAATGTGTTGATCTAAATGCCCTAATGGCTAATGGGTTATGAGCAGATGAAGTTTTCATAAGAACGAGGCTACGCGAACTGAGGAATTTTTATAGGTTTTGTTCTGTAACAATTATAGTATGAAGTTCATGTTAGAAAACAATATTCATAAAATATTCGAGACCGAAATCTCGAAGAAGATATAGGAGTTGCCACCCGGCTCATCACAACTGGGAAATTTAGGTATAGTTGAAAACAAATGATGGCTGCTATACCTTCCAGAGATCTCGGTCCGAACGGGTCATTTACTTATTATCTAATTAAAATAAATGCTTCAACAGCCAAATTATTGCATTTTATGAAACTAAAACAGTTTTATTTAGAGCATAAAGCGTTCATGCAAGGTACAAAAAGTAGTAAATAAATTAATTATACAGACCGAATCAAATAAACTACACTAGAGGATACATATGAAACAAATGGGGAGTCGGGGTACAATCGCCTAAAATACACAAGTTTATCTAAATGCAATAATAAAATTTAAACATACATTTAATCCTACAACACTGAAGTTAGTGTAAGAATAATCACATTTAGGACTCAATCACGACAAAATAGGATAATAAATGAGTCGGGGTCATGCATTTAGGGGGGACCAGACCTGGAAAACGTTTTGAAACGTCCTTGCATTGATTTTTGAGAAAATGTTTCTGAAAAAGGTTTTATTAATTAATTATTTAGCATACATAGTAAGTGAGTCGGTTTTTAAGAAACTAGGTTTCTATCATTGTTTTGTTCTAATACACGCTTTTGGAATATAAATCTAAGGTTAATATGTGAAAATTGATTTTCGGTAATTTTGTCCCAAACTGTTACCCGCGCAGATGTAGGGATAACAGCCGTGTGGCTATAGATATACACCTGTACGAGTGTCACTTTAAGACCATAGCAAATCATCTAGTTTCACGGTTTTGATCGAGAAACTATAATTGTACGGCTGTTACAGCTACAGTGGTGCGGCTGTAGCGATGCTCGTACGACCATGGTTCCTAGACTAGAACCCAAAAACAAAGTAGTTTTTAAAATAATGCAAATGATGCAAAATACAGCACAAACAAGTCAAATGCTTTGGTTATATTTATCCTTGTATCGTGGATTTACAGCTTTAGGTGGCATAAATCCTTTAAGAAAGGCTCTGATTTCAGACCCAAACTTCAAGCTCCGAAAGTTATGATTTTAGTGTTCAGATTAGTCTCTAAACCTATTAGAAGCCTTAGTGAAATGTTTTCCTATGATTTCTAACCAATTTTAAACCTAGAAATAGAGGTTAAAGATGAAAAATGAAGAAAAAGTTTGAATTTCTTCTTTTCTTTTTCTTCTCCTCTCTCTCTAAATTCAAGTTTCCAACCTCTAGAATGTAAACAGACATGGTTTATATAGGTAGAAAAAGGGTTCTTCTTTCTTAAATCCGCCCAAAAACATCCAAAATATCATTTCCAAGAAGAAGAGTCACGGTTCTGTTAAACAATGAGACTCGTGCGGCTCTCGATGTGACAGCTGTTTGGTTGATGGCACAACAGTCATATAGCTGTTGATTCGAACAGCCTCCTCTTTTGCCCGAAAAATGAGAATTTAAGTTCGGTCGACCAAAGCTTCGATCTTGAATTAACTTTAACTCCTGTGGCTGTAGAAGGATATAAAAGCAAACAAAAACTTTATTCATCATTGAAACCGGGAATGAAAAACCCACACTCACAGGGGTTGATTTGCTTCCAGTCAGCTTTCAAATTCTGAGAATTACTCCCTACAAATGAAAAGGACCTCCTGCAGCGCACATCAACCACTATGTAACGATCATTACTATGTTTGGGCTTACTATGAATCAGTTGTTAGGTTTATTTCCCCCCACTATAGAAGGAGGGGCTTTCACCTCGTACAACAACCAACTGGAGGACATTCAAAAAAATTGGGATGCTTTGTCCGCTACTTTTATGAAGTACTACAGCTTAAACACCCAGCTGGAGGTGAGATTGTAAGACTTAGAGGCCATCAAGCAGAAACCTAGTGAGACTTTCATCGAGTATTACCAGAGGTGGATGGACAAGATGATCCTTATGCACCAAAGGCCCCTTGAAGATGAACTGATAATCAAGCTGGTGAATGGAAGTCTCAAAATTTATAGAGATGCCATGAAATACCATAAGTTTTATACCTTGGTATATGTCCGCAAAATGGCAAAGTGGATCGAGAAATATGAAGAGAGATATAAGGATGAAGAAAGCCCCAATACCAGTTTTAAGTCAACTATAGTGGATAGTACAGGGGTAACGAAGGAATAGTCGATGGCTACGGAGCATTGAGAAAAGGTCGCAATGGCCACTCAAAGGTGTTCTGCTCATACCAAAAGTGGAAGAAACCACGGAATATCCCACTACGGTCTAACAGTGACCGAGATATTTGCAAACTAAAGGGATGATGGCTTGTTAGTATCCCTAAAACCTTTCACTAAACCCTCGGAGGAGGAAAAGAATAACTTTTTGCACATACCATGTGGCGACTAGCCACAGAACCAATGAGTATTACCATCTAAAGAGGGATATTCAGAAGTTAATAGAGGAAGGAAGATTAAAGGACCCAACCAAGTTTAACGTCCAGGGTGATCCTATTCCTCAACTTGAAAGCCAAGTCAACATGGCACAATTTAGACTACCCTTATATTTTATTCTTGCCCAGATCCAATAAGCCAATTCGCTGTACAGACAGAGACAACCGATGAGATTGTTAAGACTGAGGGGATCATCCCATCAACAGAAGATAACACGAAATTTGTTGATGCCAAAAGGGATAGTATCACGGGAAGAGTTTGTAGGATAGCAATGGCCAACCTGGTGAACACAAACAGTGTAGTAGATGCCTTGGAAGACTATGTTGCTTCTCCATAATTCCACAAAATCATTAGGAAAGAAGTGGAAAGAAGTGGCAACAGTACTAGAAGGAATCGTAGGCATCAGTGCTGATGAAGTAGAAAGGTTGAAAACAAGGTGTACTGAATTAGAAAGAATAGTGGTCAAACTTAAAAAGGAAATTAGTTGTTTGATGGTTCAAAATGCCAATAGTAATCCTAAGGCCAAGCAGAGTATCAAAGCTCACTTCAATCACTCACAGCCTTTAGGAAGCACTTCTTGCGGAGACCCAAGTTCATGAGATACATATGTTGATATGGAACCACCACCAGTCATCGGGATAAAGGCTTCTCAGGGACACCCTGGGTAGGCCAAAAGCTGTGACAATCATGGGATTTCCCTTAGAGGTTAGCACTAAGCCAAATGTTTGCAAAGGATAGGAATACGGATTTACTACAGTCCCATAGGCCCTATACACCTCCATCAGACATCGACAAGGAAAACTTTTGTGCATACCAAATCACAGTTGGTCACAGAACCAATCAATGTTATCAGCTGCAAAAGGATTTCGTAAGGTTGATTAGGGAAGGAAAATTAAAAGAACCATCCAAACCTAATGTTGGAACCACTTCTTTTTCCTCAGCTGGAGCAAACATTGAGAGGAGAAATAACTAGGAAGGTTGGTCATTGTTGTGGATATTGATGAGACCCCCAGGCCCAAGGAAGTATGAACCAGCATTTTAAAGAGTTCCTGCCCACACAGAGTTTTATTTCGCCTGTAATATGTTGTTATACCCATGTAAACCCTGGAACAACTTATTTTGAATGTAATGTATTTCAACATCATTCTCTTGCCCATATGGTGTTTTCATGTATATGACATTATGCATGCATTTTATCATCTGAAAAGACATATCCAACATGCATAACATTAAGATGCATGACATCAATTTGAGTACAACAGTGAACCTAAAAGTGAATCTGACTCTGATCGAATTCTTTCTTGAAAAGTGAGCTTATGAGACAAATGAATAAACATGGCATGGCAATGTCTCCACTGGGTCCTTTGTAATTCAAGGAACCAAGACCATCAATCTCGATGAGCTACAGTCCATGACATTGTCATTGGTAACTAGTTAGGAGGAAGAGCCTCACTCCAGAGCTTCAGTTTAAGCAGTGCACTCAATACCTAAGCAATCGGTCATGGGCATACATCATAAGAAAACCAAGTTCACACACAAACAACCATTCCAAGCCCAAAGCCATAGGAAACCCAATACTAGACAAGTAAACAAGCTCACCTCCAAGTCCTGACCCAAACAATATGCCCAATACTAAAACCCGAAACCCATACTTTAAACTCATAAAAATCTCCTGCCTGTGAGAAATTCAGTTTACCTACATTACTCATCATGTTGTAAAACTCTGAAGAAATTTGTTGTTACAGTGCATTTATGATTATCCTATCCATGTGACATTAATGTGTGTTAAACCATATTTTGATGAAAACAACTTTATATTTGAAGAACATAAAAGTAATAAATACTTTGAAAATTAATTAAGAATAAATGTGATTTTTGTAGGGATTTTCATGCTGAAAAATAAAAATTTTAGAAGCGGAAGCAATAATTTTGCACTAAAATCCAGCCCAGGAGCCCATTCAGATTGGGAAGAAACAGACTCAACCAAAAAGCGTATTAAATCTTACCTGGATTATGAAGCTTTCTCTTCAGTTTCCAAACAGGAAATCTCTACTATCACACACGCAGGCCTCAAGCGATTGGACGCGCGTGCTAGCCCTAAAACGAAGAGCAACAATCCAAACCCTAGAAGCAGAAGCAAAGGGGGTTGAAATTCTCATTGTGTGTGGGTGGGAAAAAAAGTCTCCTTTTCCTGCAGAGAATTTCTAGTCTCAGTCACCTGCAGGCTTGGTTAGGGAATTATATTAATTAGATGCTATTTATATTTTAGGTTGGTTAGGATTTTAATTTAAGTAAACTTTATATTAAAGTCATAATCAAATTATAAACCATAAACATTATGATATAAATATTGATGCACCCTTAAATTAATTAATATCAAAATCCAATTTTGACATAATTATATTTGAGCTTTAATTTATTTATTGCACTATACAATAAATTAAATTAACCTAAATATAATTAATTCCCTTTAATGTCAAAATCCAATTTTGACAAATTATGTTCTAATTAAATTATCTATTATACCATACAATAAACAATTTAATATGAATAAAATTTAAATCCCATAAAAGTCAAAATTGGATTTTGATATATTTTAGTTGATTTATTTATTGTACCATACAATAATTAAATCAATATAAATATATTAATTGCTCTTCAATTAAATATATATCCAATATATATTTATGTCTTAATCATCCAATCTTGACCTATACGTGCGATCCGATAGGTTGATCTTTATGTTGGTAGTACACCCCAAACTTTTGGGCCTACAGACTATAGGTGGGTTCTAGTAGACCATTATAGCCCCCAATTAAGATGAATATATCTTTTGGACATATATGCCTTGAAGCCTTTTTCTTATACATCTCATGCCCTATGGATATCTTTATACTGCCAGTACCATGACTAAGTCATCCCCTATAGCTGCAAGTACATTTTTTGATACCGAGTAGACTGAAGAACTTCAATCACTTAATCACCTAGTAATTAAGTATTGGCTTTGGCCAAACACTTCTCAGTCTCACTCATCAAGTGGTCAGTGATATCACAATCTCATTTAAGAGATTGGCATTTCCCTTCACCTTGCTCATGATCCTTAGGTATTCACTGGCATACCCAATCATACCCATACTTGGCACTCTATTACGAGCCTGTTAGGCATATGTCAAAGTATGTTAGATTATCCCTAAGTCCATGGCAAAATCAGGTCTAAGGATCCAAATATAAGTGCTACCAGAGATTCACTTGTCTTATAGGGTCAAGTGTAATACTCTAAGTGGATTGATCCAGTACCATGTAACCTAACATGTACCCATCTCTTTGATTGATAATCCAGGTCCAATGGTCGATAGGACACCACCATACAATCAAAGACCATGCTAGTCTTTAGCAAGTATCATTCCCATGATATAACAGACTAGAGATATTTATAATTAAGTGTTAACCCTACTCTCAGTCCTACTTGCTAGGAGATGCTCCTAACAAACAAGTGTATGACTCAACTAATGGATACTCTAGAACTATTAATTGCACAAGAAATTAATAAAATGGATTAATGCCTCTTATTAATTATCAAAAATCTGATTACATTGTCAAAGGGACTAGGGCACACACTAACAATTTTATTTTTAATTAGTGAACAAAGTATAAGATGAAGACTTATAACAAAGACATTGGAAGGGCATTACAAAAAGAAGACAAAAATTTTAGAGTAATAAAATAAACATTGCTTCAGGAGGCTAAAGACTTAAGAAATTCTATTACAACTTTAGAGGCCTAAGCACTATATAACGGCCATAATCAGAGACCTAAAGAAGTTTAACGCAAAACTTTAGAAGTCTAAACATTGTGTAATGGCTAGTCTTAGAGACCTGAAGAAGTTCAACATAAATCTTCAGAAGCCTAAATACTGTGTAACAACAAATTTAAGAGACCTGAACAAGTTCAGCATTGACGGTCCCAAATAGGTTAGCTATAGTACTAAGGGGGTGAATAGTACTGTAAAGAGAATAAAAGTTTTCTCAAACTCTCTTTAAAAATTCTCTTTGAAGAAACACAATTTTCTTTCTATAAACACAAGTTTTATGAAAATGTGGAATTAATTAAAATAATAAAACTTGTGAATATAAATTTGCTTTTCTAATAATGACTTCAAGTAATAAAGCTATTAATTTAAATTGCAAGAATTTAAATAGCAGTAAATATAAAGAGAGTAGGGATAGAGAAATGAAGACATCAAATTTTATCCTGGTTCGACCCAACCAGTCTACGTCCAGTTCCTAAGCCAATCGCTTGAGATTTTCACTAACATTTCCTTTACGGGGAGGAAACAAGCCTATGTTACTTTTTACTAGTTCAAGTAACAAACTCAATACTTTTGTAGGTTAAGTATCAAACCTCTACCATTAGTTTTTCAGAGCTTAAGTAACAAAACTCTACCGATGCTTTTTCTAAGCTCAAGCACCAAACTTTTACAGACTTTGTTGATCACACTACCAAAAAAGTAAACCCCCTTTCACATAGCCTTGTGCGAATATAAAATTCCTGAATATATGAATATTTGATTGAAAGAATGAAGCTCTTTTCTCGACTTTGCTCTCGTTAGGAATTTATGGAATACTTCAAAGAATTATAGCTTAACAATGTCAATGTTGCAAAATAAGTCTTCTTACTCCAAGCTTTGGTCTTCATATCCTTTTATAGGTGAAAGGATTCTTCTTTGAAGGAAATGGCCATTTGTCTCACCTTACAAAGGGAAACTGGTGGTTGATCTCAAGTCACAAAGGAAAAAAGGTGGTTGATCTCAAGTCACAAGGAGAGGAGAGATGAATTTCAATGAGTGGCCGTTTGTTTCAGACAATAAGATGAGTTGATTCAAGTCATAAGCTTGTAAAACAAAATCTTTTTAAGTGGCAATATGAAGATAGCAGTTGTGATCAACTCATAAGCCAAAGTGTTTCAAGTAATATAGCAGTTGAGATCAACTTATAAGCCAAAGTGTTTCAAGTAATATAACAGTTGAGATCATTTCATGTTGCTTGTTTACTAAATCTCTAATTTAGCTTTTGATAATAATTGTTCTAATAATAATTCCACTTCGAGATTAGTGCTCGCAAGTATACGAATTGCAACGTAGTAATAAAAGATATCGATCCCATGAGGAATAAATATGTACACTTTAGTTTGTTTTTCTTTACGTTTATAGAGTATCGAATTAAAAAGTGATATGGGAAATTGGGTAAATGGCAAGTTAAATCAATTAAAGTACTAGTTATGAGTTGAGTTGTTGTTTAATTTCTAGTCACATAAATATACAAGCATTTTATCTTAGATATTTGTTGCACATGCATTAACTATCTATTCAATCCCTATGATAAGAGTATGTCGGATAAGTTCTATTTCAACGGACATGTCTAGAAATAGATTTTATTTGATAACTCATAGAAAAATTATCGAATACCTTTGCCAAAATAACTAAAGGTCTTAATACACAATGGCCAAGCTATATCAAGATGATCTCCAATTAATTTAACAAAGTGAAGCAAAACAATCATACATAATAATTTATTCTATCTTAGTAACTAACCAAGACAAAGTAAAATGCAAACTTCTCTATATCTTATTATGAATCACAATACATGGCGTTAGTCATGCAATGTAAAACAAGAAATCAAAACATACTTGGCGTTAGTCATGCAATGAAGAGTACGATATAAGAAAACTTATCGATATTGATCTCATAACTATTCAATACATATACAAGTGTGACGCTCTCATAAAGGAAAAGCATAAGAATAGACTTAAGAAAGCGATAGTATTCCCGTCTGCCACACGAGAAACACTCCCTCACGCCTATAGGTATATTGCAACCTCGGGGGTATCTTTTCTCTATACAGTGACAATACTTGATTCAAGGACCTTAGCGTTAGCCTCCCTTTTACGTATACTAAATACTGCAACAACACTCGAACTCTTTAGACACTTTATTTTTCTAACATTATATACTACAGGTATCTTCCATTTGGCTAGTTTTCTCCCTTTGGCATCCCATTGGGGCACACCTTGCAATATGGAATTCCTTCTCTATTTATAAGCATTGAAGCATTGTGTCTTTTTGTGAAAGGTTGTGTTGGTTCATTGAATAGTTGTGTCTCTTTGTAAAGTTGTATTGGTTTATTGAATAGTTGTGTCTCTTGAATACTATTGGTTCTTCTTGGAAAGTTGTGTCCTTTCATGAAGAGTTGTGTCCTTACATAAAGGGTTATGTCTTTTCATGAAGGGTTGTGTCTTTTCATGAAGAGTTATGTCTTTTCATGAAGGGTTGTGTCTTTTCATGAACAGTTGTGTCTTTTCATGAAGAGTTGTGTCTTTTCATAGTGGCGGTTGAAGTTCCGAATGGATAAGATTAGATAACTGCTATTGAGTGTATGTCACGATCGTGACAGAGTGTCACAGTCGTGATTCGCATGGGTTTCTTTGCAAAACGCTGAAGACAAAGTTTGTCCATAGGCTAGCTCACGGTCGTGATAGGTGCCGCGCTTGTGATCTATCTCTTTCCTTTAATTTCTCTTTGTTTACTTCCTTTTGTAGCTAAATTCCACATATTTGCATACTCAGTCTTTAAAACTGTAAATCATCAAAAACAAGCAATACCAACATGAAATCTAATATATAATAAGTAAAAACATTGCAAGTTCTTTATTGATTATATCATATATAAGTGCATTTTTAGCACTTATCATTTCATAAGCCAAAGTGTTTCAAGTAATATAACAGTTGAGATCAACTCATAAGCCAAAGTGTTTATTGAGAAACAACAAATAAACTTTATGTGGCCGATTATATTAGTTTCAACTTATAAGTAGTTTTTTGGCTCTTAAAACAATTTTGAAGTCATAAAAAGAATTTTATAGCTTATAAGCATGAGTTGTTTATCTTATTATATCAAGTGGTATTCTCAACTCATAAATCTCTTTAATACTTGGTGTTAAAGAAATTCTTTTTATTCAATGTCAACTTGTGATCATCAAAACCAAAGTCAACAAGCATAAAAGCTTCAGAAGGCTAAATACTGTGCAACGACTAGTTTTAGAGGCTTGAACATAAATGGATAGAATTGAGAATCAACTCCAACCAATTCTCCAACACATGAGTAAAAACCATACTTTTCATTTGCCTATAGAAAGGGAGCACTTCCATCAAATTCAAATGAGAAGACAAATTAAAAAGCATACAATACAAGTATTCTTGAGTAGTCTTTCCAACATTCTTCAACGAGAAAATTCGAAGAAAACAAGTATTCATCAAAGCAATTCATACAAATTCAATTTCAATATTTTGAAGAAATTATAAAATCACGCAAGGAGGTCTTTGTGTGAGGGGGAGCTTTATTGTTAGGTGTTATCAAGAAAGTTTGCACAAGTTTGATTGTTGATCTTTGAAAAACAATATTAGTAAATTTTGGTGTTAAATCTATAAAAAAACCAATTAGAGTTTGGTGTTAAATCTATAAAAACACCAGTTAGAGTTTGGTGTTAAAGCTATAAAAAGCACCAGTCAGAGTTTGGTGTTAAAGCTATAAAAAGCACTGGCCAAAGTTTAGCATTAAAGCTACAAAAACACTGATTATAGTTTGGTATTGAAGCTATATAAAGCACTGGCCAAATTTTGGTGTTAAAGCTATAAAAACACCAATTGGCTTGACTTCCACAGTTAAAGAAATCACAGTAGAAAATCTCAAGTGGTGTGTTTAGGGACAGGAGTAGGCCGATTAAACCGAACCTATATAAATTGCTGCATCTTTAATATCTCTATCGACCTAATCTTTTTACATATTGTTAAGTATTTAAATTAATAGCATTAGTAGTATTTAGAGATATTACTTAAACTAATCAAAGTGACTATATTCACATGTTTTACTAAATATTTAATTCCTCATTTTAAGTAAAGTTTGTTTTATTGGGAAAAATTATTTTTACTGGAAAATTTAATAAAAGATTTTTTATTCGATAATACACATTATCCACCCCCCCTTCTAGTGTGCCTTAAGCCTATTTTAGGGTCAACAATGTGTGTATGACATTACACATACATCATTTATCCAAAAAGACATATTAAACACACATGGCATTTGAATGCATGAATTTGAGTGCAGCAAGAAAACCAAAAGGTGGATGCGGCTTTGATCAGTTTCCTTTCTTGAGCGTGAGAGAGAGATAAGACAAAGCTTACGTGATCGATCAACTTGTAAATTGAAGTCCTTATCAACAAGAGCTAATGTATCTTGACTCCAATTGTATCCCGATATGCAGCCTCACTTTCCTATCAAAGTCATCTTCAATTAGCCAAGTCTCTTCAACATATGAGTGCTACGACCACCTTTGTTGTGCTTCCCTATATAACAAACCCATTTTCTTCTTACACTTGAATCCCAGGGCTACATCATCTATGTCACGCCATTAACCCATTTACCTCTCAAACCCGAACCTTAGAGCAATGTCATTCATATTGCCTCATCCTCCTTTTTCTTATCGCCGTAGGATTTTTGACATGGACCTTGATAACGAAAACATAGCCTAATACATTTGTACTTACCCAAGGTGAAGCCAATGGAGTCCAAGAAGAGATGCAGATATTCAATATGCATCCATCATGTCATTGCCTGTAATTGTCCACCTACATGTTATAGCACGTAATGAACCATGTCCAGAAAAGTTTTTTACACCTAAATACAAGTTGCTTATGCTAGGAACAGATAATGGCTAGGTTGTTTGATATTATTAAAGACAATATCCTCGCGACCTTCAACCAATGTATCAAGGCATACTCCTTAAACCCAAGACTGAACAGCGTAAAGAAGTCAACTCAATTAGATAATGCATGTAGAATTTCAGGACCACCTATCCAGGGAGCAAGTGAAAATTTTAGGTTCGAAGTAGCTTATCACAAAGAGAAAATCTTTCAAGAGAAAATCTCTGATGTGGAAAACTACAAGGATGCGTTGGTAACAAGAGAGAGTGACGCTCAAAGTCGGAGTCACTTTTGATTTCCCTCTTATTCTCATTTTGGTTGCATCACAATAATGTTATAAATGCTAAATATTCTTCTTAGATGCTCATAATGCATGTATCATTCTATTGCATCTAAACTATAGGGATTTTTCATAGAAAATCAACCGATTAAAGCGGAAGCTCGCATTGATTTTCTCAAATCCGTGACCCAGGAGCAATTGAAATGGAAATGAAAAATAAAAAACCAAAAGATTAAGAATTGGATTCTCGCCTTTCTATGTCTCTTCTAGAGAAGGCTGCAGAAACCGAAATCGATTTCCTCCACACTCACATACACGAACATCTATCGAGTAGAACCTGTGCTAGCGACGGATCAAAGGAGGAGAGGAATGCTCTATCGAAAATTTCAGCCCTATGAACCACTTATGGCCGAAAATTCTCATTAACAGAATTAACTCCTATGGCACAAATTATGGCCTTAAATTAAGCCTTTTATTTAATTAGCTTTTAAGTTAGGATTTAATGCCATAAATCCTTTAATCCAAATTAATTATTATGGGTAAAATTAAATAAAATTCTATTTTAATTTTCATGCATGTATTTATATAAAACCATATAATATAATGTACATGTCATTAAATTAAAATTGATTTGCCAATTAAAATTGACCCAATATATTAATTGAGATTCAACTTAAATACGTATAAACCTGTATATGTATATTATTTCCACCCGGAAATAAATTTCCAATTAAAATATATATCAATTAAATTATATTGATCAATCCAATTGATCTATAATTTAATTAATTAATATTTATCTCTCCAGTCTGTATACTCCAAGTATACGAGCGATCCGACAAGTTCAAACTCAGACATTCTATATGTACGATCCTGTGGGCCCATCTTTATGTTGGTAGTGCGTCCAAAGCCCATAGACTGTAGGCGGGCTCTAGCAAGCCATTATAGCCCCCAATTAAGACGAAGACAGTAGTCTAACAGAAGTCTTAACCCTATAGTTAAACTTATATATCCTATGTCATTGATATCGGTGTCCAACACGGAGTCATGGCCTCATCACCCTCTTTTGTGTCCGGATGTTTACTTAAACCCGAATGAAACTATGCTCACAAGCAAGTTCCAACTTGTTTGGGTGTGGCCACACTCTTATCAGTTGCATTGATCAAGAGGCGGGTGATTTCTTCTTAGTGGTTTACTGAGTGACATTCCCTTCAGCATGTTCATAGTCTTGCTATGCTCACTGGCACACCCAAACATACCCATACTTGGCACCATGTTATAGGATCTTTAGGCATACACCAAAGTGTGTCACTTTACATGCAATACCATAAGATGGTCAAGTCAAAGGATCCATATAAGTACTACACGAGAATCACTTGTGATACTATATGTAAGCGCTGGGTTTTCCCGACCTCTATGATGAGAATTCCTGTGTTACCTGTAGAACGGACGGACTCGAATCAGACTTGGAAATGACGTAATGTTGCCTGGAGTTCCTCAAACGTCCTGAAAACCAAGCTATCCGCAATTCAAAATCCCCAAAGAGGTCTCCCGAGTGGTTTCTAGGGTTTTGAGTGCGCGTTCGATTTTTGAAATTTTGCCTCGGCTCTAGTGGGTGAGCTAGCAGAATAGGAAATTGGGCAAAATCAGAGAATTCAGGCGGCCATTTAATGTTTGAAATGATGAGAAAGGGGAGGGTACAAAAGAAAAGAAAAATCAAATCAAAGGAAGTTAGTAGTCTTGAGCAAAAAAAAAAAAAAACAAGTTTCCAAGAAACAGAGAAGAAAAGAAAGCAGAGAGAAAAGAGAGAAAGAGAGGCCGAGACATAGGAGCAAAGGAGGTGAACCAAACACAAGGAATAGAACCTAAAATCAATCTAAAAACATCAAACACAAGTTGCTTAACCTTTGCTCATTGATTCGGGATCGTTTCAGATTCATTTCGGATCGTTGTGGTTTTCAGTCGGTTGAGTTCCAAGGACATGTTCCAAGCTTTCAATCCATTTCTTAAAGTTCAAAGCATTAAAACAACACCAAAGTAAACTCTGAGAGGCCTTAAACCTGTTTGCATTTTCGTTTCTGTGTTTTTTCTTCGTTTTTGCAACTTTCAAAAACCGGATTGCCCGAATAGAGCCGGGTGGCTGTGCACGGCTATGTTCATGATGAATAAAGCCGGGCGGCTTTGATGCCAGAGCCGCCCGGCTCTGTTCTATAGGGACAGATTTTCAAATCGTCCTGATCGGCTGAAAACAGTCCGTTTTCCATTTTGTGCATTCTGTTGTGATCATTTTCGGCCTAAATCCATTCGTATGTTATGAAATTTTGATTTTTGGATTTCTGTACGTACAGATATTAAGGTTTTTTGGTTTTCCCGGGGTTTTATTTTATGAGTTTCGGGGTTATTTTATCCAAATCGGATCTGTAGTTCAGCATTAGAGAACCCCCGAACCCAATAAAATCCCCGGAAAATATTGAAAACGAATAAAATGATATTTTCACAAATGTTTTTGGTGTGCTTATTGCTTTTGGGACCCTAGATGGATGTTGAATTTAGGAACCCGCACGAACGGAACCCTAGATTCTGGGATAACAGACCCATAAAAATGGAAATTTGCATGTAACCGCGCCAAATGTTTTCCAAAAATTGATTTTCCAGCATAAAAATTACAGAGAATTTCAAAACCGTTTTCCAGGACTAATCGGTCTGACCTGGTTACCCCCTAAATGCATGCCCCCGTTTCCTAAATTCCCAATTCTATCCTATTTGAGCCCTATCTATGTGTGCAATATAAATTGTGCTAACCTATTTGTTTTGCAGCATTTATTTTTATTATTTTTAATTAATAGATTATCCCGTGTATTTTTAGGCGAATGTAATTTTTAGAACCTCGTGTACTTAGGCGATTGTAAAGTGATGACGAGGGTTTTTATCTTTTATTCGATTGGGTTGTATAATCGACCTCTACTATTTTCTTGTATATTTTGGATGTATGTTTTTTTTTTGTAATTTATTTTTTGCATTTTTGCTTTAGCATCGGCTGATTAAAATAAACAAATTGGGGTTAGAGAAAGATAATAAAGCAAATTAAATATGGTAATATAAACTATAAAGTGAAAGCAAGCTAGAGGTTAAAGTAAGTCACTTGCTCGAATCCTAAATCTCTGGATTAGGTACAGTAGTCCACCCTCGATAGGGAGCTGTACCGGAATTCCCGGATAAGCTGATCCGGGTGGCGACTCTATCACTGATATCAAGATTTAAGTTTTGAGGTCTTTAAGTTAAAACGGGAAAATGTTTTCTACAAAGGAATTTTCAAATCAAATCCATGATTTTCCTAACTTAAGATAAACAAAACCCGCTTTTCCACCAAAACCAAAACAGAACGAATACATTTTTCCCCGGTTCGCTTCATAGCGTCCCATAGTTCTGTTTTCGAAAACGGCCGTCCGCTCACAGTGTCGACTCTGCTGGGGAATATGGTTTCTTAAAAAAGTTTTCACAAAAACTTAAGGAACTTAGGCAACTACCGAAATAAAACCTCGCTTGCAGCCACTTCACTAGTTCATATTACCATATTTATTTACACCTTGCATATCATGGCATTTTCTTCTTCTCAATCCCTCCAACACACCGATCAGCCCCGGTTTACCCAAGAAGGTGGACTACCTCTTCCGCCAGGATTGGAGACACCCGACGGGGTAAACCACTCATAGCACCGCATGACCTTACATCATGTTCTATGGTAGGGAAGTGTATACTCGCTATGGGAACCTGTACGACCCTTGGCTTTGACTTTAGCCCACATGTAATGGCTTAGTAACTTCCCCTAGGATTACCAAAACTTAAATTCAAAATGAACATTTAGCGTGCGCCTTTGGTATCCCCCGTTGATGCCAAAGAGACTCAACACCTAGGAAGAATGCGAAACCAATCGAAAGGAGAAATAAGGTTGGAAGGGAGCACATATTTTTGCGTGTGCTAACGTTTGTTCTGTGGTGATTTCTATTTGACCTTTCACGAAGCATTAAACATGCATAGCTTTCTCGTGCCATGCATATGCGTGACACTAATCACATTTTCGTGCAACCACGACATTTTATTCATGTGCCATTTACATCTTGCGTGTGACATTTCCATCTTGCGTGCGACATTTCCACGAAACATACACGACATCATCCTATGTGTCATGCATTTTTTACCACATTTTTGTGCAGCCATTTGCACTTTCGTGTGACATACACATCCATATCATTTCATCTCACTTAATAAAAGGATTATTCCAAGTGTGCCCTTCATGATCACTTCATCCCATAACATATCGGGTATCCCAAAACTAACCGTGTTCCGCTGTGCACCGGATTGCACTCGGCCATTTCACAAATATCATATCATTCAATAGAAGACCACAATGGTCCTAGATTTATTTCCATGTGGCAATCCACACGATGTCATCACATGACATCATACGCATTTGTCATAGGTGTCTTGGCGATGCTGAAATACTGTTTATGCATTGTGGTTCACATCAGGGCCATTTCATAACATCGTGAAATCATTCGAGGTGCTCCCTGAGTACAGGATTAGTACACATATAGGGGCATTCCATAAAATTATCAAAATCATGCAAGGTGTTCCACGAACGCCGTACCTCTGTCCGTGTCTCCGGTTACACATGACTTTTCTGCAACATCACTTCATATCACATTGCTTCAAAAGCATCAGAACTCTGTCTGTGAGACGGTCCCCATGTGACCATTTCACTTCATGAAATCAACCTATAAAGCATCGAAACTCTGCCCATGTGCTGGTACACACGCGGCCATCTCACTACAAATCATTAGGTGCCCCAAAGGTGCCGAGCCTCTGTCCGTGCGGCGGCTCCCACGAGACATTTTTGCATCATTTTACATAGCATTGGGCACTCTTTGGACATCCCAAACAAAGGAAATTCAAGCATGAAAAGATCATCCTCATTTTCATTTCCATTCATGAAGCAACATTCAAGCATCATGAAATGGCTAAAGCTTCAAAAAGACAGTTCACAGGGTAAGCTGGATCAACCAAGGACAAGGTCTCAGGCTTTGAGAGCTGTCGGGGAATAGAGAGAAGTAGAAACTGATAGTGATTCTGATTCCGGGGAGGAAGTGGAAATGGCTAATCAAACACCAAGTCTTACTGATGCCCTGATGGACTTCCTGAGATCTCAGGATTTCTGTGACATGCTGAAAGAAGAGATGCGGGCTCTTGTGAGGGAAACTGGGGAAATCGGAACTGGTAGGCCCGGAAAGGAAAAGGTAAACGAGTCCTCTCAATTTGGGGCTAATGTCTCAGCTAGTGTGGAGAAGCTGCAAGAGATGGAAGTAGCCATGGAAAAGAAAATGAAGGCCAAGTATTCTAAACTTGATGAAGTAGTGGCTGAACTGAAGAAAGGGGCCAACATCAGTCTAGGCTCTGAGAGAGGTGTGAATGTCGATGCAATGATTAATAAGGGCATTAAGACCTTCCCTATTGGGTTTCAAGTGCCGAAGATTCCTTCTTATAAGGGGATTGGCTCCCCAGAAGCTCATGTGAATTTGTATGCCCGGAGAATGCTGACAGCAGGTGCCACTAAACAGCAGCTGGTTAACTTCTTCCCGACCACACTGGAAGGGGGAGCCCTGAATTGGTACAACTCTCTGGCAGAAGATGTGCAATCTGACTGGGAGGCCTTGTCAACTTCTTTCATCAAATACTACAACTTCAATACTAAAATCCAGGTGAAGTTGTACGATCTGGAGAGGGTTAAGTAGAAGCCCAATGAATCCTTTGATGCTTACTATCAGAGATGGATGAACAAAATGATTCTATTGAAGAACCGCCCCGATGAGGATGAACTGATTCAAAAGTTGATTGATGGTAGTTGAGATATTTTTAGGAACAACATGAAATTCCACTCTTTTAGTGAGCTCAGCGAAGTATACAGCATGGCAATGAAAATTGAGAGAGATGAAGAAGAAAGGGCAGTAAACCAAAGGGGCAGCAAAGGCTCCGGGTACAGTTCAGCGTATCGGTCAACTACTGCGACTGTGTTGGAGGGATTTAAGAAGAGAAAATGTCATGCTTATGCAAGTGTGAATGAAACATCGAATTATGATTTAATAATTGATTACAAGTGAGGATGTACTTTGATTGTTGCCTAAGTTCCTTAAGTTTTTTGAAAAAACTTTTTAAAAGAAACCGTTAATCCCCAGCGGAGTCACCACTGTGAGCGGACGACCTTTTTATGGAACTCATGGTGAAGCGGGAACCGGGGATTTTCTTTTTGAGATGTGAAGATGTGGTTTTGAAAACGGGGTTTTAATCTTTCTTTAGAAAAAAAAAACCTTTCATTTTATTGGAAAAATCTTTTTTGTACAAAACCTAATTTTAGACATGAATTTTAGAAAATAGGTTTTTAGAAAATCCCAATTTGAACTTAAAGATCTCGAAACCTAAATTTCGAAATTAGACACAGAGTCGCCACCCGGATCAACTCATCCGGGAAATTCCGGTACAGCTCCTTACCAAATGTAGACGCGGTACCTAATTCAGAGATTCAGGGTTCGGGCAACAAATCTACTAATCCTCACTTATTTTTAATTATTATTTCATAATATGATATTTCATTCACTTGAATCTACCCATTTTATCTTCCTTTAATCATTAACCAATGCTCATGCAAAAAATATAAATACTAAAATAAAGTGCAGAAAAATAAAAGTGCGGAAAAGTAAATATGAAGCCAAATTATACAACCCAAGAAAAAGAAAACTCTCATCCTCACCTTTTACAACTGCCTATTGTACACGATAATCTAAAAAATACAATCACCTTGATACACGGGATAATCTATTAAATACATCAAAAGTAAAAAGAAAACTAAAAATAAAAGTTGCATCCAAATAGGGTTAGCACAAATAATCAAGGCATACAAAAGGCCCAAATAGGAGAGAATAGGGATTTTTAGGAGTGGGGGACATGCATTTGGGGGAAACAGGGTCAACCCGGTTGGTCGGCCCGGTTAGACCTGGAAAACGATTTTTTATGGGTCTGGGTCTGGTTCTCCAAGTGACAGTGGATAGTTTTCAGAGGGTAAACAAGTAGGGGTTGCCGTCGTGTCTCAGCAACAAGGCAACCAAGGCAGAAATCCAGATAGTCAAGGTACATCACCCTGGGCCTTCTCCTCGGCTAAGATCTTCACCAAGTGCAGAAATGGCAGTCTATTGAACTCTCTCAGGCCATTTAAGAAGCCAGCAGAGGAAGACAAGGATAATTTCTGCACCTACCATGTTATGGTGGGACATAGGACCAACAACTGTCATAGGCTAAAGGATGTAATATAGAAGTTGAAAGACGAAGGGAAGTTGCAGGAGTTTGCCAAGCCCAGTACTAAGACTAACCCTTTGCTAGCATTTGAAAGGCTGGTTAATATGGTGCAGTCGGGCCTAGTAGACAACTTCATTTTTGCATAAGTCCTGTAAGCAAATCCCACTGCATAGTCTGTAGTGGTTATGTCGGCAGAGCAAAAGGAAGTGAAGCCTATGAGTCTGGATGATCTGGATTCAGAAGATGAATACGAAGAATATGGTTGTAATGAGACGGTCAAGCTACTAGTTATTAGGGAATCAAAAGTTCCCAAAGTCCAGAATGTAACCAGGAGTGGCCGAGTCTATCAGCCAGTGGTTCAACAGAATGATAAGGTTCCAGTAACTAGGTCAGGTAGCACGTCAGTACCAAAAGAAGTAGAAAACAAAGACCTGGTTATTTCTCAACTGAAAAAGACTCTAGCACAGGCCAGTCTGTGGCATTTGTTGCTGACTTCCAAGGAACACAGAGCAGCACTGGTCAAAAAGCTGTCTGAAATCGAAGTTTCTCCACTGGCACCTCCAGAGGCCATGTGTTGCTTACTGGACAAGATTCATATAGGGTTTCCTAAGATTGTATTTTCCGAAAAAGACCTGCCACATGAGGGGAGAGCTCACAACAAAGCTCTGTATGTCATGGTTAACCTCCTGGACCGAGTTATGCCATACGTGATGGTGGACGATGGATCTGCCCTGAATATATGTCCACTAAAGATGCTACCATTCCTGGGTCTGAGCGAAGACAGTTTGAAAAAGTCCTCCCCTGTGATTAGGGCTTATGATGATTCAAAGAGGACTGTAATTAGGACCTTTGAAGCTGAAGTAGAAGTGGGACCGGTCAAGTCGACGTTCATTTTTACTGTGATTGATATTCCATTCACCTTCTCCTTGCTGTTGGGGAGGCCATGGTACCACCCGTTGGGGGGTGTCCCTTCAACCTTGCACTAGAAGATCAAGTTTTCAGTAAGCAATAAGGTTGTGACAGTCGAGGCAGATTCTCAGTTTGTGATTGCTGCTGTAAGTGAGGAGACCATACCATTCATGGATTCCAAGTCGCCATGGTTAGTGAGGAGGAAACTATAGAGGCTCCAATGGTTATCTATGAGAACTATATGCCAGAATGGTTGTCCAAATACCTTTGCAGGTATGACTTTGTTTCAGGTATGGGGCTCGGAGCAAATCTACAGGGGGTGCCCGAATTTAACATTGATTCTGGAAAGCCGAGGTAGTTTGGCTTAGGCTGTACAGTAGAGGCATTTGAGAAGAAAAACCTGAAAAGAGGAAAGAATGGCAAGCCCATGATGAAGCCCTTCATTAAGGCTGGTGAACAATTGTACAAGAGGCAAGCCGAACCCGTGAAGGTCGGGAGCATCGAACTCCCAGGCTTCAAGATATTTTCTGATGTTGTGGACTTTGAAAAGAGTCAAGAGGAGCAGTTGCACTAGTGATAGTGGAGGAGGCAGTTGTTAAGCCTATCATCCCCTAGGAGAAACCATCTGAAATAATGACGAAAGTAGTAAAAGTGGCCAAGGAGAAAGTTGAAGAAAAAGTCTGTGATGAATCTATGAAGGCAATCTCAGAGGCACTGACTGCAGCCTTGGGCAAGGCATTTGAAAAATCTGGGGAAGGATCCACTAAGGAGCTGATGACCAAGGCGATCCTGGATTCTATGATTACTGAAATAGCAGATATCATGATGAAAGCCAAGGCACAAGTGGCTGAGATCGAGAAGACTGCTCTTCCTGCTAAACAGGAGTCTAAAGTTGCCGCTGACCTAGACAACATCCTGGAGCTGAGCAAGGATGCTGAAGAAGTTGAAGGCCCTCCGCTTGTGGAGGATGAAAATGCTTTTGTTGTATCTGCTTCTTCTCTTTTTGATGTGAACGATGTAATTTTTAACAAGTTTAATGCAATGAAATCCCAGTTTGCTTACTTGTGTGATGTTTATCCTGATAATTCCATGCATGTATTTGAATCACCATCAAGCATATTTAGCATTCATGACACTGCATTGCATGAAATTAACATAAGTACAGATGAAAACCCCAAAATGGTATTCATTTCACACAAACTAAAATCCAAAGAAGAGAGAGAATTGATAAGAATACTATAAAAACATGTTAAGGCTTTCACTTGGTCATACGAGGACATGCCAGGGGTTGATACAGAATTAGCAGTTCATAAGATTCTAACAGATCCCAGATTCAGACCAGTAAAACAGAAGTTGAGACGACTAAGACCAGAATAGGCTACATTGGTAAAGGAGGAGGTGGCTAAGTAGATTGGAGCTACATTCCTCGAAGTGGTAGAATACATAGAATGGTTAGCCAACATTGTGCCAGTGCCTAAGAAAGATGAAAGGGTCAGAGTATGTGTTGACTACAGGGACTTGAACAAAGCCTGCCCGAAAGATAATTTCCCCTTGCCTCACATTGATGTTTTGATGGACAGCACAGCAAAAGCAGCAATGTACTCCTTTATTGACGGATTTTCAGGATATAACCAGATCTTAATGGATGTTGTTGATAAGGTGAAAACGTCCTTCATCACAGAGTGGGGCACCTTTTGCTACAGGGTAATGCCTTTCGGGTTGAAAAATGCTGGGGCGACTTATCAAAGGGCTGTCACAACATTGCTGCATGACATGATTCATAAAGAAGAGGAGGTGTATGTCGATGACATGCTTGTTAAATCAATGACCTGGGAAGAGCACCCTGCTATCCTGGATAGATTTACAACCTGCGTCTCAACCCTAAGAAGTGCATATTTGGGGTTACATCAGGTAAGCTGCTGCGTCATGTGGTCAGCCAAAGGGGAATAGAGATGGACCAAGACAAAATCAAAGCCATCCTAGATATGCCAGCTCCTAAAACAGAAAAGGAGGTCCGGTCATTCTTGGGTTCCTTGTAGTATGTCAGCCGCTTCATAGCATGGTTAACCTCAGTTTGTGAGCCGATCTTTAAGCTGCTAAGGAAAGATTAGCCGATTGTATGGGATGATAGGTGTTAGTTGGCTTTCAACAAGATCAAAGCTTACTTGGTAAATCCTCCAGTCCTGAGCCCATCGACTCCAAGAAAGCCCTTAATTTTGTATCTAGCTGTCAAAGATTCCTCCACTGGGGCAATGCTAACACAGGAGCAGGATGGGAGGAAGGAGTACCCCATTTATTATCTCAGCAAAAAGCTGCTAGAATATGAAACCAAGTACACGCTGGTGGAAAAGACATATGTGGTGATGATCTGGCTGACTAAGAAGCTGCGCCACTACTTTCAGTCATACAATGTACAAGCCGTGGCTAAAGTGGATCTAATGAAATACTTGTACGAGGCACCAGTGTTGGTTGGAAAATTATCCAAGTGACTACTACTCCTATCAAAATTCTACATTGAGTACATCATTAGAAAAACCATCAAAGGACGAGCTGTGGTAGAATTCCTAGCAAACTAGCCACTAGAATCCGACCACGTAGAAAATAGAATTCCCCGACAAACAGTTGGCTGTAGTAGAAGTGAGTAGATGGGTTATGTGCTTCGATGGTGCTGTAAACAGAAAGGATGCTAGAATTGGGGTAATCATAGCAACACCAGATGGCGAGATCATTCCACTGTCAAAGAGGTTAGACTTCTCCATAACCAACAATGGGGTAGAATATGAAGCATGCTTGTTTAGAATGGAAGCCCTCCTGACACTAGGGGTAGACAATGTCTTGATTGTTGGGGATTCACTCTTGGTGATCAGGTAGGCACAAGGTGACTGGAATTTAAGAGAAGAAGCCTTACGGCCCTACTTAGAACTGCTGCAGCACAGAACAGGGTTATTTGACCAGTGCGAGTTCAGACATGTTCCCAGAGAAGAAAATAAAATGGCTGATGCACTAGCAACCTTGTCCTCCATGTGGGAAGATCCAGAGAAGACACAGATACAGCCTCTGGTCATAGCAATTTCCAGGCAACCCTACTTCGATATGCATGAAGTGATGGATTTAACAGCTGAGGAAAAAGCCCTGGTTCTTTGACATTTATCAGTATGTGAAAGAGGGAAAGTATCCAGAGAGGCTAGCATTACTGATAAGATGTCACTAAGAAGATTCAGGATCTTCGAAGATAAGCTGTGCAAAAGAACTACAAATGGGGTTCTTCTGAGGTGTTTAACAGAACGAGAAGCAGAAACTGTAATGTAGCAAGTACATGCCGGATCCCGTGAGCTGCATATGAAGGGAATTGCTATGGCTAGAAAGATAATGAGATAGGGATACTTCTAGATGACAATGCAGTCTGATTGTGTGAAGGAGGTAAAGAGATATCACGAGTGCCAAGTCTATGCGGATATCAGTCATCTGCCACCACTTGAACTACAAAACTTGGCATCTCCTTGGCCATTCTCGGCGTGGGGGATTGACATGATCGGAGAAATTCATCCCGCAGCTTCTAACGGGCACAGATTCATAGTGGTTGTAGTAGACTATTTCTTAAAATGGATAGAAGCAGAATCCTTCTCCAATGTGACAGCTAAGCAGATGTTCAAGTTCATCCAGAAGAACATCATCTCCCGATACGGAGTCCTTCATCATGTAGTGACTGATAACCGGGTGCAATTCCAAGGGGCAACAGCTAAGCTATTCTCAAAACATGGCATTGAACATCACAAGTCTTCTCCTTATAGACCACAAGCTAACGGTGTAATACCCCGAATATTTTAATAATATTTTTCATCATTATTTTTATTAAATAAATTATTCTCATTATTTTAATTTTATGGCATTTAATATTTTTAGGCTTAATTAATTAATTTAATTTAATACCTTAAGCTTATTATATTTAAATGCATCTTTAAACATGATTAAATTTTGTGAATATTTTGGGGTTAGGAAAATTATATATTTTAGGACTAATATATTTAGACATTTCGGCCAACTTGTATTTATCATAATCCCTCTCTATTTAATCCCCCCTTAACCTAATTCACACTCATTCTACAACATAAAGTCCTAACTACACTAAAGCTCATCTCCCCCTCTCCCTTGTGTGTGCAATTCGGCCAAGCATCCCACCTTCCCCTCTCTCAAATTTTCGACCTCCTACCTCTACCACACCCCTTCATTGATTGTTCTCATTGCATACTTGAGGTTTAGAAGCTCAATTCAAGGAAGTTGGTTTTGGGTTTGATTTGCTCCTTGGATTTGGCCATCAACACCTTTAATTCTTCCCTTGGATCATCAATTTGAGCAATAGGACTTAGCAATCAAAGGTAACTACTCTATCCATACCCCTACACTTAGGGTTGAATGGTAGAAATTAGGGCTTTTATGTTTTTTTTTTTTTTTATGTTGGAATTGATTAAATTAATTGTAATAACTTGATTGGTATTGCTAGAATTTGAATTGGCATGATTTGTTTACTGATTTTGGTCAATTGGGTTGATAGAATTCGAATTATAGGACTGGTATGATGATTTAAAAACTTGCACATAAGGTGTTTGATAGAATACCCTTGCTGGACAGCCTGCACAACATTTTTCTAAATTCGTTTTAAATAGGTTCTGGTTCTCAGAAACTTCTGAAATTTTTATATGTTTTAGATAACATGTTAAACTGAAAATTCGTAGAAGAAACCATGTCAAAATTCATTGGTTTTCATGTCCTAAAAATTCACCCAACACTGTTGCTTGAAACTGCCCCTGATTGTTTTCAGCACTGACCTATAATGTTTGAAAATTCATATCTTTTTGTGTACTTCGAATTTTTACATGAAACCACTTGAAAAATTTTTTAAGATTATGAACTAGAAAAGTGCTTTATATTTTCTCTTCTAATTCTGATGGTAAACTGGGGTTATACTGATTTTAAGATAGTGTAAAATTTGGTGCTCTGTTTCCAGGAATCTGTGATCAGTAATCTTTGGACGCTTTTAACTTTTGCTCTGGTTAATGAATGCATGAAATTCCAGTTGGTATTTGAAGATTATAATGCTATGTTGCTCCCTGAATTATTTCATGATTTTTGGACAAGTGCAACTATTTTATTCTGAATTTTGTTTTCCTGACCTGCTGCCTGCCCTGTTTTCGGGACAGCCTCACTGTTTGGCCTATATTTTTTTTGTACACTTATCCGAATGACACGAAACGAATTGCATTTTGTGTATATTAAATTGAACTTGGTTCCTTAAAATTTTGAGAATTTTTGGAAGAGCTTTCATATGGTTTATACTGTTTTGAAATTCAGGCAGTGGATCTGCCATATTTGGTGTTTTGGATTAAGGATGTTTTTATACCACACTTGGTGGATTTTTGATGAACTGAATTGGTTTATGTGGACACTTGGTCTTTTGGTTTTATATTGAGGAAGAATAGCCTATAATGGCATGTTTTGGACAATTGGTCCTTGGATTTGATGTTGATTTTGGGTTAAGCCTAAAGTGGCACCCTAATGTTGATTTGATGAGATTGGTTTGAAAATTGGTTTTTGATACACGATTGCATATGGGAGTTGCCGGACTGCGGTTTTTCTGGCATATGGACAGTGTTTCCCTTGTGATATTTTTGACCTCTTCATGGTGCACTTGGCCCATGATGGACTCACTTGACTGCGGTTTTTCTTGTGAGTGGTCCGACCTCTTCATTGGTATTTGTCCAATGATGGACTCTTTCGACTGCGGTTTTTCGATTGAGTGGTCATAGACCTCTTCATTGGTATTTGTCCAATGATGGACCTGCTTGACTGCGGTTTTTCGAGTAGGCGGTCTAGTCGTTCTCATTAGGCGAGTGGACTGCGGTTTTTCCCTCGTAAATGGGAGAGTTGGCCAGCTTAGACTTTTTGATTGATTGTGGGATTAGGGGACTGCGTTTTTCCCCAGCGTCCGACCTATTTGCTATTCGTTGGCGATTTTGGATTGAGAAATTGACTGATGAGTTTTATATCCGAGACCGATTTTTTTTTATCATGAGATTTTTATACAAATGTTGGTTTGATTTCGTATCATGTTTCTTAATTTAATTAGTTTAAACTCTTTTTCTTCGCTTTACTTTATTCTTGTTTTATTATTTAAACTGTTTTACTCGCTCAGCTTTATTTCAATTTGTTTTTGCCTTATTTTCAAGCTATTCGGTTTTAAGTGTTCGAATATGGACACTGTAGTTACTCGTCACTAAGTGGCGACCATTTTTTTTCAGATTTTGTAGGTACCGATGCCGATGCTTGACGTGTGATTGTTGTGTCGTGATGGGACTTGGGCGAGTGGACGGATTCTTTTTAGGCATTAGCTACTATAGTTGGGCATATTACTAGACTTTATTTCATTTATTCATTTATTGCTTAACAATGGTTTGTAAGGATATTTATTTATTTATTTATTCATTACTTAGCATTTTTAAGGCTCAATTTATATAGTTAGATAGTTGGTTTGCTCGATGATTACCGATCTCATGCATTGAATTCCGCCTTTGCACGCTTACCGAGGTCGGGGTTGTCACAGTTGGTATCAGAGCCGAATTTGGTTCCAAAGCTTACAAAGCGTAAGTCACTTGGAACTGAACTAGGAAAATAGGATAGAGACTTAAAACTTTAGCGAGAGTGCTGGGTAGGTGGAAACGGGACGTTACCTGCTTTGTGTACTAATTGCTTATCTGTTCTTACATGTGTGCTTATGTTTGTGCTTTACTTGAATCATTAATTTCAGTATGCCTCCGAGAAGAGCCCCGCGATAGAACCCTGACCGACTCCAGACTTTGGAGGAGGTTGTCATAGCTCTTGCGAATCGTCAGGAGAATCCCCTTCCTCCGCCGCCGCCGCCTCCACCTGCGGTTCCGGCTAATAACCAAACTGTTTTCGATCGCTTCGATAGACACCGACCCCCGATTTATGATGGGAAGCCTGACCCCGTGGTCTTAGAGGAGTGGGTATGAGTGATGAAGAAGCTGTTCGCAGCGACTGGCTGCCCTGCTGAAGAGAATGTAGCCATTGCCACTTACTATCTCCGAAAGGAAGCTGACAATTGGTGGGGATTGGTGCAAGATGAATGTTTGGCCGATGCTGCCTTCGGCTGGGATCAGTTTGTAGAGAAATTGAAGGATCGCTTCTATCCAAAAGAGCTGAGATGGCAGAAGAGGACTGAATTCCTCCGTTTGACTCAAGGTACTATGACGGTGCAACAGTACACCGACAAATTTTCTGAATTGGCCCGTTTTGTTCCTACTTTGCTGCCCGATGAGATGGAGAAGGTACAGATGTATGTTAAGGGACTGGACCCCCGCATCAGTAATTTGGTCCTAGTCTCCGGAGCTTCTACCTTTCAAAGAGCGTATGAGGTTGCTCTTAGTGTATCTGCGAAAGTCCAAGAGGAAGACGCCGCTCGACGTGCTAATCTTGTGAAGAGGACTCAGCAGTCTGGTTTTGCTCTTCCGGCTGTCAAGAAGCCGAGGTTTGCGCCTGCAAAAAGAGTCGTTAATGCTTCGGGTACTGATTCTAGGAAGTGCTTTAAATGCCAGAAAGACTACCACCCTGGCAAGAATTGTGACGGATCGGTGGTGAAGTGCTTTTTCTGTAATGGTGAGGGACACCGCTCATTCGCTTGTCCCAAGAACCCTAATGCTACTCAAGTGAGACCCCCTGCTAGACAAGGAGCTCCTGTGTGGAACCGTGTTTACAACATGGAAGAGACTGAGTATGAGGCTGAGGATGATGTCGACGCTAACGTGGTGACAGGTACTATACTTGTGAATTCTTTACCTGCTTTTGTACTTTTCGATACTGGTGCTTTTCTATCTTGTGTCTCTACTGCCTTTGTTAAGAAGGCTAAACTGCAATCTTCTGTGCCTATTAAATCCTTGGTTACCCTCCCGAATGGAGAGAACCTTTCTTGTCGACGTGCCTTTCGAGATGTTCCGATTGTGATAGAGGGAATTGTTTTGACTGCAACTTTGAAGGAACTTCCCTTAGAAGAGTTTGATGTTATCTTGGGCATGGATTGGCTGAAAAAGCACCGTGCTATCTTTTACTGTAGAGATGAGAAGGTGGTATTGAGGGATTCCAAAGGGAAGAGAGTCTCTTACTCGAATGTAAAGTTGAAACCCTCTGTTAAGGTTGTTGCTGCTTTGAGAATGAAGAAGCTTTTTAAGAAGGGGAATGAAGTATTCTTGTGTAGTATCACAGACACCGCTGAAGGGAAAAAGCTTGAGGATATCCCTGTTGTTTGTGATTATCCTGATGTGTTCCCTGATGAGTTACCGGGTATTCCACCTGAAAGGGATGTGGAATTTTCTATTGACCTTGTTCCGGGCACTGCACCAATTTCTAAAGCCCCGTACCGCATGGCTCCATCCGAAATGTTGGAGCTGAAATCTCAACTCCAAGAATTGATTGATAAGGGCTTTATAAGGCCTAGTGCTTCACCGTGGGGTGCTCCTGTGTTATTTGTGAAGAAGAAGGATGGTAGTATGAGACTGTGCATCGACTACCGAGAGTTGAATAAGGCTACGATCAAGAATAAATATCCTTTGCCTCGGATTGAAGATTTGTTTGATCAGCTGAAGGGTGCTGGAGTGTTCTCTAAGATCGACCTTCGATCCGGTTACCATCAAATACCGGTGAAAAAGGAAGATATTCCGAAGACTGCTTTCCGGACTCGATATGGGCACTATGAGTTCGAGGTCATGCCTTTTGGCTTGACTAATGCCCCCGCTGTGTTCATGGATCAGATGAACAGAACCTTTCATGAGTTGCTAGATGTCTGCGTGGTTGTCTTCATTGACGACATCCTAGTTTACTCGAGGGACGAAGAGGAGCATGTTGTGCACCTTAAAAGGGTGTTGGATATTCTGAGGAAGCAAAAGTGGTACGCTAAGTTGTCAAAGTGTGATTTCTGGTTGAAAGAAGTCGTCTTTTTGGGGCATGTAATCAGTAAGGATGGTGTGAAGGTGGACCCCTCGAAGATTAAGGCAATTGTGGAATGGTCTAGCCCGACCAATGTGACGGAGGTTCGAAGTTTTCTGGGTTTGGCCGGCTACTACCGTCGATTTGTGCATAATTTCTCCCTTATTGCTCAGCCGTTGACTAAGCTATTAAAGAAGAATAGTAAGTTCCGTTGGATCGAGGAATGTGAGAAGGCGTTCCAGTTGTTGAGAGAGAAGTTGACTACTGCTCCGGTCCTTACCTTGCCGACAGAAGGGATTGAGTTCGAGGTGTATAGCGATGCATCTAAGAATGGTCTGGGTTGCGTGTTGATGCAAGATGGGAAGGTAATTGCTTATGCTTCTCGACAGTTGAGGGTACATGAGAAGAACTACCCGACACATGATCTTGAGCTAGCGGCTGTTGTTTTTGCATTGAAGATCTGGCGACATTATCTGTATGGGGTTCCATGTAAGATCTACACAGATCACAAGAGCCTCAAGTACATTTTCACTCAGAAAGAGCTTAATATGCGCCAGAGGAGATGGCTTGAGTTGATTAAAGACTATGACCTGACTTTGGAGTACAAGGAAGGAAAAGCGAATAAAGTTGCCGATGCCCTCAGTAGGAAGAGTGCTCACACATCAAACTACTTAAGGGTTTTGGCGGATGATTTGTGCAATGAGTTTCGACGATTGGAGATTGAATTTGTGCCCGAGGGTTGTGCTCAAGCTCAGTTGAGTGCCATGAGCATTGAGCCCACTTTGTTTACCGAGATACGAGAAAAGCAGAAAGCTGATCTAGTACTTCAGAAAATTCGAGCTGCGAAAGCTGCGGGCCGTGCCGAGGATTTTGAGATTTTGGGTGACGACAGTTTGAAGTTTAAAGGGAGATGGTGTGTGCCTAATGATTCAGCTTTGAAGGATCAAATTCTTAAGGAAGCTCATAACACACCGTATTCTGTTCATCCTGGTGGGTCTAAGTTGTACAAGGACCTTAAGACTCACTTTTGGTGGCCTAAGATGAAGAAGGAAGTTGCCGAGTTTGTTGCAAAGTGTTTGATATGTCAGAAGGTAAAGATAGAGCATCAGAGACCTGGTGGTTTGCTACAGCCATTGCCTATCCCTGCTTGGAAGTTCGACTCTATATCCATGGATTTCGTGATGGGACTTCCGAGGACTGTTGGAGGTTTAGATTCGGTTTGGGTGATTGTGGATCGGTTGACTAAGGGTGCTAGATTTGTTCCCATGAAGAAGACCTGGTCTATGGAACAGCTAGCCGAAGCCTACACTAACGAGATCATTCGACTTCATGGCATACCGAGGGAGATCATTTCTGACCGTGATCCACGTTTTCTATCGCAATTTTGGACTGCTCTTCAAGAAGCTTTTGGTACGAAGCTTAAGTTGAGCACTGCTTTTCATGCTGCTACCGATGGTCAGACTGAGAGGACCATTCAGACACTTGAGGACATGCTCCGCGCTTGTGCATTGGAGTTTCAGAAATCATGGGTTAAGTCATTGAGCTTAGTTGAGTTCTCCTACAACAATAGCTACCATGCGAGCATTCAGATGGCACCATACGAGGCACTTTATGGTCGGAAGTGTCGTAGCCCGATGTGTTGGAGCGACACCAGCGATGCTTTGGTTTTGGGTCCTCAGTTGATTCATGATACAGTTGAGAAGGTCCGAGTGATTCAAGCTAAGATGAAGGCGGCCCAGGATCGTCAGAAATCTTATGCCGACTTGAAGAGGAGACCGATTGAGTTCGCTGTGGGCGACAAGGTTCTTTTGAAGGTCTCGCCTATGAAGGGAGTGTACCGGTTTGGGAAGAAGGGTAAGTTGACACCGAAGTATATTGGACCTTACGAGGTATTGGAGAGGATCGGCGAAGTGGCTTACCGTTTGGCCCTACCGCCCGGAATGGATAAAGTGCACGACGTGTTCCATGTTTCTCAGCTTCGACGATTCATCAGCGACCCGACTCAAGTTATACCCATCGATGCCGTAGAGGTTGAGCCCAATTTGACTTTCGAGGAGAAGCCCGTTCGCATTTTGGACCGTCAAGTTCGAGTTCTCCGAAGAAAGGAAGTGCCTTTAGTGAAAGTTCTGTGGCGCAGTCAGAAGTACGAAGAAGCGACTTGGGAGACGGAAGAAGCGATGCGCGCTAGATACCCCGAGTTATTTAGGGATTAGCTTCCGATGCTGTGATTGTGTTTTGTTTTGTTTGATTGTTCGCTGTGTGACTGTGATGCTTTCTGGTTTTCTGTGGTCCTTGAAGTTTCGAGGACGAAACTTTTCTAAGGGGGAATGATTGTAATACCCCGAATATTTTAATAATATTTTTCATCATTATTTTTATTAAATAAATTATTCTCATTATTTTAATTTTATGGCATTTAATATTTTTAGGCTTAATTAATTAATTTAATTTAATACCTTAAGCTTATTATATGTAAATGCATCTTTAAACATGATTAAATTTTGTGAATATTTTGGGGTTAGGAAAATTATATATTTTAGGACTAATATATTTAGACATTTCGGCCAACTTGTATTTATCATAATCCCTCTCTATTTAATCCCACCTTAACCTAATTCACACTCATTCTACAACATAAAGTCCTAACTACACTAAAGCTCATCTCCCCCTCTCCCTTGTGTGTGCAATTCGGCCAAGCATCCCACCTTCCCCTCTCTCAAATTTTCGACCTCCTACCTCTACCACACCCCTTCATTGATTGTTCTCATTGCATACTTGAGGTTTAGAAGCTCAATTCAAGGAAGTTGGTTTTGGGTTTGATTTGCTCCTTGGATTTGGCCATCAACACCTTTAATTCTTCCCTTGGATCATCAATTTGAGCAATAGGACTTAGCAATCAAAGGTAACTACTCTATCCATACCCCTACACTTAGGGTTGAATGGTAGAAATTAGGGCTTTTATGTTTTTTTTTTTTTTTATGTCGGAATTGATTAAATTAATTGTAATAACTTGATTGGTATTGCTAGAATTTGAATTGGCATGATTTGTTTACTGATTTTGGTCAATTGGGTTGATAGAATTCGAATTATAGGACTGGTATGATGATTTAAAAACTTGCACATAAGGTGTTTGATAGAATACCCTTGCTGGACAGCCTGCACAACATTTTTCTAAATTCGTTTTAAATAGGTTCTGGTTCTCAGAAACTTCTGAAATTTTTATATGTTTTAGATAACATGTTAAACTGAAAATTCGTAGAAGAAACCATGTCAAAATTCATTGGTTTTCATGTCCTAAAAATTCACCCAAAACTGTTGCTTGAAACTGCCCCTGATTGTTTTCAGCACTGACCTATAATGTTTGAAAATTCATATCTTTTTGTGTACTTCGAATTTTTACATGAAACCACTTGAAACATTTTTCTAAGATTATGAACTAGAAAAGTGCTTTATATTTTCTCTTCTAATTCTGATGGTAAACTGGGGTTATACTGATTTTAAGATAGTGTAAAATTTGGTGCTCTGTTTCCAGGAATCTGTGATCAGTAATCTTTGGACGCTTTTAACTTTTGCTCTGGTTAATGAATGCATGAAATTCCAGTTGGTATTTGAAGATTATAATGCTATGTTGCTCCCTGAATTATTTCATGATTTTTGGACAAGTGCAACTATTTTATTCTGAATTTTGTTTTCCTGACCTGCTGCCTGCCCTGTTTTCGGGACAGCCTCACTGTTTGGCCTATATTTTTTTTGTACACTTATCCGAATGACACGAAACGAATTGCATTTTGTGTATATTAAATTGAACTTGGTTCCTTAAAATTTTGAGAATTTTTGGAAGAGTTTTCATATGGTTTATACTGTTTTGAAATTCAGGCAGTGGATCTGCCATATTTGGTGTTTTGGATTAAGGATGTTTTTATACCACACTTGGTGGATTTTTGATGAACTGAATTGGTTTATGTGGACACTTGGTCTTTTGGTTTTATATTGAGGAAGAATAGCCTATAATGGCATGTTTTGGACAATTGGTCCTTGGATTTGATGTTGATTTTGGGTTAAGCCTAAAGTGGCACCCTAATGTTGATTTGATGAGATTGGTTTGAAAATTGGTTTTTGATACACGATTGCATATGGGAGTTGCCGGACTGCGGTTTTTCTGGCATATGGACAGTGTTTCCCTTGTGATATTTTTGACCTCTTCATGGTGCACTTGGCCCATGATGGACTCACTTGACTGCGGTTTTTCTTGTGAGTGGTCCGACCTCTTCATTGGTATTTGTCCAATGATGGACTCTTTCGACTGCGGTTTTTCGATTGAGTGGTCATAGACCTCTTCATTGGTATTTGTCCAATGATGGACCTGCTTGACTGCGGTTTTTCGAGTAGGCGGTCTAGTCGTTCTCATTAGGCGAGTGGACTGCGGTTTTTCCCTCGTAAATGGGAGAGTTGGCCAGCTTAGACTTTTTGATTGATTGTGGGATTAGGGGACTGCGTTTTTCCCGAGCGTCCGACCTATTTGCTATTCGTTGGCGATTTTGGATTGAGAAATTGACTGATGAGTTTTATATCCGAGACTGATTTTTTTTTATCATGAGATTTTTATACAAATGTTGGTTTGATTTCGTATCATGTTTCTTAATTTAATTAGTTTAAACTCTTTTTCTTCGCTTTACTTTATTCTTGTTTTATTATTTAAACTGTTTTACTCGCTCAGCTTTATTTCAATTTGTTTTTGCCTTATTTTCAAGCTATTCGGTTTTAAGTGTTCGAATATGGACACTGTAGTTACTCGTCACTAAGTGGCGACCATTTTTTTTCAGATTTTGTAGGTACCGATGCCGATGTTTGACGTGTGATTGTTGTGTCGTGATGGGACTTGGGCGAGTGGACGGATTCTTTTTAGGCATTAGCTACTATAGTTGGGCATATTACTAGACTTTATTTCATTTATTCATTTATTGCTTAACAATGGTTTGTAAGGATATTTATTTATTTATTTATTCATTACTTAGCATTTTTAAGGCTCAATTTATATAGTTAGATAGTTGGTTTGCTCGATGATTACCGATCTCGTGCATTGAATTCCGCCTTTGCACGCTTACCGAGGTCGGGGTTGTCACAAACGGTGCAGTGGAGGTGGCTAACAAGTCGATAAAGAAGATCTTATCCAAGATGGTAACCACTTACAGAGACTGGGCTGATAAACTGCCATATGCTCTTTGGGGTTAGAGGATCAGTATCAGAACACCAACCGACGAGACTCCCTATGCCTTGGTGTATGGAATGGAAGCAGTTTTGCCAGTGGAAATGGAATTCAAGTCACTCATAATAGCCTTGGAAGCTCAGCTACCAGAAACAGAATGGGTTCAAGCTAGATACGAGCAATTGGCAGCATTAGATGAAAAGCGATTGAAGGCACTGGATCACTTACAGATGTATCAGTGCAGAATGGCTAAGGCCTATAATCGAAATGTGAAGTATCCCAGACAGCATCTAAAGGTCGGGGATCTGGTTCTGAAATAGTTAAGGCCTACAAATGTGGATGCCCTTGGGAAATTCATACCGAATTGGGAAGGCCCCTATATCGTGAAGAAAGTGCTATCGAAGGGTGGTGTAAGCATCGCAGACATGGATGGGAATGAATTCTCAAACCCTGTCAACCGACACCGCCTGAAGCCTTACTTTGTTTGAAAAAAAAAGACTGCTAGGTTGAAAACTCGAAAAATGCAGCCTAGGCAAAAATCAGGACACGAGCGAAAATAATCAGTCGGAAAATCCGCAAGGGACGGCTCGTGATGGATTCCGGTTCTGTGTGGAGTGTATACCATTTTAGGAACCAACCTTTTCAAATGTATTCATGTTAATTTCATCAATAAAGTGTGCTGTGTTGTTTAAATATGTTCGCATGGTTATATCATAATGCATAAACAAAGTTATCTCACCTAACCATCCATTTGAAGAAAGCACTTTGCATTTAATTGGTTAAAAGTCTCCCATCAGCTAGTAGGGAAAATGTGTCAAATACATGGAATCTGTAATCTTTTCTTATCCTCCAAATCTAACTCATCATTTCTTGAGGTGGCCGAAATTTCGAAACAAACCCAAATCCAAATGTCACAGGACCAAAAAAAAGAGCTCGCTAAGGTGAAAACTGAAAAGGTGCCTTAGGCAAAAATTAGAGCAGCTCGCTAGGCTAAAAACCCACGCTGGGCAGTTCAGGCAAAATTTAGAGCATTTCCGAACTCACCATTCCAAGGGAGCAGTAAAGTGGAAATCCCTACCACCATTCCCCAACAGATGCTCCTCTATTATTCTCTAACAGAATCCCCTGCGCTATTCCACAGCAGAGACACCTTCATTCCCCAGCGGAAATCCCTTCTAACACTTGCCAGCAGAAACTCTTCCACTATTCTCCAGTGGGGTCCTCTGCACTATCCCCAGCAAAACCATCACAAAGAACATGACCATGTTCTCCCCAGAAATCATTAGACTTCCCTAACAGCCATTGCATATCCCCTGCACTATCCCAAGCAGAAGTGCGAGAATCACATCACATAAAGAATATACCCTCCGGCTAGATCAATCATAAGTGTGATATGCTTTCCCTAGCAAAAAGCGCGACTCGATATCCCCAGCAAGAGCGTAGCATTTCAAGGCTAGACGAATAATTGGGGATGCATCTCCCAGAGTTCATTTGCATATGCATACATCACAACATGCACACACAAGCAATTAAAACACGTACATACACATGCATACATCCATCACGACCAACCTAAGTGCAGGTATCCAAGGGTAGAGCAATCGAAATATATTTATTCTTGATGGAAGGGGCAAAAATTTTTGTTCCAAAATTATCAATCAAAGAATAAATATGCATCGCCAATGCAACTTCACAGACTTCAGCAAATCAGTCGCGAGTAACCTAAACCCGATGTCAGGCTTAGTTTTGCTTCCATCTAAATTTTAGCAGATCCGTCGCAGGTAACCTAAACCCGGTGTCAGGCTTAGATTTGCTTCCACTTCTCAACTTTAGCAGATCCGCCGTGGGTAACCTAAACCCGGTGTTAGGCTTAGATTTGCTTCCATCTCAACTTTAGCATATCCGATGCGGGTAACCTAAACCAGATGTCAGGCTTAGATTTGCTTCCACCTTTTAACTTCAGCAGATCCATCGTGGGTAACCTAAACCCCGTGTCAGGCTTAGATTTGCTTCTATCTCCACTTCAGCAGATCCGTCGTGGGTAACCTAAACCCGATGTCAGGCTTAGATTTGATTCCACCTCTCGACTTTAGCAGATCCGTCGCGGGTAACTAAACCTAGTGTCAGGCTTAGATTTGCTTCCATCTCAACTTTAGCAGATCCGTCGCCGGTAACCTAAACCCAGTGTTAGGCTTAGATTTGCTTCCACCTCTCGACTTCAGTAGATCAATCGGGTAACCTAAACCCAGTCTCTGATAAGGTCAGTTTTTGACCTTATCTTTTAGGCAATTTCGTGGTTTAAACAGTAATTTTTTAGAGTCCTTTGTGTGAATGCTTGTTTGGTTTTGCGTATTTTGTGGTTTTTACGTTTTGGTTAGATTTTCATAACTTTTTGTATTTTTCGTGTTTTTTTTAGGGGTGTTTTTGTAATTTTGGATAGTGCGTCATTTTTGTGGTCCGTGGCTGTGGTGCGGTTATGTTTCTTTATGTTTGTTTTGGACAGGCATTATGACCCGGTCCGAAAGTTGGAGCGACGGCGGCAAAGAAGAGTTTGAAGTGCTGAAAAGCAAGGTGGCACGGCGTGCCACAATGAGGGCACGGCGTGCCATTCCAACATGCCAAGGGATGGAATCTAGTGGATCAGCACGAAGTAGTGCCACCCCCACCAGCACGGCGTGCCGAGCTCTGGAATTCTGCTGTTGCCCTACTTTCATCTTTTCTGTTTAGTGGTTTTAACCTAGCTGTATAAATAGGTTATTTTCTAAGTTGTTTGCATCTTTTCCCAGACTTTTAAAGTGAAAGCACAAACTTGTAGCTAGGTTTATTTGCTTGAACTATTTGTTTCTTTGAGTTTGAACCCTCAATTGGTAGAAGTTTTGCATTGAACCTTCCCCTTTTGCGACGTTCTTGGTTCCAGATTGAGTTCGTCTATAGAGGTACACCCTAAGCATCTTCACAACCGTCGGAATCCGGTTAATCGGACTAAAAGGGCATAAATTCCTCTTCTTCTCTTTTGTAATTCGATTAAGTTAGTTTTTGATTCCGCAATTGATTATGTTTGGTTGTAAACATTAAATTCTTATCATCTTTCTTGATTAATACAATTGATTGCACTTTAATTTCAATCTTTACACCCTTTCTTTATACAATTCCTTTAATGATAATCTAGTCTCATAAGATCTTAACTTATTAAGTTCATATTTGTGGCATTACCTAGATTGATGCCTAGGAAACCATTAGTATTGACAACACTGTGGAATTTACGTGCCCCTATTTTCTGAGCTTTAGAATTAGACCGCCTCTAAACAAGGAAAACCGGCTAAGGACCTAAAAGATCTAGACACACTAGGTTGAATTATCGAAAGAACATAATTAAGGGTTAATTGTTGAGTCAAATTCATCTATTTTAATTAATTGATAAAGCCATCACCATTAGCATTCATAGGTCGGTAAACCACCAATTGATAACTCGAATTCAAGTGCAAAGTAAGCTGGGATAGATCAACTAGGAGTAGGATAATTTAATTGTTAGTATAATCAGACCCAAAATTAAGTTCCGCCTAGGACACGCAAGGAACCCGAGTAGTTTAGTGTTTGTATAATATTTTTCTCTGTGGGATCGATACCTGGACCAACCAGAATTATTACTTCTCAACGATAGGTACACTGCCTTAGTTGTGTGACTCTAGGTTTAGTTTCACTACTTCGCCTAGGATCCACCAAGTTTTTGGCGCCGTTGCCGGGGAGATTTATTTTCCTGCATCATGGAACCAAAGGTCTATTTGCTGATCTAGGTACTATTTATGTGCATATAGTTAGATAATTTTTCTTTTCTGTGGATATTTGTTGCAAATATTTTTTTTTTATTATTTCTTTTTTTTTTTCTGTGTGTATGTGTGTGTGCTTTCTAGCTTATGCGAACTCGTTCTCAGCACCCTGAGCTTTCACCCTATAACCCTGAAATTGAGCATTTTTATAGCAGGAACCGTAGAGCACAACAAGAGCGAATTGTCCAAATGGATCTTCAGCAACGTGAGGAAGAGGAGAGACAGCTACGGGAAAGAGCTGAGTAAGAGCGACTTCGGCGAGAGCGAGAGGACTTTGAAAGAAGAAGGGGTGGTGATAGAGACAACATGGTCATGACTGACCTAATGGCTCCACATCGACCCCGGAACAGATCTGGAGTGGTTCTCCCAGCAATCACTGCTAATCACTTTGAGTTGAAGTCCAGTATGATCAATTTGATCCAAGGGAATGGGCTATTCAGTGGCGGAGTAAGTGATAACCCTAATGATCACTTAGACCGGTTTCTCATGGTGGCCGATACAGTCCGAATCGGTGGGGTGCCCCAAGATGCCGTGCGGTTGAAGTTGTTTCCCTTCTCATTATGCGGGGGAGCAATGGAATGGTACAAGTCCTTGAGACCCGGGTGTGTGACTTCATGGGATCAATTAGAAGAACAATTCTTAGCATATTACTTCCCACCATCAAAGACGGTTCAGTTAAGGAATCAAACTTGGAGATTGCCAATGCCCTATGTGACTTGGGTGCAAGTATCAATTTGATGCCTCTGTCGTTTTTCAGGAGACTCGGACTGGGAAACCCAAAGCCGACCAATATAACCCTCCAATTGGCGGATAGATCTCTCATGAGGCCAAAGGGGGTGGTCGAGGACGTGTTAGTAAAGGTGGACAAGTTTATCTTCCCCGCGGACTTCGTGGTAATGGATAGGGAGGAAGATAGCTCGGTGCCCTTTTTACTTGGAAGGCCATTTCTTACAACCGGTAGGACTTTGATAGATGTCCAGGAAGGTAAGATTATTCTTAGGTTGCACAACGAGGAGGTAAGTTTCAACGTCTATAACTCAATGAAATATCCATTAGATGTTGAAAGCTATAATTTTGTAGACTCCTTTTGTCCTATTGATGCCTATGTGATAGAGAAAGGTTTCAATCAAGGGAAGTTGGTGCTCTTGTATAACTCCCGGTTGAAACTATTTCCTGGCAAATTGAGAAGTCGGTGGATGGGACCGTTTACCGTGCATAAGGTCTATCCCTCCGGGATGGTGGAAATTGAAACCCCGGAGGGAATTCAACAAGTAAACTGGCATCGGTTGAAGCCCTACGTCAGCGGAGGAGTGAAGGAGGAGAAGCAAGTCTTACTCCTTTGTGATGTGTAATGCGTAATCGTGGACGTAGAAGTCGAGCTATTCCGACTATAAACATAGCAAAGAGGTACGTGTACTTCCTTTGTACATTAATTTTTGTGTTAATATGTTTTTGTGTGTTTATGTGTGTAGGAATAGGTCACTAAGCAAGTTAATCACAAGTCTTGATCAAAGTATGAAAAAGCAAAGGTTGGAAGAATTCCATGATAGCACGTCGTGCCAGCATGGGCACGTCGTGCCAAGATGAGAAGGGGGTTAGCACGTGATGTGCTAGTGTGGCACGCAATCGTGCTAGGCCGCTGGAACAAATCACGTGAAAGAGCCAAGCAACACACCGTGCCGTAATTTAGCATGCCATGCCAAAGGAAGAATTTTCAAGAGAGCACGACGTGCCAACACAGCACGCCGTCGTGCCGTCGCGCCGTTTCTAAAGAGGATTGTGCAAGATCAAGCAGCACGCCGTGCCAAAATTTAGCACGCCATGCCAATTATAGGGTTTTCAAGATAGCACGACGTGCCAAGCCAGCACACCATCGTGCCGTTGTGCTGTTTCAAAAGTGAAGTGTTGCAAGAGCGAGCCGCACGCCGTGCCAATTAAAGGGTTTTCAAAAGAGCACGGAGTGCCAACCTAGCATGCCTTCGTGCCCTCATGCTGTTCCCAGGTAAGTTTCTATGCTCTGCTCAGCGCGCCGTGCTGTTTATTTGGCACGGCGTGCCGAGCGTTTAAATTTCAAAATTTTAGGTCAAAATCGCCCTCCTATATAAACCATTCTCTTATTTCTTTCCTTGTAACCGCCCCACTTCTTCTTATTCTTCTTCTTCTTCTTCTACTCCTTTCTCACCTTCTCTCTCTCTCCACTTTCTCTCTCTAGAACCAACCCTCACCTTCTCCCTCTCTACCCTTATTCTTCCTTCCCCTCTCACTTTCTTCCTCTCAACTTCTCTTCAACCATTATTTTGACCTAGGATTTTGTTTTGCATCACTCTCCTTGGAACCCAGGTATGAATTTATGCTTTAATTTTCCTTTCTTCTTTTTATTGCTTTCTTCTATCACTTTGATTTTGATTGAGTTACTTGCTTAATAGGGTGATTGTGTTTCAGTATTTTTTCTTTATATGTTCATATTTAGTGGGTTTGTATTTATGTAAGTAGGGTTTAATTGGATTTGTGTTCTTTTGTTTTTGATTTTTGTTGTGTTTTAATGGTTGTGCAATAGCAAGATGAAGAAGAAGACTGTAGCTAATCGGAGACACGGTTCTTTGCGACGACCCATAGACCCATCACCGGAACTGGTGCCAAATGAAGAATTACCTCCAGAGCAGCAAATGGCCCCTTTAACTAGCCTCTCCAGGAAGTATAAATACCCTTTCCCTCTTCTCTCTGATGATGAAGGTATACGCTACAAAACTCTGTTTCCATTAGAGAGTACCCCCTTTCGAACTTTTGATTGGGAATTTTTGTTTGTGTAAGATAGGTCAGAGGCTGTGCGTGCTAAATTAACCAGTCTAGGATGGTATGAGTTTGTGAAGTCTAATCCGCCTGTCTTTAGAGAGTTGAACTTAGAATTCTAATCCACTTTAAGCTTCAAAACTAACCCCGATACCGGCCTTAGGACCATGACCTTCTGCCTCTTTGGTGATGAACACTCTTTAGATATTGAGGGCCTTAAGGCTTGCATAGGAATTGAGGGGAATAGTTACAAATGGCCGGAGGATATGGATGCCAAGAAATTTCGGCGTATGGTAGGTCAAGGGGTATACCAACCTAGGTTTGCCAAAACCTCCCAATTACATGACCCAATCCTGCAATTAATCCATAAATTTCTGTGTTTTAATTTCTCGGGGCAAAACTGAAAGCAACCGGGTCAATGCATTTGAACTTTTAATACTGTGGCATGTGTATAATAATGTTAAGGTGCATATGGGCTTCTTCGTCATGGAAGCCTTATACACCCACCATAACATATCTAAGTCAGAACTCAGGTTAGGGCATATTGTAACTTGTATTGCATGTTTCTTTCGTAGTAATACTTGTTATAATAACCTCGATAGTATCCTTCCCAAGAAGCTTTCGAGGGGAATTTTGTCATGTTCCCATGTTGTGGCAGCTGCAAGTACTTCAAGTGCGGGAGGTTCGAGCAGGGGTAAGGCCCCTATGGACGTAGATGATGAGGACGAGGGTGAGGAAGCTGAGGATAATGAGGAGGATGAGGAGAATGTTTCGGTGGACCTAGATTTTATGGGGCGGATCGAAGGGCGGTTGGATGGTATAATCGAACACCTAGAAGGTTTGACCGTCCATCAGCTTGTGCTCGAGGAGCGGATGAACGCACGCCTTGATAGGAAAGCAACTCAGCTCGCCAATGTCGAGGCGTTCGCCTCTCGTTTTTGTATAACCCAAGGGTGGCTGTACCCGCCTCCGCCACCACCAGCCCCCGATATGTGAGGTAACCCTTTTCCTTTCCCGCTTTATTTTGTTCTTTCTTCCATTGCACTTTTGGAAGTGCAATCTAAGTGTGGGGTGGGTAAAGGGATTTCTTCCTTTCTTTTGCTTCTTTCTACATTGCACGTTTTGGTTGTTTTATTTCGTATGTTTATGTGTGTTTTTGCATATTTGGATGTTTTGTGTTGGTTTTTGGTTAGATTTAGGCTTTAGTTTTTGATGCATGTGGAGTTGGTTTGGTTTATTTTTGGTATGATAATGTGTTAGGTTGTTTAAGTGTCAATTGTTGTTTGAGTAACATTGCTTAATCTACCCTCGAAACTAAGTCACTGTGCTTGGATTGGTAGCAATTGGCTAAGGACATTGGGAGTTGATTGCGAGTCATTAGCTTGTTTGTGCATGATTTGTGATTCTTGATGGTAATCATTGGTTAGATTTGTCATTCAGGTTGCACTAGGGAATTAACCCTCTACCTTGACTTGCATGATCGAGCTAGGATTACGCCTTGGAACATTGGTTGAGTCACACGACCTAGCATACAACCCCTAGTACACTTGTAAGAATTTGAGCCTTTGGAACCATTTCACATTGGTTCCATTTCTTTGTGAGGGTAAAAACAATCGTGGCACACTAGATCGTAGAACCTGGTGTCGTTTTGCACTTGGCATCGAGAGCTTAGTATGTGGAGACCCTTAGGATTAACCCCTTGACTTAAATGAGCCTAACCCTAACTACTAATTTATCCCTTAAATCACCCAAAGCCTCTAAATTAACCTTTTTGACTTAAAAAACCTTCACCAAGCCAAATCTATCATCTTAACTTTTACCACTAACTTTGATTTTCCTTTCTTACCCTCCTCTCCTAAATCAAGTAATTGGCTAAGTTGTTCATTCATTTTGGGGTCAATCACCATTTGCATTTCAACTCTTTCACATCTAGTCCTATGGAAAAAATTATGTTTCAAAAAAAAAAATCCAAATAGAGTCAATGTGTATGTTCGGCTTCTTTTCTTAAAAATCGGAGTTTGTAGAAGCATGTCTTGTTTGTCTGGCTCTCATCTTTAAGCCGGTGTATGTGTTCCATTTTCAGTTCATTTGTTTGAATAAAGGATTAGGGCGATCATCTAATTACCTTGACCCATGTCTTGTCATTTTTTTTTCCCATTGGGTTGTGCTTTGGCCGTTAGTTGTGGATAAGGCCTTCTCATTGTTAGTAGAATTTCTTGTTATAAATATATATATATATATAGCAAAGCAAGCACTCTTAGGACTAGTTTTGAGTTGAAAATTGCATGACCCGTCTTTAGTACTTAGTCAATTCACATATATCACTTGATTTGTAGGAGTTGTACACCTAAAAACTTCCCTTTTATTAAACCTACCCTAAGCCGTAACATTACAAGCCCCAGGTTCTCTGATTTTGCTCCTTGACCAATGACTTCACCGGGATTGCCATTAGTTCGCTATATGATGTGTGCCATTGTTTGTTTTTGTGTGCTCGTCCGCCTCACCTTCAACTTGAGCGTTGGAGTGACATCTTGTGAGGTGCTTTGTGGTGGTATAAACTCTGCTTGTTCCTTGCCCTTTGACTAGCTAAATTTTGTTGGGTTCGGGTATTGAGTGGTTTTGAACCTGGTGCGCCTAGTGTCATTTCGAAAGCGATATTTTACCTTCTTGAGTTTATGAATTTCGTACGGTTAAACCCTTAGTTGGATTTTCAAGTAAAAGCGAGCAAGTTTACTCCTTTGTCTTTAGTTTATTTGCTTGAGGACAAGCAAGACTTTAAGTGTGGGGTGGTTGATAAGGTCGGTTTTTGACCTTATCTTTTAGGCAATTTCGTGGTTTAAACGGTAATTTTTTAGAGACCTTTGTGTGAATGATTGTTTGGTTTTGCGTATTTTGTGGTTTTTATGTTTTGGTTAGATTTTTATAACTTTTAGTATTTTTCGTGTTTTTTTAGGGGTGTTTTTGTAATTTTGGATAATACGTCATTTTTGTGGTCCGTGGCTGTGGTGCGATTATGTTTCTTTATGTTTGTTTTGGACAGGCATTATGACCCGGACAGAAAGTTGGAGCGACGGCGGCAAAGAAGAGTTTGAAGTGCTGAAAAGCAAGGTGGCACGGCGTGTCGCAATGAGGGCACGGCGTGCCATTCCAGCGTGCCAAGGGATGGAATCCAGTGGATCGGCACGAAGTCGTGCCACCCCCACCAGCACGGCGTGCCAACCCCAAATCTACACAGCACGGCATGCCACCACCACCAGCACGGTGTGCCAACCCCAAATCTACACAGTACGGCGTGCCAAGCTCCGGAATTCTGCTATTGCCCTACTTTCATCTTTCTTGTTTAGTGGTTTTAACCTAGCCGTATAAATAGGTTATTTTCTAATTTGTTTGCATCTTTTCCCAGACTTTTAAAGTGAAAGCACAAACTTGTAGCTAGGTTTATTTGCTTGAACTATTTGTTTCTTTGAGTTTGAACCCTCAATTGGTAGAAGTTTTGCATTGAACCTTCCCCTTTTGTGACATTCTTGGTTCCGGATTGAGTTCGTCTATAGAGGTACACCCTAAGCATCTTCACAACCGTCGGAATCCGGTTAATCGGACTAAAAGGGCATAAGTTCCTCTTCTTCTCTTTTGTAATTCGATTAAGTTAGTTTTTGATTCCGCAATTGATTATGTTTGGTTGTAAACATTGAATTCTTATCATCTTTCTTGATTAATACAATTGATTGCACTTTAATTTTAATCTTTACACCCTTTCTTTATGCAATTCCTTTAATGATAATCTAGTCACATAAGATCTTAACTTATTAAGTTCATATTTGTGGCATTACCTAGATTGACGCCTAGGAAACCATTAGTATTGACAACACTGTGGAATTTACGTGCAGAATTAGATCGCCTCTAAACAAGGGAAAACGGCTAAGGACCTAAAAGATCTAGACACGCTAGGTTGAATTATCGAAAGAACATAATTAAGGGTTAATTGTTGAGTTAAATTCATCTATTTTAATTAATTGATAAAGCCATCACCATTAGCATTCATAGGTCGGTAAACCGCCAATTGATAACCCGAATTCAAGTGCAAAGTAAGCTGGGATAGATCAACTAGGAGTAGGATAATTTAGTTGTTAGTATAATCAGACCCAAAATTAAGTTCCGCCTAGGACACGCAAGGAACCCGAGTAGTTTAGTGTTTGCAGAATATTTTTCTCTGTGGGATCGATACCTGGACCAACTAGAATTATTACTTCTCAATGATAGGTACACTGCCTTAGTTGTGTGACTCTAGGTTTAGTTTCACTACTTCGCCTAGGATCCACCAGTCTCAGGCTTAGATTTGCTTCCATCTCAACATCAACAGATACGTCGCGGGTAACCTAAAGTCGATGTCAGGCATAGATTTGCTTCCACCTCTTGACTTCAGCAAATCCGTCATGGATAACCAAAGCCCTGTGTAAGGCTTAGATTTGCTCCCACTTCTCGACTTCAGCAGATCCATTGCGGGTAACCTAAACCCTGTGTCAGGCTTAGATTTGCTTCCATCCCCACTTCAGCTGATCCGTCGCGGGTAACCTAAACACGATGTCAGTCTTAGATTTGCTTCCCCCTCTCGACTTCAGCAAATCCGTCGCGGGTAACCTAAACCTGGTTTCAGGCTTAGATTTGCTTCCATCTCCACTTCAGCAAATCCATCGCGGGTAACCTAAACCCGATGTCCGGCTTAGATTTGCTTCCACCTCTCGACTTTAGCAAATCCGTCGCAGGTAACCTAAACCTGGTGTCAGGCTTAGATTTGCTTCCATCTCAACTTCAGCAGATCCGTTGAGGGTAACCTAAACCCAGTGTCAGGCTTAGATTTGCTTCCACCTCTCGACATCAGCAGAACAGTCGCGGGTAACCTAAACTCGGTGTCAGGCTTAGATTTGCTTCCATTTCAACTTCAACAGATCCGTCACAGGTAACCTAAACTCGGTGTCAGGCTTAGATTTGCTTCCACTTCTTGACTTCAGCAGATCCGTCACGGGTAACAAAAACCCGGTCAGGCTTAGATTTTCTTCTACCTCTCGACTTCAGCAGATCCGTCGCAGGTAACCTAAACCTGTTGTCAGGCTTAGATTTGCTTCCATCTGAACTTCAGCAGATCCATCGCGGGTAACCTAAACCCGGTGTCAGGCTTAGATTTGCTTCCATCTCAACATCAACAGATCCATCGTGGGTAACCTAAACCCTATGTCAGGCCTATATTTGCTTCCACCTCCCGACTACAGCTGATCCGGCGTGGGTAACCTAAACCCGGTGTCAGGCTTAGATTTGCTTCCATCTCAACTTCAGCAGATCCATCGCGAGTAACCTAAACCCAGTGTCAGGCTTAAATTTGCTTCCACCTCTCGACTTTAGCAGATCCATCGAGGGTAACATAAGCCCGGTGTCAGGCTTAGATTTGCTTCCACCTTTCGACTTCAACAGATCAGTCGTGGGTAACCTAAACCTAGTGTCAGGCTTAGATTTGCTTCCACCTCTCGACTTCACCATATCCGTCATGGGTAACCTAAACCCAGTGTCAGCCTTAGATTTGCTTCAACCTCTCGACTTCCGCAGATCAGTCGCGGGTAACCTAAACTCGGTGTCAGGCTTAGATTTGCTTCCATTTCAACTTCAACAGATCCGTCACGGGTAACCTAAACTCAGGGTCAGGCTTAGATTTGCTTCCACCTCTTGACTTTAGCAAATCCGTTGCGTGTAACAAAAACCCGGTCAGGCTTAGATTTGCTTCTACCTCTTGACTTCAGCAGATCCATCACGGGTAACCTAAACCCAGTGTCAGGCTTAGATTTGCTTCCACCTCTTGGCTTCGGCAGATTAGTCGCGGGTGACCAAAACCTGGTTTCAGGCTTAGATTTGCTTCCACCTCTCGACTTCAGCAGATCCATCACGGGTAACCTAAACCTGGTGTCAGGCTTAGATTTGCTTCCATCTCAACTTCAGCAGATCCGTCACGGGTAACCTAAACCCGGTGTCAGGCTTATATTTGCTTCCACCTCTCGTTTGCAGCAGATCCGTCGTGGGTAACCTAAACCTGGTGTCAGGCTTAGATTTGCTCCCCCCTCTCGACTTCAGCAGATCCGTCATGGGTAACCTAAACCCGATGTCAGGCTTAGATTTGCTTCCATCATAACTTCAGCAGTTCCGTCACGGGTAATCAAAGCCTAGTGTCTGGCTTAGATTTGCTTCCGCCTCTAGACTACAGCAGATCCATCGTGGCTACCCTAAACCCGGTGCCAGGCTTTGATTTGCTTCCATCACAACTTCAGCAGATCCATCGCAGGTAACCTAAACCCGGTGTCAAGCTTAGATTTGATTCCACCTCTCAACTACAGCAGACCTGTCATGGGTAAGCTAAACCTGGTGTCAGGCTTAGATTTGCTTCCATCTCAACTTCAGCAGATCCATCGCCAGTAACCTAAACCCGGTGTTAGGCTTAGATTTAATTCCACCTCTCGACTTCAGCAGATCCGTCGCGGGTAACCTAGACGTGGTGTCAGGCTTAGATTTGCTTCCCCCTCTCGACTTTAGCAGATCCGTCATGGGTAACCTAAACCCCGGGGTCAGGCTTAGATTTGCTTCCATCTTAACTTCAGCAGTTCCATCGCGGGTAACCACATCCCAGTGTCAGGCTTAGATTTGCTTCCACCTCTAGACTACAGTAGATCCATCACGGGTAACCTAAACCCGATGTCAGGCTTAGATTTGCTTCCATCCCAACTTCAGCAAATCCATCGCGGGTAACCTAAACCAGGTGTCATGCTTAGATTTGCATCCACCTCTCAACTGCAGCACACCTGTCACGGGGTAACCAAAACCCGCTATCTGGCTTAGATTTGCTTCCATCTCAACTTCAACAGATTCGTCGTAGGAAACCTAAACCCGGTGTCAGGCTTAGATTTGTTTCCACCTCTTGACTTCAGCAGATCCATCGCGGGTAACGTAAACCTGGTTTCAGGCTTAGATTTGCTTCCAGCTCTCGACTTCAGCAGATCCATCGCGGATAACCTAAACCCTGTGTCAGGCATAGATTTGCTTCCATCTCCACTTCAGCAGATCCTTTGCGGGTCACCTAAACCCGGTGTCAGGCTTAGATTTGCTTCCACCTCTCGACTTCACCTGATCCATCTTGGGTAAACTAAACCAGGTGTCAGGCTTAGATTTGCTTCCATCTCAACTTCAGCAGATCCGTAGCGGGTAACCTAAACCCGGTGTCAGGCTTTGATTTGCTTCCACCTCTCGACTTCAGCAGATCCGTCGTGGGTAACCTAAACCCGGTGTCAGGCTTAGATTTGCTTCCACCTCTCGACTTCACCAGATCCGTCATGGGTAACCTAAACCTGGTGTCAAGCATAGATTTGCTTCCCCCTCTCGACTTCACCAGATCCGTCGTGGGTAACCTAAACCTGGTGTCAGGCTTAGTTTTGCTTCCATCATAACTTCAGCAGTTCCATCACGGGTAACCAAAACCCAGTGTCAGGCTTAGATTTGCTTCCACCTCTAAACTACAGCAGATCCATCGTGGGTACCCTAAACCCGATGCCAGGCTTAGATTTGCTTCCATCTCAGCTTCAGAAGATCCATCGCAGGTAACTTAAACCCGGTGTCAAGCTTAGATTTGCATCCACCTCTCAACTACAGCAGACCTGTCACGGGTAACCAAAACCTGGTGTCAGGCTTAGATTTGCTTCCATCTCAACTTCAGCAGATCCGTCGTGGGCAACCTAAACCCGGTGTGAGGCTTAGATTTGCTTCCACCGCTCGACTTTAGCAAATCCGTTGCAGGTAACCTAAACCCGGTGTCAGGCTTAGATTTGCTTCCATCTCAACTTCAGCAGATCCATCGAGGGTAACCTAAACCCAGTGTCAGGCTTAGATTTACTTCCACCTCTCGACTTCAGCAGATCAGTCACGGGTAACCTAAACCCGGTGTCAGGCTTAGATTTGCTTCCATTTCAACTTCAACGGATCCATCCCGGGTAACCTAAACTCGGTGTCAGGCTTAGAAGTGCTTCCACCACTTGACTTCAGCAAATCCATCGTGTGTAACAAAAATCCGGTCAGGCTTAGATTTGCTTCTACCTCTCGACTTCAGCAGATCCATCACGGGTAACCTAAACCTGGAGTCAGGCTTAGATTTGCTTCCATCAGAACTTCAGCAGATCCGTCGTGGGTAACCTAAACCCGGTGTCAGGCATAGATTTGCTTCCATCTCAACATCAGCAGATCCATCGTGGGTAACCTAAACCCTGTGTCAGGCTTTTATTTCCTTCCACCTCTCGACTACAGAAGATCCAGCGCAGGTAACCTAAACTCGGTGTCAGGCTTAGATTTGCTTCCATCTCAACTTTAGCAGATCCATCGCGAGTAACCTAAACCCAGTGTCAGGCTTAAATTTGCTTCCACCTCTCGACTTCAGCAGATCCGTAGCGGGTAACCTAAACCCGGTGTCAGGCTTAGATTTGCTTCCACCTCTCGACTTCTGCAGATCCGTCATGGGTAGCCTAAACCCGGTGTCAGGCTTAGATTTGCTTCCACCTCTCGACTTCAACAGATCCGTCGTGGGTAACCAAAACCTGGTGTTAGGCTTAGATTTGCTTCCATCATAACTTCAGCAGTTCCGTCACGGGTAACCAAAACCCAGTGTCAGGCTTAGATTTGCTTCCACCTCTAGACTACAACAGATCCATCATGGGTAACCTAAACCCGGTGCCAGGCTTAGATTTGCTTCCATCTCAGCTTCAGAAGATCCATCGCAGGTAACCTAAACCCAGTGTCAAGCTTAGATTTGCGTCCACCTCTCAACTACAGCAGACCTGTCACGGGTAACCTAAACCTGGTGTCAGGGTCAGATTTGCTTTCATCTCAACTTCAGCAAATTCGTCGTGGGTAACCTAAACCCGGTGTGAGGCTTAGATTTGCTTCCACCGCTCGACTTTAGCAAATCCGTCGCAGGTAACCTAAACCCGGTGTCAGGCTTAGATTTGCTTCCATCTCAACTTCAGCAGATCCGTCGAGGGTAACCTAAACCCAGTGTCAGGCTTAGATTTGCTTCTACCTCTCAACTTCAGCAGATCAGTCACGGGTAACCTAAACTTGGTGTCAGGCTTAGATTTGCTTCCATTTCAACTTCAACAGATCCGTCACGGGTAACCTAAACTCGGTGTCAGGCTTAGATTTGCTTCCACCTCTTGACTTCAGCAGATCCGTCGCGGGTAACAAAAACCCGGTCAGGCTTAGATTTGCTTCTACCTCTCGACTTCAGCAGATCCGTCGCAGGTAACCTAAACCTGTTATCAGGCTTAGATTTGCTTCCATCTGAACTTCAGCAGATCCATCGCGGGTAACCTAAACCCGGTGTCAGGCTTAGATTTGCTTCCATCTCAGCATCAGCAGATCCATCGTGGGTAACCTAAACCCCATGTCAGGCCTATATTTGCTTCTACCTCTCGACTACAGCAGATCCGGCATGGGTAACCTAAACCCGGTGTCAGGCTTAGATTTGCTTCCATCACAACTTCAGCAGATCCATCGCGAGTAACCTAAACCCAGTGTCAGGCTTAAATTTGCTTCCACCTCTCGACTTTAGCAGATCCATCGAGGGTAACATAAGCCCGGTGTCAGGCTTAGATTTGCTTCCACCTTTCCACTTCAGCAGATCCGTTGTGGGTAAACTAAACCTAGTGTCAGGCTTAGATTTGCTTCCACCTCTCGACTTCACCATATCCGTCGTGGGTAACCTAAACCCAGTGTCAGGCTTAGATTTGCTTCCACCTCTCGACTTCAGCAGATCAGTCGCGGGTAACCTAAACTCGGTGTTAGGCTTAGATTTGCTTCGTTTTCAACTTCAACAGATCCGTCACGGGTAACCTAAACTCGGTGTCAGGCTTAGATTTGCTTCCACCTCTTGACTTCAGCAAATCCGTCGCGTGTAACAAAAACCCGGTCAGGCTTAGATTTGCTTCTACCTCTCGACTTCAGCAGATCCTTCACGAGTAACCTAAACCTGGAGTCAGGCTTAGATTTGCTTCCATCAGAACTTCAGTAGATCCGTCGTGGGTAACCTAAACCCTGTGTCAGGCTTAGATTTGCTTCAATCTCAACATCAGCAGATCCATCGTGGGTAACCTAAACCCTGTGTCAGGCTTTGTTTGCTTCCACCTCTCGACTATAGCAGATCCGGCGCGGGTAACCTAAACTCGGTGTCAGGCTTAAATTTGCTTCCATCTCTCGACTTCACCAGATCCATCGAGGGTAACATAAGCCAGGTGTCAGGCTGAGATTTGCTTCCACCTTTCAACTTCAGCAGATCCGTCGCGGGCAACCTAAACCCGGTGTCAGGCTTAGATTTGCTTCCACCTCTTGACTTCACCTGATCCGTCGTGGGTAACCTAAACAAGGTGTCAGGCTTAGATTTGCTTCCATATCAACTTTAGCAGATCCGTAGCGGGTAAACTAAACCCGGTGTTAGGCTTAGATTTGCGTCCATCTCTCGACTTCAGCAGATCCGTCGCGGGTAACCTAAACTCCGTATCAGGCTTAGATTTGCTTCCACCTCTCAACTTCACCAGATCCGTCGTGGGTAACCTAAACCTGGTGTCAAGTATAGATTTGCTTCCCCCTCCCGACTTCATCAGATCCGTCGTGGGTAACCTAAACCTGGTGTCATGCTTAGATTTGCTTCCATCATAACTTCAGCAGTTCCGTCACGGGTAACCAAAACCCAGTGTCAGGCTTAGATTTGCTTCCACCTCTAGACCACAGCAGATCCATCGTGGGTAACCTAAACCCGGTGCCAGGCTTAGATTTGCTTCCATCTCAGCGTCAGAAGATCCATCGCAGGTAACCTAATCCCGGTGTCAAGCTTATATTTGCTTCCACCTCTCAACTACAGCAGACCTGTCACGGGTAACCTAAACCTGGTGTCAGGCTTAGATTTGCTTCCATCTCAACTTCAGCAGACCCGTCGTGGGTAACCAAAACCCGGTGTGAGGCTTAGATTTTCTTCCACCCGCTCGACTTTAGCAAATCCGTCGTAGGTAACCTAAACCCGGTGTCAGGCTTAGATTTGCGTCCATCTCAACTTCAGCAGATCCATCGAGGGTAACCTAAACCCAGTGTCAGGCTTAGATTTGCTTCCACCTCTCGACTTCAGCAGATCAGTCGCGGGTAACCTAAACCCGGTGTCAGGCTTAGATTTGCTTCCATTTCCACTTCAACAGATCCATCACGGGTAACCTAAACTCGGTGTCAGGCTTAGATTTGCTTCTACCTCTTGACTTCAGCAAATCCATCGCGTGTAACAAAAATCCGGTCAGGCTTAGATTTGCTTCTACCTCTCGACTTCAGCAGATCCATCACGGGTAACCTAGACCTGGAGTCAGGCTTAGATTTGCTTCCATCAGAACTTCAGCAGATCCGTCGCGGGTAACCTAAACAAAGTGTCAGGCTTAAATTTGCTTCCACCTCTCGACTTTAGCAGATCCGTAGCGAGTAACCTAAACCCGGTGTCAGGCTTAGATTTGCTTCCACCTCTCGACTTCAGCAGATCCGTCGTGGGTAGCCTAAACCCGGTGTCAGGCTAAGATTTGCTTCCACCTCTCGACTTCAACAGATCCGTCGTGGGTAACCTAAACCTGGTGTTAGGCTTAGATTTGCTTCCATCATAACTTCAGCAGTTCCGTCACGGGTAACCAAAACCCAGTGTCAGGCTTAGATTTGCTTCCACCTCTAGACTACAACAGATCCATCATGGGTAACCTAAACCTGGTGCCAGGCTTATATTTGCTTCCATCTCAGCTTCAGAAGATCCATCGCAGGTAACCTAAACCCGGTGTCAAGCTTAGATTTGCGTCCACCTCTCAACTACAGCAGACCTATCACGGGTAACCTAAACCTGGTGTCAGGGTTAGATTTGCTTTCATCTCAACTTCAGCAAATTCGTCGTGGGTAACCTAAACCCGGTGTGAGGCTTAGATTTGCTTCCACCGCTCGACTTTAGCAAATCCGTCGCAGGTAACCTAAACCCGGTGTCAGGCTTAGATTTTCTTCCATCTCAACTTTAGCAGATCCGTCGAGGGTTACCTAAACCCAGTGTCAGGCTTAGATTTGCTTCCACCTCTCAACTTCAGCAGATCAGTCGCGGGTAACCTAAACTCGGTGTCAGGCTTAGATTTGCTTCCATTTCAACTTCAACAGATCCGTCACGGGTAACCTAAACTAGGTGTCAGGCTTAGATTTGCTTCCACCAGAACTTCAGCAGATCCGTCGCGGGTAACCTAAACAAAGTGTCAGGCTTAAATTTTCTTCCACCTCTCGACTTCAGCGGATCCGTAGCGAGTGACCTAAACCCGGTGTCAGGCTTAGATTTGCTTCCACCTCTTGACTTCAGCAGATCCGTCGCGGGTAACAAAAACCCGGTCAGGCTTAGATTTTCTTCTACCTCTCGACTTCAGCAGATCCGTCGCAGGTAACCTAAACCTGTTATCAGGCTTAGATTTGCTTCCATCTGAACTTCAGCAGATCCATCGTGGGTAACCTAAACCCGGTGTCAAGCTTAGATTTGCTTCCATCTCAACATCAGCAGATCCATCGTGGGTAACCTAAACCCTATGTCAGGCCTATATTTGCTTCCACCTCTCGACTACAGCAGATCCGGTATAGGTAACCTAAACCCGGTGTCAGGCTTAGATTTGCTTCCATCACAACTTCAGCAGATCCATCGCGAGTAACCTAAACCCAGTGTCAGGCTTAAATTTGCTTCCACCTCTCGACTTTAGCAGATCCATCGAGGGTAACAAAAGCCCGGTGTCAGGCTTAGATTTGCTTCCACCTTTCGACTTCAGCAGATCCGTTGTGGGTAACCTAAACCTAGGGTCAGGCTTAGATTTGCTTCCACCTCTCGACTTCACCATATCCGTCGTGGGTAACCTAAACCCAGTGTCAGGCTTAGATTAGCTTCCACCTCTCAACTTCAACAGATCCGTCACGGGTAACCAAAACTCGGTGTCAGGCTTAGATTTTCTTCCACCTCTTGACTTCAGCAAATCCGTCGCGTGTAACAAAAACCCGGACAGGCTTAGATTTGCTTCTACCTCTCGACTTCAGCAGATCCTTCACGAGTAACCTAAACCTGGAGTCAGGCTTAGATTTGCTTCCATCAGAACTTCAGCAGATCCGTCGCGGGTAACCTAAACCCAGTGTCAGGCTTAGATTTGCTTCAATCTCAACATCAGCAGATCCATCGTGGGTAACCTAAACCCTGTGTCAGGCTTATATTTGCTTCCACCTCTCGACTACAGCAGATCCGGCGCGGGTAACCTAAACTCGGTGTTAGGCTTAAATTTGCTTCCACCTCTCGACTTCACCAGATCCATCGAGGGTAACATAAGCCAGGTGTCAGGCTGAGATTTGCTTCCACCTTTCAACTTCAGCAGATCCGTCGCGGGTAACCTAAACCCAGTGTCAGGCTTAGATTTGCTTCCACCTCTCGACTTCACCTGATCCGTCGTGGGTAACCTAAACCAGGTGTCAGGCTTAGATTTGCTTCCATATCAACTTTAGCAGATCCGTAGCGGGTAACCTAAACCCGGTGTTAGGCTTAGATTTGCGTCCATCTCTCGACTTCAGCAGATCCATCGCGGGTAACCTAAACCCGGTATCAGGCTTAGATTTGCTTCCACCTCTCAACTTCACCAGATCCGTCGTGGGTAACCTAAACCTGGTGTCAAGTATAGATTTGCTTCCCCCTCCCGACTTCAGCAGATCCGTCGTGGGTAACCTAAACCTGGTGTCATGCTTAGATTTGCTTCCATCATAACTTCAGCAGTTCCGTCACGGGTAACCAAAACCCAGTGTCAGGCTTAGATTTGCTTCCACCTCTAGACTACAGCAGATCCATCATGGGTAACCTAAACCCGATGCCAGGCTTAGATTTGCTTCCATCTCAGCTTCAAAAGATCCATCGCAGGTAACCTAAACCCAGTGTCAAGCTTAGATTTGCGTCCACCTCTCAACTACAGCAGACCTGTCACGGGTAACCTAAACCTGGTGTCAGGGTTAGATTTGCTTTCATCTCAACTTCAGCAAATTCGTCGTGGGTAACCTAAACCCGGTGTGAGGCTTAGATTTGCTTCCACCGCTCGACTTTAGCAAATCCGTCGCAGGTAACCTAAACCCGGTGTCAGGCTTAGATTTGCTTCCATCTCAACTTCAGCAGATCCGTCGAGGGTAACCTAAACCCAGTGTCAGGCTTAGATTTGCTTCCACCTCTCAACTTCAGCAGATCAGTCGCGGGTAACCTAAACTCGGTGTCAGGCTTAGATTTGCTTCCATTTCAACTTCAACAGATCCGTCACGGGTAACCTAAACTCGGTGTCAGGCTTAGATTTGCTTCCACCTCTTGACTTCAACAGGTCCGTCGCGGGTAACAAAAACCCGGTCAGGCTTAGATTTGCTTCTACCTCTCGACTTCAGCAGATCCGTCGCAGGTAACCTAAACCTGTTATCAGGCTTAGATTTGCTTCCATCTGAACTTCAGCAGATCCATCGCGGGTAACCTAAACCCGGTGTCAGGCTTAGATTTGCTTCCATCTCAACTTCAGCAGATCCGTCGCGGGTAACCTAAACCCAGTGTCAGGCTTAGATTTGCTTCTACCTCTCAACTTCAGCAGATCAGTCACGGGTAACCTAAACTTGGTGTCAGGCTTAGATTTGCTTCCATTTCAACTTCAACAGATCCGTCACGGGTAACCTAAACTCGGTGTCAGGCTTAGATTTGCTTCCACCTCTTGACTTCAGCAGATCCGTCGCGGGCAACAAAAACCCGGTCAGGCTTAGATTTGCTTCTACCTCTCGACTTCAGCAGATCCGTCGCAGGTAACCTAAACCTGTTATCAGGCTTAGATTTGCTTCCATCTGAACTTCAGCAGATCCATCGCGGGTAACCTAAACCCGGTGTCAGGCTTAGATTTGCTTCCATCTCAACATCAGCAGAT